>NQVE01000194.1:1928750-3217500 GCA_003260385.1 Cuscuta australis
GGCGGATTTGATCGAACATATCTTTAGTCGCTCGAATAATTAATGATTTCTTTGTAGTGTTGTTTTTTTAATGTAATATTTTTTTAATGAATGTAATTTTTTATGAATGTCATTTTTTTAATGAATGTAATTTTTTTAATGAATGTATTTTTTTATGAATGTAATATTTTTTTAAAGAATGTAATTTTTTAATGTACTATTCTCATTGCGATTAATTTAAATTTATGAATTTAAATTTAGAAGATGTATATTTAAAAATTTTAAAAATGAAGGTTTGAAGCTCCAGTTTGAAGCCCCTGGGCTTCAAACCCATTTCCAATGAATTTTTGGTGTAAGTTAAAGCTGACATAGCAGAGATAGAAAGTTTGAAGCCCCGAGACGTATTTCGAGTGCTCTTAAAGGCAAATGGTAGTAGAGGCCATGCCCCCAATTACCTTGAGCTAAGGTGGATCCAACAATGATCATCGGTGCACGTGTAGTCTTATGAATTAATGTTGATCGTTGAGTAAAAAAAATTTACATAAATCAAATAAATATAATACAACTGTATCTAAGATTATTCTTGAAACTTTCAAAGAAAACAATTTTCAATAGATTTTTGTTTCGCAGAAAGTATTAACAAAGTAAAAGTCAAACATTGTCGTTTCAAAACCATGTGTAACCATGTTGATAATCACTTTCAATCAATTTCATGTTGCAGTTTAACGAGTAAAAGACATGATTAAAAGTATTAGTTTAAGATGACATTGAGAGCCAGACAACTCTACAAAAAATGTTGGGTGTATCGAGATCTTAATAAAAGTTGGATTGAGAAAAATTGTCATGTTCACTTTTAAATTCAATTCATATATTAGAATTTTTATCTATGTCATATCGAGAATGTGATTAGGGCTTATACGAAGAAGAGGTTGGAAGTGTGAGAACACCATGTTTTTTAATATAAAAGTGATTTGGGTATTGAGATTTCCTGATGTAGCCGGCCAATGTGTTTCAGCAATGGAAGTGATACAATCACAATATTTATTCAGCTTGTAAGGGGTTGTTTGGCAACTTCTGAATAGATAAGTGCTGAACCAGTAAGAGGTCTGAACCATTAAGTGCTGAACCAGTAAGAGGTCTGAACTATTAAGAGCTAGTATATTGTTTAACTATTCAGAGACAAATGTCTGATCGATTCAGATAAAAGCTCTTAACCATTCAGACTCTGTATAATACTTAACCATTCAAAAGCAAATCTCTTAACCATTCAGACATCTGAATCATTAAGAGACTGAAACAAACAGCCCCTAAATGTTTTGCCATTACAGACCGTTTTAGAGATATATACACACACAAATATATATATATATATATTTGGGATTTTTAAGCACGTAAGAAACAAAAAATATTTAGAAAGCCAAAAAAATGAGAAAACAAGCGAAAGAAGAATATATTAAAGAAAAAAAATATTTTCATTATTTCAAGATAATATACAAAAAATTTCTCCTCTATTCACCAAGACTTCTTGAATTTCCCAATAATATTCTTGTGTAGAACCCTCTTGTAGCCCCTTTTTCTCTCTCTCGTAGCAGTCGGTCCAATTAATTTAATCACCCCTAAGCCCGTGCAATTGAGCAATGTGGCATAGCCCTTGGGCCGGCCTTGATTTGTGCCGGTAGATTTTCTTCACCGCTCGTTTTTTGTAACATTAAGAAGGGAATTTGTTTACTTATATTAACATCTTTCTTAATAATAAGTTTGTCAACCCAACAAAAGATCACTTATTATGGAATTTTGTATTGGTGAATCATTAATAAATCACACCAATTTAAGTTTTAACTTTAGCTATGATGAAATATACTCTGTAACTATGTAAATATAAGACTTCTGCAAACACAAAGATATCGATTAGAAAGTGGGAACGAATGTAAAATGTTGATAAGGGTAATTTAACATTAAGGCTCTGTTTGGTTGGATCAGAACAAATATCAAAACAAACAAATAATCAGATGAAAACAGAAAATCAAAGTAAAAGAGTCTACAAAAAAGAGCCTTCAATTTATTTTTTTGTTTAATTTCGAAAACATCAAATCCTGCACAAAAAATTGCTACTGAGTATCCCTAATTTTGTAATAAGAACTCCCAGGTCTCATTGTTTTTCAAAACATACTCCGAGATACCTTAAAATATTCGAAAATTGACTCCGGAGTGACAATCCATCACTCTCTCCATTAGCATCCCTTCTTCCGTTATCTTCTTTTTCTTCTCCTCCTCCTCTTCTCTTCTTCTTCTTCTTCTTCTTTTCTTTTCTCCTTTTTTCTTTCCTTCTTTCTCTTTCGCCTCCCAGTCCATTCTCCCCCCCCCCAACCCCGTTTTTTTTCTTCTTTTACTTTTTGTTTTGTTTTTTATTCTTCTTCTATTATAATTATTATTATTTGTTATTAATTATTATTTTCTTATTCTATTATTATTATTATTAATTTTTAATTTATTATTATTACTATTATTATTTAAAATTAATTGTTAGTTTTACCACTCTTTTCTATAAAAACACTAATTGTTATTTAGAAAAATAACACTTATTATAAAAAACACTTATTATTAATACTGTTAATTATTTTAAACAATTAATTAGTGATTTTACTTCTATACTTTTTTATAAAAATACCACTAGTTATTATTATTACTTTTGATTTTTTCGGTAAAAATTGATAAAAGTTAACCCTAAAATAAAAATAATAATATTAGATTTGTATCTCGGAGTATATTTTGAAAAACAATGGGACTTGAGAGTTCTTATTACAAAATTAGGAGTACTCACCAGCAATTTTTTGAATCCTGCAGAATCAATATACAAATTTCCTCCAATTTTGATTTCTTAAAATGTACCCTTCAAATATGTTGGGTGAGATCAAAAAAGAGACTTCGCCCAAATTTCAACAGAAGGAAGAACTGTGATTTAGGGTTCTGCATTCATCCCTGAGGCATGGCCATTAATGGTGCCAAAGAGTCAAACTTCAGACCCAATTGATGAACAAATTTCACCGGACATTAAAATCAAAACCGATTCAGACAAGAAACGAAGTCAGATTCTATGGATTATTGCATCAGAAAGCCGATTGGCTGCTCAGACGACCGTCGTGAGATATTTAATCCAAACTCATCATTCTGGGAAAAAAAATAGAAACAGACACAGAGAGATTTAAATGGACATAGAAGTTGAAAGTGAAGTGATGAGAAGACCAGGAAGGATCCATGGACGCGGCCGAGGAGGAAGAAGATGATGATTATCGATTAATATAAAGGCGTGGAACGACCGATTTAGGGTTTCTTTTGAATGTTTAATTACGATTATAACCTTGGGCGAGCAAAAGCACCGGACCAGTCATATTTTTTAATTTCTTTTTAATTTTTATAATGTATTTTTCATTCAAATTTATTTATGTTTGAAATATAAAAAATTAACATACACTACATCTATCTCAAATTAAACATTTTCAATTGTTTGTTTTTTAAAAGATTTTTTTGGAAAGCTCAAAGAGAAAATCCAGAATAAAAAAATAAAATATAGAAAAACAAAATGAAAAAAATAAAATATGCACAAAAGAGTCTTATTTAAAAAGCAATTTCGGAGCATCTAAAACAATCCTTAGAATTCGGATGTTTGAAAAGGATATTCATTTTTTTGTTTTTTTATTCCTTGTTTTTTGAAGTTTTCAAAAAAAATTACTCTTTTATTTGAGATGTAAAAATGCACTATATGTTAGTTTTTTCAAATAACAATAATTTTAAGAACGCTATAAAAATAGTTTTAAAAAGAAATTTACAAAATCTTGATTAATAAAAGAAACAAATAGATTAAAAAATGGAAAAAAAAACAAACGAGAAATAAAAATTGAGTACTGGTGCCCTTATGATTTAGAATCCGTTCATTATGATTGGAAAAAATAAGTTGGATGTTGTAAGAAACTGGAAGAAACTGAATTAGAAGGAACTGAGAGAACTATAAAAATCTAGCAAAAACTTCAAAGAGTTGGAAAAACTTCAAAAAAAATGGAAAAATTAAAAAACTTTAAATTAATTTATTTTAGTACATTTTTATATTATTCTCATTATAGTTCTTGTTATTATAAATTATTATTATTATTATTATTGTCATCATCATCATTATCATCATGTTATCCTAATGAATGCATTTAAGATAAAAAATAGTATTGTGATTTTTCATACACAAAAAACTACCTTTTCAAAAAAATAAATATGATATAAAGTTAGCATAAATTTTAAAATGTTAAATTTTAAAAAGCTATTGTGGTTACGCTGCACATCAGTTTATTTATGCAGTATTTAATATAAATAATATATTTATAATTATACCATATATATTACAAGATTTTGTTTTAATTATCAGAATGTCACACGATGTAATAAAACTTATTTTTTCTTACATGATTGACATTTTATTATTTCATTGTAACTCTTTTTTGGAATAAAGATATATATATTTTTTTACACTTTTTACGTTTTACCCCTATTTTAGTTTTTTTATCTTATGTAGCTCTCAATTTTTTTTTTAAAAAAAAAAATTGAAATATGAGAAAAATGTGCACCAATGCTTCCTTTTTCGTCAGAAAAATAGCTTGAAAATAATAAGAAGGGGTATGAGTATAAGATTTTGAAGCTAGAAAGACCTTAGGGGGGAAAGACTATGGCTTCGCTGTTTAACTTATTTTTTCTGATCTGATCTAATTTTTTATGATTCTGATCTGATGTAGTTTGGTGTAATCTGATCTGATCTGATTGGATGTGATCTCATTAATTATGATTTCATTTAAAATTCAAATCAATAATTTGATTTGACTTTATAATAACGTTTGAAAATTGTAATGATAATTCGTATTATAATATAATCAATATTTTTTATTTTATGATTATTTTTTAATAAAATAAAATTATTTAATTCATATATTAGAATAATCATTCATATTATAATGTAATAATATTTTTTATTTTATGATTATTTTTTTGTGAAATTAGAATATTAAATTAATATTTTAATAATAACTTCATATATATACATTAGAATAAATATTTAATTTATATATACATTAAAAAGTAATTAAATTTAGATAATCATAATATAGAATAGATTGTATTTTTATTAAAATATATCATCTTTATAAAAGATCAAAATTTTAGAAACTCAAATTATATATAGAAATAAAAATGTATTTTAAAAGTAGAATTAGATTGATATTGTCAATGTAGTTTAAAAATAATTTTTACGATTTCTAATAAATAATGATTACTTTCTCAATTTTATATTTAACTTGTTTCTAAAGTTTATTTTTTTTATGAATAATAATAATGATGATGATAATGATAACAATAATAATAATAATAATAATAATAACAATAATAATAATTTTTGATGAAATCTAATCTAATCTGATTAGATCTGATCTAATTCGATCTGATCTGATGTGATTTTAATAACAATAAGAAAAAATAATTTGAGATTATTAGGATTTTTTGAACGAGTGTAACCGGCTAGAGTCAGTTAACTAGTCCTGCCTGACCTCGGTGGCGGGTCGCCGGGAACCACGAGGCCGGCGGCGCTTCGCCGGGAACATCCGAGAACGTGCTTTCTTTGCTTGAGGCTATGGCAATCGATCCCGTTCCTCCTCATATCGCCGCTCAGCTCAATTACCTCATCTCTAACTGTCCATTTCCAATCAAGGTTCTTAAACCCTATCCATTTGGGGTCACAGTCACGGTCTCCCTATCACTCACTTTCTCGCATATATGAGCTCTCAGTGATGAACTTTCATGTTTGTATTACAGGTAGAACAAATGTGGTGTGGTGGCAAAAACCTTGGCCTGTGTATTTTTGATCGCTTCACCATAGCTATCCCCTTTTGCCTTGGCATCATAAAATGTTGGTATTGCACTATTCCAATTTAGGTTTCTGGACATGTATGAATAACTAATGAGGACTTGCAATTTTTTAATTTGAGCAGGGGATGTTATATACAATGCAGCTTATCCACTCACGGCACCGGATGTAATATTTGGGCCAGATGATGAGAGCTTTCAGCCATATCATAGCGTTGATGATGCAGGGGAGAAGAAAAATGCATTGACTGACTGGAACAACAAAGATCCCTCTCGGCTTTTGTCACTCATTCTTGAGCTCAGGTTACGGCCTCTCATAACTTTAGGGTTTGTCTTGAGCCCATTTTGGGGGTGGAATTATTGACGTTTTGTGTGTTTGTTGGTAGGGAGTTGTATATGGCTTACCAGAGGAAACGAGTTGCAGGGGTTGATGATGACAGGTTAAAGTTCGAATTCAGCACTATGCTTCCAAGAGAGGTAAGAGTTTTGTTTGATCTGGAGATTGTCTGGTGTAGAAACTTGAATGGTTGGATAGTAGTTGTATTTTCTTTGATAATGGGACTCTGATCTTCAAATGTGAAATGTATTTGCCTTTATTGCATCCTCTATAAGTGTATACACAATAGGCTTTATGTGAGTGTCATTCTATTTCAACCTGTATTTACCACAATGACAGAATAGACGGATTTTAAACTGTTTTTTGCAGGGAATTGAGTATTTTTTGACTTCCGTGTTTGACAAGGTATGTTATGAAAACAAACATTACTCTGCAGTAGAAGTTGAGTAAGATATGCTGTGCAAAATGCTTGACTACTTGTGCTTTGTTTTTGCCATTAACTTAGTGTAGCCAGAAGAGGTCAAATTTTCCATACCTTTACTGGATTTGGACTTGAACAAGATGGTTGTGGGATCAATTTGGAAACATCAGCAGAAAATATATTTACAGGTCTGTCTCTGTAGGATGTATTTACTATTTACAAGTCTTTCTGTTTAAGAATTTTTTTCCTTCTTATTTTGTGTTTATATGTACCGTATCCCCTGTATCCCCTATACACTGCCAATGCATCAGCATAAAAAAGTAGCTCGAGTTGCATTTCGATCCTGATGGTTATGAATGAAACAAATTACTGTGTTGTTTGCTTCAGATAAAAACACAAAATATATGTAATTGGAAGCTTTCTAATTTGAGGGATACATTATCATTGTTAATCTTATTGTTGTTGTTTTTAGCATTATTATTATGAATTTGAACCAAGTGACACTGGCACTTCACGTAACAAATAATAGTGTTAGATGAGAACTACATGTCAAAAGAGTAATACACATTATTTGTTGTCTTTAGCCTTTTCTATTCTTTCAGTTACCCATTATTACTTTAATGTTTTGGTAATGCAACAGGTCATATTTCCTGTCGGCAGAAAATACTTGGCCCCACGCCTGAAGTTGGTTTCCTCTTCTGAATTGAAATCAGTATTTTCTGTTGAAGATTTCAGGCTTCCTTCATGGGTGGATGGAATGTATAATATGTTATCACTGCAACATTGTTTAGCGAATTTTCTTTCTTGAAGATATTTTCCTTATTTTATTTTCACAGTCCTATTTTTTTTCCCTTAGGTGCACTGCTGAATACCTTCCAAATTTGGAAGTCATGCTTGCAACACAGGTTAGCTTCATCTGTTTTTTGACAGAGTGAATGTTTTCTCATTAAATTGCACTTTTACAGCTTTAATAGTAAATAAAATTACAATTAAGTAATTTATACTTTTCACCCTTTGATTCATTGGTGATAGATTAAAGATGCAGTTTCATCCATTGAAACCAGAAGGAAATTCATCATGGCCTTAGCTCCTCTTTTGGGAAGGCCACTTGAAGCTGATCCGGTGTGTGATATTTTTGTTTATTCAATGATGACATTTGGTAAAGAAATTCAAAGCTGAGCTTTTACTTGCTAATATGCCTGCAGGTTTTCTGCAGGAAGGCTAGCTTTCTAGCACAATCAGGCCTTTTCAGTTTTATGGTATGTTAATCTGCCTCTGCCTATACGTCTATAAACAAATTTACATGAATTCCCTAGGGCATTGGGGTCTAAATGTATGCATTCCCCTGTAATAAACAGAGAGGTTGTTTCACTTAGACCCTTGATGTGTTGCTGCATTCACTTCCCAAAACTTCATAAAAAGAACCAAGTGAAGTGTAATGTGCCATTTTGATTTAGTCTTTTTTTCCTGAAGCTAAAACATTATAACCAGAGACAATTTTAGTTCCATTGCTGATGGACGCTAATCTTACTCTACTAAATGACTGGATGATAGAGCAGAATGTTTTTTGAACATTAAATCCAATACTAATGATTTTCATTTTACTTGTGTACATGTGTCATGTGTGTGTTTGTGTTTATAGACAAAGGGGGTTGTACAACCAAGGCAATTGCTCTCTTCTTAAGGAATATATTTATTTTTGAAATGAGTAGGAATTTATGTTTTCAATTTTAAAACATAAAAATCGACACAGATGAAAAAGGCCATTATGATGAAATGGGATTACTGAAAAATTGTATACTCCCTCTGGTGCTATTTATAGAGTACACCAGGATGGCCCTAAATACAAGTCATTTTAGGCTTTCAGTGCATATTTTATTTATTTTTCCACAACTTCCCCTATTAAATGAAGTAACCTTATTTGCTATTGAGATTGTTGTGGATAGTGAAGTTCCATCAAATACGGACGGACATTAGGAAAAAGTATTATTTTACATGATCTTAATTATTCCTTGGTATGTGTGGAAGTCAAAACTGTGCATTTTAAATAGGACCAGAGGGAGTATTTTCCTTTGGATGTTTACTTTAGTGCATGGATGCAATTTTCTTTTTCATAAGACGGAATATCTAGAAACCAGAAATCAGAATGAGAGTATAATGCCACTATATATTGCTCTGTAATAGGCAACAGGTTATGCATTGCTTGCTTTATGTCCCTGTATGATATACTATTGTGTGTTGAATCTGTTTGAATTTTTCCTGTTCAGTATTCCTTTGTTGGTTCGCAACTTGGCATAATAATTACTCCCTTTGACCCGAAAAAAGAGTCCAGTTTCAAATTCTCCCTTCATCCCAAAAAAGAACCCTTTTTAAAAACTTAATTTTTTGGGAAAGAGAGATATTTGAGCAAAAGAAGCTAATATTCATCATATTGAATGTTTTTCTCTATAAAAAGTGTCCTAAACAATTTAGTGAGTTAAATATAATCAATCCAACAAATGGATTTAAAAATAATTCTATATTTTATGATTTTTAAGAGTTGTATCTTACCAAGAATTTCTAAGTTGTACCTTTGCAAAACATGACTCTTTTATGGGAAGGAGGAGATTTTTTTCGTCCACAAAAAAGTTTCCAGTTTATTCAAAGGAAGCTGCACATGTTCTTTGGAAGATTATTTTCATATTGTAGCATCTAATCTCATCTTATTAAGTTTTTTTTTTTTAAAAATTATTTATTAGGTACACATCTCCATCCCGCTTCAGTTCCCCAAGCAACGTCCAAGCATGATGCTGCAGAGCACACAGGTTTATATATATAATCAATGTTTTCGACCTTTGCATGGTTCTCCTTTCCGAATTTTCAAGTTCCTTATTGTTGTGTTAATTATTTCATGTTTGGCTTCTCTAAATAGCACTTCAATTCGGTCAATGTGCCCCTCAAATCTCTTGCCATGACTGAATATCCGTGGAGTCCTAGGTGGGAACTATCAGAAATGGCGGAAAGGATCTTGTAAGTCTCTTCCGGTTCATTTTTAGACATCATTTGTAATGATCTAATGGTTGGAAGAAATTTCTGTGAATTAAGTTACTAGGAATTCAATTGAAATACCCAAATTTGACGAGGCTGTGTTTGGAATGACCAAAATTCACTCAATTTCTATGAAATGGGGCAAAACCCATAGCAATTCCGGCTATTTCACACCCCAATTCATGGACGTAATAAGCCATTCCAAACAATGTCTTTAAGATTTGACGGGCTTTCACATTGTAATACAAGCTGTTATGAATCAAATCGCAGTGATTTTCTAGTGGAGGAATGCCTGAACTTCAAAAAGTACTGTAATGAAGCAGTTCTCCAGCACATTCAGCAACGTTGACATAGTTGCTTGGAGGCTATGACGATGATTGTTCATAAGGTTAATGTACCATTTCATCCCTGAGACAATTAACATGTACTTAAGCTCTAGGAATGTAAAATGCCGTGTTGGTACTTTTGTTAAATTGGTGCTCCATTTCAGCTGTTTGTTCCATATAATTACTCCTCTCCCAAAAAATTAAGCTAAAAAAGGGTACCATTTCAAGCTTTAAATAAAATAAAAAAGGAGCATGCTACATGTACCCCAAAATTTGTACCACATTTGTACACCAAAGGCATGCACCAACATTTTGATTGTCCACATGCGTTACCAAAAATTTACACTGACACAAAGTCTTGGTGCTTTAACAAAAATTAACATTATACTAACACAAAATGTTGATTCATCTCTGCGGTGTACAAATTCTTAGGGTACCGTAGTAGGTGTGCCAAAGGAACAACACATTTATGGTATATTGAACATGTCAGATGTTGTTAGCATGGCAGGTTGGTCAAGCTTGGCCATTCCCATGGCATTGTCATGTGATGAAAACTTAATGCGTCCTTCAAAGGACTGCTCTTTTACTCATATGGGGAAGAAAACCTGGTCCATATTGCTTTGAAAATTAAATGTTGCCTAATTTTTTTGGTCCCAAAAGACTATGATTTTAATCGATTTGTGTGGTCATTTGTTTACTAAGAGCTTGTTCTATTCAACTTATTCTTCGTATTTATTTATATTTTTGTTAGAATTAGTTCAGATTAGATATAAATCAAATGACCAAAGGGCGGACAAATAATTTGTCGGTGTTCCTGTGATGGAACTCCATACCTTAAAACAAATAATCGAATAATATATCAATCCAAGTAGACGGACGGCCAGACCCATGACACGCTGTCGAAATTGCAAAGATTGATTGAGTCGGTGTATAATTGTGGAGCATTACGGAGTACATAAAATTATGAATAACGTTATTACTATTTGCAATATTACGGCTTGGAAGCAATCGATTCTCCATTTCTCCCGTCAATTCTTGTTGACCAATTTAAAGTGGGGAGTAGTGGTGTACTATTAGCCATTAGACCATGTGTTATGGTGGTCTTGACGGGACTTGATGTAGTGTAACGTAGAGTGATAGAAACATGTGTGTTTTGAGATTTGAATGAAGAGCGTGACAAAAAAGTGATGGGATGACCATCACGCAATAAGGGGCCACGCCCCTCCAATGAAATATCGACGCCGACAAATTATTTTATCAGACTCGCAACCGTGCAATGGGCGTGAAGGAGGTAGTGAGGCCCTCCCTCATGCATGATAACATATGACCTCACGGATAAACAATTATTTTATCAGACACGCATCCCGTCCCAATTTGAATCTTCTACTTTTGTGTGTAAGGTTTGACTAAAATTATTTTCAAATCAGTTTATTTGAAATTTGTAATGAAAATAAAAGTATTATTTATATATTTAAAAATTGTATCAAAAGTTCTAAAAAGCAAGATGTGATAAGAAGATTATTTTATCAAATAAAAATACGTTAGATTAAATTTATTTTGATACAAGTTTTATATATTAAATTTTCATACATTATAAAACTTGAATATGTATGAGTAATCAACGATCAAATTTGATTGATTTTGATTGTAACGATCAAATTGGAATCTATAACTTGAAACGAAGAAAATGCTACTCCCTCCCTCACGAAATATAAGCAACAATTACTATTAAAGTTTTTCAATAACTTTTGTTTATTTAGTCATTTTAGTTGATTTGATAAAATAAAAAAAAATTATTAGAATCAAACAGCCATAACTATGGAGCCCACGTGTGCGCCTCGCCCACTCCTGGCTCCAGCGGTTATATTGTCCGTTTTCTACTGTCACGTCTTCTTCCCATTTCCCAACTCTTCTTCACTTCACTCGTTCAACCTCTTTTCGAAACGCTCTCGCTCTACCCTGATACCCATTCCCACTCCATCTCCGATCAAAAAAATCTAGCGAGAGAGAATCGATCAATCATGAGGGAGATCCTGCACATTCAGGGAGGCCAATGCGGCAACCAAATCGGCTCCAAGTTCTGGGAAGTCATCTGCGACGAGCACGGCGTTGATCCTACCGGCCGTTACAAGGGCGGAGAAACTGCCGACGCCGTCTCCGACATCCAACTCGAGCGCATCAATGTCTATTTCAATGAGGCTTCCGGCGGCCGCTATGTCCCCCGCGCTGTCCTCATGGATCTGGAGCCCGGTACCATGGACAGTATCCGATCAGGACCTTACGGCCAGATCTTCAGGCCTGATAACTTCGTCTTCGGACAGTCTGGTGCCGGAAACAACTGGGCCAAGGGTCACTACACCGAAGGCGCTGAGTTGATCGATGCGGTTCTCGATGTTGTTCGTAAGGAGGCTGAGAACTGTGACTGCTTGCAAGGTTAATTTGTTATCTACTCCTTGCCTCATTTCATTAAAATTAATTTCATTCCAAGGATCATCGATCCTATCTGTCTGATTCACACATTGAGAATTCGTACCGCTGCTATTCAGTTTCATGTGTTTGTGTTATCTTTCACGATAAACCAGATGAATTTGCTCTATAATTCAAATTTGCAATCCCGGATTGGCTTTGCACATTCTACAATCCGCTAGGGTTTAGTTAAGGAGCTTTTCAGTATCCGGAACTAGTGTGAATGTGGAGAATCTCTGTTGTTTGATTTCAGGAACTAGTTGGATGCTTTGATTTTTGGCAGTATTTACTAGTATTGGAGTAAGGAAAATATGATTTGACTCTCTGATCACATATTGAGATTCGGTACCGCTGCTATTTAGATTCATGTGTGATGTGTTTGTGTTATCTCTCACGATAAACCAGATGAATTTGAAGATGTATGTGAGCACTATAATTCAAATTTGCTGGTTTCAAATCCGGATTGGCCTTGCACATTATACAATCCGCTAGGGTTTAGTTAAGGAGTTTTTCAACATCGAAACTAGTTTGAATGTGGAGAATCTCTGTTGTTTGATTTCCGGAGCTAGTCTGATGCTTTGATTTTTTGCTGTATTTACTATTGGAATAAGGAAAATATGATTTGATTATGTGATCATAGGATTTTGCCTAATTTTGCTCTTGATTTTGTCTCGGCAGGATTCCAGGTTTGCCACTCGCTAGGAGGTGGTACTGGATCTGGCATGGGAACTCTGTTGATTTCAAAGATTAGAGAGGAGTATCCAGACAGAATGATGCTCACCTTCTCTGTTTTCCCCTCACCCAAGGTCTCCGACACGGTTGTGGAGCCATACAATGCTACACTCTCAGTTCATCAACTGGTGGAGAATGCTGATGAATGCATGGTCCTTGATAATGAAGCACTCTATGATATTTGCTTCAGGACTCTGAAGCTTAGCACCCCAAGTTGTGAGTAAACTTTATTCTGAACAATTAATGCCCAATTTAGTGCCTTGAATATATAGTTTTACTTAAGAGTTTTTTGTGCCATTTTCCCGGACTCAACTTATTCATTGACTATGCAATTTAGACACATTCTAGTCATCATACATACTTGATTATGAGTATGCATGTTATTTTCGTTCTTTTATCAAATGTATTTATATCTAAATCAGTTTTCCCTGGATGAAAATGCCTCTTAAATAGAGGAAAACATGCCCAAGATTTAAATTAGGTCCAAATTACTGATTTGAAGATCAAAGAGAGTAATAGTTTATAGCCAATGGACTAAATCGAGCATTATTGACTCTTTATTGATCTCTTTGTGTGGATGGTTTTGGAGGGGTTTAGCAGGGAGGGATTTGGAATTTGGATGACTTATATGTGCTGCTATGTTCATCTTATAAATTTTGCTTATTAGTTAATCCGTATTGTGATTCTTAAATTGCAATAAGAGTAGACTATATCACAAACTAAAGGTTCTTTTGACACTGAATTTTACTCATGTATTTTGCTGTTTCCACTGTGTATGTATGTAGTTGGTGACCTCAACCATCTGATCTCTGCAACGATGAGTGGAGTCACCTGCTGCTTGAGGTTCCCGGGCCAGCTGAACTCCGATCTCCGGAAACTGGCGGTGAACCTGATTCCCTTCCCGCGTCTCCACTTCTTCATGGTTGGGTTCGCCCCACTGACCTCCCGCGGCTCCCAGCAGTACATCTCCCTCACGGTCCCGGAGCTGACCCAGCAGATGTGGGACTCGAAGAACATGATGTGCGCGGCGGACCCACGCCACGGGCGGTACCTGACGGCATCGGCCATGTTCAGGGGCAAGATGAGCACCAAGGAGGTGGACGAGCAGATGATCAACGTGCAGAACAAGAACTCGTCCTACTTCGTGGAGTGGATACCGAACAACGTGAAGTCGAGCGTGTGCGACATACCCCCGACCGGGCTCCGGATGGCGTCGACGTTTGTGGGGAACTCGACGTCCATCCAGGAGATGTTCCGGAGGGTGAGCGAGCAGTTCACGGCGATGTTCCGGCGGAAGGCGTTCTTGCACTGGTACACTGGGGAAGGGATGGACGAGATGGAGTTCACCGAGGCGGAGAGCAATATGAATGACTTGGTGGCGGAGTATCAGCAGTACCAGGACGCCACCGCCGACGATGAGGAGGAGGAGGAAGGCGAGTTGGAGGAGCATGAAGGATATGGTGAGTAATTCAAAAACATGCCCACCTCCTCTATCAAAGTTCAGTGCGAAGTGATCCATGCATGGTATAATGAATGTTTAATTTCTTTCTTTGTTTCTTTCTTTCTTGAAATTAAATTCTTCTCCATATATTATCCAGATGAACTGTCATGTGTGTTTCGATCTTATTGTTAAAATGTACTACATGTATTTCTTTCTTTCTTTTTTTGATCAAGTTTTAGTGTTATACTGTTTCTTTACTACTCGTACTTAACTGTCTATGGGAAAGATGAGCATTTAAAAAACAAAAACATTTTATCAGCAGAACATATACTTCTGGATCCCCAGTTTTTCATTCATAGGATCAGATGAAGAAACAGTAGTCTAGACCTTTAAATGAAGGCATATATTACTCTTACTTGGGAGGATGTTGCTAAGAGTTTGATATTAAGGACGCATTCATTTGAGTGTTGTGGTAACTCTTGATTTGGGAGGATTTCTTACTCCCTCTCTTCCAAGAAATTATTTACACTTTTCTTTTTTAGATGTCCCAAAAAAACTTTATATTTAGTTTATTATTCCATACTTATTTTGTTAATGAATATATTACTACCAATCTAAACAAATTTGTGTCAGTCGAAGTGTCACAATATTTTTTTTGGATACGTATTAGTTATAATGTCCCAACTTGTTACTTACAAGTAGTCAAAACTAAAATCTATTATAATAAAGTTGTCAAGTAGTACATCAAGAATACATATTTTCTCCTAATTCATTAATCAATCATAAGATGACATAAAGCTCATTGTTGCAAAAGAATCATTCAAACATTATTATTGGTGTTGCCTTACTCAATTAAGAAAAGTATTAGTAGTGTACTAAAGAGAGGGACAACTAGGGGTCTTCGTGTGTACAAGTAGAGCCGTGGCCACAATTTGTTGACAGAGATTCGTTGAACATAGTTCAACGAAATGAGTTCAACGAACAACTCATTTGAAACGAAATGAGTTGAACATAGTTCAACGAATAACAATATATAGGATTGCTACCACTAAAAGGACCAAAGTCCACAACAAATATGACCATTAATAGATCCATTAATCACTCTACACTAGGTGACTTTTCTAAGAATCAGTTTAAAATTTTATCATAATTTACCCACTCACTATATGTGGGAACGCTATGGGTGGGCGTTCCACCATTAATAGATCCATTAGCTACTACGAGTACAATACACACAAAGATATCATTTTCTTCGAAATTTAGGAGCTCCGTTAGAGGCTCTCGAAGCATGATTTATGTACTATGTACAATTTCGAAATATTAATTAAAAAAATCTCCTATTGGCATGATATCATTTAAAAAGATTTGTGCCTTTTATCTACTCCATCCGTCCCGAAAAGAATTTTACATTTGATTTTTCATGGTCACCAACGGGACACTTTGACCATTAGTAATTATATTTGTACACAAATACTCCGTAAATGACAGAAACTGATCTATCAAAATTACATCTTAAATTTACATTTTAATATAAATATACTTTTTTCACCAAAGAGTGTTAAAATTTGTAAAGTTTGACATAAAAAGTCAAATGTAAAAAAGATTTTAGAAGGGAGAGAGTACTTCTTTACACTATATTTACATAAATATTTGTATTTATTTATCGGATTTACTACCGTCGTGGTGTTGGTCTGATAATGAGTTCATCAGACCGGTGTGCTGGAGTAGCGGATTCCATTAGTGTGTGTGTGTATATATATGCTTCCTCCGTCTCATAACTAAAATCGCAGAACGGATTACATCATTACGATAGTTGATTGAAATCACTTCCAATGTGATTTATATAAAAAATGGTACAAAATTCAAAATAAAACTATATAATTCAAAATTAAATCAAATACTGCATAAAATAAGTTGTGAAAAGACTGCGTTATTTTATCAAATTGTTATAAAAACAAGTAAAAAAGAAATACTAGTGAATAACCTTTGAGAATTGAGGTTTAAGATTATGAGTCTATAAAAATCTTTTTATATATTTTGTCCTTTCCATGTTAGTTTGGTACAAAGTTTAAGAAAAGCAATATTTAATTGTTGAAAGTAATATGTACGAGAGAAAGATTATGAGTGACATAAAAATTATCAAAACTGAAAAGAAAATGAAAAGTCTTTTTTGATGAAGTATACTATATTGAGAAATATGAGTCTTTTAGGGAAGAAAGAGGTCACATTTTTATGTTAGAACAAAAAATCAAATTGAGAATGATAATGGGTGGGACTGGTCGGTTTGTGATACTACCAGAACCTATTGCAGACCGTTATTGTTTAAAAAGTTCGTTATCAGTACGTGATGAACGCCAAAACTATTTGGTAATTTCATTTTGAACCGGAACAATATAATACTATACCCATGCCCAAATCGTACCAAAAAATTGAACATACATTACTCAAATAATATTAAAGAAAATGCACAACTTTGTTTAAAAAAATAACGATTTTGAATTGAAAGGTATTATAAACTTGAAGAATACTCCGTAAAAGATAATGAGTGCAAATTTAAAATATACAGAGTACTTGATAAGATTTTATTTTCCAATGATACTTCAAAATATTATTAAAATACAATAATAATAAAATATATGGAGTAAAATATTGGACTATTAATACTTGCAAAAAGTAATGCTCGTGGTTATAATAAATACAGTAACAACAATAACAATCAAAGAATATTAAAAAAGAATAATACAATGCAAAGTACTCCATATATGTGAAGATGAAGTAGATAAATAAGTATTAGACATACTCCGTAACTTTGAACGCTTTGGTTCGTGATAATCAGTTTTAAATTTTTGTATCATTGTCATGTCTCGTTTGATATCGGTTCGGGATGAAAAAAATCAAACCCGTTTAAAAATACTATAAAAGATTTGGTATCATTACGGTCCAGTATGATATAATGCTAGTTGGGATTTTTTGCCTACCCCTAAGAATGATACTGATACACAATTGCACATGTATGATTTGTGGGTGAGAAGAAAGAAAAGAAAAAAAGGTTTCCCTTATTATGTGTAATTTGGTGGATACAAATACAAAAAGCATTGTTGAAGGGAGGGAGTTTTTTCACCCTTTCTGAATTCACGGAGTGAAAGGCAAACCGCAATGAAGGGAGCGAAGAAGCCGATCAACGCCGTGAAGGCGTGGCTGAAGGCGCAGCCGCCCAAGGTGAAGGCGTTTCTGGCACTGGCAGTTGCCTTCTCCGCCATCCTTTTCCTCCGCCTCGTCGTCGAGGACCACGATAACCTCTTCATCGCCGCCGAGGCCGTCCACGCCATCGGCATTTCCCTCCTCATTTACAAGCTCACCAAGGGCAAAACCTGTGCTGGTACGCTCCGTCATAATTATTTTGCCTCCCTCTCCTAATTATTACTCCAGTTTTAATGATTTTGCCATTTCTGACCTGACTTCTGACGCCAATTTCGGGAAATTGTGACATTTTACTCTGCAATTTTCCACGAGGAGAAACGTAGAAGTTGGCAAAATTTCCCATTTACAGCATAGAGATCAAGCAATGGATTGTTGAATTTATTATGTATTATGCAGTCATGTAGAAAACCATATCAGGCTTTGTTTTCAGTTTTGTTTTAGTATTACCCTCACTTTTCAAAATTAATTTGTACCCTTAATAAGCATTTCAATCTAATTTTTTTTTAAAAACCTAATTCAACCGGTTTGAATTATGAACAAAGGCCACTTTACCTGCTTGCTTTTTCTTTATTAAGAGTTTCATAGAATTGATCACGGACAGAGTGTTTCTGGTGGGGGGTAAGCGTTATGATGCATGATTCTGCTTGCACAACCGTGTTGTATTTTTCAACGTCTGTGTGACCCTAAGGTCAAAGGTTTTTGGTGCATAACCTTAAATTATACAAATAAATTATACTCCTATGTTATACCATAATATAAGAGTGACATGATCTTGTCTCAAAGAGAGACAAGCTTGGATTGACTTGGATCATATACAATATTAAATGCATGATCCAGAGCTTCTTGCGCTAAAGTGTCTCCTTTTGATCCCCATTTACTTGGAAATTTCAAATATGATTAAGATATTTTAAAATGTATAGGAATATCTTTCTAATTTTTTGTTAATCTTTTTTTTGATATTTCTGTATTAGTAATTAATGACTTCTTCTGCCCCACTATTTTTGGGACATGGCAGAATGGCACACAAATTCAGAAAAGAATGCAATTGTGTGATTGTTATTGAATTTGTAAAGTATGAATTGACTTGAGCCACATAATTCATACCAAATTTGGCTTGTGGGAAAATTTTTCGGAACACACCAAAAATGGAAAAGAAGGGACACAAAATATTATTTTTGGACAGATGGTGTTGTGCGAAACTGTAAAACTCCAATATCTCTATTGCTTGAAGGTACCCATATGGTATGCACTATGCAGAAATTTAAATGGTGCTTACATGTCAATTGCATGCTCATAAATACCTAGCACAACCCTTAAGGCTGGGTTTAAGCATTAATTTGGGAAGAACATTCTTGATGATTCCTTAAGAACTAACTAAATCCTACTGGGGATGTTATTTCTTTTTAGCATTTCAATAGCAGATACCCCGTTATTTATCAAATGTTATCCTAAATAAATAATTACTCTGTAATTGATTGATTATTTCATGGAATTTAAATAGAGTACTCTCCTCTGATTAATTTTTAAAGTTTAAACATAGCCCCAAAGGTTGTGCTTGTCATTTTTCCTAAGTTTATATGAAGCATATGCAAAACACAGTCACTGATATAGTGATATGTCACTTGCCTTAATCATATTCATCATTAAAATGAACCTAATTACATGTAAAAGGATATGCCCTTTTAAGTGATTTATAATTCCTTTTTCAAATAAGACAAATTGTGTAAAATTTCAGCGAATCAGAGATGATGTCATTTAAGTATAAGTATGCTTATGACTCCATATTAGAATCTGACCTCAAGACCTTGCATAGTTGCCAGATCCCTAAGCTCTTCCTAAAGTTATGTAGTGTCTATTTACTTGTTATCCGAATTTATCAAAAGATTGCAATGCTTGTTTATCATTATCATCATCTTCATCAATCATCATCAGCACCTTAGTCCCGACTAGTTTGGGGTCAGTGGCGATTCAATTCTTGTTTATTCTGTTAAATACTTTCCCTTTCTAGGGGCTGGTATTGTCATGTTTATTAACGAGTTTTATCAAATCAACATTGTTCAGGACTTTCACTGAAATCACAGGACCTCACAGCTTTGTTTTTAGCGGTAAGACTTTATTGCAGTATTGTCATGGAGTATGACATACATACGCTGCTTGACTTGACTACGTTGGCAACAACCATATGGGTCATTTATACCATCCGCTTTAAGTTGAATTCCAGCTTTATGGATGACAAAGATACATTTTCAATGTACTATTTGGTTAGTTATCCCGCGCCTTATTATTATATTATTATCTCATTTATTATTATTACAGTATTATTATTATTATTTCTATTGGGGTGGGGGTGATATACCTGGTATATAATTTCTTCTTATTTTTGCTCATTTCATATGGGAACAGGTTGTACCATGTGTTGTACTAGCTCTAGTTATCCACCCATCCACAAACCATCACTTATTCAACCGCATTTGTTGGGCATTTTGTGTGTATATGGAAGCTGTTTCAGTACTCCCACAACTGCATGTCATGCAGAATACAAAGGTACTCCAGAGACAGTAAAACTCGGTTCTCTTCTCAAGTTATGGAACCTTATCATACCATAATTTGACCTGTGGATTTTTTTTGTTAAGGTTATTGAACCATTCACCGCAAGTTATGTTTTTGCACTGGGAATTTCAAGGTTCCTAAGCTGTGCACACTGGATTCTCCAGGTTTGATTATGCCATATATATGCCTATCCCTGCTGCATGCTTATCGCTGTAATGTTTTGTTGTGTATCTCTAATGTGGTTTAGTAATAAATGGTATGAAACATTTATGTAGATGATAGATACCCGAGGAAGGTTGTTAACAGCTTTAGGTAATGGAATGTGGCCACCAATGGTCATCCTTTCTGAAATTGTCCAAACTTTTATCCTGGCTGATTTCTGCTACTACTATGTTCAATGGTATGTTCTAACCTCAAATTAAGGATGTGATCCCATCCTTAGTTTGATTTCACATTTTTTATTTACTGAGTACTCTCTGTTTCCCTAAAACAAAGTCACACTTTCCTATTTTGGTTGTCCCAAAATTAAAGTCACACTTCTCACATTCACATTTTCTTTTGAAGAAAATAAAATGTGGCTCAAAATATTTCTCTTCTAAACGAGTTCTATGAAGTCAAAGGGTGACTTTGTTTTTGGGATGGAGAGAGTATATATTATTATATCTCGGTGGTTTTTGAATTGGGATGTTTTTTTGTCTGCGTTTCAGCCTTTTTGGCGGGAGTCTCGTGATGCGCATTCCATCTGGAGTAGTCTAACATCAAGATTTTGTGTAAGAATCAAATGGCACAGAAGTGGGTGCAATTTTGGGAGGGTATTCACTTTGCTTTGTTGGAATCCCATTTTTCAATAGGTATAGATTTTGCTGTCTAGGCTGCTGCATGGTGCCACTTCAGTTTATACACTTCACAGAGTAGAATGTAGATGTACTTGTATTATCAAACAATATGTTGCAACCAAACTAGGCAAGGAAAGTGTACAAGGTCATTATGTATTTGTGGGTTCTTGCAATGTGGCAAAGATGTTTTGTCATATTTTGCCTAAAAGACTATTATGATTCCAAATTCATGTAGATATTTTTATGTTACCAAATCCACATTTTTGAATTCATTTGAAAAATTTGAAATTAGAATTCAATTCCAAATCCACATATTTTTGTATTACCGAACATTAATTTCATGGCTTAAATTTTGTGGACCAAACGGAGCCTTGTTTTAGCTAATTGCTTTTGCATAAGCAATCTAAAACATTTCCAATGTGAATAGTCAACTTCCTTCGAAGGGTGTAGGGCAAAAGAAAAATGCAAGAAAACCACCATTTTTGAGCAGAAGTATATTCAACCCCATTTACAGGTAGAGTGGAGACAAAGGATCCACATTCAAATCTAATTAAAACAAGCACAAGAAAAACACAGGTGTACTCTGATGACAAGTCAAGGTGAAAGTATATTTTTTTACTGCAAGATAAATAGTAAAAAATCAGGGACAACTGCTGTCTACCACACTTCACTCCTGCTTTTCCAATTCCCCCATTCTCTCTATGATGGCCTGCACTTAGCCAAAAGATTCCAACAATGTCAACCCAAACATGGCCTTATTCTTTTGGTACAAAGCAAGCATTAACTTAAGGAGCTAAGCAACTTATGAAAATCCGCGTGATTCGCAGAGAAATGAGAATAAAATCCGAAGTTATAAAATTCTTACCTTTTTGCTTGTTTCTTGGAGCTCCCCAGCAAGAATGAACTCGTCTAGAATCAGGTATACCTTTTGTAGGGAAAGTGATACATTTTTAATGCAAACAAATGTGCCTCAAGAATATCAAATGAGGTATAGGAAGAAATGTCTAACCTTGTGAAAGTTGAAGACCAAATCTAACTCACACACGTTGCTGAAGAAGTGATCCAAGATCTCCACAAATAAGTGGATGCACTCCAAATAAGCCAACTCGTTGTCTGTTATATCAACACACAGCGAGAAAAATAGACCCGCATAGCGCCGATAGATTATCTTGTATGTACGGAACTGAAGATGAAAACACCCATAGAAAGTACATTACTGCCTGTGCGGGCTTGAGAAAATATTATACTTGCCTATCCAGATTCAGTTGTCCACTTGTCCATCCCAACCCTTCAAATGTAAGATATAAGGTGAATAGACAAAACTGTCCCTCTAATCCATTTCCTCATCTTCTTCAACCACCAAGTTCATGTACAAGTGTCTATTTCATTTCAAGGATCTATTGGTACTTCCACCAACTTTTAATGATAACTAATGTAAGGGAACAAATAATTCCAAACAGCCTAAATAGAATAGTGGACAACTCAATCCGGACAAAGGGAGTACTAGTTTACTACACGGTAAATACTGAGAATACAAATCCAGAAAGGGAAAAAGGTTAAGGGAGAACTATAAACACTTTGTGACAGACACGTTTAACCAAAGCTGTAAAGCTTTACTACTTGGCTCACAAAGACACTACTTCCAAGACTCAAACCCAATTCATAAAATAAAATCGATGAATGAATACACAAAAAATATGGTGTGAAAAAGAAGAATACAATTGTTGGGCAAAGACCACTCAACATGTACTGCTAAGGGAATACACAGTGGAATTTGTGCAGGCATCCATCAGTTGGATTTCAGAATAAGCTACCCATCTCCTAGTTAAACCAATGCTTACTCACAAAGAGGCTGCTTCCAAGACTCAAACCCATGACCTCATGGTCACATGACAACACCTCAGTCAGAACGTGAAAACCGCCAAAGGTCCCATTTCACATGCTTAAAAAAGAAAATCTAATTTATAAACCCAATGTTCTTATGAAATAAAAAAACAGCTCCCCTTTAAAGGCATCCCTGAGTTTTATGCTCCCTCACAAAGCAAGAGGCTAAGAACAGAATATGAGAACTGGTGTGTGTCCTCTCCCATCTGTAGCTATTAAAGCCAATCAAGAAGCGAAAGTTGATTTCACTCCTATGAGTCCTATTTCTAGTGCAAACAAAACAATCCATATACTCCGAACTTCATGGTATTATTGGTATAACATATCCTGCCAAATTAATCATACATGCACTTTGAAATGCACCTCAAAGGCAACATATTTAAGCATTGCCTCATTCTCGGTACAAATATTATCCTTGGAACTAAGATAAGCTGATACTCCGAATACGTGAATGCCATTATACCCTTCTTTTGGCACAGCGGGGGGAAGGGGATGTGCTTACAGAATATACAGGGATACAGATCAAGAAGAAAGTTGAAGCTATATCTCACTGAGGATGAAGAATGTATAGAATAAAAACATATAATTTGGCATACCCACCTCGACAAAGTTGGTGAATTTGGGATCTCTGTTCACAACCAATCTGTGAACCTAAACAAACAGATCGTGCAAGCAAAACCCAGACAGTCGGTGTTAAAACAAGAAACAAGTCGAAATCGAACGCAACTAAGAGGTCTAGACACACACACAGTACCTCGTATTCGACTTTGTGCTTCTCAGATTCCTCGAGAGGAATGTAATACTTGGCCAATCGCGTCTTCCCTTGCCGGTTCTGGAGCAGTATGAATCGGATCTGGACATTTCACGTATAATAAAAAACAGATTCGTGACGGATTCTCAAGAAGAGGAATTTGTAAGAAGTTTCAAAAGCTATTGATCAAAATCAGTGCATACCATTGTGACGGGGGTAAAATGGATCAAGTGCTCGAGTTGAATCAAGCACGCGCTGAAAGGGAAATGAGAAACTTTTCTCCCTCCGTCGCCGCCGGCTGGGACGGTGGCTGGAAAATTGGGTTCGACTGAAATGAGAAGTCAGAGCTCAGAACGGAGGACCCCCGGTCTGGCGTAAAATCCATCGCCTCGCCATGTATTATGGGTGGCCATCACTTGTGTGGAATGAGGGGCTTAACGGCGACTTGACCCTTTTTTTTAAAATAAGTTTGTCCTTGTAATTGATGAAAAACTATACAAATATTAAAAAATTATATTGAAATATAATTTTAATTGATGAAAAATTAGACAATACAAATATTTAAAAAGTAAACCAAAAATTCAAAAATAGAACACATAAAAAAATACAATTCACCCAGAAAAAGAAAATGTAATTACTCGTTCACGACTCCATTTTGGGGTCATGATTGTTTTTATTCGATAATCGAGTCATACTCAATCAACGAATGTGTTCTCCCTTGGGTGGCTGGAATCCCCATCTGATGGATCACCAGGCAATTGAAGAATACTCATACGTATGTTTTTACCCGGTTAGCCATTGGGCCCAGCAGACTTCACATGACTTACCTTCTACTATCCTAATACTAAGTCAATCCTAGATTTTCTTCTAGGAAGACTTACCTCATTCATAGTGTTCATAAACACCACATGACCTATACTTTGGCGTGCTAGATCAGTCTGTCTTTACCGCTGCGTTCAAGTAGAGAGATAGTTCATATCATAACATGCGTGTTGAATCAACACAAAACAATCACAATAACAACAAGTAATAGCCTAGTATTGGGTATTACACCCAAACTTACCATCTTGTAACAGACATAGTCTCGGACCTCATCCTCAATGTTTGAACGTTTCGAGAACAAACTGTCACTGTCCAATGGTACCTGTCACGATACTTGTACCGACAGATGGTGCCTAGATATCGCCACCCGGTACTGGGATACCGTGAGGGAACAATGAATGGCAACATCAAATGAATTGTGGCGGTAACTTTGCAGTTTACTCTTAGTGACCACAATCATCATCATATAACATCTTTATTGACAGAGGATGGTGAAAGACCACGATTACTCAATAATATATTTATGATACACAAAATAAAATATCAAGCAGAATGACTCATTTCAGATATCTCAAATATTTTATTAAGTGCACCCTTTCAATACATGTATTATTTACATGTGTTTGACAATACAAGACTCATTGAACATAATTAACAAAAATAAATCGTTACCTTTGTTTCATAGAGTAGAGAGAATAATTTTTCGGCTACTGATAGAAATTTAGTCTAGAATTTAAAAATCATGATAGATGGAAATAATGTTTAAGCACAAAAATTTAAAACAACTAAAGACTTCATGAATTATGAACTCATTTCTAACGTGTCAATGATGCTGTTAAGTAGTAAAATTAGAGAGTCGAGAAATTATAGTAATCCCACAGTAGATGAAGTTGTTTCTTTATCTAATAGTTGGAGGTTTTGATTCATCTAATGAAGAAAGAAACATAATTATCGCAAAAAGAAATGGATTCTTACAAAAAAAATCCATGTGACACACTCTACATTCATACCTCTGTGATATCCTTTAATATCTTTTGTTGTTGTCTCTTGGGAATGATAGATATCAAGAAAATATCCATATAAGAGAATCAATTTTAAGCAAAAAAAGTAAAGCATCTGAATACAAAAAAGAGAAAAAATGATGGTATTCTATTACTTACACAAAGATTATATTTACAGTTTTTGGTTGATGCATACAGGATGGTTGAAGCACAACAAATCTAATGGATATACGGTTCAACTAAGATCAAGTTAGTGGAACAATTATTAGTGGCATACAAGAAGTTATGATCAGGGGTGATACCTTATCGGTAGCCATTCACCAGCGAATTATTCTACCATCTACATTCACTCGGGAAATGAGATACTCCCTCCGTCCTATAATGATCTTCCCGGTTCGCAAAACGAAGAAAAATCCCAAGTTTTTTCAATCTATTTTATTTAAATATTGGTATAAAAAGGAAAAATAAAACATATATATTTGAAAACTACATCAAAAGTTCAACAAAACAAGTGGTGACAAGAATATTTTATTTTATCATATAGGCCATGAAAAAACACAAATAAATATAAATTCCCGTGAAGTTGGAATAGTGCTCTGGGAAGATCATTATAGGACGGAGGGAGTAATTTTCAGTAAATTCTTCTCGTTTTACCCAAAGCTTCAAGATAAGAAATTGTAACTGCTAACATCAATTCTTCAAAATAATGGTCGTATTATAAAGTTTATATATTGAAGAAGAATATGAAATTGCATTAATTTACGTTCTCTTGCGAGGGTAGGACACACAATTTTTTTATGATTGGATAATCAAAGTTAAAGATAGAAAGCTGGAGCAAGTAATTGGTCGAGCAATTGATGTTGAAAACATTAATTCTTGATGACAATGAAAACAGTTGCAATCATACCAAAAATAATTTATAACCTGAAGTCTTTTTAAAAATTTGGTATTATAATAAATTTGTTGAGTACACATTTAATTTTTCAAATGTAATTTATTTTACTTTGATATTTTTGTATATAGTATTAAAAATAACGTGAGAAATATATATTTTTTATCCCAGAAAACTATCGCTGAAAAAAATTGTGTTCGACTCTGAATCACACAATTAAAATTACTAAGTTTTTAATGGTCATAAATCACTGAGACAGTAAATAGTACAAACAACACAAAGTTAAAAACATCCTAGGGGGTGTATTGAATTGAGAGTCTACATGATTTCTTTAGACTTCAAAATATGAGGGTATTCAATTTAGACTTCACATTTGATTTTTCAATACTTGTGGAAACTTTTGTTTATTTCTATATTTTCATTGCTTATTTGATAAAATAAAATATTCTTGACACCTCTTATTTCGAAGAACTTTTCGTGTACTTTTTTTATATGTAATTTTTATTTTTTATTTCTTTACTAATATGTAAATAAAATAAATTAAAAAAACTTGATATTTTGCTTCGGTAATAGAAATGTGACAAATAATTTGAGATGGAGGGAATACTTTTTAAATTAAAAACAAATCCTAACAAAATCCATACTTGATTACTTGAATACATCCCTAAGATTCGGTAGCTTTGTATATCACGACAAAGCACGGAAGGATAGCCCTACGATTAAACACGTACAGTTCTTCCAAATTCGGGTATGACCCGCCGCACCCGGATACCGAATCGTACGACCCGGTTTGAGCCGCTGCCGAGTCTTCTTCCGCGCCGAGAGTCGCTTCTTTTCCATCACCTCCCGCCGCCGCCGCCGCGGTATGCCCCACTCTTCCGGCAATCACCCGGCATACCAGCATCGCCCAGATCCCATCTCCGCGTTGGGATCCGTGGGCCCCGCCGCTGCTGGCGGTGGTCCGGATCCCCGCCGGCTTGTTGGCGTGGAAGCCGTGGCGGATGACGGTGCACACGCCGCAGCCGGGGAGGGAGCCGCAGAGGCCGGAGGAGCCTTGGGCGCCGAGAGGGCACGCGAGGGTGGTGCAGTAGAACCTGAGCAGCTCGTTGCCGTCGGCGGCGCACCTCGGGCTCTTCTCGCCGGAGACGGCGGCGCGTGTCCTGACGGCGTCTCTGTAGTCCTCGAACCGTTGGATCGTGCGGGGGGCGTTGTGGACCTTCAGTATCCGTTGGATCTCGCAAGCGGGCCTGTCCTTATTATTGTTGATTATCCAGCTGGACTTGAATATTATTTCCACAATATTTCGGCTTGAATCATCGCGGCCCAACTCCAAAACTGAAACCATAAACCATGGATTCGCAGACAAAAACATTTATTATCTGTTTTTTGCATTTCCTCCTAAAAAAATAGTGTTACGAGTGAAATTTTAAGGGAAAGTGACTACTCGTAGAATGGAAATGGAATCAAATAAAAATATAGACAAATAATTGAAATATTATTTTCATGTTAAATAAACTGGAGATTTATTGATTTTTAAGAGATTTAAGGAAAGTGTATTTTGGTATTGAATTTCCAAAAAAATCCTTCGATGTGATGGCTAAAAGTAGGATTTGATAGATAGATTATTAGTAAAAAGGTATGATGTGATAGGTAGAATATAAAAAAATAATGAGTACAAATAAATTTTTAATAAAAATAAAAAGTGTTTTTTAGGATGGATGAAAGAGAAAAGAGAAATAAGAATGGTACCATAGAAGAAAGGCAATGAGCTAATTAATTAAATGCACCCAAACATGCATAAATGCCTTCAATTCAATTCATCAACATTATTACTCTCTCCGTTCCACAAAACCCTTCCAGTTTTGAATTTGGGGAAAAATAAGAAAAATGTAATTTTGGTTGACTTTCCAATTTTGCCCCTGATGTGATAGGAAAAAATAAGATGTGACAGTTTGGTTATTAGTGAAAAAATATGATGTGATAGGTAGGGTATAAAAAAGTAATGGTAAAAATGATGTTTTAATAGAAAGTGAAAATGTTTTATAGAAAGCAAAAAAAACGAAAGAGGAAGGATTTTGTGAAATAGAGAGAGTATGTTATTACATTAAATGCCTTGCACGAGACCTTCCGGTCCGGTTTGACCCATTTATGTCGGTTGTTTATTGGGTGATAAAGGTGATGAGGATGACAATATTGGATGGTAAACTTGTTGTCTTCTAAAAACAATTATACCCTATACTTATTCAATAGGACCATGTTATACTTACACCAAAAAATATATCTCATTTGTACACCACAGGCTTGCACAAACATTTCGATGGTTTACACCGACACAAGTGTTGGTGCGTTAATAAATATTCACACGGACACAAATGTTGGTGCGTTTAACAAAAATTAGTTTTACATCAACACAGAGTCTTGGTGCAAAACTGCGGGGTACAAACCTTGGGGTACACATAGCATAATCCTGTTCAATATTATGCGAAATTATATCAAATTTTTACGTTGTTGTGCATTCTCGGTCACTGTTATATTTTGTCACGAAGTTATGAAATTTACTGGTATTTAATCTGTGATATACTTCTTCCGTTCCATAACAAAATCATTTCCCTTTTGTTTTTTTCAATTCTCTAAAACACTTTCACTTTCTATTAAAAACTACTTTTACTCTTATTTTTTGATACCCTGTCTATCACATCATACTTTTACACAAATAACCAAACTATCACATCTTACTTTTACCCATCACATCAAAGACAAAATTGAAAAATCAACCAAAATTATATTTTCTTTATTTTTGTCCAAAGTTAAAATGGGAAGGGGTTAAAGAAACGGAGAGAGTACTTAATTACCAGCATGCCTAAGAGCTCGATGATGTTCCAAGCTCTGGATGTTTGAAAACACCTCTCCACAATCCGGGCATGTGCATT
This sequence comes from Cuscuta australis, assembly GCA_003260385.1. NCBI lineage: Eukaryota > Viridiplantae > Streptophyta > Magnoliopsida > Solanales > Convolvulaceae > Cuscuta > Cuscuta australis. The sequence goes on from NQVE01000194.1 coordinate 1,958,242, forward strand.
TCGTTCTTCTTGCCATTGGATACCTATCAATTACAATTTTTCGTTATATTTCATATCATCAAAATTAGATATTTATTTAAAAGTAAATTTCATGATCGGTTGTTTATAACATACGGTTTTCCATATTTAGTCATCTATTATCAAATATTACCCTCGTGGTCTTTCTTTTGTGGCATGGGTTCCTTTTCACGAAGAGTTATTTTTACATTCTGTAATGTTGGTGTTAATTAGATAGCTAAAAGGGTAATTTGACATTAACCTTGTGTTCAGTGACATATTCTGATGTCGTCACAAAAATAATGACTATGAATTTGGACTAAAATTCTGACGAAAGACCACTTATGTAGATTATGGTTGTAGTAGAAAATGACTAGAATTCACAAACGACACATCATAATCGCCCTCTGGAATTGTGCATGACAAAAAAGATACTCCCTCCCGGAGTATTCGTCCAGTTTTAACTTTTGGAACTGTTCATCTAAGCACTTTGACTCATCAAATTCTCTCAATGTGTAAGCCTAAATATAGTCATGTGTGATCTTGTTTGATTTGTCTTAACATATAGATTATTAATATATAATTTCTATAATTTTTTAATATACAAATTACAAGATAAAATGGATTAAAGAAGTGTATTGGTTGGTGTGTAAAAATGAAAGTGGACAAATACTGTGGGACGGAGGTAGTATATGACTATAGTGAAATTATACTTTTAGCCCTCAAATTATTACCAGCATGATAAAACATCAAAAAAGACTATTTGTGAAAAGATACACATAAAAGGACAACTCGGGTAATAGTTGATAATATATTATGACTAAATAGAGAAACCTCTCTTATTATAAAAAACTAATTATGAAATTTACTCTTTATTTAATTTTTTTATATGAAGTAGTTTTCAAAGTAACATTTTGACCATTAACGTCTTTATATATGTGTGTGTGTGTGTGTGTGTGTGTGTGTGTGTGTGTGTGTGTGTGTATATATATATAATAAGACTAATTAACAGGTAAACAACTTGAATGGGAATAATCTAAATTGTTGGTCACTCAATATTTTTTTTAATGCGTTGGTCACTCAATATAATATCTTTGTTCTAAATAAAATTCAGTTATAGGGTATAACTTTTAGTTCCACCGTCCCATTTTTATTTTTCTGTTCAATATTCAAATTGTCAATTTTTATTTAACCACTTTTTTTTACTTGTTTTTGTCACTAATTTGATAAGATAATATAGTTATGTCATCTATTGATTCACTGATTTTTTAGTATGGTTTTAAAATATATCAATTTTATTTTTTATTTATACCTCATTTCCCAAATAAATTAAATTAAAAATAATTTCAATAGAAAAATATAAATAAACTAGAACCAGTTATTAAATGGGGATTTAAGAATTAGAATTATTCCTAAATTTTGTGAAATTAAAGTGTCAATTTAGCGCCTTCAAGAAAAAGTGTCAATTTAGTTTACTTGGAGAGAAAAAGTATTCCATCTAGTCTTGGAAAATGTTTTCTGATTCGGGTTATAAATGTTTGATTGAAATGCTTTTCAAGTAATGAATTTATTTCAAAACTAGCATAAGATTAAAAAAATAATATACTCCGTATTTACATAAAAAAAACTTCACAAAGTACGAGTTACTTAGCTTAATTATTCATCAAATACATGAAATAATTGAGTAATCGAAGCAAACAGAAAATGTAAAGACACACAGATTTAACGTGGTTTACCAAGTTGAGTTGGCTACGTCCACAGGCAAAAATAGAGGCGATTGTATTATGACATCGGTTCTTGAGTACAACGTTTTTGTGCCCTACCTCAATATTAAATTCTCAAAATATAAAAAGTAATATAAAAACAAATGTATTGTGAGAATACTATTTTGATTTTGGTATAATGAGTTGGAGATAAATTATTGAAAATTTGGCATTTCCTACATTTTGAGCTTGTGTTTAGTACAGATGGTTCGAGATGGTTTAAAAGTTTGTTCTTCACATGATCTGGTTGGAATAAGTTCTGATGTGATTCAACTCAATTATTGTTATATTTTAATTTGTTTCAGATCCAATCTTATTGTAATACAAGTAAATAACAGAGAGTAAGTAATACTTACACCATCTCTTAAGTTTTTCCTTTATTGACTTTTTTGAGAATTTAAGGGAAGAATATTTTTGTATTGTCTTTTCAAAAATAATCTTGACGTGATGAATAAAAGTATGATGTGATAGATAAATTATTAGTAAAAATGTATAATATGATAGGTAGGGTAAGAATAAGTAGAGATAAAAATGATTTTTTAAAATATAAAGGGAGTAGTTTGTGGAGCAAGACAAAAAGAAAACGACAAAGAGTTTAAGAGAAGAACGGAGAAGGTACTTCCTATTAGAAAATATTTGAGAGATCAACTTTTTTTCTAAAGAAAAATGAGCCTCATCCAGCTCTGAAGGCTACTCAATTTGATTATACGATCACTGAAAGAAAGTAAATTAGACTTTGATCGAGAACGAGAATGTAACAAATTTTTACTTTTAGAGTGATGTGAATGGAATGTTTTTCGTTAGAGGGATGGGGCCGGCTAAAAGATTCATTGAAGTGAGAGGTCTTCTAGGCTGGCATGATACAGTGTGTCAGTGTGTAGTCCAACAAAATCTAAATAGTGAACAATTCACTCTTTGGACAATCTGTCACCATAAATGTGTAGAGCAATGCTAGGTGTACCACAATACCCTCTTCTTCACCACCCATTTTTATTTATTTATTTTTTTTGAATTTCTTGCCTTTTTTTTGTGGACAAGGAGGGGGTTGGGGACAAATGGGGTACACTAAACCCCTAGCATTTTTCAAATGTGTAACCTACTTCTTTCTCTTTTCATACTATCTCCGTCCCTAAATATTTATCACACTTGTATTCCCAAGGTAAAATATCTAATTTTTTCAATTCATTTTATTTACATATTGATATAGAAATAAAAAATAAAATTTACATATCAAAAAACTACATGAAAAGTTCTTCGAAATAAGAGGTGTCCAGAATATTTTACTTTATCAAATAACCAATGAAAACGTAGAAATAAACAAAAGTTCTCGCGACTGCTGAAAAAGCAAATGTTGTAAATATTTTGGGACGAAGGAAGTAATTTATCTTCTTATTTAATTTCTTTATTTATTCGTTCATAAATTAACTTTTTATTTCCTTTCTTTGCAAATACTTTTTTTAAATCACATGTATACCCTCACTTTTACTCATTAATTATTATTCATACTTGTACTTTATTTCATGTTTGCAATGAATCAAGGACAAATATGGAAAATCAAAATTTTTTTACTTTTCCTAATTTGCGTGTAAAGTTAAAATGGAAAAATTATTTTTAGACGGAGGGAGTAATTAAGTACTAAGCTACTTGTAGATTAAAAGTTATATAAAAAATTACACTATAAGTGTACTTTCATTTTGTATTAGTACTATGTCAGTGTAATAATTCATATAGGCACAAAACGATAGTTCGTTTTTTTAATAAACTAGTGTTTTGTACCAGTGTAAACTATCAAAATATTTGTGTATACTTTTGATATACACTTTTGGATACACTCCTTCGTATACCGTAGCATGGTAATCAAGCTATCCCTTAATTAATTTATTCTATAAACATATTTTACTCCGTATTAATCCTGATGGGTAATAACCCATAGATACCACCCGGTTGGTTCACCTGACTGGGTGGTGATAAAAGTGATAGAACGCGTCCTTCTCAGACCGGGTCGTTTGACCGGTTGGATGGGGACTGAACTCCAACAACTATAGAGATGTTCTCCAAGTACTCTTATGGGACCGGTCAGAGAACTGACCGGTTGAATAGCCAGAGACGTGTATGACGTGCTAAATTTTGTTATAAATACCCCTAAAACCCTCATTTGTGAGGTATGTTTTTGATTAACCTACACGGCTTGTACTTTGTAATAGTCCTAATATTATCAATAACAAACCGGGTTACAAGTGTTTCCACCTACAACCCTTCCGATTACTTTCACTTAAGTATTTGCGTGGTAATTTACACCATCAAATCCCTCAAGAATTCTTTTTCATAATCCCTTTTCGGCGGACTAAAAATACTCTTTTAAATCTCGAAATTATCGTCTCCTTTCCAACAGAGTACAAAATTTAATGTTTTTAAAAATTATTTTATTTAAATCAGTATAAAAATAAAAAATACTCCTTCCGTTCTTGAAAACACTTCCGTCCTAATTTTTTGTGCACCCCATAAAATACTTTTACTTCCACCTAAAATGTCTAAAATACGTCTCATTATGTAGGGCCTGTTTGGGAATAGCGTTAGCGTTTTGGATAAAATTTTAACGGTGCAGATCGCTTTGAAAACGCTAACGCTAAACGCTGCCCGTAGATAGCTTTTTCAAAACGCTAACGCTAATCGCTAACGCTGTTCCCAAACAGGCACGTAGTCTATTGCAGGTAAAAGTTATTTTGGATGTATTTTAGAGATTTTAGGTAGAGTAAAAATATTTTATGGGTTGCGTAAAAAATTAGGATGAAAGTGTTTTCAAGAACGGATGAAGTACAAATTAAATATGTAAAAACTGTACCAAAAAGCTTTATAAAACAAGATGTAGCATGACTATCCAATTATATTTTTAAATAATCAATAAAAATGTATAAACAAACAAAAATTATCAAAAATAAAAAACAATACAAACTTGGGAAAGGTCGAGTAAGTTTTCGGGGAAGAAAAACTTCACCTTTTCTTTCAATATGAATGATGCTACTATAATACTCCCTCCGTCCATAAATAAAGTTCATCTTTCGTTTTTTCTTTGTCCCTAAATAAACTTCTCTTTTCCCTTAAAAAACCCCTTTTACCCCTTACTTTTTCATACCCTACCTATCACATCATACATTTTTACTAATAATTTACCTATCACATCTTACTTTTACACATCACATCAAGGGTATTTTTGAAAAGTCAACACCAAAATATCCATCCCTTAAATTCTCAAAAAGTCAAAAATGGAACTTTATTTAGGGACGGAGGGGATATTAATGTCTACATGTGAAATGCGAATCTTCTTATACTCCATTCGTCCCTAAATAGATTACAATTTTTTTTCTTCTCTCGATAACTTTTGTTTATTTACGCGATTTAATTAAGTATTTGATAAAATAAAATATTTTTGTCACCTCTTATTTTGTAGAACTTTTGACATAGTTTTTTAATATGTAATTTTTATATCTTATTGATATACCAATTTGTAAATAAAATGATTTCAAAAAGTAAAAAATTTTTCTTCGTAATCCGCAATTTGTAATCTATTTAGGGACATGGACTATATATTTTGCATGTCTTAGGACTGATTATTTTTCTATTCACAAGAAGCAAATTGAATATACGTAATCACTTTAATTATAGAGTAATAAGAGTCAAATATAAAGTGAGTATGAATACCTGGCAGGGTCAACAATGGCTTGGCATTCATAGCACCCGGACAGCTTTTTCAGGTGCATTCGTCTCGACGACGAACCAGAGGCCAAGGACCACCTGCTGGAAGAAGACCCGCCACCGCTGCCTCCGCCACCATTGCGGCAGCCATCTTTCTTTCCGGGAACCCGTGGAGAACCCTGACGAGCCAAGGCCGCGGTCCGTTCAGGCAAGTCGTCGTCGTCATCGGACCGGTGGACCACTCGCCTGCTAGCGGCGGCATTCCCGCCGAAGCTGCAGATTGAGCGGCAAGGGCCGAGCAAGCCGCCGCTCCTGTTCTTCTTAGTGAATGACGGGGCGGCGGCCGGGACTACTGTTACTACGGCGTCAGCCCGCTTGCAACTCATCAAGAGGTTCTTGAAGGATTCCCACGAAGAAGACGAAGGCGGCTTCGGCCTCGGCTCTGTTGGCTTGTTGCCGTCGTGCAGAGTTTTTTGATTTTGCAGTTCATGTTTTTGTTGTGGCGGTGGAAAAGTTGAGAGGACTGCCATAGATAAAAGAGTAGTGTCGCGTTACTTAGACAAAAGATATGTCGTGTTAAATAAATAAAAGGTGCTACCAATGTTGGAAGAAACTCTCTCACAATTAATGCTACTTAGATAAAATAAAATAATATTTTTAAATATTTTTAAAGATAAACACTATTAAATCAATTTTATATATTATTATTATTATTATTATATACTCTCTCCGTCCCAAAAAGATTTACACGTTTCAAAAAAATTGTGTCCCACAATCCCTTACCCATTTCTATTAAAAAACCACTTTTACCCCCTATTTTTTCAAAGCTTACCTATCACATCATACATTTTTCCTAATAATCTACACATCTTATCATACTTTTACACATCACATCAAAGGTATTTTCAGAAAATCAACACAAAATCATCCATCACTTAATTTATACTTTAGTCAAAATGTATCCATCTTTATGGGACGGAGGGAGTATATCTTTTCGTTCACTGTTCATAGAATAAAATTTTACATATTTTGTTGACTTATTTTTGTCGCTCATTTAATAAAATAATATTCGTTCCAAATTTGATTACAAATGAAGATTTACGAGTCAAAATCTCCCGTATTTTAAAATCATTTTATTTACAAATTGGTATATCGAAATAAAATAATAATTACATTTTTAAAAATTACGTCAAAAATTCTACAATACAAAACAATAGGGGACAAGAATATTTTATTTTTTTTCTTAAAGACATTGACTAAGATAACGTGATTATCATGTCAAAATTTTAGATTAGAAACTGGATCCCGACTTTATATTTTATTTTTTTCTTAAAGACATTGACTAAGACATTAACCACTTGATTCCATGTCAAAATTCCAGTGGGCCGAGAACAACGGGCAGATTCACCAATTATCTTCCCATTGCGCATTAAATATAATCAATTTTAATAGTTCATCCATTCGAAAAATAAGCTCTCATTCCCAATTCATAAGGTCAAATTTTAACCACTTTTTTATATATTATTGTTACTCTCCCTCTGTTTCTTAAAACCCTTCCTCTTTCGTTTTTTTATTTTTCTTAAAACACTTCCTTTTTCTATTAAAAAACCACTTTTACCCCTACTTTTTCATACCCTACCTATCACATCATACTTTTTCACTAATAACAAAATTATCACATCTTACTTTTACCCATCACATCAAGGGCAAAATTAGAAAGTCAACTAAAATTACACTTTTCTTATTTTTCCCCAAAGTCAAAACAGGAACCGTTTTAAGAAACGGAAGGAGTAGTTAATATGTCACTTCTTGTTTTGTAAATTTTGTAAAATAGTTTATATATATATATATATATATATATATATATTGCTACATCAATTTTGAGATAAACTAAATTAAAAATAACGTCACCCAAACATCTCAAATCGCAATGAGAACCTATTTTGGGGAGAGGGGGGGGGGGGGGGGAAGCTAAGTATGAGTCAATTTTGTATCATGAATGCAGATATAGGGATGTTTCTTTGTGCATGTGTTTATTGGCTTATTGCTGAAAAGTATTTTTTTATTTATAAGCTGCTTATAAATCAAATATTCTTTCATAGAAGTAAAATGACTTAAATGATAGATAAGTCACTTGAAAATATTTTTAAATGGGGAGGGACAACTTAATAATTAAATAGTCTGGTCAAAATGAAAAATAAAAAAAACTGACTTAAAAAAAATAGCTAGGACATACTTATTTTTTCTGGCGTATAAGCAGTTTATAAGTCGACTTACAAGCATACAGAAACATGTCATTAACTGACTTATAAGTAGTTTTGAATAGTTTATAAATACAGGGCTAAACTCCACTATTGGTCCTTCAACTTTATCAGTTGTGCACGATTGGTCCTTCAAGTTTCAAAAGTCTATAAATAGTTCTTTAACTTTATGAGTTATGCACGATTGGTCTTTCAAAATTCAAAAGTCCATAAGTAGTCCTTCGAATACACATCAGCCTTCTAGATGAAGTCTTTTTACGGTAAACATTAGAAACTAGATGGAGTACTAGCTCCATATAATACAGAGTAGTCGACTAGTCGTGCCTAGTGAAATTTACTCGTATTATATGGAACTAGTGCTCCATTTAGCTTTTAATATTTACTTTCAAAAGGACCTCATCTGGAGGGCTGACGTGTATTTGAAGGATTATTTATGGACTTTTGAAATTTGAAGAACCAATTGTGCACAACTCATAAAGTTGAAGGACTATTCATGAACTTTTGAAACTTGAAGGACCAACGTGCATAAGTCATAAAGTTGAAGCACCGCCGGTGAATTTTAGCCTACATACAGAAGAACACCCACATAATACGGGTCCAATATACGGACTACGTACAATAGCGCGTTTTTGTTTACTTTCTCCGTCCCCAATTTGATTGCAATTTTTTTTACTCTCCCATCGATAACTTTTGTTTGTTTACGCAATTTCATTAAGTATTTGATAAAATAAAATATTTTATCACCTCTTGTTTTGTAAAATTTTTATTTAGTTTTTTAATATGTAACTTTTATTTCTTATCGATATACCAATTTGTAAATAAACAATTTCAAAAAGTGAAATATTTCTCTTTGTAAAACATAATTTGTAATCAAATTGGGGACAGAGAATATGTATTTCTTTCGTTCTACTCTATCTTTCATAGTCATAGGGTATATTTCTTGAAACTATATACTCCGTATGAAACATATATTCCATTCAAGGACTGAAAAATGAAAGACTAGCTAGTGTTTGAATGTGTAAAGGCATGATTATGTTTCGCTGTCTCGTTTTTTTTCTAACCCCGAAAAATATAACGAAGCATATTTGGTCTGAAGTAATAATCATGCTTAAGTATGCCTTGTGTTGATAACCATGATTATGTTTTAACGGCGTTTGACCTTTGTGCATGTACTATGTTCCCGGGATATGAAAAAGTGGTGATTCAATTAGGGCAACATTGCAATTTAAGTATTACCTATTTACCTTCACTCTTAAAAATGATAAAATTTGGGATGAGTATGGACAACTCGGTTGAGTAATAAGACACTTGGACTGAACCACATTAAAAGATTGAATCCAATTGATTAGTTAGTTTAACTCAAAAGCTTATATACTGATTATTTTACTCTTGGACTTTCGATGTAGGATGCACTCTAACACTCCCCCCAAGGGCGGATGCACCTTGTATGTGTTGGGGTCACATGCCCCCTACTACTTTTTATATATATCTAATTTTTTAGTTTGATTTTTTAATGTTTTTAGAGATATATTATTTATGACCCCAATTAAAAATATTGGAGACCCCAATTAAAAGTATTAGAGACTTCAATAGATAGTGTTAAGTGAGAAAAAATGAAAAAAGTTAAATATTTAATTATTAAAAGAGTATAATCTTAAAGTCAAATTTTTAAAAATCACAAAAATAAAATTGAAAGTGAAACACTAAAAATATATAATAATTAAACTAAGTTATAATGCAATCCATATATAGAAATTTTATTCTTTAAACTTTTTAATTCACTATTTCGATAATTTTTTGAGGTTAAATTCATTAATTTTTAATCTTTTGAATTGTTTGAATTAAAAAAAAATCTGGAGGTGCTGCCCCCCAAACCCTTGTTTGGCGCCCCCTACTGTCAAAGTTTCTGGATCTGCCACTGACTCCCCCTCAAGTGGACAACCGGGCCATAGGCCGTACATACTCCATACAGACAACTAGGCTAAAGACTAACGGGCCGCTAGGAATGAACATCTAGACGGACACCTTGAAAAACGAGGTGAGCCAAAACCTGCTCCGATACCATGATAGAATTTGGGATGGGTATGGACAACTCGATTGGGTAATAAGACGCTTGGGCTGAACCACATTAAAAGATTGAATCCAATCGATTAGTTAGTTTAACTCAAGAGCTTATATACCAGATTATTTTACTCTTGGACTTTCGATGTGGGATGCACTCTAACACTCTTTATGTTTTATTGTTTTGTTAAAGATTTAATAAAATTTATCAGAAATTGTGAAAAAAGTATATTGAATTATAATATAATTTTAATATAGTTGGATTTATTCGATTATTTTGTTTTGATACATCAAATTTTTTTAACATTTATTTATTTAGATTATGTTTAATTTGTAATTAAAGAGTGTCACTATTTGATTAAAAAATCAAAACACGAATAGTTTTTAGGAGCGGTGCGAGTAAATATTCCCTCACACTCATTGATTTTTTAAATAAATGTAGAGTATAATTCTTTCTTGATATTATTTTGGTATTATTTTATTCAAAAACTTTTGTAAAATTTAAAGATACAGAGTAATATTTAATTGATAGTGCATAATTAAAAATTGTGTATATCAAAAGATCTACAAAACAAGATATTTTATTATGTACCAAATGTATTATTTTATCAAATTATAGATAAATATATGTAAAAATTTATAAATATAATTTGATTATGTGAATATAACATGTAAACAAATCTAGAGAGACTGAAAGAATAATACTCTTTTTTCGTCCCGTGCCAAAAGACACAAATTCCAAATCAGGCACCCCAACCCAAAAGGCACAATTTTAAATTGATTTAAACAATCCACTTTTTTAATAAGATTTTCTATCTTTTCAATCATTTTTACACTCTTTTTACTTTTTTAAAAATAATTTTCATGTTCTGCCTTACTTTTTCAATTGAATTTACACTTTCTTCCTATCTTTTTAATTACTTCTAAAATTTACCTTAATCTTCACAAAATGAAGGGACAGAGAGTACTTATGTAAAAAGCAAATGGTCTAACTCAACTTTAAAATATTATAAAAAATCAAGTTATGAACTCTAGGAGTCATGAGTGGAATCTCCTACCTAGAGTAAATTATAAAAAGATGAAATTTACTAAATACTACTCCGTACTCTGTATTAAAAGATGAAACATTTGCACTAAATAGCACTAAAATTTAAGTCATTTCTCTAAATAGTATTCAAACTGTTTTATTTCTTAAATAACACTTAATAATGTCCATAATGTCCAGTGATAACAAATATTTATTTGAATAATGACTAATGCATAATGACTAAAAGTGCTACATTAGAAAGAAAAGCACATGTGAGACTATTTAGGGAAAATCATTATGTTTTAGTGCTATTTAAATAAATTCCTCTTAAAAGGTTGCTACTAGTTTTGTTTGTTTTTTTGGCGGAAAATATTGCTAGATTTAATATTTTGATTTCTAAAATTCTTTTTGAACACTAAAGTCTCGTTTGGTACATGGAATTCAAACTATGGAATTGGAATTGAGGACTTCAATTCCAATTTTGGTGTTTGGTAGCACAAAAATTATGTGGATTTGGAATTAATAGTGCAAAAAATGAATTAAAATTGACAGAATTCAATTCTATGAAATTGAATCCCATGGAATTTCAATTCCAATTTAATTCTAATTCCACCAATTCCTTATACCAAACGGACCCTAATATATAACTCTAGCTATAACAATGTAATATCTACTCATCAATTCTCAACCTAATTTTGATTTCTCCATTTGTACCTAAAAGAGAACTTGTGTAATATTTCAAAACCAGGAGGAGAAACGAAGTATGATTTGAAAACAAAGAAGGTAACATTACATAGAGTATTTAACAAACTAGTGAGATATTAACATGATAAATTCGTCTAAAAGTATCAAACTATTAATTATCTATGTGTGTACCCTGGGCATTACATGAATTATGGTTTTTTAAGGGGATTTGAGGTTTAATCTAGCCTTATTTTTTAATTATATCTGCCGCCAACCACCCATAACAACACATAGTTTCCATCCTGTTGTCCCACGGGCTCCGTTGCAATCAATCAATTAATCCTTGCTCCATAGATGCCCATTAATGTCCTCATATACCCACGATATAACCAACAACTAACCGTTAACTATTATCTCTGTTCCACATCAAAAGACACTCTTACTTCATGGGAAGGTTAAGGTTAAATTCAGAAGTGATTGAAAAGGTTGGAGTAAATAAATGGAGATAACAAAGAGTGTAGAAAGAGAAGGTTAAAATGATTGAAAAGATGAATTTGTTTTGTCCAATTTTAGAGGGTGTTTTTGATGGGACAACCAAAATACTCCCTCCGTCCTCAATTTGATTACAAATCGGATAAGATAAAAATTACATGTTAAAAAACTACGTCAAAAGTTCTATAAAACAAGAAGTGATAAGAATGTTTTATTTTATAAAATACTTAATGAAATCATGTAAACAAACAAAAGTTATCGAGATGAGAGAAAAAAAAATTGTAATCAAATTGGGGACGGGGAGAGTATCTTTTCGTACGGGTTGGGATGGAAGAAGTAATCCCATATTGGATACCACATTCCAAATAAAATGAAAAAATTCTATCATTATGATTACAAATTAGTATAGAAATAAAACATATAAATTACACCATTTAAAAGTAGATAAAAAAACTCTATAAAACAAGAAGCGACAATAATATTTTATTTTATCAAATTATTAATGAAAATATACAACTAAACAAAAGTTATTGAGAAACCGTAATAATGACAGTAGCATCCAATTCGAGACGGAGGGAATGTGTAACTATCCCAATTTTGTTTAATTAAAATCCAAAGTTCGTTCATTTTGACTTAAAAACAAACTAAAAAAATACACGAGAGCGGAGGTAGTACCAGAAACTCTATCGCAGAGAAAGAAATTCCCAAATATTTTATCTACGGAATAATAAGAGAAGCTATATGGTACAACCGGCTGTACCTAGAAATAGGTACATCCAAATGGTACTCATTTTGAAATAAAGTAGTACTCATTCTCATACAAACAGAACTATTAATTTTGAAATAACGTAGTACTCATTTTAAAATAACGTAATACTCATTCTGAAATAATGTAGTACTCATTTTCATACATTTATTTCATACAATTATATTATTCATCTACGAATAGCATAGTGTTCATTCTGAAACAAAATGATACTCATTTTCAAATGAAGTAGTGTTCAATCTCAATTAAAGTACCGCTCATTACACCTAGTCTAAAATCAATCTGCCACCTTCTTCATCTTCCTCACCCAAAACCTAAATTATTTCAAACTAAATTTCTACAGCCACTTCTCCCATAAACCCCACCAATAGCTTCCATCCGGTATACAAATAATACAATTACCTTCCCCACTATCACATCACCATCACCTTCTCCACCTTCTCCACCATTATCTTCACCAACACCTTCGTCGAGCTGCTCCCAGCCTCCAACTCTGCACTACCTTAGTTTTCCGATCAGAGGCACTAGGGTTTGATTCGATCGCGCGCTGCTCTTTATCTCTAATTTTTGCCGGCTGTACAGTTCTTCCCGTATAAGCCGGCTGTACGGTATAATTTGCGGAATAATAAAGAACTTAAAATGCTAAGAGCATATTGCTCAAAAAATATGCTCACAGGTCATAGCCAAACATGACCATTTAAAATCATAGCAAACCGCGAGGTACTCCATAGTAAACACACAAAATCAATGAAATATAAACAAATGAGGAAAAAAATTAAAAAAAATTACAGTGAAAAGCATCTCACTAATTCCATAAACAAAAAGGATGTATAATTCTTTGAGACTGGAAATTTATTACTAAATCTAATGTGTATAACTAAAATGAATAACGTGAGCGAATGAATGAATGAATGGAGGAATCGTACAACAGGAGGCGCTTTGGCATTTGATACTACTGCAACTCTCCAACCGGCGCTTCATTGAGCCACAGGAAATGAATGAAATCATACAAGTTCGCACTCACGCTGACCTGATCAGTTTTTTTTTTCAACAAAAAAAAGCGCAAACACATCACAACAATTAGTCAATTACAATTTACTACAACACGTGGTCCAATTTAATATAATTTATTATATGTTTATACATAATAAATTTTTTTACATACCTTGTAAGGAGTTGGGTTCAACCTTCTCATGTGGTCGGGTCTCATTTGACTCAAGTGCTCGACGCAACGTTCTCTGATAAGCTTTAGGGGCGGGAGACTCTCTCTTTCTATATCTTTAAAACAAAAGAGCAATGTCAAATTTAATGTTGCAAAAAGTGCAAGGCAGGCAAAACTAAATTAGGGGCTGTTTGGCAACCAACGTTTTGGGATGTTTCTTGTTAAAAATAATTTTTGGACTAGATAGGCTATTTGACTTTGGCCAAGCAGCTTTAAGAAATATTTGGTGAACCACTTTTTAGGGGAATCTTTTTGGTGCCATAAAACTTGATTGCAAAAAGCTATATTCAAGCTTTTTGGTTCACGCCTTTTTGCTTTGTTTCACAAAAACAACTCATCTTACCCAACATTTTTCAGAAACGCACAGAAATGCCCAACTGTCGGCTTCCAAACAAAGCCTTAATCCACAACTCACCCGATGAACCACTCCAGTAACACTTCAAAAGTTCCTCTACACGCTGAGGTACCACATAAGCTCTTTTGGATTCACTAAATGGATGTCGGCACAGGATCCGTTCACCTACCTGTGTGACATTATAAGTAAGAAATGATAAAAGATTTCACCATCTACTCTGAGGTAAATAATAAGGAAAATGCTTTTTGTTAACCAGTAAACCACACTTTTATACACAAACAAGGTTTTCTGTTCTCACAAACAGACCGATGTCTCAGATCAGAAAAACTTGTTTGTGTGTGGTGTACAAAATGGTGTACATAAGACACAACCCAAATAATAATGCATCTCTAAACAATACTTTCACGGATCACTACCTTAGGAGAGGGTTCGTTTTCCCCAGTCATTATGTCCACGAGAGGGTATCCTTCCTTCCCATACAATCTATAACAGCGCTTTTTGCAAGGAATAGAGACCTAAGAAAATCAGCATTGCCACAACCCACAAATGAACTTTTCATATTGAGCCACAAGATAAGTGCAACAGGATAATTACTCATTCATTTCTACAAACCTTGGTTACATCTTCGGAAAGCTTAATTCGAGGCTGATTATTTATTTCAACCAACTTGAAGACAACACCTAGAGCTGGTTGTGCATAGCATGTGACCAAATGAGTTCCAATACCATAAGCATCAATTTCATGACCCTGTTGAGTAAGGTCAACTAATTACCCTGCCAATACATAACTATAAAGATGAAGTGCAACTACTGCTCCGTTTGATTTTGTGAAAAATTAGTTGTGGTATGTATGGTATTATATTTGACCTGCAAATATAGAATACGTAAAACAATTTCAGGAAAATGACTTGCTGTTTTTAAACAGAGTCACTCTCCACAAAAGTTTGAAGAATTAAGGAAAATAATTCCCTTCCAGAAAAAATACTACAGAATGTTTTCTTGTGCCAAACATGAATAAAAAACATCTTCCATGAAAATAGTTTCTTATAAACAAGCAGAGCCTAAACGTATTTTAGTTCCTTAGAAAGAAGAGCGTATAAAGAAAAGAAACCTCATATATTTGACATATTCCTTATACTTTTACCTGTTTATTCAGCCCATCCAGAGTTTCTTCATTGAGGTCATTGCTTGCTGTGATGCTCATCTTTCCAAAGCCAGACACTCCAAACTCTTTTTCAATAGCGCAAAAGAATTTCCTGGCTTCACAAGATTGATATGCAAGGTCTCCAGAGTCTAGCCTAATGCCAACAGCTTCGTACCTGCAAACATTGTGTGAATAATAAAATATACAATGCAAGCCTCAAAATTAAATACTCCGTATGACACAACATAGAGAACTTATTATATGATATGCTTATAGTTAATAATATATACTCCTTCCATCCCTAAAGAAACTTCATCGTTTCTTTTTAGCAGGCAATTTAAGGAATTGAATGGCTGAGATTTATTTATATATTAAAGAAAAAATATCAACCACATATTCATTTCCTTCGAAAAAATAGATTTATTTACATACAACTAAAAAATAGTACAGAGTATTCAGGGATTATATTTTGTTATATTTCTTGTTGGTGCGGAATTCTTTTCATATTAAATGTATCATAATACAACATTATGTGAATATGAATTTAAAAATTTTGAACTCACCCCAAATCATTAAGTGCAAGAGCAACAGCACAAAAATTTGGAATGCCACTTCTAATAACCTGGTGAAGCAAATTTATGTTTTAAACAACAGATCACCAACAACATAAAGTAGTGTTTTGCCTAACTCAAATTGCACCGTAATAGCAAAATAAAGACACTTAACAATGCACATAATGGAACACGAAATAATCAATTCATGCATACCAAGCAATTATAACAGGGCACTGAACCAACTTCAGCGCTCAAACGATCAACGGGGGGAGGGGTTATGTGTGCATTTTCAGGGAGAGGAGATGGATAATAGCATTTTGCTGAATTAATCAGCTTAGATGCAGTAAATTGGAGAACAAAGAGGACAAATATCACTTACATCATACGTGTCCACAAGGGCCAAAAAACAGCCAGGAAATGCAAGTGCATACGATGTGAATGCTGCTAACTCGCTCTGATTTGTCTCACCAAAAGTTCCACCCAGTAAGTTTGACCACTGAAATCAAGTAGACGGGTCAAATAAATGGTGCATGTGTGTCTATTCAAAGAAAGTTTTATTCAAAGTCATGATTGAAAATTGCTTGGCATGCATGGGGAGCAGAATCACAAAATAAAGGGCAATATTCTCATCAATCCTTATCAGTGTATGATAAAGAAAACACTGAAAATGGAGAGCAATTGAAGCAGAAATGAAAAAAGGCATTACATCAGGCAAACTAATGCAAAAAATCAGGAACTTTGTGTAATTGCTAGGCAGGAGGCACCTTCATTATATTCAACCATGCTTGCATCAAACTAACAAAGCCATCACACACCTAGGGTCATCACTCCTATGAAGTGATTTGGAGTCATACAAGTAATTCCAATGCTAAAAGTAAATGCAGATTGAACCATTTAGTTATGTTTTCCCACAGCAGAAGAAGTCTCTGTTTATCTCCTCCCTCAGCAGCAGTTGTATATCTGTTCCTCCAGGATCAATCTGTTCAATTTTTTCCATAACAGCAGTTTCTTCGCCCTTTGTTTTATTCTTCTTCCACTTTTCACTTTCTTTAGTGGATGTATCCATAAAGTTACTGACGTTAACACACTTTTTCAACTCACTAAACTTTTTTAGTTTTCCTTATCACTTCTTGCATTGGCATAACTTGCAGTACCCCAAATCTTACATGAAGTAGATGATAAGCACCCAACAACTTTTTATTACAATTTGCAGCTTTGGAGCAGGGAAAAAAAATCTCTATCAAATACAGAAGAGCCATGAAACTCAAAGAGGAAAGTTAGAATATTAAGACTCTTTCATATTTCGTGGACGATTTTTACAAGTGCAGGACATAAAATTAGATTCAAGATGAAAATTTATCATTTCATGCTCATAACAAGGTCAATGAGAGATTTGCCTGCTTTTAAGTTCCACTAGTATTTGTCATGTGGGTGTGTATTGCAATGTTAAGCTAATGCCTAATTGAAGTAGACAGAAAATCGTTTTCCATATGGAGTGTAGAAATAAAGACTAACTGCAAATCTTCGAGGAGAAACTCTGTAATGATGAAGCAAGGTTCATACTTAAAACATACTCCATCGGTCATGGTTAACAGAGTTAGTACGAGTTAGTTGTTAATGGAGTTCACTCCCAGGGCAAGGTGGTACCACCGGTCGAACCAGACCAAATGCAGAGTGAACTGAACTAAACACAGGATTCGGTACTCCACATCAGGAGCTCGGTTCTTTCACTCTTCGTTTAGTCTGGTTTCGATGAGCCATACCTCCTAAACTCTTGGAGTTACCTATATTAGTTGTATATCATTGAGATAATGAGTAAGAAGCTTCACAAAAGGGTCATTTTAAGGATTTTTACAAATATAAGATACACAATAACATCCTTAATTTAATATTCTCTGCGCAGTAAATGATACGCAGTAATTATTCCTATGAGTGAAAATGGCTCATAGTAGTATAATTACAATTTTCAAGGACAATAAAGGTAGTTAATGAAGGCCTGATTAGGGAGAAAAGTGTATATTGTGCCTAGAGATTTCAAAACAAAACTTATTTTTCAAATTTTAGAGCTCTTGAAACTTAATTATTGTATACAGAATGGAACACTAGTTTTGTAATTTATAACAGACATTGATCATTTCAACCATGTGCGGCATCAGAACTGACAGCCCATAAACAAATATGATAAGGCAAGAAAAAAATATTATGCATATAACACTATAACACATAGAGTTCACTACACTTTAGAAATTAGTGGGCTTGCATGGGAAACTGAAGCAGAGAAAAATAGCATGGCTCTTATCAATCATTATTACATACACACACACACACACACACACTCCGTATATTACTCCTATGTGGCTAAAGAAACACTGGAAATGAAGAACAATTGAAGAACAAATAACAAATTAGGTATGCATCAGCCAATCAAATAGTTAAAAAAACATCAGGCAGTTTGTGATTGCTAAGCACCTTCAATTTATTCAACCATGCTTGCACTAGACTAACAAAGTCATCACAGACGCTAGAACCATCACTCCTATGAAGGGATTTCTCGACAATCTCGTCTGGGCTCTGCAATCACTTGGCCACGTAAGAAACTATAGTATGTCCTTACGGGTAAAGAAGTGACCAATCATATTTGAACATCATAATAAATTTTTTACAATATTAAAAATGGTGCGTGTTCAATAACAGATGTGTGGCTTATCTTTAGTGCTTACAGGTTAATATGCAACATGAAAACAACAACCCCAGTATAATCCCCTAAGAATGTTTTAGCTTCGGGTAAATAATGGACAAACCAAAATGGAACATTAAGCTTCCCTCCAATTTGTCCATTAAAATTCATTTTTAAGCACTAAACCATTTGAAAATCAAGGTGTTCTTATAGTAATGGGATTTCTAACCAATACTTAAAAGCAAACTTCTAGCATTAATTTTTTGGGATTGCACATACCATAAATGAGCTAACAAAGGCATGGGAATGTGTCCCACGAAGCGGAATCCCAAATATCTTTCCAGCAGCAACATTACTGTAGCATAGTTCCAAATGAGAGTATTATGCATTTATTGGCACATATAAAGTCCACATATGAACCCAAAATATGATTTCAGCTAAAAATATGTCACTCTGCGTCAAATTATTAAAAAAGATTCCAAATAAATTTTAAAAGAATGATTTGCTACAATTCATTATAGGAAGAGGCACAACTGGTTAGACAAACTAACCAAATTTGATGCTGCTTAATATTGAAGAGAATTATTGCTGAAAATCTATAGAGTAGATTAAGTAGTCTAAGAATCCAGGGAAAATACAATAGGATCCATGATATTAACTTTATATATATATATATATATATATATATATATATATATATATATATATATATATATATATATATATATATATCCCCACAAATATCTAATGGGATTTACCTAGTTGCATCAAATCCTCCCATGTAGCAATACTTTGATGCCCCTATACCACCATCAGGGCCCTATTATACGAAAAACAAACTGAAGTTCAGCAATGAACTATTAACTACTCCAAACATTGAAAATAAGTTATTTAAAATAAGTAACCTGCGCTCGTCGGAGTCCGAATTCAAGAAGTAATTTACCCTTCCCAGCAACAAAGCGATGCCTTGCAGCATTGGTGGTAACTAAGGATGCATAATTTATGAGATTTACAAATGGCGTTTCCAACAGTTGAACCGCCTAGAGAAGATAATGAAGACATTATAACAAGAACAAAACCTGACAATAAACAATGAGAAATGTAATTTAAAGAGATACTCACAGCAACTGGTCCTTCAATCCTCACTAGTGGCACCTTAGGGAAGACGACTGATCCTTCAGATATGGCGTATATTTCAACATCTGAACAGTCAATGTTCCGTAGGTACTCAAAGAACCCATCCTAGAATCCGCCAGAGACGTTTATAAGTTATAAGAAATTGTGTGCTAAGCATAAGCAAATTCGATGTGCATTCGCGAATGCCTAACCAACCTAGCTACCCTTCTCAACTCATCTAGTTTAGGTATGCCTGTCTAGATCTGTTTTAATTTTACCCTGAATGCACATGAAACATTCTTACAAGATAATGGTGTCTGTGGTGAGTTACCTCACACGTTGCAGGCAATGACTCTCTGAGGAAGGCAATCTCGTCCTCTGTAAGTTTAAAATTAGCAATAAGCTTTATGCACTCTTCCAACCCTGCAAAAATTGTGTATTCTCCCCCAAACGGATTCTTCCGGAAATACAAGTCAAAGCTGCAAAATATTGGTATTCGGAGATTAGGACCACATGACGAAGAGTAAAAGATCAGAACAAAAACATTTCTACATATTTTATACACAGAGTAAGAGAAACAAAATGTGAGCAGAAGTAATGGCAGATGGATTGAGCGATTGAATCAATAATCTAAGACAAATATACTGTTGCAACCACAAATGCATAAAAAAGCCTGAAATTGGAATTTCATTATTTCTATTTAAGAAACAGTAATCTTCCTGAAAGTGTTGCATATAAAAATACACTTAACAACATTATAACCATTAGATCAAAACAAATTCTTGCCACAAAAACATTCTGCATCAATAATAATGGCGTTAA
Source organism: Cuscuta australis (assembly GCA_003260385.1). NCBI lineage: Eukaryota > Viridiplantae > Streptophyta > Magnoliopsida > Solanales > Convolvulaceae > Cuscuta > Cuscuta australis. Next base: position 1,978,875 of record NQVE01000194.1, read on the forward strand.
TTCATCAAGCACATCATTAAACACACACACAAGGCAAATGAAATCACAGGCAAACATAATACTTTTAAAAAAACAGAAGAGATAATAGGGGGGCTTACACGGCTCGCTCAGTGTGTTTACCAGCTTTCCAGTAAGCATAGGCCATGGTAAACTGGTAGAGGTCCGTCAAGAGAGGAGTAACCATCGGATTTGTGGGTCTCCCGATGGCATGTCTTTCAGTTGCAGCAGCCATGGCTATTCCGATGAAAACCTAGGTCTTCCAATTCCCAATCCTGGCCCTGTATTACAATTGTACATATATAGGACCGGCGGAACCGCCTCTGTGGAACCAAACAAGCCCGAAAAGGTTTATGCCGCCGCCGCGATCGGAAACAATGAATGATACTCCGTAATTAGCAGGTCTGAACCTGAACTCGAATTCAGCTCAACTCTCAATTAGAAATTTTCCGAAAAAAGAATATGAATTATGAAGAAGATGATGATCGATAGATGGAGAAATACGGAGTATCTAAACGAGACGAGATAGAAACGAACCAAAAAAAGGGGCGGAACTGATATGAAAGAATAATAATGTTGCATGCGTGCAAATAAAAGAGAGGATGAAGAGGCGTCCAATTTCAGAATTCAGATAGTGTTGTTATTGTCCAGGAGGGGACTTGTTGTACTCAATTCAATCCCAAAGTAGTCCTTGCCCCCCTAAATTCTCTGCTCTATCCAGTCTAATTGTACCTCTGAGTTTGTTGGCAAATTGAATTTTTGTGTTGACCATGGGTACAATTGGATGTGTGGATAGGGGACATGACTTTTCTTTTTTTAGGAAAAGAATAAAGTTTAAAAAAGTTCAGAACCACATCTTTTTCGTATGGAATATCATAGGTATCTGATGTTATAATGTACAATAACAACAACAATAGTCCACTTGAATCCTCGAGTGTAGGATTTAGGAATGATGTGTATACGTAAACTTTACCCCTACTCAAAAGAATAAAGACCGTTTCAAGAGACTCCATAACTCAAGTAGAATAAACAATATACGAGCACATTACAACAACAAGTGCAGAAACCATCACTCCATCACCTAGTCTAAAGCCTCTACCCAACTATCATAATCTTGGCCTTCCAAACGCTCATATTATAATGTCAAATCAGCAATAAAGGCAAAAAATCTCAAATCATGTGTAGTCACCTCCTCCCAATACTTCTTAGGTCTACCTTTATTCCTACTCGCACCCTCCAACCTAAGTCTCTCGCATCTCCACACCAGGGTATTAATGTTTTGACGACTCGCATGCCCAAACAACCTTAGCCTCGTTTTCTGCAGCTTATCTTTCACAGGTGCCACGCCCACCCATTCTCGGAAAATCTCATTCTGAATCCTATCCATCCCCATTTATCCACTCATCCAACGCAAAATCTATATCTCTGCAACATACACTTGACGAACTTAGATTTTCTTAACTGCCCAGTACTAAACACCGTACAACATGTCGAGACAGTAGAACTTACCTTTCATTCTAGCCAAAACCTTCTTATTATGCAATGCCCTATAAGCCAGCCTTCATTTAGTCCAAGTCGCTCCAACTTGATTGCAACATCCTCGTCCAACTCCCCACCCACTTGAAAGATCGAGTCAGATATTGAAACTTGTCTATCATGGGCACTTGATGAGAATTAATCCAAACTTCCACCCTTGATACTGTCTCCAGACTACTAAAGTAACATTTCATGCATTCAAACTTAATCCTACTTAGTCTAAAGCCTTTTGGTTTCATGGGAAGATACCAAAGTTCCGATTTATTGTTTAGTCCCCCTTGTTTATAAGCATAATATTGTGGGCAAAAAAATATGCACCAGGGGACCTCCCATTGGATTCCTTGTGTCAAGACATCCATCACCAAGACGAACAGGAATGGGCTAAGGGTAAACCCCTTGTGTAACCCCACATCTACAGCTGAAGGTTTTAAGACATCTCTGACAGTCTTTTTCTTAGCTTGTACTCGTTGTACACATCTTCGACTGCATGAATATATGCTATCAGAATCCTTCTCGACTCAATGAACCTTCACAAAACTTTCCTCGACATCCTGTCAAATGCCCTCTCAATGTCAATAAAATCATCTGATGTTAATAATATGACATTGAAAATCAATGTTAGAAGAGTCATGGTGATAATAATTATTAAGAGTTAACTAAATGAACTAAGTCTTATATGATCTCAAATATGAAAGAAATTATATAAATTTTAAAATCGAAAATAAAATTTATTTACATATATTTGAAAATTGATATGATTAATAATGATAGACGGAGTAGTCACTGGCCACAAGCGACAAGGTGGCGGGTAGCCTACAACACCACAAACAACCAATGATGGTGGATGGTCGACGATCGACGGAGCTACTGGAACTTCAGGATTAACTTCAGTCAAATATCGTAAACAACAACAAATAATTTAAAATGGGATAGAGCAAGTATCAATTTTGTTTAATTAGTGATCAAAATTTGTCAATTTTAACTACAAAAAGTTAAAACTGATCAAATATTCAGGTATGTATGACACTCCTATTAGATTTCAACATATGTCAAAATGAAATCTACATATGAAAAAATTGCATATGTGTTGAAAGTGTTTAATGATGCAACTTCATCATTTTCACGTGTTACATATTATTGTTATTATTATTATTGTTGTTGTTGTTGTTGTTGTTGTTATGTTTAACATATTTGGTAGAAATAGAATACAATCATGGTTGGAATAAATTTTTACTTATTTGTTATTATTTCTTTTAAAAAAAGAAGGGATAATCTTTGTTTTCAGGAGAACAATCTAATATACAAATAACTAAATTTGCAATTAAATTTAATTTTTTATTACTTCGTTTGATAAGTTGTAATTTGTAAAATATTAAAGTATTTTCTTGAATAATTTACTAAATTAAAATTTTCAATGATTTGCATACTTTAATTCACATTTTATTTTTCAAAACAAAGAATTTGCAATGTTAAAGTAAATTAAATTAAAAAAATAACCAGTAACCGGTGCTTGATTGAAAACCACTCAAAAACCGGTCTGATACAGTACCACCGACTACTGATGATGATGCTATTGCCACCCTTTACGATGTTGGGAGTCGAGAGTCCCAAAACCAAAACCGGCCCAGACAAGCACTTTGTTCATGCCTATGATGTAGGGTTTCGCCTCACTTCTAGTCAATTTAATTAGAGCATCTCCAACCATGCTTACTATATTGGTTTGCTAATTTTATATTTTAACAAGTGAATAGTGATATAGCAAGCAATTTTTTGTTTCATTTTCCAACCATAAGTTGATAATCCATTTTACAACTCTTAGCTTGCTATATTTTAGAAAATTTGTTATATTTAGCAAGTCAGCCTCATTATTTAGCAAACTTGTTATAATATAACACAACCATTGGAGATGAAAAAAATGATTGGCTTGCTATATCATAGCTTTTAGCAAGCCAAAATGGAATGATTGGAGATGTTCTTGGTGCGATAAATATCATGATGGCTTTTTTCAGGTTTATAAAATGAGCTAAGCATCTTGGTCCTAAATACAAATAATTAGTGTAGTAAAATAATAGGTGGGACATAATAGACCAACTCCCAATATTATTATTTGGGCCGGGTTCAAGTGCTCATGTTTGGAGTCGGGTTGAATCCGGATATACTCCCTCTGTCTCAGAGTATTTGTCCAGTTTGACTTTTTCGAGTCAAACTAGACAAACTTTGATCTTCAATTAAATTAAAACCGTAAAGTATTTTAATATAAAAATGACTTTTTTGGATTTATCGTATTGAGAACTTTCAAAATTGTATTTCATTATGTTAATATGTAATACAAATTGAGAATAATTGGAGTTTAAAGTTTGTCCAGTTTGACTCGAAAAAGTTAAATTGGACAAATACTTTGGGACGGAAGTAGTAGTAAAATTTACTCGATGAACTTTAAAATATGTAGAATTAAAATGAAAATTTAATTCGAGATAAGAAAGAAGAGTAGAGGTGAGCACGTACCGAACCGATACCGAAATTTCCCGAAAAACCCGAGATTACCGAACCGATAAAATACCGAAAAAGAACCGTACCATACCGAACCGAATGATCGGTCTAGTATTTGGGATCGGTACGAGGTAACTTCCCATACCGAAAAATCCCGAACCGAATATATATACAAATATGTTCTAAAAATAACAATGTTTTTATATTTCTTCATTCAAAAATAATTTGATTTTAAAAAGTTGGTTCAAGTGTAGATGAATTACAAATAATCCTTTATTTATATAATCATTTATTTGAATTTTATTTTTTGTATATTTATATAACAAAATTTAACAAATATTTAAAATATTATTTTCTTATCATTCATTCTCTTTTGTTTGTAAAATATGAAGTATAAATTAAACTAAGTTTTATAAGTATTTTTGCATTCTATTATTCATTTTCCAATTGTTTATCTTACTTTAATTTGAATGCACTTTCAATTTTTTTTAAATAAAAAGTTTTGTACATTCCAAAGTATAAACTAGGTAAATATATATATATTCGTTCCAATATTTACCGAAACCGAAACTGAACCATTCCGAACCATACTGAATTGATATTTCGGGATCAGGGTCGGTACGATGTAAAATCTCATTTCGAACCGATATATTTGGTACGATATCGGTACGGACAAAATACAGTAACATACCGCACCACGCTCACCCTCAAGAAAGAGATACATGGTATTGATTAGTTATCCTCTTTGAATGATATTGGGCCGGTAAAGATATGGACCCCAGCCCAACACTCTGCAATTGGACTCAAGTCTACATGGTTATATATCATCTTCCCTCCCGCTCCGCCCTTCTTCCTCCTCATTTACAGTATATCCCTCTCTTCAGTCTTCCTTCGCTCCCTCTATTTCTAACCTTATAAAAGAAGAAAAGAAGAAGAAGAAGGAAAGTATAGTTTCAATCATCCGGACAATATGGACAACAACATTGAAGCAATTCCTGAACAATCAAACCATAGCCAAAACCTCAATCCCAGAGTCACATCGGAAGGATGCAGTGTATTGCTTGATATCAACGATGGAGACCGATTGGTTTTCGCCCGCCTCACTCCTGCCGCGTAAGTTCTTCATAAAAACCGCAATTTTTACAATTGAGTTTTGAGTTCCTGGAAATAAATTGTTTTTGTTTGTGTGTTTTTTGTGAACATATCTGAGCCATGTAGTTATATGTTTTCTCCGTTGATTGTTGTTAGCAAGGAAAATTGAATGAATTTTGCAGGAATTTGAAAATAGGGGATAAGAATTACTCCCTTCAGCCTCTGATAGGCTGTCCGTACGGGTCTCTGTTTCAAGTGGAGAGTGGAGAAGGAGGGCCAATCTTGTCCAGGGTCTCTCATACCATTGAAGGTATTCGTTTTCAATTTTAATTTTTACCCGTTATTGTTTTTTTATTATTCTTTATTACTATTATTATTATTATTGATATTATATTGCTCTAATTCTGCGTTGTTTGCACTGTATAACGATCAGGGAATAATATCGAATCAGAAAATGGTGGTTTTCGTGATACAGACAGCGCAAAGGACAATCGAGCTCTAGTTGATAATAACACAGCTCAAAGTCTTACTGGTGAAGATATTCATGAAATGCGAAGGTTTGAATTTGAGATTATTTCTCACATGATATTCATAATTAATCAGTGTAGAAATAAGATTTATCTGCATCTTTAAATTTAATATAAATACATTTTACATCAAGCATGCGATTCACTAGCAAAGATATCATGATCCCGATTCCCGTATGCCTAGCATTTATATTTGCATAATCTCTTTTACTGTATCATGTAACTGTATTTTCCTACCGGTATAATATTTCTAGCTTTAACAAAATTTAAACTTCAGAAGCTTTTATTTTTTCATGGTGTTGAATGTGGATCTATCTCCCGCGTTTGCTGTAACTCAACATGTTGCCGCTCTGCAATAGAATTTAATAACTTGATCTTCAAGATTACTGAACTTATACACCTCACATATATAAGTTAGCTTCTCATTTGTTTTTGGCATGCTTATTAAAAAACGAAGCGGTGTGGTAGAGATTTATGGAGGATGGAAAGAAAAAATAACAACATACTCCATGCATCTTACTATTTTGGTCCCATTTTACCTTTTTTTCAGTCCCGTTGTTTTGTCATATACCATATTCAGTAATACGTGTGTGCCTTGCATTCATTTATTACTTTTTCTTACCTTTTAGTTTTAACAACAATCTCACCCTCACAATTCCAAATTTTTTAATATGAGCACCACTACCACATGTCCCAAAAATAGTGGGATGGGGGGAGTATTTCTTTCGTTAAAAGGAAACCAGATGGATGAAAAAGAATGTAGATAGTTCTTTATTGGATAGAGAAAGTACTATCTCTTTCCAGATTTTGATCAGATCGTAGCTAATCACTACTTTGATGCAGACAGGGTGCGACTGGGGACGAAATAGTAAAAGCTCTCATTGCAAACAGCACAACTTTTGAGAAGAAGACTCAGTTTTCACAAGTGGGATTTGATTTTCATGCTTGATCTTATATACAGAGTATATGAGAGTCGGAGAGGGACATACATTAATTATTTACTTATCCCCACAATTGCAGGAAAAATATAAGCTTAAGAAACAGAAGAAGTATGCACCCAAAGTACTACTTAGACGTCCCACTGCACGGAGGTTGATTCCAACATGATTATTTTGGGCTTTCCAAACTTTAATTTTGAGTTTATCCTGAAACTTATATGACAAACCGAAAGTTTTTAAACAGTTATTTTTTATATATATATAATGGATGAATCATTGAAAATGCTAACCTGTATCTTTTTTGATTTTTTAGCATATGTGAGGCGTACTTCAAGAAGTATCCTGACAGAATTGGGTAAGAAAACTATTGCCCATTATGTTTAATACCTTTTTCTGTTCACTTTTGTTCATGGTTATATAGCCTTAAAAAAATAGAATAGCTCATAATTTGCCATGTTTTGAAAAAAAGGAGAATTTATTTCCTTTCACATTTAGGTCATGTTTGGATTGTGGAAAGTGGGAAAATGCCAAACAAAGTTATTTTCTTATGCTTGTTTTTACCTTGGGAATCGCAAAGGAGCGCAAAAATAAGATTATTTTTTGTTAAATGTCACGTATATTTAGATTTCACTTTCTATATAATAGTTCTAAATATATAAAATGAGTATCAACAAATACATAATACGTGGTATAATTTAATTGAATTTCATCCCTTTCTATAATCTTCTGCATTTTTGTTCCTTCTAATTTTCCACTTTGTTCTCCTTCTTACTTTTTTCCTCTATTTTTTTTACATGGGTAAGGTTTCATAAATTTTGACCCCACACCTCAATGAAGTTGAGATTGTACTGGGTTTGGTGTTGTTCTCTTTCCTAATTCCCTCTGTATTTTCCAAGTTATAATGGTCTTTTAGAATGTTAGGGAGAGATGGACTCTTTGCAGGGTATGGTTCTTACATATTTTAATAGAACTATTTATAATTTTCTCTTCCCATGCTTGTCAGGTGTTTGCGAGTGGACACTTTATCTCTTTTGCTTTCTATGGCAAATGTGACTGCACATGCTGATGTACTTGTAGTGGACAAGGTTGGAGGTATACTTACTGGTGCTGTTGCTGAGCGTATGGGAGGTATGGTATTTTACATTAAATATGTCGATTGGAAACATATACTGTGTTACACAAGACCCTCCCTCAGCAGAGATGCTTTGTGCACCAGACCTTTTTATGCTCAAACCAAACAGACAACTGATGTGGGATACTCACCATTTTCAATACCTTTTTATCTGCAAATTCTATTTAGTTGCACTTGCTCATGGCAATCCGTGTAATAGGTACTGGTTATGTGTGCAACACTTATCGTGGAAGTGTTCCATATCCTATTGATATCACAAGGACGTTTAATTTTAGTGATGAAATTTGCAGAAGGTATATCCACCCATCCATAAAAACGTCTGTTTTTATACCATATTCATTTCAATTTTTGCATACGTAGTTTGTAATCATGTGTTTATCCTCTAGGATTGTGCACGCTTCATTGGATGATCTGTTGACACTTCAAACTGGAGCTTCAGAGGACAAGGTAAAAGAGGCCGCTGGTGTCTCTTCAGATAATGGGAATATGGACATTACACCTGAGATTGTAAAAAAACCGTGTAAAGCTCCAAAAACTGGAGGGAAGGCATCACTTGAAGCAGTTTCCTCATGGAAAGAAAATGGCTTTTCCAGGTCGAATAAATATTCTTGTTACCCTTTTGCTTTTATTTATTTATTTATTTATTTATTTGCTAAGACTTAATTTTGTGATTTTTAATAGCTTAATAGTTGCCGCCCCAGAAATGGATCCTTGGAGTCTTGTCAAAGATCTTATCCCTCTTTTGTCATTTTCTGCTCCGTTTGCAGTCTACCATCAGTATGCTCAGGTCGGTTGGTTCTCCAGGCCATCGTTTGTCTCGCACTTTTGAATATTTCTGTTTTGGCCTTAATTTGGGATTATATTTGAACTATATGGAGTAAATTTTTTCCTTGAATAACACTGTATGAGACACTGCATTTCTTGAATACATTGATTTCCAGCCTCTAGCCACCTGCATGCACAACCTGCAAACGGAGAAACTGGCAATTGGCTTACAATTGTCTGAGCCTTGGCTTCGCGAGTATCAGGTCTGTGAGTTTCTTCATACACTTTGAGTTAATTAATGGTTTGCAATGCCTTTGTGCATTTTTAAGACATGTATGGCTTTGGTAACGTGCGCAGGTCTTACCGTCAAGAACCCACCCGCATATGCAGATGAGTGCCTTTGGTGGGTATGTTTTGAGTGGTACACGGATTTGTACTACGACTGACCAGAAGATGCAGCAGCTTAACTGATTTATTTATTTGTTTATTGATTTATTTTCTTCCCGGGTTTCTTCGGATTCACCATTTCCCCCCGATTATATCTGGTTCAAATACGGTGTTGTTTTTTTATATAATGTAAACTTGTAATGCTTTTCAAGTGTGTAAGCTGTAACTTTAATAAGGTTATTTTGGCTATCCACATGATTTTGTAATATCTCACATTATTTTGGCTATCCGCACTCATTATTCAGTTAATGGAAAGTCTTGTTTTCTGGTTCAGTTATACTCCGTGCATAATAAATAAAGGTGTTGCTATACTCATCCAAAAATAATTATATACACAGGCTAGGATTCTCTATCTTCTGATATTTTTTCCACTCTCCTACTTCGAATTCGAATCACCAATGATGGTGATTCGTGACCCTATGATGCCAAGCTTCAAGCTATTAAGCAATACAGATGAGGAAACATGTAATCCTATGCGAAGTAGAAGTTCTTTGAAGCATTGAATGCCTAAATATGACTCTAGAGATAGTGGATCTGGAACTTTAGATATGGATCCAACCGGGTGGTATCGTAAAAATTATCTTGGAGAGACTATTTCCCGTCGGAGGATAAAGAAATATCTAAGGAAGAGGACGGGGAGGATGAAGAATTTGTTACGTCTGAGTGCATCCTAGAGATGTCTGATACTTAATTTTTTTTGCTCAGCCCTTGGAGATGAAGCTAAGGGACGACGCTTCAGACAAAGTATTCTCTCTCTGCTCCTTTAATTAACATTACACATGCTATTTGAATGTCCCTCTTCCGTGTTCATTGGCAAACTTATGATGCGAAATTACAATTTTCTTACTCATTGGATATATGTGAGCTTTATTTGTGTTTGAAGCTATATTGTAATGTCACCCTGTATAAGTTGGAGACTTACAATACTCAATTGGTCTTTGCGTTTGGTCTACTCTTGTTCTCTGTTAGGTTATGTGACCTCCAATTTGATAAAACACCTGCTGTAGGGTAAAACATATGCTACACTACTCTACTTGAACTTGATAAAACAGATGCTATACTGCTCTTACTTGAATTTCATAAACAGATGCTACAAAAAGAGTCATACTTGAACTTGATATAATAGATGCTACACTGGTCTTACTTGAATTTCATAAAACAGATGCTACAAAAAGAGTCATACTTGAACTTGATATAATAGATTCTACACAATACATACAAGCCTTAAGTCTATGTCAGTTAGTTACTACACTTCTTCTTTGGCTTACAAAAATGTTGCAAAATGGTTTTCAATTGGAAGTGCATTTAGGCATTGTGCTTTCCACTGACCATGTTTGCACATACAAAAAAAAGATCCAAAAAGAAGAGTACTCACATCCTTTCCTGTAAGAATGTGTGTGCCTTCTGAAAGACTTAAATATTGACCCCTATGTTGTGTGGCAGTCTACCTTCTCTGGTGAGTTTGGTTTTTCCAATGTGAGGGATTTTGAACTGGTTCCCTCCATTGGTGTCTAGAACCTGACCCATGACCCCTTGTAAGGTTAAGAATACATTATTCAGCTTTTCATGTGACAGTTCTTCAAATGCTATTGTGTTGGAACACACTTTGCACGTTAAACTAAAGTCGTGTTCATTTCTGACAGGTTTTGATAATTGCCAAACCGCCGTGGATATGAAGAGTTTCGTTGAATAACTCAAGGCGTGAAGAATGGCTTGGAACAAGACCTAAAAGACTCAAGGACAGATCAAGAATTGAAGACTTAGTCGAGTCGGTCTTTTGTGATCAAAACCGATAATCAATTCAAGTCTCGGTTCTCAAAGAGTCAAAATTATTTTACAAAATCATAAAATGTTTTTATGCATCAAAATAAACATTTTAGATAAATCTCCTTATTGTTAAAATCCCTGGTCCTTGCTCAGAACCAAAACCACCTAAGTCGGCGTTCGGCTTTCGTCGTTCGGTTTTCGGCGTTCGGTTTTTTTGGCGCCCGAACCAACTCTGTGGTTTTCAATATTTTAAACCCTGTTTTTATCTCTGAGCATATTTTAAAGGTTCCCGAATAATTATTTTATAAAAACCACTTTTGTATCTTGGTCAATCGGTCTAACACGTGAAAAATGGTCAAAACCGTACGCACGTGATTTACGACCTTGAGGACTTGGTTTTTACCAAACAAGTCTTGTTTTCACTATTTTATACCATATACAATGTTTTTCATACTTGGTTTTTACTTTTGGGAACACTTCGTTTTTGGACCTCGGTTTTTCAAAACTGGTTTCAGCTGGCTAGACTTTAGCTGGGTGATAATCGATTATCACCTTAGTGACAATCGACTATCAGCCACTGCAGCTTTGAACTTCCAAGTTCTGAAGCACGCAATAATTGATTATCAGCTTTGCAATAATCGATTATCAGCCTTGCAGCCAAAACCCAGAATCTTCAGAGAGGACCAATAATCGATTATCACTTGTTGACAATCGATTATCTGGGTTACCGTTGTCCTCCAACGGATAGAATTTTAAATTTTTGGACAGGGAATCTTTGGATAATCGATTATCATGGTTTGACAATCGACTATCAGCCTGTGTCCTTGAAAAATTTGTCTTCATCCTGTTGGAAATTCTAGCAACGGTTTTATCCCATTTTGGGCTATAAAATGGCACCCAAATCCTCTCATTTTACACACAATTCTTCAACATTTCAATACTCCTTCATTGCATAATCATTTCTATTTTTCTTAGCTATTTGAGAGCCAATTCTTGAAGAAATTGTCGTGTTCTTGAGCGTTTACTAGTTCACTCATATCTACTCTTTGTGAGAGTTTCATTTCTGAGTGTTTAAGTGTTTTCATACACTTTAAGGGAGTTTGTTCCCTTGTTGTAAACTCGAAGGAAGTTTCTTGTTCCTTCGTGAGAAGTCTTGGAGTGCGGTATCTCCGAGCAAAGGTGTTGAGGCTCGTGTGACTCTGGTTCTCAAGTTGTATCGGTTTGTTAAGCACCCTTAAACTTAACGGAGTTAGTGTAGCTCGAGAGAGTCTCTCGGGGGGCTGGATTAGCCACACGTTGTGGTGAACCAGGATAAAATCCGGTGTGCTCTTTCTTTACGTTCTTTACTTTAATGCTCTCGTTTTAATTTCCTGCGATTTTGTTTTAAACGCTATTCACCCCCCCCCCCTCTAGCGTTGGGCCTTTATTCTAACATATTGTTATAGCATTAATCAAGTCTTCTAATAACCTCGGAGCTGATTGGTCCTACAATGAACCAATGGCCCTAAAGAACCCAAGATCCAGTACATTAAGATCCATTAAGATCTGAGCTATTGGGAGGTTGGAATTTAAGCCTAATGTTCCACTCTCCTTCTTCAGCTGCTTGAACAAATTGAGGGTCATTTCCATCTACATGTGGTTTGGCATTATCATGTTGGATAAGAATATTCCTGGATGAACCTGGCCATTTTTCCTTTATTGCAGGCAGTACCTTAGTAAGTAACATCATCCGCATGACCTCTCTAGTGATGTTAGGGATATGTTTCACTTCCATAGTCCCTGCAGGTCTATTTTTGTTGGCCCTTTGAGCTTCTGCTAAGTGAAAGGGAATATGCCTATTTTGCCATCCCACATAAGTTCCCTATCATCCTCATACCTTGTCCTGCCAACAGCGGCTAAAAACATGATTTTGGGTATGAAACTTTTGTTTTGAACTGTCCTATAAGGGTCTGCTTCAGTTGGTAATGCATAAAATGTTGTGCTCTTTTTGCTGATCTCAAACCACTTTTCATCAATATGAATGTGATCATAAAAGTCATGAAAGTTTGGGTTCAAGGGGATTGATTGTTGAATATTACAGCGGGAAAAAATAAAAAATAAAAATTAATTAATCCGAACTTATAAAACGTTCGGATTTTTACAACGGAAATAAAGAAAACAAAATTGGAGTTCTTGGACGCTCGAACGGAATGGAGGAACACGAACGGACAGGAAGGTGGTGACTTCGGACAGAGGGTTGTGTGTCGCCGGAGCAGTTTCTCGAAGTAAAGGTAAGGAAAGCGGAGTCGTCAGAGCTTTCCTTAAGGTAGTATTGCCCGCCTCCCGCACTGGCAAACGTGGGCAATCTCCTCCCAGGATAAAACCGCTTCGTACAAGGTCTAGGGCGGTAGAACCGTGCACCGTCGAACGAGAAAGATGAAGTTATTGCCGGAGTATTTTATCGGGAATGGGGAGAAAGAGTTGGACGCAGAGAACACTGGATTTCGAATTTTCTTCGTGGTACTCTACTGCAAACAGACCACTCCTTATATAGGATATGATATGGACGTACCTGGACAGTCTTGGCGGAACTTCCGAGGAGTCATCGGCAACCCTTCGAATGGATGCATGCATGCCATAATTCTATTCACTTCGTTATTAACGAAGCGTACACGCGTGTTTGTTTTGATCTCGTAAAAATTTAGCCATGCCGCAGGCGCGCCCTGCCCCGCCGCGCGTGTGTCGTGACGTGCCGAGCCGGACGACGGCGCGGCGGGCACGCGAGGAGTCCTCTTCTTGTTCCTTTCATAAGCTCAATTAGAAGCCTAAGCTTAAATATGAGAATGTGAAAGGTTTAAAACCCGGTGTGGGACAAGGGTATTTACTCTACCCTCGTATTCAACTTTGAGAATTAATTTCTCATTCACCCGAGCACCGTTTATGGCATGTCATATGTCGAGACGTTCGTCTTACTTACGAGATTAAACGTCCATAATTATTTCGGAAAATAATTTTGTGGACCCTACCAAACTTTGTGTCAAAAATTGTCCAATTTATCAAATATTTCCAACATTGATTGGGCAACAACATGCTCCACACAGAATTTAAGCCTTTTAAGTTTACCTTCTTCACTTAGAAGTGGCTTAATGGCATTGGAATGCCTCCTGATCTGTTTCCACTGAAGCCATCTATGGAAAGTTGATTTTGAGACCTCCATAGCATATCCAAGTGTACACATATTTTTTCACCTATTAAAAGGCACAACTGACATCTTTTCTATGTCAATAGGTGTTCTTTTTCTCCCACACTTTCCTTTCCACTGACATTGAACATCAATGGGTTGACCAACATCCAATTGAGTTTTAGCTATGGACCATATTCCGCTTACTGTTTTCCAACATATGTTGAGTTCATTAGCAACTTTATTGATGATACCATGCTGAAGTTTGCCATATATCCCTTACATGTTGTAAAAAGTCAGCAACCTTTTTTCTAGTTTGATTTTGTAGCACACCTTGCTATTCATTTCTGTCTTTGTTTCAGGAGTTCTAAAGCTGGAAAAAGGCACCTCAATTAGAGGAGAAAGATGGTTAAGTAAAGTTGATTCTTCTTCTGAAAAGGGAATGAAATTAGTAGAAAAAATGGGGATGACACCATGGGGGAATGTGCCATGTTGGAAAGGAAAACTAAAAAAAGAAAGAGCTTTAAATGTTTGGCATTCAATGAATGTCTTAAATAGAAGGTGTTGTTCTGTTTTTTTTTGTTTTGGAGGGATTAGTATGGAGGGAAACTAATTTCCCAAAAAAACTCAAAATTTTTTGGATGTTTTTGCCCTGACAATTTGCTCGTGTAAGCATGAATGTGTACCACAAGTCATTTAATGCAATTGTACTTCCATTTGTACTTTAATCTTATTTTAATGTTATTATACACTATTCACTTATTTGATGAGCCCCATTACAACTTTTACTTTTGAGGGTATTTTGGGAACGTCAGGGGCCAAAAAAGCATTCTTTAATTTGCCACTTTGGTCAAACTGTCCCAATTTTTTTGGGACGAAGGGAGTACTATTTTTATTTAATATGAGATCAGGGTTTACCAATTTTGACCAAAAAAAATCAAAAGTAGACAAATACTTCGGAACGTGGGAAGTGTGATATTTGAAATATGGAGTATTTACTCTTTAAGAGTAAAGTCCCAAAATAGTACTTTGTATTAAGATGTTTTCTCAATTCAGTCCTCAATAAATTTTAATTACATATGTGGTCCTCTATAGTTGAAATTTATTTCCTAAATAGTCATTCACTCATTCGTGAATAATCTTACTCAAATAATGATTAATTGAGTGGTATTTTAATATTTTTATCATCCAAATTTAAAGCATATTCTCGAAACGGTCATTTCAGGACAACTTAATGTAAAACTAAAAAAACATTGAGTATAAATAATCAATGAATTATTAAAAACTTATAAAAAAATCTTTTAAATTTTTAATCAAATACACATCTTTAATTAGAAAAAAAACCATTTTGGGGGAATACTTCATTACAACTGATCATTTTAAGAACTTGTTCTAAATTTAGCGGATAAAAATACTAAAACACTCCTCAATTAATCATCATTTAAATAACACTATTTACAAAGGAATATCTTGGTAATAAATCTAAATTATAGAAGATCATGTAGGCAATTAAAATTTATTAAACACTAATTTGAGAGAACCGCTCGACCATTTTGGAAATTAGTCTTTTACACGTATAAAAGAAATCAAAGGTACTCCACAAGGCCATTGTTTGAATTTCCAAAAATTAAGAGACAAAATTATCTCTTAAAGAAAGAGGAATAACCCAGGAGATATCATGCCTGAAATAATTGTAAAGAAAAGTGTATATATTTTTTTCATTTTAATTAGTTCAAGAATGATATCTTCTGGCTTTAATCATCATTATTTCAAACCAAGCCTTTGTTCATAATATTGGCTACTAGATCATTCGGCTGGCCGTTTATAAAGAAAAAAGTATTGTTAAAAAATATGATGTGGGAAACTATGCAATAATGAATAAACAGGTAAGCGTTCACTGTCGGTGCCGCCGGCCTCTCCGCCCCCTCCCAGCCGCCATCATCGGCCACGGCCCACGGGTTCCATCCAACAAGCCAATTAGCATCCGGACCGCCGCCAGCAGCGGCGGGGCACAAGACGGAGACGGGAGCCGGGCAATGCTGGTCCGCCAGGTGAATGGGGGATGGTAGGAGATGATGAAAAAGAAGCTATTTTCGGTGCCGAGGAGGCGGCTCAAGCCCGGTTGCTCGACTCGATAGCCGAGTATTTTCCGCAACAAATTACTCCTAATTGTTTATTACTCCAAATTAAATGGTATAAAAAATTAAACAAATAAAATAAGACAAAACATCAAACCATCCCGGTTGACATTTTATACAGTTTTTATTTTTTCGGTTCGATCAAAGATAGTACTTCCCATCCAAAGATCTTCTCGTTTTGACTATTTATGATTTTTAACGAGGGTTGAAAAAAAGTACTATAAGTTTACCATAATACCCTTAATGAAAATAGGTAGAGTGTATTAAATAAGACAAGTGCGGTGTAATAAGTAAAGTAAGGGGCTGTTTGGTAACTTCTGAATCATTAAGTGCTGAACGAGTAAGAGGTCTGAACCATAAAGAGCTAGTATATTGTTTAACTATTCAGAAGCAAATGTCTGATCAATTCAGATAAGAGGTCTTAACCATTCAGACTCTGTATAATACTTAACCATTCAGAGGCAAATCTCTTAACCATTTAGACATCTGAACCATTAAGAGACTGAAACAAACAGTCTGAACCATTAAGTGCCGAACCATTCAGACATCTGAACCATTAAGAGGCTGAAACAAACAGCTCCTAAGTGAGGATAATTGTGATATTTTAATTGTTAAAAAAGGTATTGAGAATATCTATAATGGACAAATAAAAAGGACTGATGAGAAAATATATGAGAGATTTTCACAATTAAACACATTATGATAGTACTAATAGACAATACTAGTAAATTGACTCCATGTCGATCCTATCTACTGCGTTTTCTTCGTCCATTAGCATTCAACAGTATTAAAGAATTAACACGTTAGATGGCAATTTTTTCTTTTCCTTGGAACAAAAAAAAAGAACCTCTGCATAACTATACTTCTACATTGTTTCCAATTAGGGACAAAAATAACACTAGAGAGTCATGGGTAAACGAACGAAGACAATGAGACCTTGACATTTGAACAGCTTAAATTTTTAAAGATATACATTGATAATTTGATACAGCGAGATCTAATAAGAAGCATTTTTCTTTTCATATTACCACAAACAGATTTCACAAAGAGCAAGGAGAACTCACCAGACACTTAAAAGGAGTCGTTTACTTCGAATTTTTTTGGGAGATTTCGGGAGCTGTAGGACCCTTTTTCCTTGACCTTGCTCGAGTAACACGGCCCACGTCCTCTTCCACAACAGCAGGTTCGGCAGACACGGGTCTGGTGCTTTTATCATCTGATGACGATGAAGATGAAAGGTGCACGGTAACAATCTGCACTTGGGCTTCGCTGGAACTTGAAGAAGCTTTGCTGGTTTCGGTAATTGTTTTTGTCGGTGTGGTTTTTTGAGCATTCAAGGAAGAGGCAGCAGGCTGAGCTGTGGTTGGAGGTGCCTCTTCGTGCTCGCTTGATGATTCGCTCGAAGGAGGAGAAGATGGTTGCTCTTCCGTTTGCGTCTCTTTCGCAGATTTTGATTTTTCTTTCAGCGGCGGTGCAGCAGGCCGGGTAACCTTGTTGCTGCCTTGCCTTCGTGGCTAGAATTCAAAGCAATTGATTAATTGTTTATTTAAAATTATACAAAAAAAAGAGTTCAATGCAGGATCACTATCTGTCCATATTATGATTCAATCATAAATCAACAGAAAAACAAAGAGCCTGCTTGATAAATGTCATCTGAAGTGACTTAATCTGCTTGCATTGTGAGTGATATGGGTGTATTTGCTGAGTTTATCCAAATGAGTGTTTAAGATACATTACCTTAATAAGGAGAGAAAAATGATATCTAAAAATGAGTGCAGAAGTGTCATTCACACCCACTTCATCTATTTTAGCAAAGAAGTTAACTTTTGGACTACTTTCTTAGCCATACCCAACCAATTCAGCAAATGCAGAGAAATACTAAATGAGTGTTTGATAGAAAACATGGCTGATCTAATCAGAAAAACTATTCTACTAAACGAGTACTAAAAGTCAAAGTTAGTTCAACATCCCCAACTGTGCTGCCCTTTTTCAAAAACATAAAATGTGTTGGTCTGTTGGATACAGTTAAGTACAATAGTACACTACAAAGGATGCTTGACCTCTAAAGGAAAAGGTTCAAGCTTAATTAAGAACTTCTAAGAGTTCACAGCTTAATTAAGAACTTCTAAGAGAGAGCAGGGCAAGCATGGAGAATCAAAGAAAACTACTAAAGGATCACATAACATGCCTGTTTGGAAAAAAAAAATATAAGAAAAGATTTTGTTTTTGGAAAACTAAAAAAAACAGAAAGCACATTTAGCATTTCTGTTTTTCAAATTAAAAAAACATGATTAGTTTGTTTCCCAAATTCAGGAAAAGTGAAATGCTATCTAATTTTAACTTTTTTTCTTTCAGACAACTAGAAGAGCCTTTTTTACACTATGTTTGGTTCAAGGAATTTGAAAGGAAAATAAAAGAAACTAGTTTTCCCTTATTTTCCTTACTAAAATGGGAGGAATTTGTTTTTCCCTCCTCTTAGTATTTTTTGCTTTCTCATTTTCTTTTCCTTCCACTTTTCTTTTCTTTTCCTCTCTAACGAAACAAGAAAACCGTTTTCCTTCTCATTTTCTTTTCCTTTCCCTCTCAAATTCCTTGAACCAAACATAGTGTTAACATAGTTACTGGGATGTTTGGTTGTTCGGAAAATAGGAGTTTTCATAAAATGATTTCCAAAGTCAACCAAAAATGAACCTTATTTGGAGGATTATCTTCTCTTTTTTTTGGAAAATAAAAAACATAAAATGGAAAATGAAAAAAAAAACGTAAATGGACCCATAATATGCAAATGAATAGATAGTCAGTTTGGCAAGCATAGCTGAAAAGCTGCAAAACAGCTCAAGCTGTAAAGTAAGAAGCTAGAAACTCAAAGTTGTAGGGGGTGTTTTTTATTGGCTTGTTGCTGATAAGTAATTTTTAACTTATAAGCTGCTTATTGAAGTATTTTTTGTGAAGTGACTTAAATGAGAGATGAGTCGTTTAGAAATATTCATAAAAAGTTGGGGATACTTTTGTAAATAATTTAGGAGCATAAAAAACTAATTGCTGTTATATGCTCCAAAGTAAGCTCTACCAGATGCACACACAATTAGGCACAAAGAATACAAAGAGATAGAGCATGATTATGATTGAAATATTGTCCTCATACATACCGGTGCAGAGGGTGGCGATGCAGTTGACTGTGCAGCAACATACGCTAGTATATCCAAAAATCTCGTCTTTCCATAGCCAGCAGCCTTACGCCAATACGAAAATATTGTATCTCCAGCCCGAGCCTTCAACTCTTCCAAATTGCGATCAATCTCTTCTCGGTGCTCTTGAACCAATGGTTTGAAGAATGATTCATAGACATAGGTCGTTCCCTACATAGTTACAAAGAAGAGATGTGAAAACTCTGAATATAATGCAAAGAAAAATAAGTCAAACCAAAGGAAATGTTATATCATGACAGAAGGGACCAACAACCTTTGTCTTGGGAAACCACAAGTATATGTAGAATGCCAACTTAGCTTCACTATACATTGGAACCCTAAAAAACAATCGATATCAAACTCATATATGAAGAGCGATACAGAGCATGATACAAATCCAAATAGATCTCGTTTAAGAACATAAGTTTATCACATGTTTACCATGATATGAAAGAATCAGCAATTCTCTCACAAACAGTCATTGTGGCGACTATAATCCTGCAATTGTTGCAAATGGCGTTATTCATGATATTACAACTAGGTCTTTTGGGGCATTTTTAGATCACGGAAAGTTGTAGAGAAAGGAAACAAAATGCTAACAGAAGCCATTTTCCTATATTTCGCTTGGAAAACACTAAAGAAAATGAGATATTATAATTCCTTAAAACATTTTCCATACATTTAGATATCCTCATCATCATATGATAGAATTATAGAAATAAATACTCAACATGCGTCTGAACAAATTTCTTAAATATATTTATTCAAATAGAGGGGGCCTCTTGGAAACAGCGTCTCTACTTTCCAGTGAGGGTAAGGTCTACGTACACATACCTTCCCCACACCATACTTTTGTGGGATTGTACTGGGTTCTTGTTGTATTTATTGAAATTGAGACAATCAATTTTTTAACAATTTTTCTTCCCTTCCCATTTCCCTCTCTATTTTCCGGGTTCCAAACAAACTATTAGATATCTGATCAAACATGTTCCAATATACCAATATTGGCACCAAAAGCTAAGTTGCTGGATATCAGGCTTGTTTACTTCAAGCATCTTAAAACACTCATAAGCTGGGTATGCATAACCAAAGACCATCCTGCATGCGAAAAAAGTGAAGAGCATTTAAGTTTAGAAAGCTGTAAGAACCAAACTTGTTACTGTACAACTTATGACAATACATACACGAGGCCTCTTGTGAGTAAAGACCCAATCATGATGATTCCTGAAAAGGGAAAAATAGTGGAGAAAAAACATCAGCTCAGATCTTTTTACCCACTATTAGACAATGAATTTTCACAGGCCCGCAGAAATTTAATATAGCTAACAAAAGCGTGGACTAAATATAAGAGGTAAAAGACATGGAATTTAAATGACTCCCTCCAAGACCAATCTTCTGTCCATAAGCTCATAAAAATGTGAATTGGATATTAGGTCATATTAAAAAGGGAAAAAGTGGAAATTAGATGGCCTCCTACAATATCAAATCTCTCTGACCCCTATTAGAAAGCAAGGTAAAACCTCATGCTAGCCAGTCCGTAGTATTAACTGGCTAAAACAAAGTGCCTAGATGGTTCAATTAGATGTCATACTCAAAAAAGCTAAGACGCAAAAAAATAAATAAAAATATAGGGCCATATGTTTAACAACCAAAGAATTGACTTCACACTGATTGAAATAAAAACAATCTATGAAATATAAACATAACAATGATTTTTTTCATATCCCTAAGAGTATCAGCCCCCTCATACAGAGTTTCATAACAAAATTTGCAATTAGAATATTAACCATCATCCAAACAAAGTATTAGGATTTAGGAGACTCCAAGTCGTCAACTACAGAAATTGATATTAAAAAAACTGCATCACAAAACTGACAAAAGCAGCGCCAATATGCATTACTTCCATTTGAATTTTTATTCTTCCCAATAAAATAACTAATGCTTTACTGAAGAAATGCATATGAAGGACGGATGAAAATAACTAGTTCGTGAAATCTACGAGTAGCCACAAAAATAATCAGGGAAGAATATAATTAAGACGGAAAATCAGCCTTATTTTCAAAACAGAGCTAAGAGAAAAGCAATCAGGCAAATAGCAACAGATATATACAGGAAACCGAGAAGAGCTGCAAAATGAAATTACAATGTCAGAAAATCTCAAACAATCAGTACTTTAGAACAGAAGCAAAGCGAGGGGCTCGAGTCCTATGGAGAAGATCGCGGCCGCCGGAATTGTGGTGCCGCCGTTCAGCTACGGCGTACCGTTGTGAGGCGGCGGCGAAGAGGCTGGGGGTGACTTGAGAGAAGAGAGAACATGAAAAGGACGGAGTGCCAACGGGTGTGGTTTTGAAATAGAGAAGTGATGATGATTTTTGCTTTTAAATATCTAGTCGTCGTCTATTTCTTTACTAAAACACAATATTAAATGTTTCAAAAAAACACAATATTAAATGTTTACTTATCTATTTTAGCTTATAAATTAAGACTTTAGCCGTTAAAATTAGGGTCTAAAAGTGCTTTCTAGCAAAACTAAAAATATATGTTTTTTGCTTCTAAATCATGACTTTTACTTTTACATAACTCACTACACTCTCAAACACTCTCTTACGGCTATTTGGCATTTGGGTGTGCTATTAGCAAAGGATGAGTCTCACGTCTGGTCACACGGTCACTGAAAGAATAGAGTTTGTACGTGTTACTTGTTGATCTTTTATATTTAGTATAATCATCTCTCAGTGTAGATTAGTTATCGGGCATGTTTGGAAATAGCGTTAACGATTAGCGTTAGCGTTTTGAAAAGACTATCTACGGACATCGTTTAGCGTTAGCGTTTTCAAAGTAATCTGCACTGTTAAAATTTTATCCAAAACGCTACCGCTAATCTCTAACGTTGTTCCTAAACAGGCCCATCATCTTCACCTTTTTCGTCTTTCAAGTCAGCAACATGTCAACTTTCCCCATTTAATTCCTTTTTATCCTTATTTTTTATTTTTGCTTTAAAATATTACTTTTATAACATTTATCATTTATTTTTTTAGTTAAACCAAAACAAAATTTAATAAAAAGTTGGAGTGTTCGGCGTCTCAATACGAACTCGAGTCCCAATCGCGGTGGGTGGCGTCTCAATACATATTTCCACGTCGACAAAAAAACTCTTGGTTTGATTTCACACAAAGTTTAAGGAAAGAAAAAATGTATGGTTGAAAATGCTATAGAGAAGAGAGAAATATTATGAGTCACTTAATTTTTTTAAAGAAAGCCTTTTTTGAACATCTCAAAAAAATAAGAAACTTATATTGAGAGAGATGAAGTATTAAATTAAAGTGGATTCTACATACTCGGAGGTTAGCTGATTTACCACGGGGCTACAAGCTCTTGGACTCAATTCTATATTGAATAAATCTAGGGGTACACCAAAGTGGAGTATCCTATTTGTACACCAAACAAACACAGACAAGCAAACACTAAATATTTGTTTGTCTGTGTTTGTCTGGTGTACAAATGGGAGACCCTATTTTAGTGTACCACTAGCATGTCCCTTCTATATTTTGAAGTAAATGTTATAATTTTTGTAATATAACATCTATATTTTTTAAGCCTTGGTCATTGTTAATAACAATTTTTCTTTCTTCTACATCTTCAGTGTATTATTCAATTGATTTTTTTCTTTCATCAGAAAAATAAATCTAGAATAAATGTTATTAGGTGTACTATATATTGATAAACTAATTAATGCTCCATAATTTAAAACAATTATCATCACAATGTCTTTTTGACTCTATGAACATCACAATGTTAAAAAATAATAAAAATGTTGAAATAATTTTAACTTTAATTTGAATCAAATCAGCAGATTAGATCCATTAATTAGATCAAATCATATCAAATCAGATGAGATTTGTCCATACTAGATCCGACCTTAAAATTTTAAATCAAAATCAATAAGATTAGACGAACGGAATACAGCCCAAATGATAGAATTAAGAATTGGGTAGGGATAACTGTGTTGGGTAATAAGACACTTGGGCTGAACCACGTTAAAAGATTGAATCCAATCGATTAGTTAGTTTAACTCAAGAGCTTATATACTGATTATCTTACTCTTGAACTTCCGATGTGGGATGTACTTTAACACTCCCCTCAAGTGGACAACCGGGTCATTTTGAATCTAACCGGTTGACCATTTGCAAATGAACTCCCATTCCCTTAATTTTTTTAGGGCCAACACCTAAAGGACCACGAGCCGCAGGATATAGACTTCTAGACGAGCAATCGTGTTAAACGAGCGACAGGCCGTTGAATACATACTTGATACTCCATACGGACAACTGGGCTGAAGACAAACGGACCGCTAGGAATGAACATCTAGACGGACACCTTCACAAACAAGGTGGGCCAAAATCTGCTCGGATACCATGATAAAATTTAGGATGGGGAAAGAGGATATGGATTGGGCTATAAGACACTTGAGTTGAACCACATTAAAAGATTAAATCCAATCGATTAGTTAGTTCAACTCAAGACCTTATATACTGATTATTTTACTCTTGAACTTCCAATGTGGGATGTACTTTAACACCAAACCTCTATTATTATTGTTGTTGTTGTTGTTGTTACTATTATTATTGTCATGCATTATTATTATTGTTACTGTTATTATTTTTATTAGTATTACATCTTTTTTGTGAATCCGAATTCTCTAATTGACGTTCTGATTAAAAAGAGAAAAAGAATTCAATTCTTGCATGGGTTTCTAAGGTATCAAATTCTGATTTCAGTAATGCACGGGTCAATTTACGAGTAGACGAAAAGTATATACTCTGTTTTTTTGTAATTCTTTATTAACGGTCTGTTATAATTTTTATGATATATTGAAAAATAAATAAATGTATATATACCTAATACCTTATGTCTATATTTATTAATTTTCGATGCACAATGAAAGGAGTTCTTGCGCCACTTACATTCAAACTCTTCAAAAATTGCATGAATTATCCCTGAATTTTAAAATTATACCAATTGTCCTTGAATTTTTAAAAGCATTGCATCAATCGTTCTTCTGTACCAGATTTGAGTGTGCGTTAATCACGCACTCGTCTAGTCAGGGGCGGACCTAGCTAGAACATTTGAACCATGGAGTCCCATTTTAGAAAGTTCATACCAAATAATCACATTTCTAACATTAAATAAAAAAAGTGAAATTTGCACTAAATAGGACTAAAACATAATGACTTTTCTAATATAGGACTTAAATTTTTTTATTCCATAAATAAGACTTAATAATATCTTCGTGGATGGAATAATGCCCAGCAATGATGGACATTTACTTGAATAATGACTAATTAATAATGACCAACGGTCCTACATTGAGAAATAAAAACATATGGTTCTATTTGGAGAAAATCATTATGTTTTAGTCCTATTTATGTAAATTACTCTAAAAATAATAATTCATAATATACTCCCTCCGTCCCATAAAGTGTTACCCATTTTGACTAAAGTTGAAATTAAGGGAGGGATAATTTTGTGTTGACTTTCCAAAAATACCCTTGATGTGATGGGTAAAAGTAAGATGTGATGTGTAGATTATTAGAAAAAAGGTATGATGTGATAGGTAGGGTTTGAAAAAGTAAGGGGTAAAAGTGGTTTTTTAATAGAAATGAGTAAGGGATTGTGGGACATAATTTTTTTGAAACGTGTAAATTTTTTTGGGACGGAGGGAGTATAACATTATCCAATGCAACACTTTGACCATTATTAGTATCTCCATTTTTATATGAATATATATAATAAAAATAATATATTTCAAAACTATGTTTTAAAATGAATCTATTGATAATAAATTTATATGAAAGTTCAATATATTTTTTCCGTAATATACAGTCAAAGTTTAAAAAGTTTGACTGCAAAAGTCAAAATGAGAAGTTAATTTTAGGTTAGAGGGAGTAATACCTTTGCCTCCTATATTGAAATTCAAATAATTAAAAACATTATAAATTTATAACGAACCCAAACATCTTAAGATATTCTCAATCTTACATAATATAAACCTAATTCACAAATTACAAATTGAAAGGAATAAATTTCAAAATTCATAATTCACAAATATCAAATCTAAATATCCAATCTACATTCAATTATGTTTTAAAAAAATTACTTCTCTTGAAGAGTGAAGAACAAAAAAAACACAAAAACAAGCCTTAAAAGTGGGGGATCCAAAAAATAGGAAAAACGCTACTAAGGTTTGGTGGTTTCAAACTCAAGACATCCGGGATGGATGAGGGTGTTGTTTCCATTCGAGCTGCTCGTCCAACCTTTACTAGGAATGTGTTTCACGTATATATAGTAATACTAAGTACACATGCCTATAGGTATATAAAAAATTACTCCCTCCGTCCGGAAAAAATTTTCTTGTTTCTCCTTTTATCCCGTCCGAAAAAAATCTTCCCATTTCAATTTTTAACCCCAATCCTTCCAAAAATACCCTTATCATTAAATTCTCAATTACTCCCTCAAACCATCTCACTTCCCCACCCACCTGCACGCATTACTCTCTCTCCCTAACCCCCACTTCCCCACCCACGTATCCTCATTCACTCAATTCTGAATCTTATCTTCTTCCTCTCTTTGAAAACCATCCTCTCTCCCTAGATCTACATCTCTTTCATGTGCATGAACTCTTCATCTACTCCACACTCCTATTCCTCTTTCTTCCCCTTTCTCCTTTTTTATCCATCTCCTCCTAGATCTGGCAGATCTATAGCTTTATCTTCTCCTCCTCCCTTCTTCTCCTCCCTTTTCTCTTTCTTCCACGTGTAACGATGGCGGATGATGGTGACGATGGAGCTGGGACTGTGGTGTTGATGGTGGGCGCTGGCGGTGACGGGGGAAGGCAGGGGTGGTGGGGCTGACAACTGTGATAAGGGTGGCGGTGGGGCTATCAATGGTGGTGTTGGGGCTGGTGGCGGTGCTTACAAAGGTGGCGGCTGTGTTGGGGCTGGCGGCTGTGAGTTCTCCTCCGAAATTCTTCTCTTCCCTCTCTCCTAGATTTATGGTAGATCTGTAATAAAGAGATCAGGGGAGGTGGTGGTGGGCTAGCCCTGGCGGGAGGGGAGGGTAGGGTTGGGGTTGTAAAACAGGAAAGAAATGAAGGGTATATTGGACATTTCTCTCCCAAAGTCAACCATTCAAAAAAATGAGAAAAAGTCCAAATGGGAAGGTTTTTTCCGGACGGAGGGAGTATGAAATTTCCGTGGCATTGTGTGACCCCGTATGACTCAACGTGGGTCCACCCTTGCGTCCAGTGGAGATATGAATTCATCCAAACTCATTTATCATATCACACATGAGTTCTGCAATATGCTTTCCTAAGCATTATCTATTTATATTTTTAACCTCTTCATACCCTTGATAATTACTCTCGCTTTAACCATCGGTAACCAAACTTGAATCTTGGGCATCAATCAATCAAAATTTTCATCAATCGATCAATATCTTCATCAATTCATGACATCTTCATCAAGCTCCAACATGCAAATTGATGAAAGTGTGATTAACGTATTGTCAAATCTGGCACAGAGAGATTATTGATGCAATGTTTTTAAAAGTCCAGGGACCATTATTACAATTTTTAAAATTCAGATGGAATGAGTGTTTTTGAAGAGTTTAGAAATAAATAACGCAAAAAAACTCATAATAAAAGTCATATTGATACAGGACTATATTTAGTTATTTACCATTCTTATTATATTACTATTATTATTATTTATGGTTAGATAATTTCATTATTATTAGGAAGTATTATTATATTAGGTTATTAGTATTTTAATTTATTTAGTTACCTTTTATAATTAGGATTATTAGTTATTTAGTTACCATAAATAATAATAATAGTAATATAATAAGAAATGGTAAATAACTAAATATAGTCCTGTATCATATATATAATAGAAATTTAACAAAGAATGGAGGAAATATTCTATACTAACAGATTGGACCTGCACTAAAAAAATAGATTGACCTTGTTTCTGTTACAGGGATATTTACGTAGTCCTTCGTATTATTCATTATCCATTACATTCATCATTTATCATCCAATTTTAATTGTGAAATTTGCACTAAATAGGACTAAAACATAATGATTTTCCTAATGTAGGACTTAAACTTTTTTATTCTCTAAATAAGATTTAATAATGAACTAGTGGAAAAATAATGTCCAGTAATGATGGACATTTAGTTGAATAATAACTATTTGATAATGACCAAAGGTCTTGCATTGGAAAATAAAAACATATGGTCCTATATTGGGAAAGTCATTATGTTTTAGTCTTATTTAAGTAAATTTCTCATTTTAATTCCACGAAACTCATTACATAGAAAATGAAATACATGAAATGGGTTGCATGAAAGAGGTAAAAACGGGTGATATTAGTTGTATGAAGCTCATTACGTACATAGAAAATAAACTATATGAAGCACGAAATGCATGGGAATTGAAAAAAAGGTTTTTCTCCCATACCTTCTTATTTCAAAGGGCATGGATGCCCTTCCATTTAAATAGTGACATGTGGACAAATAATAATGAGAGTATTCAATAAAGTTTAATATGGAGCATAGTTAGTTTCAAAATTTGCAAAATGCTCCCTCTAAAATCTAAATTGCACGCATCACTCTATATTAAAATTTGCAAAACTCTCTCTTCTTGTTTAAAAATTTTAAATGAAATTTCAATTGAATTTTTAATTTATTAAAAATATTTTATCACAATAGTAATAATAATAATAATAGTAATAATAATAATAATAATTGTGTTTGGTTCTATTGAAAATTAAAATAAAAAACTTTTTTGTACATACTTATTTTAATATTATCCCATATGTATTTATTTAAAAAAACAATATTGTTATATTTCGCGTCCGATCATGCTTTTTATACTCTATCCATTCCAAAATTATCATTATATTTCAAACGTGAAAAATTGTATATATTTCCAAATAATTATATTTACTTTTAGGGGCTGTTTGGCAACTTCTGAATAGGTAAGTGCTGAACCAGAAAGAGGTCTGAACCATTAAGTGCTGAACCAGTAAGAGGTCTGAACCATTAAGAGTTAATATATTGCTTAACTATTCAGAGGCAAATGTCTGATCAATTCAGGTAAGAGGTCTTAACCATTCAGACTCTGTGTAATACTTAATCATTCAGAGGCAAATCTGTTAACCACTCAGACATCTGAACCATTAAGAGGCTGAAACAAACAGTCTGAACCATTAAGTGCTGAACCATTCAGACATCTGAACCATTAAGAGGCTGAAACAAACAGCCCCTTAATCGTATAGAAATAAAAACTATAACTTATATATATTCAAAAACTACATCAAAAGTTTTACAAAACAAGGGCTGACATGTCTATTTTATTTTATCAAATGATCAACAAAATGAATGCACACGCATACAAAATATTGGGGTGTTTGAATTACATTTTGAACATTACGAAAAGTTAATTTTGTCTAAAACATTTAGCAGAGTTTCAACGTAAGATTGTATATTTTGTAGAGCTTTGTCAAAAAATTCCAATGAAGAATATTTCATTAGTATTTTAATTTTGGCAGTTGCTACTACCAAAGATTTTAAATTAAAAATAATTAATTTCAAATTTTGAATTAAAATCAATTTCGTCAAAAACCCTTTGAATTTTGTAAAGCTCCAAAATCTGGTCTATCAATTCATAATCACTACCATCGTCCTTGAATATTTGTCCAATTTTGATTTTTTCTAGTAAACAAGAATCGATGATAAAAATTTATTTGGGATATTAGTTTGATAAAATAATATCTAAAAAAATATTTTACAAGATAAATCTATCTAATAAAATTATTCTTGAATAACTATCTGATATAAATTTTATGTAATTAATGTTTAAAGTTTATCTTTTTTTATTGTAAAAAGTTAAAACTATACAAGTACTTATAGACAAAAGTAGTAATTAAATATAATTAAGTTTTGATTGAGATGGCCAGATTATATTTTTGAAGTATTAATAAAGACTAAACTATGAGTAAAACATAGAGAACATACAAAATAGGATTTCCATATTTCATTTCTAAATAAGAAGTTTTAACAATGATGTCAATATATAATATCAAAAAATACTTGTAGAATGCCGATATACAATATCAGATTATTACTGTACAAAACTGGACAAATACTCCTAGACAAAGATAGTATTTTGGAGATAAATATTTTACTTTTATTTTGAGTGATTTGTTAAAGAAGGAAAAAATAATAAATGGTGGATTAAATAATTGATAAGAGTAATGTGTGCCATTTAGAGGGAGCATTTTGCAAATTTTGAAATTAACGTTGCTCCATATCACTTTGTGGAATGCTCCATACATTTAACTCTATTTATTATTTGTCCACATGTCACTATTTAAATGGGAGGGCATCCATGCCCTTTGAAATAAGAAGACATGGGAGAAAAACCCTTGAAAAAATTACAAAAATAGTAGGATTTGAAAGAAGAGAAAGGAAGTGTTATACTCCCTCCATACTAAAAACTACTAATTTAAATTGTTTGTTTCAATTTACGACGTTTGAATGAAATTATTTCCAATGCAATTCATCAGGGAATCAGAGCTAAATTTAGAAAATAAATGTTACATATTTAAAAATTAGAGTAAAATTCTCTAAATAGTCTTTTATAAATGGAGGGTTTTCATATTTAGTCCATATTTATCAAATATTAAGTAGACAATCCTTATTAATTGAGTATCATTCTATGTTTAGTCCTCCGTCTATTTTTCCACCTACATGCCATTAGACAAGAACCAAACGTAGAATGGTACCCAATCAATAGAGATTACAAAAATAATATTTGATAATATGGACTAAATATGGAAATGCCCCGTTATAAAGAACTTTTTGGAGAATTTGTTCTTTTTAAACCACTTTTTATATAAAAATTAATAGATAGGAAAAATGTATAACTGTAGTTTATTTATAAAAAATCAAAATTTTTACACCACAAAAAATAGTTTATCAAAAAATTCAAGTTTTAATATGAGAATCTTTTCGAAACTAATAGAAATTAAAAAGATATTTGAAGTTATTATCCCTTTTTAATAATGTAAGAGCTTCAAATTTTTATCTTCAAAATAAGAGTATATTGCTAATAATACCAATATATAATATCACAATACAATGTCATTATGTCACAGTGCAAAGTCGTATATTGAGAAAAAAACATGAAATTCTTATTTTGAAGATATATGTTATATTTACTCCTATTTTGGATGATTTCAAATTACTTATTAATTCCTATATCTTCTAAGATAATTTTCATATTAAAAAATGAATGTTTTGGTAAATTATATTTAATGATAACTTTGACTTTTTATATACAAACTACAATCATATACTTTTCATATTTATTACTACCTTCGTCCTAAAGTATTGATCTAGTTTGAGTTTTTGAATTGTCAAAATCGGCAATCTTTGACCATGAATTAAAAAAAATATTAGATATTGATACAAAAATAATTTTATTGGATTTATGTAAATAATTTTATTTAATTATAGGTCAAATGTTACAAATGGTAAACTGCAAAAAATCAAAATTGGACAAAATACTCAAAGACGGAGGTAGTACTTTCAATATTAAAAATGGTTTTAAAAAAGTAAACTCTCCAAATAATCTTTTATATCGGAAAAATTTCCATATTTAGTCCATATTATCAAATATTATTTTTGTCCTTATTGATTATGTATCATTCCACGTTTGGTCTTTATCTAACGACATGAAGACAGAAAAATAGATAGAGGACTAAACGTGGAATGATACCCAATTAGTAAGGACTGTCAATATAATATTTGATAAATGTGGACTAAATATGGAAACCCCCATTTATGAAAGACTATTTAAAGAATTTACTCTAAAAATTACATAAAAAAACTTTACGAAACAAGATTTGACATGACTATATTATTTTATCAAATGAGTAACGAAAATAGAAAAAAAGTGAAAAGAGTCTGTCTCACGCGCATATGATGGCCACATGCTTTTATGTGATCTAGGTTTGAATCGAGTAGTGGCATGTTTGGGAATAACGTTAGAAATTAGCGTTAGCGTTTTGGATAAAATTTTAACGGTACAGATTATTTTGAAAACGCTAACGTTAAATACTACCCGTAGATAGTCTTTCCAAAAAACTTACGCTAATCTCTAACGTTATTTTCAAACAGACCTATCTACCGATGAATAAATTTTGGACCGAAGAGTGGATAGGAGAACGAGAGGTCCATAATTATTTGAAAAATATTTAGCAGGTTTTATTTATTATACAATGGCCTTTTTTCTAGAGAGACATTTTTCTCTTTGTGTGGTGAATACTGAAAAGGACCCCACAAAATCCCCCAAGGTTCCATTGTTAAGTGTTAACAACACAGCCATGGCAACAACACATCTCCTACAATCCCTTCACAGGCGAAACAATTTGATCAAATTTCATTTTAAAACAAAATTATTCCAAGAAAATGTTATCAACCACTTCTCCCAAGCTTCAGTCTCCATATCTCTGTTGTCCTCTCAAGCTCTCTCCATCGTCTTCTTCCCAGAAACTCTTCAAAACCCATCGCTCACCAGCTTCTTTTCCATGTATTAGAGCTGATCTTGATCAAGACACGGTTTTTATCTTCTCCTATTTGATTTTCCCATTTTTTTCCTGTTCAATTTTTTCTGATTTATGATTTACACAAACATACTAGTGATGGTTTCTTCTTCTTCTTCTTCTGGGTTTTGCAGATAGTAGCAATTACAGTTGGGGTTGCCGGCATTGCGGTAGGGATTGGAATTCCAGTCTTCTATGAAACCCAAATCAACAAAGCCGTAAGCTTCCCCGTCCCCCTTTGTATTTCTTAAACCTATTTTTCTATGATAGGGTAATAATTGGGACATAGCTTTGCAAATGGAGCTAAAACAGTCATCATTAACAATGTTATAGCTTTGGTTACGTTTAAAATAGACTAAA
This sequence comes from Cuscuta australis, assembly GCA_003260385.1. NCBI lineage: Eukaryota > Viridiplantae > Streptophyta > Magnoliopsida > Solanales > Convolvulaceae > Cuscuta > Cuscuta australis. The sequence continues at coordinate 2,011,080 of NQVE01000194.1, forward strand.
TCAAAATGTTACATTAAATCTTATTTGATTCTTAGTTTCTATGATGTTTTAGGCAATTGATGTGTTAAGGGTCTAACAGAAATGACCTATCTGTTTTTTTTACATATGCATACATCTTGACACTCAAGCGGTCGCGATTATGTTGTGTTTGTCGATGTTTTAATAATTAACATATCATCATTAAAGTATCACTTCTCATTGGGATGTTTCACACTCCGTGTGAGATTGTCTCGGGTGGTGTATTATCCAAGGGTTAAAGTAGTATTTTCACATTGCAAATTTGCGAGGTAGATTCATAGTTTATGTGTTGTTGGGAACTAGGTGTATGTTTTAATAGTGTGAAATTGGCGGCATTGCAGGCGAACAGAGAGAACACACAGCCATGTTTTCCCTGCAATGGCTCTGGTGCTCGTAAGTCGAAAGCCCCTCCCTAAGGCCGCCACTCTCTATTATTGATTTGAAGGTTCATTTACTATTGATAGAGAGCTGCACACTCTTCTTTTCAGTTGGAACATAAAGAATGCTATTTTTCTATAGGGTAAAATGGCCAAATGCTATTTTCCTTGTTGCTGATTTTCATAAGAGCAATTCCTACATCATTAAAGTCAGCAAAATTAATCTGCAATTTTTCTTTTTCAAACACCTTACTGTAGACTTGTTGAGCAAATCCACACTTCCACATGATATGATCTATCCTCTCGAACAATCTGGCACATACTGCACGGAGTATCAACCTTCAAGAATCTACTTAACCTGGCTTTTGTTTGCAATCTCTGAACTTTAGAGGGTATGAACTTATTCCAAACCCAGTTTTTCCCCAACTATATGACTGGTTAAACTGCCTTGCAACCAATTGTATCCCATCTTACCTTCATACCTAATGGCTCTAGTCATATCACTGAACACCTCCCTAACCCTGATCATCTCTCTCCAGTAATGAGGTGAATCAAGTTTAGGAAAGTATCCCCAAATATCAGCTTGTTTGATGAACTTTGTTATGTAGCCATTTAACCCATAGAATATCTTTCTTGTTAGCCACATCCCAGTTAAGCCCCATGATAGTTTCTCTATTTCAGTTCAGGATATTCTTTAGTCCCAACCCTCCATACTTCTTAGCCCTACACACTTCTCTCCACTGAACCAATGGACATTTTTTAATACTAAGAAGAACTCCCCAAAGAAAGTTTATACAAACCACTTGGATTCTTTTAACCACCAGCTTAGGGAGTATAAAACTTCTTGCCCAAAAGGAGTTAACTTCCATCAAGACAGAGTTGATCAATGTAACTCTCGCACTATTAGAGAAATGCCTAGAGGACCAAGTGGTGATCTTAGCAGTAATTTTATAAATTAGAGGCTCACAATCAGAAGCCTTCAACCTTGCTGCTGTAATAGGACACCCAAGATAAAAGGAAGATTACCCTTTTTCAAACACAACCTGATATTTTGATCTATTAACCTGCAATCCAGTGGTATCATGGAAGACATGCCAAACTGAAACACTTAACATAACAGAAATTCATTCCTTGTAGCGCGGACCAAAATGAAACAAAACTAAACCAAACAAAAAGTATGCGACAAAGTTGAAACTCGGGGCAAAAGCCAAAGGGTGTCGTGTCATCTTTTGACATAAAAAAGATTGGTTTGCTTCTTTTTGTGTAGAGCGATGTAGGTTTTGCGTGGGCACAGGGACAGTAACAGTTGAGCTTGGAGGGGATGAGAAGGAAGTCTCGCGTTGCATCAACTGTGATGGTGTTGGTTCTATGACATGCACAACATGTCAAGGCAGCGGTATCCAACCTCGATATCTTGATCGCAGGTATAATGATTTCGTGACTGAATATAAAAAGTATGTTCCTTTGTGAAGAATGACTCTTATTATAACTCTCTAGAGCACACACTCTGGGAGTTAGCCAAAGATTTCATGAAAATTTCTACATTGGTTTTGCTGAGATGTATTAAGGACGTGTTTGGATTGCGCAGAGAGTTCAAAGATGATGATTAAGGAAGTTGGATTCCACAGCAGCAGGTGGTTTCAGAAAGATGGGTTTTATGAGCATTGTTATGTTGTCCATTTCCTTTTGTTGCCTTTAATTTAATCAACTCATTGAACTCTACAAAAGTATGTGATTTTCTTGATTTGGTACGCCTTGGTAAGTATGTTCTTTATGTGACTTTGATCTAATACTACTTTCATCTCAGGATTTTTGTCCAATTTGAAACTTTTCACTCGAATTAGATAAATTTTGATCATCAATTAAGTAGAAATTGTATATTCCGTATGGTATAAGTACTAAAATGATTTCATTAATAATATGTTTGGTTCAAGGAATTTGAAAGAGAAAAGAAAAGAAAATGAGATGGAAAACCATTATAGTTTGGTTAGAGAGAGAAAAGAAACAAAAAGTGGAAGAAAAACAAATGAAAAGACATGTACTGGTAGGAAGAAAAACAAAAATCATCTCATTTGTTCCTTCAAAAAAATATTCATCTCATTTTGGTGATGAAAAATAATAGAAAACTATTTCTTTTTTTTTCCTTCCTAATTCCTTGAATCAACCATAGTTAATTTTATCTTGTGGAAAACTATCATAACCTTATTTCATTGTAATAATATACAATGTAAATTTAATATAATTGAAAGTTAAAGTCTGTTTATTTGGAGGAAAATATTTATTTCAGAAAAATTTTGGTTTTAGTTTAAAAGTAGAAATAATTAATTCTATAAAGAACTAAAATACGGAGTAATTTTTTATGATACTCTTGGCTCCTGTATAGATTTTCTGATGACAAATAAATAAAAATAAAAAATCCCATAAAAATTTTAAATGTTATTCTCATTGCATTATTATTTTTTCGAACTATTATTCTTGCACTCATTTCATCGTCAATTAATCGTTCCAAATCCATTTCATGTAGTTTAAGACAGGTGTTCAAAATTAAAAGTGAGTGGTTGAAATTTGATTAGAGGAAAGAGAAAGATTGTAGAACATATTTATTTTACTTTATTAGAAAAATAAGGAAGTGAAATATTTGTTTTGAGACAGACTAAAGAAAAGTAAAACGAGTAATTCGAGACAAAGGAAATGCATAATTTGTTATAAAAAAAGTTAAAAGAATCACTTGAGTCATTTTTGTAACATTAATAGTTTTATAGATTACTATTTTTATAGATATAAATTTGACATTACTTTTCAATAAATGACATTATTGTTTTTAGTAAATATTTTGCAAGTTAATTTACATTATAATTCACTGTTTTTCTTTATAAATTAGCTATTTAGTTTATGTGTGAGATATTATTCAAAAAAAATTTGATTTTGATTTTTAGATTAAAAAAAGTACAAAAGCAAGAAATTAAAAAATGAGTACAGAAAACAACTCGCAAAAATGAGTATAGAAAACATTACTTTTTAAAAAATGACATTAGTGTTTTTAGTAAATATTTTACAAGTTAATTGGCATTATAATTCGCTGTTTTCCTTTATGAATTAGCTATTTAGTTGATGTGCGAGATAATATTTATAAAAATTTCGATTTTGATTTTTAGATTAAAAAAGTACAAAAATCAAGAAATTTAAAAATGAGTTTTCTTTATGAATTTGCTATTTAGTTGATGTGTGAGATATTATTTATAAAGATTTTGATTTTCAGATTAAAAAAGGTACAAAAATCAAGAAATTAAAAAATGATTATAGAAAACAACTCGCAAAAGAAACGTCGACAGCAGGGATCGAACCTGCGCGGGCGAAGCCCAACAGATTTCAAGTCTGTCTCCTTAACCACTCGGACATATCGACAACATTGAACAATTTAAGATGAAGTGGCAATTAATTGTGTAATTGTATAGTCATTTCGTCTTATACAAAGTACAAACATAAAAGGTAAAACCATATATTACCCTGTAGAACCATCAATTTTACGAACAAAATATTCTAATAGTCAAATTATATTTTTTTAATTTTCTACTCATTTAAACAATTACAATATTAATTATAATTTTTTTCCATTTTCTCATCATCAATCTACTTCTCTTTATTTTTTTTCTATCCATTTTCTTTTCTCATTCGGACAAAGAATAACACACGACTACTAGAGTCAATTACCAATATTAAGAGAATGATTTTGGAAGTTTCCTAAATTTATCCAACCAAATATCGAAAAAGTGGATTGTATTACTACCTCCGTCCCGTGAAACATGGGACATTTGCTTTTTAGAAGAGATTTAAGGGAGTGTATTTTGGTATTGAATTTCCAAAAATGTCCTTTGATGTGATGGGTAAAAGTATGATTTGATGGATATATTATTAGTAAAAAGGTATGATGTGATAGTTAGGGTATGAAAAAGTAAGGGGTAAAAGTGACTTTTTAATAGAAATGAGAAGTGTTTTGTGGGACGGATAAAAAAAGAAAGGGGAAATGTTTCACGGGACGGAGGTAGTATAAGGTTAATAAAGCATTTATGCTCTCTATGAATACCCTCGTTAGGCTGCTCGGTATGGGGCTCTGGGAGGGGAGGGGAGGGGGGGGGGGGAGGCCTCGGCGTGCGAAGTGGTGCCGAGTGTCGACAGGACCCCCCAAGTGGTGTTCGTCGTGAGAGCGAGGCAGATGCCGAGCTCCATGATCTAATACAGAGTACCTTTTTCTTGTTTTTTATTTCTTTTTTTTCGTTTTCGGTCGTTACCTCTGTTTAAAAAAAGTTATATTGAGGGGTGGTGACCGTTGGAAGTTCAAAAAAGTATAAAAAAAAGTATCTTCCGGGACCAGGGGCCCAATTACAGAGTCAATATATAAGGCTCGTGGGGAGGGATAAAGCAAAGGAGTCAGTATCTTCCGGCACCAGGGGCCCAACGAGATATGGTGAGCTTATGATGCGCATTAACTCGTTCAATAAATTTCATACAAAAAGACTCCGACTTAAGCAACAAGTCACCTCGGAAGCTGTGACGGTGAAGAAATGGAGGCTAGAGATCGAGACCCAAAAACTAGAGTTGGAGGACTTTAGAATCATACAAACAAATATCGAGAGTCTTCTACCGATGGACCAGAGGATGTTGAGAAAAATGAAAGACAAAATTTCGAGCAGATGACATGGAAGGAGTAGCATTATTATTACATTTATTATTTATTATTCTTACATTTCATCAAATACATCATTGGTTATCCCCAAGTATCAAAATCGTTAGCAGTATTATTCCACTCATTTGATACTATATATATGTCCGTAAAAAACAACCAAACATGTGCATACATAGTAATGATCTCACTTTTTGGTTAACGTTATTAATATTAATATTAATATTATTATTATTATTGTAATGTTGTTCATGCATAAGTACCACACACCAAACATATGTTTAAGTTCTTTTTACATTACACAAATAAAATTACTTAAAAAATCACTTTGTTTTAAATTGAGGGCGTACAAATCACGATTAAGGGTCTAAATTCTGATTTCTCGACGCATCCTCTCAATCTAGTTTATTTTTTCTCAAGTGGTCATAACATAAATGGGTGTCTTAAGAGACCCTATTAATTCGTTTACTTTTCCCTCAAGAATAAGTCATACTTATTTGTATACATACATGGAATACTCAAGAAATAGTCTCAATTTCACTCACAAATCCATGTAAGCAAGCATAGCTTAGATGAAATAATTATAATGAGAGTTTATATATTGTTTAGCTACTTGATAAGGCACACACTTTGTAATATAAAGTTTTAAAGGATGAAAGGCATAAAAGGTTACACCAACCAAAACAAACATAATTGAAGATCACATAGTGTGGTAAAAGTAGATGGAGTATGTTTTCACAAAATTAATATGGAGTAGATATTAGAAAACAAAGATGATTATATTTCAAAAAGTATTAGAAAATAGAGATAATTGTGTCTCAAAAAGTATGAAGTAGAATTATATGGATATTTATAGGAAAAGAAGAATTGAAAAATCAGGACATACACTGAACCAATGACTCTGATTAACTAAAATTGAACCTCCTCCCTCTTCTTGGTCTGATTCCCAAATCCCCCCTTCAAAAATAGAGATGGTTATGTAGAACTGTAGGGATATTTATGGAAAAAAATACCCCCACCACCTCCCACCCAGATGTTTGTTTGGCAAGGATTCTCACTGGCAATTTTGAAAAACTGAAACTGATCACCCTTCTCCGGTCTTGTTATGGTTTCAAAATTTGCTTCCTTCGCCAAGAATTTCGCTACGATCCCAAAATAGTTATATATTTTCTCATCAGAATGTTTAAAGCCTAGCCCGATAGCAAAAACAATTTAGTTGAATCTTATAAAACTAAGATTTAGGGAATGCATGTGTACGTTGATCTTACTCCTACTCAAAAGTAGAGAGACTGTTTTCAAATAGATCCCAGTGCAAGCACCACAGGTAATCACGTACGCAACCAGACCTTATGTTTACAACATAGTGTATCTATTTTCAAATGATTCTCGATGAACGTCAAAAGTTAATTAACTAACTGTTATTTCATTACTAAAAGAAGCATAAAAAATTGAAAGAGTGTTATGTATATTCCATCATATCTCAAAGAGTAAATTCTAGAAAAGGTCCCCAGTTATAGGTCGTTTTACATATTTAGTCCCTACATATCAAATATTACTAACTTAGTCTCCAATTATTATATTCATTTCCACGAATGGTCCTTTGTTAACATTTCCGTTAAGCACGTGGATAAAATTGTAAATTCACATTGTTTTCTCTCCTCAATTAAGCTTCTTTCCTTTCCTCGCACTCTTTTTCCAAACCCGTCGCTGAGTTTGAAGCTTTGAACCCAAAACCCAAATTATCATTCTTCTCTCAATTGTTTTTCGAACTAGTGGTACCCAAATTCGAAACCAGCAACCTTCATGAATGAGTTTTAGTGTTTATTTTCTTTACAATTTCTTGAGACTAATCGATAAAATTCATCCATAAAACTTATTAAAAGAGGAGTGATCATTTTCAGTTTTGGGTTTAGAGCTTCAAACTCAGCGACGAGTTTGAGAAAGAGTACGAGAGGAGGAAGAAAGCTTAATTGAGGAGAGAGAGAAATATGAATATACAATTTTATTCATGTTTTTAACAAAAACGTTAACAAAAGACCACTCGTGAAAAATGATATAATAATTGAGAACTAAATTAATAATATTTGATATATAAGGACTAAATATGTAAAATAACTTATAACTGAGGACCTTTTATGCAATTTACTTTATATCAAATCTAAAAAAATAGTGAATTTTCGAGCCTAGGACTGAAAATGTTTAAAGCCCGGCCCAATTTTAAGTTATTGTTTGCACAATTACTTCGCCGTACAAAAGTAACAAAACATTCCAGGGGTATGGCCGGCCTCCTCCGATTCAACTATTCACTGTAGTTCTTTCTTCTTCTTCTTCGTTCTTCCACGTCTCGTCCAGGTAATTTCATTCTTTTGTGCTCAACGCCTCCATCTTCTTCATTCTCCCCCGCTTCAATCCCACCATCATCTAATATTCTTGTCTCAGTTATCCCTGATTTAGATGTCTGTATCATTAATCATCTTTTGGATCTACGGCCGAAAATTCCAAATCTGAAACACCGGTCTACGGATGTTCATGTTCTGTTATCCTTGTATTTTCCAAGATGCGTTTGAGACACCATTGCGCTACAGATTCGATTTTCACGTTTCGGAGAAGTAATTGCCTTGTTCTATTTTGTTTTTCATATTTGCGATTTAGATGTCTTTATTTGTAAGTTTTTGCAGACTGATTCAATTGTATTATTTCATTTCTAAACATCAGGTTTATTTATTACATTAAAATATCTGTAATTTTGCAAAGTAATTTTTAGTGTTATTTTTTTAATAATATTTCTCTTTCATATTTTCTTTGTTCTTATATTTATCTATAACTCCAGTCTATGGATTTGTTTGGACCAAACCTTTGGTCTTTCAATACGGTTACAAGGAAAATACTGAGTAAATTGAACTTATATTAGTTAAAAATGAACGGAAGAAAGCTAATATTTCGTATAAATAGAAATTGTTAGTGAAATAGATAAGTATATACTCCATATAGCTATTTGTATACTCTGTATAATTCAATCTTATAATTTAAATTTCATGCATATTCACACACATTAACAAAAACAACAACCGATTGTCCCAGGTAACTCGGAGATGGCAAAATGAACCAAGATGAGAATCACATTCGTTCATTGTCAAAAATGCTCTCTTGCCATGTCTTTCCATCCATTAGACCATTACAACACTCTTGCCCTAATCACTTCATCCCACGTCATTTTGGGTCTCTCTTTTGTTCTTTTGCAGAATTCATTGATCCACCCTCAACTCTTTTAACCAGCATATCACCAGGCCTTCTTTGGTGTGAACCACCGCATTTGATTCTCTCTCAATTTGTCTGGATTGTTTTGAAGTATGTTTAGGTTTATTCTTACATGACCCATTTTTGCTAAATAAGGCAGTTCCTCAAACTGGTCATAACACTCAAAATGTGAATTTATCCAATTTTGAATTTGTGTTCATTTAAGCTTTGGTTTTAAAGTTATTGTTCAATTTTCGATCATGTTAAAATATGAATGGGATACCTTTTATATTTTATGATGTGAGAACCTACCCCCTCTACCTTAGAGTGTGTAGTGGTACCCATTAGTCTAATGGCTCTAGCCCACAAAGAAGCATGAGTGTGTAAACCATACTCAAAGGAGTCATAGCCAGTCACCTCAACCAAGAATGCGAATAGGCAGTCCCCTTGTTGGATTTGAACATGGGACCTTTCCGTCACGATGTTCAGGACTATAACAACTTTGCTACCTTTGCAGGTGGTATGGGATAGCTTTTTGATTGTCAAAACTTAAAATAGAACACTTTTTAGTTTTAACCACAACTAATTTATTTTAATTTAGGAAAGATTGTGACATAGGTCCCCAATTATTTTGTGTCATTTTACTCCATTAGAATTGACCATTGCATAATTAGTCCTTGCTTTCATATTTTGTCTCGAAATGTGTGCTTTTAGAGTTTCTGTACTTGAGTTAACAATTTTTGTTAATACCGAGTATGTGCTATAGAAATCGAGTCCTAAAAACTGCGTACGGATGCACGTGAGAAGGTAGTATCTGTTTGATATTGTTCATATTTTGCTTATTAGTCTTATAACCATGATCTCATGGAGCCAAAGTTTCACTATTTTTTGGCTTTGGGGTATGATGGAATACAACAAAATGGTTTTTTAAACTGTCCGTGCTTCTTTTAATAGTGAAGTAGCAGTTAGTCAATGTAACTTTCGACGCTCATCATGGGTCATCTGGAAACAGCCCTTACCTGTGGTGCTTGAGCTGGGGGTCTCTTTGGAAACAAGCTCTCTACTTTTGAGTAGGGGTAAGGTCTGCATGCACACACCCTCCCCATACCCTACTTTTGTGGGATTCAACTGGGTTGTTGTTGCTTGTAGTCTTATAGCCATACTTTCCACTGCAACACTCATATTACAGTATGCTGGCCAATAAAAGTAAAAACAAAAGTAGTGCGATGATTACTTTTTTGGCTCAAATAAGAGGACTTGAGGAGAATATGCTTCTACCTTCAGTTACTTGGACGGATTGAAATAATTCAATCATTTTATGTTCTACCAAATAGGTATTAATATTTAAGCAGTAGAATGTAGATTTTTCTAAGGAATTATGTTTGCAAAATGTGCTGCATCCTAAAATATCCAGTGTTCACTACATAAACTCCCTATATAAGAACAGTTTGAAATTGAATGGTGCAAATATGCAGATGGATATAAATACTAATGATCAACAACCAAAGCAAGAACGCCTAAGAAGAAGATGGACACCGTCCCTTGATAAGGTCTTTGCGGAACTTGTTGTTGAGCAGATTCGGCTGGGAAATCGGCCAAACAATGTTTTTGATAAAAAAACTTGGAATTGCATACGGAGTGAATTTAACAGACTGACAAACCTCGATTTCAACAACAATCAGTTGAGGAAACACCTTGATGTACTCCGGACACGTTACTATGCTTTCAAGTCATCTTCATCTGGTCAAAATGATTCTTTGGTGGATTCTTGCTTTGCTGGTTTTGATCTTTGGGAAGACATTGTGGTACACCCCTCTCCTAGAGTGTTATTCTACTCTCTTTGTCATAAAAAAAGGGTCCTCTTATTAAACTTATTTTTGTCCTCAAAAGAGTCTTATTTCAATAAAGGAAGCTAATCTCCATCAACTTTCATGTAATTTATCCCAAAAAAGTGTCAAGTTTGAGTGATGATTTAGAAGAGTTGTACCTTCCCAAAGCTTAGTTTTACCTTTGACAAAACATGACTACTTTTTGGAACAGAACATTGAAATCATTGGTTACACGAATACCCCATGTTGCACACTGCCTTTCTAAAAATATCAACACACATCCACATCATAATGTTATTAATACATGTGAGGGTATAAATGTACTGGCGGGGAGCCATTTAAGTGTTATCATTTTCTCTCTCATCTTTTGCTTTATCTTATATATGATTTACATGTATAGGGTCAACCGAAGCCGGAAACAAGCAAGATCAAGGAGTGCCCAATCTATGAGGAATTATGTTTGATTTTTGAAGAACCTGATGCTGATGGAAAGTATGCACAATCAAGTCACTATGGAGAATTGGACAAATCAGCGGTTGCAGTGGCAGTAGATCATCACACCTCTTTTATAGACAGCGAAAATGCGTCCCCCATGACCCCACTCCCATTGACATCCTTCCCCGGATCCATGGGTGGTAAGAGTGGAACGGAGAAGAAAAGAAAGCGTCTCCCTGAGGATTCAGTTGAGAACAGCAGGGATGATGGTGAGATGATCAACGTTATCTCTCAAACCTTACAAGAGATGATAGCTTCATCAAAGATGGTGGTGGGTTCACTTGGCTATGGTCCTCCACTCCAAACCGACGAAAGGTTCACTATAAGTAAGTGTATAAAAGCCTTGGATGATATAGAAGGCATACACGATGCCCTCTACTACCCGGCTCTTGACTTGTTTGAGGATCCAAGTCTGAGGGAGATGTTTCTCTCTCTTAATAGCAGCGTACGCCTGACTTGGTTACAGGGCAGGTTGACTAATTTTTTCTCGGATTGAGTCAGTAGACACCACCTTATGATATTTTTTTCAGTATAGCTAAGGATCGTGAGCTGCGCTGGTATATACACCCTGATTGTAGTGGCAGGTAGCAGCATATTATTATAACTTAGCAAATTTTTTTCTTAAATTCTTTGTTATAAGCTTCATAGTGTTTTTTAGGCATTGCTAGAGGCTCTAATATGTTCTACAAGACGTATAATCACTACACATTGGTTATTATAGAAATCAACTACGGAGTACGTTTTTTGATGTTTGGTAATTTGGAATGTTGTTGCTCTCACGGATGCCTTGTCTTTTCACTACACACTCGATGCACGTGAGAAGGCAGGACATCCGTGGAGGCATCAGGCACATCATCATTTTATCCCATCTCCCTTCAAATATGGATCATATTATAAATTGGTCATCTATGGTTCACAAAAAGCATTTTTAGAATGAGGAACTCCAATATTTTGTGTATAAACTATGAAGTCATGTGTTCAATTTTGTTTTTTTTTAAATTTTAAACAAGTACTTTTATTTCAAGAAAAATTGCATCATTTGGATTTTACGATGCACAAATGAAATCATTACTCTGTAATATGTTACTCCGTAGTAAAGTTTATAGAATTCAAACAATTATTATCAGAGTTTATATTGAGATAAATCTAGTAACTTTGCATATACCTATGTTTTTTACACATACTCCGTAATAAATAAATAAATAACAAAATATGAGCCACTGGTAGGGTGAATAATGTAGAAAGAAAAAAATGACCCCTCTGTCGTATATAATTATGTGGTTAACATTAGAGCAAGAAAAAAAATATAATGGTGTGTTTGATGAACAACTGAGATGAGTTCTAATATTTCGATTTTTTTTTGTTCTTTGGGGAAACCTAAATAGATTTCGTATTTGATATTTTCATATTTTCAGATATCAAAAATCTTCCAAATGAACGGTTTTGATATCACTTGATCGAGTTTGGGAGATATGCATATGAGGGTTTTATATTTTCTTCAATCGTCGAACATCCCTCACTAGCTATCAGTTTCACTGTCGACATCTCCGGTTTGCATGTCAGATTTACAAGGAAAAATATCTCACTTTTTGAAATCATTTTGTTTATAAATTGATATATTAATAAGAAACAAAAATTATATACTAAAAAACTGTGTCAAGAAATTTACAAAAACAAGAAGTGACAAGAATATTTTATTTTATCAAATACTTAACAAAATCACGTAAACAAACAAAAATTATTGAGAGGAGAAAAAAAATTGTAATAAAAATGGAGACGGAGGGAGTAAAATTTTTCATAAATAGAAAGTTGATTTTTTTCTTGAGAAGGAAGAAAAAATGCAAAATTTTCCTGTGGGACGGTGTAGCAATACTTTAACTTTTGGAATGAACTTTCTTTTGTAATATTTATTCAATATTTTTCAAAATAATTGTTCATGAGGTATTATAATATTTCAAATAAGAGTTATGCTTTCATAGGTTGGGAATAGCGTTAGAGATATTAACATTAGCGTTTTGAAAAGGCTATCTACGACCAGCGTTTAGCGTCAGCGTTTTCAAATTAATCTGCTTCGTTAAAATCTAATCCAAAACGCTAATGTTAATCTCTAACGTTATTCCCAAACAAGCCTATAATCTTAAATCTACATGTAAATGTGAATACTTTCACATTTTTATGGTCTGACAAATGAATCTTTTCCTTTTTTGCAAAACGGTCAATGCTTTTATAATATTTACTCCCCCGTCCCAAAAAGATATTACTGTTTTATTTTTTGTGCATCCTATAAAATACTTCTACACACATCTAAAATACATAAAATTTACCACAATTCTCATTTATTGTGGGTAGAAGTTGTTTCGAAAGTTCTTTTTTGTATTTGAGACGGAATAAAAATGTTTTATGAGATACACAAAAAATGAAACAGGAAGATCTTTTTGGAATGGAGGGAGTATATACTAAGATTCATAAATTGAGTGTGAATCAAGATACAATATAAATATTTGCCAACTACTTTTTTTCAGACCATCTTAAAGTAGAAGTATATATTCGGGTCAAATTTTAAATTATGCACTAGGGACAAATGGAGTACCTTAGTGTATTTGATAGAAATTTTAGAAAAAAAACTAAAGTACGAGTAGATTATTAAAAATATACTAAAATAAGAATTATATATTTTTATTTTTGATTAAGAGTTAAAATTCATATACAGTATCAATCATAACCTTGTACATTGCCAAAAAATATAATGAAATATAGGATTGTCAACGGATAGCCGAAAATCCGATTACCGTCTGCATCCGTATCCGTTTAAAGAGGAAATATCCGCATCCGTTTTAACAGATATTATCCGTATCTGATTAAGGATATCCGATTACTAAATGGATACAGATTTGGTAATTGTATATCCGATCCGTTTAAAATCCGATCCGAATATGCATCCGTTTAAATAACCGTTTATCCAAATATCTGATCTGTTATATGTAGTTTTTCTTAATTTTTTATGTTTCTATTTTTTTCTCTATTGATATTTCTAAATATAAGACATTTTTATATACAAAATAAATGTGTATACACATAAAATATGTACAGACCTATAAATATATGTGTATTTGTGTGCTGTGCATATCTTCTTATCATATGAAGTTATCGTAGAATATCATAAATCATGAAAACAAAAAAATAATTATCCCTTAACAAATTATGATTGATTTAATAATAGTTTGACTTTAATCTAATTTAAAATTAAAGTATTGTTTAATTTGATTTTAAAAATTGGAAATAGAAACGGATATATCCGATATCCGATTGATATCCGACGGATGCGGATACGTTTTTGATTTTCAGTATCCATCAAGATCCGTATCCAAATTCGATATCCGACAAAAATAAACAGATACGGATTTGGTAATGACACATCCGATCCGATTAATATCTGTTTACACCCCTAATGAAATGTGCATATAGAGTATCTCATTATTACAGTGTAAACTCTTATTTTGGGAATACAAACATAAAACTCATGCTCCCTCCATCTCGAAATAAATTACAATTTTTTTATCTCTCCTATCGACAATTTTTGTTTATTCGTGTGTTTTCATTGAATATTTTATAAAATAAAATATTTATATCATCTCTTATTTTGTAGAAATTTTGATGTAGTTTTTTTAGTAAGTACGGAGTTATTTTTATTTATTATTGATATACCAATTTTTAAATAAAATAATTTCAAAAGATAAGAAGTTTTGTCTCGTAACTCCCAATTTGTAATCAAATAGGGACGAATTAGTTCTTTGGTACTATCTCTTTATTTTCCTTCTATTTAAGATGATTTCTTGATATTTTAACACCGATAGATATAGTATGGAGTATTTATTTTAAAAAAATAAGATGTTTGATTAAAATTATGTTTCATTTGATTTAATTGAAATTTGATCTAATAGTTTTTTGAAAATAAATTAATGTAGATTACAAGACATTTATATTTTATTAAGCTATCAATAAAAATACAAAAAGCACTCCGTAGAATATAAATAGTGGCTAAAGGAGGGTTCCCATGACATTGGAACCCCATGTCATAAGATGACCCAAGCCTATTATAGTGGGTTGTTTATAAAATTGACGGTTACTATTTTCTAAGTCCCATCTCAATAAACCTTCCACCTAGGGGTGTATACGAATCGAATCGAAGCAAATATATCATTATTCGATTCGTATTCGATTAAAGTGATATGTATTCGAATTCGGATTCGTATATAATTCGAATTTTAAAAAATATTTGTATTCAATTCGATAGATATTTGACGTATTTGAATTTGTATTCGAATATTCGAATTCGAAAATATTAGTAATTTTTTTCTTGAAATAGATTTGTTAAAGACATTAAATTATTATTTTATAATAATGCAAAATGTAGTAAAAATATGTTAGAATATATATAAATTTATTTATAAATTATAATATTTGAATTTATATAAATTTATATGTACACAAAAATTTAATATATTAAAATATGTACACAAATATTTAATATATTAGAATATATATAAATTTATTTATAAATTATAATATTCGAATAATTCGAATAATAAACGAATCGAATCTATTAGTATTTGTATTTGAATTCGAATATAATTCGAATCTAAAATATGATTTGTATTCGGATTCGAATTCGAATATATCGAATACGAATTATCTTTTTCAAATACGAATCACGAATCGAATACATTTTATTTGATTTGTATGCACCCCTATTTCCACCCCTCGTCACCCTAACACATTAATCACCATCTTCAATAAACCGTTTTGGGAGGAGGTAGCCAAGGAGGTTGGTGGCAAAAATAATACGGAGTACTCTTCTCCTCCCGTCCATTGAACTTTCAAAAGTAGCCATCACCTCGCTGCAACAACTTGAGGAGGAGGCAAATTTCCTATGTTTTCGGCGACAACCCCCGTCGGTCGGTGCTCTCTCTCTCTCTTCCACATTGAATCGGTAACCCAAACACCCCTTCTCATCAATGTCTTCCTCAGAACCCACCATTATTAAACATTTCATTTCTCCAATTCTTTTCTTTTCTTTTGTTTCCCCCTTTCCCCCCTTAAGAATAGAATCTGGGTGTTTTTCAAATCCTCCCAATTTCCCCTCGATTCATACGAATTGTCCGAAACAGAAAGAAAAGCAAAACACTTTTAATGTAATGTAATGTTGTTGTTGGTGGATGGTGATGCAGATAAATTGATAAAAGAATGGGGAGGAAGACGAAGTCCAGAGAGAGATGTTTTGGGTGGTGTTTGGCGGCGATTGTAGCGGTGGCTATCGGGTTGTCCATTTATGTGCTCATGAATCCCAAAGATGGAGGGTTCCCGGAGCGGCCGGGAGTCATCAACAAGAAGTATGCTGATGCTCTCAAAGTGGCATTGCAGTTCTTTGCCATTCAAAAGGGTGGGTATATATTCACTCCTGATTTGTCAATGTTTAATATGATTAAAGTTAAATTTACTTTCTTTCAGGTTCGCGGTCCCGGGGGACCATGTGGTTCATTCTTTTTGTATTTGTCCTCAATTGTCATTAAAAGTAGCTGTTTCCAAAGAATTCCAAAGTAGTTTAGCCATTCACTACATTATATCAATACGAAATAGGAATTGAGGTGGATTTGGATTTGATTGATTTACATTTATGATAGAATTTAAGATTGGGTAGAGGTCGAGTACTAAAAGGTTGAATTCCCACATTGTTTGTTTGGGTACATGTTATTTGCTGGTTGAAATGTACTTGTAGCTGGCAAGTTGGAGAAGAACGAAATACCATGGAGGGGGGATTCGGCTCTCAAAGATGGGAGTGAAGCAAAGATTGATCTGAGTAAAGGAATGTATGACGCGGGCGACCTCATTAAGTTTGGGTTCCCAATGGCTTACACCGCGACCGTGTTGTCGTGGGCCATCCTCGAATATGGAGACCGTATGGAGGTCGTGAACCAGCTCGAACCTGCCCGTGATTCGCTCAAATGGATAACGGATTTCTTGATCAATGCACACCCCTCTCCTAATGTCTTGTACATCCAGGTTCCACACATGACTAGCTCTCTCCTTTTAGCTTTGATTGTTCATGAGAGAGCAGTATAATGTTAAAGGTTTTCTTACCTTTTATATTTCCTATTTGTAATCTTCAATCTTTTTTCTCATTGTGATAGAAGTTGTTGGGATTGAGTATAAGGTTGTTGTTCAACTAAGCCATAAGACAGTTGGACCAAATCATATTAAAAAAATTGAGTCCAATTTATTTTGTTATGGAAGGTGGGGGACGCGGTACGCGACCATAGTTGTTGGGAAAGACCAGAAGACATGAACGGCGAAAGACCATTGATCCAAGTGAACACTTCTGTCCCCGGCACAGAGGTTGCAGCCGAAACCTCTGCAGCAATGGCAGCCGCGTCCCTTGTGTTTAAGTCCACCAACTCCGGTTACTCCACACTGCTTCTGAAACATGCCAAAGAGCTGTTTGTCTTTGCAGACAAACACCGCGGCTCGTACAGCCAAAACATCCCCCAAATAGCCAGTTATTACAATTCAACCGGGTACGGCGATGAGCTCTTGTGGGCTGCAGCTTGGCTCCATCACGCAACCGGGGATCGGTCGTATTACGAGTATGCCACTGGGGAGAATGCAGATGAGTTTGTTCAGTGGGGGAGTCCAACCTGGTTTAGCTGGGATAACAAGCTTCCAGGTGCTCAGGTGCAAACAAACTTGTGCTTTTGGTTCAGTTGGCTTCTTAACACGTGTTTGTATGGTTTGAATTAATTAAATGGTTTTGCATTTCAGGTTTTGATTTCTAGAGTGAGTTTCTTCAAAAGAAAAGGCCTCTCAAACTCTGTAACTCTCAAGAAGTATAAGGGCACTGCAGAAGCCATTATGTGTGGCCTCTTACCTACCTCCCCAACTACCACTTCCAGCAGAACAGACTGTAAGGCTCTGTTTGGCATTATTAGCTTTAGCATTTATCGTCATCGTTTTGAAAATGTTATCCAACGATGCATTTTTAGCATTTCCGGAGTTAACCATCATTATTATTAACAAAAACCATTCAAAACGCTGACGCTGATAATAAATATTGTTGATTCTGCAGCTGGTTTAATATGGGTAAGCGAATGGAACGCTCTCCAACATCCCGCCGCATCGGCCTTCTTAGCAGTTGTTTATAGTGATTACATGCGCACTTCTCGCACCACAAAACTGTCGTGCGATGGAAAAGATTTTACACCATACGAACTCCGAAAATTTGCCATGTCACAGGTCAGTTTTTCTTCACCTGCCTACAGCGGACAATGTAATACTAGTTAAATTTTTTCCACCACACTTTCAATGCCCCTTTTTGTATTATAGGCTGATTATGTGCTAGGAGACAACCCAATGGAGATGAGCTACCTCGTTGGGTACGGAGAAAAGTACCCAACCTACGTTCATCACAGAGGAGCCTCGATCCCCGCGGGCCAGAAAAGCGGTTGCAAAGAAGGATTCAAATGGCTCCACTCGCCCAAACCGAACCCGAACGTCGCGGTTGGTGCACTAGTTGGCGGGCCATTTCAAAATGAGAGCTATGTTGATGTGAGGAACAACTCAATGCAGGGGGAGCCAACTACTTATAATAGTGCACTCCTTGTTGGTCTTCTTTCTGGTCTGGTCACCACGTCTTCTGTGGTTCAGTCCTTTGTATGATGAAATAATGTATATATATTAATGTGTATATGCTTTATCCATATCTTCAAATTCCTAGCTTCATATATTCATATCATGTAAATGCATAATGGTTAGTGTAAATTTTTTTTAAAGAGGAGATGAATTTCGGCTCGTTTGGTAAAAATAATGGCTATGTATGTGTTGGCTTTTATTAAATTAATGTTTTATTTTCTTTCAATTTGTGGTTATTCAATTCATTTGATCTTTAAAATATATTATCTTCCTTTTGAATATTGGAATATGGACTTTGTTGTGTGTGTAGATATATATAGTAGAGGTTAATTAAAATCAAAATAAACTAATATAACTTGTACTAATAATATCCTTTTTGAAGCTACTTGGGTGCAAATCATAATCTACAAAACTTGGATGTTAATATATGTAAAAGAAAAGGTCGAAATTATAATTCTTGGGTATCCAAAATCTCAAGATTTTCCTGGCCCCACGCTACAACCAGTTTCATACCAAGTGGGAGTAACCTTTGTAATTTTGGTTAATATTTTTGATATTTTTTTAATGATAGACATTAACTTTGAAGTGCTAGTGCTAAAAGATATTGTCGAAAACATTTTAAAAACGATGACACTAATGTCAAACATAGACTAAAACAATTGTTATCGTTTTAAAATGGTGTATCACATAATTGCTACAAAGATGTTTGTGACTCAAAAACGTAATCTCTTAGGTCATGGGGTGTGGACATCAGCGGCTCAAAGCATGGACTGGATGGTCACCTCGCCAAGGCCCATTTTTGGAAGGCACCCCAAATTCGTGTGTGTTTGTGTATAATGAATTTGAAAATTTATTATTCTTATTAATATAATACTCCCTCCGTCCGGAAATAAAATTTACGTTTCTCCTTTTTCTCCGTCCGAAAATAAATTTTACATTTCTAATTTTAACCCACACTCTTCCAAAAATACCCTTCTCTACCATTTCAATATCTCTCCCTCTCCCCTTCCTCCTCCCCTTCGTTCCCCTCCTCTTCTTTTTCTTTCTCCCATCCGCCAGATCTATACCTTTTCAATCCTCTCTCCCCGTCCATCCTCTTCTTCTTCTTGCTTTTCATTCTTCTTTTCTTTCTCCCGACCTTCATCTGTTTTTCCTCTCCCCCCTGTGGGACTCCACTGCGTCTGAAGCCGCCAGAGAGAAGATGATATTCGGCGGTGACCGGAAAGAGGCCGACCTGTACTTGCGTGTCGTCGATGAAATCCAGCGGTCAATGGAGTCGGCCACGCTCTCCGATGACCGGAGCAAGGCCAACTACTCGATCCAGATTGCCAAATCAAAGCTTTTGCTTCTCGAATTGGTGGTGAGGACGGACGATTGAGAAAGAGATGTGGGCGGCGGTTTTGGGTGATGAGGAATGATTTGAGGGGGGAGAGGAAACTTCCAGGTTTCTTCAATAGGGTTCTCCGATTTTGAGCAGTCGGTCAGGAGGAGATTGGAAAGGGGCATTTTTGGTCATTTCACATGGTTAGTCAACCTCCCTTAAAAATGACCAAAAGTCAAAACGTAAACTTTAATACCGGACAGAGGGAGTATTAGTTACTCGGTATTATTAAAAAAATTAATTGATAGATTTTACTACATTATGACACAAGAATTCATTTTTATTGTGTCATGTCGGGTCCCTTATTCCTCGGGGATGGGCCTAGGGCGTGGAACGGGAAGTGTGAGTTCCCCATCCCATTTTATCCGTTGCTATTTATTGATTTTTTCAGGGCCGGCCCAATAGGGGGACAAGGTGTCCGTCCGGGCCGGGCCCAAATATTTTAGGGGCACAAAAAAATATTTTTTAAGTGTTATATATATGTATAAAAGCCCAGGCCCAATCCACCCATGACCCACCCCTTAACTTATTGCCTCTAGCACTCTAGCCCAGTCCATTTGTATTCTGTAGACCAAAAAAAGACGGAAGAAAAGCTGCAAGTGCCTATCGAAGAAACGCAAAACGTCAAGAAAGGACCGGAACTCCGAATCGCCAACCTGCACGCAGCACGCCTCCATCGCCGGACGCCGAGTCGCCCACCTGCACGGCTCCATCCTCCAGGTAATTATTCATAGCCTTCCTTTTCCAATTTTTTAAGTTTTATTTCTTAAATCTTAATTTTCTTTCATTGTTTCATTTTTTAGATTTAAAATCTAGGATTAATTCTTAGTTTTTAATTTCAAATCTTTTTTAATTTCAATCTTTGAAATAGAATGAATGAATGGTTCTATATGTTATTTATTTGATTTGGATGAATTGATTTGAATTTTATATTTATGATAATTATATATTTATATTAAAAAACTGAAAATAAAAAAAATTAAAAATTGATAAATTGATGAATTGATATGAATTTATGATTTATAAAAAATTAAAACTGAAAAATAAAAAAACCATTAAAAAAGAAAAATTGATGAATTGATATTAATTTATGATATATTAATTTATTTATTTATTTTCTTTTTTCAGTTTTTTATTCTTGATTTTACTTAGTAGAATTTATGAATTTGGATTTTATTTCATAAATAATTCAACAGCTATGACTCCTAAACAATTATCTGGTAGTCAAAAAAGAAAAAAAAGAGAAAACAAGATGAAGAAATGAGAAAGTCTCAAGCCAGGATATAAGTTTGTCATTTATTATTTTATTCTAATAATATTACGTTAATTATAATTTAAATATAATTAGTTTACATATGTGAATTTTTTAGATCATTAAGAATAGGACTTTTAAGGCCTTTTTTTTGTTTCGGCCCAGGCTGATTAACCCTCAGGACAGGCCCTGGATTTTTTCAATAGAGAGCCGGAGGGAGGTTGAAGTTGAGAGAAGAGATTGTTTTTCCTTTTTTTCTTTTTTAATTTTATTTTTAGTTTCTTTAGAGAATGAAATGTTAATTTAATTACGTAAATTTAAATTTTTAATTATCTACTTCTAAACTTAACATTAATAAAATGTTCAATTTAAATTTGAAGAGGGGCAATGTGTTACCCTTGCACCCCAGCTAATTTCATTGCACCAAATTTGGATCTAAAATTTGACCGGAAAGTCAATAAAATTTAGTGTAAATGGTATCTAAAATTTTATCACTAACGTCCAACAACCAAAAAAATCTCTCACACGTAAATGGTGTATTAACAATTACGTCAATAAGCAAGCTAAGAACCGCCACGACGTTAATTGGTCATACATTCGAATGTACAAGTAGTACAATCAAATGTAAGCATCTATTTGAAATGGAGACTAATGGATATCACTTACATTCGAATATATTGTTTTATACTCCCTACGTCTCACTGTCTTTGTCCACTTACCTTTTGGCACACCATCCAATTCACTTTTTAAATCCATTTTATCTTGTAATTTGTATATTAAAAAATTATAAAAATTATATATTAATAATCTATATGTTAAGACAAATCAAACAAGATCACACATGACTATTTTTAGGCTTACACATTGAGAGAATTTGTTTAGCCAAAGTGCTTAGATGAACAGTTCCAAAAGTCAAATGTGGACAAATACAGGGGGACGGAGGGAGTATTCCGCATATTTGAAAGTACCCTATTTTTCTAATCTGTTTATGAAAATTCAAAGAGTTTTCGTAAAAGAAGGAAATTAAACAATAGTATTGTCGAACATGTGTATATATCCTCCACACCTCCTAACTCGATATTAAAATTATCACCGATCTATTTATATAATTATATATAAAATGGTGGATGCTGGAGTGGTGCGCAAACTGGACTACAAAATGGTGTATCCCTAATATTTTTTTGATATATATATATATATATATATATATATATATATATATATATATATATATATATATATATATATATATATATATATATATATATATATGTATGTATGTATATATATATATATATATATATATATATATATATATATATATATATATATATATATATATATACATATACACACACACACACATATACACACACACACACACACACTCCGATCCCTCCGTCCAAGATTAAAGTTCACCATTCGCATGGTCAGATTTTATTTATTTTGTTGGCCTATTTTTGTGTCATATTTGATAAAATAATATAGTATGTCACATTTATTTTATACGGAGTAGATCTTTTCATGTAATTTTTAAATATATAAATTTTATTTTTTAAGCGATAAATATAAGCAACCTATTAACCAAGACTATAAAATAATTTAAAAATAATTTAAATTATACATACGAGAGAGTATTATTACTCCGTATTATATTGTTTATTACACTATTACATGCATGCATACACCTAGCTATATAGCATGTACATAAATAAAAGAACATTTAGACAAATTAATTAAATCACTTATCACATTCATCCCATAATAATAATTACCCTCGGTCCATCATAGATCTTCCCAGACACTATTCACAGGGTCAAACTTTACTCACTTTATTTACTCAATTTTACTAGTCATTTCATAAAATAATATAGTCTTGTCACCTCTAGTTTTGTAGAATTTTTCATGTAGTTTATTACTATATAAATTTTATTTTAAAATTTTACTCCTATAATCAATTAAATTGAATTGAAAATAAAGTCGGTCAAGTCTTATAACGCATAATGGGAAGATCATACATGGACGGAGGGAGTATAATTATAATGACTACTATACGGGTAATGATTAATTAATTGAGGTAATTTGATCGATCTTAATTAACGTGCAATTTCAGATTTGGCTGTTGTGAAGCCAGTTGTTGCTCCATCTCCCATCTTAACTTTGGTGCTGCCTCATTGTGCTTTGGAACATAATCCTATATACATTCATTCACAATTAAATATAGAGTAAGTCTAATATGACACCAGTGCTACTGGTGTCATTTGCTTACACCAGTTCGTTTGAATTATCTACGGTGCTCCATTTGTAAAAACGACAGTTCCTCTCCCCCCTAACCCCCCCTAAACCCCGCACCCCAGCCCCACCCTTGCCCCCCCCAACCCCCCTCCCTACCCTGGCATGCAGTACACTGCCCCTGCCTGGCATTGTACTGCATGCCAGGGTAGGGAGGGGGCGGGAGGGGGGGCTGGGGTGGGAGGGCTAGGGTGAGGCTAGTGTGGGGGGTTTAGGTGGAGGGTTAGGGGGTAGGAACTGTTATTTTTACAAACGGAGCACCATAGGTACCCCAAACGAACTAATATCAGCCACTGATGTATAAATAACTGATGTCATTTTAGACGTTCTCTTAATTATATCACATTAAATACCCTCGCCTTAACGACTCATTATTTTTCTAATAATCACCATATTACAATAAAATACGATTACTAATTACTTTTAAATTAGGTAGTGCTCCCTCCGTCTCTTTTTCTTTTTTACTTGTCTTTTTCTTTTTTACTTGTCTCACAAAATTTATGGTTGACTTTCTAATTTTACTTCTTATATGATAGATAAAAGTAAGATGTGATAATTAGATTATTAGTCAAAATATTTTGTGATATGTACATTATGAAAAAGTAGAGTTAAAAGTAGATTTGAATAGAAAGTAGAATTATTTTGAATAAATGGAAAAAATAAAAAAGGAATAATTTATTGAAGAGAAATTTACTTAAATAGCACTAAAACATACTTCTTCCGTCCCAAAATATTTGCAACGTTTGCTTTTTCAGCAGTCGCGGGAACTTTTGTTTATTTCTATGTTTTCATTGGTTATTTGATATTATTGACACCTCTTATTTCGAAAAACTTTTCATGTAGTTTTTTGATATGTAAATTTTATTTTTTATTTCTATACCAATATGTAAATAAAATAAATTGAAAAAACTTGATATTTTACCTCGGGAATACAAATGTGGCAAATATTTAGGGACGAAGAGAGTAATAACTTTCCCCAAATAGGTGTTTTTTTCCCCATGTAGTACTTTTAGTCATTATTCAAGCAAATATTTGTCATTACAGGACATTATGGACATTATTAAGTGTTATTTAGAAAATAAAACAATTTAAATGCTATTTAGGGAAATGACTTAAGTTTTAGTCCTATTTAGTGCAAATATTTCTTGAAACGGAGAGATAATAAAAAATGCGGGCAGGGCGGGCAGAGTAAGTATAGCATGTACCTCAAGCTTGGAGATGAGTTCGTGGGCAGTAGGGGCGGAGACAATAATGTGGCGGGCAGAAGGGTGGATGAATCCTTCGTCCACAGCTTTGTCTATGAAACACAGAAGTGAATTATAGTACCCATCAACGTTCAGCAGACCCACCTGCCATAGTGCCATCCATCCATCCATTATATATATATATATATATATATATATATATATATATATATATATATATATATAATATATATATATATATATATATATATATATATATATATATATATATATATATATATATATATATATATATATATATATATATATATATATATATATATATATAAAACACATCATCCCTACACACATACATTCCTGTTTTGACTGATGATGAGAGAAATAAAGAACATATATTTATAGTAGATTTTTCAATTTTGATATGACGAGTATAAATAAGATGACTATAAAGTCAGTTAAAATTATAGTTTCTTTATTTTGGCTCAAAGTTAAAATGAGAATGATTTGAAGAAACGGAAGGAGTGCGTCTAATTATAAAATTTACCGGTTTCTCATGAATACCCAACTGAGCCCATGTGATGACGTCTAGTAGTTCCTCTAACGTTCCGTACCCACCTGGCCCAATTCAACCATCGTCCAATTATTCAGGTAAATCAAATCAAAAATTTACTTTTTTTATTATCATTTTTTACTATAAATTGTGAAAGTATATTTAGTTATACTACGTAATTAGTTAAATTTAATATACTCCTTATTAATTTTGAGATGTACTCCGGAGTAATTAATTTAACTACTCGTTAAATTTAATATATGGAGTAATTCATTTTTATTATCATTTTTTACTATAAATTGTGAAAGTATAATGATGGGTGTATTTCACCCATGACCGGTCAACGATCAAAACCGGATAGTTGACCGGTCAAAAAAGTCAAACTTGCAAGAGAGGTCTAGATCGTCGGCGAAGGAATGACTGGTTGACCAAAAGGTTGACCGGTATGCTTAGGATAGTATACCGGTCAAACTATACCGGCGACTAATTCACCCTACAAAGATGGCCACGCCAACCTGCAAGAACCAACCGGTGTAGTTCCTAGAGATTGGGGAAGTGTCGGCAAGAGGAATCCAAAAGGACTTGGACTGTAGTGTTTGGAATTGCAGGGATGCTGAGGGAATATTTCCAAACCAGAACGCGACAAGGGTGCCACCCCCCGCGCAAGATGACAAGGCAGCTCAGAGCCAGTCACTTCACACCACGCCAGCAGCATGCCCCCACGTGGGCGCACGTGGTCCTGCTCCCCAGCCTAGTATATATACCTCTTGTAACCCTCGAATGGGGGGATCCGAATTCACTCTCTCTAAACTCCCTTGTAAAAGCACCCGTGCATTCTCCGTTATAATATAAATCGGGCTACAGGTGTTCCACCTAAAGTCCTACCGGTCAATTTGCGTGTTTTTACCTTTCTTACTTTGCCAAATCAAGCGAACTATTCTAGACCCGGTCTAGTATAGTTTGACCGGTCAAGTAATTTACACCATCATTTTTGGCGCCACCCGTGGGACTGTTAAGGTTTCTTCTCCTAAACACAAACTTACCCACCAAAACACCACTCGAAATGTCTTCCAGCCAACAAATCAACGCTACTTCCGCTCAGGTGCAGGCCACCAACGAGGGAGCCAGCATCCCTGTGGCTGCTACCATACCGGTGATTTCGGCCCCGGTGTTGCCTCTGGGTCTGAGCTCTGTCCCGACGGCCAGCGTGATCAGTCCCTTCGTGACCCCGTCCCTTCCGCTGGACCGAGGGTAACGTTCCCACCGAGCATGGCTCAGTTCATGAATGACCCAGCCAACCTACAAGCCATCCAGGGCTTTGGCCAGGTCATGGCCATGTGCCAACAGAACGGGGGGATGCCTTTCCTCCCTGGTATGTTCCCATTCGCCCTTCCAGGCGCGGGGACCATGCCTCTACAAGCTCCGATGGCGGTGACGTCGTTCCAGACGCCGATGCTGCAACCATCACCTTTCCAGCCCCAGCTGGTCAGCACCATGGCCCCGGTAAACTTGGTCGGTGCACTTAACGCTGCAGGGTCGTCGCGTCCCCCGCAAGCTACGGATCCACAGGTCACTCCTGATGGTCATTGCGTCTCGATTGAGAGCGATGACGGTGAGTGGGACATCCCGAGGGCCCACAAGAAGAAGAAAGGAAAAAACGTCCGGCCAGCGACCTCCCGAAACTCCGCCTTCGAAAGGCTGGGGGATAGGGAGGAAGGCCAGAGGAAGTCAGCCAAACAGAGGCTGGGGCAGAGTGTTGCCCATGTCAGCGCATTCGCCCGGCTAGGCGAGATGCGGGAGGCCGAGCCTGCCCGCACCCGGCGCTCCCGGTCTAACCGGCAGGAGCCAGCGAAGATGAGGGCCTCCCACCAGGAAGGGGAGGCAGAAAGCCAGCCCAGGTTACCGGTGGCAAACCGGTTAACCATCCCAAACGACCGCGTCCAACAAATGGAGGCAAAGCTGGAAAGGCTGGAAAAGAAGGTCGGGGAGAAGAATGACTGGGACAAACCCCTAGCAGGGTCCCCGTTCACCACAAGGGTCCATCTGACACCTTTCCCGCGAAAGGTCAAGATCGACGCCCCCAGATTCACCGGGAAGGAAGATCCGGAGATCCACCTGGATTCCTTCAACCAGAGTGCGACCATGAACGGTTGCACCGGTGAAGAAAAGTGCCTACTTTTCTTCCAGACCTTGCGGAACCGAGCCACTGAATGGTTCAATAAGCTTCGCCCGTGAAGCATTGACTCGTTCAGTGATTTGGCCTCAAAATTCAAGGCCAAGTTCCAGGAGAATTGTACAAGGAGGAAGAAGTTCACCTATCTTAGTACAGCCGGGCAGAGGGAGTCTGAGAACCTCACTCAGTTCCTTACCCGGTGGAAGGAAGAGGTAGACAAGGTGGAAGAGATGGATGATAAGACCGTCCTCTCCCTCCTCTTGAGTGGCTTGCGTGCTGGGGAACTATACAAGGAGTTCTGCCGGAAACCCCCAGCCACGTACCAAGAGGCCTACCATACTGCATGGGAGTTTGCTGAAGCTGAAACCCAGCTCCGGGCAAAGAGAGAAGCTGAGCATGGTCACAAGCCCAAGCCGGTGCAAGTCAAGAAGGAAGAAGCACCGGGACCTAGCCGGCCGAGGCACCACTATGACCCGGTCATCCGAGTGGTCAATACAGAAGAATGCCAAGAAGTCCGGAAAGCACCGGACATTTCTCCAGAAAACCCTACCGGTCAAGTAGAGCGGCAGTGGTCGGGCACCTATTGTTCGTACCACAGGTCTGATTCCCATAACACCTCCGAATGCAAGAGTGTTAAAGGGGTCATCCGGCAGATGATCGACAGTGGAGAGCTGGGCAAAGATTACTTGTAGAAAGCCCAGGAGAAGAGTCATCAGTGGGTTAGGCCAACTGCCCCAGTGACCGGGACAATGACCGGCGGAGGAATAACCTGCCAAGGGAGCGGCAACCTGCCCCCGAAAAAGAACACATCGGCATGATCTTCGGCGGACCCGAGGGTGGAGATTCAGCCGCGCAGCGGAAGAACTGGGTCCGGAGCATTTACGTAGGAGAAGTAAGTGCTGAACCGCCCAGACGTAAACATACTAGGAGGGAGCCAATCGTCTTCACTGACCGGGATCTCCCTCCTACCGGTGAAGATCACAATGATCCATTGGTCATCACCATGGACATTAATGGGGTAGATGTTGCCCGGGTACTTGTTGACACCGGCAGCAGTGTCAACATCTTATACCTGGAGACCTTCCAAAAACTCAGGTTGTGTCGAACACAACTTGAACCCCTCAAAACCCCTCTCTCAGGTTTCACGGGGGATACCGTGGAAGCTGAAGGATCCATAGTTCTACCGGTCGAACTAGGATCGGGTGAAAAGACCGTGTGGAAGAAGATGCGGTTCATAGTTGTGGACATCAAATGCGTCCACAACGCAATCCTAGGAAGGCCAGGCATCAATAAAGTCGGGGCAGTGATTTCCATGCCTCATCTATGCATGAAGTTCCACACTTCAGGTGGTGTGGGTGAGGTGAAGGGCGACCAGAGGAACGCCCGGGAGTGCTATGCCCGGGCAGTCAAGAAAATTACCAGGGGGTCAA
Organism: Cuscuta australis; assembly: GCA_003260385.1. Taxonomy (NCBI): domain Eukaryota; kingdom Viridiplantae; phylum Streptophyta; class Magnoliopsida; order Solanales; family Convolvulaceae; genus Cuscuta; species Cuscuta australis. The sequence continues at coordinate 2,039,683 of NQVE01000194.1, forward strand.
TGTCATCTCCCAAGAGATCACAAGAGGAGAGACCCGGGAGAAACTGGAGCTCGAGGCTGAAACGGTTGAAATCGAACTTCACCCGGGTGATTCTTCGAGGATGGTCAGAATTGGAGCAAATCTCCCCGAGGATCTCAAGGAGCAGATTACACGGGTCTTCCAAGAGTATGCGAGCATATTCGCATGGAGCGTGGCGGATATGCCCGGGATAAATCGCTCTGGTATCTGCCACCGGTACGCCAAAAGAAGCGGTACCTGGCCAGTGACCGGCGAGACTTCGTCAAGAAGGAAGTGAAAGACCTCCTCAGTGTTGGTCACATCAAAGAAGTCAAGTACCCGGATTGGCTGGCCAACGTTGTCCTTGCTCCCAAGGGCAACACGTGGAGAATGTGTGTGGATTATACGGACTTGAACAAGGCTTGTCTGATGGATTCATACCCCCTCCCCAGTCCAGATCAAATGGTGGACGAAACTGTGGGGTGCGAACTCCTAAGTTTCATGGATGCCTTCAAGGGTTACCACCAAATCTACATGGCCAAGGAAGATGAAGAGAAGACATCATTCTTCACACCCGAAGGAACCTACTGCTACCGGGTAATGGCGTTTGGCTTGAAGAACTCGGGGGCAACCTACCAGCGCATGGTGAACAAGCTCTTCAAGCCACTACTAGGAAAGACCATGGAGGCATACGCCGACGACATGCTGATCAAAAGCCAGGTATCTCTGAACCACCCGGCGGATATGCGAGCCACATTCGTTATCATGGCAAGGTACAACCTCCGGCTGAATCCTAAGAAATGCATCTTCGCGGTTCGTACCGGGAAGTTCTTGGGATTCATGGTGACCAAGAGAGGGATAGAGCCCAACCCAGAGAAAATCCGGGCTATCACTGAAATGCAAGCCCCTACCTCCGTTAGGGATGTTCAAAAGTTGACCGGTCGTTTAGCGGCCCTCAGCCGGTTCCTTTCCCGGTCAGCTGAGAGATCTCTGCCCTTCTTCAAAGTTCTGAAGAAAGCCAACACATTTGCATGGGACGAAGAATGCCGGAGGGCATTCGAGGAGCTGAAAGAGTACCTAGCGTCGGATATTGTATTGTCTAAACCCGAACCGGGTGAAACTCTGTATCTGTACCTGGGAATTTCCCCAAATGCTGTAAGCTCCGTTTTAATAAGAGATGATGGGGCACAAAAGCCCATTTATTATGTGAGCAAGGCACTAAACGGTGCTGAGAGTAGAGATACGGCGATGGAAAAGACAGCCTACGCGCTTTTCATTTCCGCAAAAAAGTTAACATTCTACTTCCAAGCTCACCCGGTAGAAGTCTTAACTGACCAACCGCTGGGTGCAGTGTTGCGAAATTCAACATCCTCCGGGAGGATGGTAAAGTGGGCAATGATGTTAACTCAATTCAATATTGAGTACCGGCCAAGGTCAGCAATCAAGGGGCAGGCCCTAGCTGACTTCCTTGTAGAAATGACCGGTCTAACTCCAGACTTACCGGTCAACAAGCCCACTGAGCAATGGTGGGAGATGGCAGTTGACGGGGCATCCGGTCCTAGAGGATACGGGGGTGGTATCATGTTCACCACACCAGAAGGATTCAAGATCTACCATGCAATCGTCTTCAACTTCAAGCTGACGAACAATGAGGCGGAATATGAAGCTCTGGCCGGAGGGCTCAGACTTGCCCAAGCCCTGAAAATTAGCCGGGTCAGTATCAAATCTGACTCTAGCCTGATAGTAGGGCAGGTGACCGGTAACATGGAAGCAAGGGAAGGACGCATGGCACAATACAAGGACCTTGTACTTGCCCTGTTGAAAGGCTTCGAAGAATTCAAGATCGCCCAGATTCCCCGGGCGGAGAACGCGGATGCAGACCTTCTCTCCAAATTGACGCAGTATGCTCCCGAGCATGTTTCGAAACTTGCCCGGGTAGAGATCCTTGACCATGCAAGCATCGAGAAATTGGAAGTCGCCGCTATAACTGCCGGAAGCCAGTTTGACCGGTCAAACTTGGTCGGGGCGGACAACCATTGGATGTATGATCTGATGGAGTATTTGACGGATGGGAGCTTGCCAGAACAAGATGACCGGGCAAGAAAAGTGAAGCTCAGGGCACCCCGATTCCAGATTCTTGATGGAAAGCTGTATAAAAGGGCATTTGGGGGGCCACTCCTGAGATGTCTAACCAACCGGGAAGCTGAGCGAGTCATAGCGAAAGTTCACGAAGGCGTATGCGCGGCGCATCAAATGTCCCGTACGCTTTCCCAGCGCATCATCTTGTTGGGATATTACTGGCCAACAATTGTCCAGGATTGTGAAAGGTATGTCCAGAAATGCAGGACGTGCCAAGTATTCTATAAGTATCCCGGTAGACCGGCGACCTACTACCACCCCGTATCGAATGTCATCCCATTCGCTAGATTTGGGGTTGATATCATTGGAGCCTTCCCAGTCGCCCAAGGAGGGAAGAAGTTTGTAATCGTAGTCATCGATTACTTCACCAAGTGGATCGAGGTCGAAGCATTGGCCAGCATTACCACGCAACAATGCAAGAAATTCATTTGGAAGAACATCATCACAAGGTTTGGAGCGCCCATGAACCTCATCACCGACAACGGCCCACAATTCCGAAATCTCAGATTCACTGAATACTTGGACGGCTTCGGGATCAAGCACAATCGTTCCTCGGTAGCGTACCCCCAAGGGAATGGCCAAGTCGAAAACGCCAACCGAACGATTGTGGATGGTCTAAAGAAACGGCTGGGAGAAGCAGGAAGCAAGTGGCTGGAAGAGCTCCCACACATCGTATGGGCATTCCGAGTAACACCCAGGAGGGCTCACGGGGAAACTCCATTCTCCCTAACCTATGGGTGTGAAGCAAGGCTGCCCATCGAAGCTGAATTCCCCACGTTTCGGGAGTCAAATTATCAACCCTAGCAGAATGAGGAAGATCACTTGGCCGAACTCAACTTGGTCGAAGAGCGGAGAATGGCCGCAGAAATCAAAATGAGCACATACCAACAAGTTGTGAAGAAGTACCATGATAACAAGGTCGGGCCGCGATACTTCCAAGTTGGGGATGAAGTCCTACGAAGAAGAGAAGCAAGTAGACCCGGCGACGGGGGAAAGCTAGCAAAAAACTGGGAAGGCCCATATAGGGTTAGAGCCATCATTCGCCCGGGGACATACCGGTTAGAAACTCTTGAAGGGGTACCGGTAGAAAGAACCTGGAATTCCCATCATCTTCGCAAGTTCTACAAATGATTGTAATACTAGGCAAGGCCTACTTTATTATCAATCAAACCGATGATGTTCAATACTCTATTTGGTAGCGGCAGGATTGATAGGTCGAACCTATCCTAAGAGGGCTTCCTGGGTGGATCGAATCCACTTGGCTAAGCCAACTGAGACACAGGCCCGGACCTGGCACGCTGGTTACTACACCGATCTTGCTCAGTATAATAGAAAAAATATCAAAACCCGGAAGAGGGGCCCGGAAGAGGGTATGCTTACAAGAGGGCTGGACCTGGAAGAGGGTTCGAACCGTACTTACACGGGCCCAGGAGGTTTGACTGGCGTCGGGGAATCAGCCGGCGCCGTCAAATTGATTGGGGACTAAAAAGATGCCCATTAAAAGAAATAGAAGGGGATCGTCCACCGTGGCGCATCCTGTATCCCCCTTCTCAGGGAAGACTTGAACGGGGGGGTGAGCTAAGGCCTCCCCGGGATGGTAGAAATCAAAGGGCCATTAAAAGACTTAATCACCCGGAAGAGGGGGCCCTGGAAGAAGGGTGCATTGGAACCTTGGAGAGGGTTCGAAACCATTCGACATGGTTAAATCTCCAGTATTCTTACCGGTTAAGGATACTACAAGAATTTCTAGGTTACAGGTGTTTCCATCTACAACCTACCGATAAAAAATAAAAAAAAAAGGTACCCCGGTCGGGTATGGGCACAACAGAACTTCGAAAGTTCTACGTCCGTCGGAAGGCAAGGCAGTTGCCCGGTCAAACCGTGGAGTGGGAATTCACCGGTCAAACTAAACTCTACCAAAAGAATTTGTGAAGCCATCCAAAAGACAAGAGTAAAATTCTGCCGGTTAAACTTTTAAAGTTGGCCGAAACGGTGAAGACGTTCGAAAAGCAAAAATTGAAGTTTAACCGGTCAAAGTTTCTCGGGCTGATCCTTGAAATAAAGTGACCAGAGAGAACTTTGAAGTAATACCGGTCAAAGGAAGTATGGTGATTGATTACTATACCGGTCGGGTATCCTATGATGGCGTTCTAAGAGGCAAAGATCAAAGTATCAATCAACAAGCAAGCAGATATGAAAGATTAACCGGGTAGGGAAATTAAGCATTGCATTGAAGTAGAACAAAATAGTTAAGTGTTTTACAACTACACCGGGCATTCCCGGGGAAATGAGTTTGAAGTTTTGCCAAAATAATTCAATCGGTCGCAGCCAGGAAGATTACTCAAGAGGAAAGGGAGGCGCGGGCTCTTCGTCCGGGATGGGGGCCAGACCGTATGATTCAGCATTGAAGTCCGGATCCCGGTCGGCAAGGATCGCATGGGTGGCCTCCCGATCTCGTTTTTGGCCGGACATGAAACCGTAGGAGCCGATCTGGGTGATCATCTCTTTCCCTTGCTCCTCCCGGTACAACAACTCGAAGCCCTCCATTGTCCTTTCCTCAGAGGAAGTAAGCACCCGGGCGGCCTCCACCAGGTTCTCCTTCATCCACTGTCTGGCCCGACCGGGCAGCTCTTGCTCCTTCACCCACGCCTCCTCCTTCAGGTGAAAGACCTCCCCCATCAGCAGCGAGTTCTCCTCCTTCAGCTGGAGTACCTCCGCGTTCGCCCTACCGGCAACCGCCGAGAGGTTGGCCATCTCGTCGAGTTACCGGGCGGTCAGGTCTTGAAGCTCCCGGTTGTGGGCTTCAAGCCTCTTCAGCTTTTCCTCCAGCTGAAGTGACCGGGAAGGGGAGTCCTCGGCAAGCTTCCCCAAGGTTTCAGGCCCGACCTCACCCATCTGCAAAACCAAACATACCGGTTAGTACGACGAATAAGTAATAAAACGGAGGAAAGTGTACCGGGCGGATGTTACCTCTTTTAGCTTTCGCCCCATCTTGACCCAGAGCTCCTCTAGCGACTCTGTGGCCGGGACACTTTCTCCCCTCCTCCTCTTTGCCGAGGGGTGGGTAGTGGCGGCGTGCTTGGTTCGGACCTTCCCCTTCCCTTTGTCTAATGGAGGGTTTACTGTGGTCCTTCCGGCCTGACCGGTCGGAGGAGTTTCTTCCTCGGAGTTGATCTCCACCGGCTCCTGTTGCACCGGTACGGTTCTTGGGGCAGCAGAGGAAGAGCCACCGGTCTTCTTGGTGGGGATGTTGAATGCTCTGAAGTTCATCTCTGCAAAACAAGCGAAAATATTAATCAAGCATGGACCGGTATATAGAAAGAAAGAAGGAAGAAGAGGAAAGGGGGATACCTGGGTGTCTGGAACCCCCAGCTTCTGCAGTGTTGCCCGGGGCGGGTACCCCGTGCCCCGCTGCTTCATCAGCCCGGGGGGTACCCATGCCACCCGGTGAGATCCTCCAAATTCAGGCCCCGTAATGGAACATTTGCCCGGTGAACGGGTCCCCTTGTAAGAGTTTCTCCAAACTTTCTTCCAAGTCTGGAGCGTTAGCCGGCTCAGTGTATTGCGGTTTCAAGAGGTGGTCACTCCACTTTATGCCGGCCAGAGGGGAAACGGTGGGGAATTTTATAAAGACAAATTTTTCCTTCCACAGCCGGTTGCTTTGTGGAAGGTCAGAAATGAATTGGCGACCGTTACGGCCCTTGAAATAAACATAGCCGTCGCAACCCGACTTACCAGGAAGGACTTCAAACAAATAGAGAAAAAAGCGAAGAGAAGGGTCAATTTTGAGATGGGAACAAATATTTACAAAAGCGTTAAGAAAACGGTGGGCATTGGGCGTAAGTTGCCCGGGGAGGATCTTGAAGCAATGGTACAGCTCGACCAGGAGGGGGCGAAGGGGGAAGACGATGCCACTCTCCAGGGAGATGATATGGAATCCTACCCTATCGTCCCGGTGAGGCTCGATGATATTGCGCCAGTTAGGGTCGTATTCAAGGACATACCCCTCCGGGAGATTCCTACGGGCTTTGTTCTGGGCGATCTTAGAGACCCGGGGGTAGATGTCAAGCGGGTAGCTGGAAGGGAGAGGAAAATAACCGGCGGCATCCAGCCGGTTCACCCATCCCTCATACGACTCGCTATCAGGGTCATAGGGAGCCGTCTCATCGTCAACCGGTTCATCCCTCTCTTGAGATACCTGACCGGGCATCTGGTTAACAGGTTGCGGTTCAGGGACGGTGGTGTTGGGGCCTGACCGGGTCTCGAAACTGGATAAAGAGGACCCGGTCGAAGAAGAGGAGGTTGAAGATTCCTCGGATGCGCAGGCGTCCGAGGAAGAAATACCTTGACTATCAGAAGAAGACATTGACCGGGAATGAAAACTGAAGAGGGAAGAGAGCTTACTTGGCTCGGAGGGCTGGAGGGCAGGAGAGAGAAGTTGACCGGTGAAACTCAAGAAACGTGCGAGGAAGAAGTGAGGAAGGCAGTGGGGATGGAAGCCTTTATATAGGCAAGGAAGAGAGGGAGGCGACGTGGCTTCACCAGGGCGCGCCGCGTCAGGCAGCGCCATCATTGCACCTGGGAAGACGAAAGGGCGCAGGTCTGACGCCGTCCAGCGGGCAACACGTGTCATAACCGACACTTTGAATTTTGAAATTCAAAAATTTCGAGCGGGAAAAGCCAAAAATTCAAATTTAAAGGTCCAGTTTTAAGTTTTTACTTCCCGCTTATGACAAAATTGCACAACCGAGAAGTGGAGGGCTTAATGATGGGTGTATTTCCATGACCGGTCAACGATCAAAACCGGATAGTTGACCGGTCAAAGAAGTCAAACTTGCAAGAGAGGTCTAGATCGTCGGCGAAGGAATGACTGGTTGACCAAAAGGTTGACCGGTATGCTTAGGATAGTATACCGGTCAAACTATACCGGCGACTAATTCACCCTACAAAGATGGCCACGCCAACCTGCAAGAACCAACCGGTGTAGTTCCTAGAGATTGGGGAAGTGTCGGCAAGAGGAATCCAAAAGGACTTGGACTGTAATGTTTGGAATTGCAGGGATGCTGAGGGAATATTTCCAAACCAGAACGCGACAAGGGTGCCACCCCCCGCGCAAGATGACAAGGCAGCTCAGAGCCAGTCACTTCACACCACGCCAGCAGCATGCCCCCACGTGGGCGCACGTGGTCCTGCTCCCCAGCCTAGTATATATACCTCTTGTAACCCTCGAATGGGGGGATCCGAATTCACTCTCTCTAAACTCCCTTGTAAAAGCACCCGTGCATTCTCCGTTATAATATAAATCGGGCTACAGGTGTTCCACCTAAAGTCCTACCGGTCAATTTGCGTGTTTTTACCTTTCTTATTGTTAGAATAAGTGACCAACGCTAGAGGGGGGGTGAATAGCGTTTGATCGTAGAAATCGCAGGAAAAAAAATTAAGAACGTGAAAAGTAAAGAGCGTAGAAAGCGTAAAGGGAGCACACCAAGATTTATACTGGTTCACCACAACGTGTGGCTAATCCAGTCTCCCGAGAGACTCTCTCGAGCTACACTACTTCCGTTAAGCTTACGGGTGCTTAACAAACCGTTACAACCTGAGAACTCGAGTCCCACGAGCCTCAACAACCTTGCTTGGAGATACCGCACTCCAAGACTTCAACCCGAAGGAAAATACCTTTCCTTCGTACAACCAAGGGAAACAAGCTTCCCTTAACATGTATACAACACTAAGACACTCAAGAACAAGACTCTCCTTAAGAGTGGATATGAGTAAAATATATACGCTCAAGAACAACTCAAACTTCACACAAATTGGCTCTAGAAAAGCTATGGAAAATGATGTTATTTGAATGCAATGAAAGTATGAATATTGTGAAGTGAATTGATATGTAAAGCAGACCCAAACACCCCTTTTTATAGTGCCAAAATAGGCTCCAACGGACCAATGCATTAAAGGGGTGATTGGCTTGATTTATGGGATTGAATAAATTTGGGATCTGCAGGATATTGGCTTCCCATCGATGTTTGGAACTTACCCATCGCTGGTAAGCCAATTTTCCTTCAGTTTTGAAGCCAGCGGTTACCTACCCATCGATGGGTAAATGCTTCCCATCGTTGGGTGGGAGGTTGACTTTCAAATAAGGAAAGAATCAGCCTTAAATGACTCCCAACGGTCATGCCTTCCCATCGATGGTTAAGCCTTCCCATCGCTGGGTTCCCATCGATGGGTAAAGCTTCCCATCGCTGAGTAAGGGCATTCTGCCTTGTGGTAATGTTGCACCAAGGCTTTAACATCGATTGGTAGAACTTCCCATCGCTGTTTGGCATGGTTCTGGAAATTGGTTTGGCTAAAGGACTGCTTACCCATCGATGGGAAGGTCTTCCCATCGCTGGGTGAGTGGTTAGCCAAAAACCTATGGTTTTTGCCTTAACCACGGCCTAGCCAACCGATGCAAAAACCGACCGAAAAATCCAAAGTTCTCCAAAATAAAAACTAAGTGTTTAAAACACTTATTTGATGTATTTGGCTAAAAAATCAAGTGAGACACTTTAAAAATCACGTCATTTGAGTAAAAACCACGGCTAGCCAAGTTTACGCCGTTTTGCGTGGTTTTTGTCAAACGACTAAAAGCGAGAGATGGTTTTCAAGGTGTTTTTGTTGGAGAACCGTTTAAACATGCCAAAGAGTGAAAGCAGATCATAAAATGCTGAAAACCACTTGGTTGGTTCGGATGCCAAAAACCAAACCCGACAACCGAAAGCAGAACGCTGGTTTCTGAAAGCCGAACACTGGATGGCTTGGTTTTTGGTTTGGGCGAACACCAAGCGTTTTTAATGACTTAAACAAGTTTAAAACCATTTTTATGATGTATGAAATGCAATGAGAGTTTTTAGCCTAAAGAGCCAAAGTGTAAAGATTGGGTCGGTCTTGATCACAATAAAGACCGACTCAATACTATGATTAAGGTCTTCGTTCTTGGTCTTCGTTTAGCTCTTTCTCTTATCTTCATTCTTCGCCTTGTATATTCAATGTTTCACTTGATCACGGCGGTTTGACATTATCAAAACCTGTTACAAAAACGAACACGGCTTTAGTACTAAAACGTGACAAGCCCGTGTTTCAACAGCCCCCACGTGGGCGCACGTGGTCCTGCTCCCCAGCCTAGTATATATACCTCTTGTAACCCTCGAATGGGGGGATCCGAATTCACTCTCTCTAAACTCCCTTGTAAAAGCACCCGTGCATTCTCCGTTATAATATAAATCGGGCTACAGGTGTTCCACCTAAAGTCCTACCGGTCAATTTGCGTGTTTTTACCTTTCTTACTTTGCCAAATCAAGCGAACTATTCTAGACCCGGTCTAGTATAGTTTGACCGGTCAAGTAATTTACACCATCAATATTAATTTTTATTAAGTCCAGTATACTATTTCCGTCCCTGAGTATTTATTCACTTTTGACTTTTTAATCAAAATTGTCAAACTTTGATTCCAAATTAAATCAAACTGGTATCAGATATTGATACAAAAATAGTTTTATTAAATTTATGTTATAAAATATTTTCAACAAACTATATCATCTAATTAATATACCATACATATTTTATTTAATTATTGGTCAAATGCATATTTAATAATTGGATTCATGTTAGAATATAGTTTTGGACTTTTATATGCTCTATAATTTTTTTAATAATTATTTATTCAAAGTATATTTAATTTGTAATCAAATAGTGTCGAATTTGACAAAAGAAAGTCAAAATAAAAATATTTTCCGAAACGGATGAAATGTTAAATGTTTATTTATTTCTTAAAACTTTATTTAATCTGTGGTATAAATTATACTCGCATTTGTTTTTTGATTGTTAAAAAGAAAAGGGGCAAAAGAGGGTAGGTAGGTACCGGGCAAGGCAATGAAAGCGTCAGCTTGCTTCGCCATTTCTGCCTTCCTTTGATGCATACCCGTAACGGCTCTCACTTCTCCAATCGTCTCTCCCGTTAACTGTTACTTTTGCATGGATTATTACTCCCTCCGTTTGAAAAACACTTCCCATTTGGATTTGGGGCAAAAATAAGGAAGTGTTAAATTATACGTCCCCCGTCCCGTGAAACATTTCCTCTTTCTTTTTTTATTCGTCCCACAAAATACTTCTCATTTCTATTAAAAAGTCACTTTTACCCCTTACTTTTTCATACCCTAATTATCACATCATACCTTTTTACTAATAATTTATCCATCAAATCATACTTTTACCCATCACATCAAAGGACATTTTTGGAAATTCAATACCAAAATACACTCCCTTAAATCCCTCTTAAAAAGCAAATGTCTCATGTTTGACGGGACAGAGGGAGTAGTTGATTTCCAATTTTGCCCCTGATGTGATGGGTAAAAGTAAGATGTGATGGATAGATTATTAGAAAAAAAGTATGATGTGATAGGTAGGGTATAAAAAAGTAAGGGTAAAAGTGGTTTTTTAATAGAAAAGGGAAGTGTTTTGTTGGAAGTGGAAAAAATGAAAGAGAAAGTGTTTTTGAGAACGGAGGGAGTATTATTATTTATTAAGTGTTACTATTATTAATAAATAAACAAGATATTATTATTATTATTATTATTATTATTATTATGAATTTAACCTTATTAATAAGGACAATTGTAATGAAGCCAAAAAAGCCATCAATATAAAACATTTGGATGGAAATTAATTTGTAAAAAAGATAAAAGGGACAGGACAAAAAAGTGTGACATGCCGTAGGGACTATATATATGAGACCAAATAAACAGGGTTAATTGCTCTGAAATAGGGGTGGACACGGTACCGTCACCGGCAACGGTACCGCCGGTACCCGCCACCGTCACCGGCAAGGTCGCCGTGTCACCGGTTCCGGGAACCGGTACCGCCACTTTCGGTACCGATTCCGGTACCTATTTTTTGGTACCGGTACCGGTATAATTTTTTTTTTTTTTTTTTTTTGATTTGAAATGCAAAAAAGTTAAAAAAAAAAAGGTGGGTGGCGAAACAATTGCATTCTTTCCTTAAACAATTGCAATTTTACAATTGCAATTTTTTATAATTTAAAAATTAAAAAAAAAATAGGGGGGGGGGGGGCGAAACCGGCCGGTCCGGTACCGGAACCGCCGGTCCGGGAACCGGAACCGGTACCGGCCGGCACGGTATACTATCCGGTTACTCGGGGTGGCGGTACCGGAACTGGAACCGTCCCGGAACCGTACCGTGTCCACCCCTACTCTGGAAAGATATATATATATATATATATATATATATATATATATATATATATATATATATATATATATATATATATATATATATATATATATATATATATATATATATATATATATATATATATGCTTATTTACTTATTTTATTACCTCTCTTGGCATCAGTGTTTTCGGAATCACCCTGTCAAACCAAAATCACCAAAATCCAAACAAAAAAAGGATTAATAGAACAAAATGTTTTATTTCCGTTCACTTTGTTTCTTCTCATGATGATCAATATTTTTTAAGTCTCACAATATGTTGTAGAAGAAATGCAATGAATAGAGATATAAATTTAATGGAGTGAAATTTGCACTTAATAGGACTTAATAATGTCTAGTGAGAAGAACAATGTCCAAGTGATGTTGGACATTTAGTTGAATAATAACTAATAGATTATGACCAATGGTCCTACATTCGAAAATAAAAACATATGGTCTTATATATATTGAAAAAGTCATTATGTTTTAGTTCTATTTAGGTAAATTACCTAAAATATTAATGATCAAAGGATTGTACGTACTAAGAAATGTTCAAAATCAAATAAAAATGTGAAACGGTCAAAATTATTATACGAAAAAAAATACTCCGTAAAAGTTTTGAAGAAATTCCGAGTTAAATACTCCATAAAAGGAAAAAGGATAAAGCTATTTGTACCCCAAGCTATTTGTAAATTTTTGTTAACGCATCAACACTTGTGTCAGTGTAAACCATCAAAATGTTTGTATGTAACTGCGGGGTACAAATGAAGTACAATTTTTGGTGTAAGTGTAGCATGGCTCAAGGGAAAAAAGAGAATGATACCCTAACACGTGGCGGCCCCCATTATGAACAGCTTGGGAGACGAGACCCATCAAGCCAATGCTCCCACCTCCATACACCAAGTCTATGTTCCTTTCAACCTGTCATTTATTTATTACAAACAAACAAATTAAAGAAAGAAACAAATACTGACTCCCTTCCACAAAATCCTTTCGGTTTTGACTTTGGGGAAAAATAAGGAAAGTGTAATTTTGCTTGACTTTCCAATTTTGCCCCTGATGTGATGGGAAAAAGTAAGATATGATAGTTTGGTTATTAATGATAAAGTATGATGTGATAGGTAGTGTATGAAAAAGTAAGGGTAAAAGTGGTTTTTTAATAGAAAGTGGAAGTATTTTGTGGAAAGCAAAAAAAACGAAAGAGGAAGGGTTTAGTGGAACGGAGGGAGTAATTTTCTTTATAAAAAAACACACAAACAAATGATTATATTGCTTATATAATATTTGTTTTAGAACAATACATTCAACTAGTGTTTTCTATTTTGGATAAATTTTTTTATAGTACTCCATTATATAGATTATCTTTGAAAAATGAATTTAAATACATATATCTTTTTCAAAACATTAAAATTAAACGTCAAAACCACTGCATTAAACTAAAATCCAAAGTGCAGATAAAGTTTAAGAAAGCGTAAAATTGTATGGTTAATATTTATATAGAGATGATGAAAATCTCGAAATAAAGCATATATATATATATATATATATATATATATATATATATATATAATATATATATATATATATATATATATATATATATATATATATATATATATATATATATATATATATATATATATATATATATATATATATATATATATATATATATATATATATATATATATATATATATATATATATATATATATATATATATATATATATTATGGTATTGAGTTTTTAAAAATATCTTTTGATGTGATTTGAGGAGTAAAAGTGTGATTAGATAAGTAATTTTAACAGTATATAGATGTGATATGATAGGTAGGTTAAAAATTTATGAAACGAATCAAAAAAGAGAGAGGAAAAGTTTTTAGGAAGGGAAGGAGTATATATTAGGTAGGTACGAGCTGGTTGGCGAGGTGAAGGGCGGCGAGTTGGTAACTGGGGTTCTTGCCGGCGCTGCTGCCGCAGAAGACACAGATGCGGTTGAATCTAGACGGCTTTGTGGCGGCGGGGGGCTGAGAAAGATGATGATTGCCGTTTTCCATTTTGAATAAGTAAATACGATTACTGGTTGATGGACAAGGCAAATAAATTAAAGAAGTTTGATTGAGAGGAGATGGAAATGAATGATGTTCACGCAATAGTTATAACTACTTTGGCTTGGATTGGTGTCACTGCCCTTATATATAGAAAAATACTAGGGGTACACCTTTTGTCCCCTTTTGGTGTACCCCATTTGTCCCCCACCCCTCCATTACCACAAAAATGGGCAAAAATTTTTTAAAAAAATTAAATAAATAAAATGTAGATAAAAATAAATGGTGGAGAAGGGAGTGAGAGACAAATGAGGTACACATTTGGCATGACTCTTTTATATATTGTGTGCAGGCTAGGGAGGAATAGTATATCCGCCCCCCACTACCTACATTGCACTTCCACATTGATTTCCAAAAAGGGTCAAGTTCCGCCACTTCTTTCGCGTTTGTCTTTGGTTGGTTTGATGTATTAGACTTTTTTTTTTTAATCAAATTGAATAAAGAGGTTTTATCCACATTTATATATGTCCTATAAAAATATCCTCTTTTGAACAAGGTAGTAAATAACTCTTCCTCTTTCATTTTTTATTTCTAATAAAACACTTTCACTTTCTATTAAAAAACCACTTTTACCTTACTTTTTCATACCCTACCTATCACATCATAATTTTTCTCTAATACTCAATCCATCACATCTTACTTTTACCCATCACATCAAGGGCAAAATTGGAAGTCAACTACAATTTAACACTTCCTTATTTTTACACAAAGTCAAAATATGAACACTTTTATAGAACGGAGGGAGTATCTTTTATCTTGATGTTATTTATAAATTAATTAAGAAATAAAAATGGAAATTACATATTTTAAAATGACTATAAAAATGGTGATAAAAATATTTTATTTTATTTAATGGATTTTGGAAAGTAAAATTTGTTCCTAATAGGACTAAAAGATGATAGGTTTCCCTAAATAAGACTTATTATGATTTTTTCTTTGTTTAAGACTTATTTTGTCCCGTGTAGCCATCTTTGCCCTTTAGACTTACTTTTCTCAACTCCGTTTCTTTAGCTTCCATATTTAAAATAGGATTCTCTTTTCTTATTTAGAGGATAATTAATTATAACTTCTCCTATTTTTTAGGTGATCATTACTCTGTACGGAGTATATTGTTTCTCATATTTTCTTTTCTTATGATTTTAAAAATCTTTTTTTTACTTTTTTTAAAGAATATTTCCGTTACTATATTATACTCCCTCCGTCCCAAATTATAATGCATGTTTACTATTCACAGGGTCAAACTTCATTCACTTTCTTTCTTTATTTTCGTTAACAATTTGATAAAATAAAATATTATTGTCACTACTAGTTTTGTAAATCTTTTGATGTAGTTTTTTAATATGTAATTTTTATTTTTTAATTCTATACCATTTGTCATATAAAATGGTTTGAAAATAATTTTAATCAAACATCGTAAACCGAAACAGGCGTTATAAAATGGGACGGAGGTAGTAAGAGAACTACACATTTTTTACTCTAGGCCCTTATTTTTTTTAAATTTCTTCGTATAACCCCTTGTAAAATTTACACTAAATAGGACTAAAACATAAGTCATTTCCTAATGTACTCCCTCCGTCCTAAAACTTTCTTCCCAGAGCACTATTCCAACTTCACGGGAATTGATAATGTCTAGTGGGAAGAATTAATAACATCCAGTGATGGTGGATATTTACTTGAATAATGACTAATGAATAATGACCAATGGTCCTACATTGAGAAATAAAAATATATGGTCCTATTTAGAAAAACTCATTATGTTTAAATCTTATTTAGATAAATTCCACTTACCATTATACTCATATTCACAATGACCTTATACACTATGAAAATGACATGTGTGAAAGTTTTACCTTTTTACTCATATTCACAATAATGACCTTATACATTATATAAATGTTCAGTGTGAATGTTTTACGATAATAATGTCTAAAGGCAATAATGTCTTAGATGATTTTAATATGTGTGTATATTGCTTAATGTCCTCATATGCATTGTTTACACATGTTCTCTATGTTTTTCCCTTAAATTCATATGCATAATGACTTTATTTTGTGAACTTCAATAGCCATGGAATATGTTTGCCCTTGCCTAGTTGCATATTACAACATATTGTACATCAAACCTCTTGTGTGAATGACCTTTTATACATCAAAATGTCATATGTGCATGTTTCAAGACAATAATGTTTTAGAACAATATTGTGTGTATAGCTTAATATCTTCATATGCAATGTTTACACACGCTCTTTATATTTTCATCTTAAAGTTCATATGCATAATGACTTTATTTTTTGAACATCATCAACGAGTAAATATATTTACCCTTGTCTAGATGCATATTACAAAAAATTAATGCCTAAGACACTATCTTCTCATGAAATCCCAAAAATTATCATATACTTCATTCATCTTAAATGTTTTTAGTGAAATTTGCACTAAATATGACTAAAACATAATGACTTTTCTAATGTAGGACTTAAACTTTTTTAATCTCTAAATAGGACTTAATAATGACCTTGTGGAAGGAATAATGTCCAGTCATGACGGACATTTACTGGAATAATGACTGCGTGATAATGACCAAAAGTCCTATATTGAGAAATAAAAACATATGGTCCTATATTAGAAAAGTCATTATGTTTTAGTCCTATTTAGGTAAATTACTCATGTTTTTAAAGTTTAACTTTTAAAGATAAATTTTACACATTTCGATCATTAATTATGAAAATAAATATTTTTTAGTTATTACTCCCTCCGTCCCCTAGTTTTTGTCCACTTTTGACTTTTGGAACTGTTATCTAAGCTTTTTGACTCATCAAATTCTCTCAATGTGTAAGCCTAAATATAGTCATGTGTGATCTTGTTTGATTTGTCTTAACATATAGATTATTAATATATAATTTCTATACTTTTTTAATATACAAATTACAAGATAAAATGGATTAAAGAAGTGCATTGGATGGTGTGTAAAAATGAAAGTGGACAAATACTCTGGGACGTAGGGAGTATGTAAATTTAATATAATTAATTTTATTTTAAATTAGATAAGTAATCGGATAATGTGGTTTTTACTATTTCTATGGCCATTCCCTAAATTATAGCCCAACTTGATTGAGGAAAAAACGGCTGGAGGTTTTCCTCATGGGATATTTTTGTAATTTTATAGTAGTATACGGTAATGCAAATAGGAGTACTCCTATTTAGGGAAAAGTGGTGTCTTTTACTCTTATATATGTAAATTACTCTTTTGGAAAAGTATACTCAAAAATACGAAACTCAAGATAGTAATTACTAGGCTAATTTCTTGGGAACAGAAGAAATATTACTCTTGGGACAAAAGTATCTTTTTGATGTTACATAGGGAAATGCGCCACGTGGAAGCCCGCAAAAGCCCGCCCATAAAATAGCGGGCTTGGGCTTGATATTTTTGGGTACGAGCCGGGCTTAGGCTTTATAATTGGCGGCCTGAATATTTTAGGGTTGGGCTCAGGTTTATGCTCAAGCCCACGGGCCGGACTGGGCCGAATAAATTAAAACATTTATTATTAATATAATTATAATAAAGTAACAATAACAACATTACTAATAATAATAATAAAGAATAAAACTCTTTCAAATTATCATAAACACACATACATACTTCTATGGAGGGAAAAAATAAATTGTAAGTATATATAATAAAATAAATACATCTTTACTACTCCGTATCACACATTGATTATGCTATTTCAATAAATAATATTTCATACTCAATACATAGTAGTAATATCAAACAAAATACAATTATATATTAATTTTTCTTTAACTTACTCATTATAGTTTTTATATCAAATATCTAATATATTAAGTTGTTTTTTTTAAGAAAAAATTATTTTTAAATTATTTAGAAGTTTTTGTCGGACAGGCCGGGCCGACCCGAAGCCCTCGGGTATCCATGCGGGCCGGGCTTGGGCTTCTATTGTTAGGCCTGTTATACGAGCCAGGCCGGGCTCGACCCTAGAAAATTCTCATAATGTAGTGTCTCGGCCTGGCCCGTACCTTGATCAGGTCTCATCTGGACCAAATGACCAAGTAGTGACCAACTATCCGAGTGTACATAAAAATAGTCTTAAATTTTATCTAAATATGGTGTATTAGTATGTATTATCTTCGTTTCAGAATATTTGTCCAGTTTTAACTTTTTTTAGTTAACCTTTTTCCATTTTTGACCTATTATTAAATAAAATATATATTGTATATTAATTAAATAAAAATATTTTATGTAATAAATATAATAAAATTATTTTTGAAATCATATCTAATATCATTTTTATTTAATTTGGGGTCAAAGTTTATCAACTTTGATCCAAAAAAATAAAAAATGAACAAACAATCTAGGACAGAGGGACTATATTTTAATTTATAGTATATAAGTGTAACAATTTTAAAATTAAAGATTATACATAAATAGATTACCAACCCCAAAATTTTGTTTAAAAATTTTGAAAATTTAATTTTGGCCTTTTTTCGCAAGTGGAAGTTGGGAAAAGTTATTGTCAAGGAACCAACGCAACTCCAACAAGCGAGATTTGTGTTTGATTGTTCCTTGCACGTGAATATTAATTTTTTAAAACAAAGTAGCGATGAGGCTTGGACTCATGATCTTTTCGTCAACAAGACTCGAATACCATTTCATGAACTCACTTAACCAAAAGTTTAACCTTGTGGTTGTAGACCAATAAAGCTTACACGTAAATATTAATATTTTTAAAACAGAGAGTCAAGAAATCTGTGATATCATGTCAAGGAAGTAACTCGATCAACGAAAAGTTCAATCTTGTTGTTTTAGGCCCAAAAAATATTTTTTACTCTCACAGATAATGGAGGCAATCGAAATTTAAGGTGGGGGCATTAGTATTATTTTAAAAAGGGAAAAGTGAACCATTTATTCCTGAATTCTTCAGAAATTACATAGTTTATCCATGAACTCTAAAAAGTGCACCGTTTACCCCTTTGGCTTCATGCTCAAAAGAAATAAAGAGATGAACTTGAATTCAGTTTCAGACAACTTCAATGGAAAGTAAATATGTTAATGTAGGACCTTTAAAATATCACGTGCAGACTACATCATTAGTTCAGGTTTTCTTCAACTTATCCTTTTACTTTTTCTTATTGAAATCAAATCAGAAAAGCTTTACATATAACTATATTTAGGCTCCATTCCGTTCAATTTATTTTTTCTGATCTGATTTGATTTTTTGTAGTTTTGATCTGATCTGTCTGATTTGGTCTGATCTGATTAGATCTGATCTGATCTGATTGAACCTGATCTAATCTGATCTTATGGGATCTGATCTGATCTGATTGGATTTGATTTGAGCTGGTCTGATCTCATTTGATCTATTATGATTTGATTTAAAATTCAGATCAATAATTTGATTTAAAAATATCATTTGAAAATTGTAATGATAATTCATATTATAATATACTCAATATTTTTTATTTTATGATTATTTTTTAATGAAATAAAATGAGTTAATTCATATACTAGAATAATCATTCATACTATAATGTAATAATATTTTTTATTTTATGATTATTTTTTTATGAAATAAGAATATTGATTTAATATTTTAATAATTTGTAACACCCCAACCCGTGAGACAGCGGACCGGTGTGCCACTGAATTGGTATCCGAATTTGCGACATTTTCAAAACAATTTTAAACGAACGTTCTATCAATACATATAAAAATCCATCGGAGTAATTTAAAATAATGCGGAAGCCTTTTTAAAGTCAAACAACTTGGGATCTTGCCCGAAAACGTAATAACCATTAAGGTTAATTAAATAAAGCATAATCAACAGATTAAAGAGACAGCCACGCCATCGTACATCTCCTCCTCAATGTCCTCTGGGATCGGCTCTAGGTTCATCTGTCTGATCACCTACGGACAGCAAAAAGGAAAACAACGCTATCCGCTCAGCATTAACGCTGAGTGGTACTCCATTGTAGCACAAGAATAAACATAATAATTCAACAATTAAGATCGTGCATATGTTTATCCTTTTAATAAAAATCAATTCAACTTTACGTTCGGTTATTTAGACGGTTGACCAACAGTCAACTTATTTTCTTTCTTTTCAAAACGATTTAGGTGTTACGGGTTTCTCATGAACTCTTTGACCACCGGTCAAACCAATTTAGACTTTCACCAAAGTCAAACCACTTAACATTTATTGCCTATGACGGAGATAGCCTCAATCCGTAATACCGAAGATGGCCTCAATTTGGTGGAGGTAGGATCCCTCGGGCGATGGCCTCAAACCCAAGATCGCAGACCCTCGTGCGCACGTCTTAACCTCACTGACCAGGCCCTGCAGCCGCCCGAGCGATGGCCAGTTTCTATGTTCAATCACAATAAACCAATTGAACTTAATCACCGATTAGATTTAATTAATTAACTTAACTAATTCATTAAAGTCTTGGATTTAACCGTCCGGTCAAACCTACGACAACAGAATATCCAGTCCAAGTCAAACATGACCTAACCCAAGTCAAAGTCAAACCTGTTCAGTCAATTCACAATCCTCAACAATTCAATTCAAACAATCAATTTAATTCAATTAACCAATTTAGCCAAATTATAGCATAAACACATATAACGATCCAAACCATTAAATCTATTCTAAATGCTATTAACTTCATAGTACGGACCTGGATTACGTCGAAATCGAATCGATAGCTCGAACGAAAGACAAATCAACGAAATCAACCGAACGGGTCAAATCGAGTCAAAGTACGAAATCGACCAATCAATCCGGCGTGGAGGTTAATCTGCCGGTGATATCAACTCGGGGCAGCGGCCGGATGCGGCGACGGTGACGGACGCCGGCGACAGTGGCGGAGCGGCAGCTCGACGGCGATGAGCAGCGACTGGCGGCGCTACAACCGACGGCGGGGAAGGACGCCGGCAGTGGAGGCGACGGACTTCCGGCGAAGGATGGGCAGCGGCTGGCTTCCAGCGACGGCGGCTGGAGGTTCGGGCATCGGTGGCTGGAGGCTCGGGCGACGCTGCAACTCGGCGGAGCTCGTTTCCGGCAAGGGCGAAACAGCGGCGTCCGGCGTTTGGCGACATCCTCCGTTTGGCGTGGCGGCGCTGCACCCGTCGGCGATGATGGCGGCGAGGCTGGGGAAGGCGACGACCGGCTGGGCGGCGACGATTGGCTGCGGCGATGTCGATCGCGAAGAAGAAAAAGAAGAAGAAAAAGGAACGGACGAAGAAGGAGAAGGACGAACGAAGATAAGATAAGGTTTATGTGGTTTAGGTTTATTTAATGGTCCCATTCCAAAAAGGATTGGGCTCCGGACCCAAAATACCTGATTAAATGGTCATAACTTGAGCTCTGTAACTCCGATTCGCGAGCCGTCTGAACCGACGCGATCACAAAAATATTTCCTACGAGATGACATAAAAGTTGGGCTTAAAATCCAAATTATAATTTTAACCCCTTATTGGGCCCAATTCGTAATCAATTGCTCTAACAATTTAATTAATTCTTTTGGGCCAGATTTCGGGGCGTTACATAATTAGTTCATATATACATTAGAATAAATATTTCATTCATATATATACATTAAAAAATAATTAAAATTAGATAATCAATATAGAGAAGAGATAGTATTTTTATTAAAATATCACATCCTTATAGAATATCAACATGTGCTTTGTACTATGAATTTTTTTTATGATTAATATAACACCGTAGATATAATAGTTATTTCAGTTACAATGTAGTCATGATCAAAGTTATTCCGTATATGAATAAATCGTCACAAAATTCATATTTAACCGTAGATATATAGTTATTTCGTATCTGAATATCAAATGTTAATTTTATTTAAGTCATGATCAAAGTTGATCAACTCGATGTAGTAAAAGATCAAAACTTAAGAAACTCAAATTATAGGTAGAAATAAAAATGTATTTTAAAAGTAGAATTAGATTGACATTGTCAATCTATTTTTAAAATAATTTTTCCAACGTCTAATAATTAAGGATTACTTTCTCAGTTTTCTATTTAACTTGTTTCTAAAGTTCATTCTTTTTCATTTTTAATAATAATAATAATAATAATAATAATCACAATCATAATAATTCTTCATTAGATTTGATCTGATCTAGTCTGATCTAATCTGATTTTATTTTAATAAAAATAAGAAAAAAGCAGAAACAATAAGTTGAACGGAACGAGGCCTTAAATCAAATCAGACCAGATCAGCACTTATTCCAATTAGATCAAAACTATTCAGATCAAGTGGAGGAACATGACCTTTGTAACTAGTCTGTGATTATAGTTCAATATACATTCTTTCAAATGACTATTCGGCTTGTTCCCACTCGAAGATGTGGCTCATCCTTATCAAAAGAAATAAAGAGTTTAAAAACTTGAAAATTTTGTGCTTGGGTAATGGGTCAAAGACTCAAAGGTCTCTCTCGGGCCCAGCCAATAAGGGTGATCATACATGTCCTTGTTTTGTGGGATCTGTCTTAGTTTGGGCCATTCCATTTTCAGCTTCTCAAGGTTTATCCATTAGATTATTCATATTAGTGTTATGTTCCTTCACTCCCAAATTATAAAATCCATTCGGTTTTGTTACGAAATTATATATATATATATATATAACCAGATTTAATTTAAAATATATTTAAAATGAGCAACTAAAATTCTACGAATCAAGAGTTGGCATGACTATGTACGCTATTATATCAAATGAGTTCCAAAAATAAGCGAAGAAAGTTGTTAAAGCTGAAGTATGTAAATAGCTAGTGAACGAACAATTTAAATTGGATAGAAAGAGTCATAAAAAATTTATTAATCACTTTGGCCAATATATAAGTGTACATGTGAGTAATAAATTCAATTTTTGTATGTTACCTTGAGTCAAATTAGTTCCGATAGTAAAAAATATTCGCTCATGTGTGTCCAAAACTTTTTCTCTACAATACGGATCGGAGTATACACATATCTCTTTATTTTACATTCCTCTTTTAAGTGCGATACACATATCTCGATCTTGATTTTTCATTCAAATTTTCGTTCATTTCCTATCTTACCCCTTTTAAACAAGAGATCAAAGTCATCATATTAAAGATACTCCAGCCTAATATTATTCTATATATATATATATATATATATATATATATATATATATATATATATATATATATATATATATATATATATATTATATATATATATATATATATATATATATATATATATATATATATATATATATATATATATTATATATATATATATATATATATATATATATATATATATATATATATATATATATATATATATATATATATATATATATATATATATATATATATATATATATACACACGGTGGGGTTCTAGTGCCACTGGAGTACGGTGCCACTCCGGTGCCACTGGCATTTTGGGGCACTTCCGGTGCTCCATTCGCAAAATTGACGGTTCCTACCCCCTAACCCACCCCCTAAACCCCCCACCCTACCTCCGCCCTGCACCCCCACCCAACCCCGCCGTAAGCCCCCATAAAATGTGTGGCTATTATGCGTTCATAATAGCCACACATTTTGTGGGGGGCTTAAGGCGGGGTTGGGGTGGGGGTGCAGGGGCGGGGGTAGGGTGGGGGGTTTAGGGGATGGGTTAGGGGTGTAGGAACCGTCAATTTTGCGAACGGAGCACCGGAGGTGCCCCAAAATGCCAGTGGCATCGGAGTGGCACCGTACTCCAGTGGCACTAGAACCCCACCGATATTCATATATATTGGTTGATATATATATATATATCATGCATGGGTTGTCATTATAATATTCAATCCATATGATGCATATCAGTGGCAACCATGTTACGTTGCTTGATAATTAAACAAAGCTTTGAGAAGCTAGTGTGAGTGTATACGCTTAACATAGACACTCTTTCGGATATTATTCTTGAATCTTGATACCACTTTTTTTATGGATGAGACATCACTCTCTATAATTTCATCCACCTATAATTTTCTTTTCACAGAAATTTACGTAAATAACACTAAAATATAATGACTTTCCCTAAATAGCACTACATGTGTTTTTCTTCCCAATGTAGCACTTTTAGTCATTATGCATTAGTCATTATTCAAGCAAATATTCGTCATCACTGGGCATTATGGACATTATTAAGTGCTATTTAGGGAATAAATCAGTTTAAGTGCTATTTAGGAAAATGACTGAAGTTTTAGTACTATTTAGTGCAAATATTTCTTTCTTTCCTTCTCATTTGTATTGATATGATTTTTAATAAAATTAAGTTTGTATAGTGATGGGTTAGAATATAAATTTTTTTTGTTAATCTTTAACCACAAGTTGATTATATTTTTTATTAAATTAATTTCTTGACAAGTTTGCATAAACACTACTACAAAACAAATCTTTGGTAACACTCAGAAAGTGTGACATTAGTTAGGTAAAATGTTAAACATGCATAGTCAAGGATGGTTCTAAATTTTGCGTGCCTAAACTATTTGGCATGGATTTTGGCACGGATAGAGTGCTAATTTCGATGTTCCAAACCCTTTAATTTGGCATGGTACAGCGTTGATTTTTTAATAGATCAACACGGATTTCAAAAATATATATATATATTTTGGTGATATGTACCTAGGATCCTATTTTGGTTATTTTTTAATGTTTTACTTCTAGTTAGTCTTTTGCTCATATCAAAACCCGAGTTCGTGATGATAACAGTAGATTTCAAATATGAACTCCTATTTCACTCATGGTGAGTATTACTCCATCCTTGTCATATCTTTCTTCTCATATATATTAACTTTCGTTGTCAATATTTTTAAAACTTTGACAACAAATTATATAAAAAATGCATTGATTTGTGATATAAATTTTGGTCATATCCTAAGAGCTCAGAGATAAATCATCAAGGATAATTTAAGAGCTATTCCTAATTCCATATCCTTTAACAAATAATCTAAGGCCAAAGAGCTATTCCTAATGCCATATCTTTTAACAAATAATCTAAGGCCTAAGAACTGCCCATCAAGGAAGCTTGGCCTCGATTCTTCACTTGTCCTT
Organism: Cuscuta australis; assembly: GCA_003260385.1. Lineage (NCBI taxonomy): Eukaryota > Viridiplantae > Streptophyta > Magnoliopsida > Solanales > Convolvulaceae > Cuscuta > Cuscuta australis. The sequence continues at coordinate 2,064,300 of NQVE01000194.1, forward strand.
CATATTCTTTTAATAAAATTAAATTTGTATACTGAATATAAAAATTTCCATTAATCTTTAATCACAAGGTGATCAAATTTTTGATTAAATTGATTTCTTGACAAGTTTATATAAACACTACTACAAAACAAGTCTTTTGTAACACTGAGAGAGTGTAACGTTAGGTTAGTTAGTCAAATGTTACCATATATAGGCAAGGACGATATTTTTAAATTTTATGTGCCTAAACTATTCGACATGAATTTTGGCATGGACACAATGCCAATTTCAAATAAAGTTCCAAACACTTTGGCATGATATAACGTTGATTTTTTAATAGTTCAGTGTGAATTTAAAAAAATGGTCATATTTTGGAGATAAAAGTATAGGAATCTCATTTTAGTTATTTTTCAATATTTTAATTCTATTTTAGTCTTTTTTACATATCAAAACTTGAGTTTGTGATACCAGTAGATTTCAAATTTGAACTCCCATTTCGCTTGTCGTGGGTAGTCATCCCTCCGTACAATGTCTTTCTTCTCATATTGACTTTTGTTGTCAAAGTTTTTTAAACTTTGATAATAAATTGTAGAAAAATATACTGCCGCTGTCCCATAAAATATTTCATTTATTTCATTTATCTGTCCCATTAAGCATTTCAATTTCTCAAAAATAGAGTAAAATACCCTTCTTTAAGCCTATTTTCCCACATCTTATCCGTTACATCTTATCTTACTTTTTGTTTTTTAATTACTCATTCCCATTATTTTTAATTATTCATTGGTGTGAAATATCACTTTTAAAAAGAAACCTTAAGGGCATCTGTACAAGATCAAACACCAAAATAAATCTTCCTTAAATTAGCTAAAAGTCTAAACTAGAAAACTTGTAATGAGACGGAGAAAGTCTTAATTTATCATATAAATTTAATATCAATAGACTTATTTTGAAATATAATTTTAAAATAAGCTCCTTTCTTTTGACAACAAGAAGTGTTGTCATAACATGACAACAATTTCAGAGTAACTACGGTACTTTCATCATAAAATTGAGTAAAATTCTACTTGTACTCGATATTTGTAGCCCATCTCAAGGCTTTGCCCTAATATTAAATGTAAATGCAAAACTGGTATTATGCCAGCGTTGCACCTACATTTTATGACAGAGTAAGCTTTGAAGTACAAAATGAGATACAAAATAGGCTAAGGGTAGCATGCTCCTAAAATTGATGATTTGTATAATCCTAACACCCTGTAAACCCCCACATGGGCTCAACCCGAATCTAACCCCGAATTCCTTCAATTTTATTCCCCAATTTTATTTGACTTTTATATCAAATCTTTTTGATTGGTAAGGACTCCACTTCTTTCTCGTTCCGTATACCCGTTAACCAAATTCAGAAGAAGCGGTTACTTGATCGCATAAGGAAGGAGATATTGAAAACACTGGCTGGGGCTCAAAATCAAATCGATCAGTTTCAACGTGAAATCAAGGTTCATTATAATTGAATCATAGTTTTTTTTTTTGTAATAAGATTGATAGTGATAATCAGTATTATAATCTGAATGTTTTAAATTTACTCCGTATTAAATATGCGAAGGTGTTAGATAGCTGAGCTTTGAAGTTCTTGTTTTGTGTCTAACTATAGGCTTATGATGCTTCAAGATTGGATATTTTAAAAGTTTGCGATGATTTTGATGATTCAATTGATACTCTATGTCCTTGGGACCGCGCTTACCCTCACCCTAAACTCGCATTAGTATTATGATGAGTTCTGCTTCAGATTTGTTTTCGGGCACATCCCAAAAAGATTGTACTAGTAGCTAGGCTGGGTTGGACCTATAAATTTGGATTTTTCCTTCTTTTCTTCTGGTGGCTACTAATTCCCAATATATATAGTGTGGCTACTAATTTTTTGTTTGCTACTAATTCTCTCCACCAACATAGAATTAGTAGTAGGCACACTAAAATCCTCTACACATCATGTTGTTTGGAGTGCTACAGTGTGTTGTTTGTAGTGTCATGAACTTGATTTGTGTAATTTAAAGTACTCTTTATGTGGTTTGGATGATTTGCAATCAACAATTGGAGAAGCTATCTGGAGCTCTGTACAACCTTTGTTAATCTAATGTACTCTATATACAACTGTTTTTTTTTTGTTTTTTGTGGAGAGACCGTGGATTGTCGATTGGGGAGAACAGAGGAGATCATGGTTATTGTGGTAATTTTAACTTGATACTTTATGATTGTAATTTGCTCTTTTGGTAAGACTCAACAAATTGGTATTAGGATTAAAAAAACATAGAATCATGACTTGTGATGGAGGATTGAGTTTCAGATCTAGGCCTAAGTACATCGAGTCGTGCCCAAACGAATGGATTCCACTGTGCAATAGATGATCAGTTTGGCATAGTTTCTTACCCACCAATTAACCTTAAAATGAATAAAATGATTGCTGCAATGTATTGCACTATTTTGTGTCCGCTCTTGATTATCGCAAGTCGACATGAAAGTGCCTCATATGCCGTTTCTCTTTACAGCTTGAACTTCAAGAGTATGGATCAGAAAAGGGAAGATGATCACACTAAATAACCACTAATTGGTTCTGGCATCTCTTTTAGAGAAGCTCAGCCACACCTTTAATAAGCTCTACTTATTCCATGATTTGGAGATTAATCAGAATCCAATGGCCCCCTTAGAACTGCTTCGTAATAAAAGGATGACAGAGGATGAGGAGCCAATTGGTGCAGGGAATATGCTGGGAACTATGTCGGAAAACAAACCGTTTTAAATGAAAATATTTTGCTGTATGATAACATCAAGTTGAGTGTGTTACAGAGTCCCTGCATCTTCCTTCAATGGGGAATAGGAGCTGGATAGCTGCGGCCGAAGTACGGTGCAGGATCCCATGCCTCGTAGTAGTCTTCTTCCATATATTTGCCTCAACGGTAGTTCTCTATCTTGCCCTTCTCTTTGCTTGTTGTTTTGCAGTGATGGTGGCAATGACAGAGTTTGCTGTTTCTGCGACAGCCAAACCCGTCATTGTCACTACAACCATAGTCTTCACCCATAATGTGTCGTTACTTATTAGTGCCCAACTCTTGAAATCTGGCATGACGAAAACGTATTATTGTGGTCGCGGATAATCTGTTGATTAATGTTCAGGATTTAGTGTTTAATAATAACAATAATAATGATGATGATTTAAGTTGTTGATTTATAGGTGGTGATGTAGGCAGTTGAGACAAAAAGGAAATGTTTGTGTGTGTGTGTGTGTGTGTGTGGGGGGGGGGGTAGGGGTTCATGCTTCTTGCATGCATACTCTAATTGGAAACAATTAATTTCCTTACATACCAGATTCTATCAAGGCTTAGTAAATTCTGAACAAATTAGGCCTTGTTTGGTTAATATTCTGATGATCACAAACTGATTCCATGTTAACATTCGAAATTTGTTTGGGGCCTAAGTTCATGTAATGCATGACTAGTCATTTTAGAACAATTTTTAAAATTTGGTGGTTTTGGGGACATATCACCATGGTGTTATATATTCTAGTGTAACTGGACAAACTATTTGACCAATGTTATCATAATAATCATCAAAGAAGTTTGGTGGTGCGTAGTGCACGCTTTGTTGAGTGTTATGATAAAAAGTTTCATCTTAACGGGGATTCCAAGGGGGCGCTGCCCCCTTTGCAAAATTTTTAATTTTAGAAATCACCCTAAATAAAACTAAAACATAGAGAAAAGTACCAAAAAAGGACTTTCATGTATTTTTTCGAAATAGGACTTTGCACTGTGGTAATGTGACACTGTACATGTGCACATTACTATACTTTTTTGGTATTGTACATGACCATTTTGATAATGTAAGTCATATTTCAAGAATAGAAACATTGATGTCCTATTTTGGTATATTTTCAATGTTTTAGTCTTACTTTGATCTTTCTCCCTTTTAATTTTTGGAATTTATGTATATTAATTTTCTGAAAATTCGCGTCTCTTCTGTCTTGTTTAGCGCGACTAAACGTGATTGGTTTTGCGCGAATAAACACAAAGCTTGAGATAAAAGACGCGAATGCATGTTACTCATGTCTGTTCATACCAGTTCTTAGTTCTTGTCAGTTCAAAGAAAATTCATATCAGTTCATACCAGTTCTTGTCAGAAATTTGAGTTTAGTCTGATTGGTTTTTGGATTGAATGCCCAAAATAATCAATCTGAAGGTGCTACACGATTTTCAATTTGATCCACGTTATCTTCGTTATCCCCAACACGTGGGAGGTAAATTGTAGTCAAATTGCAAATTTTTTTTTCTCTTCCACTTTCTATCGTTTAGACGTTCAAGTCCCAACGTTCACTTCACTCCATTTTTTTTATCAAAGGTGAGGGGTTGATTTTGTTTCTTGGATTTATTTTTTCTTCTTCTTTTTTAAGTGATTTTTTTTATTCAAAAAGAAATCACACAAGTGATTATGAGTCCAAGTTTTTAAAATCAATATAACTCTAAACCACCAACTTCAAATCATACTCAAAATCCATGATTATGAGTCATAGTTTGGAATCACGGTCTAAATTGGCCCTTAATTAGAGTTTTGATGCAAATTAACATATGTTTGGCCAAAATCAGATATTGGTATTGGCTAAGGAATGTTGTTGGTAAGTTCTTACAACTAATCCCCTCCCAAATCCCTCAACCCGGCTTGAACTCAGTGCACCCCTCCCCCCTCCCCTACCACCCACAATTACACTTGAAATTTTAACTGACTTTGTCGGATAATTTTTACCATAAGATCAACTGAAATTGGAGGATGCAATTGGGGCGGGATGAGGGGTGAAAGTTAAAATATACATACTCAATAGTTCGTTGCACACTGACATTATTCTTTGATGAATCCAGTAGTTTCTTGCCATGCATATCATTACTCTTCATAATAAACAAATGCTATTGTTAGAATATAAATAATTGTTCTTGGGCCACAACTACAAGTTTGAGCTTTTGGTTAAATTGGTTCCTTGACATGGTATCAGAGCCTTGTTGACTAAGAGGTCACGTGTTCGAAACTCAGCGTCACCCAGTTTAAAAAAAATTAAGGTTTCACGTGCAAGGCTCGAAAAAGATTACGTCTGCACGTGAGGGGGCGTGTTAGAATATAAATAATTGTTCCTGGGCCACAACCACAAGCTTGAGCTTTTGGTTGAGTTGGTTCCTTGACAGCTATATATACAGTTGTAATATAGCTTGAAAACCCTCTTAGCATACTCTCAATCACAAAACAAATGCTTAATAGCTATCCTCCTGGAACTCACCACACAAGCTGCATTTAGTATCAACTTCAAACCATGTCTTCATCCTTTCCTTCAGAAATTGCACGGTTTAAAATGATAAAAATCCACACAGGTTCGGATTCAATTTAAAGTTTGATCAGGTCAGTTATGGTCAAATTTAGATTGAAATCCTAAGAAACACATTCATGATAAAATTATGATTGAAATACATTAAAAATTTAAAATTTTAAAGATGACATAAAAGTTAAGATATTAACAAAAAACAACCATGAACAAATGACCCTCAAATAAATTAAATACTTCCTCCGTCCCATAAAATCCTTTCATTTTGAAAAAAAGTGCACCCTTAAAATGAGTAATTTTGTATTATTTTCTAATTTTGCTCTTATTTTATATTATCTCCGTTCTCAAAAACACTTCCTCTTTCATTTTTTTCACTTTCAACAAAACACTTCCACTTTCTATTAAAAAACCACTTTTACCCTTACTTTTTCACAAACAGGATACTCACAAACTTCACAAACTTACTATTTATAGTTTAAATTTTCATTTTAAAATTATTTTAGAGTATTTATTTTTATTTATTGAAGTTCACAAATAGTAAGTTTGTGAAATTTGTGACAATTTTGTTTGTGAACCAAACATTTTCCTATTACATTATATTTTTTCTATAATAATCTATCCATCATATCTTACTTTTACCCATCACATCAAGGGCAAAATTGGAAGTCAACTACAATTTAATATTTCTTTATTTTTACATTTCGTCAAAATAGGAACTCTTTTTTAGAACAGAAGGATAATAGAGTAGGATGAGAAGTGTAGATAGATGCATCATAATTAAAAAATAACACTAAAATTACTCATTTTAAAGGCGTGTTTTTTTTCAAACGGAAATGATTTTATGGGACCGTAATAATAGTAATTTGCCGGCCAACTAATTATACACGGAGTGCAAAGAGAATAAAAGACGTGTGCCACCACAAGATTTCTCCACAATAGAAAATAAAAATAAACACAAAGAAATATAATACTCCCTCCGTCCGGGAATGATGTTCCCACTCTACTCTTTTTTCCGTCCGGAAATGATGTTATCACTCTAGTCTTTTTTCTCTATTCTTCCAAAATTACCCTCTCTTCCTTCTTTTCTTTCTTTTTCTTCCTTTCTTTTCTTATCTTCTCTTTCCTCCTTTGGTCTCCGCCACCCCTTTTCCTCATCCCCAGTTCCCCACCCCTTTCTTCTTCCTCCATCTTTGCTATTCATTTCTTCTTCCTCATCTCTGCAATCTTCTTCTTCCTCCTCTCTATAGTCTTTATTCTTCTTTATCTTCCATCTTCCTTCTATATCTACGCATATGTATGGAAGCTATAGTGACGGCCGGCAATAGCGATGGCGATGGTGAGTCTGCTCTTCTTACTCTCTTTTTTCTTTTCTGTCCCCCCCACCCCCGCTATTCATCATCATCTTCTTCTTCTTCGATCTATATCTATGCTAGATCTAAGGGGCTGGCAGCGTTGGCAAAGCAGGCGGAGACGACGGTAGAACAGATGGCTGTGGTGAGAGCTAGATTCGGATAGATTTGTATTAGATCTTTTTCTTCTCGTTTTGTTTCCCCTGATTTTTCCCTTCCCTTATTGTGGTGACTGGTGAGTGACTGAAGAAGATGGTGATGATAGGGATGGCGAAGATGTAGTAGTCAGTGATGGCGTTGGGCGGCGGTGATGGCGTTTGGCGGTGATGGGGCCGCGGTGGGCAGCGCGGAGATGGGTGGAGGAGGGTTGGGGCAGTGGTGGCTGGGACAGAGAAATTCAAGGAAGATATGAGGGCATTTTGGACATTTTAATGTTATAGTCAACAGTCACTAAAAATGAAGAAAAATCAAACCGGGAACATCTTTCCCGGACGGAGGGAGTAATGTTTAAAACATTCAAACCATATGCATCAAAAACACATGTAATATAGGGATTTATGGTTTTTTTTAAAAAAAGTTATTTATAGTTGGATCAGTGTGTGGTCGGGTAATGACTGAAAGTCTGAAACCCAACCCAACAAAGGTCGGATTCGGTTTGAATTTTTCCGAGTCAGGTTCAAACATATAATTTTTTTGGTTCGCGTTCGGATATTGATAAACCTTGGTCATGTTGGTAAAGGTAGGATTGGGATAAAATAAGTTGTGATTCATGTTCCTTTCATACAAACAAACCCATCAACCCACCCTGGCACTGGATTCCTGTCTTCTCTTACCCTATCTATCTATTCTAAAACTTAAAAGCCGCACACTGACTTGATGATTAAGTCTTGTTAACACCAGCTCACACTTGCCTAGCTTCTCCCCAAACTCTACTCCCTTCAAGTTAATTTCGTAATCTATCATAATAATCGTGCCTGTGTTTATGATCCGTTCTTGAGAGGAAGCGAACGTGACACGAAAATTAAGGAAAAAATGACATTGTGTTAGCGAAAATGCGAATTAAATATTTAGTTGCACCGTAGCATATTACGCCCCTCATTCGATTTTTTTTTAAGTTTCCAAAAAAATACATAGAGTAATGTTAGGTTTTTTATTCATATTTTTTTGTTTGTTTGGGGAGAGAACATAATTCACCACTTGCCCCATTAATGAATTTGTTTGTTTGTTTTGTGCTAATCGGGTAGATTCGACGTACCGGTCGAACTAATAAAATGTGGTTTTGTGGTAAAGTACGTTCATAAGTACTTCCGTAATCCCCGGGATCTAAATCTAATATATAGTCCGTACGATTAGCTGTCATCAGTGGGGTCTACCAGGCGACCTTGGCCTCGTGGATATTTTCGGTTTGCACATTAATTAGTTAACTTGCTTTTATATGGGATTATTATTACTCTCTAATAATTCCATATATGCTCCAAAGCCATGCCGCCGTGTGTAAATGAAGGAAATAATGAATAAAACATATTTGTTGTGATATTATATACTCCCTCGGTCCCTTATAGATCTTCTCAATAGCCCTTTTTCTTTATTCACAATAGATCTTCTCATTTCATTTTTTAACAATTAAAATATCACAATTACTCCCACTTACTTTATTTATTACATCTCACCCACCTCATTTAATACACTCCACCCATTTTTCATTAAGGGTATTATGGTAAACTTTCACCTTTTTTCAACTCTCCTTAAAAACCATCAAAAGTCAAAATAAGAACATCTTAGGGGAACGGAGGGAGTAACTTATTACTTTCAAAAAAAACTTATTGATTTGTTTTACAAATAATGAATAATGATAGAGTACGTGGGTAACTAAATTACGCGAGAAATATTCTTTCAACAAAAAAAAATATGTGAGAAATATAATTGGAGTTCCGTGCAAGTCAACCAGGACTCATATGATGTTAATTCACTGGCCCAACATGTATGCATGTAGGCCTCTCACTGGGTCGGATTCGGGCCGATCCATAGTGTTCTATTCCCGTACCTATTTTAAAAAAATTGATCCCGACCCTTATCCATTTACCCGATGTGTCTTGAAATTTAATCCTATATTTGGATCCATTGGGTCTCGGTATCGGGTCGGTTATACTAATGATAAAAGTTGACGTCTTTTATTTTTCTATAAATGAAAAACAATTAGGTAGTGTTTGGCAACTAGCATTTCATTTCAATTCATGCATTTCAATTCCAAAATTTGAAATCCTTAATTTCAAATGACAATTGGAAGTGCATGGATTTCAAATTAAACTTTGCTATGAATGAGAAGAATTTGACCCAAATCCAAATTCAATTTATTTAAGTTTTCCAAACATGGAATTTGAGCCAAATCCAGATTTGAAATCTAAATCCATGTTCCCAAACATACCATTAGTGAAAATACTATGAATGAAAAACACTTTTAATTAATTAAGTACAAATAAAAATAAGACCAATATGTTAGTGCAACAAAAATTGGCATTTTTCACCAAAAATCTACAACAAAATTTTTAGATTCATAATCGATCTTCTTGTCACGTTCATTCATGTTGCAAGAATGTTCTTTATAACATTACAACTAATTCCAAACTATTTATTTTATACTACTGCATAGCATAAACTAGCGTGTTCATGCCTCTAATGTGGTGAAATAAATACAAATAGATTTGGAAGCCACACAACCAGCGAAGAAGATGAGTAGTGAAGAAGAGAGGTAGAGTTTTGTAATATTTAATATTATGTACGTAATATATATTTAACCGGTACGGGTTTTAAACGAGTCGGGACTACTCGTCCTATACCCAACACTTTCTTTTTTTAAAATAACGGGTACGGGTACGGGCAAACGGTATTTTTATACTCCTAAACCCGCTAAAAAATTACGGGTATTATACGGGTTCGGGTATATACCTGACCCATTGACAAGCCTATATGCATGTCAGTCTATATATTTACACCCTTGAGTCGATCCCCTCCTTTTAAGCATGAGCACAAGGATTAGACTAGCTAGGAGTTGCTGTTCAAATATGTCTAATCCAAAGAGTTCATCTACGATTCGGGTCGATCCGATTTGAAAAATGAATATCTGATCTCGTGTTTTAGCTTTCGGATATGTAATGGAACATTGAGATTTGGGATATCTACGAATATTCAGAGTTCATGTTTAAAGATTTCAGATATGTACGGTGTTATTCAGGACAAGTGTAGGCATGTGGCTAGTTAGATACACTATTGTGTGAAACGCACAGGTCTAAAATGTCAGAAGAAGACCAAATAAAAACAAGAAGAAGAAACATTCTAGTTTCTACAATGTGACGATGGCGTTGTTCAATAGTGTCATATCATTATGTTCTGATGCGGGGGAGTGGTAAAATGTGAAATCATATCCCAAATTGATTGACTAGAGGCACCGGTTTAATATAATCACCTCCGTTATTTGAAACAATGGTGCAGGTCATACATGTGGCAGGTGCACCGCAGATCAGGCTTGAACTAACAGAGCAAAGAGTGTAGAGATCCATGGTGGTTTAATTTGGTCCCCCAAGTAAAGACATCTTCGTTTGAGTGTCTTTCACACATGAAAGAATTCAATAGAAGATACATAATTAGTTTTGCGTATAATCAGGACACAAAAATAAAGTTAGTAATTTGTGATGTAGAAACAAAAGTTCCGGTGTGGCATATATGATGAGAAGCACCACAGCTTAGATGCCACGAGTGGTCAAGTTTAATTTAGTGTTGGTGGCTATTGTGTGAGCTTGGGGGCTAGAGGGACCATTGTCCATGATAGAGCATTTGGCCATGAAAGCACCTATTGATACGAATATTTTATTGGATGGAGAAGAACTTTGAACGTTTTCAAGCTCCAGAAAATGAAGGCAAAGAAAGAGATGAAAAATTTCGAGCATTTTCGGGCTTCAAGAGAAAAGAGAGGAGATAAAGTTTGGTATTATTCTTGATCGATTATTCTAAAAGAGATTACATCTCTATTTATAGGAGATAGAGAAACATTAATCCCAGTAAGACTATAAAATCTAATCATGTCGGTTCAACCCGGCCTATTCTAAACGGCGTGACTATTAACTTTTGGTGGTATATTTCCACGTACTTTTTCTTTTTTGTGTTTTGGAAACATCGTTTACATTCAATTAAGAGTTCCGTCCCACATCGGAAAAAGAACACCTATACATCAGTTTCAAGGGTTTCATGGTCCCTCCTTCAAGCGTTAATTAATTACTCCTTCCGTTTCTTAAAATAATTTCTCTTTCATTTTTTTCTTTCGCCAAAACACTCTACTTTCTATTAAAAAATTACTATTACCTTTACTTTTTCTTACCATACCTATCACATCATACTTTTTCACTGATAATCGATCTACTCATCACATCTTACTTTTTTACCCATCACATCAAGGGTAAAATTAGAAAGTTAACCATAAAAATACACTCCTTATTTTAGCCTGAAGTCAAAATATGAATGCATATGGTTTTAAGAAACATGGGGAATATTTTTAAGAGTTATATGCACAAATAGTTCTTGTGGTCTTCCGTAACTAGATAAATAGTCCTTGTACTTTTAAAAGTTGCAAAATAGTCTCTGTGGTCAAAGAATTGATGCATAATTAGTCCTTTCTTTAAGGAAAATGTAAAGCATGCAGAACCTAGACATATATACTGTGCAAAAATGTGAAGTATGTAACAAAAAGAAAAAATTTATCTCATGAAATTAGCCTCGTTTTCGTGGTTAAAGGCAAGGAATGGTGTTTTTCTAGCTCTTTTCCCACACGATATTTTACCTTAGAATAAAGTTACTTGAAAAACAGAATAATGTCAAGCTCACGTAGGAAAATAGCTTTCGGATAGCTTTTGACATCTTTGTCTGACTTTAGCTTTTTTTACTAAGCGAACAGCCAAAACCATTGTTTGGCTAATGACTTTTTCACTTGGCATTTTCATCTAAAAGCCAAAATTCAAAATGCCGAGGGGAGTAGCTTCTGGACTTGGCTGTTAGGAAAAATTGATTTTTTTAAAATCATTTTTCATGAAAGATATTTTATAATATATGTAAAAAAATAAAAATAAAAATAAAAGTTAAAAAAATTAAATACTAAAAATAATAAAAATTCAAATATTCAAATATTCAAAAAAATGAAATGAGAAAATAAAAAATAAAAATCAATAAAAAGTTGTATATTAATAATTTCTTATGAATTAACTGAAAGTAAAATTTAATACTCCATATAGTAAAGATTTAATTTTTACGTGTAATTAAAAAAATGAAAAATAAATATTGTGTGTGTGTGTATCGTGGTATTGGAAAAACTATTTTCAAACATCTAATTTTACCAAACATTTTTAACGATCAGCCAATTCATCATGTCGGTCAAACCAACTAAACTAAACAGTCATTCACAACAGCTAGCACGAAGTGCCAACAACAAACAACTGACAGCCAACATCCAAACAAGGTCATTGTACTACGACTCAAGAATATCACTATCGAAGAGACGAAGAATTCGTTGTAAGAATTAAATTAAAAGATGGAAGATATTGTACTATGGTTCAAAGTTACACATCCCAACTGAAATTTCAAATTAGCTTTTTTTACTATTACATGATTGACGTCTTTGCATAATACGCATGTGTTGTGTACATTTTACGAATTTTCTAATATAGCTAGGGACTAATTAAGCTATGATTCTTTGACCACAAGGACTATTTGACAACTATTAAAGTTCAAAAACTATTTACCCACTTATGAAACACCATATATGCATATAACTCTACTTTTTTTTAGGATGGAACCTTCATGGACTTTTGGGAGTTAAGTGTTTGAATTGGCATATATATATATATATATATATATATATATATATATATATATATATATATAATATATATATATATATATATATATATATATATATATATATATATATATATATATATATATATATATATATATATATATATATATATATATATATATATATATATATATATACTCCCTCCGTTTCTTAAAACCCTTCCTCTTTCATTTTTTTTGTTTTTCTTCAAACACTTCCCCTTTCTATTAAAAAACCACTTTTACCCCTACTTTTTCATACCCTACCTATCACATCATACTTTTTCACTAACAACTAAACTATCACATCTTACTTTTACCCATCACATCAAGGGCAAAATTGGAAAGTCAACTACAATTTAACAATTCATTATTTTCCCCAAAGTCAAAAGAGGAACTCTTTTGAGAAACGGAGGTAGTATTATAGTATTATTTATGGATGAGTGAGTGACTGGCTACCCGACCAGTGTACTTATTTTTACAGCTACTACACACACATATATACGTACTGATCAATGGAAACGTACCCAACCAACGTACGTACGTCGTCTATATGCATATATATATATATATATAATTGCACACTTTGCCTGCTCGAGATGTAACGGTTCAGTCCCACTTACGCAGTTGGGCATGTGAACTTGTCGCACTTTGTACTCTCCCTTTCCATACACACATTTTCTTTTATGTCTCTATGTAGGTGCCTGCCTGCCTACCTTTAGTCATTCATTTTCATTTAATTATTTTGGCTCCAATCCCTTTTATTTTAATTGTGTAAGTAATTATTAATTAAAGAAGCCGATGAATAATATTGTTAATTAAATTAACACATATATAATTTTTTTTTAAAAAAAAAAACATGAAACCAATTAAGTTAGTGAGGGCTTGAAAGAGAGAACAATCAAGATTAAGGATATTGTATTTGAATAAAAGAACATTAATTGAATTTAGAATGACATAGTACGTAGTACATACATATATAGCCAATCTGGATTGCTCCTCAGCTCGCAGGGAACCTATATTAGTTACAACCAATCACCATTGCAAGGAATTAATTAAAGGGTACTCATAGCCTAGCCTCTCTTCTTTTTTCTTTTTTTAAATTTAATTAATTAATTAAATATGGTAATCTCCCCTTAATAAGTTAGATTACAATATACTACCTCCGTCCCGTGAAACATGAGACATTTGCTTTTTAGGAGTGATTTAAGGGAATGTATTTTGGTATTGAATTTCCAAAAATATCCTTTGATGTGATGGGTAAAAGTATGATTTGATGGATAGATTATTAGTAAAAAGGTATGATGTGATAGTTAGGGTATGAAAAAGTAAGGGGTAAAAGTGACTTTTTAATAGAAATAGAAATGAGAAGTGTTTTGTGGGACGGATAAAAAAAGAAAGGAGAAAGGTTTCACGGGACGGAGGGAGTATAAATTAACTAATATTAAGCAGCCATCATCGCTCCATACATAAATGTCACGTAGAAGGTACGTAGGCGCATGCATGTGGTTGTACGACGTCGTTTCACGTCCTGGCCGGCCGGCGTTAATTAGCTTCACCTCCATGATCCAAAAGTCATCCAACAAAGCTAGCTAATTGATGATCATCACCTTCTTAATCGGCAATTAATCAACTAATTAATTAATTACCGAACAAGGGCCGAGGTTAGACTTTCGAACACGTACTCGTCGCAAGGAATGGTGAGCCCCATGTCGTGGTCGAACCCGAATTCCTCCTCTGCAGCATGCAGTAGGATTTGGAATTCGGGTTCCGCCAAGAAGGAGATTGGGACGATGTACCTCGTTCTGTTCTCTCCCACGTACACCGCAAAGTGCCCTTTCGGCACATCTATCGGTAGACCTTCTTCGTCGTAGCCGTGTTTCTTCCCCAACTTCTTCAGAATCTGCTTCATCATCGCTGTCTGCACCACTGCAAGTTTCTTTGATTTCCTAATCCCCATTTAATTTTAATTTTTTTTGTATATGAATTAATAAAAGGCTCTTGTATGGAGTAGGTAGTGATGGTGGAGAGTTATTATGAGAATGGAGAGGAAAAGTATAGTTATCTTTGCTAGTTAAACGTTGAATTGCTTGTTGAAAGATGAGGAGGTTTAGGGGCTATATATATAGAATAATTTCTTTAAAAAATACAAGTATTAAATACTCCGTAATTGAATTGGGGATGATGAAAGACTTTGAGTGGTCGCAATTTATGTTTGGTTTTCTAAGGACCTCCACGTCACATCAACTCCACATTATCACACACGGATTATTATTATTACTATTATTATTATTATTATTATTATTATTATTATTCTTTCATTTTATTCTCTTTTCTCAAAATATTTTTACTTTCTATATTAAAAAACTACTTTTATCTTTACTTTTTTGTTCTACCATACCTATCAAATTATACTTTTATCCATTACATCAAAGATAATATTTAGAAAATCAACTACTCCGTACAATTTAACCATTTCTACTACCTTATTTAGGTCTTTGGTTAAATTGGGAGGTGTTCTCCCAAATGGAGAGAGTATATTCTTATTTCACTAGACACATAGATTAAGAAAGTGATAAACATTGTTCGCTTTCCAAGAGTGATAGTAATAAAAGTTAAATAGTGAAAAAAGTTAAGGACACAAAAGAGAAATCAACTTAGAAACATTTCTTTTTACGGAAAGATGAACCATTTTTTGGAAAATTATAGGAGGCCCACTTTTTTAAAGAAAAAATAGAGGTAAAAGTAGTTTTTTAATAAAAAATGGAATTATTTTGGGAAAAACAAAAAAATAAAAGAGAATTGTTAGACAATAATATTAATAGTTCTTTGAAATATTGGAATAATAATATTGCTCATTGAATTATGGAGTACATGATAGAGTATATATGGGAGAGACTCCTAACACAACTAGGAATAGAGAATGGAAACTAACTAACATACAACATGTACAATAAATAGGATTAGAAAGCTGACTAATAATGAAACACTACCATAACCAATACTACAAGAAATACTATTAATATTATTGTCTAACATCTCCCCTCAAGCTGAACTCTGGCTGAAGCAAGAGGAAGCTTGGACACTAGCTGGAAACAGGAAACTTTGAGAAGAGAAAAGTCTGACATGTGTCGGTGGCTGCTCACATCGTTGGAGAAGAGAGAAGTGTGACGCGCGTTGGTGGCTGCTGACGTCGTTGGAGAAGAGAGAAATCTGACGCGCGCTGGTGGCTGATGACGTCGTTGGAGAAGAGAGAAGCCTGACGTGCACTGGTAGCTGTTAACGTCGTTAGAGAAGAGAGAAATTGACGTGCGCTAGTAGCTGCTGATGTCGATGAAGATGAGAGAAGGTTGACATGCGCTTGTAGCTGCTGACGTCGAAGAAGAATAGAGAAAGCTACTGGAGGTGCCTGTTTGACTGAAGATCCTTGACATTTTTTGTCTTTTTCTTGGATCCGGGCAATGCCCTATTTCCTTCTTGAAGGGGTGAGTTGTAGAGGTCTTATTTCCTCTTTCACTACTTCCCCTCTTGGCTTTGCTTTTGTGCTGATTTACTTTGGATTTTTAATGATTCAACAGAAGAGAAAGAGAAGGGAGGTTGATGATTGGAATGAGTGATTTTAAAGAGAAAAAGTAGGTTAAGAATTGGTGATGGAAAAAAAATTTAGGTTTGAGATTTTGATGTGGTGAATTGAAGAGAAACAACAATCATTTTTTTTCTTTTTTTGAGATCTGAGAGAGTTTGTGAGGAGTTGAGTTTCTTTTTTTGAAGAATCATAGAGATGACAAGAGAGAAGTTCCTCATTCGATAGTTTTTTTGGTGTGATTTCAATAGGAGTTTTTTCCTTTTTTTTCATTTGAATGGAGAAGTTGATTTGAAGATAAAGAAGGAAAAGAAAATAGAGGTGAATAGGGTGGAGCCGCCGTCGCTGGAATTACTAGCGGCGGCGGCGGGAGCAAAGAACTTTTTTTTAGGTCACCAAGAGCGGTGGCTCCGATACCACGTTGAAATATTGGAATAATAATATTGCTCATTGAATTATGGAGTACATGATAGAGTATATATAGGAGAGACTCCTAACACAACTAGGAATAGAGAATGGAAACTAACTAACATACAACATGTACAACAAATAGGATTAGAAAGCTGACTAATAATGAAACACTACCATAACCAATACTACAAGAAATACTATTAATATTATTGTCAAACAAGAATGTTTTTTTAAGAAACAGATGAAGTATAATATGAACAAATAACGCGGCTAAACATTCGAAGTAAAAGAATTTTTATTTAATATTTAATATAAATGCAAAAGTGTAATATCTAATTAATGGGGTAATGGCAATAAGATTTACATTCAAAGGCAACTCATACTATACTTCATTGTGTGGCGTAGTAGGACATGTTTAATTTGATATATATACACATACACAACAAGTTTAAATAGAGAAGGGCCAAGAAAGAAAAAAATAAAGAGATAGATATAAAATATACTCTATATATATGGAATATAATATAACAAAAGCATGTGAAGATGTGGGGGGGTTAATAAGAGAGACGACCCTGCCGCCTGAAATGTGTTTATTTGGTTCGCACGCAAATGCCATATATATTTCAACTAGCTTGAGACACTATGGATGGACCCTTGCAAGAGTTTGTATTGCATTAATTAACTCGGGAGGGTTCTCATAATATTGAAATCTAATGTCATTGGATGATTCAGAATGCTCCATTCATAAAATTAACGGTTCTTTAATCCCCAACACCCTGGTAAATTCCTCACACTGCCCAACCCAGGCACACTCACCCAAGTTAATTTTAACTTTGGAGTCAATTTTGACTCCAAAGTCAAAATTAACTTTAGGTGCAATTAAAGGAGGTGGGGGTGCGTTCGAGTTAGAATTGAGTTGGGGGTTAGGGGTAGAAACCGTCAATTTTATGAACGGATCACCATAACGGCCATAGGTCATCCCATGACATAAGGCTCCAATGTCATAGGAACCACACACTTCGTAATTAACTGGACTACTTTTTTTACATAAAAATATATTGGAATTGTTTTCCTTCATATATAGTGATGTGCAATTGAAGGGGACGAGAGGTGTGTTCGGGTTAAGACAGGGTGGGAGGGTTTACCAGGGGGTTAGGCGGATAAAAACCGTCAATTTTACGAACGATACACTGTAGCGATCCCGAGTCATTCCATGACATGAGACTCTAATGTTATGGAAAGTCTCTAATTAACTTGACTCCCTTTTCTACATGAAAATATATTGGAATTTTTTTTCTTCATATGAAGCACTATATATAGTTTAATTGTCACCATGCATCCTTCTTTGAGAAACTTCCTCACATTTTCCCTATCCGCCCATATATTGTTACACCGTACCCAACCGGCCGGCCAGTCTGCTCCCCAGCCGCCTTGGAAACTAGTAATATATTTATGATTGGAATGAATCATATTATATCTCCTATATATATATATATATATATATATATATATATATATATATATATATATATATATATATATATATATATTATATATATATATATATATATATATATATATATATATATATATATATATATATATATATATATATATATATATGGCTATAATATATAATAATATTCTCATGTTATATATTATGCTTGCATATATTTCTCCATTTGATTTTGTTGTTTTTATGGGTGATGCATTTCTTTAAGTAGATTTTGAAGTTCGGAATATTATGAAATCTGTTAATTGGAGTTTGATAATTATAGGAACGTATTTTGTAACGGGTAACTACAATATAGATTCAAATATATAATACTTTGTTCGTCTAGTAAAAAAAAGTCCTTTTTTACAATAGTCTGGTAATTGGAGTTTAACAGTTGGTAATTTTTAACGGGTAACAGAATATACATCGAAATATACTACCTCCGTCCCATTAAACATTTCTCCTTTCTTTTTTTATCCGTCCTACAAAACACTTCTCATTTCTATTAAAAAGTTACTTTTACCCCTTACTTTTTCATACCCTAACCATCACATCATACCTTTTTACTAATAATCTATCCATCAAATCATACTTTAACTCATCACATCAAATGACATTTTTGGAAATTCAATACCAAAATATACTCCCCTTAAATCTCTCCTAAAAAGCAAAAGTCTCATGTTTCATGGGACGGAGGGAGTATAATACGTTGTACTTCTTTCGTCTCGACAAGAATGCCCTTTTTTAAAAAAATTCAGGTCACACTGTGTTATTTTACATATTTTTATTGATTATTTGATAAAATAAACTATTTAAGTATAATTATTACCTCGGAGAAATACACTTTAAATTAATTTTCAAATTTATTCAATTTGAAAATAACTCTACTAATCATCGTAAAACAAAACACAACTCTTTTTTACGTTGTTGCCAATGCAAACAGACTCTAATCAAACTACACAGAAGTTCTAGTAGTACATGCTTGTAGCAACATCTAGAGTGTTTAAGGAAAGACTAAAATAGAAATAAATTATAAGAGACCAAAAAAAGAATTCTATATATTTATTCCCACAATAGAACCAAAATTCTTTTTTAAAAAAATAGTTCACGTTGATCCAGTAAAAAGCATCAACGGGATTTGCACGTTTCTCGATGCAATGCCACAATGCCATGAACTATATATACAATGGAGTTATAATGCCAAAGATGGTAATGCATGTGAAAAATACGACCTTTCATAATGCCAAACATGTCAATTATAATACTCCCTCTATTCCCTAAAACAATTTCTGTTTTGACTTGGAAAAGATTTAATTTCATAGTTTGAACTTCTAATTATCCTCTTATTATATTATTGAAGAAAAAAAGAGAGACAAATCATTTAAATGACTTATAATATCAATGCAAATTGAATAGAGTATATTGTAAAAACTTAATTTAGATATATTAGCCATTTTTTACAAAAAAAGAAAGCGTTTTTTGGAAAACAAAAAAAGGAGGAACTGTTTTAAGGAACGGAGGGAGTATAAAACAAAATGAAATGCCAATAAATATTGTGTTTTGCTGATATATAATGTCACATTTGCATCACCCACCAAATTCTAAAACAGAAGATCAAGACAAAAAAATTATGATAATAAATTCAAGAAGAATTTTATTACTCCGGGAGTAATTTCACTCCGTTCAACGTTCTTTCTCTAGTTGCTCATGATCTTGAGGATCATATAACAATATGCAATGTATTTGATTGCGTTTTTTATACAATAAAATATTGATGAGAGAACCTCGTAGATCGACTAATATAATTAATATTGGTACTAAGCTGTTTTAATCCACTAACATACAAAGGTGAAGTGAGACAATAAATAGTGACTTTTCCCGCCCAAATCTACACGGGTATGGATGGGTCTGAAATGTTGGCTAATGACATGGGTAATCGCGTATGGATGAGCATGGGTGATGCGAAAAGTCTCATCATATAAAAGAGTGAAAAGGTAAATTTTCACTTTATTGGTTAGTGAAAAAGACTTGAGCCACAAACTAAAAGTACAATGCATTTAATGCACTTAAGAGGCACGCCTATTGGAAGACAAAATTTGACGGTTTGGCCACTCTTTTCATGTATTCTAATGTAAAGACATCATTACTTTTTCACCACTCTTCTCACGTATTCCAATGTAAAGACATCATAACTTTATAAGAAAGTGTAAACATTTTTGAGAAAGAGTAAAAGTTTATGGAAAAGTGTAACGAACTTCAATAAATACTCTATGGGAAAGTGTAAAATTTTATGAGAAAAAGTTAAATTTATGGAAAAATGTGACTTAAATAAATACTTTATGAGAAAGTGAAAAAGTTTATGAGAAAGAGTATAGTTAAAGTTTATAAAAAAGTGTAGCTTAAATAAATATTTTATGGGAAAATATAAAAATTTATGGGAAAGATTAAAAGTTTATGGGAAAGTGTAATAATTTAAATAAATACTTATGGAAAAGTGTAACAGTTTTTGGTAAATAGAAAATGCATTTAATACACTTAAGAGGCACGCCTATTGGGAGATGAAATTTGACGGTTTGACCACTCTTTTCACGTATTGCAATGTAAAGACATCATTACTTTATGGGAAAGTGTAAAAGTTTATGGAAAAGAGTTAAAGTTTATGAAAAAGTGTAATTTAAATAAATACTTTATGAGAAAGTGTAAAATTAAACAAATTAACGAAAAGTTAATTTGTGGACAATCAAAAATATCTTTCATTTTGTTAAAATGTAACACAAATTTAAGATAATTTGTGTTTAAATTAAACTCTTCAAATTCAGCGATCGACGGAAGGGAGTATTGATATAAAGTACAGTTCAATATCCCGATATATCCTCATTGAAAATATATGAAGATCAGATCTTCTGTCGTCGACCTTAATTAGCAGCCATATATATACATATACGTACTTACATAATTGTTTGGCCTGTAATTAATTAATTAATTAATTTAAAGGGCAATTATATAAAAGCTTGGATTTATATGGGTCGTTGACGACGACGATGACGGCGACAAGCTAGCTATTACTATTAGAGATGATAGGGTGACGTATGTAGTACTTACTAAATATACGTACGTGATTAGATTGATTATGGCGGAAGCTTAATGCAATGTACTTAATTAATTTTGGAGCCTATTGCGCGCGACAGAAAAGATAGATCAACTATTTCTTTAATTAATTTATTAATTATGAGAGTTAATCTTTTTCGGATACTGCACTAAATTAAAACGGCTACGTCCGTACTTGAGCATTAATGAGATCACTCGATCGCTAGCAAAACTACACCTTCATTAGCTTAATCCTAAAAACTGAGTGTCTCTGTTTACCTTGTGTATAAATGAGATAATACTCTTAAGTTTATTCTAATAAATATTACGGAGTTTTACAAAAAATATTCAGCGATTGGATTTCACAAATTTAACAAAAAGTTTTTTAAAGTGAAAAATTTTCACTCCGTAATTAATATGCTAATGGATTGATGAATTAAAAAAGAAAGAATAAAAGTTTTGCTAGACAAAGATGATTAGTATACGACCTTTTAAGCATGAACAAAGCTGAATTTTTTAGACGGATTTGATTCTTGATTCTTCCTAGTTCTTACAAATCCATTTCTGTGATTTTTTCTTTTCATAATGTAATGTTGTACTCCGTAAATAATAATAATGATAATGATAATGATAATAATTTTTCCCGGGGTCAATTATGATTAACAAATAATTTTTCCCCGAGTCAATTATGCAAAGTTAAGAAACAAAAAAATTGTATTATTAATATTGCATGTTATGAAAAAGTGTAAGAAAAATATTAATGAGTGTGATTCTCAAAAATAATGTGACATGAAAAAAATATGAGACAAATTGAAACAAATGAAGTGTAAATTATTTTAATTAAAACATGAAATTTATATAATATACCCCTATTATTGGTTGATTACAACAACGTTCAATTTACTAACATTTTCCAAATCATTCCATTTGCTTCTTTTAACACCCTTTTTAATTTTTCTCCAAATAGTTACATTAATGAACTCTAATACAATAGTATATCTGCTCTAATATAATTCTTAGCGTATTAAAAAACAAAGAGTCGACATTCCTTCATTGGGTTTCAACACGTGAAATCCCTTTTTTGGAAGTCGCGTTAATACTGTTTGACTTCAAAGTCTTTGGTCCTACAAATAGTCAAGTGTGAAGATAGAAAGCACAATATATACTCCATATTAATTACTCCTTCGCTCCTAAATAGATTACAATTTTTTTTTCTCTCCTCTCAATAACTTTTGTTTGATTACGCGATTTCATTAAGTATTTGATAAGATAAAATATTTTTATCACGTATTGTTTTGTAGAACTTTTGACGTAGTTTTTTAATATGTAATTTTTATATTTTATTGATATACCAATTTGTAAATAAAATGATTTCAAAAAATAGAAAATTTTACTCTGTAACCCACAATTTGTAATTAAATTGGGGACGGATAGAGTATATGAATATCTGATAAAAGCCACCGTAGTATATACGGGTGAGTACTGGATCCATTTGGTTGGGCGGATACATACTAATAACATACTCCGTACGTGTTTCTGTTTTTAGTACACCATATATATATATATATATATATATATATATATATATATATATATATATATATATATATATATATATATATATATATATATATATATATATATATATATATATATATATATATATATATATATATATATATATAGCTGGCTAATAGACATAAGGGGCCGCTCATTTATATATAGTCTTCCCCCTTTTTTTCTCTTCATTCTTCATTTGGTTTTAAAGGTTGGCGGTGGTGTAGGGAAGCATGCAGGCTGGGTTTTTAATGTTATGAAATTAATATCTTTACTTTGGATAAAAAAAATACTTTAAAAAAAGGTTTAAAGGTTGGAAATTAAAGTATGTATTGTTCTGTGAAATTTACACTAAATAGTACTAAAACGACTCTCTCCGTCCCAAAAGTCTCTCTTGTTTACTATTACGACCTCTCGATAACTCTTACTCCCCTCGTTCTAAAATTAACTTTCCATTTGACTTTTCACGGTCTCCAATGCGGCACTTTGACCATTAATATCTCCATTTTTATATGAATATATATTATCAAAATAATATATTTCAAAACTATGTTTCAAAATGAATCTATTGATACTAAATTTATATGAAACTTTAATATATTTTTTACGTAATATGCAGTCAAAGTTTAAAGACTTTGACTGCAAAAGTCAAAATGGGAAATTAATTTTAGGACGGAGAGAGTATTTGTTTGCGTGTTTTCATTGATCATTTGATAAAATAAAATATTCTTTTCATCTCTTATTTTGTAGAGTTTTGGATGTAGTTTTTATGTGTTGTTTTTTTACCAATTTGCAAATACAATAATTTTAAAAACTACGAGATTTTGCACGTTAATCAAAGTAAGAAAATTTTTTTGGGACGGAGGGAGTATGTCTTTTAGTTTCCCAATGTAGTACCTACAACTTTTTATTTCCTAAATAGTACTTGAATAATATCCAGTGGCCTGAACAATGTTCAGTGCCGGTGGACATTTACTTTGAAAAATGTCGAGCGGCTGTCGAGATTTAGTTAAACAATGTCTGATGGATATCGAAGAGCGATACTACATTCGAAAATAAAAACATATCATAGTACATTGAGAAACTCGCTATATTTTAAGGCATACCTTTGGATAATTTTTCTTTGTTTGTGTGTAATGAAAAAGTGATGCGCCATATATCATAATCTTATGATTAGTGATTAGAGAAAGTAGAGATGTGTTTACTTAGGGTGGAGAAAATACATGGCAAGAAAATAAAATAAGAGTAAAAAATTAAAAATATACGGAGTACTAAAATAGGAGTTTCATGTTTTTTATTTTCAATATAAGAGTTAAAATGCATTTACATTACTCATCATGACCATTTATATTACCAAAACGTATAGTAAAATGCTCATATACAATGTCACATTATTACTAGTCCGGACCCATTTTCGGAGGAGGCTTATATTCTTAATTTATACGACAATGTTATTTTTTGTTAAAAAATTAAATGCTAAACTTTATTTCATTATGATACAATAACCTATTTTCTCTCTGCCGTGCTCGGTCCTTTGTTCTTAAATTATACTATTTCTGCCCCGTAAAATCTTTCAACTTTCACATCTTACTTGTCCTATAAAATATTTCAATTTAGACTAAATGAACACAATTGACTTTAGTTTTCTTAAATCTAAGTGAACATACTTCAACTATCATCTACGGCTTACTCATCTTGATATTTACTCAATCCTACTCGTTTCAATTTTTGTCATTTTACTTTGATCAAATTTCTACAATTTCCCCTTCCAAAAGCAAAAATAATAAAAGTTTTGTGGGACAGAAGAAGTAATTATCATGCAGATTTTGGACACTAAACACGTGGAAATCAAAATAATGATTTTTGTTTTTATCTTCTTCAATGGATCAATATAATAAACAGTTGGAAAATAAAACAAATATAAAGTGATCCAAATATATGGGTGGACATATATATAGCTAGAGATATTGAAGTGATGATACGGTGCATGCAAAGCTGGATTACATTATATACTAAAGCTAAATAAACAAAACCAATATATATATATATATATATATATATATATATATATATATATATATATATATATATATATATATATATATATATATATATATATATATATATATATATATATATATATATATATATATATATTTATATTTATATTTATATTTATATACGGATGGATCAAGAAAATATACAAATCAGATTGTGTGTGCGTACGAGGGTGCATAAATATACGTAAACTGTGAGACATCACCCGTACGTGTATACACTTGAAACAATTGTCATTTATTATTGTTATTGTCACGCTGCTGGTTGTGTAATTTGTTTCGGTCGTTTTATTTCCTATCTCTTTAGCGAATTGATCACATTTCTGGTTATATATTACTCTCTAAGTCTCTGAAAAAAGCGCATTCATTTTATTTTCACCGTATTTCCCGTTCATCACGGGTAGAATTTATTTTGAAGGTATTTTAGATATTTTGGATAATATATAAATGTTTTACGGAATGCAAAAAAAAATGAAAGAGTAAGCTAAGTTCTTTTCAGAGACCGAGGAAATATTATTATTATTATTATTATTATTATTATTATTATTATTATTATTATTATTATTATTATTATTATTATGTTGGAGTGAATAATGAATTGAATATCCTTAAAGATACTCACACATGTGAGGTGTGACTCCAGATTAAACAAAACAGTTTCCTTGAAGATATACACATTATATATACATGCACGTGCTACAGAACATACACTCGTTCATGAACAATTTTTTTAAGCGAAATAAATAAATAAACGCGTACGGAAGTTACTCAAAAGGTTGAATTTTCCAATTACTCCCCCGTCCTTAATTTGATTACAAATTGCGGGTTACGGAATAAAATTTCCTACTTTTTGAAATCATTTTATTTACAAATTGTATATCAATAAGATATAATACTTTTTGAAATCATTTTATTTACAAATTGTATATCATTTTAATTACATCAAAATTTTTACTCCATCTGTTTGCAAAAAAGCTTCCTACTTTGACTTGGAGCCAAAATAAGCAAGTGTAAAATTATAGTTGACTTCCAAGTCTGCCCCTGACGTGATGGGTAAAAGTAAGATGTGATGGATTGATTATTAAAGAAAAAGTATGATGTGATGGGTAGAGTATGAAAAAATAAGGGTAGAAGTGGGTTTTTATAGAAAGGAGAAGTGTTTTGTTGGAAGTTGAAAAAATGAAAGAGGAAGTATTTTTGAGAACGGAGAGAGTACAAAATAATAGATGATAAGAATATTTTATTTGAGCAATGCTATGTTCACAAACAGAATGATCACAAACTTTACAAACTTACTATTTGTAGTTTAAATTTCCATTTTAAAATTTTTTTAGACTATTTAATTTTCTTTATAGAAGTTCACAAATAGGAAGTTTGTGAAGTTTGTGACCATTATGTTTGTGAACCAATCATTTTCTATTTTATTTTATCAAATACGTAATAAAATCGCGTAAACAAACAAAAGTTATCGAAAGTAGAGTGAAAAAATTGTAATCTATTTAAGAACTTTAATTGGATACATATTCCATGTCATTGTTGGCGTGTGTATATACGGAGTATTTGTGTATATAGTTGATGCTATGAATGTGCCCCTAGTGAAAAAAGGGCCGGTAAGAGAGAGTGAGAAGAACGAGAGACTTTCACAATTTATTGAAATAAATTATACTATCTCCAATCCATAAACTTCTTCACCTTTCCTTTTTTGGAAGAAAAACAAAAATAGCACTTTTAGAGCTTTAAAATACTTTAAATAAGAGTGTGTGTTATATATTTCATACTTGTGATTTCGATTTTGTCCTTTAACTAAACAACAAAAATTCATTGCACATTAGGGGTGGACATGGTACGGTTCCGGTTCCGGAACCGCCGGTTCCGGTACCGTCACCCCTTGGTACCGGTACCGGTACCGGATCGGCCGGTACCGGCGGTTTCGGTTCCGGTTCCGGTTCCGGTACCGTTTCGGCCACCCATAATTTCTTCTTTTTTTTTTGCTTTTTTATTAAATTTTTAAAGTGTAGAATTGTAAATGTGTAATTGTTAAAAGAAATGATAAAATAAAAAACTCTAAAAATGAAATTAATAAAGGAAAGAATGAAATAAAAAATAAAAATAAAAAAAAAAATAATTACGGTACCGGAACCGGTACCGCCGGTGCCGGTACCGAAAAATGGGCACCGGAACCGGTACCGGAGTGGGCGGTACCGGTACCGGTTCCCGGAACCGGTGGACCGTCCCGGCCGACGGTAACGGTACCGGTACCAGCGGTACCGTTTCCGGTCACGGTACCGTACCGGTACCGTGTCCACCCCTATTGCACACTGCCAAAAATATGACTATTTTGAGCAGTGTGATTGTTCACTTGTAACTGTGTAGTGGCAGTGTGATGTTTTATATGTGAATATTTAATGTGGCAGTGTAGAATGGATACATGTTGTTATATCTTACGGCAGTGTGTAAGTGTATTATTGTGTTCCTTAATTTCATGTTGGAGTGTAATGTCCATTAATGTATGTGGTAGTGCTTTCATGTGTGAATTCTACTTGTCAGAAAGTGTATGACTGTTTTCATGTATGGATTCCACACTACCCAAAAAATGTACAACTCTTTTTATGTATGAATTCCACACTGCCAAAAATGTGTATGACTATTTTCATATATGAATTCCACACCCAAAAATGTATGATTGATTTCATGAAAATCTATTACACCAAAACACATTGACTGAACATGAGCGTTAAATGTGGAACTTAATTTAATACGTACGAACTTGTTTACACATTATACATTGGTAAACAACGTAGGGGGAGAATCTCGAAGAGCTATGGTAAACGGTGTAGGATGATGTTCTCGCACATATGAGATGCACGAATGAGAAGGAGCCGCACGTATGAAGAGGAGTGGCTACGTGAATAACCTAAGTCTTATCAAATAATTTAAAGTAATTAAAAAAAGTAGAAATTTATAAAAGGTAGATGGCATGATTGGAAGATATTGACACTATAAATAGCTAAATTGGTATACAAGATTAAGGAGTGTTATATGCGTAATATTGAGTGACTTAGAGTGCTACTTAGGGTGATTTCTTTTCTTTTTTTGTCTCACTATCTCATTCCCTTATCTATTAAAAAACTACTTTTACCGGCCCCTTACTTTTGTAGACATTACTTATCACATCATACTTTTTTACTAATAATCTATCAATCACATTTTACTTTTACCCATCACATCAATGTTATTTTTGGAAAATCAACACCAAAATATCTCTCTCTTAATTTTCCAAAAAGTCAAAAGGGGAACGACTTTAAGGGACGGGGGGAGTATTTCCTTCATAATTACTCTTCATACTGTCAAATTTTGATAATTTTCTTTACCTATTTTTGTTTCTTATTTGATAAAATAAGAGAAAAATGCAGTGTTTACTCCCGAATTCTTTGAAAATTGCATGATTTATCCATGAACATTTAAGAGTATGTCGTTTCACCTCAAATGTTTTGAAAGTTACACGATTTATTTCTGAACATTTAAAAATGCACCAAATATTCTTGAATAATTTAGAACGTTGCACTGTTGGTCCTAAAGTACTAGATATGGAGTGCGTTGCTCTCACGCACGGGAGTTGCGAGTATGATTCATTTGGCCCTTGTAAATTCTCTAAAGTACCATTTTCCAAAATTGTTGTCTTTATTTAAATGGTTAGGGATAAACCGTGCAATTTCTGAAGTGTTCAGGAGTGTATTTGGTGCATTTTTTAATGTTCATGGTAAACAATGTAATTTGTGAAAAATTAAGGGGTATTTAGTGCACTTCTAATATTCAAGGGTAAACTGTGTAATTTCTGAAGAATTCGGGGGTAAACTGTCATTTTTCTCAATAAAATAATATAATCTTGTCATCTTTTGTTTTAAAGAACTTTTGATGTGATTTTTAAATGTATAGATTTTATTTTTTAATTTTATACTTTCAATCAAATAAATTGAATTAAAAAAAATTGATCAATGCTTGTAAACAGAAATGTGAAGAACTTTATAGGAAGGAGCGAGTACTAATACTAGTTTTAATCTCGTGCTTTGCATAAGGTCATATACATTCTAAATGTTTTATAATAAAATCATCACCAAGGTTACCATGACATTGGGAACCAATGTCATGAGATGACCCGTGGGCGCTCCGGTGCCCCATTCGTAATATTGACGGTTCCTAACCCCCCGATAAACCCCCCACTTCCCCGCCTCGACCCAAACACCCCCCACCCCCTTCAATTACACCCCACAAGTTGATTTCGACTTTGGAGTCAAAATTTGACTCCAAAGTCAAAATCAACTTGTGGGGTGCAATTGAAGGGGGGTGTTCGAGTCAGGGCGTGGAGGGGGGTTTACCGGGGGGGGGGGGGGTTAGGAGGGGTAAGAACCATCAATTTTACGAACGGGGTACTAGAGCGCCCCCGAGTCATCCTATGACATTGGTTCGACTAAACTATGAGTAAAGTAATTGAAAGAACCAATATAGTCTTAAAAAAAAGCTACTCCCTCCGTCCCATGAAACCTTTTTCCTTTCTTTTTTTATTTGTCCCACAAAACACTTCTCATTTCTATTAAAAAGTCACTTTTACTCCTTACTTTTTCATACCCTAACTATCACATCATGCCTTTTTACTAATAATCTATCCATCAAATGATACTTTTACCCATCACATCAAAGGACATTTTTGGAAATTCAATACCAAAATACACGCTCCTTAAATCCCTCCTAAAAAGCAAAAGGCTCATGTTTCATGGGACGGAGGGAGTATATAATATATATACTCTCTTTGTTTCAAAAAAGAATAAACTTAGGGTACACCAAAATGAGGTACCTCATTTGTACACCTGGCAAATACAGACACTTAGCGTCTGTGGATCACTGCACAGATACTAATTGTCTGTGTTTATCTGTGTTTGTCTGTTGTACAAATGGGGTACTCTATTTTGGTGTATCTAAAAAATAGGTAATGTTTTGTGGGACGAAGTATTATTATAAGTGAACAACAATCATAAAAAAACAATAATGCAGGAAAATCCCACAAAAGTAAAATTTAGGGAGGAGTAAATGTGTGTGTGTGTGTTGACTCATTTAGTATTTTAATATGGTTTGTTGACTCTATAATGGTAATTAATTGAAATTTTTTTTTGGATAAAATAAATACTCTCTTCATCCCTAAATATTTGCCACATTCGTATTCCTAGAGTAAAATATCAAGTTTTTTCAATTCATTTTATTTACATATCGGTATAAAAATAAAAAATAAAATTTACATATCAAAAAATTATATGAAAAGTTCTTCGAAATAAGAGGTGTCAAGAATATTTTATTTTATCAAATAACCAATGAAAATGTAGAAGTAAACAAACGTTCCTACGACTTCTGAAAAAGCAAATGTTGTACTCCCTCCGTCCTATAATGATCTTCCCAGAACACTATTCCAACTTCACGGGAATTTATATTTATTTGTGTTTTTTCATGGCCTATATGATAAAATAAAATATTCTTGTCACCACTTGTTTTGTTGAACTTTTGGTGTAGTTTTTAAATATGTATGTTTTATTTTTTATTTCTATACCAATATTTAAATAAAATAGATTGAAAAAACTTGAGATTTTTTTTCGTTTTGCGAACCGGGAAGATCATTATAGGACGGAGGGAGTAAATATTTTGGGACGGAGGAAGTATTTTTTTAAATATATTTTTATATAAATTGGGGCACTACAAATCTACAATTGCTGTCTTGTGCTACTGTGCTAGTCGGATTATTGTAGGCAAGCGACTAGGCATCTCGTGTTTGCGCTTTCGGGTTTATAATTAGAGAAGAACCCACTGGGCTTGGGGAATTGATCCAAATGTAGTTTGGCCCAAACGAAAGGTCCATTCCGCTATCGATACTCATTATGGTAGCATCTTTTTTCCATTTCAAAATATTTGGCTCAATTTTCTTTTTTATTCGTGACAAAATGATTTATTCAATTTTTTGTTAAAAAAAACAATGTTCTCTAAGATATTTTTTCTCTTCTAAATAGATCGTAACCGCCCGTATTTCACTTTTTTCTATATATATCTTTTGAGTACTTCCATGGTATACCTTGGTACATACGATTTTTGTGGACCTTCTCACATAAAAAATCTTATTTTTAATTTTTTTAAAACCAAAGATTATTTAAATAGTAGAAAAATACTTATTTTGTTCATATGTAGGTCAGCGATGAACCTTAAGTCTACAATAAAATTTGCCATATCCCATTAAACTTCTTATGGATATTTCTCTTAATATTCATAAAATCAAAATGAATGAACTATTCTAAGACAATCAGCGAAGTTGTACAGATGAACCTATTTCTATTAAATTTATATTATAATTCAATATACTTTTTTATAATTATAGTAAAATAGAATCACTATTTAACTGAAAAATCCAAACAGGAGGAGTTTTCGGGGACGGAGGGAGTAGGATGTTACACTCATCCCCTACTACGTGCTAAACTAATTTTAATTTTATGTTGGTCGAGTTTGTTAGTTTTTAAATCAAGTTCTCACTTCATTCAATATAAAATTTCAACTTTTTATACCGAGTATGTCTTGAAATAAAATAAATAAAATTTTACTCTGTAACTATTTTATATGAAATGATTGTATGGTTGTGTGATTTCTCTTTTCTTCGTACTAATTTAATGAGAAAATGCTAAAGTATGAGCAAAACATTAAAAATATATTAAAATAGAACTTCCATATTTTTATTTCTGAAATAGGAGTTAAAATACATTTACATTACCAAACATGATCATGTACATCACCAAAAAGTATAGTAATGTGCACATGTATAGGCGTATAGTGCCACATTACAACCACATTACCACAATGCAAAGTCTTACTTAGAAAATAAAAACATGAAACTCCTATTTTGGTATTTTTTTTCTATATTTTAATCCTATTTAGATTAAATTCTAGTAAAAATATGTTTTAAGAATATTTTGGACGAATACACGAACATGAAGGTAGTATATATATGAATCTGGTGTTTTAGATTGTGAGATCTAAGGATCAAGATTGCATTAAAATTAGGTGCACCAAAATGGTTTGAAAATGCATCATGTCAAAATGCACCAAAATTACTTGAAAATGCACTTTCTTAAAATCTGAGCACATGATGCAATCTGAGCCGCACGATACATCAGATCCAACGACTAGATTTTATTCTCATTTCTCTACACAAGGTGCATTTTCACGGGAACCAGTATATATATGTGTGTGTGTGTGTCTATATATATATATATATATATATATATATATATATATATATATATATATATATATATATATATATATATATCTCAATGTAGGATCATTATCTATTAGTCATTATTCAACTAAATGTCCAGCATCACTTGGACATTATTCTTTTCAGTAGACATTATTAAGTCCTATTTAGAGAATAAAAAAGTGTAAGTCCTACATTAGGAAAGAACTTATGTTTTAGTCCTATTCACTGCAAATTTCACATATTAAAATACAAATATAATATTTCAAAATTATTTCTTAGAAAGCTATTGATGCTAAATTAATATTACAATTCAATTTTTGTGTGTATATATTTTATTTTAGTCAAAGGTTTTAGACTTTTAACTAGGAATGACAAAATGAGAAAAAAGAACAGAACACAAATAAAGAATAGTTACTACAACTTTTATTTTCTTTCCACGAATTCCAAGCAAATTGTTTCATTTTTCTTAAGAATCAAATGCGATCAGTTATGACTTTATGAGACATTAGTAAATTGTTTCAATGGTTAATTCTTTGTGGCTTTGTGGTGAAAACAGAACTTAATTAACCTAACATGGCTGGCTTGAGCTTTCCATCCATACTCGAAAGCCCATGTTAAATGGGATTTTTGGTTAACGGATGAGAGCTGAGGAGCTTATGTACCTGTTTGGGAATAGCGTTAGAGATTAGCGTTAGCGTTTTGAAAAGGCTATCTACGGCCAGCGTTTAGCATTAGCGTTTTCAAAGTAATCTGCACCGTTAAAATATTATCCAAAACGCTAACGCTAATCTCTAACGCTATTCCCAAACAGGCCCTATATGACGGCGTTCCATCCACGTTTGAGTTTTAATTTATAAACAATTTATACTCCAGCTTAAAAATACGTACAAAGAAAGACAACATCAATGAACTTGTACATTCAAAATAACTTATAATTGAGTAGTTTTGCCTGACTAAAAAACACAATTTATGAGTATCTCTAAGAAAAAAACTAAGGAAATCTTAATTTTGACACGAATTTGACATTATACTTAACATACAATAAGTATTTAATTATGAGAAATTATAGGTGAAAGTGAGTTTAAAAGGTAAGGTCTTCTGGCAAAAATGGCACTCCCTATTTTGAAAGATTGTCGTACTCAACTTATTCTTATCATTTATTCTTCATTCTTAAATATATCTCTATTATTACTCCATTTTTTATACATTAGATTTTCAAAAAATATGGACGAAACATTATCTGTAATTTATATGATTCTTGAGGTATCTAAAAAGCTATAATATACAATTAATTGAAAAAAGAAGGGGTCCTACTTATTTTTATTGTAATAAAATCAGATAAAACTAGATTGAAAATAACTTTAAATATAACTATAATTATATCAAGCCAAATCAAAACGAACTTTAATTATATCAAATAAAATCAAATTATATCAGACGAAGAGAAGATGTTATTATGGAAATCAAATCAAATCAAACCACATCAAAAACAATTTTAATGATAACAGCAATCAAATTAGATAAAATTAAATCAGATCAGAACTTAAGAAGCTTTACATATATGTTTATTTGGGGTGTAAAAAAGAAATAGATGTCGGAAGAAACTCAGAAAAGTTGGAAAAAATTATGAGTTGAAAAAAGGTAGAGAGAGTTAGAAAATGTTGGAAAAAATAAAATGTTAGAATAACCCCCCTATTAAATATTCACCTAAATAAATACTCCGTATGTAAGAAAACTAATTTTGGATAAAAAATTCATCTTTAGATGCGTTTGAGTTGATATGTTATAAATTTTTATATGTGATATTATTGTATATCCATCACATGTAAATATGTTTTTAGTCGTTTTTTGAAAAAATTTGAAAGAGTTTGAAGGAAGTATGAGAAGTTCGAAGAAACTAGAAAAAGTTAAAAAAAATTGGAAGTTAACTCTTTCAACCTAAATAAACAGACTAAGGGTGCGTTTGGTGAGTTTTTAGAGGTATGAAAGACATGAGTTTTGAAAATATCAAAGAAATGATATGCATTTAAAAACCTGAAACGAAGTTATTTGGAGATATGTAGA
The DNA here is from genome assembly GCA_003260385.1 of Cuscuta australis. Taxonomy (NCBI): domain Eukaryota; kingdom Viridiplantae; phylum Streptophyta; class Magnoliopsida; order Solanales; family Convolvulaceae; genus Cuscuta; species Cuscuta australis. The sequence continues at coordinate 2,098,400 of NQVE01000194.1, forward strand.
ATCTCAGTTTAATTAGTGAATGATGAGCGGTTAAGAGAGATTTCAAAAACTTCTAAACATGAATAATTTATGATATTTATAGATATCAAACTCAAAATCTTTCTTTTTTTACTAAATACCAAGAAAGGATTTTAATATTTAGAGATATCCAAATTAATACTCCAAAGACACTTTTAACTGTTTTAAGTCATTATCATTTCCCACAACAAAAAAATTTCAATTACATGGTAGGAAGGACCCGAAAACGAGCACCGGTCCCAAGCAGATCTGAGTAGGTGACCAGCGCCTACTTCACCACAGTTCCTCAGTGGAGCTCCCTCCTCGCCGCCTCCGCCGTATCTCTCCACCTCCAAGAAGCCACCAAAACCCCACCCTCACCCGATCCATATCCTCCTCCTCCTCCTCCTCCTCCCCAAACGGCAAACCCGACCGACCGTCTGGTGTGCTTTGCTCCTTCCGCTGCTCAACACTTCGCCACTGCCGGAAAAGGTCTCCAGTCTGAACGTAGGTTGTGCGTATGTTTCTCAGGCCCTTTCCGATGTCCTTTTTTTAGTAACATCAATCCTTACTGGTCACTCTGCAAACCCTAACTTAGGGTTTTTTTTTCTGGCGTTACATTGACCACCTAGAACACTTAATCACTATTTAGAGTAGTGTTGAAATGAAACCAAACAAATGCATGGCTTATTTTGAGCCTCTATTTGTCTTACCATTCTTTGCTGCTGGTTTTAAAAAATACTTAGTAGAAAAGACGATTGACTCAACATGAAATGCTATATTGGCCTTCCAAAACAAATGCTATAGTGGAACTATGTTGGTTTCTTTGAATGCCATGCCACATGATTTTTCGTTTGGGGTTGATTTTCTTAGCTAATACGAGTAGTTATTTGTAAAATGTAGCTCCATTGAAGATTTTTAATGCTGCACCGTTTCAAAGTAAAAAATGGCTCCAAATCCCAGAGTTTACAAAGCCTTTCGAGCAATGAAGGATCTTGGAATATCGGAAGTAAAGGTGAAACCAGTGTTGAAACACCTTTTAAAAATATATGATAAAAACTGGGAGCTCATTGAAGAAGAGAATTACAGAGCCCTCGCAGATGCCATTTTCGAGAGGGAGGAAGCAGAGGTATTCTATTTTAATATGTCCTTTTGATGTTTAAATTCCTGTTAGGAGCTTTACTCTCTGTCACTTTTTATTTCTTGTCACATTTTTTTTGTCCTTCTAATATGCATTTTGATTTGTATAAAATGCAGGCTGTGCAACCCAAAAAGCCAGAGAACATTGAAGTAGTGAGAATTCGTTTCTAATTGTTTGTCTTTTTATGCTAAAGCGGGATGCTGGTTTTATCATTCTAACTGATTCATCTTCTGCCCCTTTCCCTCTTGTTCTCCATTACTCTCTCTCTCTCTCTCTCTCTCACACACACACACATCTAGCCTGTGGGAGCTCTGGATGAAGAAGCGACGCTTGAAGAGCCCGAACGACCACTTAAGCGACTGCGTTTAAAATACCAGGACAGTCAACCTTCCCCTTCACAATTCAACTCGGCTCACACTTCCTTGATAAAACCCAAAGTTGAGGTTGAAGATCTGCCCAATGATCATCAACAGAGTAGCTCTCATCTTGGCAGGATGGACATGCCTCAACTCAGTAATCGAGGCATGTCAGTCTCTTCCCAGCCAATTCAAGCCATAAACAAACGAAAGCAACCTACCATAGATAATCCCAACAAACATCTAGCACTTCAATCTGCACCTCAGATTACCTCTGGTGCTCTTGCTTTGATCAAGCCCAAGGATGAGCCGTTTACTGATGATATGCCACACTATGAGGCCCCCATTGCAATTCTCCCCCCGGGTAATGTTTAGTTGATGGTGTATGCTGCCTTTTCAGTTTAAATATTATCTTGAAATTCATTATTTTTAATGCTTTTCCTCTGGCTGGTTGTGGTAATTCGTGAATTAAATTTGAGTATCATTTCTTTCTTCTTTTACAGAACCGGTGACTGAAGTTGCTGCCATTGCACCAAACGGAAACCTTCTAACCGTGGATCAAGTTGCTCACCAAGAAGCCTTAGCATCAGGATCCAATATGGGAAAAGATTCTAGGAATGATGTTGCATTGAATCAACAATTGTCAAGGATTGAAGAAGAGAGACATGCATCTAATCTAGAGATTGCTTCTTCTCGGTATGGAGAAGTTAAGATCTCTATAAATTGTTCTTCTGCACATGGAGGACCTGACTTTCATCTGCCTAGCCTTGAAGAGGTGCTTAAATTGATTGAAGATAAATGTCTGAGAGCTTACAAAATTATAGATCCGGGCTTTTCTGTGACAAAGCTAATGAAAGATATGTGTGAGTGTGTCTTGGAACTGGGGACCAAGTCCTACCATGAAAGGCCGGAAACAATTAATGTGATGTCAGCAGCTATTAATCAGTTGGAAGCAACGCTTATGGAAGATGATGTTTTTGATTCCACATGCAGGCTTCCTGACTCTACAAATGAACTCTTGAATTTTGAAACTGATACAGTTTTGGATCCACCACAAATTCCAAACCTTGCCCCACCTAGCAATGGTGTTCGTGACAATACACTACCTGATGAAAGTTTGTCTGAAAAAAACTGTGCTGAAAATGGTATTGAACAGACAGATCTTCATATTATGGTTGGGGTTGAGTCATTGAATGCATCTTCTAATGAAAGAATTTCATTTCCCCATGAGGTTATTGATATTACTAATGGCCAAGAGAAGATGATGATTTCAATAGTGAACGAGGTTGATAGTGAGTGTCCCCCATTGTTCCACTATATACCTCAGAATGCAGTATTTCAAAATGCGCGTGTGAATATCTCTTTGGTACTTATTGGCGATAGTCACTGTTGTTTAACTTGCTCTGGTGATTGTCTGTCACTGTCTGTGCCTTGTGCTTGTGCTCAACAAAAAAATGGTGGTTTTGCTTACACCAAACATGGCCTTGTCAAAGAAGAGCTTTTGAATGAGAGTGTTTCTATGAGCCAGGACCCTGGAAAACATAGCCAGCTCTTTTGCAAGCAGTGTCCTGTGGAAAGATCTAAAAGTGACGATATTTTAGAGGCTTGCAAAGGTCATTTGGCTAGGACGTTCATTAAAGAGTGCTGGTGGAAGTGTGGGTGCAACAAGCAGTGTGGCAATCGCGTGGTCCAACGTGGGATAGTTCGAAAGTTACAGGTTTGACTTTGCACTTAGGTTCATGGATCAAACAATTATTACATTCCATATTTGTTCTCCAATCCGTTGATCAGGACTTCTTGCTTTTTGTGTTACACCCTATCACAAGTTTCTGATTATAGTAAATTTCCTCTTAGTACATACATATCGGTTTTAAACCATTCGATTTCATTCAATTAATTTCTCTCTGATTATACATCTTCAGGTTTTTATGACATCTGAAGGAAAAGGATGGGGACTACGTACTCTTGAAGACCTACCAAGAGGTGCATTCGTTTGCGAGTATGTTGGAGAAGTTCTCACGAATGCTGAATTCTTTGATCGTATTTCAAGAAGCCCTAGTGGCGAGAAGCATTCTCATCCTGTGCTGCTTGATGCTGGTTGGGGTTCTGGAGACATTAAGGGCGATGAAGCCCTTTGCTTAGATGCTACACATTATGGCAATATTGCAAGGTTTATTAATCACAGGTAGTGTATATTACACAAAAAAGGATTGCATTCTATGTTCTTTTTTTTCTTTCATTAATCACAGGTGGTGTATATTACACAAAAAGGATTGTGTTCTATGTTCTTTCATTAATCACAGGTAGTTTTTCTTCTTTCTTTTGGTGATATGCCAGATGCTTTGATTCGAATTTAGTCAATATTCCTGTTGAGATTGAGAGTCCGGATCGGCACTATTATCACGTATGGACTTCTATTGCTTATGCATGTCCCTGTTTTTCTATTTCACAATTTTTATTTTTATTCAAGTGTGGGCTCCTATGTGAGTATTTGTTAATTTGATGCAGTTTGCTTTCTTCACCACAAGGGATGTTAAAGCAATGGAAGAGCTGACGTGGGTGAGTAGTTGCAACATGTTTGGGTTGTTTGATATTTTTTGGATTAGAGGGGAATTTAATACTCCATAATAATCATGACTCAAAACCTGTTCTTTTGGGTTGGAAAAATTTTCTTCCAACAATTCCCAACTCTTAGTTTCTTCCAACTGCTTTCATTTTCTTCCAAATTCTTCTAGAATTTTCCAACTCCTTACACTTTCTTCGAACTCCTTCGAGTTTCTTCCAACATTAAGCTCTATTTTCCCAACCTAAAAGAACAAGCTCTTAGTGCCTACATTATAACGGATGCCTAAAGATGTCTTAAGTTATAGCATGTAAGGCTGTTAAAATTGCTTAAGTGCCTACACTTTTTTGACTGAAGTTATATTAACCTCATTTCATATTAAGATTTGCATAAAATTAAAAAATAAAATTTACATATTTAAAAACTACATCGAAAGATCTACCAAACAAGAGGTGATATGATTATATTATTTTATCAAATGAGTGATAGAATGGGCAAAGCAAGTAAAAAGGTTCGACCCTGTGAATACTGTTTGTAAACTTTCTAATTGGACAGAGGGAGTAATAAGTTGAATGAAAGCTTTGAAGAGCATGCAAATTGTATATTCATTGTGTAACAGATATAGCTGTAAAAATCTGCTGTGATGTTTTCTTTCATGCGGATTCAAAACAAATGCCATGCTTGTGGTTCAGGCAGGCTATGAGTAAATGCATTTGAAAAACCATTAGGTATTTTTCACTTTGGAGTGAATCCATATCTATTGCATGAATTAGTGCGTGAACCTTATTTCTGGTGTTACTGCTCATATGTACAAGTATGGCTTCAAGTTATGATTTGGTTTATTGTTACGACTTTTTTCTCCCATTCAATTTCTTGGAATTTTATACTTGACATTTCATAAAACTCATGGAGTCTGTCAACAGCAGATGCAAAGATGCACATTTGCCAATTGCCACTAGTTAGGCATATATCTTGAGCTGAATTCATAGTTTGTAGTGATAAACTTCACGTTAATTTATGCAGGATTATGGGATTGATTTCGATGACCTCGATCATCCTGTAAAAGCATTCCAATGCCAGTGTGGAAGCCAATTCTGCCGGAATATAAAGCGATTAAGTAGTAAGTAGTGATGGTGAAAGGTTACAATGATGCTTTATTTCTCATCCTGCCAAGTCAACATAGTAAGTAGCCTGATGTCTTGTTAATGTTTTTTTTAGGGTCCAGAGGAAGGAGATGAAATATATATCATTTTTGGGAAAGAAATGCACTTTGTGATGCTGCAGAATCCAAATTTTATTTCCCATCCCTTTGTTTTCACCTTTTGACATTTTTTTGTGCCTGTGCAGTGTACATTATATGCACCAAGTATTTAAGAAAGGGCATAGCCTAGAGGGGTTTTCTTTCTTTCTTTTGAGTTCAGAACTTGTCGGGGTAGCGACCCTCAAGTCTTAACTCGCGCCTGGTGTTTCTATAACTCTATCATCATAACTAATTACTCGGGGACATAGGTAATATTTTCTTTCACCCCTGTATATGTGACATTGATGTTCAATGTCATAGGATGATCCAGGGCTTCTATAATGTTCCGTTTGAAAATTGATGATTTTTACCCTTGCCCACCTGCCCCCCCCGGCCTCCTTCCATCAGGCTACACTTAGTTCCAAGTACTAGTACAGTGACGAAAAGTGACACCGTCTTACATAAAGTGGGGCACGGTCTTTGAGACAGTCTCGTCCTAGTGTTGCTACTGGAAGCTAGTCATGAATGTGTGTATACAGTCGTTTAGCAACGCTCGTTTATGAACATTCAGAGAAAGAACCATTGTTAGTTGGATCGGAAGAACACAATGAAGAAAGAAAGAAAGAGAAAAAGAAGGAATGATGATCCGATTGAATTGGAGGAGGCAATATATGGGCATCCATCTTCTTTTCTCTCTGAAAAACCTAGTTCACCACCCGTTGGAATTGAAATTGAATATATTTTGCCTTCCCCGTCCTCTTTCCCGCACCGGTTTCATTAAGATATTCATTTTCCTTTTAGAAATATCTGAATCCTAGTTATAAAACTATTGAATATTTTTGGAATATATTCGACAATTTTTTTTAATGGAATCCTAGTTTAACAAAAAAAATATTTTAATACATATTTATGATTCTAATTGCATACTTGGAAAACGTATCTAAAAAATATTCTCTGGCTTAGTTTGCGGATAATTTGAAGTGATATGTAAGGGGTCTAAGGTTCGAATATTATGAATTTTAAATAACAAAAGAGGTTGACCATGAAAAGATTTATTCAAATACCCTTACTAATAAATGTTTAAACATGGAAAATGAGAAGATTAGATTTGGACGGGGAAGAAAAAATTGAGAATATTCTAGTCCAGACATACGTATATATGAGAAATGGAAAGATTAAATTCAGATAGAGAAAAAGGAAAGATGAGAAGATTTAGTCTGAATATATGGAGTAATAAATAGATCTATAAATATAATTTTATTAATTTGAAATATTTTAGAAAGATATCATGTAAATAAAATATTTATAAACGATTCCATCCGTTCTGAAGTAAGACTCCTACTTTGATTTACAGTGTTCCACCAAAATTATTTTCAATTAAATATAACTAAAAAATTGTCTAGAATTTTTTGTCAGCATGAGTCTTATTTTGGAAAGAAATGCATTAATATACACTCTCTTGTATATTAAAAATGAAATTCAGTTTTAAAAATGAAATTCAGTTTTAAAAATAATAAATTACAGGAAAATAAAGTAAAAATTCCATATTTACAAAATATTGAGTTTAGTAATTATGAATTTACACTTTTATTAAATATTTTATTTTCATAAATTCTTCTAATAAATAATTATAAATTTTATAAAATTTTAGTTTCAAATTTATAAGATTATATTTATAGTTTTATTTATTACATTTCCATACTAAAAAGTTTAAAATTATTATTTTTATTTTTAATGAAGTTTTATTTCGAAAATAGACAAATTAGAGAAAATACCCACATAGAAAGAACCGTTTTGGAAATTAGTACTTCCTCCGTCCCTGAAAGGGTTTCTCTTATTGACTTTTTGGAAAATAAAGGGAGGGATATTTTTGTGTGTTGATTTTTCAAAAATACCCTTGATGTGATAGGTTAAAGTAAGATGTGATGAATATATTATTAGTAAAAAGGTATGATGTGATATGTAGCGTATGAAAAATGGAAAATGCTAGGGGTACACCAAAAGTGTACCCCAAACATCCCCCACCTCCTCCATCACTACACAAAAAAGGCAAGAAAATTTCAAAAAAAGTAAAAAATAAAAAGAAAATAAAATGAATGGTGTAGAGGCAAGTGGTGTACATTTGGGGTGCACCTTTGGTGTACCTCTAGCATATCCCATGAAAAAATTTAGGAGTAAAAATACTTTTTTAATAGAAAAAAGAACTTCTTTTGAGGACAACAAAAAAATGAAATGGAGAGATTTTTTAGGGAGTGAGGAAGTATAAGTTTTAATGTCCTTGTGATGCCATTTTGACAATAGTTAGAAAATTAAATTGAGCATTATTCTCAATTAAGGAGTTCTTCTTGATCATTAATTTATCTTAGGGACTAGGAGCGCGCCTCCTCCACGGCTCCATGTTGTGGTTCTTAAGACCCGACCATGTTAGATATATATCGTCAAAAACAAAGAAGAAGAAAGTTTACGATATAATAGAAATTAATATAATCCCTTCATTAATATAATTTTATTTCTTATTAGTTACACTATTGGATACTTTGATCATTAATATATATAGTTTTAAATAAATAAATGTTACAAAATATAAAAATTTGATGTATCAAAATGAAAAATTTCCTAAAAATGAGTAAGATGGTATCAATATATCAAAATTAAATAGGTACTCCTTAAAATAGGAGTACACACTAGCATACTAAAAACAGGACTGCCACACTGTCATAAGTCAAAGTGCTATTCGCCGCCATCATATTTTTACCGGCCTTCGCTGTATGGGAATGGAACATCAACATCTGTCACCGTAAGTATTGGATCTCTATCTCAAGAGCGTCGGTACGTGCTGACCGCCGTTAACCGAGTAATCCCCCATTGCAGTCACCACACTATTACTTATCACACTGCCATAATGCAACAGTACTCTCATCACACTCCTATATATAAATAAAATTGTAGTGTTACTCTTATTTTAATTTTTTCATGTCATTTTACTTCTATTAAGTTACACATATAGATACACTATAGATTTTGTTTCAAATGAGAATGATATATAGTTGGAGAGACTAAAAAAATACTCCCTACATCCCTAAATAAACTTCCGTTTTTGACATTTTGAGGATTTAAGGGAGGATATTTAATTTTTATGTTGACTTTCCAAAAATACCCTTGATATAATGTGTAAAAGTAAGATGTGATACGTAGATTATTAGTAAAAAGGTATGATGTGATAGGTAGGATATGAAAAAGTAAGGGGTAAAAGGGGTTTTTAAAGGAAAAAAGAAGTTTATTTGGGGACAAAGAAAAAACGAAAGAGGAAGTTTATTTAGGGACGAAGAGAGTATTTTGATACTCCCTCCGTTCCTTTAAACCCTTCCACTTTTGACTTTTGGCAAAAATAAGGAAAGTGTAATTTTGGTTGACTTTCCAATTTTGCCCTTGATGTGATGAGTAAAAGTAAGATGTGATAGTTTGGTTATTAGGGAAAAAGTTTGATATGATAGGTAGGGTATGAAAAAGTAAGGGTAAAAGTGGTTTTTTAATAGAAAGTAGAAGTGTTTTAAGGAATTCAAAAAAAAACAAAAAGAGAAGAGTTTTGTGGAACGGAGGGAGTTCATGTGTTATTATTAAGGCATGTAAACAACTAAACAAGTGAATACGTTGATCCGTCAGTTATTAATGAGGCATGGTAAAAAAGATTGGGTAGTGGTCGCACCTAATTAAACGTGGACAAGACGTGCAGCACTTGCATATTACGGAGTAATTACTTGAGAATATTTCCCACGTCTTGACTTAGCTTTTGAAGTCTAACATACTTCCTTCGTCCCATTAAACATGTGACTTTTGCTTTTTATGAGGGATTTAAGGGAAGTGTATTTTGATATTGAATTTTCAAAAATGTCTTTTGATGTGATGGGTAAAAGTATGATTTGATGGATAGATTATTAGTAAAAAGATATGATGTGATAGGTAGGGTATGAAAAATTATGGGGTAAAAGTGACTTTTTAATAGAAATGAGAAGTGTTTTGTGGGACGGATAAAAAAAGAAAGAAGAAAGGTTTCATGGGACAGAGGGAGTATTTATCTTTAGACTTAATTATAATAAAATAAAAAATACATGATATATTAATTAAACAAAATAATATTTAGAATTGTGGTAATTTGTTGGCTATGAATTTTGGGAGTAAATTAATTTCTATTATATAGTTCATGGTCAAATAATGTCATAATTTGATCAAAAAAATTAAATTATGATAATCTTTTAAATGTTGATTTTGGGAGTAAATAGACAAATGCTCGATAATTGTCTAATTTTGGAGAGCACACATATGCTAGCTATGCTCCATGTTAGAATATAAAAAATATTTCCAAGCTACAACAAAAAATACTTTATTGCAGTCATTTTGTAAAATATTTTTAAAAATATCATTTTATTTCATTAATGTACCACGTAATATTTATATACTGCATTTAACTATATGTCAAATGTTGTTTTCTAATTAATCCAAAAAATTAAAACTAGACAAACATTTAACTGTGGGAGGGATGGGCAAGATACTACCAGTATCGGGCCTATATATAAGACTGGATTGACGAGAAGGCAATGAGAGAAAAAGAGCTCTTTCATTATTAACAAAAGGGAAAGAAGAAGAAGAAAAAGAAAAGAAATTGATTGAGAAGATGCAGATCTTCGTGAAGACGTTGACGGGGAAGACGATCACTGTTGATCTGGAGAGCCACTTGGACTCCATTGATGACGTCATGTCCAAGATCCATCTCAAAGAAAGTATGCTATTTTATACTACCTCCGTCTCACTCTCTTTGTCCACTTTTGACTTTTGAAACTGTTCATCTAAGCACTTTGACTCATCAAATTCTCTCAATGTGTAAGCCTAAATATAGTCATGTGTGATCTTGTTTGATTTGTCTTAACATATAGATTATTAATATATAATTTTTATAATTTTTTAATATACAAATTACAAGATAAAATGGACTAAAGAACTGCATTGGATAGTGTGCCAAAAGATAATTGGACAAAGACAGTGGGACGGAGGGAATACATATATACTCCCTCTGGTCCTGAGATGTTTAATTTTGATTTTGAAAAGATTTAAGAGGAGTGTATTTTGATATTGAATTTTTCGAAAATGTCCTCTGATCTGATGGGTAAAAGTAAAATTCGATGGATATATTATTATTCCCTCTGTCCTTAAACTTTCTTCCCGTTGCGCAAAACGAAAAAAAATCCCAAGTTTTTTCAATCTATTTTATCTAAATATTGGTATATAAATAAAAAATAAAACATATATATTTAAAAACTACATCAAAAGTTCAACAAAACAAGTGGTGACAAGAATATTTTATTTTATCATATAGGCCATGAAAAAACACAAATAAATATAAATTCCTGTGAAGTTGGAATAGTGCTCTGGGAAGAAAGTTTTAGGACGGAGGGAGTAGTAAAAATGTATGATGTGATAGGTTAGGTATGAAAAAGTAAGGGATAAAAGTGACTTTTTAATAGAAATAAATACTCCCTCCGTTATCAAAAACACTTTCTCTTTCATTTTTTTCCCTTCCAACAAACACTTCCACTTTCTATTAAAAAACCACTTTTACCCTTACTTTTTCATACTCTACTTATCACATCATACTTTATCTCTAATAATCTATCCATCACATCTTACTTTTACCTATCACATCAAGGGCAAAATTGGAAGTCAACTACAATTTAATACTTCCTTGTTTTTACACAAAGTCCAAAGAGGAACACTTTTTCCATACGGAGGGAGTAGTATACTTTATAGAGTCTGTTATATTGATGATGAGATTATCGTTCATTTTCTATAGATATATCTCTACGTGCAAAAATATACTCCGTATTGTTTTGGGTAAATATATAATGTTTGTTAAAATACGTACAGGAATTCCGCCGGAGGAGCAGCGGTTGATCTTTGCCGGAAAACAGCTTGAAGACGGAACAACCCTTGCTCACTACGACATCCACAAAGGTCTTGCATGCGATTGATTATATATTTAATTACTACTACTCCATTTCTTAATATATTATGTACGTTCACAATATATACTTCTATCGTCTCACAAAGTAATTCTTGTTTTCATTTTTTATGAGATTTAAAAAAGAGATATTTTTGTATTGACTTCCCAAATTGCCCCTTGATATGATGTGTTCAAATATGATTTGATGGATAGATTATTAGTGAATATGTATGACGTGATAGGTATGATAAGAATTAGTAAGGGTAAAAGTATTTTTAAATATAAATAAAAAAAAATTTGTGGGATAGAGGGAGTACATACACTTCCTCCTTAAAAAAATGTTATTGGGGTTCTTCGAAAAAAGAAAGGCGAGGGGAAAGGTGGTTTTTCAACCAAGGTTAGTCCAAACATCGCAGTGACGGTTGAAGCGATGGCCATCGCTACAGGCATTCAGTGGGCTTGGAAAAAGGGCGTTCGAGAGCTTGAGATTCAGACAGATGCAGGCATGCATGGTTGTAATAAAGTGGATGGACGAACATAATTCTCTTAGTGGACCTACGCGCGACATCAATGATGTTGTTAAGGAGTGGAAAAAGAAGTATACAAGCTAGGATCGAGGTCAATGAACATCTTTCGTGAACAGAACTTTGCGGCTGACCACCGCCTAGCCAGCATTGGAGTCTCTCAACGGGCAGATTAATTGGATCAAGCATGAGGACCCCCATCCCGGCCGGGGTGGAGTATATCATTTCCGAAGACATGATCGATTGAAGTCACCAAAGTGCGTAGAGTGAATACGAATACTCATACGTTGACGAGTTAGATTGGCCGCTAGAGTCTCCCCCGGCCCCTCCCTCTTGATAAAAAAAAGAAATATTTGCACTAAATAGCACTAAAACTTAAGTCATTTCTCTAAATAGCATTTAAATTGTTTTATTCTCTAATTAGTAGCACTTAATAATGTCTATAATGACCCGTGATAACGAATATTTACTTGAATAATGACTAATGCATAATGACTAAAAGTGCTATATTGGGAAGAAAAACACATCTATGTAGTGCTATTTAGGGAAAGTTATTATGTTTTTGTGCTATTTGAGTAAATTTCTCAAAAGAAAATGTTATGTTAAAAAAGTGAAAAACTATAAAAAAATGATTTACATGAAGAAGGAATATATATTAAATTGTACGTGTAATTGCAGAATCAAGCCTGGATCTGATGCTGAGACTTAGAGGAGGGGGGCGTGGGACGATCACGATCGAACCTACTCTTAGAGCATTGGCTGAGAAATACAATCAGCGCAAGTTAATTTGTCGCAAGTAATAATTAACTCTTCTTAATTTATTACAGATTAATTTTTTTCTTCACAATCTTAATAATTATGTGTATTGTATAATCACTTTGGTTCCCATGACATTGGTTCCCAATGTCATGGGATGACCCGGGGCGCTCCGGTGTCCCGTTCGTAAAATTGACGGTTCCTACCCCCCTAACCTCCCCGACAAACCCCCGCACCCCGCACCGCCCCGAACAAACCCCCCACCCCCTCCAATTGCACCCCACAAGTCGATTTTGACTTTGGAGTCAAAATTTGACTCCAAAGTCAAAATCGATTTGTGGGGTGCAATTGGAGGGGGTGGGGGTTTGTTCGGGGCGGGGCGGGGTGTGGGGTTTGCCAGGGGGTTAGGGGTAGGAACCGTCAATTTTACGAACGGGGAACCGGAGCGCCCCCGGGTCATCCCATGACATTGGGAACCAATGTCATGGGAACCTTCCCCTTGTATAATAATATTGCTCACACACACACACACACACACACATATATATATATATATATATTTCGTTTTTCTTATTTTTAATATCTTGGGGTCGATCGGAGCATGCAGGTGTTACGCTCGTCTTCCTCTGAAATCGACAAACTGCAGGAAGAAGAAATGCGGTCACAGCAATGAGGTATATGTACGTTTATAAATAGGACTAAAAACACATTATAAAATATTGAATTGGTATATTAATATTGTTCCAAAAAAATGATTTCATCCTTCTTTTTTAAGCCAAAATATATATATGATCGAGTAGACATTGACAACGTCATCGATCCACACATTATTACACCAGCTTTACTACTATAGTTAACATTATAATCACTACTTATATACTCTTCCGTTCCTTTAAACTCTTTCACTTTTGAGTTTTGAAAAAATAAAGAAAGTGGAATTTTGGTTGACTTTCTAATTTTGCTCCTGATGTGATGGGTAAAAGTAAGATGCGATAGTTTTGTTATTAGTAAAAAAGTATGATGTGATAGGTAAGGTATGAAAAAGTAAGGGTAAAAGTGATTTTTTTAATAGAATGTAAAAGTATTTTAGGGAATTCAAATAAAATGAAAGAGGAAGGATTTTGTGGAACGAAGGGAGTATAAAAAGAGTTTTAAGTCCTACTCCATTTGCCAAACGTTACACTTTACTTTTTTTGGTCAAACTATGTTGACATTCTTTGACTATAAATTTAACTGGTTTTAAATATATAAATGCTGTAAAATTTTGATATATCAACAGTATATCTTAAGATAATCATAGTTGTATTAAATTTTCATTATAACTAAATACTTTTTTTCATAATGTGTACTCAACAAGTGTCCCATTACAGTTTCACAAAAAAATTATATTTATATAATATAATCATGTTTGACCAAAAAATTTTGTTGTTGCAGTTGAGACCCAAGAAGAAGTTCGATCGAAATGATGTATTAGTGCCGTAGCTGCATGCGTATACATATGAATATGCATGGAGTACGTGTGGTCTTTATTTGTCTCTTCTTACGTACGTATTTTTATATGTTTACTTATTACAATTAGTAAGGGGTAATTTGTGTAATAAAGTCTTTGACAAAAGTATGAGACTCATTTTTGTTCCTACGCCGTAGTTTGTAATGCCAATTTCGATTATTTGCATTTTATCATATGTCTCTGAGCTCAATGTAAGAGCATTATAGTTCAATGACATCGTTATGACTCTCCCAAATGCGAGCTCACGTGTTTGATGCACAGTGCAATCGATAACTCTATCTTTAGTAGGTTGAGAATGTATAATATGAACAGATAGTATATTGTAATAGAGTTATAATTAGAGTTGCCCAAAAAAATATGTCACGGACAACGTCAAGACAAGCTGACAATACATACTGATTATAGTCAATTGCGTGTCTTATTGAAACTCAGTAACAAATAACCAAATTTAAAAATTGTGGACACTTTTGTCAAAGTGTTCGTCACGGTACCGGCGGTGACAAATAAAGAAATTTAAAAATGTTAATTTTTAGATCCGTATTCGTCACGAATGTTGTCACCACATCTAATTCCGTCTCTTTGTCACAAGATTTGTCATGACTTTGGCCTTGACAAAACTTAATTTATTTTACCATGCAATGTTCTCTTGCAAAGATTGACAAAATCCGTGAGAAACATTGTCACGGCGAAATGCTCGCGACAAATGCACATTCTTTTGTATTGAAAAATCAAAGATATAAAGAATCAAGTTGACAAATCGAGTAAATTTTATTTAAAATTGGTACGGAGTATAATTCTATTTAAACAAATTAAATTAAAAATAATTCTAGGGAATAGTATGTGATTCTTGTGTTATTACTAAGGCATGAGGTAGAGCAAGTGAATGTATGTATTGATCCGTGTGTTATTATTACTAAGGGATGCAAAAAAGATTGAGCAGAGGTTGCAAGTAAACGTGGCCAGCACGTACACTTGGATTTCAAGTATTATTATTTCCTGTTTTGTTTTTCATTTTTTTTAGCAAGCGAAAAAAAAACACTTGGGCAGCACGCATATTTAAATTCGTACGAGCCACGTACTACCCATATCCTATATATTCCTCTCTCTCTATATATACATAAGGTAGACTGGACCGACGAAAATACTGCGAGAAGAAAAAGGAAAAAAAAAAGGAGCTCTTTCATTATAATTAAGAAGATGCAGATCTTCGTGAAAACGTTGACGGGGAAGACGATCACTGTCGATCTGGAGAGCCACTTGGACTCCATTGATGACGTCAAGGCCAAGATCCATCTCAAAGAAAGTATGTTTTTACTATTTATTAATTTCTGCATAGATCTCTCTAGCTATAATAAGTTCAAAAAACCGTTGTGGTTTTTTGTTTGTTTGGGAAATACTATATAATAATGTGTGTTTGAAAACGTGCAGGGATTCCGCCGGAGGAGCAGCGGCTGATCTTTGCCGGAAAACAGCTTGAAGACGGAACAACCCTTGCTCACTACGACATCCACAATGGTCCGGCCGCCGGTCTTTATTTATTTATTTATTTATTTAATGACTGAGCACTCCATTTCTTAGTGAATTAATTACCTAACCTTCCAAAAACAATTAATAATTGCAGAATCAAGCCTGGATCTGGCGCTGAGACTCCGAGGAGGGGGGCTCGGGAAGATCAACATTGAACCCACTCTTAAGGCACTGGCTGAGAAATTCAAGCAGCACAAGTTAATCTGTCGCAAGTAATAATTACTAATTTATTTATTTCATAATATATAAATTTATTGCCCATATTTTTTTTAAAAATAAAATTTCCAATTTGTAATAATATGTAGGTGCTATGCTCGTCTGCCTCTGAAATCCACAAACTGTAGGAAGAAGAAATGTGGTCACAGCAATGAGGTATGTACCAAAATACGGTTTAATTATTTCATCCCGTCATTTTTCTAAGATCTAAAAAAGAGTTTCAAATCCTATTTATATAAATTCATGTTTGGCCCAAAAGCTAACAATTTTTTCTTGTTTTGTTGCAGTTGAGGCCCAAGAAGAAGCTCGCCCAAACTCAATTGACCTAGATGCATTCCAAGGAGTGATTGGTCTTTTATGAATTATGATGATGATGATGATGATGTCAGCGATTGAGTCTCTTGTTAGGTTCAATTCGGTCGTCTTTTAATTACAATAATTAGTGAGGGGGTGATTGGTGTAATAATGTCTTTGACAAAGAGTATGAGACCCTTAAATTAGCTTTGTTTGTTTGTTTGTTTGTTCTAATTGCGTCGTACGGAGTCCTTTGTAATGCAAATTTCCATTATTTGCATTTTATCCTTTATATATATATATATATATATATATATATATATATATATATATATATATGTCGTACGTCCCTTTAAATAGTTTCAAGTTTCAACTTGAGATGAATTTCTTGGGCCAATATATTCTATTCGCACTCTTTGCATTTCCAATTTGAATTCGATTCTTCATTCGTAGCAGAATAATCATATTAAGCCACGTTTTTTTAAGTTGGCTTTAGTTAGTTACATCATAATTTTAACTTGGAATCGGAGTAGGAGTGCCTTATTAAGACACATACTCCTATTATTTTTAAAAAATTGTTACAGTTTGACTTTTTTGGTCAAACTCTGGCACGTTTTGACCGTAATTTATAAAATTTATTTTCCAGCAATTGGAAAAATTCAACTCTTATTGTGGATCATTTATAAGAAATCATCCTAGGAGTAAAATACATTGATAATAGAGAAATATTGGTCAATGATTTAATCCCAAAGTCGGAATTTACACTGCAGTTGTATATGAATATTTCTGTCACTTTTTATAATGTATATGATCATGATTGTCACTGTAAATGTCTTTGACTCTTATTTCATAAATAAAAATATAAAACTACTATTTGATATATTTTCAATGTTTTACTTATAGTTTAGTTTTTTCTAATCTTCTATCCCTCATAAAATTATCCCTTGGTAGCCAAATAAATCAATTCACATTTATCCGTATTTGAATATCTTAAAATGAGTGTTAAAATCTTTTAATTTCTTTTAATTACGTACACACTTTTAAATTTTAAGGATTTTCTTATAATTCGTAAATTTATACAACTAAAATTATTTGGGTGGGAGAATTTCTAAGTCAATATGTCAATAGAACGGATATTGGAGGGATCGGTATACAAAAAACGTGAGGAATGACTTGATAGACTTAGCGAATTGTGTAAAGATATGCACTTTCAGATCAAAGTTATTTTAGAGTATGAAATTTTCGATCACCTCTCGTAACATACCAAGATGCCATATTTATAGGAAAAATCCGAACGGACGCGTTGGTTGATGAAATAACCAATTTTGGGGTAACATCGAATGTTAGTGGTGTAACATTCGAATGTTTTACATATGGCGGATTGCGTTGAACTCGTTAACAACTTTTATTCTCGTTTAGTAAATCTTAATTACATAAAATGGTCTATTACACTAAAATCACCAACAGATATTATTGTCATCTCTCCATGAGCTTAATTATTTTTCTCTTTATTTTCACTACAAAGAAATTTGTATCATAAATGCAAATGATGAATATTAAAGATTGCAATAACTTCCGTTTAGTGCTTCAAAATCTTACCTTTACGTGGCCTGCACACAAAAAATTGGGATGGACTGGTCAATTGCACCCCGCACGGAGCCTCTTAATGGTTCAGATGTATGAATGGTTAAGAGATTTGCCTCTGAATGGTTAAGTATTATACAGAGTCTGAATGGTTAAGACCTCTTATCTGAATTGATCAGACATTTGCCTCTGAATAGTTAAGCAATATACTAGCTCTTAATGGTTCAGACCTTTTACTGGTTCAGCACTTAATGGTTCAGACCTCTTACTGGTTCAGCACTTACTTATTCAGAAGTTGCCAAACAGCCCCTTAGTTACTCCATTTTTGTTGTCCCTTAGTTATTTCATTTAATTTCTACCTATTTGAGCCAGAAAATGGAAAATAAAAACACTTGGGCAACACGCCAATTCAAGAGCAGCTATATTTGTATAGAGAAATTTACTTAAATAGCACTAAAATATAATGACTTTTTCCTAAATAGTACCACATGTGTTTTTCTTCCCAATGTAGTACTTTTAGTCATTATGCATTAGTCATTATTCAAGTAAATATTCGTCATCACAAGACATTATGGACATTATTAAGTGATATTAAGTGCTATTTAGAGAAATGACTTAAGTTTTAGTGCTATATTTCTATATATATATACATACAGTGCCAATACCGCTAAGAGGGACTGAAAATTTAGAACAATAAAATTGAATTATTGAAGAGAAGAAGAAGAAGAAGATGCAGATCTTTGTGAAAACTTTGACGGGGAAGACTATCACTCTTCAAGTCCAGAGCAGCAACGCCATTGACAATGTCAAAGCCAAGATCTATGACAAGGAAGGTATATATTTTTCGATTATTCATCGGTCTGCGGGAAGAAGAAATGCGGTCACAGCAATGAGGTAATTATTATAATCATTTAATCTATTCTGTGTGTCTTCTTCTTCGTCTTCTTCGTCTTGTGGTTTGGATCTCTATATAATAATACTGTTGTGGTTGCAGTTGAGGCCGAAGAAGGTAATGGATAAGTACCAGCCGGTGTAGAGTTCTCCTAGCTAGTAGCTTCGTTCCGATCATCGGCCGGGGTCTCCATTACGCCGGCGGCCGGCCCATTTAAATACCGATCCACTCCTTTTTTTTTTCTTATTTTCATTCTGCCGCTTTTTAGTCTATCTGTAATGTTGGGGTGGGTTGTAGTGGCATTAATGTTTTATTTGTTTCATAAGTCGTCGTCCTTTTATTCTTAAACTAATGAATGCATGATTCCGTATTTTATCTCAAGTTACTATTGCTTCCCTTAATTTATTACACCCTCCATAATTGTCTGTGCGATACAGACAATTATAGTCTGTGTTTGTCTGTGTAAAGCATGGGTACACCCATGGTAGCACCCATGTGGTGGCACCCTAGCATTTTCCTGATATCAATTCGTAATTAAAAAAGTGTTTTTCTTTTCGGTACATTGCAATTATAAAGCACTCCTCTACCACTTTTGTTCTCATTTGATTTTTAATAACAAAAAATGAAACAATTTTGCGTCTCCAATTAACGACTTTAGGGTCACCAATGTAACAATTTACTCCGCAAACTGCTTTATTTAAATTATGTCCATAGACCGACCTTGATATATATGATTAATACATTTTGAACTTTTGTACGGAATAACGGATGATGCTCTAAGAAATTTATAGGTATGGGCGTTAAAAAAATGAATTTCAAAAGAAATGCAAAGTCGTTACTTGTAAATTTAAAAAAGGATTCGGGTGAGAGGGGCTTCGGAAATGAGACTCATTCTTTTTTTTCTTTTCAAAATGGATTTAGAAAAAGCTTGGACATGAGAAGAAGATAGAAAAAGTATACTCCCCATTCTAAAAGTAACATTACATTAATTTTTGTTTGTTTTTTATTGATCATTTGATAAAATAAAATATTAATATCAAATCTTATTTTACAGAATTATGACGTAGTTTTAAAGTATGTAATTTGTATAGAGTACTTTTTATTGGTATTTTAATTTGTAAATACAATATTTTTAAAAAAGATTAAAATTTACATAATATTCGAAGTAAAGACAACAATTCAAGAACAAATAAAAAAGTACTCCGTATATATTTGAAAATTGAAACATTGAGCAACAACAATCATACTTCTTTCATCTCTAAATGAACTTAGACCATTTTGACTTCGTCCAATTTTTAGAAAAATATCAAATAATGAAAGATTTTTATAAAAAAAAATGAAAAATGTGTGAGTGAAATTAAAAGCCGTACCACTAGTTACACTAAGCGTCTGTTTGGTATACAGAATTCATGTCACAGAATTAGAATTAGCAATTTTAAATTTTCAAAAATTTACTTTTGGATACCCTCAATTTTTCGTAATAACTCTCAGGTCTCACATTATCTGAAACATACTTTGGGTACTCTCGACCTTTTCGTTTATAATTCTCTAGTCCTACATTATTCGAAATATACTTTGGGGTGTTTAAAATTTGTGATATTATACTCTGAGGGTACATTCTCTCAGGTTAGGTGTTAGACTAAAAATTCTTTTACTATGAAAACTTGAAGAATTTTATTTAAATTTAATGAAATAATGATTATCAATGTAAAATTTAATACTACCTCCGTTTCTCAAAACAATTCC
The DNA here is from genome assembly GCA_003260385.1 of Cuscuta australis. Lineage (NCBI taxonomy): Eukaryota > Viridiplantae > Streptophyta > Magnoliopsida > Solanales > Convolvulaceae > Cuscuta > Cuscuta australis. Next base: position 2,118,741 of record NQVE01000194.1, read on the forward strand.
CCTTTTGACTTTGGGGAAGAATAAGGAAGTGTTAAATTGTAGTTGACTTTCAAATTTTGCCCTTGATGTGATGGGTAAAAGTAAGATGTGATGGTTTAGTTGTTAGTGAAAAAGTATGATGTGATAGGTAGGGTATGAAAAAGTAGGGGTAAAAGTGGTTTTTTAATAGAAAAGGGAAGTGTTTTAAGAAAAACAAAAAAAATGAAAGAGGAAGGGTTTTAAGAAACGGAGGGAGTATTAAAGTTACCGAACTTTCAATCATAATGGTCAAATATATAGAATGAACCCTTTAAGTATATAACTACAAATTTTAAGGACTCTTGAAGTATATTTTGGATGATATAAGACCTAACAGTTCTTACTAGAAAATCAAGGATATCTTGGAGTACACTTCAAATAATGTAGGGAAAATCGAGAATACCCAGAGTAATTTTCAGCTTTAATTCTAATTCAGATGTTTGCTAATTGATACTAGCTACGAGAATACGTAATATATAGAATTGGAATTGAATTCTAATTGCAAATTTCCAATTCCATGCCACATTTTATATTCCATACTAAAGGAAAAAAAATTGGAATAAATTATACTGCTCAAATTAAAAGAAGCTGCTGATCATAATGTTGATGAACGTACGTGGCAATTTTTCTCATCTATTACAACAACGAGTAAGAGACGATCAAAGTTCCAAATTAAAGGTGAAGACTCAATTGACAATAAAAATGAATGAGTGTGTCAAACACCGAAATAACGAAGAATGGGAGGATTTGATAATAAAATATACGTTTGTTACAATCTGCTTCACTTAATTGTCAAAAGTGAAATTTACACTAAATAGGACTAAAACATAATGACTTTTCTAATGTAGAACTTAAACTTTTTTATTCCCTAAATAGGACTTAATAATGACCTTGTGGAAGAAATAATGTCCACTAATGATGGACATTTAGTTGAATAATGACTACTTGATAATGACCAAGGGTCCTACATTGGGAAATAAAAACATATGGTCCTATATTAGGAAAGTCATTATGTTTTAGTCCTATTTAGGTAAATTTCTCTTGTCAAAATATATACCACAGTCTAATGAATTTATTATGATTCAGTACAAAGAAATTTGCATCATAAATGACAATTGTGATGATAATTAGAGAGTGTTTGGCAGTGCGCTGCTTTTAACAATTTAGCTTCTGTTTTGAGTGGAAGTGATTTTACTTTGTTTGGCATGTCAGCTTCTGCTTTTCACTAACATTATTTTGTACACGGAAAATCGTTTCGGAGAAGCAAGTATGAGGTGCTTTTGCTTTCAGCTTTTGTAGAAATCACTTTATCCATAAGCTAATCACTCCCAAACACCCTCTTAATAGTCTCTCCATCTCATTAGAAAATTTACATTTCGCATCATATTTTTTCACGGTTAATCTACACATTGTATTTTAAGACAAAATTGAAAATTAATCACAAATATACATTCCTTAAACTTTATAAATGTCTAAAATAAAACTATTTTACACAAAATAGAGGGAGTAGCTTGTAGCCAAAATATCATTTTTCAATTACTATTCTCTTTTAAGTTTTGGGCACATTTATTTTCAATTTCTCCCTCCAGTATAATTTTTTGGACAAATAGTGGCACACTTTAACAACAAATTAAACATAACCTAAATAGATAAATGATATAAATATTTGATATATCAAAACTATATCTTAAGACGAAACCAATTATTTCCTCCGTCCCAATTTAAATCGCATGTTTACTATTCTAAGGGTCAAATTTTATTCATTTTCTTCCGCTATTTTCATTAGTCATTTGATTAAATAATATAGTTATGTCATCACTAGTTTTGTAAATCTTTTGATTTAGTTATTTTTTAATACTACACCATTTTTCATATAAAATGATTTGAAAATAACTTCAGTCAAACATCGTAAACCGAAACAGGTTGGAACGGAGAGAGTATATTAAATTTATACTATTTGTGGTTAAAGTGTGTCTCAACATGAAAGATTTTTATGACGGGAGTTAAATGTTAAGGAAAGACACTCATTTTTATCCAGAGCGAAAATTATAATTTGCAATTATATGTAATGGACTTTGGTTGCATGCACGTTTACGTGCCCACCACACTAATGTACTCCCTCCGTTCTACAAAACTCTTCCTCTTTCGTTTTTTTTGTTTTCCACAAAACACTTCCATTTTCTATTAAAAAACCACTTTTACCCCTACTTTTTCATACCCTATCTATCACATCATACTTTTTCACTAATAATCAAACTATCACATCTTACTTTTTCCTATCACATCAGGGGCAAAATTGGAAAGTCAACCAAAATTACACTTTTCTTATTTTTCCCCAAAGTCAAAACTGGAAGGGTTTTTTGGAAGGGAGGTACTAGTTTATTCCGTTTCCGTTTTTCGTTTGTAATTACATTTAGTTTCTATTTGAGCAAAAAAACACTTGGGCAGCACGCCAAATACACCAATATTGGCAATATATGTATGTAGTAACTCATCCCGCTAGCAGAGACAGAGAGAAATAAGAGCAAAAAAATCGAATTGGAAGAGGTGAGAAGAGGAAGAAGAAGATGCAGATCTTTGTGAAAACTTTGACAGGGAAGACTATCACTCTTCAAGTCCAGAGCAGCGACGCCATTGACGGTGTCAAAGCCAAGATCCATGACAAGGAAGGTATTTATTCTTCGATTATTCATCTATCGGTCTCTGTTTCAAAGCTTTCTGGGAAAATTAAATTTGTGTGTTTGGTTTACTGATCATTCATAAATATCATTCTAGCTCTGTTTCAATGTTTTCTCGAAAATCAAAATTTAATTTCTTGAATGAATGAGTTTTCCTACGGGTAATTTACGCAAATAGGACTTGAACGTATCACTTTTTCTTGAATAGAACCAGTCCTACACATACTCTAACATTTAGCAATGGAAAGTTCTAAAATGCATTATTGTCTTTTAGAAAAATGACCAATTAAACAATTCAAGTAAAATAAGATATTATTAAAAAATGATTTGACTAATCATTGAAATAATAAGTCATTATCCAATACTACTTACTAATAACCACGTTCGTAGAGGCAGTCGTATAGTTAATGACCACATTCGTAGAATCATTTGTATAATCAGTCATTATCCAATACTTTTGTGTTCATATATATATATATATATATATATATATATATATATATATATATATATATATATATATATATATATATATATATATGTATACTGGTGATCTGCAGGGATAGCAGCGATTGATCTATGGGGGAAAGCAACTACATGCATGAAGAAGACAATAATGGAAAGACCACCTTGGCTGACTACAACATTCACAAAGGTAATTGGTTGAATTTGATTTTGTCTTTGATTTAAATTTATCAAACAGGTGATGGATTTCGGGGTTGAAATGGTAATAATATGTAAACAAGAATTGAATGCGATGATTTTGGGGATGCAGAATCGACCCTTCATCTGGTGTTGAGGCTTCGGGGAGGAGCACGTCATCATGAACTGATAAGGATCGAGCCGTCTCTTAAAGCTTTGGCACAAAAATCCAATCAGTACAAGATGATCTGTCGCAAGTATATATATATATATATAATTTACACATTTATTATTATATTCATCGATCAATCATCATATGATATATTTCTTATTATGTACGTAATATCTGTCCCAATTTCTTCTTCTCCTTTCAAAAAAAAAAGTGTAATATCTCATCTATTTACAAGTTGACATAGAGATAAAAAAGTATAAATCACGCGTATTCAATGCAATGATGATGAATATGCAGGTGTTATGCTCGTCTTCATCGCCCAGGGCCACAAACTGCAGAAAGAAAAAATGCAATCAGGTACTACGCTAATGTTTAGTTGTGCCGGAGTATGTATGTATGTATCTATTATCCATATGGTTCAATTGATACTCTCATGTAGTGTCAAAGGCATCTGGTGTCAACACGGATCACAATCGTCAATTTGGAACACCTTCAGTGCTTCGTTCGATAAATGATGATTCCTATCACTCTTAAGTCCCTCCTAAACATCCCACCGTACCCCCCCCCAACCCCGCCCTTACCCCTCCATCCCTGTGTCTTAGCTTGTCGCCTCTATCTTCAAAATGTGTGGCTCTTATGCATTGCACAAGATCCACACCTCTGGAAGGGAGTGTTAGATAACTATGGTAATAGTTATAGTTATAGAAGGATTGTTATTATAGTTAATTACCATATTTGGAGAATCCTAATTGATGTAGGAATCTCCATCTATATAAACTACCTTGTACACAATTATTTCCTTGAGTTGAAATCATAATTCAATATGGTATCGGAGCCTATTGATCCGTCTCTTCCTTCTCGATAACACAAAGAAAAAAATCGGCCCAGCCGATTCGTCTTCCCACGCCGCCGATCTCCACCAATCGGCCATGGCTGCTCAATCTTCTGATCCCATGGATCGTCTGCCTACGGGTTTGAAATTATTTGTCCGGAATCTTCAATCTCTAACTCCGGTCAAACTTGATGATACAAATTATCCTTCTTGGTCTGCTACGGTTCGTGCAAATCTCATCGCTCATCGTCTCCTCGGATATGTTGATGGTTCAGAAGTGCCTCCTCCACCCCTTGTTCTGGACGAGAAAGCTGCCGCCCCTGGCAAGGATGAATCGCCAGTTATGAAACCCAATCCTACTTATGACTCATGGGTTCTTGTTGATGCTCAAATCCGGGCCTGTCTTCTTGCTATTGTTTCTCCAACCGTTCAGACTCATATTCATGCTCTTCCGTCCTCTGCTGCGATCTGGAATCACCTCGAACAACGGTACAATTCTCTATCACGTACTCATATTTTTCAATTGAAGGAGCGCCTACATAGCATTCAAAAGGGCACTGATTCCATGCAAACATACCTGGACACTGTTCTCACTATTGTCTCATCTCTGAAATTGGCTCATGAGGACATCTCTGAACAAGATATTATCTTGTGTGTGCTTCGAGGCCTCCCTACGGACTATGCCTCGCTCAAACAAAACGTTCGTACTAATATTGCAACCGTCACTTTTAATCAAGTATCTGCGTGGTTGCTCTCGGAAGAATTAAATCTCACCTTTGAGAAGAAATTGCACCTTGGTGACACTGGTTCTCCCTCGTCAACAGATCTTCACCATGCATTATTCACCAATTCAGGACGAGGTACTAGCCGGGGTCGTGGCCGTGGGCCATATCGTGGCCGTGGAGGGCCCTCCCGCGGCAGCAGCTACAGCGGCAGAGGAGGCCGGCTGCCTTCCTACCGTGAGGAACCGCGAGGTCGCGGTGGTGGGCGTGGGGCCGGCATCACATGTCAACTGTGTGGTAAGACCGGTCATGCGGTCTGGAATTGTTGGCACCGCTACGATGAATCTTACTCCGGTCCTCCACAGGCATACTACACCAATCAATCTGCTGAAACCAATCCGAACTGGCATCTAGATACTGGAGCGAACACCCATGTGACGTCTGATTTTTCTCGGCTACATACTTCTTCACCCTATCATGGCACCAATTCTATTACAACTGCGGGAGGTAATACTTATCCTATTGACCATACAGGCTCAGGTATACTCACCACTCCAAACCATACCTTTACATTAACCAATCTTCTTCATTCTCCTCATATTAATTCTCAACTTTTATCCGTTCATCAATTTACCAAAGATAATAACTGTTCCCTACTTTTCACTTCAAAGGATTTTATGATTCGGGACAACACCACCAACCAAGTTCTTTTCAAGGGCCCCTGTGAGCGTGGATTATATTCTCTCCCTGCCTTCAGTTCGTCACCAGTGGTCAACTCTGTCAAAGTCACTCCCTATCAATGGCATTGCCGGCTTGGTCATCCCTCTGTTCAAGTCACCAAGTCTCTGTTATCTCAATTAGGTTTTAAATTTCACGAACTTGATCATTGTCATTCTTGTTCTGTTGCTAAATCTCATAAACTCCCTTTCCTTGTGTCGCAAACTAAAGCGTCTGCTCCTTTTGAACTTGTTCACTCTGATGTTTGGGGACCTACCTCTGTACCCTCCTTTGGAGGTTTTCACTTTTATATTAATTTCATTGATGATTTTACCAAATTTTGTTGGGTGTACCCTCTTAAACACAAGTCTGATGCATTTGATGCTTTTCTGAGTTTTCAATCTATGGTTCAAAATCAGTTCAATACACAAATTAAAATTTTTAGAACTGATAATGGGCGGGAATATGTCAACACAAAATTTGGCTTGTTCTTACAAAGTTTGGGGGTTCTACATCAAAAATCTTGTCCATACACTCCTGAGCAAAATGGGGTAGCAGAACGGAAACACCGTCACTTAGTTGAAACCCTTGTCACACTCCTTTGCACTGCGTCTCTCCCAGCAAAATTTTGGGTTGAAGCCTTAGCCACGGCGAATTTTCTGATCAATCGCATGCCCAAACGGTCTTTAAATCACAAATCACCCTATGAGTCTCTCTTTCACAAACCTCCAGACTACTCTATATTTCGAATTTTTGGGTGTTTGTCCTATCCATGTCTTCGTCATGAAATCACTAATAAATTCCAACCCCGGTCCAAACCTTGCATATTCCTTGGCTATGACTCTTCCTCCAAAGGGTATCGGTGTTTTGATCGCACCACGGGTCGTGTATACATCTCTCGTCATGTCCAATTTCAAGAAAATCACTTCCCGTACTCCACTGTTTCTTCACAATCAAGGTCGTCTCCTACTCCGTCCCCGGTTTTCCGTGGGATCCTTCCTCTCTTTCCCAACCACGCTCACACGGGTCAACCAACCCAATCAACCCAATCTCCCCAACTCCCCTGACCGAACCCCACCTCATGCCACCCTGTAACCCGCCACCCAACCCAACCAACCCCATCATCCCAAACCACCCGAACGAACCCCACCCCTTGCCAACCCGAAACCCGCAACCCACCCAGCCCCAGAACCGTACCCACCTGCCCATCAATCCAGCCCCATTCCCCTCCCACTCCTATACAATTTGGTAGCCTCTCCCCCACCATGAGTAGTCCCGAATCATCCCATATTCCCTCCCCACCACCACCCCCACCCATACGCCACCCGATGACAACTCGTGCACGGAGTGGCATCTTCAAACCCAAACTTTATTCCACCTCCACTCAGCCCTCTTCCCCACCTACCACAGAGTCGGTTACATATAAGGAAGCCTCCCAGAATAGTTATTGGTGTCAGGCCATGGATGAAGAATATAATGCCTTGATCAAGTGGATTTATAAAATTAAACATAACTCTGATGGCTCTGTTTCCAGGTACAAAGCCCGTTTAGTGGCAAAGGGATATACACAGGAATATGGCTTGGATTACTCTGAGACTTTCAGCCCAGTTGTTAAACAGCAGACTATTCGGTTGGTTTTGTCCCTAGCTGTGAATCACAACTGGCCTCTTCATCAGTTAGATGTCTCCAATGCTTTTCTTCACGGGGTTATTCCTGATGAAATCTATATGAAGCAGCCTCTAGTTTATATCGATGAGCGCTACCCTCATCATGTGTGTAAACTACAGAAATCTTTGTATGGTTTGAAACAAGCGCCTAGAGCTTGGTATCAACGTCTCTCCGGCTTCCTTACTGACTATGGATTTGGGAAAAATGAACATGACACAAGCTTCTTTGTTAAGCACTCTCCCTCCGGTGTTCTGATTGTTCTACTCTATGTTGATGACATCATTGTTACTGGTAGCGCCTCCTCTCTCATCTCTTCATTTATTCATGCTATGCAACAAGAGTTTCAAATGAAGAATCTTGGCCCTCTTCACTATTTTTTGGGACTTGAGGTGACACGCACAAAGGATTCTCTGATTCTTTCTCAAGAGAAATATGCCCGTGAACTGCTTCACAAGGCCGGCGTCGACGACTGCAAACCAGCCCCTACACCGCTGCCTGTTCGGCCGATCGATGAGGGGGAGAGTCCCCCGTTTGACAATCCTACCTTCTTCCGCAGTCTAGTTGGATCTCTTCAATACTTAACCAACACACGGCCAGATATTCAATTTGCTGTGAATTATGTTTGTCAACGTATGCATGCACCCACTGAGCGGGATTTCCAGGCCTTAAAACGTATCCTTCGCTATGTCAAAGGAACCATTGATCATGGCTTAATATTCAGGCATGGACCACAAGTCATTCAGGCATACTCTGACTCAGATTGGGCTAATGATATGATTGATGGACGCTCAGTTACTGGTTACTTGATATACTTGGGCTCAAATCTGATATCTTGGAGTACGGAGAAGCAAAGCCGCGTGTCCCGGTCGTCCACCGAAGCCGAGTACCGAGCACTCTCGGCTGCCGCAGCTGAAGTAATGTGGCTCACCTATTTGTTTGACATCCTAAAGATTAAGCTTCCTCCTCCTCACCTTTTTTGTGATAATCAGTCCACCATCTGTCTGACAAAGAATCCTGTCTTTCACAAGCGAATGAAGCATGTTGGTACTGATTGCCATTTTGTACGAGAACAGGTAATTGCTGAACAAATGACAGTCTCGTATGTTCCTTCCCATGAGCAACTTGCAGACCTTCTCACAAAAGCTCTCTCTTCACCACGGTACTCTGCATTGGTCGCCAAGCTTCCGCTCATTTCACGGCGTTCAGCTTGAGGGGGGATGTTAGGTAACTATGGTAATAGTTATAGTTATAGAAGGATTGTTATTATAGTTAATTACCATATTTGGAGAATCCTAATTGATGTAGGAATCTCCATCTATATAAACTACCTTGTACACAATTATTTCCTTGAGTTGAAATCATAATTCAATAGGGAGGAAGGAAAGAGTTGAGGTGGGGGTTTAGAGGAAGCATTGAGAGGGTAGGGATCCATCAATTTTGCGAACTGAACACTCAAGGTGCTCCAAAAAAGACAATGTCGCCCCTTCGGTGTCAACGGAATCTTTTTGGGATTGATTGCTTTGATAATTCTTTGTAAAAAAATATACTTCAAATGACTATTATTAAGTGTAGTTATTTTGGTAATTTCATCATCTAAATTGTGTGAAAGTTTTGGAAATAATTTTTTTTTAATTAAATATTTTTCCAAATCGTCTATGTGAGGTTATAGTTATCATATCATTCCAAATGTCAGAAGATTAGTGAGAGAAAAATTTAATTATAAACTACCATATATGTGTTGATATTATTGTTATTATTATTATTGTTGTTGTTGTTGTTGTTATATTTCAACTATAAATATTATTACTAGTAATTGCTCAGCTTCTAAGAATGATGTATATGAAAGTAGGGATGTAAACAAATCAAATGTTTTAAAATTGATTCGTGATTCGTATTCGAATATAATGATTGAAATTCGCATTATTCAAATACAAATTCAAATTCAAATATTATTTTTTATTCGGATGTTAAACAAATACAAATACAAATAGGGATATATTCAATTCGGATTATATTCGAATATATGTATATGCACACTGACCATGGTTTCAACATCAATAATCAAGCAAACTAATATAGTTTAAAGTGTATTTAAATTATTAAGAATTCGACAAATTAATGTACACGAAAATCTAAAGCATATGATTTTTAATAGTTATATTTTATAAAATAAAATTTGTGTAAGATGCAAATGTATTCATGTTTTTAGATATGGAGTATAGTATAGTATAAGAAGTATCGTAAGTTAAATTACACATCGATGGTTGTCCATCATATAAATTATGGAGTATGATTATTCAATTATTCGTTTAGGATTCGTTAACTATTCGAATATTAATAAATACATATTCAGATCTTATTTTGAATTCGTCTTGTATCTGGATTCGAATTTGTATTCAAAAAATTTAAACAAATACAAATTCAAATATCTTGGTATTCGCTTCGGTTCGTTTACACCCCTATATGAAAGCAATATTAAGGCTTAAAAAGTTATATTTTCATATTCTAAAAGAGTTGTTTTAGAATAAAGAATTATACTCAACTTAGTTTTTAAAACCATAAATACTTTTATACTTAAAAAACTCTCTTTTAAACCTAAAAATGTTATAATATACACAAGAGTGAGTTTATGACAAAATTGGTAGCGGTGAAAAGATGTTAAATATTTCAAAGAAAATGTTTAAATATATAAATGATTAACTATGGTCAAAGATTTTCTTAATTTAAAATTTTTTATGTATTTATGAATTGTAATACTATAAAACTTTTAAATTTTGTAATAGTTTTGAATTTAATTTAAATAAAATTTAAATTCATTAACACCAATTCTAATCAGATAAAATCATACTAAATCAGATCAGATAAGATTCGATCAGAGAAGACCTAATCAGATGAGATTTAATCAAATCAGAACTTCAAAAATATAAAGATTCAATCAGATCAGGCGTACAATACACCCTCACCACATGGCCTATTTGAGTTAATTTGGGAATGATTTTTTTCGTGTGACTTGATATTAATTTACACAAAAGAGAATATTGTAATCAAAATACAACCATGCTACAGTTACACTAAAAAATGTACCACAAAGTTCCACCAAAGATATACACAAACATTTTGATGGTTTACACTAACAAAAAATATTAGTGCGTTAACAAATATTTACACTAACATTTTGTGTATGTGTAAACTATCACCCTAATATTACACTGAAACAAAATGTTAATACAAACTTACGGTGTACAATTTGGAATACAATTCTATCCATCAAATTAAGATGGGAGTAGTTATTCTCTAATTCATTGCTTTGTCAACACTAGAAAACTACCCCATAGTACAAGTTGCTAACAACTAAGAAGAAATTGACAAGAACAAAATTTTAAATGAGGAATTATTCATTGTTTTGTCAATAATAGAAACTACCCCAAATAGTTATCAAGTTCCAAACAAGAAAATGATAAGAACAAAATTTTAAAATAAAGAATTTGTAGGGCTTCAAAAAAAGAAACCCTTCCAAAAGGCTTCGGACGAACCCAAGCCAAAGAGGGGGTTTGGAAACAGTTTTCAACCAACAATAGACGCGCCTCGATTATTACCTCACTAGCTGCGTCATTGCCCCAAGCGCAAAGATGGTTTTTAATGCCCATCCGCCTCTCTATTTTATAATGGCTTTGCCCCCTTCCCTTTACACTATCTAACCAGTGTGGGATTATTACCCACTCCATCCATCAGTTTATTCCCAAAATTGACCCAAATCCTCAGAGAAAACTGAAAACTTGATTCTCTTCTTCCCCTCCCTCCGTTCTTGAATGCTCTTTGAGCGAATTATTATATTGCTGTTATTTTGTTTATTATTTTATGGGTGAATGATTCAATTCATTACTGGAGTTGCAAGAATCCCTGATTTTCACCCGTAGAGATTGTTGCAGAAGAAGAAAGAAAAGAGTAATGGAAGGGGGTGGGGCAGATGAGAGTGTCAGTGGCCTCACTGGTGAAGTGGAGAAGGGAGTTTTCCGGGAGGTTTCAGTACTACTTGGACAGATCTGTTCCTTATACGGCTGAGAGGTGGATGGGAACCCTAGCTGCTGCGTCCATTATTGTGTCCGTGGCTTTCATATTTTATCCTATGGTGTTGGAACCTATCTCTTGAATCTGCTGATTGGGTTCGCCTTCTCCCCGAGTTCCTGCTGTGGTGAGTCCATTCTTGATCATGTTTCAGTTTTATATTATGAGAAAGCTTCCAAATTTATTGTGTTTTTGCTTCACTAGGGTTAGTTTCACTTGTTAGATTACTTTTTTCCAAACACATTTTCTATCATACTCTCTAAGGGTATGTTTGGATCATGGGAAAGGTATGTTTGGATCATGGGAAAGGTCAGGGAAATGGTAAAAGAAAATGCCAAGGAAGGCTATTTTCTCATGTTTGGGTTTATCTTTGATTACATGAAAGAGCATAAGAATAATTGATTTTTCCAAAGTTGGGCTTTTGTAAAGAGATGAGAGCAAAAAGATTGAATCCAATCGATTAGTTAGTTCAACTCAAGAGCTTATACCATGATAGTTCCACTTCGTGTCTCAAACGGTTTTTTGCTCTGATACCATGATAGAATTTGAGATGGGTATGGACAACTGGATTGAGTAATAAGACACTTGGGTTGAACCACATTAAAAGATTGAATCCAATCGATTAGTTAGTTCAACTCAAGAGCTTATATACCGATCAATTTCCTCACACTTTTCCGATGTGGGATGCTCTTTAACAGTAGTCTTGCATGGGGGAGATTCTACCTAAAGTACTTACAAATTTGTAAATGATGTGTTTCTAGTAGCCATATGTTGTCTATGCCATGCCGATTGCTATATGGTTCTTATGATGCTTACTGCTAATGAAATACAGATTTGTGGATATGGTTCCTATAGAGTAGTCTAATGGATTGGGATGTTCAAACTGGACTTGTTCTTACCTAAATAAGATGGTGTCCGTTCTTCAAAATGTTATTTGCTTATATGCTCTTCCTTTTCTATGCTACAATTTCAGGTATGCAACCACAAAGGCATTCGTTGTAGCGTTTTTCATGACCTTCTGTCCCGTATTTGACGTTAATATTGCTTTGTTATTGGATTGTACTTTTCGTTCTCACCATGAAACGACAGATAACGCACATGATCAAGTACAAGTATGTGCCCTTTGGCTATGGAAAACTGGTGAGATGTCTTGTTTCCATCAAGGGTTAATAGATTTTTCTTTGCTGTGTTCTTTTTTATTTTTCCTTTTCTTTCTCATTCCCTTTTTGTTGAACTGAATGCCTAATGAAGCAGTGTTGAATTATGACAGAGATACACTCGGAAGAAATCTGCTGCAAGCAATGGTGGCTCATCAAGGGATTGAAATTTGCCGAAGAACACACCTTGTGTTTTTTTCCTGTTTCCTTTGTTTTTTTTTGCAAATCCACCCCACTCGTGCAAAAGAAATAAGTTGTGGAATGAAATTGAGATTCCAAGCACTTCTTACAGTGGAAGGACTTGCCACTACATTGCCGTTGCCAGTCTAGGAGCCAGACAAAACTACGGCGGTGCACTACTTTGTCTAAGGCGTATCCTGGTGCACTAACACAATAGCACTAAGTTTTTTTTGGAGTTCAAGAGAATGAAAGCACCAATTGATACGATAATTTATCGGGTATATGGGAAAGATTGAGAAATTTGAGGAAAAAGATGAAGAATTGAGAGAAGAACTAGATATGAGAAGAGATGGAGATGAGGGAGAAGAGAAGGTGCGGAATGGCTAGAGAAGAGGGGGAGAGATTAGGGTTTGGGAGTGAATATTATTGTTCTTCATTGATGATCAATCTAAAGAGAGGTTACAACTCATTATATAGATGGAGATGGTAAACGCTAACCCTAGCAAAAACCTAATTCCTAAGCCTATCGGTTCAATAAAAGCGTCGAGGTAAAAAAACTGAAAAGAAACTCTCGAAGGAGTGTTATAATTCCACTCAATAATAAAAAATAAATATAAATAATTAAACTATTAAAATATATAATTAACCGAATAAAATAAATTATTTAGTTATTCCTTCTGTATCATGAGCAGCAGCAATTGATCTATGGGGGATAGCAACTACTTGAAGAAGACAATAATGGAAAGACCACCTTGGCTGACTACAACATTCACATGGCTGACCACCTTGGGGCAATGCTCATTTGTAAACAAGTTCATTTGATCATTAAATTTTTTCAAATGTCTAGGTGTATGATTGCAATTCTAAAATTCTTCTTTGAAATCTCATGTGTGAAAAAACAAAGACTACAATTTCTAATTAAATTAATACCCCCTACAATGTTTCAAAATCTTAAATGTAATTTGAATTCTTGATTTTCAATTCCAAATTTGATTTTCTTTTAATTTCAATTTATATACGTGCGTGTATAGATTTGTTATTGAACTTTGTTGGAAACTAGAATAATTTGGCTGAAATCTTGATTTTTTGGAATCTCAAGCATGTAATTTAAGTTAAATTTGAACTTGAAATGCAAATCTAAATTCCCAAATAAGCCAACAATAAATTATGGAGTATCAAAGATAATCCCTTGTATAGAGTTGTGCTTCGATAATTCTAAATTCCAAATATGAAGTACTTCTATTGTCCCACAAAACATTTCAATTTTCTCATCGTATCTATCTCATAAAACACTTCAATTTCTCAAAAATTGACCAAAAACCCCTTTTTGACCCTAATTCCTCATATTTCATCCATCACAACTCATTTTACTTTTTTCATTTTTTAATTACACCTTTCCATTCTGCCCTAAAAAAAACTTCTTTCCACTATTCTTAACTACTTATTGATGTAAAACATCATTTTTAAAAATCCCCTAGGGGCATTTGTGGAAGGTCAAACACCAAAATACACGTTCCTTAAATTTCCAAAAGTCAAAAACGGAAAACTTTTATAGGACGGAGGAAGAAAACTTTCTCACATTTTTTATGAGCTGACAAGTGTTTTTTTCTCACAAAAAACTCAATTATTTTATGATATTTATAATTAAGATCTATAAAAGACCTAAATCATTTCTTCTTCTTCTTCTCCAAAAAAAAAGTGACCTACATAAACTAATAGCGGCAGTTACCGTCCGAAAAAACAGACAAAAATCATATACACCCATTTAAACAAAAGCATCTTACAATACAAGTCAGTCACATAGCATACACATAATCTGACTAAACACAAGCAAAGTACAGATACTTCATGACCATTTTATATTTCCAGGGGAAGAAGGCATTCACCATCTCATATCCCTGGAGTTCCCAAAATGCCCCCACCAACATGCATCATTTCTTCGAATTTCCAGGGGGGTAGAATTGGAGGCTGAGTTGTTGTTGAGGAGTCTTCTTAGCTATATAAATTTATATATATATATATATATAGGATTTGTTGAGTAGACCTTATTTTCTGTGTTTTTCATGCTTTATTGTGTATAATGGTGGAGAAAGAGCTGTTTTAGGACCCCCCAAAAAAGTCCTAATATTTGCCTTTGGAGGAGAAGAATCTGCTGAAGCCACGGGAGTTCTTCTCTGGGGATTGGCCGTAAGAAATGGTTGACTTGGTGGGCCTGTGGGACTTTGAGCTGATGGGCGACCTTAATGGGTTAACCGATTCCGTGTCCGAGGGACTAAACGGGGCATCACACATGTCCACATGAGACTCATGATGACCCAACTTCTGATCGGGGTCCTGAAAGCCCATCATTGATGGATCCTCATTCAGTCTGTTGTCCTCTTTGTTAGGGTGGTGGGGCCCTATGAGCTCGGCTGCCTGAGGAGGCCGCAAACCCTTCAGCTGTTTCCCTAAAAGAAATATTGTTTCTTGACATTCTGCCAGTTTTGCAGCTGCCTCTGCCAACTCTTTTTCCTGTAATTAAAGGAGACATCCCATTTCATTTACAAAATGAGAAAAAGCTGTTAAAGAATGGGTCAGATTATATGAATGGATGATGAATGAATATTATTTTTTAAATGAACGTTTAATAATGGATCATAATTCTTTAACATGGTGTCTTGTGGATGGGGATGATGAACAAATGGGTTTTATGCTTTAGTGAATCGTCAAGTATGAGATCCATATACATAATTTGCTAGGAGGAGGCTCACCTGAGTTGTCTTTGCATCAATCTCAGCTTTTAAACTTTCGATCCTGATTGAAACACATCAAGGATAAATGAGAAAATCATAAAGATATATCCTACATATAGAAAAAAATGCATTGCAAGCCTTGTGGAATAAACAAAGAATATAAAAAAATCAGATACTCACCTTCCCATTTGATCTTGAAGATCCATGCATCTGGCGAGAGCATCCTGATGTCCCTTCTTTTCTTCTTCAAGTTCAACTTCCAGAGTTTCATTCTTTGCCTGAAGAGCATTGACTTCAGTTTGTAACTTTTCGGCGCGTGTTTCAAGCGATTTGTATGACTCTGCCATACATTTAAGTTGTGTCTCTGACAACCCATTTGATCTCTGAGCAGATATTAACTGCGACTTAGTCTCTGCCAGTAACTGCTCTGTCTCGGCCAATTGTGCTCTCGTGCTTTCTAGACTCTCAGTTATTCTGCCTAAGTCAACTTCCAGATTTTCTTTCTCCGATTTCAATTGATCAAACTCCTCAGATGAGCATTTCCATGATGCAGCAGTTGACTCGGATGTAGGAACTAGACTGCTATTATGAGGAATGTCAGGATCAGATGCAGAATCTGAGTATCCATCTTCCATGTTCGGCTGAATTTTGTTCTCTGGTAAAGCTACTTTGTCAATGCAATCAGCAGAACTCATCTCTGTTTCAGAATTTTTATAGCCCAAAATGGTGAACTGCAGTTCGCTCGCTTTGCTCAGCACAACCGACAAGTCAAAAACGAATTTTACAAGGCTTACTCTGCTGTTTAAAACATCCTTATATGTTGCAGAGAAGCCATCCAATTCTTCAGAGAGTCCATTCCCAGAGGTAGATGTGCTGCTCTGCAAAGCCTTTGTTTCTGTGCCGATGAACATTAAAAACCCATGAATCTGATAGATAGCATCTGCCAATTCTTGGCTGATATTGTGCACATCATCAGAGCTCCCACTTCTATCATGATGAGAAACTGAAACACTATTTTCTGCAGATACAGCATGAACCTCAACACAAGGCTCAGATTTAGTTGAAGCATCGGGAGGCTGCAAATTCTCAAAACCATATGTAGTTGGATGATGATCCAATGTCTCAGACATTTCTTGCAGAACACATCTAAGATCGTCCAAGACCTTTTTTGTGTCAGCTTCTTTAGTCACTGACTCAAATACCTTGGAAATTTTTGACTGCAGTGTAGTGAAAGGTGAAGAACCCTCAGAGACTTCCATGCTAGAAAATGGATGGTTTCCTGGGGATGAGGTGTTGATGTTTCTGAACTCAGCTATATTTTTCAAATCATCTGGTGAGCTTGAAACTCCTCTGTTGGTGTCATTAGAAAGATAAGCTAATTTCTCCATCTCCAAGAAGTCATCCATAAGCTCCAAATGACTTGCACTATCGGACCTGCATGGACTTTCAAAGTTATTACTATCCTTCTTGATATGGGAGAGTTCTGGCATAACTGATGTAGCCCAGGACCCAGAACAACTTATTGTATCATCATTGCCATCCTCAGACATGGAGGCCAAGCTTGGGAGGTTAATACTTGCATTATGGTAAAAGGAACCTCCTCCCATATTCTTTGAAGGACTCCTGTGATCATTGCCATTTGCTTGCAGAAGTGCTTCTAAACTTTGAAGTTTGCTTACAGTCTTTGCACAAGAGCTCCTAGACGCTTGCAGTTCACTGTTACGTTTTGCCAAAGCTTCTTTGAGCAACTTTGTTTCCTCTTCCATTCCCAAAAGGCGCTCTGTTAAATGTTCATTCTCTTTTTGGAACTTCTGCATGTTGTCAAATGAATAATCAGGAGTGGGGGAATAGTGTGGGCTGTTGGGAGGCTTTCCGGGAGACTTCCTTGACCTGGTTTCTTCATAATCACGGCCTAAACTCTCAACCTCAAGCTTCATTTGAGCAAGTGCTGCAGGACCAGGCAATCGCTTTCGTACAAGACTGCGCAATCTTTGGCACTCTGCTTCAAGCTTGGCAATTTTTTTCACTCCTTCCAAATGCTGTTTATTGGCTACTTCAGCAGATCGTGCACACATGTTTTTCTCCTCATTCCGAATTTCAAGCTCCTTAGCAACTACATGGAGTTCATATTTAAGAGAATTAATCTCCTTTTCACAAGACTCAATATTGCTCTTATGATGTTCTATCTCTGCTTCAGCTCGTGATTTTTCTTCACTGAGCTTAACCAGCATGTTAGAGCGCTCTTGCAGAGATCTTGAAAGTGCAGAGTTGTCAGCAGCAGATCTGAGTAACTCTTGCTCCAAGTTAGATATCTTTGATTCAAGCTCAAGTCTCATCTTGTCAAACTGTTTTGTTCTATTAAGAACCACCTCGTGCAGTTTTTGTTCATGCTCTTCCTTTAAATTTCGTATCTGCCTCATGCATTCCTTTAGAGCACCATCCAAATGAGATGCACGATCTTCAGCCGTGAGTTTTAATAGGGTGACGGATTCCAGATGATTTTTCAATGTTGCTGCTTCTGACTCAGCTTTTTCCCAACCTGTTTCACAAAAGGGGGTTATTGGAGTTCTAAAATGGGCTTGGACAAAATCACTTAAGGAAACAATGACACAAGTGCATATAATACTATCGAACCTGAGACGGCTTCTTCGGCAACTTTAGCATGTTGTTTCACCAGGTTGTCCTTAACAGTCATTTCATCTTCTGCTGCAGAGAGTTTATCATTTAACTCCTTAACCTCCTCCTCAAACATTCTAACATGTTCTTCATATGATTTTACTTGATCCTCCAGCCCCGTAAGATGTGAATACGACTCCACAGAAATTTGCACATATTTTGGTTTCTTATAGTTTTCCTGCTTTGCCTGGACATCAAAGGTACAAGAAATACTTGATGAACTTAGATCATTAAAAAAACTGTGGCGTGTTCCTATTAAGTTCAGCCTAATGCAACTATTATATGATGCTATGTATCACACATGCTCTAATAGACAGACATAAGAGAAAGACAATAAAGATAAAGCACACATCTCCAGCTCATTGAAGAGATATATTTAGATGAAAGGTGAATTTATTAAAACCCAAATGCTAAATTTATCAAATCAAAGAGAACTCAAAGAAATCAAAGAATTTTGCTCTTGAAGTGAACATCCACACCTCATTGCCCTGATAGGCATTTGAAACTGTAGCTGCTGTAGTCGATTCAACTGAAGCTGAAGCTGTAGGAATTTTCTCAGCTGCAGCCTTTTCGGATGATTTCTTCTTCCATGGCCAACTCTTCCGATCCATTATAACCTGTCAAGGTATAACAATATCATCAATTGAGTGGTGGCAGGGGATTTGAATTTATAAAATACCACTTGAACAGTACAGTTAAAACAACTTATTTAGAACTGTGTCATACATGACACCATTTAAATATCTATGTACAGAAACATTTCAGAAGAGAATAAATTCATAAATAAGAATTTTTGCGCAGTAAATTGGTATAGCAGAACATAGCATATGCAAGTAAAGGACAGGAAAGGCCGGGGCCTTTGGGACCTTGCTAAACACTGTACTGGCCACACTCTTTTTTGTTTTTAATTAGAAAAAAGTCTTTTTTTTGTTAGAGGAAAGACAGGTGCGTTACCCACTTTGAGTTAGTGGTCTTTGCCAATGCCACTAGACAACAATGCCTTCGGCTGTTTGGCGTATAGAGAAAAACAGTTCAAAGGATTTTAAACCAAAGCAAACAGGGGAAAAACCAATAAATAATCCTAAGAAACAACTACCCCAGTAAAATCCCACAAAAAATAGGGTTTGAAAAGGCGGGACGCACGGTGCGTGTATGCAAACCTTACCCCTACCTACTATGAAGTAGAAATGTTGTTTTCAAGAGACCCTAGTTTAAAGACATAATCCTAAGAAATCTCAGCAAAATTCTTGCTACAGGAGAGTGAATACAAGAATCAAGAGACATAATTACTGTAATCAAACAATTACAGCGTATCTTGTCAAGACTCAAGATGAAGAAACGATAGGAAAAACCAACGCTTGAAAAATATTCAAATTTTAAAAATAGACAGTCACTTAGTGCACATAAAAAACCACGCATACCATGACATAAAACTTAAGATGAACCACTCCCTATAACATTATTTCCATTTCAAGGAATACTAGACCCACAACATTAACAAACCATGATCTATTTCCAGATTTTATTCATTTAATTTTCAATATTACCATAAGAAAAAAACAGAAAACTAGAATCTAAAGCACAAGCATAAGAAGCCTCCATCCATGAAAGTAGTGCAGTCCTCCACAACGAAAAGATCCCAAAATCCAAAAAAACAAAACAAAAAAAAATCCAACACGCGATTGCTTGAATTCTATCAATGAAGGATTACAAACCTGGTTTCTTTTTTCTTTCTTCCCCTTTGAGAAACAGAGTCAAAGCTCAATAAATGTGCTCCACACGATTCTAAAACAAAGACAAAAGCATGGTGGGATTGGTAGAAGTTGAGTAAACACTTAAAAGTCTAAGCTGAAACAAATCCAAAAACAAAACAAAACAAAATTAAAAAACAAAATATATAGGTTTAGAAGCACCGACAGAAGAAGACATAGGAAGAGAATATGAATGCCTCCGGAAAGGGGAAGAAGAAAACGAGAAATAGATCGAAACGGCAATGGAAGTCTTCGCTTGCTTGCGCAGCACAGGAAAACAAATGAAATAACAATTCGGGAAAAAAAAATTAACATTCATCATTACATCACACGAGTTCGCAGCCATATTTAATGCTTCTCACTGACGCAATCATCTCTCGAAACCAGCAGAAATTTCGGAACAGAACGCAAAATACGGAAGCGCTCCGTAATAATCTCTCCCCCAACAACAACAACAAAAAAAGTGGGAAAAAAAAGGAGTAAAATCAAACTCACCGGCGACAATGCAATGCAGCTTAGCTTCAGACTGATGTGTACAGAAACGGAGATCGAGAGAGAATTAAGGAGTGCGAAGTTTGATGGTTTTAGATCTAATCAGATTGCGTTTGTCGATTGAGTTGTGGAGATAGAGAGAGAGTGGCGCGCTCGTTAGTTCCGCCGGTGGGGGGTTTTAGAGAGAGAAAGCGCGGCGGAGGACGGAGGAGGAGTGGTGGTGGAGGGACGGCAATGGGGAGTGGTGCGGGAGGTTGAGAAAGCATTGATATTCGGCGTTAGGTGGCATTTAAAAAGGCAAGACGTTGGAAAGCTCCAAAGCATCTGCTTTTATACGGAGTAATTTGTTTCGGTAATTTTTTTCGATTCAATTTTTTACTTTTAAGTTTTCTAAATACATACTAATCCCTATGAAAATAACAAGCTATTCAATTTTTTTAGTTTTATTCATTCGATTATAATGCAGTATTTGTTTATATTTTTCCACTCATAACCAAGTCAGCTTTCATGTGAATTTTGGGAAATAGTCTTCTTACAACTTAAGTCAAATGATAAGTTTAATGATTCGAGTACTTGGAAATACTTCGGGGTGTAGAGGTTAATTAGGGTGTGGATTTGTGGGAAGACAAAATAAAAGGTAAAAATCACTTTAATGTCAAACGAAGTATTATAAAGAAAAAATTTCTTACATAGATATTAATTTTAACTAAAATACCAAAATAGAAGTGGCATAGTACTAAATTTTAATTTTTCAAATAAGATTGTGATTACTCATTACAGTGTGATTGTTGATCACTGGCCGATAGTGGTCAATGATGGCGCATAGCGATCACATGATAGCAGGCGATGGAGCTCCAACGACCTCATAGCGACCGACGACGACACACCGGTGACCCACAACAGCAGGTGATTACACTCTAGCAACGCACTGTGGCGACAGATGACAATTTGGCTTGTGATAGTGTGATAGTTTCTTTTTATGATGACATTTGTTTAAGTCTTAACAAACTAACACCCCTATTTAAATCCAACTTCCCATTTAAATCATCTCGTGATTCGTCCATAAGGATGATGTCGTTGGCAAAAAGCATACACCATAGTACGGATTCTTGGATACGTTCGGTAAGAACTTTCAAATCTCTATTAAAATGTACTCTCTCTGCTCCAAATTATTTACAACACTTCGAATAACATATAAAATATCATCTCTTTTAAAAATACTTTATTTACAAATTGATAGAGAAATAAAGAGTAAACATTATACCGTTCAAAAGTACATCAAAAACCTTACAAATAAGATGCGACAAAAATATTTTATTTTATTAAATAATCAATCAAAATGAGTAACTAACAAAAATTATCAAAAGGCCGTAGTAGTAATAATTGTGTCATTCTTTTTAGGATGGGAGGGGTATTTAAAAATTAGAGGCGTGATTTAGTTTGACCTGAAACGTATTTTCTCTGTGCCTAAAAGAATTGCCTTCTTTCCTCATCGTGTAAAACCACGTGACTTTTAAAATGATTTTATTTACAAATTGGTGAAAAAATAAAAAATAAAAATTTAACATTTTAAAACTATATCATAATCATACAAAACAAAAGGTGACAAAAATATTTTATTTTATCAAATGATCAATGAAAAACAAATAAACAAAAATTGTAAAACTAAAATCGTACGCAGTCATTCTTTTAGGTGCCGAAGAAATATTTAAAAGTGAAATTTTATAGTCGGATTACTCGGATATGCCGTGGAAACTGGGAAATGAAAAAAAAAAAAGAAAAAAAAAAGAAATAGAGAGAGATCCGTATAACTATAAACTAAGAGGGGGGGTGAAAAGACAGAAATGGGGCTGGGAAATAGGAGTAATAACGGGCGCACGCTTGAGGGAGAAGCTGGACGCGCAAACGTGGACCACACCGGCACTAATGGACCGTCCACTCAGTCCAGCTCATGGTTGTCCACTCCACTCACTCACTCCCTTTACGGCTTTACCAATGGAGGGAGACATATTTGTACTCTAATTTACTCCCCCCCGTGACCATTTTTGGTGCTCAATTTGTGCCCTAATACTCTCATTCATTCTCCACAATTTCCTCCCCCCCTTTCTTTGGGTGAACTTTTACTCCCTACCATGGATCACATTTCTATTTTGATCTTGTTTGGGAAAAACGTTAGCCTTTTGGATTAATTTTTCATGATTTAGATTAATTCTGAAAATGTTAACGCTATAGGTTACCGTCGGACAGCCTTTTCAAAATGCTAACGCTAATTTCAAATGCTGATGTCAAACGGAGTCTTTCTGAGTTAAATTTTGGATTATGTCTTAAATTGATCCTCGAGTATATTACCCCGTCCGTCCTAAAATATTCTCCCCGCTTCTATTTATGATGTTTGACATACTTTATTTTTAATTTAATTTATTTGACTGTAGGTGTAAAGTTAAAAAAAAAATAATTATATTTAAAAACTACATCAAAAGTTCTACTATTAAAATAATTATATTCAAATATTTATATAGTACTAAAGTATAGTAAGTTTTCCAATATAGTATCACACACTATAAATGCAGGGAAGGAGTATGTTTTAATTAATGGAGGGAGGGAGTATGTTTTAATTTCTAAATGCAGTACTATTTTTAAATGTCCATTGGACATTGTTCAAGTATATGTTCACTATCATTGGACATTGTTCAAAGCCAATGTCCACTGCTGTTGGACATTGTTCCTTCACTCTAGACATTATTCAAGTACTATATATGGAATAGAAAAATTAGGTACTACATTGAGAAAAGATACTCCCTATATATTTTAATACTATTTAATACAAATTTCAGTTTAAATTTGTACTCCATATGAATTTTGCCACACTTTCTTTTTTGTTTTTTTGAGTGGTAACCTCACATATTTGTCCCTTTAGGAAAAAAGGATGAGTCTCATCCCCGAGGAATCTATCAGACCTGGTCGGACAATCACTGAGAGGAGGTTAAATAGACTTTAATCGCAAATTGGTAGCAAAGAGTGGAGTCTGCACTAGTACTTATAGAGACCTTATATTTAGCATAGTTGCTTTCCAACGCAATTACTAGAAATCAAACTCGTATCTAACTTCATTAACACCCATTATCTTGATAACTACGCAATACTCACCGACGTATTTGTCCCTTTAGGAACATCAATATAAGTGGAACGATACAAATTGAGAATGTTATTATGGCTCTTGCGAAAAGATGACACGTCAAGAAATGCACAACACTTATTTTATTTGAAATCAATTTTGGAAAATGCTAAAAACTCTCACCCTTGCTACCACTCATGCCCCCCTATATAAACATGTGGTAGGGAGGGAAGAAAATTAAAATTAGAGGGTGGGTGGAGAATAAATAGAGATAAATATGTGATAGAGAAGTAGGTGGAGGCAAGGTTGGTAGCAAGAGTGGGGGTGTGTAGCATGGTCCATCAATTTTTACTATACTTCTATTCAAATTAATATACTCTCCGTGACATAAAGATTGTACGGTTTGATTTTTTTTATCAAAATGTGTACCATCATAAAACAACATATGTGTAGATGCATGTTAGTCAGCGTTTCGTTCAACTTGTTTTTTCTGTTTATTCCTTTTCTTATTATAATCAGATCAAATGAGAATTGAAATAACTTTAATTATAATTGTAACTAGTTCAAATTATATCACGCCAGACCAGATTAGATCAAATCTAAACAGATCAGGTCAGATCTTCAAAATACGGAGTACTAGATCATATCAAATCAAACGAACAGAACACAACCTTATTATACGAGTAAGAAAATAACTTCAAATTTCTATACACTTAGTGTTTAAACTTCATTCTAGTATTTATGAAGTTGAGGTTAGTTTAAAGAGATGTTAGAGTATGAGAGGTATTTAAAAAATTAAGGAAAAAAGACTAAAATAAGAATAATATATTGAAAACATGCCAAAATAGGACTTCCTTGTTTTTATTCTCGAAACAGGAGTTAAAATACATCTACATTACCAAACGTGGTCATGTACATTACCAAAAAGTATAGAAATATGCTCGTGTAAAGTGTCACATTACTTTCATATTACTACAATATAAACTCCTTTTACGAGAATAAAAACATGGAAGTTTTATTTTGATGATTTCTAAAAAAATTAATGTGCCTACATACGATTATTTGATGACACTAATCAAAGTATGCCCTCAAATCTCCTTCATACCCTTCACTCCGTATTTACTGCAGTAACATATTTCCAAGAATTATAAAGTGAATTGAGTTTATGTTATTAAATGTGAAATCTATGTTTTTTTACTCAACGAGAAATCTCAGGTTTTTTTTTACAGCGAAAAACTTCAGGTTATTTTGTATGGTAGATCTATCAAGGCTCAAACTTGCGTTTTAATAGTTGCATTAAATAACTTTGCATAAAATAGAAAGTAGGGAAATTTATGAGCAAGAACTCTGTTTTCAATAGTTCTGGTGCTAGAATTCACTACCCACGTGTACCTCTAATATTATTATCTCTGTCACACAAAAAACTTAGTCTTTTGTTTTTTTGAGTTTAAAATTTAAAAAAAAAGTTACAAAATTTGAAACGATTATATTGAATAATAATCCAAATTTGATTTGTTTTGGAAATTAATTTTGTACTTCCTCCCTCCGTCCCACAAAACATTTATTATTTTGATTTTTAAGAGATTTAAGAGGAGTGTATTTTAGTGTTAACTTTTCAAAAATGTCATTTGATGTTATATGTAAAAATATATGTGATGGGTAGATTAGTAGTGAAAAAGTGTGATGTGACAGGTAGGTTAAGAATTAGTAGTTATGAATAAAAATGACTTTTTAATAGAAGTGACAAAAAATTTTTTGTGATATTATAATGTAAAACATACTCCCTCTGTCCCTAAATAAACTTCCCCTTTCGTTTTTTCTTTGTCTCCAAATAAACTTCTGTTTTCTCTTAAAAAACCTTTTTTACCCCTTACTTTTTCATATCATACATATCACATCATATCTTTTTACTAATAATCTACATATCACATCTTACTTTTATACATCACATCAAGGATATTTTTGGAAAGTCAACACCAAAATATCTCTCCCTTAATTTCCCAAAAAGTCAAAAAAGGAAGTTTATTTAGGGACGGAGGGAGTATAATATAAGACTATAATATAAGTAAAACATATAAAAACAATGTACGAAAATAGGAGTTCCATTTCTTTATTCGCAAAATAGAAGTTACAATGTAAATATAATGTCAATCATGTCAATATATATTATTAAAAAGTATAGTGAATTGTCCATATACAGTTCCGCGTTATTACAATGCAAACTTATGTTTTGAAAATAAAACATAAAACTTCATTTTAATTTTCTGGGTGGAGGGAGGGAGGGAGTCCATTTGCAAGTGTTCAACCGATTATATCCAAAATGACCCAGTTGTTCGTTTTAAATGAGTGTTAAAGTATCTCATATCAAAAATTGAAAAGAAAAGTAACTAATATATAAACTTTTAAATTAAACTAAGTAATTTATTGGATTCAATCTTTTCATATAGTTAAACATAAACGTCTTATGACTCAGTCGATCCTTATCTCGTCTTAAATTCTAAAAAATTTATTGAACCAAATATGTAGTACTTCCTCCGTCCCAGAAAACATGGGAGTTTTGATTTTGAAGAGGGATTTAAGGGGAGTGTATTTTGGTATTGAATTTCCAAAAATGTCTTTTGGTGTGATGGGTAAAAGTATGATTTGATGGATAGATTATTAGTAAAAAGTTATGATGTGATATGTATGGTATGAAAAAGTAAGGGTTAAAAGTAACTTTTTAATAGAAATGAGAAGTATTTTTTGGGACGGATGAAAAAAAATGAGAAATGTTTTCAGGGACGGAGGGAGTATAATGTTAGGGAGAGATGAAGACCATGTTCTTCTCTTCACCTCATCTGAATGATTCTGATCTGATTGGAATAAGTTGGGATCTGATCTTAATGTAATACTCCGTATAATCTAATATGGTCTTATTTGACCCGATATCAATTGACTCCAATAATAAAAAGTAATACTCCCTTCGTCTGAATTTTGATTACAATTTTTTTTCCCCCTTCTCGATAACTTTTGTTTGTTTGTGTGTTTTCATTGATTATTTGATAAAATAAAATATTCTCGTCACTTCTTATTCTGTAGAATTTGTGATGTAGTCTTTTAACATGTAATTTTTATTTCTTACTGATTTACCAATTTGTAAATAAAATGGTTTAAAAAATCATGAGATTTTACCTCGTAATTTCTACTATTTTGTAATCAAAATAGAGACGAATGGAGTAAGTAATAAGAATAAACTGAATAGAATTACATGAATCAAATGTATAATCTTTTTTAGGACAAAAACAAGTTTTAACAACAAAACTAGATACGCAAAATATTGACGCGTACTTCGTGGGATGGATTATTATGCGGAAAAAAAGTATCCAATATGGATATAAATTGGATAATGAGATTGCTTTTGGTAATGGGTGGGATGAAAAGCAAAGGTAATAACACTCTGTCTTGGGTTGGATACAGCGAGCCAATATCATATCATATCCTCCCAACAAACATACATACATACATAGTGATGCATGGGTGGATGGATGATCATCATTAATCCTTTGAGTCCACACACATAAGTGCTGCAACAACATGCCAACTCCATGAATATATGGTGTATGTATGTATGTATGTGTGGGCATGGATGGGATGCTCCTAGCTAGCTAGCTTTTTAATTTCCAAAAGATAATACTCCCTCCCACCCAAAATTAAGGAAGAGTCAAATCATTATTTTTTTTCCTCAAATTACCCCCAAATAGTATAGGAATGAGTGAGTGGGTGAGATTTGACATTGAAATGATAAAGAGAAGGGAGGGTAAAAGAGTCTATTTAGTGTAAAAGTAAACACTTTGTATTCCTTTTTGGGACAAAAATAAGAGGGAATATTGTAATGTAATTGAGGACGGAGGGAGTAGAATTCCACCCCACCCATTTCCTTTTGCTTATCCCATTCCCCTCCACTTTACTTAAATCCCAAGTCTTGCTTTTTAGACTCCATCCAATTAATAATTAATTGTCACTCAAATTGGGGCTGACTAGAGTGGGAGGTCCAATTAACAGTTTTATTTCTATTTTTATCGATATACTACCTCCGTCCCAAAAAGATTTACACGTTTTGACTAAAGTTGAAATTAAGGAAGGGATAATTTTGTGTTGACTTTCCAAAAATACCCTTGATGTGATGAGTAAAAGTAGGATGTGATGTGTAGATTATTAGAAAAAAGGTATGATGTGATAAGTATGGTTTGAAAAAGTAAGGGGTAAAAGTGATTTTTTAATTGAAATGGGTAGGAGATTGTGGGACGCAATTTTTTTGAAAGGTGTAAATCTTTTTGGGACGGAGGGAGTATTATTTTTTTAAAAAAAATATGGAGAGTTCTTTCAAATTGCAATTTGAAAAAAGACACGCATTGCCTATGGTACATTCGGTGCGGTACAAACGGCCGCTCACGATATTCGAATGTGACTGGGCCCACATAGTCTCCGTCACAAGATAATTGATGCATACATGACCAACAATCACTCCATCAACAATTGCTCCCACTAGAAATCGAATTCGTGATAATGACTCTGATACCACTTATAAGACCTCGGACGCTACCAATTCTCTTAAATTCAATTGGTGTTAGAAGAAACGCATACTCTAACCTTACAGTGCATTAAACGCACGCAAGCGCCAACAACATATATATGAGTGTGACATGGTCCACCTAACTTCTACAACGTAACAATTGATAGACACACGTGACCAACAATCTCCCCGCACAACAATCTATCGTTCCCGTCAGAAATCAAACTCGTGACCTTGGCTCGAATACGTCACCGCCACTACGTATGGACACCAGGCATACATTAATTTCATGAATTACACACATTTCTTAATACGTCACTGGTAGCGAAGCCAACAAATAATAAAATTGTTTTGCATGTGGTGAAAAATCAACACCTTCTTCGAAATGGACATCTCACGTACGTGAAACGTCGGATCCATGCCACAACATAATCAGAAATTTGCGAAGTCACGTAGGTGCAGTGCGTTACGAAGAAAAACATCACCATGCATTTATTTATTATGACCTCCTTTTTTGGCTTTCGCTATTTTTTCACACTACAATATGTCATACAAATTTGTTGGCAGCATTAGAAAAACTGACCCATAAAACATATATTTATTGAATGACTTTTTCTTTTCTCTCTTCCTCTTCTTTCTCCAGTACGATGTATGCAATTTATGCGTTGGGTCACATTCAAT
Organism: Cuscuta australis; assembly: GCA_003260385.1. Classification (NCBI taxonomy): domain Eukaryota; kingdom Viridiplantae; phylum Streptophyta; class Magnoliopsida; order Solanales; family Convolvulaceae; genus Cuscuta; species Cuscuta australis. Next base: position 2,147,591 of record NQVE01000194.1, read on the forward strand.
TATAGACTTCAAAAGTCAAAGGTTTCACTTTTATGTTAGAGATATTTCATTAAAAAAACTATAGTAACAAAAAATTAAAAAATTACACTAAATAGGAGTAAAAATGTAAAACATAGATGAAAATCTAAAATAGGAGTTCGACATGTCGTAATGTGGCACTGTACATGGACATTTTATTATACTTTTTGGTAATGTACATGATCATGATCGATAATGTAAATGTACTTTAACTCTTATTTTGGGAATAAAAACTTGGAACTCCTATTTTGGTATATATTTTCAATGTTTTACTCTTACTTTTGTCTTTTTCCCAAAAAAAATCAAATCTTAATAAAATTGGATCAGGCAAAGAGAAATAGATAGATGTGTTCTAATTTGGGAGAAGGAGATACTCCCTATGTCCCAAATTACCTCTTTATTATTATGATTTTTTAATACAAATTTTTATTAATCATTTAATAAAATAAAATATTCTTATAAATTCTTGTTTTATACTCCATCTGTCCCCTTTGATTACAAATTTGAGTTTACAAGGAGAAATGTTTCACTTTTTAAAATTGTTTTATTTACAAATTGATATATTGATAAGAAATAAAAATTACATATTAAAAAACTACGTCAAAAGTTTTACAAAACAAGATGTGACGAAAATATTTTGTTTTATCAAATACTTAATGAAATTACGTAAACAAACAAAAATTATCGAGAGAAAAGAGAAAAAAATGTAATTAAATTGGGGATAGAGGGAGTAAAACTTTTGACATAATGGTAGCCTAATGTCAAAAAAATTGAAATGGTGTCATGTCTATATCAGTGTTCGTGTTCGTGCAGAAGTACAAGCTACAAAGCTATGGGGTATCTAAACTTTAGGAGTCTTTAATTAATTAAGGACCATGCTACACTTACACCAAAAAAATATACCCCATTTGTACACCACAGGCTTGCATAAACATTTCGATGGTTTACACCGACACAAGTATTGGTGCGTTCATAAATATTCATACGGACAAAAATGTTGGTGCGTTTAACAAAAATTAGTTTTACACCAACACAAAGTGTTGGTGCAAAACTGCGGGGTACAAACCTTGGGGATAATCCATTAATTAATTAGTTAGTGGCGGTGAACTCAGAATTGTGCCACTATGCATCAAATCAGATGCTGTACATTGTAAGGGAGGAGTATATTAAGTCAACTCCTTTTCCAACCATTCTCACCTCTAACTATGTGTTAACAAAAAAAATCAATAAATATTAACATTTGTACATTATTTTATAGACACCAAATTGAAGTTTTGGATTGGTATAATGTCTTTGCAAATTTGATACTTCCTCCGTCCACAAATAAACTTTACATTACGTGTTATGATGTTTGACTGGAATTATTTTCAAATCATTTTATATGAAAAATGGTGTAGAATTGAAAAATAAAAATTACATATTAAAAAACTATATCAAAAGATCTACAAAACTAGAGGTGACATGACTATATTATTTTATCAAATGGGTGACGAAAATAGGCCAACAAAGTGAATAAAGTTTGACCCTGTGAATAGTGAACTTGTGGACGGAGAGAGTATAATTCTAGTATTGCATTTCTATGGGAGAAAGACCAAAGACTAAAACATTGAAAATATACCAAAATAAGATTTCTATATTTTTATTCCCGAAATAGGACTTACATTACCAAACATGGTCATATATATTACCATAAAAGTATAGTAATTTGCACATGTACACTGCCACATTACCACAATGCAAAGTCACATTACCACAGTGCAAAATCCTATTCCAGGAAAAAAACATGAAAGTTTTATTTTGGTACTTTTCTCTATGTTTTAGTCCTATTTAGGATGATTTTTTCAATTCTATCATATAGAAAAGATTTGGAGCGTCTTCGAGAGCTCGTGAGAGTTAAGGGATGAGACATAAGAAAGAAGAATGTTGTGGGCTAAGCCTATCGCCAATACAAGAAGGGAGGTTATGGTAGAGATTTTTATCATTGATAAATGATAATCAGCACCAAGGGATACATCTCTTATCTATTTATAGCCTTTAAAGGAGCCCGGATCCTAATTGAACGTTGTTTTCTATTTGAGGGTTTAATAAAAACGAAGAGCTAAAGAATCGTAAAAAAAACTTTCAAATGAGATTATAATTTTACTCACCTAAAAGAAATTAGATTACAATCAAATATATATTTTATCCATCATAATTTAAATTGTCTATTTCAATTTATAATGTTTGACTCGAGTTATTTTCAATTAAATTTATTAGAAAATTCAAGTGGAATTAAAAAACAAAGTTTACTGTTTACATACTCATTTCGTCCAAAGAATTTCGTCACTATTTCCGCTCCTCGATAACTGTCATTTAATTTGTTTACTCATTTTGGTTGACCATTTGATAAAATAAATAAAATATTCTTGTCGCATCTTGTTTTGTAAAACTTTTGATGTACTACTTTTGAACGGTGTAATTTTTACTTTATATTTCTTTACCAATTTATAAATAAAATAATTTTAAAAGAAATAATATTTTGCACGTCGTTTGAAATGTTGTAAATCATTTTGGATGACGGAAGTATTTAAAAAACTACATCAAAAACTCTACAAAATAAGACGTGATATTCTTATATTATTTTATCAAATAAATAATGAAAATACGAGTAACTAATTAAATTTACGAAAATTTTCATAATTTTCAATTATGAAAATAAATATTCCCTCCGCTCCTAAAAATCTTTTCTCACTTTTCATGTCCCAAAAAAATTCTACTTTCGATTAAAAAGTCTACCCATACTAATCTTTACTCTATCTATCACATCATGTCTATTCATTAATAATCTTCATCATATTTTACTTTTACCCATTAAATTCAAGAGTGTTTTGGAAAGTGAACACCAAAATACACTCTCCTTACATCTAAAGAAAATATTATAAAAATGCACCAAAATAAGATTTTGCATTATGATAATGTGACACTGTATATGGATATTTCACAATACGTTTTGATATTACATATTTGCATGATTAGCATTGTATATGCATTTTAGCTCTTGAAAATCTTCTATATATCAAATTATCAATACAAGAAGCTCAGTACAAGAATTCGCCTAAATTGTGGGGGGAATCTGCAACGGAGGGCCTTTCGTCGCAGATCTGTGACGAGTCTGCGACAACAATGAACATGTTGAAAATCTGGTATAAATTTACAACCTAACGCTATATTAAGTTCCGTCGCAGTTCTACGACCACATTAAGAGTGTGTCACAAATTGAACTTAATATATATATATATATATATATATATATATATATATATATATATATATATATATATATATATATATATATATATATATATATATATATATATATATATATATATATATATTATATATATATATATATATATATATATATATATATATATATATATATATATATATATATATATATATATATATATATATATATATATATATATATATATATATATATATCCACCTTATTACTCATTTCAATCCACATCCAAAAAAAAAACTAGTTCTCGTCAGAGCGATCCACACTTCACATTAGCGCACCGGCGACGTTCAGTGCCCTCCCCGGCATCGCCGACCTTTAACGCTCACCTCGTCGTCTCCGCCTCATTGTCGCTGACTCCCTTTAAATGAATTTTACGCATATACCGTAGTACTCCATATTTTTTTACTTTTTTTTATTTTTTATAACTCTATTAAGACCATGTTCTTTTGGGTTGAAATTAATCGTTGAATATTGGAAGAAACTAGAAAAAGTTGTTTTAAAAAGTTACTCAATCAAATGATCACCAAATAAATATGTAAGAAAACTCTAATGTTGGATTAAAAAAAATTTATCATTTTGCATGTTTGCAGTGATATGTTATAAATTCGGATATATAATGTTATTTTATATTAATCATATATAAATATTTTTTAAGTAATTATTAGAAAAAAATGTAATGAGTTGAAAGAAACTGAAATGAATTTTGAAAAAAAAAATTGAAAGAGTTAAAAAAGATTGAAAATTAATTTTTTCATTACAAAAGAAGAGAAAGAAGTGAAATGATAAATTTGGTTTAAAATTTTAGTTTTGGAAGGTAGAGGAGAATGAGGGTGACTAATGTTGTTGAATCATGACACTGACACCTCCCTCCCTACACAATAACTCCGAAAAAGGGAAAAGAATACAAAACCCGAAAATAACACTGCCTTTGCACGGTGGATGGTGGACAAGTGCGACAGCGGCGTTCCGCCCCGATGAGGCTGGTACCCGACCGGTGGCGAAGTGGAGCCCCGTAGACTTAGATTGCCAACCCGGGCCGGGCCGGTTTCATCATGACCCAATTTGTCAATCCCTACATTGTCCCGGAAGGATGCAAGCTCGTACCTTTAGGGTAGGGTGTGTTTGGATGAAGGGAATTGGGAAAGGAAGGTAAATTAAAAGAAAACAAAAGATGATTTTCCTTTATTTGTTTTTTTGGGAATGAATGAAGGATGATATTCATTTCTTCAAAATTTTTATTTTAATTATTTTAGATTTGTGGTAAAATGAAGAGAATGGTGAATGTTTTAAAATCCATCTTCCTTCCTCTCTTGAATATATTTTCCATTCCCTTTATTAATTTTCTTTCCTTCCAATTCAAACATATCGTTTAGGGCATGTTTCCGGGAGGGAAAGGGGACACAAAATGGGCTAATTGTCCCACACCAGTCAAATGCGAAATTTGGTGATGAGTTTATATATAACCAAGATCGAATTCGATCTCTTACCTTAATAGCCATCTTTGGCTCTCCCTTGTGCTGTCTCTGTGATGTCAAGGCCAACTTGGAGCAGTCGCATGGTGAAACCAGTCGTGACCAACGTATTCGTGACCAATGAGGGCGTTGGACCTTATGGGAGGTCAAATGTTGCGGATTGTTTCATTGCCCACACCGGTCAAATAAGTTTATATAGTTAAAGGTTCTCCTACCTAAAAATTAGCTTTTGGGATGTGACTCTCCATCGTGTTATATCATACTCTAAAAATATTCCTCTTTGGATGATGTTAAAGAGTAGAAAAATAAAAAGATAAAATTGTGAAGAAAAAATAAAATGCAACGAGGAAAAAAACCGTAAAGAAACATCAAAAGAGTTTATAATTTCGTCCACCTAATAAAACTTAGATGGATAGATGGTCTACCAGAATTTTAACATGGTATCAAATCATGTTCGATATTTGTTCAACTTTTCCTGATTGTCTGGATGTAGGTTTAGCGATATGAGCTACCCGTTCGTGATTTGAGTTGAGTTAGTTATAAGATATTGAGATATCACCACCTATTGTGTGATTAGCTATAAAAGCTTGATCGAGATGATAGACCCACTTGTTCAAGTGCTAACTAGGGCATAATAGTCACGACTTGAGAAGGGGAGTTGGAATTCCCACATTGAAAAATGTAAAGAAGTACTACTACCATATATAGAATGATGAAACTCTACCAATCAACTTAACCTACTGGGTTAGAATGTGGATCCTAATTTATATGAAAGCGATTAATTTTACTTAAAGACTCTACACATTGTTTTCAACTAACCCACTCAATTTTTAACAAGATGACTTCAAATTCCAAGATTCAACTTCTTTTTTCGAACTCAAATCCTTTGTAAAACTTTGGAAATATTTGGCAAGTCCTATTTTTAATTTGTATCTTAGTGAGAGCATCTAATTAGGTATAAGCTTCAGTATATGATTAAGCGGTGCAGTACAAGTTTTTTGTGATGTAGTATTTCAATTTGCAAATGCAAATTACAACGATGAATGGAAGGCATAAAATAAATATATTGTACTACCAATATAATATAGATTGACAACTACTCCGTAATACTATAGGGAATAATATAATTAAATCTACTAATCACTAATTAAAAAAATTGCCACAGGTCATCAAACCTTCAAATAATAGAGATTAAAGAGTTCTACGTACGAGTTTGTGATAATAATAATAATAATTGTACCAAATAAATATAATATGATAATAAGGTAGTGTCTTTTTGCTCCATCTTTATTTTGTCGGCAGGGGAACTGAAGAAAGACAACAAAGAACACCCTCCTTAATTTTCCCCTATTAATTAATTTAGTGAAGCATTATGGTCCTGTTTTTTTGGATTGTAATTCTTAATTCTTTCAAAATTTAATTTTGTTTTTTTCAACCCAAGGAAACAGGTCAACAGAGCAGAGAATATACTTATTTAGGATAGTTAATTATTCGAGGGCGGTTCCATGATCGATGTCAAGAGATGACCCGGAAGCCGTACGAAACTTCATTTATAAAATTGACGGTTCCTACCCATACTAACCCTCCCGATAAACCCCCACCCGGACCCTACCCTGAACCCACAACCTCACCCCCTTCAATTGCATCTCCAAATTTTAATTGACTTTGAGATTAAAATTTTGACTCTCAATTAAACTTGGGAAATACAAATGATGGGGTGAAGCGGTGGGTTCGGGGCAGGGCGAGGGAGGGGTTATGAGAGATAAGAACGTCAATTTTACGAACGGAACATCGTACGACACCCCGGTCATCCCATGACATGGCTTAGCAATGTCAAGCGAACGAGGGTGTAATTATTCACATAGTATGATACTCTGTCCGTCTCACTTGCAAAACCTTTCTGATTTTGACTTTTAAAAGATTTAAAGGAAGTCTATTTTGATGTTGACTTTTCAAAAATGCATTTGGATGTGACGAGTAAAAGCAGATTTAATGTGTAAAATAATAGTAAAAAAAATTGTAATGTGATAGCTATGTTAAGAATTAGTAAAGATAAAAATAGTTTTTTAATAGAAATGAGGAATTTTTTTTAAACGAATGAAAAAAGAAAGAAGAAAGGTTTTGTGGGATTGAGAGATTATTTTAGGTCCCGTTTGGTACATGGAATTCAAACTATGAAATTGGAATTGGAGACTTTAATTCCAAATCTAGTGTTTGGTAGCACAAAAATTATGTGGATTTGGAATTGATAGTGCAAAAAATGAATTGAAATTGACAAAATTCAATTCTATGGAATTGAATCTAATGGAATTTCAATTCTAATTCTCACAAATTCTTTATACCGAACGGACCCTTAGTATTCCATAAAGGGGTCTTCCATTATTGCATATCAGGAAAATTCAACCTTTGGTAGTAAGAAATCTAAAGTTTGATAACTAAAATATACTCCGTAGTAAAATCTAAAGTCTTTTACAGTACTCGGTAAAATATTAAAGAATATTGCCGAGTATAATTTTGGCAAAATTGACAAGAATACTCCCAAAAATTACAGATTTTACATAAATACTCCCAAATTTGTTTATTTACATCATTACTCCCACATTTGTCTATTATTTACATCATTGCTCCCAAAATTGGTAGTGATCATTAGTCTTACTTGGATGCGCTTTTTTGCGCTAAGTGAATAGTTAAAATGCAGACATGTATTTTTTTCACTCTAATATACTAAATTCACCTCAACTTATTCTCTACATCGACTTTCTCACGTCTTAGTAAGCCTAATCATTGCCCTTATTTTCATCACTTTTTTTAAAAAAATCAGATTTCAAACTTCCTAAATCTTTTTAATGTTTAATATCAAGTTTGTTCATATTAATTTAATTTGAATTCAATAAAAAAAAGATGAAGAACTCCGTTTAAAAAGACGCACCCGAGAAACACTGATGATGAAGCAATCGCAGGGTAACGACGTAAATAATGTCAAGGAACCAACTCAACCAAAAGCTCAAGCTTGTAGTTGGCTTGTAGTTGTGGCCCAGGAACAATTATTTATATTCTAACACGCCCCCTCACGTGCAGGCGTAGTCTTTTTTTGAGCCTTACACGTGAAACTTTAATTTTTTTTTAAACTGGGTGGCGCTGAGTTTCGAACCCGTGACCTCTTAGTCAACAAAGCTCTGATACCATGTCAAGGAACCAACTCAACCAAAAGCTCAAGCTTGTAGTTGGCTTGTAGTTGTGGCCCAGGAACAATTATTTATATTCTAACACGCCCCCTCACGTGCAGGCGTAGTCTTTTTTTGAGCCTTACACGTGAAACTTTAATTTTTTTTTAAACTGGGTGGCGCTGAGTTTCGAACCCGTGACCTCTTAGTCAACAAAGCTCTGATACCATGTCAAGGAACCAACTCAACCAAAAGCTCAAGCTTGTGGTTGTGGCCCAGAAACAATTATTTATATTCTAACAAATAATAAACAAATGTGGAAGTAACAATGTAAATAAACAAATTTGGGAATATTTATGTAAAATCTGTAATTTCTGAGAGTATTCTTATAAATTTTGCTAATAATTTTTAGCAAAAGGTATAAATTCTACATCTATAATTTGCAATGAGACCTGCAGGCTAAAAAGTTTAGATGTTGGGTGAAAACTGGTAGATAAAGTTAGAAAAGAGCTGGATCTTAATCATGAAAGTCAAATTCTCCTAACCCAATAACAAGTTATTGACCCAAATAAAAATAGTACTCCGTAACATATTATTTGACTAAAAAAACAATGACGACCGTATTCACATACATACTTAGCTAGGTGATCATTCAATTCATTCATTTACACGATGATCTTATATGGTAATAAAGATTTTTTGAATTTATCTTTTATGAATTTATCAATGTCAGCAACTAGTAAATTACACTTAAAGTGAACTAAAGCACTCCAGATTGAACTAGCCTGTCTAATAGCTAACAATATGTTTGGTTTAACCAATTTAGAAAAAAAAAGAAAAGATAATGATTTAGCTTCGCTAAAATAGAAGTAATTTAGTTTTACTTATTCTTAGTACATTTGTTTTCTTATTTTCTTTTCATGTTATTTTTCTTTTTGCATATTTTTTTTCTCTCTCTTCAAACAAGAAATAGTGTTTTCTATTTAATTTTATTATTTTCTTTTCAAATTTCTTAAACCAAATATTTAAAGTGTAAAGAGAAAACAAAAAGAATTGTCTTTCTCTAACCTTACATTCAAGTTGCATTTTTATCGCGTAGTTGGATTATGAAATCTTTGTTGTCTTTGGTCTTTGGTAATGTTTTGTTTTATTTTTATTTTTTATTTTTGGGGATTTTTGTTTTGATTTGTGATACAGATAATATATTAGATTAATTAATTAGTTAATTATTAATTACTGTTATTTACTACTCCCTCCGTCCCAAAAAGTCTTTTCTGTTTCATTTTTTGCGCATCCCAAAAAACACTTTTATGCCGCCTTGAATGCCAAAAAAACTTTCAAAATAACTTCTATCCACAATAAAGAAGAAATGTTGTAAATTTTAGGCATTTTAGATGTCGATAGAAGTGTTTTATGGGATGCGCAAAAAATGATACAAGAAAAACTTTTTGGAACGGAGAGAGTAGTTAGTATTTTATTCTGATTAGGGTTTAGAGTTATGCTATTGTAGGGTTAGGGTTTCATTAGAGTTTCTCTCTATAAATAGAGATGTACCCTCTCTACTATCGGAATGAAGAATAGAAATCAATAACTCTCTAATATCTTTCTCTTTTTTTTCTTGGGAGTCGGGAAACACACGAAATTTTCCATTTGGAGCTTGAAAACGCTCGAAGTTCTTCTCTATCCATGTACGTATCAATTTGATTTGTTTTTCTTGCATGTATAATTTTGTCTTTTGTACCCCACACACTGATTTTCAGATCCGAATTAAATTGGCCTTTAACTTTTCCGAAGGATCGGATGCCAACCTTAGCAATTGGATAGCTTCATTCTTCTCTTTTAGGCCACTTTTTCTCTATCATAGTGATAATCACTAATCATGGCTTATCATTTATCCATTTAATTACGCTACTGTCCAATAACATCACCCATTCATTCTCTTCACGCCGTTGTCCACACAATGTACGCTTTTATTCCATGATACTAAAGTCTCGTTCTTCGTTGGCAGGATTTAGATTATAACTCGATTTATCTTTTTTCAAGTAACTGTTCTTTCAATTCTAAAAACTTTAAGGATGATGTTTAATCTTTTATATACTCTGTATACAAAATGTGGTTCACATATTAGAGATTGTTGTGACAATGATATCGTGCACATACGTTTGTGTAAAAACAATTTTATTTCATGATAATTCGACAAGAGTACCATTCAGAGATAAAAATCAAAGTTAAGTGAGCGAAGACGATAATGAGCCTAATATTTACCTGTTCTATGATCTAAAGTCTTAATAAAGCGAGACGACTAAGAGGCACCGTACCTCTTTAGTTGTGTAATTGTGTCACTCCTTTTCACCTTGGAGCGAGTAATATTGTAGCCAATCGACGAAATGGAGAGAGAGGGGGGTAGTGGTGCTGTGGTGGGGTGGGCAGGTAGAGGCGGGGGGTGGGGTTTAGGGGGGGTTAGGGGGTCGAAACCATCAATTTTACAAAAAATAGAGCACTGCAAGTGCTTCGAGTCATAATATGACCCAAGGTTCCAAGGTCAACTGAACCGTTGTGATACTCCACATATATTATAAAGGGTAATTTACCTAAATAAGGCTAAAACATAATGATTTCTCAATATAGGACCATATGTTTTTATTTTTCTCAATGTAGGATCATTGGTCATTATCTATTAGTCTTTATTCAACTAAATGTCCAGTATCACTTGAACATTATTCTTCTCACAGGTCATTATTAAGTCCTATACGGAGTATTATGAGCGATAAAGCGTTAAAAATTTATTGAATTGCATGAGTCATGTTAGAAATCGATGGCACATGACACTACAAATGACAATCATTTGTAAATTTATATCCACAGAGAAGATAATCATTTGTAAACACACAGGGTTCACATGTGTACAAATTGACATACAATTATTATCTGTGATAACATTTTTGTTTTACCATACATGTACTAATTATTTGAGAAATACGTTTTCGATTAGCCTCAACGTTTAAAATTTTAATACTCCGTAATTTAGATTAATTCTAAAAATGCTAACACTAAAGTCTATCGTTACATGATATTCTCAAAATGCTAACGTTAAACTATAACGTTTTTGTCAAACGAGACTTGCCAAAAAGAAAGGGTTGATTGATTTCCATTTTGAGGATGACGTAAACCCACCGTGATGTGAACAGGGCCTTGCCTTATCTCTGCAAGAATGCATTATACTACTTGCTAATTAATAAGGCTTTGTTTATTTTTAATCAAGTGATTAGCTAGAAGAAGGTAATCTTCCATTGTCTATAGACTATATATAGTCTCAATCAATCCACAATTAATTTTTATTTGGATCCTCAAATCTCAATCAATGTGGTGTAAGACGTCGACGTACATTTTACCGAATTAAGGACCGGCTTTCTCAATTATCCCATTAATTATAGTGGCCCCGTTTTATTGTTTGTGACTCAGTCTCTTTATAGTTAAATTGGACAAACTTAAATGATTTTGTTAGTTGAATAAAATTTGTATTACATATTAGTATAAAAATGATTTAGTTTGACTAATCAAATTATTTATATTCTCAAAATTATTTTTTTATTGATAGACAATTTAATATTTATGTAATTAATAATAAAAATTTGTTTGATTTGACTATAAGTAGTCAAATTGGTCTGAATTTGACTATAAGAAGTCAAACATATTCTCACCAAAGAAATATTTACTAATTTCTGCTGAACAATAACAATAATTCATCATATCAAAATAAGTTTCTTGTCTTATTATCTCTTAATAGAAGTGTTAACATTTAATTCCACATATAACATTACGTCTTCTTTGGTATTATATTTTGACATTATATTATTTTACATTATAATTCATACTCCATATATGGTATGAAACATTGAATGTTCTATTTTGTTATACTCCTTCCGTCCCAAAAACTCCTTCTCTTTTCTATTTTTTTACTTGTCTCACAAAATCCTTTTCAAATATATTAAAAAACTATTTTTACCATACTAATTCTTAACCTACCTATTACATCATAACTTTTTACTAAAAATTTACACATCACATCCTATTTTTACTCATTACATCAAATTATTTTAGTCCTAGTTAAATATTTCCCACTAAACTACAGAGTATATTAACACTATGTTCGGTTCAAGAAATTTGGAAGGAAAAAAAAAAGATTTTCCCTAATTTTCCTCACCAGAATGGTAGGAATTTGGTTACCTCTCCTTTTAGTAATTTTACCTTTGCATTTTATTTTCCTTCCACTTTTTTTTGTTTTTCTATCTAACCAAACAAGAGAACTTATTTTTCCCTCTCATTTTCTATTCTTTCCATTGAACCAAACATAGTGTAAGTATTTTGACCCGCTTATAGCTTTAATTTCTTGTTGGAGTTGCCCCTACTCTGAGTATATCTATTTTTTCTTATTTTTCTTTTAATTTAGGGTTGTTTTGTCTTATTTTTGTTTATAATTTATGACTAATATTTTTTAAAAAATGTACTCCGTATCTAAATATTAGTATAGAATTAATAAATAAAATTTTTATTTGATATTTAAAAACTATACGTCAAAAGTTTTACAAAACAAAAGGTCTTATCACAATGATACAAATATTATTTTAGCAAATAATATAAGAAATTATATACTTCCTCCATCCCAGAAATATCGTCCCAATTACTATTATGGCACTCGATAACTATTTTTATTTATATATTTTCATTGATTATTTAATAAAACAAAATATTTTTGTTGCATCTCGTTTTATAAAAAAATAGATATAGTTTTGAAATAAGTAATTTGATTTTTTTACCAGTTTGTGAATAAAAATCATTTTAAAATAGATACGATCATACGAATTCAATTTACATGTTCGAAGAAAGTGTTTTTGGGAGAAGTAAAAAAGAAGAATTATTTTAACCTGGTAAATACAAAATAAGACGTAATAAATGAGACATAAAAAATAAATGAGTGATGTAAAAATTGTTTTAGGCTCCGTTTGGCATCAGCGTTAGAGATTAGCGTCACCGTTTTGAAAAAGTTATCTAACGGTAGTTTTTAGCGTTACCGTTTTTAGAATTAATCTATAACATTAAAATTTTATCTAAAATGCTAACGTTAATCGAAAATGTTGTTCCCAAACAAGACCTTACTAGTTAGTGCAACATTGCACTCGTCAAAGTTCAGTCTTAATATTTAATGTATTATGGCTGGCAAAGTGAGTACGAGTGATTAATACAAATTAAAGTACTTAAATTTACATTTTCACTACATAATAAATGAGCCTATAAATTTACATTAGTTTTGTGAAATTTACACTGAATAGAACTAAAACATACTACCTCCGTGCCAAAAAGATTTACACGTTTTGACTAAAATTGAAATTAAGGGAGGGATAATTTTGTGTTGACTTTCCAAAAATACCCATGATGTGATGAGTAAAAGTAGGATGTGATGTGTAGATTATTAAGAAAAAGATATGATGTGATATGTAGGATTTGAAAAAGTAAGAGATAAAAGTAGTTTTTTAATAGAAATGAGTAGGAGATTGTGGGACGCAATTTTTTTGAAAGGTGTAAATCTTTTTGGGACGGAGGGAGTACGTCATTTCTCAATGTAGAATTTAAATTTTTTTATTCTATAAATATGGCTTAATAATGTCTAGTGAGAAGAATAATGTCCAAATGATGTTGGATATTTAGTTGAATAATAACTAATAGATAATGACCAAAAGTCCTACATTGGGAAATAAAAACATTTGGTCCTATATTGAATAAGTCATTAAGTTTTAGTCCTAATGAAGTAAATTACTCTTAGTTAAATCGGGTAAACAAATTTACGGCAAATAAGATCGGTTTTCGTTCAATTTTTTGTGGGCTTATTATTTATTCTTATTATAATAAGATCAGGTCATAACATATCAGATTAGAAATAACTTTAGTTATAAATACATTCAGATCAGATTAGACCATATATTCAAAAAAATCATATCCAATCAGGTGAACGAACGCATCCTGGATTATACTCTTTTCGTCCAAAAATATTCTTCAATTTGACTTTTCACGGACTCCAATAATACACTTTGATTATTATTATCTATATTTTTACATAAATATATTTTGTAAAAATTTGAAATTTAAAAGCTATGTTTAAATAAGAATATATTGCTATTGAATTTATATCGTAATAATATGTATTTTTTCTGCATATCAAAATTAAATTTTATAAACTTCGACAAAAAAATCAAATAAGAAAACATTTCCGGATGGAAAGAGTGACTCCGTGTGCTTTGATAAATACAAAATATGTCAAGTTAAGTGGTTAATCATGTAACCTGTCCAGGCCTAACTTAATCGACACTTGAGCCGTTCAATTTTGATTTCTGGGCTTACATGTCCGTCAAGAGTGTTGGGCTCACTTCAAACCGGACAGTAATCAATCCAAGCCACTCTAGTGGGCAGACACATTTCGATTTGGGCCCTTAAAATACACTTGACTCGGATCGATCTGCATATATACAAAGAAATTGAATTTTTTCATTGTTTACTTTAATCTCGAGAAAAATTAGAACACGTGAAGATATATTTCACACTATTTTGCATAGTAAACAAAAATTATACTTTTTTCAAAATATTTATAATTTCAGCTCTAATATTTTTAACAGCTCTCATAAATAAAATTATACTTTTTTCTATATTTAAACTCAAATATTTTGGTTAACATATTGAATCAAATACATATACATTCGTATTTGTATTCGTTTTCTTTCAAATTCTAACAAATATTTATATATTCTTACTTGTATCCATTTTTTCGAATATGAATTACGAATCTAATCAAAATTATTCGTTCATTTTATGATCCTAGTACCCAGTTCCTTGAACTATTGGTACTTCCATAACGATTCCAGAGCGGTACTGTACAATGTTGCTTTTGAACTAAAGAGATTATTTAATTCCGAACGCCGCCGCCTTAATTAATTTAAAAATTCACATCTTAAAGTGTCGTCGTTTAGTGGGAAATAAACACTCCCCGCCGTGCAGGCAATACAGTGACGAGAGTAACACTGTGTTTGTTTGGAGGTAAAGGGAGGTAGAATGAGGTAAATTTAATATTTTACCTTTGCAATAAAAATTGAGATAAGAGAAGGTAGAGGGAGGTAGATTACCTCTGAACATTCGCAAGAAACCAATCGCCATCTTCACATTGCCTTCTTCTTCCGGTTCCGATCGCACGGGTACTCCTATCGCCGTTCAATTTTCATTTTTTTTCCCGAATTGCTCTCCTCTTCAATTCCGCCATAAACGCTGCATAGTTAATCTCTTTTTTGTTTCAATTTTGATCGCCATCTGCTCCTTCGCTGCTCAATTCAGATTTTTTTACGTGCTTATTTTTGTTCTGCTATGGTCTTCAATTTCTATAGCCATTGCTCACTTTTTTTTCCACTTCAATTTTCACTTTTTTTCAATTTCCAGCTTTTTTTTTAACTTTTTTCGTTCTGCTCTACTTCAATTTTACACTTTTTTCAATTTTAAATTTCCAATTTTTAATTTCCTCTGCTTACTACAATTTTTTTTTCAGTTTTCGTTTTTTTTGTTTCCTTTTTTTCAGTTTTCGTTTCTTTCAGTTTTCCTTTTTTTCACTTTTTTTTGTTTAGCTCCAAGATTAATTAATTGATGTAGATTGATTTATCTAGTTATGACTATGCAAGAAGCAGTCTATCCTTTTTTTTCTTTTTTTGGCATATTTGGCTGACTTTGGCATATTTGACTTAGCGACCCACCAAAACCACCCTTTGGCTAATGGCTTTTTCACTTGACATTTTGATCCGAAAATCAAAATCTGAAATGCCAAGGGGAATAGCATTTGAACTCGGTTGTTAGAATTGTTTTTAAAAAAAATCATTTTTCTTGAAAGATATTTTATAATATGTGTAAAAAATAAAAATAGAAATAAAAGTTTAAAAAATTAAATGCTAAAAAAATCAAATTTAAAATTTAAGAATTTCAAAACAAATGAAATAATAAAATAAAAAGTAAAAATCATTAAAAAGTTGTATATTAATAATTTCTTATGAATTAAATGAAAGTAAAAAAATAAAAAATAAATATCATGTGTGTGTGTGTGTTATTTTCAAACAGCTAATTTTAGCAAACATTTTTAACGATTAGTCAATTCATCCTGCCGATCAAACCAGCTAAACCAAGCAGTCATTCACAACCGCTGGCACGAACTGCCAACAGCCAAAATCCAAACAAGGCCAATATTGTAATAGATGACTTTTTTTAATTTTCAATTTGTATTGTTTATGCTTCGTGAACCACTTCTGATGCCAAAATACCCAAATGGATTTTTTACTCCGTGAGAAGTTTTGCCTTTGACATGAATTATTTCCACAAGGATATTTTAGTAATTTTATTCATTCTCTACCTCACTTTACTAATAAACATCCAAACACAATTTTTTAATTCATTACCTTACTTTAACTACACTCAATTACCTACTTTCAACCAAACATAGTCTTTATTTTACCTGATAACAAAAATTGGGATATTTTACCAGAAAATTACTCGCGAGTGACGCGAGTTTTGTCGAAATAACTTCCAGGTCTCTCTATTTTCAAAAAGACAATTGAGATCCTTATATTTTGTTGTAATGACTGGGAAGAAACATTTCATCCAATACATCATCCGTAAGTGTTAATAAATGTATTTTTTTCTCTTTTTCCAATACCGTTTTTTCCTATTTTGCCATTACCTTGTTTTTTCTTTTTTTAATTTTTTTTATTTCATTTGTTTTAATATAATACAAACAATTTTGAATTTTTATACGATTTTATAGAAGAAATTATAAAATAACACTTTAAAAAATAGTAACAAAATGAAAGAAAAACAAAGAAATAAAAAAAGGAGCGACTTAAGATTTATTACCTTAAAACATTTAGAAAAGAATAGGAAAAGATACATTTTTTAACGTTTATAGATGAAATATTGGATTAAATGTCCCCTTCCAGTCATTACAACAAAATGTAAGGACCTCTGTTGTCTTCTCGAAAATAGAAGGACTTGAGAGTTATTTCAACAAAACTCGCTTCACTCATGAATAATGTCATGATATTTTACCTCTCAACCACAATCCAATTTTAGATGACCTGGCGAAATATCGAGGTAATAAAATAGGCCGCTGCCCTTCACCAAATCGCACGAAACCAATCGCCATCTCCACGGGTGCTTTATAAGTGTACCCTAAAAAAAGGTTTCTCTTATAAAAATGTCCAAAAAAGGTTTGATATTACGAGACTACCCTCTATCTACTCTCACTGAAAAGCACGAAAAATTAGCATGTGAGATTCCCAAATTACCCCTATTCTTCGAAAGCTATTGTCGAAAGAATCTAATTACGTCCCACAGTCGTTTAACGATTTCCCCCCTTTTTTGACCCGACCCGAAATTAACTATTTCATGCTTTTCAGCTCCTCAATCGTACACACACTACACATTTGTTCTGCAAATCGGCAACCTAATTTGATAGCAAAGCAAAACGATAAGATTTTGGAACGCGTTTAGAAGTTATTGCGTAGCGCAGAAGGAGGAAAAAGAGCATAAAGAGATTACGGTAAACCCTAATTTTCGATACCCCAAAATTTGATTACAAACCATAATTTTTCTTTACACTAAAGAGTTATGATTTTTTTGTTTAGCTCTACTAAACATCCTTTCTTCTTCGCTATTGCGTAGCGCAGAAGGAGGAAAAAGAGCAGAAAGAGATTACGGTAAACCCTAATTTTCGATACCCCAAAATTTGATTACAAACCCTAATTTTTCTTTACACTAAAGAGTTATGATTCTAATTGAGCCAATTGTGTTATGATTCTACATATATTATGGTAAACCCTACATATCTAAGATAGAAATAAACCCTACTCCGAAATAAACCCTATTCGAACATAGTCTGCGAAACCATACGAACATTTAGGGAATATTTGGATATCATTATGATGTTTACGAATATTCGACGTTATTTCGATTGGTCTCGACTATTCGACGTTCTTTCGATGAATTTCGAATACACTTAAATGTGATATTTTTTGTTGTTTATGTTATTTCGATTGGTCTCGACTATTCGACATTCTTTCGATGAATTTCGAATACACTTAAATGTGATATTTTTTGTTGTTTATGTTTTTTCGATTGCAGATGGGTACAAATGTTGTTATATTATATGTTGTTTATGGTGGAAAGTGGACCACAGATCACGAAGGGAAGTATGTTTACAGTGGATCGGGCAAGAATATAACTTCGTTGTTTTGGGATGTTGCTAATTTGGACTTTGATGCCTTTTTGAAAGCCATTATTCAAAAGCTTGGTTGTGATATGAAAAATCAAAGGCCAAAAATTGCATTTCAAATTCAACGGCTTGAAAAAAATATTCCACCATTTTCCATCGATTCAAGTGAAACACTACATGTATTTCTTTTGGAATTAAAGCAAAACTTTACAGCCTTGCATGTTGAGATGGTTCCATTTGAACGTGAAGAAACAGAACAAGAAGAGCAAATACATGAAGTCCAAAAAGAACTCTTGGGATCGCAATCAGCAATTGACCCCTTCGTTCCCCTGATTGATTGCTTCCAGAATGACTTCTTCAATTGTATGATTGTTGCTGATCAAGAATCTGGGCGTGATCAAGACGGTATTGTTTTTGCAGGGAGGTGTGATCAAAATCCTCAATTCGTTGAGTCTAATGCCACCCCTGTGAAGAGCCCAGCAACTGCTCAAGTGGATGAAGATGATTATATCTGTGGTGATAATGATGAGTTAAATGAGGACGAGTGCTTTATTCGGAGGGACAATCCTTCTTTTGATACGTCTTTTGGTAATGAGGTAGACGCGACATTGGATGGTGGCTTTGAAGATGGGTCGAATTTGGCCATCGGACTTGAATTTGCTGACAAAAGAGAGTTGAAGAAGAAGATGGCTGATGTTTCCATACAAGGACATTTTGAAACAAAGACCGTGAAGAGCGACAAGAAGAGGTATGTGTTGAAATGCAAGAGTGACATTCAAAAGCTTTCATCATACCTTATTCACAATCTTTTGATTTATTAAAGTTGACAAAGCATTAACTTTTTTTTCAAGCACTTCAAACCTCTTTCTTTGTTCTTCTGCAATGTTATCAATTTTCTTTGACATTCGATCAAAGAGTTCTTGAAAGGTATTGGATGAAGGCTTGGTGGGGTGGGGGTTAGGAGACGATGGATTTGGGATGTTGGAATGGGAGACTCTAGAAGGAGATTCCCTAAGGCTCTGACTCCTCTGAGATTCTTGGGGAGAGGAGATGTGCTCATTACGCTCTTCAGAATTATCTCTTGTTGGTGAAGGGACATTCCGGGCTTTTCTCTTCCTCTCCACCGGAATGTGGACTTCCCCTCTACACTCTAATTTTGCCACAAATGCATCCAACTCGGGGTGTTTTGTGGTCTCTAGAGGATGGAAGTTCAAATACCACTCTGCAGTTGCCTCAAACTTGTCGGGAACAAGAATGGTCTTTAGAGACTGCAACCAAAACAATGACACTTTATTTTTGGAATTCATTAAATTTTAATCTTTTACTGACCAATAATATGTATATACCTGCACGTCCCCAACGTAAGCATCCATTTCTGTGTGGGTGATTTTCTTCTTTATTGGAATCTCACCCCAAAGGCAGATTCTTGGCCTAGCTGGGGATGTCTGTGGGCTTCTTGTTGTAATATTTGCTCCAGTCCCCAAGCAACTCTCCAGAAAAAGGATATTTTCATATGGAAAGTTTCAATAAGATCACATTTCAATAAAAATTATAAGAAATATTATAATTGAAAAAATCCTTACCCCAATGGGAAGCAAGAAACCAGTATAGTACATGGTTGATGAGGTCCCTCTTTCAATTGGTTTGGCCTTAGCAGCTAGGTCTTTCCTCAGTGACCCCAAGGACTCCATAAATGCCCAGGTTCCCCATGGGAAACCTAGAACTGCTGTCCACTGTGCAATCATGCCCAGAATCCAATCTGGAATTGCAGACTTGTCTCGATCAGCAGGACCCAAGAGAACAACAACAACAAACAAAAGTGCTGCCATTTTCACAGCAACCATCTCATGGCCTTCTTTCTTCTTTTCCATGTCCAATCCTTTACAAATTTCCAAGAAACGCTGCACAACCATCTTGTATGTGACTGCAGCAGATTTCTTTCCCTTCTTTGCTGAAGGAAAGTGAGCACGAATGAAATCATTCTTTGCATAGGTTAATTCCTTAGAACTTTCAAAGCCGGCGTTAAGGTGAGAGCAGTTGAGGCCGCTAATGAGTGAAAACTCCCTCAAGGAGTACCTGACAGGAACTCCTTTGAAAACGAACCACATCTCTCCTTTCCTCTTTATTTTGGCTTCCCTCGCAATGAGTTGCCATAGGAACAGAGGAGGAGGAATACACTCAACATCCAAAAAATGAGAAAAAGGGGTGCTCTCCCTAAACAAATCAAGAACTTCTGGATGATCTCCAAGTCCTTCGCCCATCAGATTCTGGAACTCCCCCAAAGAAGATTTCAGGGTTAACTTCATTCCAGGTATTTTATCAATATCAATGGTGCAAGCCAACGCTGGAACCTAGAATTAAAATCAAGAACTAATCAAAAAATAGATTCGACTGCATTCGACTTTTAACCAATTACTGTAACATTATATTGATTATTTCCATGGTCGAATAACTTGTTCTGTTTCCGAATGTTTCAAAAAAACAAACAAAATACTTTAAATGTTATATTTTAGTGTACATGCAATGCACCTCAATTTCCGAAGCATCCAGGAACGATTGACCCTCCACAGATGGAGTTACCTCAGCAGAAATCTGACACCAATCCCAAATAT
Organism: Cuscuta australis; assembly: GCA_003260385.1. Taxonomy (NCBI): domain Eukaryota; kingdom Viridiplantae; phylum Streptophyta; class Magnoliopsida; order Solanales; family Convolvulaceae; genus Cuscuta; species Cuscuta australis. Next base: position 2,168,434 of record NQVE01000194.1, read on the forward strand.
TTCAAAATAAAACAAAAATTAGTTAATTTTAAGTAAGAATTATTTGAAAATACCTGGTTTTCATTCTCCATCTCCTCCCTTCGTGTTTGGGTTAGAATTCTTCTTCTCTTGTACTGGAACCCGCTACTTGCTCCGGTGTTCTCCGTGGCAAAGAGATGTGTGGTAGTTCTTGAAGGTATCCGAAGACGGTAAGCAATGTAGAACGAAGAGCAGAAGAGTTTCGATTGATGAAGGCGTATCGTTTCCGAAGACTGGTCGGGGGATTAAGGAGGGGTTGGGGCTTCAAACGACGCCGTTTGACCTTTCTAAAAATCATCGTGACGCTTCGAAGGCAACCTAACGGCTGGTCGTTAATTTTAATATTTCCGTTTAATTTTTGAAGTAACGGTAATAAACAGTGACGTTTTGTTTCTTCGTTGGAAGGGCCTTTCTGTCATTTCCTCTCATTTTACGCAAGTAGAGCGGACGCGCCTCACGCGAATCTCTGTTAGATATAGGAGGGCATTCTCATAAATTCCAACCTTTTTCTGCCCTTTTCCATAAATTTTTCCCATCTCCACATCGCCTTCTTCTTCCGGTTCCTATCGCCAATCAACAGGTATTCCGATCGCCGTTCAATTTTCACTTTTTTTTCCCGATTTGCTCTGCTCTCCAATTCCTCCATAATTGCTGCATAGTTATTTTTTTTGTTTCAATTTTGATCGCCATCTGCTCCTTTGCTGCTCAATTCAGATTTTTTTACATGCTTATTTTTGTTCTGCTATGCTCTTCAATTTCTATAGCCATTGCTCACTTTTTTGTGCACTTCAATTTTCACTTTTTTTTTTTCAATTTCCAGATTTTTTTTTCACGTTTTTCGTTCTGCTCTACTTAAATTTTACACTTTTTCCAATTTTCAATTTCCAGTTTTTAATTTCCTCTGCTTACTACAATTTTCATTTTTTTTTCAGTTTCCAGCTTTCTTTCACTTTTTTTTTCAGTTTTCGATTTTTTTGTTGCCTTTTTTTCAGTTTTCGTTTCTCTCAGTTTTCCTTTTTTTTTTTCCACTTTTTTTGTTTCTGTTTTTCAGTTTTTGTTACAAAGGCGGTGTCTGGGAGGCCTTACACTATGTTTGTTTGGAGGTAGGGGGGGTAGAGAGGGGTAGATTAAATTTTCTATCTTGTTTAGTAACAAAAATTGAAATAGGTAAAGAGAGGTAGGGTTACATCTGGATGACAGCCAATTTGGCTAAACATGTACTCCCTCCGTCCGACTAAGATGTTTTCATTTTGACTTTTGGTGGTTTTTAAGGAGAGTTGAAAAAATGTGAAAGTTTACCATTATACCCTTAATGAAAAATGGGTGAAGTGTATTAAATAAGGTGGATAAGGTATAATAAATAAAGTAAGTGGGAATAGTTGTGGTATTTTATAAAAAGGGACAGAAGCAGTAATAAATTCTATTCTCCGCAGCTACCCTTCACTACCCAAATCGCCGTACCCCATAGAAAACCAATCGCCATCTTCACATTACCATCGTCGTCTTCCGATAGCCATCTCCAACCAGACAGGTATTCCGATTTTTGCACTTCAATTTTCAATTTTTTTCGTATGGTTCTGCTCTGCTTTGCCTTGGCCAGATTTGTTCTGCACAATACCATACTTCCTTCAATTTTGCTTGAATCACTTTTACAATTAAAAACAAAATTGTAGGAAGCAAAAAAAAAGTGAAGTCAAATTGAGGTTCAACCGAATAATTGCCCAGATTTCCACAATACCATGCTTCCTTCATACCAGATTTTGTTTTTTTGTGTCCCTTTTTTCAATTTTTATTTCACTATTTTTTTTCTGTTTTTTTGTGGTTTTATGTTCTTTTTTTTGTGTTTTTTTCTGGTAATTTTTTCTGTTTTTTCTACAATTTTGCATTTTTGAGTCCATATGTTGTAACACACAGCGTTTATATCACGGACTTTTTAGAACTGGTTGTGAATTGTGATTACTTTGCTTTGGATTACCTTCGAGACATGAGGCATATAAATGAATTGATAAATTCGTATTGATATAATGCTGTTATACATGGATTGCGTGCATAAGGATATTTTAGTAATTTTATTCTTTCCCTACCTCACGTTACCTAATAAACATCCAAACACAATTTTTTTAACTCATTACCTTACTTTACCTACCTTCAATTACCTACCATTACCTAACTAATAAAACTTTTACCTACCTCCAACCAAACATAACGTTAGTTTCTGGAGACAGAAGATCCGACCGGAGAAGGCTTATGCGACGGCTTCCACTTGTTCAGCACTCCAACGTGAATTCCTCATCAGCTGATTGCGTTTTCTGAAATTTATTCCGAGCTCCGCCTCCAAACCCAATGGGTAGTGGTTGAAAACGGTTCCAATTCCAAATCAGGAATTCTACCGGTGTAACCAAACGGCGATCGGTTAGTGGTGGCTCCCCGTTCATCCGTCGTTCGGGTTCCCTGAACCTTCATGTTTTTGTTTTATAACTTTCCTCTCTATCTTGTATTGACAGTTAAACAAAGTTCATATACGACTAATACGAGCATAAGAAAAAGTAGTTGCAACCAAATTTGACTATCTGAGAGTGATAAGGCATGTTTTTTTCCTATCTGCACCAATTTAGTTAAATTACATTTTGTTTATAGACATTTTGCATTGAAATTATGCGGGTCTCCTATCTCTGTTTGATATAGATTGATGAGTTCAATTTGTGTTTTTTTTACATCTAGCGACATTTTCTGTAATTTTTCAACTATTTCAGTATTTCCCATTGTTCTTCGGATAATGCTCATTTCTACTTGTCTTTTCGTGTTTATGTTTTTTTAAATACTCTCTATTTTCCTCCTAGAGAATGCAGATTTAAATATGAATGACTCATGTTCTTGATGTATGAATATCATGGTATATCTGGATGTATACATAGTGAACTGGCTGTGTTTATGATTTAGATACTTTATAGTACTGGTGTATCAAAACGCCTGAAAGTTACCACTTGCCAGATTAGCACATGGGGTTTGATGTCCAGTTTCCGGCCCTATGCAATTTTATTTTAGGGTCATTATTAGGAGTGTAAACCTCTTTCGTCAAGTGCCATGTAGTACATTAGCAGTCGTGGAGTTTAGCGTTGCAGGGTTTTCATCAGCAGTTGTATTCTGGTCCTATTAAAAGAAATATCAGTACATTGAATTCTTTCTTTTGGAAGAATAAATTTTCTCGAGTGAAAGTAGATGCTTTAATATCTTATATTATTTGATCCTTTTGAATTGGTCAGGTGACATAAGTTATGATGCACTGTTCATCATGAAGGCTAGATGGAGAAGGTTTGGACACGCTAACAATCGTCTGGGAATCTGGGATGCTTCAAACATTTGGCAATATATTGAGAAGGTATATTGTTTCCTCTGTCCCAAATTAAACTTCCCGTTTGTTTTTTCATTGAGTTTAAGAAAAAAATTATGCAGTTGAGATTTTTTCAGAAGAGAGAAATAACGTGAATCATTTAATGCTTTTCTAAAATGGAACCAGAACTGTATTTTGGGACAAAGCAAAAATGAAAGTTGAAAGTTTATTTTAGGATGGATGGAGTATTATTTTGTCCTCTTTTTAATACATCTTGAATGGTACACCAGCATAAACAATTCTGCTTAGATACCCTATTTTGGAGACTGGCTCGAACCCCTGCCCACGCTGCTTCCCCCCCATATGACATCATTTTAAAAACCTACATTGAAGTGTTTTTTACAGCTTCCCTACCATGTTGGGTATGGGTAAGGTCGACATACGGGGTTGTTGTTAGTTGTTACATCTATGTCCCTCAGAGGCCATTTGTGGGATTTACGGGGTTGTTGTTGTTCCATTGAAGTGTGTTTTTTGATTTTCAGGAAAATGAAACATAACGTATACTCCTTCCGTCTCATAAAAGGAGTCTACTTTGATGAGGTTATAATATTTAAATTTTAGTGTGGTGCAAGTCATACAAAGTACTGAATTGAAGTGAATGATACTAAATTGAATCGAAGTGATTATAGTGTAATTTTTAAGTTTTAACTTAGTAGTACTGAACTGTACTGAATGGTACTAAAGTGATCTGGACTGAATGATATTATGATACTGAACTGAATTGAATAGTATTGAAATTAAATCCAACTGAATGGCCCCTTAAATATACCTATTTTCTCTAACAAGTTAAGAAATAGCATTCTTCTTATGGGACAAAACAAGTTGAGGAATGAGACTCTTTTTATGGGGCGGAGGAAGTTGAATGGATAAAGAGCTCACAACCTCAATTTTTAATAAAAAAAGATGTAATTTGAGCTTGTTCTGTAGGTGATTCAATAACGAAGAAGTTTTTGTTTAGGTCGTCTTTATTATGCTGTGATTGGACTTTGTGCTGTAGGTGATTCAAAAGATATTATCAAAATTCAAAACAAATACAATAGAAACATGCATCTGCCCCAATCAATGTCACCAATGGACATACTACGTAGTAAAGAACTAAGCAGTGTCCGAGTTCATTTTTCACGAGGCCATTTTTAGACCTCTTCAGAGCCTTAACCATGTTCAAACTGTGAAACTAAGGCTCTTTTTCTTCATATGGGTATTGTAAATTGGTGAAAACTTTATGAGCTGTAATTCATGACATTTTTATTATGACATCATTGATTATTCACTATAGTCTCTAGATCAGAAATTTAGTCTTTATACATACATACATACATATATAAACACACACACACACAGATATGTATATAGGTGCTTGCATATCACGAGATACATAGAATTTGCCTTCTAATTCATCTTTTCAAGAGGCCATTTTCAGGCCCCTTCAGAGACTTAAGCCTGCTCAAACTGTGAAACCATGGATCTCTATTACTTTATATGGGTGTATAAAAATATCAAATTGCAATCAAGTTCAAAACTTGAGACACCAGTCAATGCAACCAGAATTTGGAGAGTTTTGTGTGACTTTGGGGCCTATGTTTGCTGGAAAAACTACCACTCTTCTGAAGAGGACAAGGGCTGATAACACCACAGGAAGGTTAGGAAAATTCTGGAATTTTTATTGGAATAGTGAATTTTAGAGGAAATATAGTGATTCAAAATACTTTTATTATGTTTTAATACTGAGGCATTCAAATTGAAATTCTCTGTCCTTATTTATATTAGAGATTTTGTGTGCGTATGAGTGAGAGAGAGAGAGAGAGAGTGTGTGTGTGTGTGCGTGTGTATAAAGCACAGTTGGAGTTTAATTATTTAAAATGAATTTTAGAGAAAAAGATAATTTGCTTTTATCCCAAAGAGAAATACAAACAGTCAATGTGTAAATTCTGCATATTCATATCCATATTTCAGTATAGCTCTATGCCCGAGTACTCCGTATTTGATAGAAAGTGGGCAAAATGCCTACTTTTACTTTATAAAGAAACGATATTGTTACGAACATAATAGCGGGCGTATAAGAAAATATTCATCCTTTTCTGCCCGTGACTAGCTTCTCATAAAGAGAGTTTAGATTTCAACCATAATTTTGTTAATAGAGCTGTTGAATATAAATTGGCAAAGCCTTACAAAAATCACTACCATAATCATACTAGGAAAAATAAATCCTTATCAGGAATATTCACTAAAATAGAATAAAACTACTAATCGGAAACAATTGATTTTCCTAATAATATTAAGGATAACGCTAAAAAAATTATAGACAAACATTGATCTCCAATTAAATAAAAAGCGCATTGAATATTGATAAAAAAAGATTTTATTAGATTTATCTTGAAAAAAGCTTTTTAAAAAATTATACCCAGTATCATTGTATTACTCCCTCCGTCCGGGAATAAGCTTCCTACTTTGACTTTTCCTCATTTTTAGTGGAGGCTTGAATAAGGTATTAAATGCCTAAATTACCCTCCCCTTCCTTTCCCAGCAGCCCTGCCACAGAACCCACCACAACCCACCACAGCCTCCACCGTAGCCCCTCCCCTCCTCGCCGCCAGCCCAGCCATTGCCGTCAGCTCCACCATCGATCCATTCTCCGACCATCTCCACCATCCCCCTCCACCATAATCGCTCCACTCTCACCATCATCGACATAGCCCTACCATTAGATCTCAAAGAAATAAAGAATTATGAGAAAGAAATTAGAAAGAGATTAGAAGAAGATTGCAGATCTAGGCTTACCACGGACGCATTCTCACCATCGCCGCCCCCTACCATCGGCGCCACCATCTCCGCTAACACCATCGTCGTCGCCACCATTGTTGCCGCCACCATCGCTGCCAAACTCGGATCTAGAAGAGAGATGAGAGAAATAAGAGGAGATAAAGAAGGGAAAAGATGAAGGGGAAAAGTGAAGAAGAGGGGATGACGAAGGAAGAGAAAGGAGGAGAAAGAAGAAGAAGAAAAAAGAAAAGAAAATTGAGTGGAGGAGAGGAGAGAAGAATGAGATGACGGAGGAAGAGGGGAGGAGAAAGAAAGGAACGAAAAAAGAAAAAAGTGGGAGAGAGGAGAGAGTGAGAGACGGCAGTAGAAAAAGAAAAGAGGGGGTAATTTAGGAAAAAGTGGTATAAAATAGTAGAATGAGAAGATTATTTTCGGACGAAAGAAAAAGGTAGAGTAGGAAGTTTATTTCCGGACGGAGGGAGTAATATGCAATGTAAGTTTTAATTATTTGATGCTCAGTTCGATTAGTTTGATTGAAAAAACTCAAACTAAACAAATACGCTGAAACATAGGGGTAATTCTTTTATATGCTTGTGGTTTGCTCTAGGCTGATGTCTTGGTTATATTGGGAGTTGGTATAGAAAAAATAAATGTTCTAAGGAGTTGGTAGATTTGCTCATTCCAACAAGTACATAAAGCATTTGTTGATTATATTCACAGTTTTCAGGCTGATGGTCTAAAGAATCTGTACCGTTGGGACAAAACAATTAAAGATTTATGTTTCTCAGGAAGAGTTAGGGAAGCAATTGGGATTTTGTGCGGCAATGGAGTGCAAGTGGAGTCTGAAACATACTCCCTTCTTTTGCAGGAGTGCATTTTCAGTAAGGCATACAAGAACGGAAGAAGAATTCATTCGCAAATGACTGTCGTTGGTTTTCTCCCGAATCAATATCTAACAGTCAAGCTGCTAATCCTGTATGCAAAATCAGGCGATATGCATACTGCACACATTATTTTTGATAGGTTGCATTTTAAATGTCTTGTCTCGTGGAATGCAATGATCGCAGGGTATGTGCAAAAGGGAATGGAAGAAGTGGGCTTATGCCTTTATTACAAAATGAAACGATGCGGCTTGAAACCCGACCAATACACTTTCTCATCAGTCTTTAGGGCATGTGCCTCTCTGTCGATTTTGGAACAGGGTAGACAAGCACATGCCATGATGATCAAAAGGCTAATATGTAGAAACGTTGTTGTTAACAGTGCCCTCATGGATATGTATTTCAAATGCAGTTGTCCCTACGATGGGTACCTCGTCTTTGAGAGGTCCTTGGAGAAGAATGTCGTAACATGGACTGCTCTGATTTCTGGATTTGGGCAGCATGGTATGGTAGTAGATGTGCTGGATTCTTTCCATCGAATGGTCAGTGAAGGCTTTCGACCCAACACTGTCACGTTTCTTGCGGTTCTTTCTTCTTGTAGCCATGGAGGCTTAGTGGATGAAGGCAGAGAGTATTTTTCTTCAATGAAGAGAGATTATGGGATCCAACCAAGCGGGAAACACCATGCAGCCATGGCTGATCTCTTAGGACGTGCTGGTAGATTAGACGAGGCTTATGAGTTTGTCAAGAACTCTCGCTTTAAGGAGCATCCTGCGTTATGGGGTGCTTTGCTTGGGGCTTGTAAGGTTCATGGAAACATGGACATGGTAAAACTCGCTGCGATGAATTATTTTGAGTTGGAACCAGAGAATGCAGGGAAATACATTGTCCTTTCTAATGCTTATGCTTCGTTTGGCATGTGGAACAATGTTGCAGAAATCAGGAGAGTGATGAAGGAGTCGGGGGTCAAAAAGGAGCCCGGGTATAGCATGATTGAGGTTCAAAGACAAGCCCACTTCTTCTCTATGGGTCATAATACTCATACGCAAACAGGTTTGATATATGAAGTAATCAGGGACTTGACTTGCGTTTTGAGAGACACCGGAGATTTACCAGAACTGAGAAGCTAATGGGAAAACACAGTGTTTCGTAGTTCACCTATGATCCTCCCCAGAGCCCCCACCCACCCATTCTGGTGATTAGGCTGTACTAAAAAGAGAATATGCCTTTTTGCTTGTAAGTTTCAATCCATTCTTCAATTGTTATCTTAAACTCTGCCATCTGACGTTCTTCTCATTTCTCTGGCTCACAGAGGAGTTGAATTTTGCCAGTCGAATCAAGCTTCAGTCAGTACTCAGTGTTGATGCATGAGGATTGCATGGGGATTGGGAAGCAAAAAAAGAGAGGAGAAGAGATGCAAAGAACGCATAAGAAAAGGGATGATACTCCCTACTTGAGGTAATTAGAGAGTTGGGCGAGATGACATTTACTTTAAAAGACACATCACTTGCATTTCTAACTTAACCTTCTTTTCTTTTCTTTTTCTTTTAAATACCAAATGCTAACTTTAGTTTGGAATGTGGTAAACGGAGCCTGATTATTTTTATAAGTTTATATAAGACCATGTTCTCTTCCTATTCAAATCTGATCTCTGATCTGATATGAATATAGTTATATTTAAAGTTGTTTTTGATCTGATATGATCTGATAAGAATAAGTAATAAGTAAAAAAATAAGTTGAGGTAACATGACCTAAGAGCTTGTTCTCTTCAACTTATCTGATTGGTTCTGATTTGATTTGATTGTAGTTATACTTAAAATTATTTTTGACATGATTCCAATAAGAATAAGTAATATAAAAATAAGTTAGAAGAAAACAAGCTCCAATTTTCGCGTGCTTCAATTTTAATTGAAATCTGGCATTGGGAGTTTTTTTTTTTGAATCAGCATTGGGAGTTGAAAAATGTATCCGGAGTCTATTAACTTGATTTTGGAATCTGGAGTCATGAGACCAATATTTTGGAAACCTTGTAATTGGAACATGAAACTTGATAACTTGAACCTAGATTAAATATACTACATAAAACAAATCTAATTTTTTAAAACAATTTTAAATATAATTACAATCGGATCAGACCAGATTAAATCATAACTTATTTCAATCAAATCGAAACCATTCAGATCAGGTAAAGAAAATATGGCCTAAGTGATTCTCAAGTTTTTGGTAGTTGAAAAACGTTGAGACTCTGTTTGGTACACGAAATTCAAACTATAGAATTAGAATTGAGGATAACAATTCTAATTCTGGTGTTTGATAGCACAAAATATGTGAATTCGGAATTGGTAGTGCAAAAAATAAATTGAAATTGGAGAATTTAATTCATCCAAATCAAATCTTTATACTCCCTCCGTCCTAAAACTTTCTTTCCAGAACACTATTCCAACTTCACGGGAATTTATATTTATTTGTGTTTTTTCATGACCTATATGATGAAATAAAATATTCTTGTCACCACTTGTTTTGTTGAACTTTTGATGTAGTTTTTAAATATGTATGTTTTATTTTTTATTTCTATACCAATATTTAAATAAAATAGATTGAAAAAACTTGGGATTTTTTCTTCGTTTTGCGAACCGGAAAGAAAGATATAGGACGGAGGGAGTACTACCTCCGTCCCATTTTATGTCTGTTTCGGTTTACGATGTTTGACTGAAGTTATTCAAATCATTTTATATGACAAATGGTATATAATTAAAAAATAAAAATTACATATTAAAAAACTACATCAAAAGATTTACAAAATTAGTAGTGACAATAATATTTTATTTTATCAAATTGCTAATGAAAATAGAGAAACAAAGTGAATGAAGTTTGACCATGTGAATAGTAAACATGCATTATAATTTGAGACGGAGGGAGTAGAATTTTAACTCTTAATTCAATTATCAATTTCATCAATTCCGTGTATGAAACGAACTCAGAGAACAAATTTTTAGAAATATTTTATGGAGTTTATTGAATGTAATTATCATTATTATTGCATGATGTTCATTACCTGATTATGATATGGAGTACACGATTATTATGATGCACTTTCACATTAATCAAATGTCTTCCAAGGATATCATATTGTCAAGACTTGGTTGAAAAACGCAAGAGATCAATAAAAAAGGTTTATTTATTCTTCTTTATTTTGAGGACTACTTCTACTCCCTCCGTCCCGTTTTATAACGTTTGTTTCGATTTACGATGTTTGACTGAAATTATTTTCAAATCATTTTATTTGACAAATGGCAATAGTTAAAAAATAAAAATTACTATATTAAAATACTACATCAAAAGATTTACAAAACTAATAGTGACAATAGTATTTTATTTTATCAAATTGCTAACAAAAATAGAGAAAGAAAGTAAATGAAATTTGATCCTGTGAATAGTGAACATATATTATAATTTGGGACGGATGGAGTACTACATTACCCCCCTTCCCAAATCATTTTTTTGTTCTTACAATATTTGATTGAAGTTATTTTTAATTTAACTTATTTAAAAATTAGTGTAAAATTTAAAAAAAATTATATTAAAAAATTTTATGAAACAAGAGGTGATATGACTATTATTTTATCAACACTTAAACAAAAATATGTAAAAAAAAGTATATAAAATTTGACTTTATGAACAAGGAAGGTGAAGAAAATTTGTGGACAGACATAGCATTAGAAATATTTAATTTTGTGCTAAAAACGAACGCGTGATATTAATTTTCATCTAATAATTCATTAAATTGCATTTAGCAAATTCTCCATCTTCATCAATATGGAACTACTAATTTATGTTGTTTATAATAGAAAAATTTCAAACAATTCGTTACAAAAAGTTATTTTTTAATGCTATTTTTAGTAGACAAATCATAAAAAATTACATTAAAAAAGTAGATTTAACTCCTTGAAGAGGATATTAAGCTAATAGGCATGAAATATGACTAGTTAATTTTTAAATTTGAGTTAAGACCAATATCAGCCCATTACAGATTGGCCTTTTTAAATAAAGTGGGCTTTTAAATAAGATTTGAGGATTGAGCTCGACCCACACAAATTAGCGGCATATTTGATATTTTTCCCCAAAAAAAACGACTGTCTTGAATTCATTTTATTTACATATTGGTATAGAAATATTTGCCACACTTTATTTCCCGAAGTAAAATATCAAGTTTTTTGAATTCATTTTATTTACATATTGGTATAGAAATAAAAAATAAAATTTATATATCAAAAAATTATATAAAAAGTTCTTCGAAATAAGAAATGTCAGGAATATTTTATTTTATCAAATAAAATAACCAATGAAAACCTATAAATAAACAAAAGTTACCCAAAAAAACAAATGTCCCAAATATTTTGTGACCCAGAGTATATAAGAGCGAAAAAAAAGGAAGAAAGGAGAAGAGAAGAGAAGGCAATGGGACAGTCATCATCCGCCGACCGGCCATCCCCGGAGCAACTGGAAGCGGAATCTCTAGCTGCGTCCACCGGAGCACTTCCGACGCTCCAAAAAGCATTTTCTATCCTCTCCGATCCCCAAACGAAAACCGTCCCTGTCGATTCGCTCCAGGTGCACTGCCAGTGTATATGATCAGAGATCATCAGACTTTTAATCCTTTTGTCAATTCCTTCGAACACTTCCAATCTCTATCTGTGTAGTTTATTGTTTTCTTTATTTGATTGTAGTTTTCATTGGTCACAGAAATGTTTCCTGTTTACCATCGAGAACTCTGAGAACGAAGGAACATGTGTGCCTAAGGATTTTCACGTTTTGTTGAGTCATCTGAGCTCTTCTATGGTTGACCTGTTCTTCTTGTCTGAAAAGGGAGGAGGAGTGAGCTGGGTTGAGTTCTTGAATGGCTATTCCAGGTGTTGTGGGAGGACAATTGGTTCTACGTCAATTAATAATTTGCTTAGGGTTTTTTCTTTGATGAATTCGAAAGCAGGTCTTCCTGGAAAACTGCAATTTGTTCCCGGTGATGATGAATGTAAAGCCAATGGGTATCTATTGCCAGTTGATGTATTGATGCTTCTTTGGATGTGTTGGGTTATGTCGTGGGATTGTAAGAAGCTGAAATCCACTGAATCTTTAGGTTTTCCCGGGCTACCAGATGTTACTCATTTGGTAATATCATCCATTCAATCATGTGTTGAAGATGGAAGCACTAAATTGGACTTATGGGAGTGTTCAATTTTTGAAACCAATGTTCAGCTTCCTGTTGCTAAGATCACTATGTGGGCCTTAAAGACATTTCCATACCTCGCAGATTGTCTTTCACAATTTCTTCAAATTAGACTTTTTTACTTGGCAACCCATGAGGTATTCCATTTCCAATTTTTTGTTTGGGAATAGACTTTTTAGATTGGATTGAGGTGCTAATTGTTTGTATTACCTAATGCTAGGACAAACCTGAGCAGGGATTGCCTTTTGTGATTGATATTTCCCCAAAGGAGAATCCTGTTAGCAACCTCCTTACTAGTGGAAGGGCCTGGGCAATCTCACTTACTTTGAGGGACACTATGAGGGATGAAATTTCAAAAGCATGCTTTTCAAGTAGCTCAGATGAGATAAACGAAATCAAGCTCTATCGGTTTGTATACTATCATGTTTTTTCCCAATTCCCCAATTCAATGGATATTGGAGTGATATTTTCTTAATTTCCTTATATTTTTTTTTATCAAGATTGTTTTACATCATTATTCTTATGCATCTAGATTATTATTTTTGGTGTTTTAATAATTTAATCACAATTAATTATATCGAATGTACAGAGTATTTTTATCTATTATCTTAATAAAATTCCGTCCCAATTTATTGTGCATGTTATTCTTTTTGTTCCATCCCAATTCAATATGATTGCTCTCATTCAAAGAAAGTATTATGGGGTTCACAGTGTTACTCTCTCCTTTGCATATTTTTCAATCATATTGTTTTCACTTTGTTAATTGGGACGGAGGGAGTGGAGTATTTCCTTACATCTTTTTTAACCAATTGAACCAAATAAGGGGCACGTGTTTTACTTCAGAAAATTACAATTTTGATGAAACTCAAGTTAACAAAAAAACCCTTATGGGAATAAGGAACATCCTTTTTGTCCTCAAGAATATTGATTGGTGACAAAAAGTCAAACACTAGTACACTACATCAAAATTTTATGGGTGAATAATCTCTATCCCATGTAATATGTAAAACAGTTTCAAAATTTGTGCAACCATTCTCTCACTCACAAGCATGATAAAAATTTCTTTGCCGGAATTATCAATTTGCTGAAATTGAAATCCTACATCCCCAATGCATCAGCAAATCACTTCATTTTTTGTTCTATTTTATTACTTATTTCTATTTCTTTTTTAGTTGATTCTAATGCTCTTTGATACGTAGTACTCGTAGTATTTAATCATACAATTGCTTATATGAAGAGTCATTCATCGTTATTATTTTCTTGTGGGTCTACTATTAACAACCATAATTTAATGTTTTTCCTCTGGCTTTACTAAATCCTTTTGTTCATGCATCTTTTTTAAAATATAGGTCATCAATCCATGGGAAAGGTCTAAACAGGTTTTGGTCAAAAACTGAAGGCTATAACGGTCCGTTGCTGATTTTGGTTGCTGCTTATGAACCTAAAAATGCCACAAGGAAATGGATTATTGGTGCCCTCATTCATCAGGGTTTAGAGAACAAGGATTCGTTTTATGGAACATCTGGTAGTTTATATGCTATCAGTCCAGTGTTTCATGTTTTGTTGCCTTCAGGTAAGTAGTTTTCTTGCGTATTTATATATGGGACTAAACTGCCCCACTATGTACTAACCATGGGAAATACTCTTATGATTGGTTAGGGAAGGAGAAAAATTTTGTTTATAGCCACTTGCATCCGACTGTTAGGATGTATGAAGCTCATCCAAAGCCTGTTGGAATTGCTTTTGGGGGATCTCCTGGCAGTGAGAGAATATTTATTGATGAGGATTTCACTGTAATCACTCTACGCCATCATGCTTGTGACAAAACCTATCATAATGGTCCCCTTTTCCCTGGACAGGTTAGCTGCTAGCCCCCTTCCCTATGAAAAGGTTAGCAGTTAGCCCCCTTCCCTATGAAAAAGTATATGTCATCTCGCTATTCCCATTTGACTATCGTCACTCCTTAGTTATAACATTAGTGTGTTTTTTCCTAAATTGACATTGCTTTTGTTTTAATAGAATGAACATAGTAAGGGTATTTTATGAAGAAGTGGAGTGTTAATAAGCCAAATTTGAGTCGCAATAGCCAATAGCATATCTCATATGTAGGACGCTTGTTTGTTTCAGGGGATTTAGGGGGTGGGATTATCAATTCCCATCTCACTCTCAAATTTCTATATTTGTTAGTGGAATGTGAAACAAAAATTGGGATTGGGAGTGGGATTAAAAGCTCTTTATTCTCCACAAACATAGAGGACTTTTGTAATGATAGTTCAGAAAATCTATATTTATTCCCCATACTCATCAAACAAGGGAATGATGTTATTTTAAAGTTCCTCATTAACAATTCCTACTTCCCATTTTACCCTCCAATTCCCAAACCTCAATCCACGCTTACCAAAGGTCCTGTTTAAGCTTGCCTGATAGCTCTTGCTCAGAACACTTGTGGATTTCAAAGCCCTCACGTACTTGAATGCAAACTATTTGGTCTACAAACCACTGAACTGTACATTATCTTTAAATCTTTAATGACATTTTCAATCTTCATCTTTTATTTGGCCCACAGGGATTCTTGCCACTTGAAGCTTCAATAGTAGATGTTGAGGCATGGGGATTGGGAGGGGAAAAACCCAAAGAAATGCAAACAGCTTATAAGAAGAGGGAGGAAATTTTTACTCAGCAAAGGAGGAAGGTAATCATTCCCCTTTAATAAGTTGATTCTTCAGATTTATAAGTTGTGGAGTGTTTGGGAACAACTTTGCAATTAGTGTTAGATTTTTGAATAAGTTTTCAATGGTGTCGATTAGCATCTAAAAAGTCTAAAGCTAAATGTTGTCCTTGGACAACTTTTCAAAACACGAAAGCTAAATTCTAGCACTGATGCCAAACGGTGGCAAAGTTTAAGGGTGATAATGCACAAATGAAGTTTTGACATATCTGCACTTATTTTTATTTTAAGGCTAACTGAGGGAAGGAAAATGCATCCATGAAAAGACTGTTTATAATTATGTTTCCATGGCAGGTTGACTTGAAAACATTTGGAAGTTGGGAAGACTCCCCCGAGAAGATGATGATGGACATGGTCACTGATCCCAATGCAATCCGCCGTGAAGATCGATAATCGGTGGCTGCCCCTCACATTGCATATCAATTAATTAACGTTGTAGTGTTGTACCTTGTGCCTAGTACGATGGTGTACATAAATAAATCCTCATAAAATAACAAAAGTGTTTTCAGTTCGACGTGTAATCTTGCCCTTCATCAATCAAAGCTCCAAACTGAACTAGCTAGAATAAAAAAAGAATACCCTTTGTATTTTTCTGCAGTTTGAATCAAGCAAAACCAACACACAAGGCAAACGTGCAAGAAGACATTGATATGGTATTACACGATGTATAATTGAAGAAAACACTCTGATAACTCTCTCTCCCTCTCTCACTCAGGACAAAAACATCCTCCCACAAATGAAATCCAACACAAAAGAGCAACAAAAGCATGGGCAAAGTGGTAATTTACATAAAAAAATTAACTCATCTCTTTCTACATCAATCTCCCTCCCATTAGGAGATGGTCTCTGGTGGTGGAGGTCTGAAGTACTTGATCCATTGACTCAAACATAGCAGTTTGCTTTTGTTAGGATTTCACCTCTGCCACCTCCTCTCTGCAAGGCAAAACCATTTCAGAAAGCATGCAAAAAGGGTCATACATTAAAGAAGAAACAATAGGGTCAGAAAATACCATGGGGGGAAGTAATTTCGTTTCCTTTGGTATTCTGCTGCGCCTGAGACAAAGACCGTTCAATACGAGGCGATCGCTGCCTTCCATTTGAACCAGGCAGAGAATGCCGCTTTTTGACTTGGTACGTTTCCTTGTTATGAGCATCTGGACTTGATCTGGGCGAGTTGTTTAAGATGGCCTTGGCTTTTGCTGACTCTGTAGCTTGCATGTAACTTGGGAGAGAACCACTGGCATTGCTATCTCTATGCTCCTGCTGATCCACTTGCTGTTCACTTTTTGCAGATCCAAATGATTTTCTTCGTTTCCCGCTTTTATGATCCTTATTAGTGTCAGCACTAGACTTTGCTGCTGCTGCGTCTTGGTTAGGATTTTTGCTGTTTGATCCACTTTTTTCAATTATTCTCGCTTTTGGTTTTACTGAAGATGCCTTTTTACTAGAAGGTGGTGTGCCTTGGGATTCAGGAAAAGTTACATGGCTTCTTGGAGATCCAACCTCCATCTGCTCAGCAACTACATGCATCTCTGGCTTCTGCTCATCATTTGGAAGTTCATTTCGTGAAATTGTCTGCTCACGCGTGTCAATATCCAGATCTTCATTCCTCATATGGTGATGCACTACAGCAGTATCCATGGAAGGAGTCTTTGTTTCCTGCTCATACTCTTGAACTTTAATCTCATACCTATCTGGTGAATCAAGTGTGGAAGATATGGAAAGTTCTGTGCTGCATTCAGATCCTGCAACTAAAAGAACAGATGTGTGCAAACTGGAATTCTTGATGAAATGCTCGGTTACATTATTCGGGGGAGATGAAATTGCATCAGGGAAATAATCTGTTCCAGTTTCTTGATTGGTCAAACTGGTCGTGTTCACTGCTGAACCGACTGACAAACTCAGTTCTTCAGATTTTGACTGGCCAGCAATGAATGTGAGATTACCACTTGCATTTCTAGATCCAAAAGAGAAGTTATCCCCATCCAGTTTCTCAGTTTCAGTCTTATCCGGGTAAGAATAGTTTCCTCCTGTCGAATGAGTAGTAGTATTATCCTTTGAACTTGATGGACAAGGGAAAGAACCCAACTCACTAATGAGACCCTGGGTCTGAGTATCTTCCAGCTTGTAATCAGTTTCTTGAACAGATAAACTGTCTGCATCATCACTGATAAATCTTTCTGGTGGTACTACCGATTCCTTTCTACTAGATCCATTATTAGTTGCAGATGGAGTTTCAGTAAGAGTCAAGTGTTCAACCACTTTCTTTTCTTCCAGCTGCTCAGCAGGTGTTTCTGCAATTGGGGACATCCTTGTTGGAACAGTCATCCATCTCTCTAACCATAGCCATGCTGAGTCAGATTTTGAAGGATCACACTTAATATTTATAGTTTTGGTTCTCGGAGACGATGATTCCAGAAGCTTCCAAAAATAATAAGAATAAAGTAAGTCAGCTTTCTTGGGGAACAGAAAGTTAAAAAGGGCATGGATGTAATGTAACAGGACTGCCATGTCACCTGACGAGCAAAGCTATTGCTTAGTATTTTTTCCATGGAAGCGTTAGAGCTTCGGACCTTTTTGCTGGAGTGTTCCATTCCCTAGCGACAGATGGAATTATCAATATAAAATTATTGCTGAGCAAATGGTAGCACTAGTGATGCATATAACATTAAATATTTTGAGTTGTGAGATTCAACAATTGATAACAATTAATCTATTTATAATGTTATACATCTGAAAGGAATCTGCATTTTGACATGAAGAGGGGATATACTTGAATGGAATAAGGCTCACAGTTGAAGAGCATTATTCTATTATACAAATTGTATACTGAACTCTCTTCATCCCTTTATTATCGACCGGTTTGACCGGGCACAAAGTTCAAATTTTGAAAATATGGCTGAAATTTATTTTGAAGAGAAATAATGTGAATCACATAGCTTAAAAAGGAAGTGGGGAAAAAGTAAAGTTTGAGGGCAATAAGGGAAGGAGTAAAAAGGAATCATTGGATACAAGTTGTATAATGAACTTAAAAAGTAGTCGTACTCATACAATTCAAGTTAACTATCAAAACTGTATCAAAAACTGAAAACACTTTTTTTACAAATACTTTGTAGTTTTCATACTCTGCATAGTCTGCAACTTTATTTTTAGTTTTAAAAAAGCATAGAGTAGAAAATGATAAAGAACAAACCCTTAATTAAAAATCAAAGTACAGCCTCGGATTGAAATCATGACATGTATCTACTTACCAAATTTGAAGATTTATGGTCACGGCGAGCTCTAACGAGAGCTTGCATTTTAACGATAGCTTGAACACACCGCAGAGTTCCCACCGCTTGCCTCCTAACCACATGTCCACGTAGAGCAGCTTGCAGTTTGACTGCATTCTTGTGCTTCATTAGTGAGTTTTGAGCCTATAGGAAAGTAGAAACGAAACCATTATATAATAAAACACTATCTGCATTGTGCCTATGCTATGATTCAATCATTTCGTTTAGCATTTGTTTGTTTAAAGAGTAAAACAGAATTAGAAGAGGAGAGAAATTGCAATTTTCCCTAGTTTGGTTTGCAATGAAAATGGAAAGATCACAACCTTGTCTTTATCTCCTCTCATGCGAAGACATGGGGGAAAATCCATTTTTATCTCTCCTTTTTATAATTTGCATCATTTTTTTTACTTTGGGGAGTGTTTTTATCTTTTCAATAATAATGTACATTTCTTTCTCTTCTTTTTCTGTCCCAACCAAACAAATAAAGCCATGTACGGAGGATTGCTTAAAATGAAATAGAACAACAACAACAACAACCCAGTTAAATCCCACAAGAGTAGGGTCTGGGGAGGGTGTGTGTACGCAGACCTTACCCCTACTCGAAAGTAGAGAGGCTGTTTCCAAAGAGACCCCCGGCTCAACGTTGAAAGTCGCATTGCTTGACTAACTGCTACTTCATTAATTAAAGAAGCACAGACAGTTTAGAGATCCATTTTGATTTATTCCATCACACCCCAAAGCCAAAAAATGGTGAAATTTTGGCTCCATCGGAGATGATGGAAATAGAAAAAAAAAATGAAATAGAACAAAATATATATACCAGAAACCCTCTGACAGCAGCCTGTATAGCAATAACATCTGATTCCTTTGGGGCTAGCTCATCGTTATGATCATCCACTTCACTAGAAGCACTCTCCACTGATTTTTTCTCCACAGAAATTGGAGGCTGTGGCTCCTCATCAGTACACTGAACAGGCTCTTTAACATAGACCTTCTCTGCATCAACAGGCAGTGGTTCGGTTGAATAGGTCTTGTCTGGAAGGTTGGAGCTAAGTTGTTGATCAGTGGAGGTTGTCTTGTCTGGAATGACAGTGTCAGGTTGTGTTTGAGAGATGATGGGAGCTGCTTCTGGGCTGTCTTTCTTTCGAGGTTGTGTTTCTGCAATTATCACTGTGTTGCTCAAAACACGGTGCCTTTCAGATCTCTTCCTGAAACTCCATCCTCTTTTATCACTTGAACACTTGGACTGGGAAAAAAAAACAATTCAAATTTACACAATGAGCACATTAACTCCAAATGCCATTTCTTTTTAAATTATGAATGGATTCCACACAATGATCTAGGTATTTTTGATTGGTTCTGTTTTGAAGCAGAACACCCATAATTTTTCACCAAGTGGTATCTTTATCAACAACATGCTTATTAAAAAGCAAGATCTATTAATGCACTTTAATCCCAACTTCCAAAGTTCCAAGCCGAATCAGAATCTCTCTCAAACCAATTTTTATGTTTCTCCCAAATGTCTCTTCTACTTTCCGTCCTATTATCATTCCCTCCCGAGTTCCAAACCAACTACAGAAGGTACAAAATTGTCTTCTTCACATGACACCCTAACCTGAATGCTGTTGGTAAACGTTGTTTTAAGGTTGGTTCCCCGCCTAATATGTGTAACTCCGATATGGTTGTTTGATATATTTGAGCTATCTAAAGCCCACATGAAGTTGAAGGCCATGTTAATAAACTGACAAAGAAGGCAAGCTCATAATGGGGAGCTGCCATGATCATATAGATCTCTATAGCAGATCAAAATAAGATAAGGACAAGTAAATGATCACTCAAGATAGCACCTCCAGCAATGCATTCAATTCGAAATCTTCGAATGATTTCTTAAAAAAGGGAAGGGACAATTTCATGTCAATGTGAAGAAGCAAAACAGTGACGGGATCATTGCACATATCATTAATTAATGCCAAAGATAGATAGATCTTAGCAGCAAATTTGGAAACATCTAAGCTGCAAAACAGGCAGCAAATCCACCAATTGGCAGAAAACCAAAGATGGATCCGGAAATTGAAACAAGACACACATAAAAAAACAAACATCTAAAGGATTATAGTATGTATACCTCAGGAGCATCAAATCCATCACTGTCAGCCGAATCAGAGGCGCAAGTGATGATCTTGAAGCAATTTGATGCGGATCTTCCCATTCTACCCCTCTATCTCTGGCTGGCTGTCTTTCAAGTTTCAACCAGAGCACAGTGAATGGGTATGGTATTTTCGTTGTTGGGAATTGTACAGGCAAAAACCGTCAACTGGAGGAGAAGACTAAAAAGGGAGCACCGGGTTGGGCGGACATCAAGGCACTCCTAGAATCTAGCTCAGTCGCCTGCTTCAAATCCGGACTCACCCAGCCAGCCATAGACGAAGTAGAGCTGGAAAAATGACAAAATTATATATTTTGCAGCTGTCTGATCTTTCTTTCTCTATTTAATTCTCTCTCTGCGTCCTCCTCCTCGTCCTCATATTAATAAGCCTGCCGGCCATTATCCATCTCCATCCCGAGAAGTTACACTCTTGGTAAAAGTTAAGTCACGCGCCCTTCTTCCCAAAATAGGGGAATGGTTGATTTACCCTTTCAAGAATGCACTACTAATAAGAATGAGAGAGTTATAGATTAAAGTTTGTTCTCTTCATCAGATTGATTCTTATCTAGTCGTTTTTAAAGTTGTTTTCTGATCTAATCTGATTCTAATAAGAATAAATAATACACCCTCCGCCCCACAAAACTTTACCCATTTTGAATCTTCCGTAGTATTTACCTATTTGATCAAAAAATTACACACTTTGACTACAAGTTGTAAGAAAATGTATATTGAATTATAATATAGATTTAATATAATTGGATTCATCTTAGGATCAAGTTTTGATATATCAAATTTTATAACATTTCTTTATTTAGATTATATTTAATTTATGGTCAAAGCGTGTAACTATTTTACCAAAAATACATCAAAATGGGTAATGTTTTGTGGGACGAAGAGAGTAAGTAATTACGGTAAGTTAAAGAGAAGAAACTCTTAATCCGTTGATTGAATCGCTTCAACAACCCGATCAACATATTGATGATATTTATTGTCACGAGTTTATGTATCTTTATATACCATGTAGCATTTCAAACTTATATTTGATTCATTAAAATAATGAAAAAGCAGGAAAAAAAATAAATTGTAGAAAATTAAATTATAACTAATACATATTATTCCATTTTTAAAGATTAAACAAATTTTAAGAATAAATTATGCATATTTTTTTAATTAAAATTAATAATGTTCATTTCTTCTTTTATTGCTTTTTCTTAAGTGTATTTTTAAAGTTTGTAAAAAATAGATAAATTCTTATCTGGTGTTAAGGTTCATGTTCATTCTATAAGCTTTAGTATATTGATATTATAAAAGAATTGAGCATTTTGCAAAAAATAAAATATCTATTTATCATCTCATAAAAAGTGTGAGAAAGTTCACTATTCAAATATGCACCTTAGAACCATATAAGAACAACTCCATAAAATAATACTCCTTCCGTCCCCCTGTATTTGTCCACTTTCATTTTTACACAACATCCAATGCACTTCTTTAATCCATTTTATCTTGTAATTTGTATGTTAAAAAATTATAGAAATTATAATTTAATAATCTATATGTTAAGACAAATCAAACAAGATCACACATGACTATATTTAGGCTTACACATTGAGAGAATTTGATGAGTCAAAGTGCTTAGATGAACAGTTCCAAAAGTCAAATATGGACAAATACAGGGGGACGGAGAGAGTAATACATTAGAACACGACCAGGACTCCAGGAGTACTTTCAAGATAACATAGTACTCCCTTTGTCCACCATAGATCTTCACAGTCATTATTCATAGGGTTAAACTTAATTTACTTTGTTTGTTTATTTTTACTACTCATTTCATAAAATAATATAGTGTTGTCACCTCTAGTTTTGTAGAACTTTTCATGTAGTTTATTACTACATAGATTTTATATTAAAATTTTACCCCTATATTCAAATAAATTGAATTGAAAATAAAGTCGGTCAAGCCTCATAACGCGTAATAAGAAGATCTTATGTGGACGGAGGGAGTAACATATAATGCACGGCTTAGTTAACGAGTGTTTCATTAGTTTAGTTGACTAATTATTTATTTTAACCTCAGTAGAAAGAAGATGTTGAGTTCAATTCAACATCTAACGGTGAGAAAACTATGCAAATTCTACTCTTTGTAAGTCAGTCTATGATTAGAATTTAATTTACATTCTCGAGGATGTACTACTTTATCTAATTAATATACGAAATATATTTTATTTAATTATAGGTCAAAGATTGAAAATGATTAATTAAAAAAATTAAAATTGAACAAATAATCAAGGAAAGAGATAGTATTAAAGAGATAAAAACTAAAAGAGTAAAAATATGCTGATCATACCGATCTGACCAGAAACTATCCGATTTTAACCAGAAGTATGTCGGTCTCAATTCAATGTACGATCTGAATATTTACTAGTTTAGCATGGAACTATTTTTTTCGATCCAACCTTCTCGTCCAACCTAGATTTTGTAGACCTCTATCCATAACACATTGCCCAAACTCAATCATAAAAAATGGCTTGAGTGGGGATAATATGGATTACAAGATGAATAATGGTAGAGTCCCAACACAAACTTACCTTTTTAATATTTTATTAGAAATAAAATGTACTCAAATAATAAACGATATTTAAAATTAAAATCTACAAAAGGCAAACTTGTGAAATTTGTAAATTATTTTTTTGTGACTCTAGGATTTTGATTACAAGATATCCAGTCCTAAGTAGTTGTAATTAAGTACATTGACTTAATTAACACAATCAGCCCGAAATAAGTAAGATTTTTTTCCGTGTAGAATTTTCTCATTATCCATCCCAATTATAAATCAAATGATCCAAAATGATTTCACTATTTACACTCTTCCGTGTGTATATATAAAATATATATACAAACAACCTTAAAACACGGAATATTATTCATTATTTTTTGCTTGGATGTTTCCGAAATTTGATTTTAATTAAATAATCAATTAATTAATTAATTAATTTAATGGATGTGAACCCAGATGCCTTCACTGGGGATGCCTTGATGAACCACGAAAAGGAGATAGTATCCGGGCGGGGCTAGATGACCCGAACCCGGTGTCTCCGCATCAATACGGTACATTCTTTTGCCCGCGGGTTCCGCTTTTCCGGCGTTGAGAACCAGCAACCTTTGATTCATCGAAAACGAGTGCGTGCTGAATGACGGCGAAACCATCGTGACGGTGACCAGATTCGCCTCCACCGCGCCGGGCACCTCAAACCGGACCGAGACGGATTCTCCGTAGCGCAATTCGGATCGCCGGTCGGGCGATAGGATCCGCGGGCGTAGGTTGTCGAATCTCGGATCCAGATACGACGGAGAGAAGGCCTCCAGGCTTAGCTCCGTTGGGAACAGAACTTTCGAGAATTGGTATTTGGAATTCGGGTTACTGCCGGCGACAAGAACCCGGCCGTCGCGGACTAGAATGGCGGTCGAATGGTACAACCTGGGCGTTTTGGTTGGGTTTTGTCGTTCGAATCGGGACCCGATTGGGTTTTCGGGTCGGTATAAGACCGGGTTCAAAACCGGGTTCCTACCCAATTCCCAACCCGCAGTGCCCGCCCCGGCCCCATTGATGATCAAGACCTCAGCATTTGGTAACGTCACCATATCACCCATGACACGTGGAAATGGCATCACCTGTTATTCGGCAAATATAAAATTCACTATAAAAAGTAAAAAATGTATGGTTAAAATATACTCCCTCCGTCCCAAAGAGAATTTCCTACTTTGATTAACGTGCAAAACCTCGTAGATTTCAAAATAATTTTATTTGCAAATTGGAATTAAAAAAATTATATTTAAAAACTACATCGAAAACTCTACAAAATAAGAGCTGACAAGAATATTTTATTTTATCAAATGATCAATGAAAACACAAACAAATAAGAGTTATCAAGAGGCCGTAATAGTAAACAGGAAAGACTTTTTGGGACGGAGGGAGTAGTATTATACCTCGATTATCCAATGTGGGTTCGGGTCAGTTATAGTGATCCGAGCGCAAGTATCCAGCGCGCGAACAAATTTGCCACGCCTGGCGCTTTGAAACGCGCCCTTTGGCGAGCCACCACAAACCAACACTTCAGCTCTAGTGGTTGGACCGGTCAAGTTCTTAAGTGGTAGAAGGACCGCAGAACCGGAGCTTGGGTAACACCTCGGGTCACCGCCGGGCACTTCTGGGTACTCGCGGACCACCCGGTTCTTAATATAGTCGAACATGATTGCCCGGTTGTTTGCGAATATGAATAGATTCCCGTCCACGTTCACGAAAACAAACGGGTAAAGATTGTTCTCCGCTCCCGCGTCGTTTGTCCGTGCCAGAAAAGGCAGGTTGTAGAGGTTACCTGAAGCGGGCCCCGTCTTCGGGTAAAACTCGTAGGTAGGTGCGCGACGTCCACCGACTATGACTTGCCGGCTATCTGGCAGAACATGATCGGTGGCGTACCACCGCCTTTGTTTCAACCCGTCATGGATTTCTTCCCAGTCGCACTTTGCATCGTTGCAGGGCTTATAAAGCCTGACGACACGTTCTCCAGGCCCGTAGCCCCCTGTCTGGACTAAGACGCCAGACGGGGAGACTGACCCAGAGGAGCACCAGAGGTTGGAGAGGACGACGAGGGGACGGACGGAGTTGGACGCAACGTCGTATTCAACGGAATGAGCAGTGCAGTTGTCGATCACCACTGGGTCGTCCCCGCTGCCGCCACCGTCGTCCCCCTTCTCGTCGTCGGGGACGGCTTTCCCGCCGCACTTGTCGACGGGCAACGAGATGTTGGAGGGGCCGGAGTTGGTGCGGTCGAACATGACGACCTTGTCGTTGTAGAGGAGCTGCATGTGCATGGCAGAGACCCCGGTGCTGGGGAGGAGTAGGTCCCATTTGCCTCCGCTTCCGGCGGCGGCAGCGGTGGGGAAGAATTGTTTCCGGTGGAATGTTTGGGGCAGCAGAGAGAGATGCCACAGGGCGAAGAAAAGGATAACTAGAGAAGACGTTATTGAAGTCATTTTGCTTTACGTTTTGGTTAGAATTAACTAATCTATGTTTTGGTTCAGTGTTGAAATATAAAAAATGAATTATGATATTATTAGTGCATGGCAGATGTATTTGTAGTGTACTACGCAATTAAAACGAAAAAAAAACGGAAACACATTTAAAAATTAAAGGGAGAAGACTATCTTTTACCTCTCACCTAAATAAATTTGAAATTGGTCAAATTATTTTAATTTGTCTGGCTTCAACTAACTTTGAGAGTCGTAGGGAGTGTAAATTAGTCTCATTTAAGACATTATTTTATCACAAGACAATCTAAGTTTCTGAAATAACGGATCATGCACTGCCTCAGAAAAACAAAATTTCATTAGTTAATATTTCATCCGTAGCCAATCGCCCCCCCAAGCCTTTCTACCCCATGCTCCCCTCTCCATTTGACAATTGACTTCAGGGAGAAAGACTAAAGTAGGACTAAAATATTGAAAATATACTAAGACTTCCATGTTTTTATTCCCGAAATAAGATTTACATTACCATATATGGTCATACACATTACCAAAAACGTATAGTAATTTGCACATGTACACTGTCACATTACCACAGGGCAAAGTCACATTACCACAGTGCAAAGTTCTATTTCGGAAAAAAAAACATGAAAGTCCTATTTTGGTATTTTTATTTATGTTTTAGTTCTATTTAGGGTGATTTCTATTGATTAGACTAGACTGATCATTGTGGCCAACCGACGTAGAAAAATGCGGGAGAGGCTTATGAGGTTTGTAACTATCAAATTCAGGGCCTTTCCGAAAATATGGAAAATTAAGTTTGACATTGTGTAAAAATTCATCCTTGGGCCCTATTTTGCTTTGAGCATAGGACTTATACATTAAAATTAGTGTTGAATTTGATGACCACTCGAAATGGTGCTAACACCCAAAGGCGTTAAATGTGTTTTAACGCATGGAGGCGTTAAACACTGCCTCCTTTACCGTCATCCGGGCGTTAAAAGGTCTGCGTTAAAGGTTTGACGCAGTGCCTCTCCCTCTCCCAACCGTTCTCCCCCCCCCAACAGCCATAATTTGGACCGTTGGGCATTCATTGTTTTTTAAAAAAATATTTTCAATATTATAAATATCTCTTATTTTTAACACAATAATTCATCTAAAATATATTATATTTCTTATAATTATTTCTACAAAATATTCAAAAAATGAGATCATCATCTGACGATGAAAAGAGAGCTCTTATTTTTCGTTACGTTATCAATGGTGGTAACAAGGCCAACGAGAAGATATTTTTAGTCGCTCAAATAATCACTAATGTCTTCGTAATGTAATGTAATTTTTTTATTTATGTTGTTATTATTCAAATCTTATTATATCAATGTAATTTTTTATTGAATATATTTCTTTTATTTAATGAGTTATTGTCATTTAAATTTATTTAAATAAATGTGAAAAAATAGAGGTTTAAAATGCTAGTTTGAAGCCACGGGGCTTCAAACCCATTTCCAGTGAATTTTTGGTGTAAGTTAAAGCTGATGTGACAGAGAAAGAAGGTTTGAAGCCCCCGGTTTGAAGCCCCGTGGGTTCACGACCATTTCCGGTGCTCTTAATAAGTATTTTTATAACCTTTGAATATTAAATTATAAATTTATAAATTCAAAAAAATAAATGTAAAAATATAATATCAAGTAATTAAAATAATAAACAATTAACATATGGGTCCTAAAAGTTTGGAGGCCGTGTGCGGTGCATACCTAGCTAGTTTGCACACCCTCATGAGCATCGTTGGACATTGAGAGCCAATGTCACATGAATTGTTCCCTCCCAGAATAAGAGATTATAATGCCATATATATATATATAATACGGAGTATGAAATATACATTGCGCAATATCAACATACAATGTCAGTGCACATTGTCACTGTACAAATTAAACTTCTATTATGAGATACAAATATGTCACTCATATGTTGAGAATATGGATTATGTTTTAATCCTATTTTAAATATTTTTTTGGTACATAAATATTTCTTAAAAGTCAGAAATGTTTTTTTTGTCATAAAAATCAACAATATTCAATACAGATCAGAGTAAATCAATCTTACAAAATCCAATTAATATTCGACCAAACGAATACTCCAAGAAGAATTGATCGAGTCACTCTAGCTAGCTAGCTATTACCATCAATACAAGTAATAGGAGTATAATTAATTTAACTTTTGAAAATCTCTCTTTCTAATTAATTAATTAATTAATCATGGAGTGTAAAATTGCATGTAGAACCTTTGGCTTTAAACTAGAAATATCCCATCAGTGCCGCCCACGTTATTCCAAACATTTTTCTGGTGAATTCGCCGGCCGTTTATTTATAGAGGATTGTAAATAGGGACCCATTTCGCCCATTAAGGCTGAGCTAATAATATTAGTAATTGGCTTAGCTAGCACCCAATACCACTTTGTTTAATCTGTTCATAACTATGACGGAAGAGGAAAATGATTATTCGCCCTCTGCGGCCGCCGACGACGGCGCGTTAGGAAGAAGAAGAAGAAGAAAGACAATATCATTATGGCGGCCGTCTTTACCACGGTGGATCCCCACCTCCACCGATCGCATGATCGCCGCCGAGAAGCGCTTACTCTCCCTTGTCAAGTAAAAGCACTCTGATCTTCTTTGAAAACAATGCTTTTTATTAGCGTATCATCGATGTTACTCATTTGAATAAAATTTTAATAATGTTGGTTAAATTTGAAAATTCTAATGCTAAATGATATTGTTTGGTAATCTTTTTGAAATATGCTAATGTCATGTAAATTTAATATAATTTTTTTTTTGAAATAAATCAAATTAAAAATAACACCAAATCATACTGTTAGAGACAGAAGAAGAAAGCGAGATTGAAGAAGGAAACCGAATCCCTTTGGGATTGGGTTTAGTATCTTTCCTATTTGGATTATGTTTAGTATTTAGTATCTTTCCTAGTTTGTTTAATTCTTATTTTAGTAGGAATAGAAATTTCCTGGTTTACTTTACCATCTTCCTATATAAAGAAGGTTATATCTTTGTATAGGGGACAAGTTTCACGAGAGAGAAATACAGAGAATTTCCCCCAAAATAATTCTTTCATGGTATTGGAGCCAGTTTTGAATTCTTGAGACCTCAAACACGCTTCTTCTCCTGCCGGTGGACATACACAATTCAATGCCTACCGGCGGGATATTGGGATTTTTTTATTTTTTTTGTCCTCCCTCATTCTTGAAGAAGTGGTCGGACAAGGGTTGTTCTACGGACACAAACAACTCTTTCCGCATCTACTGTTCCTGATCGGCCGGCATCGCGTCCATCGATCGTCGTCTGTTGTTGCTGTTGAAGTGCCGGAACGTTCGACCGTTGCTGAAGAACGGTCAAGTGGGTCGACCGTCCCGACGGTAGTTTCTCTTGATCGCGGTTACTGTTCACGATCGCCCGGCATCGCGTCCATCGGTAGTTGCTCAGTTTTTGTGGTTTGGAGCAGTTCCCAATTTGTACGTGTATGAATTGCACGTGGGACCTGCTCGAGAAGCTTGCGCAGATGCGCAAACCGAGGGAACGTTTCTTGCAGGTTTGGAGCAGTTCCCAATTTGTACATGTAGGAATTGCATGTGGGACCTGCCGGAGAAGCTTGCACTGATGCGCGAAGCGAGGGAATGTTTTTTTTATATCCAAACTGTGCATGTTGAACTCCCGTGCTCCAGCTTGAGGGGGGTGTTAGAGACAGAAGAAGAAAGCGGGATTGAACAAGGAAACCGAATCCCTTTGGGATTAGGTTTAATATCTTTCCTATTTGGATTAGGTTTAGTATTTAGTATCTTTCCTAGTTTGTTTAATTCTTATTTTAGTAGGAATAGAAATTTCTTGGTTTACTTTACCCTCTTTCTATATAAAGAGAGTTAAATCTTTGTATTTGAGACAAGTTTCACGAGAGAGAAATACAGAGAATTTCCCCCAAAATAATTCTTTCACATACATTGCAAATTGAAATATACATGAACTATAAAGTGAGATTGCAGAGAGCATCCCATTTCGAGGGTGGGAGTGGGCCGGGTTTTGATGATGATGATGCTTAATAGGATTAAAACATAAATCATTTCCAATATAGGATTTAAACTTTTTTATTTTCTAAATAGGACTTAATAATGTCTAGTGGCAGGAATAATATTCAGTGATGGTAGACATTTACATGAATAATGACTCATGGATAATGATCAAAGGTACAACATTGGAAAAAAAATATATGATTCTATATTGAGAAAGTCATTATATTTTAGTCTTATTTAGTTAATTACTCTAATAATTATCAGGACTCCATATACTCAAGAGCAAGTAAATATAGGCCGCAGTCTGGCGGGGTTGAGAAAGAAACGGCGCCGACGACGGCTATTTAAACCTGCAACAATTAGAAGAAATGGCGTTGGAAAAGAAGAAGAAGAAGAAAAAGAAGAAGAAAAAGAAGAAGAAGAAGAGAGGTTCATAAACACCATCACTTTTATTAATAATGAAGAGAACAGTCGAGAGGGGGAAGAGGGGACGACCCCCGCTCCCACTCTCGTCATGCTTCATGGCCATGGTGCTCCTGTTGGCGTTTTTTTCCGCAATTTTGACTCTCTTGCCAAACACTTCACAGTCATTGCCATTGATCAACTTGGGTAAGTACTCCTTCTCCTTTCACCAAAGGTCAAAATAGGGAATAGTTAAAGTGTACTTGACTTTTCAATTTTTTTACTTTAATGTGATGATTAAAACTTAAAAGTAAAATGTGATGAATAGATTATTAGTAAAAGAAAATAACGTAACATGTAGGATACAAAAAAGTAGGGATAAAAGTGAGTTTGTAATTGAAAGTTGAAGTGTTTTGCTAGAAGAGAAAAAACTGAAAGAAGAAGTGTTTTGGTAAACGGAGTGAGTACTACTCCCTTCGTTTCACAAAACAGTTCTAACTTTTCGTATATCTCAAAAAATACTTTTATTAACATATAAAGTCTTTGTGAATACATCTCATTTTTTCTTTATTGTAGGTACAAATTATTTTGGGAGTATTTTAGATACTTTAAATACGTTGTGTAAAAATATTTTGTGGGATATGATTCAAAAAAGGTTGGAGTAGAAATGTTTTGTGAAACCAATGGAGAAAATGTGATATGGAGTACTCATTTATCATTCATACGTAACTCTTTTTTAACAAGATACTATACTCATAAGACCCTAAATATGAATAAAATATACAAAAAAAATATCAAAATAGGAGCTTCATATCTTTATTCCAAAATATGAATATGCATTATTGTAGTAATTTGACACGGCATATGAACATTTCATAATACTTTTTAATTTGGTAATGTATATAATCATAATTGAGATTGTATATACATTTTAACTCTTATTTTGTGAATAAAATCATGAAACTTTAATTTTAATATATTTTTAATATTTTATTTTTACTTTAGTCTTTTTCTCTATAGTCGTGAGCACAATTATTTTTTTATTTGAATCAATATGTAAATCTCTTCCTAAAAAAACTGCAAATCTCTATACCCTAGCTATATATTTGGTGCATGCAGGTGGGGTAGATCTAGTAGACCTAATGTCACATGCAAAAATACCCAAGGTGATATATTTGATTGAAGCATTATATATGGATCGATTGGATACTAGCTCCCTCCCCCTCGTTTATTAATTATAGGGAACAACATTTTCAATTTATATATGTTAGTCTTTTTAATACCCTAGACCTTCCAAAAATGATTTACAGTCTTGCCATTACAATCTCTTAATAAATTTTGTTTCTTTACATGATAAAGTAAAATATTTTGATCATCTCTTATTTTATAGATTTTTTGATATATTTTTTAAATATGTAAATTCTTAAATTTGGCATAAATAGTACTACCCCATCTCGGAGTATTTGTCATGTTTAGACTTTTTTCAGTCAATCGTTTTTAAACTTTGACTAATAATTAAATAAAATATATTATATATTAATTAGATAAAATAATAGTTTGAAAATATTTTTTTATAATGAATCCAATAAAATTATTTTTGTATCAATATCTAACATCAATTTTATTTACTTTCAGATCAAAATGTATCATTTTGACAAAAAAACAAGTTAAATGTGGATAAATACTTCGAAAAAGGGATCAATATCTTAGCTTCCACTTCATTATTAATTACATGCAATGCATTCAGAGAGCGATGCATGGTTTATTGATTCTTTTGAGGAGTGGCGAAAAGCCAAAAACTTGACCAATTTTATTTTACTTGGCCATTCACTTGGAGGCTATGTTGCTGCTAAATATGCACTCCAGGTAATAATTCCTCCTTTTATTATTATTATTATTATTATTATTATTATTATTATTATTATTATTATTATTATAAAGTCCAATATAATTATTGATCTTAATTTAATATGCTCATAAATATGTCCCACGTGAAATTTACCACTTTCCTGTTTTTTTTTGGTAGCATCCGCAGCATGTTAAACACTTGATATTGGTCGGACCGGTTGGGTTTACATATGATGACACACCCTTCGAAAGCTCATTAATAGAAACAGTTCTGGATTACCTCTGGATATCCAGTTCTCGTTTTACCCAGCATAACCTCATTAGGTACATATGCATACATGCATGCATACATACATACATACATACATACATACATGCATGCATGCATGCATGCATACATACATACATACATAAATACATACATAGACACACACACACATGCATGCAATCTTAGGAGAGAAATGAGAATAAATCTGGTATTTTAGATTATGAGATCCAAGGGTCAAGATTGCATCAAAATTAGGTACTATACACCAAAACGGTTTGAAAATGCATCATGTCGAAATGCACCAAAATCCTTTGAAAATGCACTATCTCAAAATCTGAGCGCAAGATGCAATCTGAGCTGCACGATGCATCAGATCCAACGACTAGATTTTATTTTTATTTCTCTCCACAAGGTCCATTCTCACGGGAACCAATCCATATATATATAGTGAAATTTGACTGAATAGGATTAAAACATGCATAAGTCATTCTAACAACGTACATATACACTTTTTGAGGGATTTTAAACCTAATGTATATGCCAATAATAGTACTATGTCCACAATGTTCGTGAGTTCGTCTACTTTGATTTTTTTAGTGTAATTGGACGACAGGCTTTATTTTATCATTAATTAAATAAAAAGTATACGAGTACTCGATATTAGAACAAAAAAATAGTAGATTTATTTTGCAAAAACACCTATTTAAAATATACTCCCTCCGTTCCAAAAAGTCAGACACGTTTCGAAAAAACTGTGTCCCATAAAGTCCGTAACATTTCTATTAAAAAACCACTTTTACCCCTTATTTTTTCAGACCCTACCTATCACATCATACATTTTTCCTAATAATCTACCCATCACATCCTACTTTTACCCATCACATCAATGGTATTTTTGAAAAGTCAACACCAAAATATTCTTCACTTAATTTTCCAAAAAGTCAATATGTACCAATCTTTTTGGGATGGAGGGAATATTTCATTGTATTATTAAGTAATTTAAATGCAGTACAAATTTAATTTTCTCTTCGTCCCATAAACTTGTTCTCCCTTCTTTTTCTTCTATCCCACAAAGTTCTTTTCCTTCCCATAAAGATAACTAGAGACATACGGAGTATTACTCTATTTATCACATCACACATTTTTACTAATAATATACTTATCATATTATATTTTAAATCATTACATCAAAAATATTTTTAGAAAATCAACACAAAATATGTTTCCCTTAATTGATTTGAATTAAAAAAAATCAACAAAATACACTACTCAGATTTTTTTATTGGAATAGGGCTTTGGGTCCCTTTGGTCCACGGATGGGTCATAAATGCATAGTGGATGAAATTGGAGATGATGTTTTGAACGAGGAGGAGTCTAAGTGCTTCGCAGGTACGTATCTTGGTGTGCTCCTTTTATTTTTTTTGCTCTTAAATTAAACTAAATAAACATTACCATCCCTCTCGGAATAAAGTTGCCATTTAGATTTTTTCTCATTTTTATGAAAAATTTACTTAGGCCTTGTTTCGTTCAACTTATTATTATTTCTACTTTTTTTCTTATTTTTATTAAAATCAAATCAGATTAGATCTAATCAGATCAGATCAAATCAGATCCAACCAAGAATTATTATCATCATCATCATCATCATCATCATCATCATCATCATCCTTATCATTATCGCTATTACTCCATACTTTTTAAATTCCATACTTTTTACTAGTTTCACTTGATACGATTTTTTCAAAAAATAAATTTAATTTCTCTTGAAAAAATATAAGAACAAAGATAATGAAACTTTTGTACGATTATAATTTATGTAGAAAAATAAAATGGTATGAATCACAATTTTTTTCTTAAAAATGAAAAAGAAAAAACTTTAGAAACAAGTTAAATAGAATACTGAGAAAGTAATCCTTAATTATTAGACGTTGGAAAAATTATTTTTAAAATACATTGACAATGTCAATCTAATTCTACTCTTAAAATACTCCATACATTTTTATTGATAGTTGTAATTTGAGTTTCTAAAGTTATTACATTATAAAATATGAATAAAAAAATATTATTACATTATATTATTGCATTATAATATGAATGATTATTCTAATATGTGAATTAACTAATTTTATTTCATTAAAAAATAATCATAAAATAAAAAATATTATTATATTATAATATGAACTATCATTACAATTTTCAAAAGTTATTATAAAGTCAGATCAAATTATTAATTTGAATTTTAAATCAAATCATAATTAATTAGGTCAGATCGGATTCAATCAAATAAGATCAGATCTAACCATATCAGATCAGATCTGATCCAATTAGATCAGATCAAATCAGAACTACCAAAAATAAGATTAGTGTGTAATTTGTTCAAAATACCTCTGCCCTACATTTACCAGCTTCCTCAAGGCAAGCCCCCACCATCAACCTCAACTCCGTTTTTGCCAGCCCTACCACCGCCTGACCATCTTTGCCCGCCACCATGGCCATCATCAGCCTCACCACCAAAGCCCCTTGCTCCGATCATCTTTGCCCTAGCCCCCACCGCCACCATCAGCCACATTTTTGCTCCTTAAAAGTCCCAAAAAGTCCTTCACGTTTCAAAAAAACTGTGTATCCAAAAGTCTTTCCCATTTCTATAAAAAATCACTTTTACCCGTTATTTTTTCATACCCTACCAATCACATCATAGCTTTTTCTTAATAATCTACACATCACATCCTACTTTACCCATCATATTAAGGGCATTTTTGGAAAATCAACACAAAATTATCCCTATCTTATTTTACTACTTTAGTCAATACTCCGGTATGTCCCTATCTTTATGACACGAAGGGAGTATATAACAAGGAATATTAAAAAATACTATCAAGATTTAAATTTTGTTATAAGGTATTATCTATATCCACATCATGCTACCGATAGTTTTTAATAGTTTAATTTTGAAATAAGGAGTGTTTATAAAGGATAGAACTTTTACTATTTAATTAAATTATTTACATAAAGAAATATAAATTGATAAATATTATTTTCATCATTTTTATTAGCAGGGATTTTTTTGGCCATTATTTTTCTCTATTGGAACATAGTTTTTCATAGAAATAAAACAATAAAAATTGAGAATTGAAAAAAATATGACTTTGACATCACTTTGGTTCCCAATGACATTGGTTCCAAATGTCATGGAATGACCCGGGGTGCTCCGGTGCCCCGTTCGTAAAATTGATGATTCCTACCCCTAATCCCCGGTATACCCCCCACCCCGCCCTGACCCGAACACGCCCCCACCCATCTTCAGTTGTACCCCCAAGTTGATTTTGACATAAAATTTTTATTTTAGAAATCATATAAATTTATAGCTAAGTTTTGAACAGAGGGTGGATATTCACCGAGACTTATTTTTGCTCTAGAGCTATTCACCCATATTTTAAGATATATTACCAACATAAAGACAATATTTGTATATCCTTTATAAAAAAAATGATGACACATCGTCTCCGAGGATCCCTCAACATCAACCGGACAATTAGGTGCACACCATGTGGCATATTTTTGACATTTAAGTTTATACCTAATGAATGGCTTGGATGAGAAAATAATTTTTGTTTCTAAAAAGTATCAAAAGGGAAATACTCCGGGATATAATCTAAAAAACCGACAAAAAACATTATTTTCTAATTTTATATTTTTTCACTTCACTATATTATAACTTGAGAAAAAGTTCGATCTACCCTTCACTATATTTTCACTTCAAAATATTTTTTCACTTCAGTATTTTTTCGTTAACAAAATTGATGGTTTCTACTATCGAAGACCTGATAAACCCTCTTACCCTGGAGCCAGTGGCTCTAGACCCTGGAGCCAGTGGCTCTAGAAGGCATTCCGATAATAGTAATATTATTATTAGCAATATTATTATAATAAAGAATGCACACAAATAATTCGTACATCATGATTGAAAGAATTAATTAAGAAGATTCTAGTTGAAACTAAGAGTAGAAAGAAAATAGAAAAAGTTGAAAGAATTAAATTAGGTGGAACTAGAAAGAATTAAAAGAAACTAAAAGAAGTTGGAGAGTAGTAGAACCAATCCTAAAAATTAGAATCTAAAAGAACATAATCTTAAAGAAAATTTTTAAAATCAACACGGATCAAAATATCCAGTAACATAACAAAGTCAACACGTGCGGTTATTTGCCTAAAAGATTGTGAATTCAAATTGTGAGTTTTATTTTGAACGGAAAATTGTATTAATTGTAATTATCCCACTTTATTTGTTATTTTTTTTTAATAATAAACATGCAATTGGAAGATTATGTGTACCATATGTGTGCTGCTAAAAGACCAAGTGGGGAACGTTGCTCCAAACACCTTTTTACTTTGCGAGGATTTGCCCGGAGTCCGCTGCTCTTGGAGAGGTACGGTGGGATTATCTATGGTGTTACTCCATTTTCCTAAAAACTTTTTCTATTTTGACTTTTTTAGTTAAATAATGACATTATTTGACCATAAATTAAACATATTTTAAATAAATAAATATACTCCATCCCCAATTTGATTACAAATTAGGTTACGAGGAAAAATTTCTCACTTTTTGAAACCATTTTATGTACAAAGTGGGATGTCAATAAGATATAAAAATTATATATTAAAAAACTACGTCAAAAGTTTTACAAAACAAGAGGTGACAAGAATATTTTATTTTATCAAATACTTAATGAAATCGCGAAAAAATAAAAAAAAGTTATCGAGAGGAGAAAAAAAATTGTAACCAAAATAGGGACGGAGGGAGTATAAAAATTTGATATATTAAAGCTATATCGTAAAATGAACCCAATTGTAGGCATTGAATTTACATTATAATTAAATATATTTTTTCTCATACGGAGTAATTTATAGTCAAAGACTGTCACTGTTTGAATAAAAAAATCAAAGCACAAAACTTTTTGGGACCGGAATAAGTAGCTTATTTGAATTTTGTAGCTCTTCAAACGAGTATTTAGTAATCTACCATTTGAAGTTCTTCTCATATCCAAAATTTGATATATCAAAGTTATATGTAGTAATAAATAAGAACCATCATTTTTATCAATGGTATAAGCAAACAAACTGGTATATTCAAACAAACGAACTAATATAAGCAGATGATGTCAATAACACTGGTATCATTTTAAACTCCTCTTAAAATAATTTATTCCAAAAATAGAATTATACTCCCTTTAATTTGTCCTGAAAATTTTTCTCCTTTCTTTTTTTATTTGTCTCAAAAAACTTTTTTCATTTATATTAAAAAATTACTTTTACCCATACTAATTCTTAACCTACCTATCATTTCGCATCCATTTAATATTAATCTATCCATCAAATCCTATTTTACTATAACATCCGAAGATATTTTTGGAAACTCGACACCAAAATACACCTCCAGGACTTAAAATTCCTTAAAAATGAAAATCTCCCATTTTTTCTTTTAAAATTCCAATCATATTTAACTCCAATCATATTTTAATTATTTCACTTTAAATTTCAATCTAAACAATTACCGAGTAGAACTCATTTTACAGTTAGAAATAGTAACTATATGGATGTGCATGCAGGAGAAAGGAGTGGAGGGTGTCAACAACGTTCATATATGGTAGTAAGGATGACTTCAATGACGAAATTGCACTTCAAGCAAGCAATATATTGAAGGTTGATTTTCAAATCATAAGGGTATCTGAGGTCAGATTCATAATCTATGTCAAAAATTCTTTAAAAAAAGAATATTTTATCTAATCAAATAATCGATAAAACATACAAATAAACAAAAGTTTATGTTATTTTTGAATAATAAACTGTATCCTATCATTCTTTTTGGAATGAAAGGAGTACCTTTTATTTGTGCAATGGAAGACGATCTGATATTTTCGGGGTTACTTGTAGAATTTTTTTAAGATGCCAACTTTGAAAGCGTTACCTAATGACTTCATCATCGATGAACATAATTTTTTTTTTCTTAAAGTAACACAACAAACAATTTAATAACAACTCATCTCCCAAACGGTTGCATAAATCAATTTTGACAATATTATTAATTTTAGAAAAACTTCGGTCAACCGAAGTTGTCCCAACAAAAAATAACAATGCCAACTCTATATAAATCGATATATATATACCAAAGAAAAATCGGTGTGATAATTATCTCTACCATCTTTATTGCAAGAGTTCCAAAATTGAAGATATTAGAAAATATTTCGTACTTCATTGGATCTCATGTTAGAAATGTAATTATAGAGTTCATGAATAAGCTCAATTCGATCGCTAGAACTGAAATCTTCTTAATAGACTACACTTGCCATAAGGACTCTTAAAATCAAATTTGGAAATATCTTTTTTTGTATGGATGAAGTATATAATTATATATAAACTCCCACCGTCTCAAAAAGTCTTTCATATTTCATTTTTCGCGCATCCTATAAAACACTTCTACCGACATCTAAAATGTCTAAAATTTATAATATTTCTTCTTTATTGTGGGTAGAAGTTATTTTGAGAGTTTTTTGGCATTCAAAGCGGGATAGAAGTGTTTTATGGGATGCACAAAAAATGAAACATGAAAGACTTTTTTGGGACGGAGGGAGTACATGATTAAAGTGAATAAGTAAAGAAAAGGGGAGGTGAAATTTATTTAAAAGCGAGAAATATTTTATTTTAGTGCTTGATATTGGGATGACAATAATATATTTTTTTGTTGGAAATTTTTTTTAAAAATGCAGGGTGGCCATTTAGTGCTGATGGAGAATGCAGAAGCATTCCATGCTGCTGTAGTTTATGCTTGTCGCATTATTCTTAACCTGGGCCAAGATTATTCACTCCCACCAGGACTACATTTGGTTACTCCTAAAAAATAATAATTATGTAACTTTAATAATTACGTAGTTGTTTTCTTGTTAAATTAAACTACTACACGTATTATTTGTTGTTGGGAAATTGGGTATTTTTTTCAGGGCCGGCCCCGAAAAATGAAAAAATAAAATTGGCCCGGTCCAAAATTTACATTTTGTGCCCTATTTTATATTTTTAGAATACTTTTGTTTTAAAATTATTAACATATTTAAAAATATGGTGCCCTAAATTTTAAGGTGCCCTGTGCGGTTGACCACTTTGCACACCCTCCGGGCCTTCCATGATTTTTTTCCCACCAAAACAATATAACCAGGGCCGTCTCCGAGAAATCAGGGACCCTAGACGTCACGGAGAAAATGGGTCATTGTGTCATAATAAAATAAAGTCTATCATTTAAATTTTTTTAACAATAAAAAATATTATAGTAATAAGAATAATAAAATGTCAAATTCATAGTCTTATAAATTTATAATTCATAGTCTTAACCTGTTTTTTATAAATATATATAATATATATAGAATATATACAAAAGAAGAAAAAAATGGGGCCCCTCCAAAATTGGGCCCTGTCCAGGTGGCCACCTTGCCCTGGCTTGAGCCGGCCCTGAATATAACTAATGAGATGAACCGGTTCAGAACAAGTGAATGTCACAATGTGAATGAGGTTACAGTGTTACACAATAATGATAATGATAATAATAATAATAATAATAATAATAATAATAATAATAATAATAATAATAATAATAATAATGAGACAGAAGAAGTATTAATTATGACACTAAGCTATTTGTTTATTATCATTATATGATAGCAAGTTCTATTATTGAGTTGATTCCTACGATCCTACTTATGCTATGATCGTTTTTTATATACTTCATTCGTCCCTAATTTAATTACAATATTCTCTCTCATTTTTGTCCTCAAAAGAATTACAAAATTCCAATTTTAACACCATTTGGACCATTTTACCCTCCCTTCCATCACCTTATGTAATGATTTGACTCATCCTTAATTGAGATGATTTGGAGAAAAATTTAATGATGTGACTTCTCCTTAATTTTCTCAAAAATGAAATATTGTAATATAAAAGGAGACGAACTATGTATGTATGTATGTATGTATGTATGTATGTATGTATGTATGTATGTATGTATGTATGTATGTATGTATGTATATGATTCGGTTCACGTGGGGATGCACCTTGGTGAAAGAAATGAGAATAAAATCTAGCTTTTGGATTTGATGTATCGTGCGGCTCATAATGCTTCCTGCACTCAGATTTTGAGATAGTGCATTTTCAAAAGAATTTTGGTGCATTTCGACATGACGCATTTACAAACTATTTTGGCGCACCTAATTTTGATGCAATCCTGACCTTTAAATCTCACAATCTAAAATACTCCCTCCGTCCTAAATTTTTCTTCCCAGAGCACTATTCCAACTTCACGGGAATTTATATTTATTTGTGTTTTTTCATGGCCTATATGATAAAATAAAATATTCTTGTCACCACTTGTTTTGTTGAACTTTTGATGTAGTTTTTAAATATGTATGTTTTATTTTTTTATTTCTATACCAATATTTAAATAAAATAGATTAAAAAAACTTGGGATTTTTCTTCGTTTTGTGTATGTATGTATGTATGTATGTATGTATGTATGTATATTCTCTTTTGTATCCTTCATTATTACTACCTTCATTCTTGAATATTTGTCTAATTTTAATTTTTTTGGTTAACCGTTTTCAAACTTTTAACTAAATAAAATATATATTATATATTAATTAGATAAAAAATATTTTGAAAATATTTCATATAAAAATATTTGTGTATCGATATCTTTTATATATATATATATATATATATATATATATATATATATATATATATATATATATATATATATATATATATATATATATATATATATATATATATATATATATATATATATATATATATATATATATATATCATTTTGTAATTTCTATGTTGTTAAAGAAAGCTATAAAAATAACATGACTAAAAGAACAATATTTTTTAAAACAAAAGAAGAAGAAATAAAATATGACTTTCATAGTTTTTCACCAAAATAGAGCCTATATTAATTATTTAAACCTTAATAAAATTTAACTACAAATTTAAAAACAAAAAATTACCGTTCCTAAAATTATTTACGGAGTGGAAACATTCTTTTATGATCAACTATCTTAATAAATCGGTAAAAATAAATAACTCAATAAGTTATTGAAATCCACCAATACAAACCTCTAGTCTCCTTAGTGAGCATAGAAGATATGAGTTCGAACATTGAAAGATATTAGACTATTTTATTGACAATTGGTACACTGTCATTGTACTTTTATTTTAATCTAAAAGACTTACGAGTGACCGTTAGTTTCTGAATGCGACTCAAGACTCGCATATGTGTCGAAATGTAAAATTATTTCAGATGATAGTGAAAAGTTGAATTATTTAAAAAAAAAAGAGAAAAGAGAAAAGTTGGATTATTCATCCTTTTTAAATAAACAAAGCCGGCGGTGGGCGGATAATTCTTCGTACCGGCCGGCGGCCATAAAATCAACGCTGACGTTAGCGACGACGCCGATTGCGTCAACAAGACGAAAAGAATACTGTAATTAAACGAAAAAGGAAGAGACGAAGATGCCGCGAAGGCGGTTGGATCGTCGCGTGAATACGTGATTATCGCGCACCGTTATACGGATTCGGAGTATATAGGTAGCCGGGGACGGCGGAGAGCTGCGCTGCCGATTTATTTATTTGCCAGTCGTAATTGCTTCGGAGTAATTTTTTTTAACATAAAGGAAGAATT
Organism: Cuscuta australis; assembly: GCA_003260385.1. Lineage (NCBI taxonomy): Eukaryota > Viridiplantae > Streptophyta > Magnoliopsida > Solanales > Convolvulaceae > Cuscuta > Cuscuta australis. The sequence goes on from NQVE01000194.1 coordinate 2,210,194, forward strand.
GATTCGATTCTTCGTTTTGAACGAACCCTTTTCTTTGAATTGAGGTTAATTGAATGAGCATAGGGCTGAGGAGGTGGTCGAAATCGGCGGTTAACATGGCGGAAGAGATTAATTCATCGTCTGCTCCTGCCGCCGCCGGATCAGGAACAAAGAGGAGATGGCTATGGCCGTCCGTTCTCCGATGGATCCCTACTTCCACCGACCACATCATCTCCGCCGAGAAGCGCCTGCTTTCTCTAGTCAAGTAACTATCCCTAAAATCCCCCAAGTTTGAGATTTCCAGATTTTCCCTATAATTTAAACCATTTCCCGTTTCAACGCATCTATGGTTCTGATTTTGGGATCATTAATCCTGTCTTGATGATTTTTGGAAATGATGATATAACTGAAGAGCTTATGATTTGTGAAGTTGTGTTTGCTTGCTTTCCATTTTAGGCGTTTTCGGCTTTAACTGGTATCTTATCATTTTTGTGGGAATGGGGTTTTGATCAGGACTCCGTATAAACAAGAGCAAGTTAATATAGGTTCCGGTCCGCCGGGGTCTAAGATTAGATGGTTTAGGTCGACAAGCAGTGAACCAAGGTTCATAAATACAGTTACTTTTGACAGCAAAGAGGGATCTCCAACTCTTGTTATGGTTCATGGATATGGTGCTTCTCAAGGTTTCTTTTTTCGCAATTTTGACTCTCTTGCGAAACACTTCAGAGTCATTGCCATTGATCAGCTTGGGTGAGTGTAATCTTCGTCCCACATTTATGAATATTCACGATAATTAAAATGTGCTTTGTTGTGTCATTTTTATTTGAAAAGAGGATTGTTTTTCATTTCCATTAGTATGAGATTAATTAGTCCCAAACACGACATCAATCTCTGCTTGGTGCAGGTGGGGCGGATCTAGCAGGCCTGACTTCACATGCAAAAGTACTGAAGGTTAGAGGCATTTTTTATATTGGATTTCACTTACTTTTTGGTGAAACAAGTTACTACGTAATTTTGATTCTTTGTTTGTGAATCTTGAATGTATAAGTTTATTAAACTCGGGTATGATTTTTCTTTATTAAACTCAATTATTCTGTAACTCTTTCTATAATTACTTTGGTGATTTTTACATCTCTTCCGTTTGCATTGTTACTTGCAATACAGAAACTGAAGCATGGTTCATTGATTCTTTTGAGGAGTGGCGCAAAGCCAAAAACCTTTCCAATTTTATTTTACTTGGTCATTCATTTGGAGGCTATGTTGCTGCAAAATATGCACTCAAGGTATTGTTTTTTAACTTTATTTAACAGCTAATTATTGACTCATTATCATTGCTTCTTTGTACAAAAATAAAAATAACCAACACACGAAAATCCCACGAGTGGGGTCTGGGAGAGTGGTTGTTCATAGACCTTACCCTATCTAGAAAAGGAAGTGAGGCTGTTTTCAAAAGACTCCTGACTCAAGCACACAACAACAATCAGTTTTTTTTGTTGTATCGATGTTAATTCTATCAATATTGTAGCATCCTGAGCATGTTCAACACTTGATACTGGTTGGATCTGCTGGGTTCACATCTGAAACAGAACACAAATCGGAGTGGCTTACGAGGTTCAGAGCAACATGGAAAGGAGCTGTTGTGAATCATCTGTGGGAGTCCAATTTTACCCCTCAGAAGATTGTTAGGTATCTGCTGTTCATAATACATTTATCTACTTGTTATTCGTATCTGTGGAGTATTATTTTTTCAATTGACCTTCTCAACCAATGCAGCAAACGCACATGGCAGTTTTTTACTCTTTACTCTGTATTTTGGAGTTCCACAATCTTTCTTTCTTTTCTCATCAAACTCTTTGGTTTTGATCTCAATATGCTTTATAATGTTACTGGTGGGATTTATTCATGAAGAGGTTTAGGTCCATGGGGCCCAAATCTAGTTCGCAGATATACTGGTGCTAGGTTTGGTGCATATTCAAGTGGAGGTGGTTTAACTAATGAGGAGTCCAAGCTACTCACAGGTAGCTTTGAATGAGCCTACTATACGTTTGTTGCCCCTTTATAACATCATTTGAATCCTAATTACATGTTCTTTTTTTAAAAAAATCTTTGGAAGATTATGTATACCATACTCTGGCAGCCAAAGCAAGTGGGGAGCTATGCTTAAAATATATATTCTCATTCGGAGCATTCGCTCGGAGTCCTCTTTTGCATAGGTAAGTTTTAGTTTGTTCCTTGAGTGAATGGAGCATCACATCATCTTTCATTATCCTATTATTCTTTGACACCTTCATAGACAAACAGGCTATTCTGTAAGTGGAAAGAATAAAGCATGAACGAAATTTAAATTTCACTTCAGAAGAAGGATTTTTAAGTAGTTTGGTTGGTTAAAACTTAGGATAAAATGAATTGGTATGATCAAGTAGAAAAGAATGAAGGAAAAAATGCATTTGATGTAGGGCACCGGAGTGGAGAGTCCCCACAACGTTCATCTATGGCGTTGATGACTGGATGAATTACCAAGGAGCAGTGGAAGCTCGCAAGAACATGAAAGTTCCATGTGAAATCATAAGGGTTCCTCAGGTTAGTCCGTGTTTTATATATAGGGGGTGTTTCTCCGTAATGGTGCTTATTAGCTTATTACTGATAAGCAGTTTTTAACGTATAAGCTGCCTATAAGCCAAATATCTTTTCGTAGAAATAAAATGACATAAATGGTGGATAAGTCATTTGAAAATATTCATAAATGGTGACTTGGTGAGGGACAATTTTGTAAATAAATTGGTCAAAACGAAGAAATGAAAAACTGGCTAAAAATAAGTAGGTAAGACCTTATTTTTTTAAATTTAAAAATAGCTTATAAGCACACATAAATATGACATCAAGTTAAGAACAACTTATAAGCAGTTTTGACCAGCTTATAAGCACAAATACACACCAACATAGTCATAGATACTCCCTCGGTCCCAAAATTAAGTTTACCATTATGTCCTTAATGGAAAAGTAAGAAAGCGGGAACTTAATTTCGGGACTTCCAAAGAAGTTCAAGTGTAAATTCCATTTGGGCTCAAAGGCGTAGTTTTTTTACAGCATCGGGTGAGCTTTTTTATGGCGCGTGTTTGTAATTGCAGGGTGGGCATTTCGTGTTTATAGAGAACGCATCCGGGTTCCATTCTGCTGTATATTATGCTTGTCGTAGATTTCTTTCACCAGACGGGGACAGCCATTCACTCCCAGAAGGCCTAATGTTTGTTTAGTTTTAAGGGATGTATGATTGATGCGTTTGTAATTTATGAGTAAACTATTCTCAACTCTCATGTATCAGAATGTAAGCTATAGATATAGTGAGAAATAAAATGGGCACGCTGTTTTTTATATAAATATTTTTATTTTTTTAAACACGATTTTTATTTTTTTAAACACGAAAAAGGTACGGAGTATAGAGATTGTATACGACATCGTTTTGGGATCTTTTATACTCCGTGCTTGTAATTTTTTAGTGGGGTCATCTGGCCGTGTTACATAAATGTATAAATATGTGCTTCTTGCATCCTTGAATAAAGGGTTCTGCTAGGTGTGCTTTAAGCTAAGGTGGTGTACTTCAGGTGTACACCATCTTCTCACAAGCCGCACTCCAAGTGTACACTACCTTTTTACACACACAAGACATCCTCTCACGAATAGTAGGTTTTGAAACACAAATAGTGGGTATTCGTGTGTATCTCTAAGAAGGTGGTGTACATTTAGAATATATCATATTGAGGTATCTCTATGTTTTTTCTTAAATAAAGAAAGCATATCTAAGTATTTGTTCTTTTGTACTCCGTACTTTATACATAAGAAGAATATGCTCATGTGTGATTTTCTTTTAAATATTTTTATATTTGATTTATGAATGGATTATTGTGTAAACTTTGATATGATTCTATATTTATTTAATATAGAGGAAATACATAATAGGGACAAGGATATAAATAAAACACTTGATTTTTGTTGTTGAAAAAAATAACTTTATTAATCCATTGCATCTGCCAACAAAATATCACAAATGAATGCCGGAGGTATAGACACTCGAGATAGACACTCACTCTAGTAGATCAGACATAGAATCAGATGTTCTAGCTAACAATTGAGCAATATGATTAACTGACCATCTAACAACTGCTAATGCCAAAGATGAAAATTTTGTCATCAAACTCAATCGATATTTACTCAAATTGGTCCATTTTTGAAATAAAAGTATATTAATCATGAAAAAAATTTAAATCTATAGGATGATAATAAAATAATCAAAACTATAAATATAATTTTATAAATATGAAAGTAATATTTTAGATTATTTATAATTATTTAAAAGAATATCATGTAAACAAAATATTTAATAAACATTAAAGAAACACCCTAAATATGAGTGTAACACTGTAACATAGAGAAAAAGCTCATAATTTGATACTTTCTTTATGTTTTAAACATTTTATTTACATGCTATTTTTCTAAATAATTATAAATAATAAAAAACATTTACATTTAAATTTATAAAATTATATTTACAGTTTTAAGCATTATATTGTCATCCTGTAGAATTTAAAATATTTTTCTATAACTAATATATTTTTATTTTAAAAATGGACCAAGTTGAGAAAACATTGAATTAGAAAGTATCATTTTGAGAAAGTAGTATAAAGTTTAACGTCGTTTTAACGGTCATTACTCGAGAGACTGAAGTGAACATTATTTTTAATTAACGAGCACCATCTTGAGAATTAAATAATGTTGAAGATTATTTAGAAAAATATATAGTTATTGACTACCATTTTATGATTTTTCTAAATGCACAAAGTTATTAGAAATCACCCTAAATATGACTAGAACATAGAGAAAAGTACCAAAATAGGACCTTCATATTCTTTTTATCCAAATAGAACTTTGTACTGTAATAATGTGACTTTGCCCTATTGTAATGTGGTAGTCTACATGTGCAAAATATTATATTTTTTTGGTAATGTATATGACCATGTATGATAATGTAAATCCTATTTCGAAAATAAAAACATGTATATTTTAGTAACTAAATGTCCCCCAAATTGCCCGCATACATTGTTAGAAAAAAAATTGATTTTCCTATCCGTGACCAATATGGATGAACCCAAAATCCACCGTCTCCGGCTCTCCGGCGAGCCACTACCTCCGCAGAGTAATCTGTCGCCGCCGTGAATGGTCTTCCATCTCTTGTAAGGTAAGGAGTATACATATTAAAGTCATTTATTTAAACCCTTGATTTTCCAGACTGTGGGTATATATGCAAATTACGCACCGAAGGCACCAAGCTAACAGAGCTCATAAACACCTTATTCATCATCTTCTTCTTCTTTAATTCTTTAATTTCTACTGTACTATGAGAACAAAACTGTAGCTTTCTACACATACCCTAAAAATGTCTTGCGAGGTTTCTTAGGTCGAAGGGCAAAGCTGAGTCCAAACATTTCCTTAGGGGCACTACTTGGTTCAATGAGCCCAACTAGTTTTGCAACAAGGGCAGCACTTTCCTGGACATGCTCCATATCTTTCGTGTCCTTCCATAGCAGCTCGCGCAGTTGTCGTCTTCTATGCCGTGTTTTCGCATCTATGCCCCATTTCTGGAACAGTGCCTCCCTCTCCCTTCTCCCGCACTTCTTTCGCATCTGCCTGCTCAGCATCTTCCTCTCCTGCTTCAATGCTTTGATGCTGTTGTTGACCATGGGTATTTTAGAGAAAAGAGTAAAAAGAACACTTCCATCATTCTTCTTAAGGAACCAACTTAATCCACAAGCTCAATCTTGTGGTTGGAGGCCCAAGAAATGTGGTTTATACTCTAACGTGATCCCTTACATGAAGACGTGAACGCGAGAGATGATTTTGATTTATTTTTTTAGTCGTGAGATTTGAGATAGTGATCTCTAGGTCAACATAAGATTGATTATTGATGCCATGTTAAGGAACCAATTTGACCACAAGTTCAAGCTTGAGGTTGAAGGCCCAGGAAGCGTCTTCAAACTCTAAGAGTGTTTATGCTCATTTGGGAATTATATGTGAGGATGAGTAATGCATGGAATGAGAATATCATGCACGATATAATTCATAATTGGATGAGGTCACTCAACCTGCTGTTGTTTTTGTTATGTTTTTTTTGTTGGTGTTGATGACAAGGGATGAATGGAAGAAATGGATGAGAGAAAAATACCTTGCGGACCTTGTCAAGACATGACCATCTTTAATGACTTCAACTCCTTGAGACCATCTATTCTTGAGATAATATAGACGTCGAAGCTCCACCTCCATATAAACCATATCTGAAGGGTCTCCTTTAAAGAGAAGGAAGAAATAGGTCCGGTGTACGAGTGGCACATAGCATTCATCCCAAAGCTCGATTATTTCTTTCATCTTCCTCTCAAATTCCATTGCCCTGTTGGGAAGAGTTTGTTGTGAACGGGTTTCTATAGATAGATCCTCACATGCATATTTTACAAATTCCCTGTGTATTTCTTCTGCTTCATATAGCTACAAAGAAAGTGATATATGATGTTAGATTCTCCGGACCAACCATCACAGAATTTGAGGTGTGTGTATATATATATATATATATATATATATATATATATATATATATATATATATATATATATATATATAAACTTGAATGAAGAGTGCAGGGATCTCACCAATTGGAAAAGTTGCTTTTCAGATTTAGCCTTGCCATCTTTTGTATCATCACAGTGTTTCCTCTCGGGCATAGTTTTAACATCTTCGTTTACTTTTGTAGCGAAACCTGTTTCGATATTTCTAGGAATGCCCATGAGCTCAGTCTTCTCATCACATTCTTGTTGCCTTCCGTTTATGTCCTTTTCAGATCCATTAGGTGTTTTCACAATATTTACCTTTCCAGTTTCATTTGTTGAATCCACGATTCTTGTACTGGACTCGGTTTCGATGCATTTGACTTCCTTCCAGCTATCTTCCAAACTCTGATGGTATTCATGAGTAGCATTCTCCCATCCCTTACATGGGTCCGGACCGAAATACTTTTCAAAATAGATACTAGGAGAGGTGTCATCCGATAAAAAGTGGTCATCAGGGACCTCTGCAAAACTATCAAATGAGTCTGAAAAATGTGATGCCCCAGAAGCAATATCTGACCAAAATGGTTCAATTGTCTCTGAAGCTTCGGATGCCGAATGATATTCTGAACTTGTCTCAGCCTAAGGGGAACGGAAATGTGAATCAAGATGTTGTGCATATGTTAAGTCATCCCACATTTGGGATAAATGGAAAAAACAACACTTAAAGTTTTGGGCTACTCCCCTATCAGTTTTATATAACTTCTTGAGATATATACAGAAAATCAAGAATATATCTCTTTATTCATACCCATGATCTTGAATGTAGCAAATCATAAATCCAAGACTGAGCCATGTCACGCTGCCGCATCAACTCTCTGATTTCAGAATCCATCTGTTTTAAACATTTTATAGAGAGCAAACACAGTGCAATATGTTAAGATACGTCCTTTCACAAAGCAAAAAAAGACTAAATGCTGAATATTAAAAAACCACCTTTACCTTTTGAATAAGAGCTTCCTTCTCCTTCATTGCTGGAGTTGTAAATGCAGCCAAGTTCTTCAGTTGAGTTTCCAGTCTTTCCACTTCACTCTGCAACTGTCTCACCAAAGCTTTTTCGGTCATCACTACATTGACATGGGCATTGGTAGAGACCTGTTTGGCACAGGTTGCAAACATGAGTGTGTTTCTTGACTGCTCGGCTTGACTGCGAGCAGGGCTCATGGTGCATATGATTGCGGTTCTTGCATTCCCTCCTAGCGAGTTCTGCAATATACGGGTTAGCTTGGAGTCTCTATATGGGATGTGTCCATTTCTTCCTTTACTGATCAAAGCCAAGATCATATATTAAATCAGCAACAACTAATGTAAGGAGGAGTCTATGGCCCTGTTCTTTTTCAAGCTTTTATTCGAGACTTCGCATTATACATACTCCTCACTCTAGTTACCATTTATCAGACTAGACTCCGGACACTAGACTCTAGTTAAATTTAAGGCAAAAAGAACAGGGCCAATATCAATTAATAGGATGAATGTTCTAACCTTAGTTTACGAATACAAGTTCCTAGGGCAAGCAAACTCCGGTTTATGTGGCTGCCCTCTTTGCTTCTAGCATTGGCTGATAATGTTTGAGAAGCACGCTCACTTCCTGCAAGATCAACAAAATCCTGCATTTGCGGCACAGAATAGATTTTTTCTTTTACTTCTTTTCCATTCCTTTTACATTCAAAAAAAGAAGCTAAAGTATCCATTTGGTAACACAATTTTTCAGCTCATTCATAAGATTTTCTATCACCCTTTTTAAGCTTATTTTTAAAAATCATATAAAACCATGAAGATAGGGATTTGCTTTCATACCGCTGAAGCTGATAAAATGCTATCTTTCTGAGAACGAGAGATTTGGGTAGCACAACTTTCAACAGTCTGAAAAAGAAATAAAGAAGTTTTATTAGTAATACTACTAAAATCAGAATTCCAAACATGAATATTTTATTTTAGGGGTGGAACCAAGGAAGTTTGTGTTTATAATGAAAAATTCTATCAAAGTGAAAAAGGTGTACCAGACGCAGGATCTGGTGAGACCTTGAGCTCGTTTCATTCATAGAGGTTTCTCCTATTCGTCTCTGTGCTGCAACAATGCATAACTAGTTGATGAATTGATGTAATGTATGGATGAAAGTTTAGTTGCTGGTTTGACTTGATATAATACTTCGTAATATATAACTAACTTGTACGGATGAATGTTAAACAGTTATGCTTTAACTATATTTGCAAGGGTGATGTTTGGGGGTCCCTCGTCCTCGGTGCAGTGGGCCCAACACCCCAACCCATGAATGAGACATGTCACACGATGTTGAAAGAGCTCTCTTACCTTCACAGATGGACAAAAGTTCCTTTACATGTACCAAATCTCTCACTATCTCCTCTGTAAGTCTCTCAACAACTGTTCCTTTCTGCAGATAGAAATGTCATACGAAGCTTAATACTTTGTGAAATCAATCTCCAAACTTCCATGACTCAAAATATTTACCTCTGGATCATCTAGAAGCCTTAGTGGCGTACTGTTCGAGCTGAGGAGGTCCCTGACCGACTCATTGTAGATCTCCATAGCAGAGAACTTGAGTTTATATTGTCTTTCTTTGTGCTACATGTTCAAGAAAAACAAGTAGAATTTAAAAGGAAAAAATTTAATCATGTGTCACATTCCTTTGCATATTCCAGGATAAAACCAATCAAAGGAATATAATATCTCTCGCCAGTCGCCATTTTTTCTATTCTCATTGGCTTTTTAGTAATTTGTGGGGAAAAATGATTTGGACAAGGTGGTAAAACTCCGAGCACCTTTTTTGCGTAGTTAAAGATATCAGCCATGGCGAACTCAGTAATCCCAGACATGGTATGTGTCTTTCCACTGCTTGTCTGGCCGTAGGCAAAGACGCTTGCTGGAGAATAATTTACACAGGAAATTAAGGCCGAGTTTGGTATACACATGATATGAGATTAGAGTCAAAGAGTCAGGGAAGAGATATATCCATACAGTTAATTCCAGTTAGGACTGTGAGAGCTACCCTTTTAGCAGCTTCTTCATAAACTTGCATTGTGGAGCAATCCCACCCAAATACCCTGTCTATACCTTGAAGCATCAATCAATATGCAGGATATGATGACATTAAGGTTCAGTTTTTTTCCCTGGGAAATTATTTTCCTTGAAAACTTTTTTTTTCTGGGAAATTATTTTTCTTGTGTTTCAAATGGGAAAACATCTGTTTAGAAAGGTTATTGTGTTTTGGCATGAAAAATATGTAGGACCTCTGGTTCTATCAACCCTTTTAAAACCAATTGGTGTTACGAAATGCGCATAGCCTAGCATTACTCTCCATTTGAACACACACATGACCTGCAATTATTTTCTGTGATTCTTTGTATATATTATCATTTTTCCAAAAGCAGTTCTTTATCTTCTATTTTTGTGGGTCAAGCTATTTTTCTGCAACCAAACAGAACCTAGGAATACATGGAACATAAAACAGCATTCTAATATTTATTGTCTTACCAAATTGATATGCAGTGGGAAGCAAAGAACGTTCGCCGAGATTGTTGTTGTTATATAAGATGGTGTTGTTGTTGATGCATTCCCAATGTGAGACATCATTCAGGGAGAGTTCTCTCTGGTTCAGAGGCCTCAACCTTATGGCAACAAAGATCTTATCTTCATGTGCATTTGATGAACCCATTTCTTCATTCCATTGAGAATTGTTTGATTCTTCCCCATACAATGAACCCATTTCTTCTTGGCCCTTCCTATTTCATGTGCCACAAAGCAGATGTTCTTGATCAAGGATTATCAATTCTCTGCTCTTTTCTTTTTTTTCTTTCTTCTTTTTTTTTTGAAATTGAATTTCTGCAGATGAACAAAGAGAGGAACAATCATGGGATTTTCAAAATTACTGGTAAACCCCTCTTCTTTTTATTATATTGTTATCTGCAAACCCCCAATTAAAATTTATAGAATAGGTTTAAATAGTACGTAAGTTCTTTTTTTTCTTTATTCTTTATGAAAGTGTTGTTTTGTTTTTGACTTTTCCTACCTAACAAGGCAATGCAAAACCAAGACATTTATGTGCAGAAATACTTCTATGGTTTTCATTTTATTTGGTATTCACAGTGATTCAAACCAATAAATTTTGGCTAAATTTAATTTCTAAATATCTTACAACAAAAAGAGTTACAACCCTCGTCTGGAGTACTTATGGTGCATAAAATTTACAACACTCGTTACGGGTAACCACTTTAGGTTTACCCTTTCCTCTAACTAGTTTTCCATTTGTACTCTAGTTTTCCATCTCAACTTTCATTTTGTTGCGCTAAACATGCATTTCTTCTAACTCGTCGTTAGCAACTTAACAGCAATTCAAAACTCGTAAATTTCAGTAAATTTGGGATTATTATGCATCACAATAAAAGGTAGAATTATTTTTTAGAGAACAAGCAAAGTTGATGTTCAAACCACCTAATGCGTACTTTCACTATCTTGTCTTTTAAAAAGGATACTTGTATGCATTTAGGAGGTCTAAGGAAGACTTATACACCCTTTTTGAGTCCTTTTGAGCTTCCTTATAGCTGTAAAAAAATCTTAGGAGTGGGCAAAAAAAATTGAACTAGCATGATACCATACTGGAACGTAATGGTACTGAACTGTTTATAGTGTTTTCAAAGGGGAATGATTTTTTTCATCACGAACCGAAGCCAAACCGATATCAAATGAGACGGGATCGTGATACAAATATTTAAAATCAATTATCACGGACTGAACTGTCCAAAGCTATATACGGAGTACGTATCCCAAATAATTATGAAGTATTTGTCTACTTCTTCTTACCGCATATAGAGTACTTTGTATTTTATTATTTATTTTTAAATTCTTTCATCATTATTGTTGTTATTATATTTATTACTACCATTGGCATTATTTTTTATACTCCTTCTGTCCCACTGTCTTTGTCCACTTTTAACTTTTGAAACTACTCATCTAAGCACTTTGACTCATCAAATTCTCTCAATGTGTAAGCCTAAATATAGTCATGTGTGATCTTGTTTGATTTGTCTTAACATATAGATTATTAATATATAATTTCTATAATTTTTTAATATACAAATTACAAGATAAAATGGATTAAAGAAGTGCATTGGATGGTGTGCCAAAAGGTAAGTGGACAAAGACAGTGGGACGGAGGGAGTAGTTATTAATAGTTCAATATTATATGAATTGAAAAAAAATTATTTTTAAAATTTGGAGTCGTTATCTTTTATTCTTTATGTTTATGATCCGTTTAAATTCGAAATCAATTATTCTATTTAACAAAGTTTTGATTTTTTATACAAATTTATACTCCTTCCGTTCTCAAAAAATGTTCCTAAATTGATCAAATGTAAAAATAAGGAAGTGTTAAATTGTAGTTGACTTCCAATTTTGTCTTTGATGTGATGGGTAAAAATTAGATGTGATGGATAGATTATTAGAGAAAAAAATATGATGTGATAGGTAAGGTATGAAAAGTGGTTTTTAAATAACAAGTGGAAGTGGTTTGTTGAAAGTGAAAAAATAAAAGAGGAAGTGTTTTTGAGAACGGAGGAAGTACAAAAATTCAATATTCTTTGAGTAATATAAGTTCATTTTTGCACGGTTTGAGCATGAATTTGGTATTGTACCGTTACATTTCAAAACAGAATGGTACCGAATGGTTTTGGGATTCATCTCATACCGATATCAAACCGCTTAAATAATAACGGTTTGTAATAGTTTCCGGTAGTATCACGATCTGCGCCCACCCCTAAAAAAATCTACCCCTTCCGTCCCCAAAAACTTTTTTGGTTTTGGCTTTTGTCTTTTGGGAAGGGAAGATATAGAAGTTTGAATAAGGCGAAACGACGACAATTGAAACAAGTTAGGCTCGAGAAATATCAAAATGGGTAGAGCGTAGAAGTTGTTGAAGTACGTTCGGTTAGATTTAAAAAAAGTAAGGGCAATTGTGTCCATTTATACAAATTGAAATGTTTTATGAGACGAATATGAATTCAAAGTTAAAATGTTTTAAAGGACGAATGAAGCATATTCTAGAGGTTAGAAGAATTTTGCACCTTGACGGGTCTTGAAAGGGTTATGAAGCTTTTAGTTCTTGAAGGCCCATTTGAATTCATTGTATGTTTCCAATGCAGGATAGTTAATACTCTCTCCGTTTCAAATAAAGTTATTTGTTTATTATTTACGTGGTCAAATTTTATTTATTTTTTTCTTAATTTTTGCTAATTATTTCATAAAAATAATATAGTTATGACATCTCTTATTTAATAAAATTTTTTGGCCTAATTTTCTTTAGGTTATACCAAGTGTTCTCCGGGCAAAAAACAATATCTTAAAGAAAAGAGAATTTTTTTGTCATTCAAAGAAGCTTGGAAGGCCCCGAACTTCACTACTCCATTGGACTGACAAGGTTTTATATAGACTTGATAAGTCTATGATGTTTTTATCATTTTGTCTAATAGTTATGTGTTCTTCTATACGTGTCCGCCCAATCATTGTTGATAATATTTGATGGTCCTGAACAATTTTTAAATTCCTAGGTTTTATTGTTCAAATATAAAAATTATTTAAGAAGAATTTTTCATCATCAAGTATCTATTAAATACGGAGTACATAATATAATTAACATTTAAATTAATGCTCCTTCCGTCCAATAAAACTTTTTTCCTTTCTTTTTTCATCCGTCCCATAAAACATTTCTCATTTCTATTAAAAAGTCACTTTTACCCCTTACTTTTCATACCATACCTATCACATCATACCTTTTTACTAGTAATAATCTACCCATCAAATCCTATTTTTGCCCATCACATCAAAGAACATTTTTGGAAATTAAATACCAAAATACATTCTCTTAAAACTCTTCAAAAAGCAAAACATCTCATGTTTCATGGGACGGAGGGAGTAAAACTTTATAAAATTACAATATCATTAAAATTATTAAAGAAAATCAGAATTGACACACCTATAACATGCATAGACTTGAGGTAAGTATAGTGAGGCCTCAATTCCTTGTCGAATGATAACTAGAATGAGTTACGTTGCTTTATTTATCATGCTTCAAAGGTTACATAATTTTTAGTAGAAAAAAAATTTATATCTCACAATTTTTAGCCTTTTAAAAAAGTCACCACAATGACCTCGCACATTGTTTACTTTTTAACCCATTTTAAGATATTTTTTAATTTTTTTTAATGAAAAGTGTAAACTTTGATGTAGAATAAGTGAATGACAGAAGAATTATCTCTAAAATAGTCCCTCTTGCAATTTGGGCCCTGTGCGGATGCACATGATGAACGCCCCTATGGGCCCCCACGCTTGTATATACTCCCTCCGCTCCAAATTATTTGTCACATTTAATTTTTCAACAATCACAAGAACTTTTGTTTATTTCTACGTTTTCATTGGTTATTTGATAAAATAAAATATTCTTGACACATCTTATTTTGAAAAATATTTTCATGTAGTTTTTTGATATGTAATTTTTACTTTTTATTTCTTTACCAATATGTAAATAAAATAAATCGAAAAAGCTTGATATTTTGCTTCGGTAATAGAAATGTGACAAATAATTTGGGACGGAGGGAGTAATTGGGATCAACATATGTATATTTATGATTTTTACTATAGAAATAATCATTTTTTATTATTGGTACATAAAAAATCTCTTTAAAAACTTGGCACTTCTGACCAAAATTGTAACATCCTAACTCATATAATTTACCAACTATTATGAATAGATTATTTCAATTATGATTAGTCAATAACATAAGGTTAAATAGGAGTTGGAAAATATCAAACAGGCATGAAAAACTGACACATTTATTTTAAGATATATTTTTTATATTCTTCATGAGCACAAAATAGCTTTCAAGCATTGTATCACGTTCGTCCACCAACTCAGCTCCATCACCTACAAAACGTTCAAAACTATTCAAGAAAAAAAAAGTTCATGAACGATCATTCATGTTCATTACTTTTCGTAAATTCCAAAAATGAATGGCGATAATTATTAAGGTGTGTTAAAGACTTAGGGACATGATTAGGACGTTAAAATACCTCTTAAAAGATTGCCATGTTATATGGCGTATCTTAGATTAGAAGTTTAGCGAAAATTTGAAGATTTAATTTGTAAAAAAATCTTGGCCATAATTTGAAGTGCTCCAACTTTTTCCACTTTAAAAATTTCGTCTTTGAAATTTCATGTTCAAAGTGTCGAATATATAAGGATATTGCTTCCCCATTTTGAATAATTCCTTCATTGAATGATTTATCCCTAGTATATCAATCAATGGTAGCTTCTTGCTTCTTAGTTGTCAACTTCATGATCGAGAATTTGCACTTTTTCCTCTTCGTAAGTCAACTTTTCGTCTAACTATACAACTCAAGCTAAGAATGTATATATATGAGGTCGATTTGATACTTTCTCGACATAGAGACATGAAATACATTATTATCGTTCAGATAGTAGTGCAAGTTGATGAGCAATTAGTCTATCCTAGCTTATCATTACATTGTCCTCAATATCTCGAACAACCTCGAATACAATTAACTTCCATTCTCTTAGCTCAATCCAACAAATAGAAGTTTTGGGTTATACATTTTCTTCCATATAAAAGCTTGTATGGATTCATCTAGATGTTGGATTGATAATTGTTATTGTATGCGAATTCCAATGAGTGATAGGTATTTCTCCCAGTTCCCTCGGAAATAAATTATGTAATCACCCATCATATGATTTCGAAGTCAACGTGTAGGAAACACCTCAATAAAACACAATTAGACCTTCAATCAAAAGAGACCATTCCTTCATCTTCAAAGGAGAACCAAACCGCAACTCAACTCACCAATGCAAACGAAATACTCAATTGCAATCTAACATATCTAAACTCATACCTTCCCAACAAGTCAACAGCATTTCTTAATCTCAAACAATACCTGATTTTTAGCCAAACGTGCCTTAATTTGAATCAATACTCTAATGGCTCATTTGGAAGGTAATTCCAAACTACGTCGTTTAAAATCATGGGTTTTGAGTATGATTTGAAGTTGGAGATTTAGAGTCATTGTGATGGTTTGAAAAAACTTGTTTGGATGGGTGTAATTCTGTTTTTGAACAAAAAACTACTTGAAAAAAAGAAAAAAAATTCGCCTCCCATGGTGATCCCGAAAAACCAGATACCAAATCTTGACTTGAAATCATAGTCTGATTAGTGAATACCAGAACGTTAACCAAACAAAACAGGGCCATTTTTTTATCAGTACAAAAAGTGTTCCTGAACCCAGTACAAACCCTATTCCTAATCTGCTTTTGCTGACTAGGACAACAAAGCGCCACATCAGCCTCCCATATAAGTTACAAGGTATTCTTAACTTGTGTTTTTCACATTGTTAAGAACTCATTAAGGGTTGATAGAATCCTGGTTTGTAAGGAAATGAGCTGTTTCCAATAAGTATGCATGCAAGAATCGTTGTTGAGTCATCCACCGTGCATGAAACCCCCCCCTTAAACGCTCTACCTTACGTCAAGAACAATTCCTTTGTCTAAACTACCCACATCACCTATAAATCAACAACTTACATCATATCATTTGTTGATCCTAACTCCAAAACATTAATCAACAGATTATCCGCGACTGGTTCTATGCCCTAGGTTTTCATCATGCCAGATTTCAAGACGTGGCCGCTAAGAAACAACACATTATGGGTGAAGACTTTGGTTATAGTGACAATGACAGGTTTGGTGGCTGCAGAAACAGCCAAACGGCAAACTCTGTCATTGCCACCATCGCATAACAACAAGCAAAGAGAAGGGCAAGATAGAGAATTACCGTTGAGGCAAATGGAAGAAGACTACTACGGGGAATGGGATCCTGCACCGTACTTCGGTGGCAGCTATCCAGCTCCGATTCCTCATTGGAAGAAGAAGAAGAAGGTCCATTGCTGTGCCCAAACCACTGCCAAGTCAGACGAGGACTCTACAGCACACTGAACTTGATATCATACAGCAAAGTGTTTTCAATTAAAGTGTTCTATTTCCCCACAGACGTCATTTTTTTACAAATTGAACCAAGCTTATACCTTCTTTAGTCTCTCATATATGTATTATCACTCAGTTTGGAATTCAACATTTACTGGATTCATTTCGGTCCTTTGACTAAGAAATGTGGACTGAATTTAGTCGCCAATACATTTTTGGTTTTAGACCCAATCCCGAACTCAACTTGGACCCAATTTAGTCATACACGTAAGAAAATATGTTCTTAATTATAGGAAAATATGCATGAGAGCCAAATTAGGTCTAAATTCATAGTTGATGACCAAATTGAGCAGTAGTGTGTAAGTGGGACCAAATCAGGTATCGACTCAATTTGAACATTTTACAATTCGTTGGCAAATGCAAATGCAATCCAGGAAACTATATATGCATGAAATTGGTAAAATATAAATTAAAAGAGCATAACAAAGTGCTAATTGAATAAGTATTTGTCACAAGTCTGAAAAGGCAGGTAGATCACCTTTTCACGACCGTACATATTGATAACATAA
This sequence comes from Cuscuta australis, assembly GCA_003260385.1. Classification (NCBI taxonomy): domain Eukaryota; kingdom Viridiplantae; phylum Streptophyta; class Magnoliopsida; order Solanales; family Convolvulaceae; genus Cuscuta; species Cuscuta australis. The sequence continues at coordinate 2,227,393 of NQVE01000194.1, forward strand.
GGATATCATTGGAGCAATCTAATGTATAATAATAGTACACTGTATGTCTGTATGCAATAAAGGATGCAATATATAAGATTGAACAAAAACCATATTCGAGATGTCATTAATGAAGCCAACCAAAATTGAGCTCTCTGTGCAGAAGAGCTGCTGTGGTACAAAACTTGAGCAGCAGGGAGAGTTCGATCCACATGCCAATCAAAATATTTCCTGAAATCTTGTTACCTGCATTAGGGCAAAATAAAAAATGGAAAATAGACCCAATCAGCTGCTCTAATGATGTCAGAAGGGACTTCATTTCTCATCTAAACAAGCCAACAAGTAATATAAAGAGCTATGCTTCTGAATAGTAGGAAAAGGCTTTTCAGAAACTTTTAAAGCTCACATTCAGTATCCATATCGGTTGCTCAGTAAGATAGAGCATTTGTCATGAATAATAAATATAAAATCATATTTAAGTAAGAACCAAGAAAGCTTTGAAACAAAAATAATCTAAGTTGTTTCCTTCGACCCATGAACCAAGAAAACTAAGCATGAAGTCATAAACATAGTTGTTGGCAGTCTAATGCATAAGACCTAGTATGAATTAGTAAGGACTAACTAAGGAATTGAAACAGTGTTAATGATTCTGGATACAAACAGTTCTTCCGTATGGCACCACTCTAGAGTATATGCTCTACTTTCATACACTTCCTATGGATTCACAGATTTCCTATGGATCATGGTGGATCACACACAATCTGCCAAGCAATTCTGTAATGAGGTGCCATGACCGCCATTTAATAGCTTTAAGTATAGCGACTTAAGAAAAGCACCTTGCCTTAAGAGTGCTTATTGTGGTAAATAATAACTACTCACATAAGACGTCTCCCAGATGGACCGGTGAAAGCAGCAACTTTTTGAGCACGATGTGCTTCAGATTTATATAGCTCTTTCATGTCCTTTTTTGCACGGCGGGCTTCACGCTTTTCTTCCTTGACAGCAGCCTTTAAAAAAAATCAACAAAAACATCAATATAAGTTTTCCCTTTAATGTAGAAGAGATGGGGAGGGTAGATGAGAAGATGGATCTCTTAAAACTAACTAAAGGCTACATTTGATCTTAAGCACCAACGACGATTATATTCCTCCAAACATAAACCTATGAATATCTAATCATTCTCATGGAGGAGGCCAGAAAGGTAGATGAGGGGATGGGTCTCCTGAATCAATTTGAAGGCTATATTTGATCTTAAGCACCAATGATGAGATTATTCTTCATAACTCAATTCTATCCATATCTCTTCTTCCTCTTTTTATTCCTCCCTTGTCCTAGCTTGTATTTTGTAAATGCTCTCTTTTGTAATTTTATCTATGCATTACTTCAGTCATCATATACAAACGTGTGAAAAATATAAAGCCCCATCTTATCGCAGCTCTTAAAAAGAAAGCAAAACATTCTTTATCAAAAATCAGGCACGCTAAAATTGATAAATTAGAATGTGTAAATGATTGTATTGAAAGTAAAATACGAACAAATTACAATGAAAATACACCTACCTTCCTTTCCTTTTTTTCTTCTTTTGACTCCTGACCATGTTGCTTCCTTTTGTATTGTTCGCCTTTAGACTTATCACTTTCGTCTTCTTTCTCATGCTTTTTCCTCCTATTTTTCCCTGAAGCATCCTTACCCCTATTAGGCAAGAAATCCACTGGAAGCATCTCCTTTCCTTTCAGTGAAATAATGGGTGCAGAAGCATTTGAGACTTCAGAAATAGTAGCCAGCTTCTTTTTTCTCTGTGCACCTGGAACTTCAATTTTCCCAGGATGATTGTCCAGATTGGAATATGTAGAAACTACTGTCTCACAGTCCCATATTTCAGATTCACTGCTGCTTTCCTCAAAAAGAACTGCCTCTTCATCTTCACTCTCATTTTCATACTTCTCAGCGTATTCCCTGCACCGGTTAATAACATCAGGAGCAGAATCAAGAGGCTCCTCATCATCTGTCATCTTTTTATTATGAAGGACCATTTGATTTTGATTAACTTCCGACTCATTTAATGAGTAGAGCTTAAAGGTGTGACCGAGCTTCTCTGCAAGAGAAGCCTGACAATCATTTTCATCATCCATTAAATTAATGCAATCATCTTCCCCTTCGGATCCATATTCTTCAAGTTCAAGCTGTAAAGAGAAACTGCAAATCAGGCACTTTCAAGTCGACTTGTGATAATCAAAAGCGATCACAGAATAACATAATGGATTACAGTAATCATTTTATTTTATAGTAAACTGGTTGGTAAAAAGATGCTCACCATGTCAAACTGCTCATCTATTGCACGTCGGACTCTTGGCTTTTCTTCAAATCTGACATCACCCTTCTCTCTGACCTCAGTAGCCTTGTCTACTTCTTCATCAAGAACTTCTGGCAAATTTGCCTTAAGCACAAAATCCTCATCTAAATCTTCAACATCAGATCCAAAGTGCGAAAAATCACTGTCATCTAGAATTGCAGCAACCTCGGGATCCATTGCTTTTTGGACACTAACACCCACAGTCTTAGTAGCCACACTATATACAGTGTCAATGGAATCGTCATAATCATCGCAGACTTTTGAAACATTTAATCTTGAAGCATCATAAGCCTATATGGAGCCACACGCAAAAAAAACTTCAAAGCCCAGCAATTTAACACCTTCACATATTTGATAAGTTTAAACATGCAGATTACCATACTAGTATCACTTGCAATCTTATTACATGAAACTATCTTTTCATTTCTTACACATATACATTTGCATCAATGGCATGATAATAGAATAATGGACCTTGATATCATGTTGAATCTGGTGGAACTGAGCTTTTGGATTTTGATAATAATTCGAACCCCCGCCAGTGTTTTTAATTTCTCTCAAGTGGGTCAAGTAGTTGTAGCCATCATCCGGAAACCCTAATTCCAATATCTCCTTCCTTATGTGATCAGGCAACGGCTTCTTCTGAGCTTGGTTACCCGGAATCCGGAAGGAGAAGTCGTCTCCTTCGCAATCATAATCACCTGGAGCGTCATCGAAGATTCCACCATGGCCATTATCCGGCGCTCCGCCGTCAGTCTCGCCGGCGTCACCGAAACCGTCGACGGAATAGGGATTATTGTCGAGCCTATAAAAAGTTCTGTCGCCGGCAGGCCCGGATTGGTAATTCGGATCCGAGGAGTCTCGAGCGAGCAACTGAAACGTTGCCGACTTTTTCTTGTCGATGAATTTCTTCGTCTTTCCCATTTAAGGAGTGATTGTATAGCAAATCAAATCATATGTTGGGAGAAAGATGAGCAGTAGAATTGCTGAGGTCTCAGATAGGGAGTGTGGCGGAACCCTAAACATGGAGGCGCCAGATTTCTTAAAACCTGAAAAGAAAAGAAAAATTCCTCACAAGGAAAATAAACATTTCAAAATGTAAATTCCCAAAACAGTTTTTCCAAAATTAGTCCTCAATAAGTTTTAATTACTTACGTGATCCTCTGTAATTGAGATTTATTCCCAAAATAGTCCTTTGTAATAAGGTATTTTTCCAAATCAGTCCTCAATAAGTTTTAATTATCTACGTGGTCCTTTGTAATTGAGATTTATTCCCAAAATAGTCATTCGTAAATAATATTACTCAAATGAGGATTAATTAAAGGTATTTTTTATCCGTTAAATTTAAAATTAATTCTTAAAATAATCATTTATAATGAAGTGCTTTCCCAAAATGGTTTTTCTAATTAAAGATGTGTATTTGATTTGAAATTTAAAAGATTTTTTTAAGTTTTAAATAATTCATAAATTATTTATAGTCAATGTATTTTTTAAATTTTACATTTAATTGTACAAAAATGATTGTTTCGAGAATATACTTTAAATTTGGATGATCAAAATACCAAAATATCTTCCAATTAATCCTCATTTGAAGACTGATTTGGGGTAACACCTTATTACATAGAGATAAACCAAATACATTTATAAAACTTAAAAAATCTTTTAAATTTTAAATCAAATACACATCTTTAATTAGAAAAACCATTTTGAAAAAGCACTTCATTATAAATGATTATTTTAAGAATTAATTCTAAATTTAGCAGAGAAAAAATATCCTCAATTAATCCTCAATTGAGTAACATTATATACGAGGGATCATCTTGGGAATAAATATCAATTATAAAAGATCACATAGGTAATTATAACTTATTGAGGACTGATTTGAGAAAATACATTATTACAAAGGACTATTTTGGGAATAAATCTCAATTATAGAGGATCACGTAGGTAATTAAAACTTATCGATGACTAATTTGGGAAAACACGTTATTACAAAGGACTATTTTGGAAATTTACTCCATTTTAAATTACTATCTCTATTTGGTACTCGAAATCCAGTATAGAATTTGAAATGAGAGTAACATTTTCATATTGTTATTTGTTACTCACTCCGTCCCAAATTATTTGTCACATTTATATTACTAAAGCAAAATATTTTATTTTATCAAATAACCAATGAAAACGTAGAAATAAACAAAAGTTCTCGCGACTGTTGAAAAAGCAAATGTGGCAAATAATTTGGGACGGATGGAGTAATGTAAAAATATGTGGATTTTGACTTGGTAGTGCCAAAAACAAATTCGAATTGGAGAATACTATTCCATAGAATTTCAATTTTTAATTCAGTTCCGATTAATTTCTTATACCAAATAGACTCTTACTATTTTTCTATAACTCATATATATATATTCATGCTTTTTTATTAATTACTCCCTCGGTCCCAATTTATTGTCTATTTTGGTTTATAATGTTTGACTAAAATTATTTTCAAATTATTTTATTTGAAAATGGTGTAGAATTAAAAAATAAAAATTACATATTGAAACACTACATCAAACGATTTACAAAACTAGTCGTGGTATAACTATTTTAAGGAGTATTTTATTGTCTTTTATTTCTCTTTTATCGTCTTTAATATCTCTCTAGCTATGGCATGGAGAGGTCGGCCGAAGAAGAAGCAACAACCAACCAATCCAAAACAGAAGTCTGAATCCGATAAGCCTGAATCATCGGACTCTCACGTCCAGGATGGGGCTGCGCAGGAGGCACCCATATCAAAGGAGATCCAGCAAGACCTAGACGATGCACAAACAATCTATTCCAGATGGTATTCATATGGACGAAGGGCCAGAGATGATACCAGATACTGAACCAAAAACCTATGCTGATGTTGTGGGTAAGGTTGACTGTAAGCTTACCTCTATAGAAGCAGAGGAGATGAATGGAAATAGGTTTGCCCGATTGACTGAAGATGATATTGTAACCTCCGTGACATACTGGATTCAGCAGCGATGGTTTGTATACTTGGTGCGAATCCACCTTTATCTATAGCTGAGGGTTTTATTCGAAGGATTTGGAAGGATTTTTCAATAGATGAGATTAAATTTTCCAAACCTGGACAATATGTTGTTCGATTTCACTCTGAGGACAGTAGTGATGAAGCAATCAGTAGGACTTACTATCAATTTGACAACAAGCCAGTTTATGTTCGTAAATGGAAGCCTGGATGTACAATTGACCTGAATGTTCTCAATGACATTCCTATATGGGTACAACTCCCTGATCTGGAACTAAAATACTGGAGCCTATCAGGGCTGAGTAAGATAGGGAGCCTATTGGGGAAACCCATAAGAACAGATAATGCTACTGCAACAAAGACTAAAATGGAGTATGCTAGGATGCAAGTAGCAGTTGCTATGAATCAACAATTTCCGGATAAGATATTGTTTGCTGATGAAAACAAAAGACTTATTACGCAAAAGATCAAGTGCAAGTGGTGTCCAGTCACCTATACTCATTGCAAAGGGTTAAGACATACCCAAAATACATGTAGAAGAAAAGATGGACAAAGTAAACAGAGACTAACCTGGAAACCTAAACACTTACAGAAGGACCAGGGGGTGGTGAAGAAGACTCAAGATAAGGAGGGTGTAGTGGAGGAAACAATGGTACCATCTAGTAATGGAAAAGGCCTCAAAGGACAATTATCCTTAAGTAGACAAGGGGGTGATCAGAGGGGGTCATCCGCAATTAGACAGGTAGGAGACCAGGGAGGAACAACCACAAATAAACAAGAAGGGTACCATTCTAATGGGTTTGTAGAGGTCAAAAGGAAGAAGGCATTCAAAGGTTCACTGACAGTGGCTAATGATAAGGTGCGTTATCATGATATATTGTTGCATAGAGAACTATTTGAAACCCCATATAAGGGGCACTTACCATTCTTGCTATGATTGGTTGATGGAATGTAAGAGGACTGAATAGTCCTAATAAACAAGCAGCAGTGAAGAATCTAGTAAATAAGTATGCCATTAGCCTTATAGGACTGTTGGAAACAAAAATAAAGGATCCTAATTACTTGGAGGTAGAGAATAAACTTTTTAATGGGTGGGGAACTTACATCAACAATAAGGATCACCCAAATGGGAGGATATGGGTGGTATGGAGAAGGCAGAGTTATGAAATAAGGGTGCTAGAATTGACAGATCAGACTGTGCATTGTTATGGAATGAACAGGAGCACCAAAGAGCAGTTTTACATAACGTTTGTGTATGGGCATAATGACTCTAACAACAGGAAAGAGATGTGGGCATCCATTAGGAGATACTCCATAACTGTAAGAGGAGCCTGGTGTGTAATGGGAGATTTTAATGCTGTGTTACATATGAAAGACAGAATTGGGGGCTGTAGAGTAACCCGAGAGGAGACAAAAGAATTTGAAGAATGTCTTAGGGATTGTGGATTAGAGGAGGTTCCCTGCGCTAGATCTTACTACACATGGTCTAATAATAAGCAAGGCCAAGGAAATAGAATTTACTCTAAATTAGACAGAGTACTCAGCAATGTTGAATGGGTCGCAAAACATGGTGCCAAAACAATCATTCTGGAGGAAGGGATCTCAGACCACTGCCCCATGATTGTTCCTAATAGCCAAAGTCAGAATACGAAGAAGGAATTCAAATACTGTGATATGTGGAGACTAGACCCTAATTTCCAGTCAATAATTCAGGAGGGTTGGTCTAAACAAGTAGAGGGCAGACCAATGTTCCAGCTACAGCAGAAACTTAAAACACTAAAAGCACCCCTGAGAAAGTTAAATAGAGATAAGTTCTACCAGATATACAAGCAAGTGGAAGTAATCAGGGTGGAACTTGAAGAAACTCAAAAGCATCTAAAAGAAAATCAAGAGGATAGTGGTTTGCTATACCAAGAGAAACATCTCACTAAGGATTATCTCCTGAAACTAAAAGTAGCAAGCCTTATGAGAAAACAGCAATCTAAGATGGAGTGGATTGCAGAGGCTGACCAAGGATAAAAAATGTTTCAGGCTTGGATTAAAAAGAGGCAGATACAGAACAAAATTATATCCATGAGGGATAATGAAAATAACCTGGTGAATGACTCAGTCGGGGTGGAGAGGGTGATCATTGATTACTACCAAAACTTATTGGGCTCAACCACATATACAAAGAACATACAAGGTGAAATAATACATAGAGGGAAGGTCCTATCATTGGAACAACAATGTTACCTGATTGCACCGTTTCAGGAAGAGAACGTGAATAAAGCACTATTTGACATACCAAACAGCAAGAGCCCTGGACCAGATGGGTACTCGAGTGGGTTCTTTAAGAGCCAATGGGTTACAGTTGGAAGTCTAGTAAGTGCAGTTGTACTAGATTTCTTCAGGGATGATGTAACATTGAAGCAAATAAACAGCACAAAAATTATCCTCATACCTAAAACGGATAACCCCCAAGGGGTAAAGGATTACAGACCTATAGCATGTTGTAACGTAATCTACAAAGTCATCTCAAAACTCCTTTGCAGCAGGTTGAAGCAGGTATTACCACACATCATAAACCAAAACCAAGAGGCATTTGTGGAAGGAAGGGAATTATTGCATAATGTGCTACTCTGCCAGGAACTAGCCAAAGGGTATAATAGAGAGGGAATATCAGCTAGATGCATGATCAAGCTTGATATAACAAAAGCCTATGATTCCATAAGTTAGAAAGCCATTGAGGATATGCTGACATATTTTAAATTTCCAGATCAATTCATAAGGTGGGTAAACTTTTGCATAACTCCATCGTTCACTGTATGCATCAATGGAGAATGTAAAGGTTTATTCAAAGGGGGAAAGGGATTAAGGCAAGGAGACCCAATTTCCCCCTCTTGTTTGTTATGGTTATGGAATACTTCACTCGAGTTTTGGTCCAGTATGCAGAAAAGTTCAAGCTCAGATTTCACCCAATGTGCAAGGACATTAAACTCATCAACTTATGCTTTGCAGATGACTTGATAGTAATATGCAGACCAGATGAGAAATCTATAAAGTGCGTCATGGAGGTTCTAGCTCATTTTAAAAAGACGACTGGACTTTCTATCAACCATGGTAAATCACAGATTGTAATGGCAGGGGTCAACCATAAAGAGAAGAAAAAGCTTATTGATATGACAAAGATCACAAAGGGCAAACTCCCCGTCACATACCTAGGCTGTCCAATCTCAGCAAATAAATTGTCTAATGTTGACTGTGATGTGTTCATAGAGAAATTAACGTCAAGGATCACAAGTTGGACCACTAAACACTTATCTTATGTAGGGCGAGCCAGATTGATTAACTCAGTTTTGTTTGGAATCATTAACTTTTGGTATAGAATTTTCATCATTCCTGGCAGGGTAATGAAGAAGGTGCAAGCCTTATGTAGGAACTACCTCTGGGGGGTTGCTGATCACTACAAACGAGTTCCATTAGTCAACTGGGAAGACACTTGCAAGCCAAAGGGCAGTGGAGGACTGAGATTTAGGAATCTTAATGCCTGGAACAAAGCTTTAGTGATGAAGCTAAATTGGGATATTGCTAACAAGAAAGATAACCTATGGGTTAGGTGGATTCATAGTAGATATATTAAGGGCATGGAGTTCTGGAATTACAACCCAAAACAGGATACTTGCTATTATTGGAAGAGGATGATAAAAGTGAGGTCAGAATTTGAGGGAATGATCAACATAGGAGAATACACACCAGAGGAAGGGTATCTCTGGCTCCTAGGTCAACCCCCTAAAATAGAGTGGGTTAACTTGGTGTGGAATAGACTAACCATTCCCAAACATCAATTCAACATGTGGTTAATACTGAAGAATAGGCTACAGACAAGACAGAGACTGGGCAAATTCCTCAACATTGATACGAAATGCCTATTCTGTGATTTTGGGGAAGAGGATATCAACCATCTTTTCTGGGACTGCCCATTTGCCAAGGAGCTGATCAGTAAGGTACTGGAACCAATGGGATGCATACTCCAAGCTGCCAGCTTCCATGAATACTATATCAAGTTAAGCAAGCATGGCACAAGAAGGGAGAAAAGAATCTGGATTGCAACCTGGGCGGCCACCTGCTACACAATCTGGAAGGCCAGAAACACTAAGTGGCACCAAAAGGAGGAAATGAGCGTGGAAGAGTGTGTAGCCTACATTAAGTTTAATATTAATTGTTTCATCAGTAGTAAGATGAGGAAGAGTAGCATGTAATCCAGTAGGTAGGTTTGTGGTGGTTGGAGCATTGAGGTTTGTATGACCTACTATATTGATGAGTTAATAAAGTGTGCTGTGGTTCAAAAAAATTGATTTAATGCCCCCCATTATTTAAATGCCACACTTCAATTGAATTTATGTTGCTAAAACTTTCTTGAGGTTAACAATTTAACATACAAAAAGTAATGATAATATCTGTACAATATTTATAGGGAGCTTATACCCAGATGCTTATTTTTTAAAAAAAAATTGCTCCATCAAGGCACCGAATGTGCTTGCGCCATCATCGTCTTCAAAAAAAATACGGAGTACTTTTTTCATGGCAGTACCATGAAACTCCCATGATATAAAAGGGGTTTAATGTCCAATCACGAAACTCTTGAAAAAAGAGGATGAATTGAAAAATACTTAATACTCGAAAACTAGGTACAAAAAACTAACTAGACTGACCTAGCAGATAGATAATGAATACACATACAAAAACATCAATTGAAGCAGAGAATGTGATAGCATTATTTGGCCGTAAATGAGCAAGCTGAAATTGCCGTAGCAGAAAATCAATTAATCAGAAAGCACCGGGAAGAGCCACAGATGTCCATAAACCTCTTAATTCACACCAACATGTATGTAAATCTCCTCCCACTTCAAAACCCTGATCCCACTTCCGCTTGCGCGTATTAATGAATCATTAAATTGTAACCCATTCTTTGTCCTCGTGTCCAATTTTCAACATATTTGTTACCAATGCCATCGACAATTATGTTGCATTCCATTACGAGCTTCAAACAAGATACTCCATATTATCATTTTACAGAGTAAAAAGAGAGAGATACACCAAAAGAAAAAAAGGACAAACCACATCTTAGGGTTCCCGAAAGAGAAAAGTGATACAAAAAGAAAAGAAAAGGGAAGCAACCCACTATTGCCAAGGGTGCAAGAAGTGGGGAAAAAAGGTTACAAGCACTTTTTTTAAGTTTTTGATCTTTTTTTGGGGGGACAGTTGACCATGCCCTAATCTGTACAAGTTCTTGGTCTCTTCTTAAAGGTAGGTGCCCAATCACCCATCACACTACTTTCTGATGATAAGGGGCTCAAGCTGTCAAAATTAGTCTCCCACAATGAAAATGCATCATCATCATCTTCTTCTTCTTCTTCACCAATCTGTACTTGTACACAAAAACCAAAAGAATGTGTTACTTGGTGCTACTAGAAACAATATTTTATTTCTATTTTGGTTAGGATTCTTCACGCCGTAATCTCCATACCTGAGAGAAACCATAACCAGGATCAAGAAGAAGTTCCTCGAAATGGTAGCCAGGAAGCATCTCCAGGTACTCAAACATGGGGCTGCCACCACACACCATCAAACCATCATCCCCTTCTTGTGCAATCGCCATCATCATTTGCTCCTTCTTCCCACTCCCTCCTCCACTGCCATTCGAAGTCCTAATCAAGCTCCCGATGGCGCGAGGAGGAGGAGGAGGAGGAGGAAGAACACCCATATGCTTATTATTGGGTTTCGAGTTCTGTGACGACTTGGTCAGATTTGCAGCAGCAGAGGAAGAAGAAGAGGAAGAAAAAGAAGAGAGGGTTGGAGAGAGCTTGACCCCAGTGAGAAGAAACCTGTTGTGTTTTCTGGTCCTCTCGTTATTGGGTCTGTGAATATCCCCATCGCACTCTCTGCACAGGATTGCCCTGTCCTGCTCGCAGAAAAACAGAGCATTCTTCCCCTGTACAAATAATATCGCAGCAAAATCAACAAGAAAGCTAGCTAGCCTAGCCTAGCCTAGCCTAATGTATATAATAAATGCAAGAAACGAAACTAGACTAAACCTGGCAGATGTCGCAGAGGGGAGGCTTGGAGTGACTGGGGGAAGGGTGGAGGAGGGAGAAGCGTTGATGCAGTCTGGAGAGCTTGTTGGCACTGTGGACTCTTTGATCACAGTGGGAACAGAGGGCGGCTTCATCTGCCACGCAGTAGAAACATGCTTCCCTTTCCCCGCATGCCTCGCACTGGATCTTCATTTTATATGTTTCTTCAGTTTCAGATGCATATATAATAATAATCGCATTCTTCACCTTTACTCGATCAGCTCCGTCGTCTCTATATATACGGAGTATCAAAAAAGGTTGAGATAATAATAATGGAGTTGATCGAGTGGATTGAGATGTCAGTCATCTCTGAATGTATGTATGTGATAATACAATGGAGGCCGGTGTGGGAATCATTATCTCTTAATGTATGCGATAATTACTCAAGAAATATTTGCACTAAATAACACTAAAATTTAAGTCATTTCTCTAAATAGTACTTAAATTGTTTTATTTTTTAAATAATACTTCATAATATCTATAATGTTCAGTGATGACAAATAATGATTAATGCATAATGACTAAAAGTGCTACATTGGAAAGAAAAACACATGTGGTGCTATTTAGGGAAAGTCATTATGTTTTAGTGATATTTAAGTAAATTCCCCACCATTGAATTGTTAAGGTTATTGTAGTATCCACTTGAGTCCACCTCATTCGCTCCAAATTAACAACCAACCCGTGTTACAGAGTAGCACACTGATCGTAGTCATCTTGTCACTCACTTAACCTAGATATCACTCAACCTCCACCCTATTCATCACACAATTACTATTTTTATCTAATATTTAGTCACTCTGTTCAAATTGGATCTTTCAATTACGCGTTACGAGTTTGACTTGACCAATTTTACTCACAATTCAACTCTTTTTATTTGATGATCACGGGAACCCACTCCGCTTGACTCCAAAGATGACAATCACAAGAGATTTTATATATACACGAACGATAATCACCTGCCTTATATAGACGATTATTGTTTATGTATGTGCTCCGTATAATATTTACGTGATCGTCATCAGCGGGGACACATCCCTGGTGGGTTCCTAACATTTTTTTATCGTAAAAAGCCCGAACACGCATTCTTAGTCCTGTTTCTTTCTAGGGCATAGTTCCCCTTTGGACCATGCTACACTTACACCAACAAATATACCGCATTTGTACACCACAAGTTTGCACAAACATTTCGATGATTTACACCGACACAAGTGTTGGTGCGTTAATAAAAATTCACACGGACACAAATGTTGGTGCGTTTAACAAAAATTAGTTTTACACCAACACAAAATGTTGGTGCAAAACTGCGGGGTACAAATTGGGGTACACATAGCATAATCCTTCCCCTTTTCATCCTCGGCACATGGACCTCCTTCTAGGGCATAGTTTCCCTTTTCAGCGAAAAATAAAGAAATTAAAAGAAACACAAATTGACGAAGACTATTTGGCATTAAAAATAACATTTTTGAAAATAACATCTTTGTACGTTTTTTGATACGGGTTTATATTTAGTTATTTACCATTATTATTATATTACTATTATTATTATAGGTAGTTTTATTATTTATGGTTAGATAATTATATTCTTATTAGGAGGTATAATTATATTAGATTATTAGTATTACGGTTTATTTAGTTACCTTGTATGGTTAGGATTCTCTAGATCTACCATCTATATATGTAGCCATTACTCATAAAATTATTATTCAATCAATAAAGAAATATTTTCCTAAAATTAAACTCTGGCCTCTCCTCTCTAGCCGTGCGGCTCCTCCCTTCTCCCTCATCTCTCTTTTCTTCCCCATCTCTCTTTCTCTCAAATTCTTCATTCTCTTTCCCCAATTTCTCAATCTCTCTTCTCTATTTGATACGATACCGTATCAATTGGTGCTCTCATTGTTGAACTCACCAAAAAAACCAACAAAAAATTGTCATTGTCGCTGCCACCCAATCTCAGATCCTGTGCTTTTGGTGGTGGCAATTTGCGGACCAGAGGCAATATTTGGCTTGTGCAGATTTCAAGGTAGCACTCCACAATCCACATATTGGGTTTTGAAAGAAAAAAAAGAATAGCGGCGAAGCAATTTCGAAGTGGGAATTGGCAGATTCCTTCTACCACCCAAAGACATAAAAAGTTCCTTGCCAAATTCATTTTTTTCCCCGCCGATTGAGTGGCTACAATAGAGTTTTTTTGCATTGGGCAGATCATTCTCCTCTTTATCTATCTTGGTTTGAGTAAGCAGATCAGTTGCATAGAACCGCTTTGCACCAGCCTTAAGGGCATCCAATCCCGTGAGTTCTTATTTATTTACTTTTGTGGCTGCCCTGATAATTAATTATGTTTGGAGATTGCCAACCTTCTATTGATACATTCAATGTTAGGGTTGATAATCTTCTTGGTTTAGTAAAGAATGTTGTTTATGGAAAAACTACATTCGAGGAAGGGATATGTGCAATTGACGATTCCGTTGACGATCTTATAAACAAACTCCAGTCGCTTCGTCATATTAAAGGTCAATTATCTTATGATCTGGACTTATATGCGTTCAACGTAGAAATTTCTTGCTCAATCCAGGATTTAATTCGTGGTTCTCCATTTATGCCAAGTTTGATCCCGATAGAGTTACACTTGTTCAAAAAAAATATGATGAGCGCGGTAAGGAAACTCATCGTGGCGCCACTTTCTCCACCAACTCTAGCCCCTCAAGCTGGGGAGGTGATTGTTCAGATCGTGGAAGACACAACCGCCTACACTGGTTCTGTTGTAGAAAATTCAAGCGCCGAGCCATGCGTCGAGGATGACAGGAAAAGTGGGTCTGATGTCATGGATACTAGTGCTTGTGCTAGTGCTCGAGTTGTTGAGTCAACTTACAAGTCCGAGTGCCTACCCGAACAGTGCCCCGATGGTGTTCCTCTGATTGTGACTGATCATGCTCCTACAAATGGTGTTAATGGAGACAACCATTGGCGAAGCCTCTCTATCCTGAAGAAAGTTTCCCCAGGCAACAATGTGATTTTTTCTGGATGCACAAAGGAATTTGAGACGAGAGCTATTGAGGTTATTGTCTTTTGTGGTTCTAAATGTTTTACGCAAGAGGACATCGTTTTTCAACCGTTGGTTACATGGAGCAGTTTTCTTCATACTGATGGTGCTTTGGATCCCACACATTTTTTTGGTGCTCCAAGGATCAAGGTGTTTGACCCCGGAGGATGGTCGATGAACGGTGTAATTTTTTCTCGTTCTTTATTTGATTTCCAACTTGAGGACAAGTTGGTTTTTAAGGCGGGAAGAGTGATACGGGTTTATATTTAGTTATTTACCATTATTATTATATTACTATTATTATTATAGGTAGTTTTATTATTTATGGTTGGATAATTATATTCTTATTATGAGGTATAATTATATTAGATTATTAGTATTATGGTTTATTTAGTTACCTTGTATGGTTATGATTCTTTAGATCTATCATCTATATATGTAGCCATTACTCATAAAATTATTATTCAATCAATAAAGAAATATTTTCCTAAAATTAAACTCTGGCCTCTCCTCTCTAGCCGTGCGGCTCCTCCCTTCTCCCTCATCTCTCTTTTCTTCCCCATCTCTCTTTCTCTCAAATTCTTCATTCTCTTTCTCCAATTTCTCAATCTCTCTTCTCTATTTGATACGATACCGTATAATTTTTAAAATTAATCTGCACTATTAAAATATTGTCGAATAAATAAATGCTAATCCGAAAATTCAAACCAAACAGTAATAATAATGACCTGAATATTGTAAGAGGGGAAATTGAGGGGATATATAGTTCTAAACAATAGATAAAAATTTGAGGTATAAAATGTCATCCATGACGTAATATTTGCAATAAAGAAAGAAAATAACGAATTAAAATAGAACCCTGAAACAATAAATAATTGTGCTAACAGAAGACATTGTTAAATCAAACCATATAGGCTGCCCATGCACTGTCACCCCCACACTTTCACTGCCAGCTCTGACCCTATTTGAAGAACACCATACCACACTTTAATTCCTTAATTAGGTTTGTAGTTTGGATACTAATCATCTATCTCTACTTTGGACTTTCAAAATTAATAAAGGGTCTCCTTGACATCCAACATTAATGTCATAGATAAGGCTTCTAATAATAATAGGACCTCTTTGGGAATAACGTTAGAGATGAGCGTTAGCGTTTTGGATAAAATTTTAACAATGCAGATTATTTTGAAAACGCTAATGCTAAACGTTGCCCGTAGATAGCTTTTTCAAAACGCTAACGCTAATCGCTAACGCTATTCCCAAACAGGCCCATAGACTGTTTTAAGAATTTATTCGAATAAATTCCGTAAATGGTACCTTATGATGTATGATTTTTTTTTAATATTTAATCATCAATTTTAAGATATCAATATGTGGTTTTCAATTTTTAAAAACTATTCCATAATCAATTAAGACTATATGTAGAAAAAATATTTGGACATAATTGCTCGATTTAAAAGAAAAGTTATAGAATAATTTTCAAAATTGAGAATTACAAATGTAATATCTTAAAATTGATGACTAGATATGAAAACCTCCAATTTTAAAAATTTATTTGTTAATACTCTCTCTGTCCACCATAGATTTTCTCAGACACTATTCACATAATCAAACTTAACTTATTTTGTTTGCTTATTTTTACTACTCGTTTCATAAAATGATATAGTGTTTTTACATCTAGTTTTGTAAAACTTTTTATTTGTTTTTTACTGTATAAATTTTATTTTTAAATTTTACCCGTATAATAAAATAAATTGATTTGAAAATAAAGTCGATCAATCCTCATAACGCATAATGAAAATATCTTAGGTGGACCGTGAAGCACAAGGTCTTTGGCACCTTTTTATAATAAGATTATTCTCTCAGGATTCATATATATATATATAATCATATAAAATAAAAAAAACAACGATTCTACCAAGATTTAAATTTTACTATGTGATATTATATCTCTACATTACGTTTTTGAGAGTATTTTACTTCAACCGTCCCAATTTATAGTGCATATTTATTATTCATAGGGTCAAACTTCATCCACTTTCTTGTTCTATTTTCATTACCAATTTGATAAAATAAAGTATTATTGTTACTACTAGTTTTGTAGATCTTTTGATGTAGTATTTTAATATGTAATTTTTATTTTTTTAACTCTATACCATTTGTCATATAAAATGATTTGAAAATACTTTCAGTCAAACATCGTAAACCGAAACATGCACTATATATAAATTGGGACGGGTTACAACAACCCGTCCCAAACTCTCCGGCGCACGAGAAGCAAGCCACACTCACATCGATAATAAGATCACCGATAAAAAATGCAGGTTAATAGGTCAAGTATCGGACTTGCAATTCTATTGATTTTTTTGAGAATTTCCCCTAAAATGTTAGCGACTATTTCCCCTTTACATCAAATGATTCTTTTGTGCATCCTTCTTTGCCAAAAGAGCGCATTCCACAAAATAACCAAACGGTCGGTCTGGTATTTGAGAATGATACGAGATAATTTTCTGTTAGAATATAAATAATTCTTCCTGGGCCAAACAGTGGCGGAGCCAGGATACAAACGATTATTGGAGGGGCACCAGCTACATTACATTACAGGGTTCGAAGGGAACATACAAAAAAAATTCCGAAGACAATAATATAATTTGGGTCCACATTTTGATCATCAATAAATGTACAAGTAATTTTTATGGATACTAAGTATGGAATAAATATTATAAAAATTTGAAATAGAATATATTAAAATTACATCTTAAAAATAACTCTAATTATATTAAACTTACATTATAAGTAAAATGATTCTTTTTTAAATTTATAGTGCAAATTTGTAAAACAAAATAAAAAAATTAAAAGAAATCCTTGGAGACTGATAAATGACAATGGAGTACCATTTAGCTTGAGGGAACGCAAAGCAAAGTAAATATTCTTTTAAGCATTAAAATAATGATAATTCACAATTCAACAAAACAAGTTACTCCGTATTCAACAATTAAGGAGCAGTGGAGCACTCCGTATTTACTAATTAAAGGATTCAAGGAATTGAATTGTTCTTAACCTGAGATTGGTGTACGGAAGATGCAGCGGTGCATGGGTGGAGTAGCTGGGTCCGACGTAGCGGCGTCTGGCAACGTAACGGCGCTACTGCAGTGCTAGAGCCACCGGGTTCGTGCGTTAAGGGGAAGAGGTCAGGCTGTATGCGATTTGAGATCCGAAATTCCAAATAAACTCCTTAATTGATTTTTTTTGAGAAATATCCTTAATTTAATTGGAGCAAGAACTAATTAAAAAACTCATCCTCAAAACAAGGACAAATTATATGGTACATCCAACTGTACCTTCCTTTAAGTACATCCTGATATTTTTGTAAATTTTGCAAACTTTTTATTTAATGTCAAGAACATATATGAAAACTATTATATATGACAATGAGTACCAGCATATTTGAGAAAGAGTACCAACACTTATGAGAATTATCACATTTTTATTCAATACAAACATGAATAAATCTGAGTTTTAAATTTTCCATGCTCAGAAAGTATAAATGAGTAGGAACGAATCGAATAGAGGAAGAATTTGATAATGGTACTGAAATTTTTAATTGTGATAAAATTGAACAATACTTTATTTCAGAATGAACATTTCCTTATTTGAGAATGAGTATTGTTTTTTTTAAAGAATGAACACTACGCTACTTATTATAATTATATTAGATAAATGTGTAAAAATGAGTACTTCTTTATTTTAAAATGAGTACTATCTTTTCCAGGATGAGTCCTACGTATTTCGAAATGAATGTTTATATTTGTACGAGAATGAGTACTACTTTATTTAAGATTGAGTACTACCGGGATGTACCTATACCAACTCCAAAACAACGACGTTGCACTAAGTTTTTCTTTTTAAAGAATTTCAAATCCAATCAAAGAATAACGAGAAGGAAGAAAGGAACTGGTGTAGCAGCACCACCGGTGGGGCACCTCTTCGCCGAAAGGAAACAATCGCCGGCTGACACCTCTTCACCGGGGGGCACGTGCCCGGACATGCCCCCTTCCTCCGCCCCTGACCACAAAGTTTGAGCTTTTGGTTGGGTTGGTTCCTTAACATGGTATCAGAGCCTTGTTGACTAAGAGGTCACGGATTCGAAACTCAGTGCCACCCAGTTTTAAAAAAATAAAAAAGTTTCACGTGCAAGACTCGAAAAAGGCTACGCCTGCACGTGAGGGGCGTGCAAGAATATAAATAACTCTTTCTGGGCCACAACTACAAAGTTTGAGCTATTGGTTGAGTTGGTTCATTGACATTTCTCATATTGAAAATCTCAAACCAAACATATATACTACTCTATAATATATTGTAAAAACAATACTATAACTATTTTCAAAATTTAGTTTAAGTTTCATTATATGTAAATTGTATTTTAATTTGAGTTTTAATTTTTTGTAGATGAATATATAAATTTTTAAAAACATTTAAAATATTATTTTATTATCATTCATTCTCTTTAGTTTGTGAAATTTCAACTAAGTTTCATAAGTATTTCTTGTATTTAATTACTCCGTATTCATGTTTTTAATATTTATCTTTCTTTAATTAGTTAAATGTATTTTGGATTTTTTAAAAATAAAAAGGTTTTGTTACATTTTAAAGTTATACTAGATACATATATATTCATTCCGGTTTGTACTAAAACCAACATTGGACCCATAGCTTTAAAAACCGAATCGGCTGGTCCGATTCGGACCGAGAATGGTGAACTGTACCCCAAACTAGCGTGGTCCAGGCAATCAGACCGTATTCGACTTGGATTCAAACCAAGGATCTCATGATGGAAAATGGCACGTTTCTAACCATCTATGCTACAATGCTGGGTAAATTTCACAAATGGTAGCTGAACTTTAGCTGGAATTTCGAAGTGGTACCTGAACTTCAAATCGTTTCACAAAAATCCCTGAACTTACACAATCCTTTCACTAATGAGCCATTAGCCCGTTTCTAGGTTAACTTCCGGTCATTAGAGCCAAATTCGAATTTTATATATTTTAAAATTTTCAATTTGACCCCATTTCTTCTTTTCTTTTCTTCCACGCCCCGCCGCCGCCGCCCGCCGGTCAAAGTCGCCGGAAAATGAACTTTTTTCGATTTCGGCGGGACCAATGTCATTCTCTTCGTCTTGAGACGAGGATCAATAATATCCAAACCATTTTGTCTAATTTGACCTGTAACTTCTCGAATCTGAATTTTTCTACTCGAAAAAACCCTAAAATTCGAAATTGGATCCAAAATTGGAGGTTTTGCAAATCTTCATCAAATCTTGCAATTGAGGGGTCCTTGGAGGTTGCCCGGATGCCACGACCGCATTGGAGTTGGTGCCCGCCGTCAATTTTGCCGGATTTCTCCGGAAAACGCTCCGACCCGCCGGAAACCACCGGCGGGTCGGAGCATTTTCCGGCCAACTCCGCTCAACCACCGGTCAAACACCGCTCAACCACCGGTCCACGGCAACAGTGGGGGTCATCGGTGGTGGCTATTGGTCATGGGCAGTCAAAGTGTAAAGCTCACCAACTGTCAATGCAAAGCTCACCAAGGAACAATGCAAAGCTCACCACTTTTTTTTAAAAAAAAAGGTAATAAAATTGCACCACCGGTCAACTACCGGTCCACAGCGGTAGTCTGCAGCGGTTGGAAGTCAGCACCACCGCCCTTTGTTTTTTTATGAAATCATTTTAAACTTTAAAGTGTGGTGAGCTTTGTGCACATATTCGGTGAGCTTTGCAATGAGAGTCAGTGAGCTTTGTTGCTGGACTTTGTAAGCATTTAACCATCAAATTTTGAAAAAAAAGTAAAGTGCTGAAAAATCATGGTGAGCTTTGCAGTGATCAGTGGTGAGCTCCAGCGTCATCTGACTGAAACATGTCATCTTACCATAAGGTGTCATCTCACCGGAGTCAATCCCTATATATATATATATGCCAATCTAACTAATACCATTATTCATATTTTAAATGATACCCTATTTTTTGATGATTTGTTTTTCTATACATTGATTTTGTTTTGATGTCTTCTTCCATAAATGAAATAGTACAGTAGACCCGTCCGTGGACAATATGATATGACAATTTTTTGACACGACGGTCTTGTTTTTTCGTTTATATAATGGGTTAAAAGTGGGTTCTTGAATGTATGCAGTCTAGCGCATTCAGAGTTATCCAGTGTGTTTTATGAAAAAGTTTTACTTCTTTCAATGGGGTAAGTAGGCCCTTCAACTCTGTTGTTATTGTTGATTCTGTGTGTGTGTGTGGTGGGGGGGGGGGGTTGATACGCTGAAATGATCTGATCAATGTGTTACCACTACAGGTTCAACAATGTGATTCTCCTCATAAGTGGAATAATAGTATTCGTGGGTGCAACGGTGGGCGTTCTTCTGGTGATGGAAACTCTGAGCGCCTTTTTGCACGCGTTGCGGCTTCACTGGCTTGAGTTCCAGAACAAGTTTTACCTGGGAGGTGGGCATAAATTCTCTCCCTTTTCTTTCCCCACAATTGGTGAGGATGATGACTGACTTTGCCATTCTTTCCTGTCTACATGAATGGAATATATTATAGAGAGGTTTATAGCAACTCTACAGTTCAAGTGTAACTTTGAAAATTGTCATTAATCTCCACCACATTGTCTGTCTTGGGAGTAAAATGAAGGTTGTTGTTTTATAGGCAAGTGAAGTTGATTGAGTTTTTATTTGATACCTTGTCGCAGAAATATTGTCTGTTTCAATTTTTATAGATTTTTTTATATTTTTAATAGCCCCTAGATCTTCAATCTAATGAATTGTATGCATTCTCATTTCTTTTACTATGTACTGTTCTCATTTGAATCAGATTCATGTCCCTAGTCAAAAGATGTTTATGTAGAGCATAAATTATCCTACGTTTGCCTTTGCTAGGAATCGAATCCACTGACCATTACGTCCTTTCGCACCCCCTAATGAACCACTTGAAGAACCTGAACTGTGACCCAGATTGCAAAGTTTATTTCAGATAACCCGCAACCCTATTGAGTTGCTTACTGTGCTACAGGTCCGATCCAAACCCTACTGCCCCAGGGGCCACTGTCCTATACCCACGTCGAGGGTCCCCATCCCAACGCATTGTAGGACTTACAAAGGTGTTACTCCGTATTTTATAAAAGTCTAATTGCCAAAGAATCAAGATGTTATTTTAGTACTCAGATAAATACTGATTTATCAAATATTGGAGCATTAAATGTATTAACACTTACAATTCTATCTTTGTATATCAAGCTGACAAGAAGATTAATTCAAAACCTCATGAGATAATATTAAATACACCCATATGCTTAATAGAAATATATTTTTACATGAAGTTGAAATAGTACATATGCTTCATAACATTTCTCCATGGTAATGGTCCACACATTTTATATATTGTTTGGAGTAACATGGCAAATACTAGCGGTTAAGGCTGTTCTGTGATCCCACAGAAATTCGACCGTACAGAACTTTTAAGTACTATTTGTATTTACAAGGGAAGAAACTGAGTAACAGCATCTTATTATGCTACACGATTGATTAAAGGGACCTGAGGAGAAGAAGTTCACTGATCTGTTTAGGAGTTGCTGATGACAGTGGCAGTGACGGTTGAAACCATGGAGTCGATGCCACAGACGTTATTGCCCCTGCAAATCTTGTAATACCCATTCTCCCCCCAGCTTTCACCCCAAGAATTCTTGATGATCCAGTATGGCTTCTCTTTCAGCCTGATTGGGGCGTACCCAGCTGACCCATACCCAACCAGCAGCACCCCATGGTCCAAGCGTCTCTTTGAACATATGTACGGGCATGACACTCCTCCAATGTATGTCTGCATGAAAGCCGCATTGATTCCCACTGCAGTTTGGAGATGAGCCAAGAAAGAAAAAGTGCAAATGTTAGTCTTCTATTGTCTGTTATCACTCGGCAAATTGGTCAAGGTATGGGTTTTCAACACCTAGACCTTAAGGGGGGAAGTTAGGTGTGTGATTAACTCTTCATAGGAAAATGAGGCGATATTAGGTGCACATGACCATATATTAAGGAACAATTTGTCAATGTAATTAATTGATGAGGATATTATAACAACAAAGTAGTTTTTCCTTATGTTATAGACTGAGTAATATTCCCTCCCAAAAATTGCGCATTACTTTTTCAGATATATAAGGTAACATAAATGTGTGTGCCAGGCTCCCCTACAAAGATAGGGAATGGAGGATGGGATGTGGAGCAGGAAGGATTGCATTGACCCATATCAGTCAAGTTATGCAATTTTGATCCCTCATTAGAAGTAAGCCAACAAAGGAAGATTTTTCAGAATAGTGCTCCAAAAGGGGTGGGTAAACTACAAACCTGAAAGAGGGCCATGTTTAACCAGATTGGCAGCAATTTGATCTTCATCGAGGGAGACCACACTAAAGTTAGCAACAGATGCAACAATTTTACTTTTGTCAAATTTGCAAGTACCATCCCTCCCAGTGTAAGGATAGTCCTTTTCCCGCTCAAGGCCACCTGATTTTAGTACATATTCGTATGCAGTGGTCATCAATCCACCATTACACCCTGAATCACAATCATCGGCTTCCTCTGGGTCACACTGCAAATAAAACTACATTAGTCATACAACATATGCATGATGAACATCATATGATAAAGTTTTTTTTTGTTAATTTGGGTTAATTTGGGGTGGCTCTCTGGTCCTAAAAAGCTAGTTTACCAGAACATGGTTTAAATCTTTTTTGGAGCAGCAGTTTACTTGTTTAGAACTCGTTGGGGCAGCTATGTTCCAGCTTTGGTTCACAAAAAAACCAGCTTTGGTTCACAAAAAAAACCAGCTTTTCAATATTTTAGAGCAACTAAAGAAAGAGCTAACAACCAGTTGCCTAAAAGATGAACTTTAGAACATACTCCCATGAAAGATTATTTTTCAATCAGTTTCAAAATGGGTCCTTGTTTGAGTTGTTTCCTTAATACGGAGTATTTTTTCCTCAACATTAGTTTTTAAAGACTTGCATAAATCTCAGGCACAATTTTAGTTTATTACAGAGCTTTAATAAGAACAACCGGTCAAATCATATGAAACGAACAAATTGTTACTGACTGATTGAGCAAATAATAGGGTTGAGTACTAGTACGTATTTCTTTCTGCAGATTAGGTAAAGGTACAGTTAGGTTTTTTAAAAAAGTACAGTTAGAAGAATAGAATTAAACACTGACCAAATGGTCGCAATCTACAAGCTGCTGCTCACTGAGGCTCACTAGCTCTCCTGTTGCGAGAAAGTTTGCTCCTTCCAAAGCTCCTGTGGTGCTAAACGACCAGCAAGATCCACATGAACCCTAGCGATTTCCTCAGTGTCAAACACCACATCTGCTGCGTACGCGTGTGATACTACTCTATATAAAAAGAGAAGTCAGATTATGATATGAAAATACCTGATTCTTCACGCCTGTCACGGCACCATGGTCGCGCCAGTCGAAATCGGCGGGGAGATTTCCGGTCGGCAGGATCTCGGCCTCCTGAGCATGAGAAGGGAGCTTGAGCTTGAGCTTGTTCGATCGGCGTGTATCGATCCCAAGGTAGGTCCGGCGGAACTCACTAGGAGTGAGATCGGAGAACTTGGTGACGCCGTGGACGGCGGATGGATCGAGAAGCTGGCGGCGCCGAGAGCGGCGCAGGTTAGCCTTGAACACGGAGAGCCTGTAGTCGTGCTCCTCCTGGGTGGCGTAGCTCTTGCCGTACTTGCTCTTGAAGAACGAGAAGTGATGATCGGCGTTGAGCAGAGAGTGGTCCTCGCCGACGGACACAACCTGCCGGATCAACGGATCTTCGTCCGCGACCGCAGATGAGGCGGCCGTCAAGGCCAGCACCGAGAGGGAGAGGAGAAACAATCGATCCATTGGGAATTGGAACTCGGAATCTGGTGGGATTGTGGGAGAAGAAGATCGAAGATGGATTGCAATAATTTTATCAAAATTTGGGGGATGGTTCGAGGGAAGATGAAGCGTTAGGATTGTGACACGTTTCGCTTTGCAATTGGCTTTTCCTAAAAGCGACAATAGGATAAATTGCTTCCTCAAGTTTACCAATAAAATTGGGTTTGAAATGTCAAAGCATTCTCCACTTCATTCTCATCCTTTATATGGAGCATATAAACTACTCACTCCAATAAAAATATTCCTATCTCCACCTTATGATATTTGATTGAAATTAATTTTAAATGATTTTATGTGAAAAATCGTATAAAATTTAAAAAAACTTACATATTTAAAAATTTTATAAAAAAATCTATAAAATTAGAGGTGTTTTTAAATAATACTCCGTATAATGTTAACTATTATTGAATATTAAATTGCTAATAAGAGCAACTGTAACGGGGGAGGAATCTTTATCTTTATAAAGACAAATAACTAACTAATATAATATAATTCAGCCCGGTTCTAGTGACACCGGAAAACGGTGCCACTAGCGGTGCCACTGCGTTTTTGGGCACCTCTGATGCTCCGTTCGTAAAATTAACGGTTCCTACCCTCTTAACCCACCCCCACCCTACCCCCACCCCTGCACCTCCACCCCAACCCCGCCATAAGCCCCCTACAAAATGTGTGGCTATTATGCAATGCATAATAGCCACACATTTTGTGGGGGCCTTACGGCGGGGTTGGGGTGGGGGTTTTAGGGGTGGGTTAGGGGGTAGGAATCGTCAATTTTACGAACGGAGCACCGGAGGTGGCAACGTTCTCCGGTGCCCAAAAACGCAGTGGCACCGGAGTGGCAACGTTCTCCGGTGTCACTAGAACCGGGTCGAATATAATTTCATTGATTTAAACAAAATCACAATCCCAAAAAAATTAAAAATAACCACCCAAAAAATAAGAATAAAATGATAAAGAAAAGGAGAAATTATCCAAAATAATTCTAACTTTACCCGGTCTTTCAAAAATAATCACACATTTCACTGTGATGCATAATAATCCCAACTATATTGAAATTCGCCAGTTTTGGGCCGCCGTTAAATTTCTAACGGAGAGTTAACGGAAATGCCCGTTTTAGGCAACAAAATGAAAGTTGGGATTATTTTTGATGAATTTTAGTTTTATAATTTTTTTTGAAATTTTTATTTAAATTTTTTGAATTACTTTCAACCTCCATTTATTTTTCTTTTTTAAAGATTATTCTTACCTTAGAAAAAAATAGATATAAAAAATAATGAAAATGAGAAAAATAACTTAAACCATACAAAATTAATCAAATAAATAATGTAATCAATAGAAATTAAACAGAAACTGGTAAGAAATAAAATAAATATTTACGGAGTGGCGTGTTTTAACATTTTACACACTATACGGAGTCTTAATGTACTACTTATTTTTTAAAAGAACAAGCCGTCCGGTAAAGTTGGAATTATTGTAGATAATTTTTTCTAAAAAATAAGAAGTGATATGTTAATACTTTGTATAATGCGTAAAATATTAAAACCCACCCTTATATTTTTATTTTACTTTTACCAATTTCAAGTTAGTTTCCATTGATTACCTTATTTATTTTATTGTTTTTGTATCATTTCTCATTTTTTCATTTTTAGTAAAACTTTTGTATTATTTTAGTTACATTTCTCATTTTTTCATTTTTTATATCTATTATTTTTATTTTTTTAAACTAAGACTAATCTTTAAAAAAGGAAAAAGAAATGATGATGGAGGTAGAAAGTAATTTAAAAAATTTAAATGAAAAAAAATAAAAAAATAAAAAAATGAAAGTTCATCAAAAATAATCTCAACTTTCATTTTGTTGCCTAAAACGGGCATTTCCGTTAACCTTCCGTTAGAAACTTAACGGCGACTCAAAACTAGCAAATTTCACTAAAGTTGGGATTATTATGCATCATAGTGAAAGGTTGGATTATTTTTGAAAGACTGGGTAAAGTTGGGATTATTTTGGATAATTTTTCCTAAAGAAAAATGTGGCGACCTATTGGATAGTGTCATTTCAGAATAGTACTGGGTAATTGTTATGCCATTTTCATATTTTTTTTACATCATTCTGACGAAATTAATAAAGAAAGCGAATGAAATTCAAATGAATAGTAAATAGACAATTTTATTTGGGACGAGGGAGTAATAAATTTTGGTGGATGAGATGATGAAATACCCGTTGTAGCAGCATGTACAGACTATTAAAACGTTGCAGCCTTGCAAGTTCTACCAAGTATCCGTCATTACAATTTTTCCAATACATATATTCGGCTTCAAATTGGAGCGCGGCGCTGCATCAATCGAAGGTAAGGCCAACCTTAGGTGCAACGAGGTGAAGTGCGGCGGCATCGATCGACAAGCACAAGAACGAGGGGTGCTAGGCAGCATCGATCTCCTACAAGTGGCGGTATATGTACATACACCAATTCGCCAATTTACCACAATCATTTTTAAACAATGAACTTAAAAACTAATAACATGAATTAGTTGCAACGCATTTAAAATATGTTATTAAATTTATAACAATAAATTGAAATATTTGGATATTAAAGATGTATAAAGAAATAGTTAAAATATGATGTGGCATGGGCGGTAAGTATATAGACTCACGTGCCAAATATTTTTTGGGTACAACTCCATACCAAAATGGCACAGTATAATTAATTTGGTACCAAATTGATTTTACCAAAGCCATATATATATCCAAACAAAGCCGAAACACCATTTTCATTCGTTTATACACAACCTTAATTTGGTTCCAAGGGCCGGATGATGTGGTTGGACAAGCGTAAGGGCACAACACTGGTGGTGCTAAACTGATATACTGGGGAGTATTTTTGCCATGACTTGGCTGAGCAAGGGGTGCTACCTAGCCCGAAAAGACATTATCTCTCGGTCTTGGTTGCTTTGGAAGACGAGCAGATAGGTCTGGTGTGGAGGGACCTGAGTTACTATGTGGTAGGAGAGACGAAAGACCCATCGGCAATTCTGGAACGAATACAAGTATCCCCTGGTCATGGCAACCTAGCCATGTTCCAAGTTACTGAAATCACAGGGTTCCCAGGGTGGTTTACATCTTACAAAATTTAGAGTTGGAAAAACCTGGCTTGTGGTTGATTCTCATATCAGATGCTTCCCTCCTGGTCATTACAATCATGTTTTAACCGCCTTCGTTGTGTGCGTTTACTACGCACCCACTCTCTTTGTTTGCAAATCTTTAATTTGGTGACTTGTGTTATAAAAGCAATGATAATCTCAAACCAAATGTGCAAGCAATGTTCCTTGATTTGGTTCTTTTTGCTCCTGTTATTTATAGGGATTTGCCACTACAAAGACCAAGAAAAAACGACGAAGTTGTTGAGCCAGAAGAATAGCCGCAATATGGGGTTTATACAAACCCCGGGCCTCTCACTACAGCGACTAGCGGAATTGTACATCCCTTCTATGAATTCAATGACTCTTATCTTCAACCTCCCATCAGAAGAAGCCGACGACATCAAAACACGGGCGAGACCTCAACAACTGGTCACTATTCTTCCAGGTCCCAAAGCTTTTTTTCCCCTTATAGGATTGATTATTGGACATTTTATCCACGTACCATCAATGAGAAAGAGCATGGTGGGAGAGAGTTTGAGTCTATTTATATATATATATATATATATATCTCCCTAATAATAATTTTATAATTCCCTATCGCGTTTATATTGTGTTTTTTTCCGTTTGTTTTTAACGTTTCGTTTATTTACTGTGCGATCTACTCTTTCTCTTCCCCCCACTGTACAGCGAACTACTCTCTCTCTCTGCTCAGTCGGCGGTATATGAAGGTGATGGGGAATGGATTTTCCCACTACCACTTCTACTTTTTCCAGGTTTTTGTCATCCCATCTCTCTTTCTTTTTGCCGTTTTTTTAAATCTTTTTTTAATTTCTCTGTGCGATTTTGAAGGAAAAACAGAATTTTTTTTCTATGGATTCATTGCATGCTCATTTCGGATTGGGTTGCAGTGAAAAAAAATTAAATCTATTCTTGTTCTTCTTCTTTTAAAATTGAATTGTATTCAAATTGTGTATATGGTCAGTTTGTTCATCCGTTCTCTTATGACATGTTTTAGGTTCAATTTTAATCAGGATGTTTTAATTTTTTTTTGCATGTTCATTGGGAGTGCCTCTGTTCTTAGATATTTTTTAGGGATTCTGAATTAATGCATGTGTATTAAAAAATCCATGACATCACTCATTTGATTTTTAAGATCAGGATGTTTTAATTCATTTTTTGCATGTCCATTTGGGAGTGTTTCTGAGTTTTTATTTTATGTTTCTATTTGATTTTAGTTTGAAAATGAGTTAGACTAGACATTTTGGCCCAACTTGCAACAGAGCAATGACTATTCAAGGCTTTATAATTCCCAAATTATATCATACCCTCTATGTTAATTTGCATATCCATTTGGGAGTTTTACTTTCTTTTTTGCATCAGGATGTTTAAATTTCTTTTTTTGCATGTCCATTTGGGAGTGTTTCTATTTGATTTTTGTTTGAAAATGAGTTTTGTAATATATGAAGTTTGTTCATCTGGTTTTCTTATTGCATGTTTGAAGTTCAATTTTAACCATTCATTTGATTTTAAAGATCAGGATGTTTTAATTTCTTTTTTACATGTCTATTTGGGAGTGTTTCTATTTGATTTTAGTTTGAAAATGAGTTAGAACCCAACCTGCAACACATCAATGACTATTCATGGCTTTATAATGAGCAGATTATATGATACCCCCATCAGGATGTTTTAAATCCTGAGTGATGTTTAATATTGTGTGTTGTTCTAAATACTGAGTTAGTTTTATATTTTCAATCAGTTTATATCTTGAGATATGAAGTTTTTTATAGCATTCTGGTTTAAATACCATTGGGTTGTTTGTTAATAAGCTTTAGAATTTTACATTTAAGTGAATATTTTTAGTTTTGAGTTGTACCTTAGTTATACCTGTTTCTTAAAGCTTTAATGTTTTACTTTTTCCATAATATCCCCATCTTTGTGTTACCCAGCTTGTTTAAACATATAAAACAGTAAAATATGAACAAATAAATTCAACAAAAATGGTTTCACACATACTCAGCAGTAGTTATTGAACAAGTAATAGATCCACAAACCTCAGAATCACCACCAGCAACAGTGTCCCACAGCTCCTTGAGCTCTTGATCAACCTCTTTGCCCCTCTTGTGTGCACTTGGGATCCCTCCACTCTTTGATGTAAACTTTTTACCACCTTTTTCCCTTTTCTCCACCAGATTCTTTTCTTTCCTTTTTCCCCACCATTATCCGGAAATGAAAGAAATAAAAAAAAAGAATGCGACTGAACTACCAAATTGAAATGAAAAGTGTTCAATAATTGAGACCCCTTTTTCATTCAAACCTATAGCCATATATTTGGACTTCTTAGACTCTGTTACAAGTAAGGATAATGGAACAGTTTAGATATTCCAGCAAATGGCACAAATTTAGACATTGATAGACATCAGCACTTAATAAACATATGGAACTTTGTTTGACAGTTCTTGTGGTTTTCTTATTGTTTGAAATTAATTTTTTTTTGCTAACTTCTTTATTGTTTATTTTGTACTCGGATATTTACCAGTGTATACTTCGCAGCGTACGTTTCCTTCGTTGACCTGCAGGTTTGCTTCTAATTTTTTTTGCTTTTCTATCTTCGTTTGGGAATGAATAGATTCTCGAAATGCATTATTATTTTATTTTTCCATGCTTTGCCCATGAAAACAATAAAATTAAAAAAACTTCTTCTGTCTAATTAAAAAAATAATGTACTCTGCACATGTAAGTCGATTTAAACAGAGAAACATTATCATTTTAAATTTTTGATCTTTAGGAGTGGCAAACTATATCATTTCCTTTTATGGAGATTGGGTGTTCTTCTCAGCATAAAACTGTAGATGACGAACGTCGTGAACAAAGGAACTTTAGACGCCGACTTCGATATCGTGAAACACGAGAAAAAGAGAAACGTGCGAAACAACCTAAGTTTAAGAACCCATTTTGAGGCATTACTGTTTAAACCACTTTCATGTTATGATAAAATTTTGGATTGGGTAGGGACAACTGGATTGGGCAATACGACACTTAGGTTGAATCACATTAAAAGATTGAATCCAATCAATTAGTTAGTTCAACTCAAGAGCTTATATACCGATTATTTTTTCTCACACTTTTCCGATGTATGTGGGATATTCTTAACATGTTATGATGTTCAATACTCCTTCCGTTTCTAAAAGATTATCACAATTTGACTCTTTTGGTTAAATTGTTACAACCTTTAATTGCAAATTATGAAAAAGTACTATTTAGTTATGATGGAAATTTAGTAAAATTGGATTTATTTTATAATATAGTTTTGAATATCATGATTTTATAATATTTTATTATCTTAAATTATATTTAATTCGTGATCAGAAGGTGTCACAGTTTGACCAAAAAAATTAAACGGTGGTAACCTTGTAGGGACTGATGGAGTATTTTCTTGATCTTGAGTGTTTCATCTTGATCTTCTTTCTTCACTTCCCTTATTGACTATGTGAAAGCAAATATGAGAAAAAAAAAATAATTAAGGAGTAAGGGAGTATTGCATCCAGAGATGTGAGTATGCGACTAAAGCAAGGCTATATTCTCACAAAGATTTGACGTTTTGTTGTGAATTCCTATTTTATTGTGAATTCCTGTTTTATTTTTCTTCTAAAAATCACGAAAGTGTTCTTTAAACTTTGACTTTTTTAAAAAGTATTTTATTATAGGATGGAGCTTTACCTTTTTAGCATTATAGTTTCTTTAATATAGTTCTATATATGCAAATTTTCAAATAAATTAAATTAATTATAACTTTTATCAAACATCATTCTTTATTTAATAAAAAGAGATACTCACTATTCACAGGGTCAAACTTTACTCACTTTGTTTACTCAATTTTACTAGTAATTTCATAAAATAATATAGTCTTGTCACCTCTAGTTTTGTAGAATTTTTCATGTAGTTTATTACTATATAAATTTTATTTTAAAATTTTACTCCTATAATCAATTAAATTGAATTGAAAATAAAGTCGGTCAAGCCTCGTAACGCGTAATGGGAAGATCATACATGGACGAAGGGAGTAGTATTTTATACCGAATACATATAAGGAGTGTCGTGAGGATGACTGATTGATCGTGTGTGTCGCTCTATAGGGAGGTAAACCTCTTTTTCTTTATTTAATCTTTCATTTTCAATCCTCAAATAAAATACATGCCCAGCCTTCCTAAGATACATGCAAGAAGGCTGTAATGTGAGTTTTGGTTTTTAGTTTGTTCAAATTGAGCTCTTTTAGATTTTGGCTGTTTGAAATTTTTAGGGGTTAATTTGTATGGACTTTGGGTGATGGATCTCAAAGTATTTACACACATTAGGTCGTATTTGAAACTCAATTTGTATATTTAGGATAGAAATGTAAGTGTTTTAAACGCTCCATGCTTGATTATCTAAATTCGAAATGATGGCTTGATTTTTTTTTTTTAATTTTATCTTCATATTTGGATTTGTGTATCTCAATCTAACTTTATTATTTGAGCTCTATTTTGGATTTTATGTGTTTGAGTTTAGCAGCATTTTTAGCTTTATGTTGGGGCTTTAGGCTTTGAATTAAAGTTTATTTTTGATTTAACATTGGAGTTGGGTTCTCTGTACTTGAACTTATAATTTTAGATGCATTTCAAAGTTTATATAAAATTTTGATATTATACTCATCATATCAAAGATAAAATTGAAAGTTAACTACAATTTAACACTTTTTTATTTTATCATTTGGTCAAAATGGATCTCTTTTCAAGAATGAAGAGAATGAATGAATTGAATTAATATAAAATCAGTCAACCATCCTAAATCAAGATCAACCATTTTCTGGGAACTATGGGGGGTGGTGGGTCCCACATACACCACCGGATAGAACCATCACTATTTAGTGCATTAATGTGATGGTAATTAGTTGATGCTCACAAGCAATTGCTTAGCAGCAGCAGGCTTAGAACATGATGGAATACTATTGCATTAGTCAAAACATAAATCAAATACTCACTCCGTTTAAAATTATCCTCCAAATCACGTTTATATGGTCAAACTTTAATTATTTTCTTTAATTATTTTTGTTAGTTATTTAATAAAATAATATAGTCATGTCATCACTTGTTTTGTATAACTTTTGATGTGTTTTAAAATACTCCTTATATAATTTTTACATTTTAATTTGACACCTATAAACAAATACTCCGTAAGTTGAATTGAAAGTAGCTTCAGTCAAACCTTGTTAACTGAACTGAGAAGATCATTTTAGGACTGAGGGAGTACATATTATCTTCGACTCTGAAAATACACTCATAGGCGGATGTAGTACATGCTGCTTTCATCCCAATTTTTTTCTTTTTGCTCATTACTAAAAAAGGATGAGCCCTATCACTGAAGTCCCTTCAGATTTTTAATCCCGCACATATTTTTTGCTCATTACTCATAATAGAATTTTAGCCAAATATAATAATCTATAACAGAATAGTCTTTTTAGGGAGTATACGCTAAGATGAGAATCTCTAAACCTAGGACCTCTTTCGAGAACAAAACGTGATTTCTTTGTTAGATGACAAGTGTTCTGGATCCGCCTTTGACGAAATCCGACTAATCCTAATCGGACGGGTTTGTGGATTAAGGCCGAAAGTCTCCCGGCAGATAGTGAGGTTTGAACTTGATGGGTGTATCTCACCCATGACCGGTCAAAGGACGGAACCAAATAATTGACCGGACAAAGAGGTCAAACTTGAGTAGAGGACCTGAATCGTCAGCAAAGGGGATAGATGGTTGACCAAAAGGTTGACCGGTACACTTCGGATAGTATACCGGTCAAACTTTTCTATCGTCTTATTCCATCCTTCGAAGCTAGCTAATCAACCCTCAAAAACCAACCAGTGAAGTTTCCGAAGATTTGAGGGTGTCGACAGGAAGAGTCCAAAAGGAATTGGACTGTTGTGACTGACATTATTGGAGAATCAGTGGAGATGCCAAAGGAACTTTTTCAAACCAGAACACGACAAGGGCACAACACCCCTCGCAAGATGACAAGGCAGCTCAAGGACGAAACCAGTCACCTCGCACCACATCAGCAGCATGCCCCCACGTGGGCACACGTGGTCTTGTCCCCCTTAGCCTAGTATAAATACTCATGTAAACCTCAGAAAGGAGGATCCGAATTCATTTTCTCTAAACTCCCCTGTAAAAGCACCCGTGCATTCTCCGTTATAATATAAATTGGGCTACAGGTGTTCCACCTAAAGTCCTACCGGTCAATCTGCGTGTTTTTACCTTTCTTACTTTGCCAAACCAAGCAAACTATTCTAGACCCGGTCTAGTATAGTTTGACCGGTCAAGTAATTTACACCATCAGAACTCATGACGGCAAGGGTTGGCGAGTAATTAAAATAAATCGAAAAACTACATTTTCAAAACAAAACCAGGCCACCACAAGATTTTTTTTATTTTTTAAAGTATTTTCAAATCAAGCACGTCTTCTTTGTCCCGGCGAGGATCGGATTTTTTTGGGGAGATTAATTAATCAAAGGCTACATAAACTTGTGTTGGGATGATATATGCTTGGAAACAAGTTGAAACGATGCAGAAGAGGACAAGGGTTAAGGATTTGCAAACCCTTTTCCTTCTTTGAGCATTAAATGTCACTTTGTCATTTTGTTATATGCCTTGTTGAATTGACATAGTCAACTTGCCTCAAACTCTCAATACTCTCTCCTTCCTCAAAAAAATATTTTTATTTTCTGTTTTGTCCTTTTCAAATTAATTTTACAACATTTCTCTTCGATCCTCGAAATAAATTATATACATAAATTTTCAATTTCTTACTCCCTCCATTTCTTAAAACGGTTCCTATTTTGACTTTGAGGCAAAATAAGGAAAGTGTAATTTCAGCTGACTTTCCAATTTTGCCCCTGATGTGATGGGTAGAAGTAAAATGTGATAGTTTAGTTATTAGTGAAAAGTATGATGTGATAGGTAGGGTATGAAAAAAGTAGAGGTAAAAGTGGTTTTTTAATAGAAAAAGGAAGTGTTTTAAGAAAAAACAAAAAAATGAAAGAGGAAGAGTTTTAAGAAATGGAGGGAGTACAATTTTATTAAACTATATGAAGTCGATCAAACCTTATTTCTAATGGGGGAAATATTTAACTAGAACTAGAACATGTTCAATATATCAAAATACTAGGTTCATTTTATTTATATGAAAAATACGACTTATAATGTCAATAAAAAAAATATATAATGTCGATAAGAAGCTAGCATGCACATATATGTGGGATGCATTTTTCCAAACGTCATTTTTTTTTGTAAATTTTAGGTCGTAAAATTATTTTTAAATTATCAATAATACTACGAAGTCATACTTTATTTACTGTTTTTTGAATAAATTACATAAACGATTTCTAGCTAATTACGGGCAATTATCCATATTAAGTTCCAGTTTTATGATATTAAATAAATACTACGTAGTTTTCATTTTTTGAAAACTATTTCATAAATAGTCTTTTAAGCTAGGCTAAATATGACAAAATATTTTTTTACAAATAGTCTCAAAGTAATGACTATGGAATAGTTTTCAACGAATGATGTATCATTTATGTAATGTCTTATAATTGAGAATTAAATATGAATAATTATATATAATTAGGAACCGTTTGTGAAATTTATTTTTATTTTTTAATCAATCATTATGATTTTCTTTAAATTAACATTAAAAGATGAATGAATAGATAAAGGGAGCGTCTAAAATGACACCAGTTACTTATACACCAGTTGCTTACACCAGTTCGTTTGGGGTACCTACGGTGCTCCGTTTGTAAAAACGATGGTTCCTACCCCCTTAACCCTCCCCTAAACCCCCCACCCTAGCCCCACCCTTGCCCCCACCCCAGCCCCCTCTCGCCCCCACCCTTGCCCCCCACCCCAGCACCGTAGGTACCCCAAACGAACTGGTGTAAGCAAATGACACTAGTAGCACTGGTGTCATTTTAGACTTACCGATAGATAAATACATTATGTTTATATTATTCAATTTTTAGTATATTAAAAATTGATACGAGTTATAAAGTGCAGTAGTTAAATGTAAAATTTTCACTAAATAGTACTTAAACATACTCCCTTCATTCTTGAGAGTTTCACTTTTGACCAAGTGGTCTAGCGTGCAACTAGTTGTAGGACATCATGTGCTACCAACTCTTCTAAAACCAATTGGTGTTAGAAGAGACGCATACCCTAGTCTTATAGTGCATTCAACACACAAGTGACCATGACATTCGATTGTGACTTGACCCACATAGCCTTCGCCACAGGATAATTGATGCACACATGCTAACAATCTCCCCCTCAACAGTTGCTCCCACTGGGAATTGAACTCATGACCTTGGCATTAGTACGACCTAAGGCGCTACCAACTCTTCTAAAACCAATTGGTGTTAGAAGAGATGCAAACCCTAGACTTATAGTGCATTCAACACACAAGCGCTCACGACATTTGATTGTGACTTGGCCCACATAGCCTCCGCCACGGGACAATTGATGCACACATGCTAACACTAGTATTTATAGAAGTCTTATGCTTAAGATAGGAGAAAAAGACTAAGTAAGAGTAAAATATTAAAAATATACCAAAATAGAAGTTCCATGTTTTTATTCTTGAAATAGGAATTAAAACGCATTTACATTACCAATCATGACCATGTACATTACCAAAAAGTATAGTAAAATGTATATGTATAATGCTATATTACCACAGTGTGAAGTCCTGTTTAGAGAATAAAAATATAAAATTTTTATTTAGATGCTATATTTATATTTTACTTCTATTTAGGATGATTTCTTATAAGATAATTGTCTCAATGTTCCAACACATTTAAGAGGAATCGTGTTTCCACTAAAAACTTCGCATCCTTAGTCTTTGTGGACTAATTTCACATTAGTTCTTTGCTTTAAGAGACAAGTTGGGCCCAACATTTTAAAAAGAAAAAAGATGGAATGTGAAGATGATGATGATGAATTGATGATGTAATTATTTAGTGCAGTGAGTTTTATTTTTTGCTGTAGTCAATATGTCTCTAGTTATCTTTATGGGACGGAAATAGTATGAGAATGAGAGAGTACTATTATAAATCTTAGTATTTGTACCAATCTTTTATCAATTTCGGATCCGTTGAAGCCTTCAACATGCATGTATGTCCTCTATAGTCTTAGACTAATCCTAGTCTCCCATAAATATCGAGGATCATTTGAAACTATTGGTCTTAGACTAGATTAGTCTAAGAGACCACTTGGTTCCAATCTTTTTGTCTAAATCTCAGTCGGTTCCCCGATCAATTTTTTTGATCTTAGCCTTTATGTTGAATTGTTCTCTAATGCCAATAATGTTGTTGAGGCACTTGAGCAATGATTATGATACCTTTAACCTTGTCCCGCATTCTTTTAAATGCATGCTTCCAAGCACAAACTTAAACACACATAATAATGGTAATAATAATAATAATATCCAAAAGATACAAACATGCAATCCATAGAACCTTAATTAATCTACATATTTATATGGATGCACTTATTTTGTTATGTTTTCTGTCCATATAAAAAACAACAACACTCCTTATTTGTGGTGAAGGGCGTACATCAATCTATTGTTGTGTTCAATTGTTGAATTTGGATTTTAATTATTGCCCAAAAAAATTAACCCAACATTTTTTTAAGCTTCTAACTTTAATTTGGTAACACTCATGGGTAAATAATTAGTAAAACATTTGTCGCGTAAATGAACGTACCAGACATTTGATAAATAATGAAGGGAGTAAACGAGAGTCTATGTATTACACACACGCATATATTATGTGATATATACTAGTTGAAATAGAAAAATTGGTGTACCCCTAACATTTTTTTTATTTAATTTTGAAGACTCTAAATAATACTCCTTTTGTTCCTTTAAAACCTTCAACTTTTGACTTTGGGCAAAAATAAAGAAATTATAATTTTGGTTGACTTTCCAATTTTACCCCTGATGTGATGGGTAAAAGTAAGATGTTATAGTTTGGTTATTAGAGAAAAAGTATTACTCCCTCCGTCCCATAAAGATGAGTACATTTTGACTAAAGTAGAAAAAAGTGGGGTATGAAAAAAGTAAAGATAAAAGTGGGGTTTTTAATATAAAATGAAAGTGTTTTATGGAATTCAAAAAAAAACAAAAGGGAAAGGATTTTGTGTTCATCCCGAAATTATTTTTTTATTCTACTAATTCTTATCAGATCATGTCTAAGAAATTAAAAGTTTTTAGGCAGAGAAGCAAAGCAGTACATGGAGACTATAAATAGTAATATAGCTCTCTCTCTCTCCCTTGTGCAATCACCACCTCTATCTAACGAACCCCAAGAAAGAGAGAAAGAGAGAGAGTGCAATGGGAGACGCGGGGGAGACGGCAAAGAGAATGATAAGAGTGATGGGAGTGGGGATCCCGGAGAAGGTGCAGCTTCACGCGGCAATGCTTGCTCTCCAGTTCGGCTACGCCGGTTTCCATGTCGTCTCACGCGCCGCCCTCAACATGGGGATGAGCAAGATCGTTTTCCCCGTCTACCGCAACCTCCTCGCCCTCCTCCTCCTCCTCCCCTTCGCCTTTTTCCTCGAAAAGTATTCATATATAATGATATACTCCCTCCGTCTCATAAAACATTTCCTGTTTCAGAAAAGGCGTGCCCTTAAAATGAGTAACTTTGGTGTTATTTTCTAATTTTGCTCTTACTTTATAAAAGAGTAGGATGAGATGTGTAGAATAGACTAGTCATAATTAAAAAATAACACTAAAATTACTCATTTTAAAGGCGTGCCATTTTTGAAACAGGAAAGGTTTTATGGGACGGAGGGAGTAAATATTATTGATACTGTCAGGTATTATTTTCAAAACGTTTCACAAATCCCGTTTTTTTTTCCAGGAAGGATCGGCCCCCTCTGTCTTGGAAGCTTGCAGCTCAGTTTTTCCTCCTCGCTATCGTTGGGTACGTCGATTTACAAATACTTCTTCCGTCCCAAAATATAAGCAACACTCCACTATTTAAAAATCCCGTAAACTTTTATTTATTTTTGCATTTTCATTAATTATTTGATAGAATAAAATATTCTTGTCACCACTTGTTTTGTAGTAAACTTTTGATGTAGTTTTTAAATATGTAAGTTTTATTTTTCATTTGTAGACCATTCTTTAAATAAAATGGATTGAAAAAATTCAAAAAACTACTTCATTTAGCGTAATGTTGCTTATATTTTGGGATGGAGGGAGTATACAGAAATTCTTTCCCATACTGACTTTCATCTCTTTATTAAAATAATTTCTATTTCATTTTTTTCTCCTCCACCAAAAAAAATTCCAATTTCTATTAAAAAGCCAATTTACCTATACTTTTTCTTACCGTACCCGTACCTATCATATCATACTTTTTGAATTTTTCATACATAGCATCAAGGCTAAAATTAGAAAATCAACCGCCAATATACACTCATTATTTCTCTAAAAGTCAAAATAGGAACGGTTTGGGAGTAGAAAATCTTTGGTTATTAATTTTTGCATGACAACTATATATCATCTTAAAAATACTACCTCCGTTTTCAAAAAGAGTTCCTACTTTGAAAAAGTGGAAAAATAAGAAAGTGTTAAATTGTAATTGACTTCCAATTTTGCCCTTGATGTGATGGGTAAAAGTAAGATGTGATGTGTAGATTATTAGAGAAAAAGTATGATGTGATAGGTTGGGTATGAAAAAGTAATAGTAAAAGTGGTTTTTTAATAGAAAGTTGAAATGTTTTGTTGGAAGTGAAAAAAATGAAAGAGGAAGTGTTTTTGAGAACGGAGGGAGTATTAATTAATTAATTAATTAATTAACTTTCGATCTTGGCGACCAGAATAACAGCAAACCAGGGGTTCTACTTGGTGGGTTTGGACAACACCTCCCCCACCTTTGCCTCCGCCATTCAAAACTCCGTTCCCGCCATCACTTTCGTCTTGGCCGCCTTACTCCGGATCGAGACGGTGAGACTGAACAGGAAAGACGGGGTGGGGAAAGTGGCGGGGACGTTATTCTGCGTGTGCGGGGCTTCCGTGATCACGCTCTACAAGGGGCCGGTGATCTACAGCCCCGCGCCGCCGCTCATAGTCGCCACGCCGGCGCCGGTGATGGGGGGTGACGGCGGCGGCGGTAAGAGTTGGACCCTGGGGTGCATATTCTTGATCGGTCATTGTTTGTCGTGGGCAAGCTGGCTCGTCCTCCAGGCTCCCGTCCTGAAGAAGTACCCAGCCCGCCTCACCGTCACCTCTTACCAGTGCTTCTTTGGCGTCATCCAGTTCCTCATCGTCGCCGGCTTCTGCGAGAGGGACCCACACGCTTGGCTCGTTCACTCCGGCGCCGAGCTCTTCACCGTCTTCTATGCTGTAAGTTATTTAGTTCACTCCGGAGTCATCATGTTTTAGTGCTATTTAAATAAATTGCTCACTTACTTTTTTATTATTTCTCACCGACCTCATCTAATATACTAATTCCAATTTCATTAATGATATCTTAGTAAACTTTCACTTTTTTTACTCTTCTTAGTAAACTTTCACTTTGAGATGGTAACATTTAGAGTAAAAATTTATGCACCGATGCCTTTGTTCAGGGAGTGGTAGCCTCGGGAATAGCATTTGCAGTACAAATATGGTGCATAGACCGGGGGGGTCCGGTCTTCGTGGCGGTTTACCAACCGGTCCAGACTCTGGTGGTGGCGCTCATGGCTTCCCTGGCCCTTGGTGAAGAGTTCTATTTGGGAGGGTATGGATGTCTTTTACTTCAACTATCTACACATGCATCACTTGTTTAAGATATTCTCCTTATTTACTTTATTTTTATCTTTATGTTAAAAAAATCAGTTCCAAAGTTCTTTCTTCTTTTTGGGATTACAAAATCATTAGTCATCACACAAGTCAATATTACTGTACACCGAGAACTCCTTTTGTCTAAAAAAAAAAGTGAATAATTCGTTTACACCAAAGTGAGTCTTTTTAGTAACATAAAAACAGTAGTATTTCTTGGAATGTTAGAATATATATAAAAAAATCAAATTCACATCCATAAACTTAAGTTTTTGGTAAAATTGATTTTTGGACATGATATTATACTCTTGTTGACTAAGAACAGAGGTCATCAACTCGAAACTCAGTACCACCTAATTTAAAAAATATACATAAAAAATTTTCTCGGCGGCAAATTTTTTTAGTTAAGTTGGTTCTTTGACACGGACATAAATAAATAGGAGAGATTGTTATAAAATATACGGAGAATATGGAGTGCCAATACAAATCAACCTAAATAAATTTCGACCAATAACTAAAAAATTTAAATTTCTCATTAATATAAAAATTATTTCTTTAAATTTTTAACATACACTTTTATAAAGTTTTTTATCATTTTTTTTAAAATTGAATTACTCGGTATAATGCTAGATGAAGCCTTTAAACGTTCACGTAGGAGACCATAAATAATTTAACTGGACAATTAAATTGTCACAAAAAAATTACTTGCTCAAAATAGTTTTTTTGACAAATACTACCATCGAAATTAAAGTACGAAACAGCTATGTGTGTTCCTTGTTTGGTTCTCCGCTATATAATATTATGAGCATCCGCACAATGACTTAACGACAAACAAATGCTTGTTCATTTTTTATATTTTTATATTTTTTATATTTATATAATTGAATTTTTGGAAGAAACAATACCCCGACAACCCGCCATACTCCAAATCATTTCGTTATAGATCCATCACTGCTTTTTCCATCAACCATATATAAAAAATCCCATTTCAATTCAAGTTTTTACTATTTATTGTAAATGACACTTGATCTATAAGTAAATAAATAAAACTATATGATATACTCCCTCCGTCCCTCTAAGATGTTCTCATTTTGACTTTTGGTGGTTTTTAAGGAAAGTTGAAAAAAGGTGAAAGTTTACTATAATACCCTTAATGAAAATGAGTGGAGTGTATTAAATGAGGTGGTTGGGGTGTAATAAATAAAGTAAGTGAGGGTAGTTGTGGTATTTTAATGGTTAAAAAATGAAATGAGAAGATCTATTGTGGACAAAGAAAAAGGGCTATTGGGAAGATCTATGGTGGACGGAGAGAGTACTAAAACACCAAAAACGACATCAAAGATGACATTGGTTCAATTTGGCATCAGCATTGGAGATTAGCGTTTATGTTTTGAAAATACTATCTGACAATAATCTTTAATGTTAGCGTTTTCAGAATTAATCTACACCATTAAAATTTTATCCAAAAAACACTAAGGTCCCGTTTGATACATGGAATTCAAACTATGGAGTTGGAATTGGAGACTTCAATTCCAATTCTGGTGTTTGGTAGCACAAAAATTATGTGGATTTAGAATTGATAGTCCAAAAAATGAATTAAAATTGACAAAATTCATTTCTATTGAATTGAATTCCATGAAATTTCAATTCCAATTCCACCAATTCCTTATACTCCCTCCGTCTCTAAATAAAGTTCCATTTTTGACTTTTTGAGGATTTAAGGGAGAGATATTTTTGTGTTGACTTTCCAAAAATACCTTTGATGTGATGTGTAAAAGTAAGATGTGATAGATAGATTATTAGTAAAAAAGTATGATGTGATAGTTAGGGTATGAAAAAGTAAGGGGTAAAAAGGATTTTTTAAGGAAAAAGAAAAATTTATTTAGGGACAAAGAAAAAACGAAAGAGGAACTTTATTCAGGGACGGAGGGAGTACCAAACAGACTCTAACGCTAATTAAAAATATTATTCTCAAACAAGACCATTTCTAGCTATTATCTCACATATTATAATTATGTGTGTAAAAATTTATAAAGAACTGTTAATTAAGAACGGGAACTCTGTAAGTCTGATCTTTACAAATTAAACTAAAGATGAATTACTAATTAATGATCATTTTGGGGGGGTTTGAAATGAACGGACAGAATCATCGGAGCAGTTCTGATCATAATAGGACTATACCTTGTTTTATGGGGCAAGAACGAGGAAGCAAAGTTTGCCCGGTCCGCAGCGGCGGCTACACTGTCCACGGCGGAGCACAACCTCCATTTCAATAAGCCCTCTCTCGCTCAGCCTCTCCTCCCGTCACCGGAAAATGCTTGACCGGCGGGGCACTAGCTCTGCCGCTTTGGTTTTATTTATTTGCATTAGATATATTAAAATTAAACTGCTGGAACATTCAAATGGTAAAAAAGGAAAAAAACAGAAAAGAAATGCTCTGTTAATTTACCTTGTGTGTGTGTATGAAAAGCTCCATGTTTTTAGGGTTTTGTTTTGTTCTTCTCTTTTTGGACTTTGGGATAAAGAAAAGTTCATATTGAATGAAATGCTTACGCATACTAGACTATATTATGAGCAAAATAAGTATTTATTTACTACTTAAATAAGCATTTGTTTTTTCAAATAAAAAAA
The DNA here is from genome assembly GCA_003260385.1 of Cuscuta australis. Classification (NCBI taxonomy): domain Eukaryota; kingdom Viridiplantae; phylum Streptophyta; class Magnoliopsida; order Solanales; family Convolvulaceae; genus Cuscuta; species Cuscuta australis. Next base: position 2,270,504 of record NQVE01000194.1, read on the forward strand.
TATATTTTTGCGTGAGAAGATTCACAAAAATGATATGCAACCAAGATGCACCTAAGAAGCACTTTAAATGTATACCAAAAGAACAAATGCAATCCAAAGTCAAAATTAACTTGTAGGGTGCAATTGAAGAAGGTGGGGGATGTTCGGGTTGGGAGTGGGGTTTTTACGGGGGTAGATTGGGTAGGAACCGTCAATTTTACGAACAAGGCACCGGAGCGCTCCCGGGTCATCCTATGACATGGGAACCCCACCAAAATAATAAATATCCAACTTAAATTATAATGAAGTATAATACATTATACATTATATATATGATGAATCTGTTTTTTGAAATAACCTTTACAAGCCTTTATTTCGTATTAAAGTCTCCTTTTGTTAAAGGTCTACATGTCATGATAAATAAAGGGCTTCTAAAAAAGTCATGATCATGATATAAAAAAAAGGGGCTAACCGATTATGTATCGAAATGTCAAAAGAAAATGAGTGCACTCTATAAAATAAGCTTTCACAAGTCCTATAAAGGAGCTTAGTGTACGAAATGTCAAATTTATAACCAACTATGAGTCTTGATAAAGAAACTAAGGTTTTAAATGATTACTCCGTGTAACATTTAGGCCCCGTTTGGTACATGGAATTCAAACTATGGAATTGAAATTGAAGACTTCAATTCCAGTTTTGGTGTTTGGTAGCACAAAAATTATGTGAATTTAGAATTGATAGTGCAAAAAATGAATTGGAATGAGCAGAATTCAATTCTATGGAATTGAATCCAATGGAATTTCAATTCCAATTCAATTCCAATTCCGTCAATTCTGTATACCAAACGGACCCTTAATATTATATATGGTACAGAGCATAGTATTTTTCTCTATTATGTTTTTAAACATCAATATGAACTATACACTATTCATTTTTAAAAATTCTTTATGAATTATTTGAATTTTCGTAAACAAAGTTCAAAATTATGTACGTTTGAATGTATAAACACAATACGTTTGAATGTAAAGTTTATCTCCAACATCCTATATGAAAAAGCATGCATCGTTCAAATGTTTAGCATTAAACATTTGAATGTATCGAGACACGATGCAACTATTCGCACAAAATTACAAAAAGAATTGTTTGTATATGAATAGCTATTTGCTTGAGAGCAAACATTTGCATTTCACACAAGCAACATTTCGATTCAAATTTTGCTTATAAATAGATGGCTTCAAGGTATATTTTGGCATACAAAACTTCCATACTCGTTCTTGATTACTTACGTCTTTTCGAATGATGTTTTTTTTGGTATATGCCGAAATAACTTTAATCTCGAAGCAGGTAATTAGGATTTGCTAAGTCTATCAAGTTCATCCCCACATTCTTCGGATACCTATTTTTGTAATGTTGCGACACAACATTACTACCCATCCCAAATTACCAATACAAGCTAGGGTGGTGCGAACTCGTTAGCTTCAAAGGTGTTTCTACGAACACACACACAGATATATATATGCAAAAAATGAGAACTTGTTTTGTTAAGATTTATATTTGAATTGTTTTTTTTATAAATATTGGTAAGTTTCTTAATGCTTTGTTACCATGTATATTTGAATTGTGTTTTATTAAATTCTTGTTTGTGTTAAGACTTTTTGGAGGTTGAGATGATTAGATGAATTTGAGGAACCTGGATTTCTGGAGGGTCGTTGGAGCTTTTTTAAAAAAGCACTTTTAAAAAAATGGTTTCAAGCAATGTAAAATGTGTTTTCTTTTTCATTCTTAAATATATTTCTCAAGATTTTTATACATAAATATTTCTAAGAATTCAATATAACTTAATCACTTTGGTTTCCTCGGAATTGAATGTCCATTGTTATGAGATGACATTGAATACCTAAAGTGCCCCGTTTGTACACACACTAGGCCATATTAATACGGGCCAAACAATCAAAAACTTTTATTACACAGCACTCTTATTAAAAGCTCTACTGCCAAATCCAAACATAATCCATTAACAAATCCAAACATGAGTTGATATTTTCCACTCTTCATCTCCTATATCATTCTTTCTTCTCCTCACCATTTATGAAAATTATCCCTCCGAGCCAAACACAGGGTAAAAGTTCTAACTACTTCAGCTAATTAAGAAAGATGTAAACGAAAGGATACACTGATGTCACGCATATAAGTTATTATTTATATTTGAACTACGTGTACGCTTTAATAGTGTATACACACAGGTAGCACATATAAATCAACCTACATTCACGAGATGTATGACATATCACGTACCTTACACAATAATGAATTCTAGCTTTTATGAAAGCTACCCTTAGTCCGGAAACAAAACTGCCAAAAGTAAAAGAATGATGAGAAAACAACACATATTGAAAATCACAAGTATAATAATTAGGTTGGGCAAAATTTGCATCACCAAGATATATATTACACAAATGGCCTAGAGGAAAATATAATGGACAATCAGTGATTCAGTAAGTGAGTGTATGCAACCACCATATTATCATTTCGAGGTAATGTGATTAGCAAAATGAGAGTGAAGTAGTGAAGTCATTATGGTGGGCACCACGGCCCCAATTGAAGTGAACCTTAATTTCTTTCGATGGGATATCTTCAAGAAGAGGTTCAATGTTTCCTAAAAATCTAAACAAGTTGAGAATTTCTAACCAAACAAAGAAAATAATACAATTAGTAAATGAGTAAATTAACCAAAAAATGTCAATAAAAGGCTACAATAAAAGGAGAAGAAGCTTGAGAAATTCATGTGGGTTAGTGCTCGACAGTGATCAACAATTTCACAGAAGCAGTTTGAAGACATCAGAAACGAACAATGATAAGGAGAGATATTCAAAGGCTACAAAAGTAGAGTATCGATGTTTTACTGTACGAAAGGGTAATGCTAATTACTAAGTCCTGGAAGCTAATATAGCATGACAGCATAAAAAACATATGAAGAAATTCATGACAAAGTAAAATGTAACCTATCCTCAATTATGTATATATAATCATTATATTCAATGTTTATGTACACACATACACCCAATGAACCATAATTAAATTTCTTTTTACATTTGGGATGGTTTGCACCATTGCATGCATGGTTTCTAGAATCAAATTCTAATACAAACCCTGTACCAAGTTCTTTCTGAATTGCTTCCTAAAACTATTGATTGATTTGTTGTCGGGTTGAGAACAAATTTTTGCGGAACCCCAATTAATTTGATGAGATGAGAGCATGCAAAAGAAAGAACCAAATCAATGTCTTGTTGAACCTAACAAAAGAAATTCGTTCAATGATAGAAAAGGGATTCATTCAACAACTCATTTGCATTCAAAACTCCATGATGACTTAGCTTTTTCATGTAATGACCACTAGTTAAATATGTAGCATATGAGCTTAACATTACCTTGTTTGGTGGCATGGTGTAGGGATCATCGAAAGAGAAATTCACATAGAGATCATAATTATATATCTTTTTGTTATTATCAATAATATTATTCTATATCGTTTTTCACATTTCTTGCTTTCATTTAGTTTGTGATTTTTAAAGCTTTATTTATAGGCTCATAGAAAAAAACAACCTTCATTTACCAACTAAAATTGGGATTAAACTGCTTAGATGATATGTCAGAGATGTTAAAAAAACATAATGAGGAGAGCTGAAAGTTCGTATTTTTTAACACTTATTTCTGTGAACATAATTATACCTATTGTGTTGAATTCGTCGTTGAGATCTGTATTATTAATCAAACTAAGAACGTTTCCATGTTAAATTTGACAAAATTTATAAACTAGTGATTCAAGTATGTAACTAGGTAATACGTTTACAAGGTTTTATCAAGTTTTCCATTCATGATTTGATCATTATTACATAATGATCATTATTACAAGGTTTTAAGTACAAACTAAAAGCCGTCATACATAATTTACTTGTATTAATGCTTAAAGTAAACCTTTAAAGTACTTAAGGTTTAACCTCAGGTCTTCTCTTTGACATTTTGATTTTATATTTGGTCCTTCAAAATCTTTCTCTCCCTTTTAGAGAGATGTAGCTATATATGGTTACAAAATCTTAGCCCAACTAATATATAGAATGCCTAATAAATAATATATTTTCTTTTAATTAAATAAAATAACCGAATAGATATTCGTAAATAAAAAAAATATTCATTCATTTTATCCAAATCAAAACTTTTAGATACTATTTCTTCCGCAATTAGCCTATGAACATTTTTCTCTTTCTAACAAAAAATAGTTTAACATATTTCTAGAATATTATTTTACATGTACATAAAAATTGCTAAATAATTTAACTCCTAGTTGGGATGTTAGTCATGCAAGCTTAGTAGTTAGTACTTAATTATCACTGCAATAGAAGGAAGAGATTATACCATGATTTGTAATCATAATAAATAATGTATATCACATTTAAACATACTCAATAGCATTGATCCTATTAGTATTTCAAACTGTTTCCTATGATGTTTGCATGATTCCTCTTTTCTATTTGTTACATAAATTACAGCGTGTAAGCCATGCTCGAACATGTAATGTGTACACTAGTCCTTCCTAACAACATATATACGCTAAGATGATTTTAGATGCAAGTAATAGCAAACAAAAGTAATAGATCTTTTCAATTTTTTGGGGATAGGTCCATCTGTCAAATATTGTATAAAGTGATGTGCCTGTAAGCAAGACCTCTAGGATGTTTATTGAAGTGTATTGAAGTGCTGGAGGGTGATACATCTATGATTGACACAAATGGATTTCATATAGCTTTCTAACAAAATACTAAACTTCACTTGAATATCACTTAAGAAAATGTTATCTAACTATTATATTGTGACACTCATTTGTTTCACTGAGAGATCTGGGCAGGACTAGACCTCCAATACTTGGTGAATTCTTGTCATTAATTCAATATTTGCTTACTAAACCAACAATAGCAGAAGTTTGTTATGTGGCACAACTCCCTAAGTTAAAGTATCATTAATACTACTTTGCATTTACACATTTTAATTTCCATGTCTAGAATTTATTTTCATTTCATTGTTAAGAACCTTTGTTTTACAACAAAGTCAATACAACAAAGTCAATGATATTGCAGTGTTACACACAATTTACAATATATGAATCACTCCGATTTTAAACTAATTGTAAAAATTCAAGAACTAAGAATATATCCGGAATATCAACCTCATTGTTCATGGCTCTAAATTGTCAGCCATGACAATGATGCTTCCAATCATGTATTTGATAGTATTTTTATTATGAAATTGCACGAAAAAGCAGTGAGGTATTTCCACGTAAAAAATTAGTTTATAAAATATTGGTTTAAATGTCTACCACAAGATCACATATTCACGATGTGATGGTGTGTGTTTTGTTTGGCTTTGTAGCTTATCTCTTCAGTCAAATGGTGCATTCCTATAGACATAAACAAGATATTGTTTGTAATGACGAAGTCATGACTCTCAAGTAAGTTAGAACATATGCTTGTTATAATGTTTAAATTCGATGACAATAAAAAGGTTCAATTTTGTTAGGTATTTCAAATGACGAATCATGACAAGTAAGAAATCTTCTCCTCCCTATTCTTTTGATGTTTGTGTTATTGGGTATAAGTGGGGACGATATGAAGGTGTGTTCGCATAATATAAGATTGTGTTGATGTGCAATTTAAATGATACTAAGTATATATGAGTATGGATTGCAAACTAATTTTGAAAAAAAGTTCAAGTTGAAATATAATTTCTTGAGGAATTGAATGAAAAACATAATATAAATGATACTAAATATTTATGAGTTGTGATTTCAATCTAATTTTGAACCAAGACAATGAAAGTTGCAACCTGATTTTGCATCAACTAAAGACTATAAATCTCCCATTAGTTAATTTGTTTTTTGTAATCTACACAGTTTATGATTTTCTCCCATGTAAGGTAAGGGAGATATCAATCTTTAATATATTATGAAATCAGATTGCAACTTTGATTGTCTTTGTTCAAAATTAGATTGCTATCACAAGTCCCAAAAATTTAGTATCATTTACATTATCTTCCCATATTGTTCTTTCTTAACAAAATTACTGTTTGTTGAAAGTTATATTGCAATCACAACTCAAGTATCAAATATACTTGCATAAACATGCAAACAAACCCACAATCATACCATCCCAACTTTTATCATACACTTCCCAACAACACAAATAGAAAAACAATAAAAAATATTTCTTACTAATCAGGAGAAATACCTAACAAAAAAGAACCATGTCATTGTGCTGGAGAAGTTGCAACAATGTCAAAAAATAATTTGAAATCAATTAGCTACAAATGACAATAAAAAAATTTAGACACTACTATAGGTAGATGTTATAACATACTTAAGAGTCATGACTCAACCATTCTCGACAATATCTTACTTATGTCTATAGGAATGCACTATATGACTAATGACATAAGCTCAAAGCCAAGCAAAATACACATCATTGCATTGTGTATGTGTGATCTCATTAGTCACATAATCCAATATGTTACAGACTAGCCTTTTACATGTTGGTAATACCTCACTACATTCCAATGCAATTTCAAATTAAACACACCATCAAACACATGAATAGCACCTGCATTGTTATGCTTGATAATGTCATCGAGTACGCCATGAAAAATGGGGTTGATAGTTAAGGAGAAATCCATTTAGTCTTGAAATCTTCACAACTTGTTCAAAATTGAAGCAATCCATATTCCATATATTATAAGTAGTGTCTAGAAATGCAGTAACATAGGCCTCATTGTAAAACAAGAAGTTCTTAATAATGAAAAGTCGATCAACTCTTGACAAAAAATAGTCTGAGTAAATGCAAACTAATATAAACAATACATTAACATAGGGAAATGTGTCAGATACCAAACTTGTGCTATTGTTAGTTTAGTAAGACATTGCCACAATGACAAGCATTCACTCCCTACATGGATCTCTAGTACGACTCTCGATTCACCATTGCATAAGGCCTCTCGGTGGAACAAATTAGTGTCCTAATGTAAGCTAGTTGTATAATATTTTCTTGAAAAATATTCAAATGAAGCTCAGTATTTTGTTTGGAAGCACTACGTCATCCATTTGTATCAACCATAGATTTATCACCCTTCAACACTTCAATAGACTCCATTAAACACCACAGAGGTTTTCTTTAAAGGCATATCAATTTATACAGTTTTTAACAAGTGGGCATGTAGGGTGGGCATGGGCCGGTCCGAGACAAGATTTGTACAAACCAGACTCAGCTTGTTTTTATTAAAACGGTCCGGGCTGGAACGGGATTTCAAAAATTTTAAAATTGAAAACAGACCTAACCCGGCTTGTTTGAAACGGGCCAATTCCACAGGTCAAAATGAGTCCAAACCTATCATGACACTAATATTAAAAAATAAAGTGATAATAGATTAATAATACATACATGGTCATTCACCATTAGTCCACAACAATGCACTACCCCTATTGTCAATTTTAAGTCATCTAACACAAAAAAGAGGCCTAAATGAAGACAAAACAATTTTAAGTCATCCAACACAATTTTTAATAATAACACAAAGTATTATAAAGCAATCCGGTCTAGGTCCTGGACAATTTCAAAATGGAGAACCGGACAGACCATAAAACCTATAAGGACCGGACCAACTCGGCCCGTTATAAATATTTGAAAAGAGGACCCACCCCTAACCCGAACCTAACCTGTCGGTTCGGTTCCGACTCCAGGTTTCTTGACCTGTGTGCCCACCCCTATGGACATGCCCACAGAAATTGAAAAAATCGAGAGATTTTATTTGTTATTACTTGTATCTAAAATCATCTTAGGCAATAAATGTTGTTAGAAGGGACCAGTGTATACATTTCGAGCATCGATTACACTATAATTTATGTAACAAGCAAAAAAGACCAATCATGCAAACAGAAAATAAAACAATACGAAATGCTAATATGATTGATGCTGGGGTCTATTGATATGTGATATACACTGTTTATTTGTGATTACAACACAACGTATGATCTCTTCATTTCTTTTGTGGTGAAAAATTAGGTACAAAGTTACAAAACATACAGAACTAGCATCTTAACTTGGAGTTAAAATTGTATTTATACATATGTAAAATGATATGCAAGAAATGCATTTCAATTAGAAAAAATATAGGCTGTTAGCCTAATTGGAAGAGTAATAGTATCTATGAGTTTTGATTTTGATGAAACGAATCCTAAAATATATGTGCTTTCAAAATATCTAAATAGATTATGATAGTTAAGTAAGCAAATTTATATCTGATTTATGAAGTTAAAATATTAGTTAGCTAACAAATACAGACCATATATAACAAAATCTATCTAAAAAAGAGAGTGATTTTGAAAGACAAAGCATGAAATCAAGAGGTCAAAGAGAAAACCTGATATAAAACCTTAAACTTAAAGCTGGACTTTAATCATTAATACAAGTAAATTACTCGGTATTTATTTGAAAGCATATACTCTGCACTCAATCTAAATGAAGATCAAACCATGAATGGGGTACTCAATGAAAATTGTAAACATATTATATATGGGCATACCCACTTTGTGATTCTAGGACAACATTAACATGAAAACATTCCAAGTTGGATTAATAATACATATCTCAACAACCATAAGTACAAAACAGGTAAAATCATGTTGATAAAATAAAGTTAAAAAATAAACTTTCAACTCACCTCATAATGCTCCTAAACATTTCCAACATGCCATTTGAATAGCTTAGTCCCAAACTTAGTTCGTAGATGAAAATTGCTAGTTTTGTTGGCCAACTAAAAAATATTTGAAAAAAAACACAAAGTGAAAGCAAAAAATGTGAAAAAATATGTAATAATATTAATGATAATAACAAGAATATATGCACAAGAAAGATATTTTTATTGCCATTTTAACTAACCCCTCTCAAGCCATCAAACAAAAGTGGAAACTTGTGTGGAGGACAAATGTTGAGTAGATCCACAGTATGAACCTTCATCACGTGAAGAAACAATGTAAAAAACAAAAAAAAAGTGTTTGAAGAAGACAATGATATATCGAGGTATGGACTGTTGAATAAATCGCAGCTTGAAATAAAAAATTTGTGCAAAGATATCGTGGTAGGGTAGGGCTTTAACATGCCTGATAAAGCAATAGAAGCGGGTTTGAACTAGATGTTTAATGTGAGTGATTATTTTTGTTTTAATGTCCTTTTTTATTTTTTCTTTCTATTCTTTGCTTTCCTTACTTGCTCTTAGTGACTATTGTACACTTTATTTCTTCTTTATATTATTTTTGTGTTTCATTCTTTTTTTCTTTCATATATTTTTCTCTATTTTCCTTAGAATGGTCATTTCTTTCTTTTCCTTTTTATGGTTTTTTGTTCTTTTAATTTCTCTATCTTTATGTGAGGTGTGAAGATATAAAATTGTGATCTCTGCATGAATTTTATGATCTCTATGTGAATTTCTCTTGGGATAGTCCATCCAACCATCCTAGGAATGTGGTCTAACATCACCTACAAGGTAATGCTAAGTTAATTGAAAATGACATATGAGACAAATTTAACTTGTGGTCATCACATGGAAAAGCTAATTCATCATGGAAAAAACCCCTACAAAACGGGGGTGGGTTGGCCGAGGCGGTCAAGCAGAGCCGCAGAGTAGTAGACCAGTGGCAAGGCGAAGTGGCTGACCTGTGGAAGACTCACTGATCCAATATGGAAGGACAAAGAAAACTTGTTGAAATGGGCTGAGAAGATGATCTAATAGACATTGAGTGACACAGACTATTTTTTTAACCCAAGACTCATACAAGGTATTTTTTAAAAATTGAAACAGGATGAACCGCTGATCCACGTGCGCTTTTTTTTAGTAAAACGGTGTCATTTTACTTAAACTAGATTCGAACTCGTGTGTTGCACGATGAGTGGTTTATTCCAAAATATAAAGTATAAATTTGAGAACTTGATAATATAAATATCAAAATGCAATTTTAAATGCGAGGATAAATATATAGTCAACATAACATAATTTTGTGTTAGTGGAATGTATAATAAAATACATTTGGAAATATACTATTATATCAAAGTATATGTTTCCCCCAATCCAAAAACATTACCTTAATACTCCCACCATCGCGATGAGTTTGTCCACTTTTCCTTTTTCGGTCATCCCGATGAGTTTGTCTACTTTCCTTTTATGACAAAGTTAGAATGAGTTGCATTGCCATTTTACCCCCGATCTACAAATATGTCCCTCCCATGTGGTTGGGCGATCGTTGCTCTAGCAATAAACACTTTCGCAATGGGTTGATTTCTTCACCGATTCACTTCGATTTTGTTTCCATCTGTCAGATTTCTTCTATCATCTGTCATTTTTTGCCCATCGAAGTATTATCATATGAATTTGCAATCCTATTTGAAGAAGCACTGATTAGATAGTTTTATTACTCTACTAAGGGTAACTTAGTCATTTCAGATACTTATTTCCCGTGTCTTGGTTCATAAGCCAAAAGCGAAGTGGACAAAGTGATTGGGACAGAGGGAGTATTTGTTTAGAAGAACTGAAAATTTCCAAACCAAAAAGTAAAAGATACTTGGAACAGAAGCAAAAGAAACTGAGAAAGCTTCATCTGATGGAGGTGGTATACCTTGCATAATAGATGACCGTATGATACTCGAACTGCTAAAACCCTCATAAAGTGTGTTGTTTTAATAGGATTCCATCATACTTTATACTTGGTATAATCAACCTTCAAAGGTAACATTCTCTAGTCTCAACCTAAGTAAATAACATAATATACCTAAGAAATAACATCATGTAAAGTCTCTTTCGCATTGAGCTCAAATATCTTTTAAAATTGGACAAATACATTTCAAACTAAAATTGAGTTCAATGTATGCATATTCCCCATTGCAAACCAAAACAAATATATTGAAACATGTGTATTTAATATGTAAAAATCTAAGTAAAAAAAATTGTATTTTGATTGATTCAAATCATACTAATATATAAAAATTTCCATTATCAGAAAATTACTGGTCAGAAAAATATTTTTAAAGATTGAATCTTAAAGAGAAAGGCAATTTGGTATTTTAACAACAAAAGGTTGCAATGCTAACCTTACCTCAACAGGAACTGAGAGCGGATTATTTATATTTGCAATTATAACCATAATATGAACACAATCAATGACAAACCATTAGTATCTAATTTTCTTGATTCTGTGGAGGCAGTCTGTTTTCTCTTCATAAAATGTGTTATACTTAAAACAAAATGTTATGCATTTGTGGAAAAAAATATCTTTTTCACATATAGTCGGAGCTGTGTACCATTGTATATTGTTTGTATGCTGATGATAAAATATAGTGCATTTCATTCAAAAAAAATCTTTTTATGGGACTGGATGGAATATTATTTAGTAGAAGAAAAATGCTAGAGACCTTCATCTGTTACCACATACTAAGATAATTCATCAACTAAGGCAAACTTTTTTCATAAATTGCTAAACATCTACCAACACAATTGCTAACGATCTGCCATATTAGCCTCTAAAATCTACCCAAAATCTGACAGGAATGGGGCAACTTGGGGGATGTAGAGAATTTGATTTTAGTAGAAGAAAATTGCTAGAAGAGCATCGTGTCTTAACACATACTCCCTCTCCTATGAGAGTCCATCAACTAAGTGCAACTTTTCTAAAATTACTGATCATCTACCAAACCAATTTAGTAAAGCATACTCTGCCGGAAAAGGGTTGAAAGAGGAAAATTACCCCGAGAATTTACCCAGAATCTTAAAGGAAATGGGAGGAGAGTGGCAATTGCAATATGTGTTTCCTACCATACAAGCTGATATTCCTAAGCCCAAATTTGAAATAAAGAAATGATGAAACGTAAAATTTTGCATAGGAGTCATTATTACATTTAATTTGTGGATTTGGTTTGTTGGAAAATAAGAGACATTGTGTGATTGTTTTTCCATATAAGTAAAAAGTAAAAAAAAATTAGTCATGTCAACCTTTAACTGTTTACAGTAATCAATCATCATTTCACTCGGAGGTTTTATTAATCCTTGGCCATGAGCCCTAATCTCGGATCAAGATTTTGGTATACATCCAATTACCCAAATCATTCTTCCTCTCCGAATCCAAAGGCTTTAAAGAATATCCATTACCAGGTGGACTTTCCTCTTCATTTTTAATTTTAAATAGACTTTTAAGTTTTAGAACTTTATCCTACAAAAGTAGAGACAAAAGGAAAGCAAACCCAATTTTGGTCTTATAATAGACCCTTGCCTTTCAAAAAAGGAATTGGCAAAGAAGAGATGTCATATAAAGCAACACATGGGTGAGTTTTAGCTGTGGGACATCTATCAAGCTTCATCATATAATATTATAATTCCTTGTCCAAATTTCAGATCAAAATCGATTGAAGAAACAGTACTAGAAATAATGGCAGGCTTCCATTATAAACGCACAACCTTTGGTTGCAAAAACAGAAGTGTAGGGTAACATTCGTCGATAAGCCAAAACACCCTGCCATTGCAACCAACAGCTTCAATTCCTCCCATCCAACACATATTTTCCTACGTGGTGACAAGCAAATATCAATTGCAACTCTAAGTCAGCACGTGACACTGAATGCAATCGTGTTGTCCTCACAGTGCCCCAAATGCAGTTATTTTATGTTATTAACATTTATAATAGAATAAGTTAGGGTCATTTGTTTTAACGGGTTAAATATATTAATTTATATATGTAAGTTACTAAGTACTCCCTCCGTCAAAGTTGAAGCTTTCAGTTTTGCCTTGGCACGGTTTATAATGTAATACTCTTCTCTCTCAGTTTGTCCTCTTTGACTTCCATCAGACCCATCCCCTCTTCCCTCTTACCCACCCCGCCCCATCACCTAAACTAATTTCTCAGGAACATCTCTCTCTGAAATTCACTTTCATTGCCACACCTCCTCCTCGTTTTCTTAACTTCTTCTGAATCGTTTCTTGAACAAAGAGTGAAACATCTGAATAAATTGGCCAATTAACATTGCGATTTTAATGAACAAAACTCAAAAATTTTATTGAACGAAATTACTAATTTGGCCAATTAGTAGACTTACCAAATGATCTATGCAATGGAATGGTTTCTTGAACAAAGATATCTATCGAAAGTTCCTGGATTTGGCCAATTAACTTTGCAATTAACTAATTAGAATTCATTTCTTCCCAAACAACCCAGAAGAGTTAGAGGAAGAAACAGCGAGGAAGGCGTGTGACGATTGACATAGTAGAAAGAAGAAGAAGAAAGAAGAAGAAACAGGAGGAGAGGGGTGTGTCGTGTGCGGGGGCTGACGAAGAGGAATAAGGATCTTACGATCTTGGCAAGTTTGACTACCCATGAAGACGTGTTTAGAAGGATTATTAGGTGAGCTGAAAGATTGTACTACCCATAGTTATCACGGCGTCGCCTAGTCGTCGCCTAGGCGACGCCTAGGCGTCGCGGCGCCCTCCAGATCTCGCCTTGGTTATTCGACTCGCGTAATTTTCAATTCCTCGCCTAGGCGTCGCTTTTCGGACGACTTGGCGTCCTGGCGCAGCGCCTTTGTCGACTAACGCCGTAAACATGGTCGTCAAATTCCAGATCTGGATCTTCTAATTCTATATCCCAGATCGACTTAGGGTTTGCTGCGAAGAAGACCATACGATCCTAGATCTTCTCCGATCAGATGCGAGAGAGTCGAGGGTTAACATTCGAGAGACAGCCGACCCGACCCGACCCTTTAATTTCGACGGAATTCCCAGCGGCTAGCACTATTCCCGTAGGACTTCAACTTTTTTTTTCGGCTTTTCAGCTTCTCTTAATTCCCCAGCGACTAGCACGCCCTATTTTCCTTTAAAATTAACCTTTTACCATATATTTTCTTTAATTAAAAGATGTCTTCTACAAGTGTTTTTTTATATTTTCTATTTTGAAAAAACATATATATAATATAATACTCCGTAAAATAAAATATAATATAATATAATATAATATAATATAATATAATATAATATAATATAATATAATATAATATAATATAATATAATATAATATAATTTATATATATATACATATACATACATATATATACATATATATATATATATATACATATATATACATACATATATATATATATATATATATATATATATATATATATAATTTGTCGCCTAATCGTCGCCTAGGCGCTCGCCTAGGCGTCTAGGCGTCATGGCGATACCTTGGCGCCGCGCCTTGCCTTGGCGCCGTGATAACTATGGTACTACCTCCGTCATTATTTCAAGTCAAGAAGAATGGAGACTGTATTACATATCAACGAACTCAATAGCTTTTTTGGTATTTCATAATGTTTCTATTTTAATTTGCATGATTTCCTTTTTTTGTTTGTTCCATGATTTATAAAGTGTAATTGCTGCACATGATAATATAGTGTATAAACTAAATCCCCTTTGGTCGTGTAGTGTCAAGCTCATCTTCGACACAAAGAAAAAGTAGAAAATTGGCTCTAGCTAAAATTTGATACAAAACTATTTCGAAATCCGTTCTTGATAAAATTGCTGAAATTGTAAAAGACTTCAATGGTAAAAGATCATAGTTGTTAATGGCGATCGCCATTTGGCTTATGGCGCCTAAGGTGAAGTGGCGAGGTCTTTCTGCCACACCAAGATAGGGCGAGGCATTGTAAAAAGCCGCGCCATGGCGGTCGCCATTCACGTCAGGATTTGTGGTGAGAAGCGCACGCCATCTTTGCTCTACGTTCTGAGCGACGCAAAAGGTGATCTGAGCGACTGAGATCCTTGGCAGAAGCTTTGGATTGCTAGATCTAGGCGGTCCGATCTTTGGAAATAATCTGCGGGTTGACACACACACACACACACACACACACACACAAATATACATATATGTTCACCATTTGACCGCCTGCCTCTCATCACGCTTTTCGCCATAAAAAAGGTCTTCTCACCAGCCCCTTGCCACTCGCCATTAACAACTATGTAAAAGATACAATGACAAGTTTGGACCAATATGTTTGGGAACTGCACTAATGACTATTACCAAATAAAAATGGAAAATAAGGAAATTAGCAATTTATTTTCACACATCAAAAAGGAAAATGGGTAATTCATTTTCAAATGAAGGGAGTAATGTAAATATAATTCCATTTGATTCATCTTGAAATGAAATATTAAAATAGTGTAAGAGAGAGAGGAAAAGATTTTGAAGCACAAAGCATGAAATCAGTGTCAAAAACAAAACTTGGGGTGAAACCTTGAGCACAAGGAAAATAGCAACTACCCTTTTTTCTTAATTTTCCAGGGGTATTGTGAGTTGACATACTATGTTGTCCACACCACACTCAGGACAACTTCATTCACCTCATTTTTTACATTCTCTTGTAATCAATTAAAATGGCATATCTCATCTTTAAAAAAGCTAAACATATTAATCATCATTATCATCAGGATTTGTCTAACTTATCATCATCCATCAATGAACTTCCACTAATCTTTATTAGACTTGCAAAATTTAAAAAAAAATCTATAAAAAATTTAAATGAGCATAATATAGTGATTAACATGCTATGTGAGTACTTAGGTAGGGTGAGTACATTCGCAAACAATCACCCAAGGGTGGAGGAATCAAACCCTCAAAAACTAACTTTTAGATAACATTGACCATTCCGGCAACAAAGTTAGAGAGGGTACTCACTTACAGAGAGTGGTGGTGAATCAAATGACATGGTCTCCATTGGGATGCACTGCAATGCTCACGGGATCAACTCCTTTCTCAGACAAATACTTGGCCTACCAATCAAACCCATAAATAAACAAAAGATTCCATAAGTTTTGAATAGTGCAGAGAGTAATTCTATTTTGGACAAAGGGAGTATAAAATTTTGTGTGACCAATACAATTCTAATATTCTATATCAATTTCTTAATTATACTAAAGGATTTGGAATTGAATTAAAATTCTTAATTCAATTCCATCCAATTCAATTTCATAAAATTTCAATTCTAATTATGTGTACCAAATGAGGCCTAAAGATCTTTTTGCAGATATTAAATTTCTTTTCTTAATTGAAACATGTTTAGTTAGTTTAGAGTACACGTAGCCACTGACTTACCTGGAAATTAGATTACCAGTCATCCTTGTGCTAGCCATCGTCTATAATATGAACCCTCCAAAAACTGATATAATAAAGCAAATTCAATTAAAACCCTCTAAAACATGAAAACGGAAGTATTTGGGCAGGGTTCAACAGTAATTGAAAAGCATGAAAACAAAAGTATTTGGGCAGTGCACCCTAAAATGAACTCATGTTTTTCAGATAATACCGCAACTTCAACAGTACACCCTAATAAAACAAAGTACTTATGGCAGATAGGTGAACTGTTTTTTCAGACTGTATATTCAATAAATATAAAATGCAGCAAAGAATCAAAATGGGCCTTTTTAGCTACTATTCTTAAATTGAAATACAAAGTTGCTGAGAAGATAAGATTAAACAATTCTAAATAAATTCATGTTCAAATGCAAAAGTAAGATTTATAAATCATACGGAGTAAATGAGTAAACTAACCCATATGAATTGAGAGTCTGAATCGGGATTGAAACTTAAATTAGGACGAAAAACTGAACAAATTTGTGATGAAATTCAACTGCATAGAATACCTCGATGAAGATTGTCATAGACGGTGAATTTCCCGCAAGAACGTTAAAAACGTCAACCCCGCGCTTCAAAGGGAACTAGAAGAGAGATGTACGACTGCGGAATGTAGGGTTCTTCTTCAACTTCAAAATGAAGCAGAGAGTCGGACCATTTAGAACAGATTATTATGGCGGGGGGGTTTGAAAGCAGAGAGGGAGAGATGGAGATGTGATAAGAGGAGAAGGAGACGAAGGAATGGGAGTCTAGGCATACCCTACCCGTAGATAACTCACGGGCCATTGAAATTTGGGCCAAAGAAATTGGTACAAGAGTAACTAGCAAAAAATACTTGTTTTTTATTCGAGATCCGATTCAGAAATATTGGGATTTGATCAAAGGTTTTGTTAATGGAACCAAAAATTACCCGTTAAAAATGGGTCAAATTCGACTGAACCCGACCTAGCCGACCCGCTAATGTTATAAAAATAAGATTTTAATTATATTTCTTTGCTTACTACTCGTTTTTAATGTATAAATTTATATTTTCATACAAAATTATAATGATATTGCATTATTATCTTACTTTTTTCAAAATTTTCTACATATTTTGTTTTTTTATTCATAATATTGACAATATGTCATAAAAATTACTTAAAATTTCAAAAAATAAATGAAATTCATAACTCATTGGGTCGACCCGAACTCGATGACATTGGGTCATAAACATGTAGCTCTCAACATGAACCTGAAGTAACTTGAACCCAAGGTGATCGGCCGAACCTGACCCGATCGACCGTTTTGCCCGCTCTAAGAATTACTAATGTAAAATTTACTTGTTACTCAGTCTGTTTCAATTTTAGTTATTTGTTTAGTATTCATGGGATCAAACGTTAACTACGTTCTTGACCCATTTTTGTGACTCATTTAAGAACATAATATAGTCTTGTCATCTCTTGTTTTGTATTACCTCCGTTCACCAAAGTAGTTCTTATTTACTATTTAAGGGTGCTCAATAATTTTTTGTTGTATATGCATTTTTATTAATCATTTGATAAAATAAAATATTCTTGTCATCACTTATTTTGTAGAACTTTTGATGTAATTTTTAAATATGTAAATTAGACCTTTTATTTTTTTACCGATTTGTAAATAAAATCATTAAAAAAAGATGAGATTTTGTATGTAAAAACAAAATAGTACGGAATAATAGTTTTGGGGAACGGATGTAGTAGAACTTTTGATGTAGTATTTTTAAATATATATAAATTTTACTTTTTTAATTTCTTAATTACCAATTTTCAAATAAATTAAATTAAAAATAACTTCACTCAAATCTCGTAAACATAAGAACAGACGACCCTTTTTGGGAAGGATGAAGTAAAAAATTTATGTCAAAAGTTTTACAAAATAAAAGGTCACAAAATATAATATTATATTATTAAATAATTAATTAAAATACACAAATAAAAAAAGTTATCCAGAGGTAGATGGATAAAAAATTGCAATCTAATATGGGATGGACGAAGTAAAAAATAAGAATACTCCTATAAGGGAACAATATTTGAATATGAAAATATATTATACTTCTTATGTTCTAGAAAAATCCTTACAAGTTGATTTTTTGTTAAACTTTACAAATTGTGATTATAAATTATTAAAAAGTATATTCTGTAATTATTATAATTAAAATTAATAAACTTAGGTTCATTTTAATACGGAGTTCTAAAAAATTCTTTCTGATTTTCATGATCAATTTGGAAAACACTATTAAAATTTTAAATAAGATTATTTTGAAAATTCACTCAAAAAAAAAGTCCTTTGCATCAGAGTGATAAATTAGGAAACACAAAAAAAAATTGTTCACTCATTAAAGAAGGAAACTACTTAAGAACCCGTTTGATTAGTTTTTGAGATACGATAAGATATGAATTATGAAATTTGGCAAAAATAACATAGATTTTGAAATCTTAAATGGTGTTATTTGTAAAGATTTGAAATTATGGTTTAATTAGTGATAAGCGAGGGTGACTGGAAACGAGGTGGTTGGCATTGATGATTGTAGCTGGTGATGGAGAATGATCAATAGTTGAGAGATAAACCAACCCCCCTTATTGATATCTCCCAAATTCGGAAGATATCAAAACACTCCATTTGAAGGATTTATGACAAATTATCCAAATAAGAATAAAATCTAGTAAATAGTTCGATTCAATCTTTTAATGTAGTTCATCCCAGATGTTTTATGACCCCGTTTAGTGATCCCTACCCCATCCAAATTTTATCATGGTATCGAAACAGATTTTGGTCCGCCTCATTTGTTAAGTAGCAGTGTTTGTCTAAATATTCATTTCTAGCCTAGTTATCCGTATAGAATATATAACCAACGACATGTGGCCCATTTAACCTGCTAATTCATCTTGAAGTCCAAACCAAGAGACTCGGAGTTCTTAAGGTGTCTGCATTCTTAAATATTTGTTTCAAGTGGAAGGGAATCCATTTGCAATAGTCAAATGGTTAAATTTAAAATGATTCAATTGTCCACTTGAAAGAGAATGCTAGAGTGTATTGCACATCAGAAATTGAAGACTGATGGGTATATATGTAAGCTCTTGTGTTTAATTAAAGTAATCGAATGAATTCAATCTTTTAATATAATGTAGTTCAGCCTAAATGTCTTATAACATAATATAGTGATCCTTATCCCATCGTAAATTCTATCAATCAAAACATTAGACCTGTGGTAGATAGTGATTGGCCAATAATGAATTGGAATTGAAGATCATTTTTAACACAAATAGGGAATATATTCAATGAAACGCAACTGAAATGCAAACGACACAAAAGGACTCATCACACATAGTTTTTTTAAAAAAGTTACGGGCATTCTAGAATTTCGATACCATTTTGACACCATATTTTTTACAAATATACATAGACTAATTGTATATGCCGATGCATATATAATTATTGTCAAAGTGGTATCATAATTGTGGCTTGGGGTTCTCATCCCCTATCACAAGGCTGACCAAAAGCGCAGCCTCCACACAACCCAACAAGCACTTTTATATACTCTCACCCTCTCGTAAAATATGAGATGTTTTGTTTTTTTAAAGAAATTTAAGGTGAGTGTATTTTGATATTGAATTTCTAAAAATGTCCTTTGATGTGATGTGTAAAGGTAGGATTTGATGGGTAGATTATTTGTAAAAAGGTATGATGTGATAGGTATAGTATGAAAAAGTAAGGGATAAAAGTGACTTTTTAATAGAAATAAGAAGTGTTTTTTGGGACGGATGAAAAAAGAAAGGAGAAAGGTTTTCAGGGACGGAGGGAGTATAAGTGATCCATGAATCTTTATACAATACTTCACATTGCATAGTCTCCATGTTTACCCATCCATACAAGGTTTCACACATATAGATATATAGATATTGTTCTTTTTAAATCAAACCTATAGATATAAACTCATCACAATTATGCATAAATATTTAAGGGTACCAAGAAGGGTAGGCACCCATCCAGCTGCAGCTGCCGCCGCTCTTCCCACCATCATCACCATAAAAGAACCCGGCGGGGTCAGTAGCCGCTGCTTGAAGCTCGCTGTCGGCACTCGCCTCCGCCCAGATCGACGTGTCGTCGATCTCCGGCAAGCCGTTCAAGTTGAATGTCCCCGCCGGCGACCACATTCCTTCCACCTCCATCGGATCATCCGCACCCCCATGGCCCCGCTGCAGCTCTGCCGTCGACGCCACTGCAGTCTCGTCGATGTTCATCAGCGGCGGCAGAGTGGCTGCGGCAGGGGCTGAGCAGTGGTTGTAGTTGAACAACGAGAGCTGATTTTCATATTGGGTTTCGGCATTGTTGGTGGTGGAGCAGTAGAGATTGGAGGGGGGATTGGAACCCGAAGATGCCTGGCCATGGTAGGTACCTGTAGGGATACATTATCAAAATTTGACCCCAAAGTTAAAATCAACTCGTGGGGTGCAATTGGAGGGGGTGAGAGGTGTTCGGGTCGGGGCAAGGTGGAGAGTTTACCGGGTGATTAGGTGGTATGAACCGTCAATTTTACGAATGGGACACCGAAGCGGCTCCGGGTCATCCCATGACATTGCCGGGCAATGTCATGGGAACCTTGGTGTAAATATATATACGATGCATTATTTACTTTAATTATAGAAAAAGTATTTTGATTAATTTAATTAAAAATAAAAATTATTTTCTTTATTTTAGTTAAAAACAAATATTTTGTTAACGTAGACTTATTGCCTCACTTTGAACAACATGCAAAATATTATCTTTTTTAAAATTATTTTATCTACTTCTAATTAGTATAAAAACAAAAAATATAAATGAAATATTTTAAAACTATGTTGATTTTTTTAAACTAGATGTGGTAAAAATAGTACTACCTCTGTTTCAAAAGAATTTACACGTTTTGACTAAAGTTGAAATTAAGGGAGAGATAATTTTGTGTTGACTTTCTAAAAATACCCTTGATGTGATGGGTAAAAGTAGCATGTGATGTGTAGATTATTAGGAAAAAGATATGATGTGATAGGTAGGATTTAAAAAAATAAGGGGTAAAAGTAGTTTTTTAATAGAAATGGGTAGGAGATTGTGGGACGCAATTTTTTTGAAAGGTGTAAATCTTTTTGGACGGAGAGAGTATATTTTATTAAATATTCAATGAATACATATAAATAACAAACAAAAGTAAATATAATGTGAGAGTAGTTTCTCTTCCATATTTCATTGAAAGTTTTTAATTTTGGTTTTTTGTTCTTTACTTTTAAATGTTAATTTTCTTGTTTTCTAGTTTAAAACAAAAATACTTTGAGTTTTCGGTATTTAAATGAAATGTTTTAAAAATAATATTACAGGGAACAAAATAAACGGCTCTGCGGGCTCTTTTTTCCGATTTCCGAGGCTCTTTTTTTCCCTCCAATTAACGGCCTTCTAACCGCTAACATATTGCGACGTCATTAGCGTATGCTGTCGGCCCTCGACACGTGACCTCCCATAAGACGGGAATCCGATTAATTTCGGTCGCCATAGAGCGGCCGGCTTCGCCACGCTATTTTTATTTATCCCCCCAAAGTTCGGGGTCATTTTTGTTTTATTTTACTCCATTCCCTCCATAATTTCTTTTCAAGTTTGGAAATGATGTTAGCTATTAGCGTTAGTGTTTTGGAAAGGTTATCTACGAGTAGCATTTAGCGTTAGGGTTTTCAAAGTAATCTGCACCGTTAAAATTTTATCCAAAACGCTAACGTTAATCTCTAACGCTATTTCCAAACAGACCATTAATCAAAATTTTTAAACTCTAACTATTCATTACAGAAAAAATAATTAAATTCTATATAAATTTAATATCATTAGATTTACTTTGAAGTATAGCTTTGAGATAATATATTTTTTATAGAATATATATATTTATACATAAGTAGATATATTAATGGTCGCCAAGGACCTTTTTTTAAGTGGCGCTGTTATAGCTCTCCCAAATGAGAGGTCACATGTTTGATTCTCAATGTAAGCGATAACTCAATGAGTTTTAAAGAAAAATGTAAAAAAAAAAGAAATAAAAGAAAAGAGCAATATAATGATGTTTTGTCGTATTTTTCTTTGCATGTGGGCCACACCAAGTTTTTTTCTTTTTTCTTTCTTTTCTTTTCTATCTAAATTAAAACATCCAACTTGAATTGGTGTTTTCTCTTCTTTAGTTTATTTTTCTTCATGTTTTTTCAACCAAACACAATTAGGCTTTTGGTCGTACACTAATTAAAATACAAAACCATTTACGTGTGCAGTAGGACAAAACCTATCACAATTTTAATTGCTAATGCTAACTAGTGCATGTAGTATATTGCACCTGTTAAAGTGAAATAAATGAATGAAGTGCCTGAAATATAAATTGTCATTATGAAATTTTAGTTACACTAATTAAAAAATAAATGAATATAAAGCTAAGATACTTTATATCTACATTAATTATACTCCATCCGTTCCGAAATGTTCTTCCCACTTACTATTGACACGGTCAAACTTTAATCACTTTCTTTACATATTTTCATTAGGTATTTGATAAAATAATATAGTCTTGTCACCACTTGTTTTGTAGAACTTTTGATGTAGTTTTTAAATATATAAATTTTATTTTTTAATTTTACACCTACAATCAAATAAATTGAATTAAAAATAAAGTCGGTCAAACTTCGTAAACAGAACCGGGAAGAACATTATAGGACGGAGGGAGTATTCATCTTTCAATATATTTAAAAAGTTTTAAAAGATAGCTAATTTGAAATGAGAGGAATGTTATCCATTAATTGTATGGAGTAATAACCAATCTAGGGAGTATGTTGAATTAATATGAGTCAATGGAATTTTAAACAAGTGCAACTTATAATGATATTCCATCTCAAAATGATCTTTTTATTTGATTTTTCTTAATCAAATTAAAGTTTGTAAATTTTGATTTCGATCTATGAAAAATATACATTGTGCTTCGGTATACATGTAATATCAATAATTTTCTTACGAAACATAATTTTTAAATTTAATATTTTCTTAAACTATAATGATTTAATATTTCGGTAATATGGTTTAATATTTTCTTAAAATATATCCATGTATTAATTTTTAAAATTTAATATTTTCTTAAAGTTTAATGATTATTGGGAAGGAGTAATCAAGAACTTAAAATACTTATAAATTTGGGTACGAGGTGAGTCATAAATTAGTTTTTCGTAAGTGAACACTTGTCGTCAATTACCTTGGCTTTGGGAATGAGTTAACTCTGGGGGCGTATCTATTGGCATTAAATTTTGATGGATATCAACTAGATATCGTATTACTATATTAGTTCTTTTTTTAAAAAAAAAATTGGAGTACGTAACACTTTTTAATTTCTATCGAACTAATTTTAAATGTCTAAAAATATACGCCCAAAAACTTTAGAGTATGTAAATCTGGATTTTTTTTGTCTATTATTTGATCTCTATTTAGTCTATATACTTCTGCCTTACTTGTTACAGATTACTCACTATTAGATTTCCTGTCACTTCAGGATCTGGTAGTAGCTAGGTTAACTTCAAATTCTTGTAAATCTAAGCTCTCACACCGTCGTTACAAATTAGACATCCGCAATTGTTCTCACCAAAGAACTTATCAAATAACTCAAACTCAAGAGCTCCCAAAAACAATCACATATCGAATAATTACTCTAAAATAATTATAGATTTATTCTTCATTATCACATCTTAAACTATTTTAGGATGGATGGATAAATATAGCTAGCCTAAAAAATGTAATCACGTTGGGAGTATTACGTACCCATAATCCATATACTTCGTATTAAAATACTCCGTAATATTTATGGATGAATATTAAAATAATATTTATGGATGAATGAGAAAACTATTTTTCCTTTAGAAAGGAAAAAAATGACATATATAAGAATAAAACATCAAATATATTGTATATTAAAATAAGACGACATCAAATCTTATATCTTTACTCTCTAAATTATGATGAGTATTTGCTCTGCACAATCTTGATATTGTGTTTTAAGATATTATACTACTCCTTCTGTCCCATAAAACACTACTCATTTTGAATAGTATTTGGTCAAAAAATTACACATTTTGACTATAAATTGTGAGAAAATGTATATTGATAATGATATAAATTTAATATAATTAGATTCGTCTTAGGATTTATTTTGATCTATCAAATTTTTATCACTTTTTTATTTAGATTATATTTAATTTATGATCAAAACGTGTAATTGTTTGACAAAAAATACACCAAAATGGGTAATGTATTTTCTTGCATTATATATTGACAGTCTTAGTATTTTCTTGAGTAAATTAAGAGATGTAGAGTCACAAACCTGCAACACCCAGATGCGTCGGACACACAAGAGGCTTACAATTTGCGACATTGTCCTTCACAAACGAATAATAGTCCGACGGGTCCCCGCCGTGGCTCGGAGAGGGAGGCAGTGGCAGGGGCTGGTCGACCCAGAGGTGGGGGAGGTTGAGCTGGGCTCGGGATCCGAAAAGGCAACGAGCCGCGGTGTCGTAAGCCACCGCGGCGTCGTACGCGCTCTCGAAAGTGCCGAGCCAGATGCGGGACCCGCGGTTGGGCTCGCGTATCTCGGACACCCACTTCCCCCAGGTCCTCTGGCGGACGCCCTTGTAGGTGCAACTAGCGTTCTCGGGGCCGCCTTTTCCCCGGGCGTATGCTTTCCTGGAGGTCTGCCGCGGCTTGGCGGCCGGGGGAGGCGGAGGGTGGCGGCGGCGGTCGTCGCCTCCGTGGGCAGCAGAGCCGTTGGCCATTCAGTAATTAATTTGTTATTGGGATTGGTGGGAGTGAGCTCAAGTGCATGGATTTATAACGGCACGTAAATGGGTATAAAAATATAAATATGGGAAAATGAGCGGAAGATAGAAAAATTTAAAGGCGTTAGTTACGTGGGCAAAGGTGAGAGGGAAAATTGGTAAAGCTACGTGTCAGTACGCAGTACTCAGTAAGCTGCATGTCCTCTTGGCATGACGTCATAATTATTTTCCCTTTTTTTACTTTCAAGGTAACGCAGCTTCGATATCCGAACCCTTTCTACGCACTACTTCGGAGAATTTTAGGCTTTCGTTAATATTTTAGGCTGCAATTTTACTCCCTCCGTCCTAAAATTAATTTTTCAATTTGAATTTTGTAGTCAAATTTTTTAAACTTTGACCGTATATTACGAAAAAATACATTGAATTTTCATATAAATTTATTAGCAATAGATTCATTTTGAAACATAGTTTTGAAATATATAATTTTTATACTCCCTCCGTTTGGAAAAACACTTCCCATTTGGATTTGGGGCAAAAATAAGGAAGTGTTAAATTATAGTTGATTTCCAATTTTGCCTCTGATGTGATGGGTAAAAGTAAGATGTGATGGATAGATTATTGGAGAAAAAGTATGATGTGATAGGTAGGGTATGAAAAGGTAAGGGTAAAAGTGGTTTTTTAATAGAAAATGGAAGTGTTTTGTTAGAAGTGGAAAAAATGAAAGAGGAAGTGTTTTTGAGAACGGATGGAGTAAAATATATTTATATAAAAATTGAGATATTGATGGTCAAAGTGTCGCATTGGAGACCGTGAAAAGTTAAATGAGAAGTTAATTTTAGGACGGAGGGAGTATTAATTTTTAATAAAGTAAAATAGACTTATGAAATAGATTTATATCACTTATTTTGTAAATATTTTTTATATATTTTTTAACGGGATTTTTGATATATTTTTTAAATATATACTCCTTCCGTACCGGAAAACATGAGAGTTTTGGTTTTGGAGAGTGATTTAAGGGGAGTGTACTTTGGTATTGAATTTCTAAAAATGTCCTTTGATGTGATGAGTAAAAGTGTGATTTGATGGATAGATTATTAGTAAAAAGGTATGATGTGATAGGTAGGGTATGAAAAAGTAAGGGGTAAAAGTAGTTTTTTAATAGAAATGTAACGGACTTTACGGGACGCAGTTTTTTCTAAACGTAACAAACTTTTTGGGACGGAGGGAGTATTTAATTTACACACACACACATATTAAAAGTTAGTTATTTAGTAGTAATAGTCATTATTATTTTTATTATTGATTGTAATATTATGATTATTAGGTTGGTGGAATTTTAGTTTTATCGAGAGTTTTTTTCGATTATTTATCTCGATGCATTTGTTGAACTGACATGACTGGCTAGGAATTAGGATTATTTTTTAAGGTTAGGGTTTTCATCAACTTCTTATAAATATGGATATGACCTCATTTACAATATCAATCAAATAAACAAATCACAAACCTTAATCCCTTCACATCTTTCAGTTCGCATATTCTCTTCCTGCGTATGAGAATGCCCGTCTCAGCTAGGGCGATCCTTCTGCTGCTTCTCGTATCAATTTCTAAATAAAGCTCGAAGACGCGTTAGGTCTTCCCTATATCCTATACGAGTTTGTATCATTACTTCATTAGTGCTTTTATTGAATTACACCAAAAAAATTTCGCTCCGGTCACAACTTAACCCCACCTACCACACACCATCCGGGTATATATTGCTTGCAGCTGAATTCTAGTACGTAGCCGCCGCAATTTTACTATTGCCAAGAGGGTTTATTCTCAATTCGGTTTGATCTTGACATCTTGCCATCGAATTTCGTCGCAAATTTAAGAATTGCGACAAAAAAATTAGCAACTTAGACCATTGTTGTGCGGTTCATACTCTCACCATTCTTAAAAACGTAGACTTCCTCTTTCATTTCTTTTCATTTCCCACAAAACACTCTCGCTTTCTATTAAAACCCACTTTTATCACTTACCTCTTCATACCCTACCTATTACATCAATTTTTTTCTCTAATAATCTATTTATCAAACTAGAAACCCTTTTTGAGAACGGAAGAAGTATAAAAATAAGTTGAAGAAAATACGTTCTTAATACCTTAAGAGATTGACTCTTTTAACTAATATACATCTCATATCATATAATTTGACTCATTTCACTTAAAAATTTAATTAGAAATAAGTTAATTCAACCACTGTTACTCAAAACGAAAAAAAAAAACAAAGATCCAATCTTTAACGGCAATCGGGTCAGGAGATCCAAACATTGAACTCTATCTTGGAAATGATTTGCTTTTCTCTAAAGTAGAAGCAAACATTAACATTTTCTTTTTCTGTCCCATTAAATAAAAGTCCTGCTTCGCCAAGGTGTAATCTTCCAATTTTTTATTTGAGTAAAATACAACTCTTAGGCTCTGTTTGGTACACGGAATTCAAACTATGAAATTGAAATTGAGCACAATAATGCCAATTATGCTGTTTGGTAGCACAAAAATATGTGAATTTGGAATTGGTAGTGCCAAAAATGAATTGGAATTGGAGAAATGAATTTCATCCAACTCAATTCCATAGAATTCAATTTCCAATTCTACCAATTCCGCGTACCAAACGGACCCTTACTTTTTTTTAGACCATAAAAATTTTCAAAGCATGACACTAATTCCAAATGACACATTTGAAAAATGTAGTGATAAATTTTAAAATGACACATTTTATTGCAAATAATAATAATACTATTAAACTTCCAAAATGCCACATATTATGAAATGGAGGGAGCATATAATAGGTAGTTATATATACTAATAATAGCACATGGAGCAAGGAGAAAAAGAGTTAAAAACCATTTCCTCGGAGATGTCGAAGGTTAAGCTTCTTCTTCTTCTTCATCTCTGCATCTGCGCAAAGCGGCCCTTATCTCACTCAACATCTCCTTCACTCTAATCCCTTTCCTGCACACATTCCATTTCTCATTAATAGGAAGAAATCAAGTGTGTGATAGTAGAAATAAATAGTACGGACAAGAAATTCCGTTCATTGCCAACGGAGCAAAAAGAGTCGTTATTATTGACAATGTTTTAGCTTCGGGTAAAGAATGAACTAAAAAAAAGTGAGAGTCGGACGTACAAAACACTGGTCCCCACAACAGCAAGAGGGCGCGGATACTCTTCGATTTTTTTAACACTCTGTTCCTTATCTGAAACATGGGATGAATGTTCGTTCTCTTGATCCTCATTAATAGAGAGGTTTTGATCAGCTGCCCTATCACACCCAATCCCGTTAATCTCTTCGGTTATATGTGCAAGATTTTCCATTGCCTGTAATTGGCACAATAAGTGTATTCTTGAGTGCTTGTACATTTGAGAGTTTTTTTTAATAAAAAAACACTTCCCACATTCCAAAATATAATTTTTGGTTTATAAAGAGAAAAAAAATCTCAAACAAGGGTAGTCTAGTCATACCATAGTTTTTCTTGTCTTGAATAATAAGATATAACAAATCTAAGTATATGTATTATGTTTTTTTTTTGTTGGTAATTTGAGACATTTACCTCAGGAATATCAATCTTATTCAGAACGACAATGTACGGTCGTTCAAGATAGTCAGGATTATACATTCGCAACTCCTGCATATGAATATTATAAAAAGTTTGGACTTTTATGGCCATAAATCAGTAGCAAGAGGCAAGAAAAATTGTCGTCTTTTAGAAGTGTTTTCTTTTTTTAAATACCTCTTTTACAGTTCTGTAATCATTTACAGGGTCCTCGGCAGCTGCATCAACAACATGGACTAACAACCTAGTCCTCCTCAAGTGTCTCAAAAAATTACGTCCTAATCCCTGTGGAAAATGGTACTATCATCTTCACATGGGTGTGAAAAGAGTTCTGCACAGAAAAGAAAAAAAGTGAAACAAAGTAAAAAAAATCTACCTTTCCTAAATGAGCACCTTCGATGAGTCCTGGTAAATCTGCTAGAGTTGCTTCGGATGAGAACTCTGCTGCCCCGAGGGTAGGGTCACCATCAAGGCGTCCGAGGTTTGGCATCAAAGTGGTGAATGGGTAATTCGCTATCTCTGGTTTTGCAAGTGTAATGGCTGCCAGCAGAGTTGATTTCCCAGCATTTGGAAGTCCCTGAAAATATTTGTTGTTGAAAAGATAAAATGATGACGATTAGGACTTATTAATGTTACCCCACGGTTATTTTTATGTCATAATATGACTCCTCGTATGGCCCTCAAATGGCTGGTGTCAATAATATGACACTCAAGCTGGATGTCAAAAGAAACTAGCCCTTAATATTAATATTAGAGTACTTACAATAAGACCAACATCAGCAACCACTCTTAGTATTAACTGCAAGCTCACTTCCTCTCCAGGCTGGCCAAGAACCAAAACCTGTAATATAGCAAGAATAGATATCATGCTCATGCACACAACCAAAGTGTAAAAGACACCACTTTGGCTTCATCTTACCTGATCCTTTTCATCTCTCATCACATTTGTGGTTAAATTTATCATTTTTTTCCTTCTGTGCTCTGGGATTTCTAACAAGCTAATCTGCCAAAAGGAAAGCAGTCAAGTAAAAAAGTAATGCTCCGGAATTCAAATAAACGGCAAAAGCTGAAGCGTATCAGCCTCCATCAGTTTGTGTTTTTTTTTTGAGTTTTTTACTAAATACTGTGCCCGTGCACATATACTCTGTAATAAGAAGCAATCGAGGCTTATAGTTTTCATAATTATGCTTGACAATGATTATAAAGGTGCAATTTTTAGTGATAATTAAATTGAATTTTCAAATCACAACAATTTGTTCCTGGTAATTATCATTTCTTTTAAATAAACTTGAAAACAAAGCACTTTAATTGTTTCTTATCATGTGTCCATGAGCACAAAACACACATTCACGAATTAAAAGTGTCACATTCAAGGCATTGAACTTATGTTGGAAGATTTTTCTTACCCCTCCTTGACCACCCCTTGCAACAAGAACTTCATCGCCTGGACGGGTTAGATCAGCCAGCAGCTTTCCTCTTTTATGCTTAACAACTGTGCCTGTGAATGGGCTTATAAGATTCAACAGAAAAAGGAGACAAAGTGCAAGTCTATGGTTACTCAGATCTCATATGCTATTAATGGGAGATGGGGTTTTGACAGATTCAAAGACGATGGGGAGTTGAAGGTTATTTTAAATTAAAAGAATTATATATAGTTTGAAAAATATGACTATAATCATATGACTTAGGCCAAAATAAGGACTTAAGGAGTGTATATTTATGGTTGACTTTCCAATTTTTTCCTTGATGTGATGGGTGGATTATTATTGAATAAGTATGGTGTGATAAGTAGAATAAGAACAAGGGTAAAAGTGGTTTTTTAATAGAAAGTGGAAGTGTTTTGGTGAAGGAGAAAAAAAATGACAGAGAAAGTATTTTAAAAAACAGATGGAGTAATTTATCATTTTGTATCTATTGTTCTGAAATATTAGCAAGTTAAAATGAAAAATAACCATTCTTTCCTCTTCCCATCCAAACCCCTTCAAAACCCACCCCAAAGAAAGCTTTAGGGTCAGTTTGGATCCAGAGTTTGGGAGGGACGAGTTTTAAGGTGCCAATTATACATCTACATATAGATATGAGAATTATTAAAAAACTGAAGTAAGAACATAATAGTTGATCACACAATCCATTTTTAGAAACATTTTATTTATCTAGATACTCCGTATATATTAAGCCCATCATAGTGTTCTCCTAAAAAATCGTCCACCCAAATAGACCCTTTATCGTGTTAAGGCGAGAGAGATGAAGTGAGACAAACCTACAGGGACAGGAATACGCAGTGTGGGTGCAGCTAGTCCATCATGCAAATGAGAAGTCAGCATTCCCATGGCATCAACATTCCCCCCACGCTTTGCATTATGCCTACTCTTGTTGTGAAACTCCAATAGCGTATCTTTGCTCTCATCTGCATAAATCACCACATCACCGCCATGACCCCCCATTGGAAGGACAAGTGAGCCGTCGAAATCCCTTTTATAAGAAGTTTTCTTCTTCATCTTCTCCTTGTTGAGCTTTCCACTTGACTTGGAAAGTGAGGTCTGGTTTGGCATACTAAGAACTGCACCATGACCGCCATCTCCAGAGCGGACTGTGATGATGACTTCATCAAAGTATTTATGTGGTTCTCTTATTAATGAGTGAAACTGGGAAGGAGAGGGGTTTTTAGCTTTAGCAAGTGTGCACCTGAGAATATAGAATCTGTGGTTCTGGTTGCATTCCCTTTTCTGGGAAAGACTGTCAAAAAAGAAGGGTGACATAAGATTGCAAGAGAAAGGAATTATTTCTCGATCGAAAGAATATATTAACCTCAAGAACTTCTTTGCAGAGTTTAAAATGAAAGCAACTAAAGATAAACCAATCTCCATGAATTGATCTCCTCTCCCCTAGGGTGGTTTAATATAACAAGGGGAATCTTCCCTAACCTCCCTCTGTACCTAAAATACCCTTGGAGAGCAGCATTTTATCACACTATTTTTCTCCATTTACACAATTGTACCTTATTACTACTATGGTTTGCTAAGTTTCATGTAAAGATCACTCATTTCAACAAACATGAGTGCGACAACGGCCTATCCAGTAAGACTCCACAACTGGGGTCTTGAGGGTACCCCTACCCAGAGAAGTTTCTGAAGCATGCCCGCTCAAGAACAAAATACACAGGGTACATCGATAAAATAGTGGAAAAGAAGAACAATTAACAAGCAAAAAGAAACAAAGCAAACACTCTAATATGCCTAGCTAACCCAACGGGACCTAAACACAAAGAGAACCACTCTAATCTAAGTATGGCCTACAAATTTAGTCCCCGGCCTTTAAACGCTCTTATCTAAGGTCATGTCCTCTCTGAATTCAAGGCATTCTCATATAAGTCCGTTCTCTTCGGGTGAAATCTAATAAATTTAAGTTAAACGAAAGTTGTAATTTCAAATTGAAAATTTGGTACACTTGACATATCTTAACTTAATAGGCAGCACAAAACAAGAAACTACCAAGCAAACCCAGTGTAATGAACAGGCAGCACGATTAACACAGCAAAAATGGGTTTTATTTTCCATTGTCAACGAGAATATTTGCAGCAGCTCAAATCCCATTTGATTGGGAGAAAGAGAGAAATGAGCAAGTACTGAAAGCCCACCTGTTTGGAAGGCGGAGCAGATGGTGGGAACAATGAAAGACTGGTTCTTTAGGAGTGGGAGCAGAAAGTGAAGAACCGTAAAAGTTTAGGTTAATGAGAGGAGATTTGAAGCACGGCATTCCTTCTTCGGTTTCAGAGTTCGGATCCTAGCTCTATTCTTGATTTGGTTTCCTGATAGCTTGTAGATGGAGAGGGCATAGTCGAGTTTGGTTCGGATGGGGTTCAAGGTTCAATTGGGCAGAGTTTAGGGTGGGAGCGGAAAATTTATGGAAAAGGGCAGTTGGAATTTATGAGAATGCCCTCCTATATCTAACAGAGATTCGCGTGAGGCGCGTCCGCTCTACTTGCGTAAAATGAGAGGAAATGACAGAAAGGCCCTTCCAACGAAGAAACAAAACGTCACTGTTTATTACCGTTACTTCAAAAATTAAACGGAAATATTAAAATTAACGATCAGCCGTTAGGTTGCCTTCGAAGCGTCACGATGATTTTTAGAAAGGCCAAACGGCGTCGTTTGAAGCCCCAACCCCTCCTTAATCCCCCGACCAGTCTTCGGAAACGATACGCCTTCATCAATCGAAACTCTTCTGCTCTTCGTTCTACATTGCTTACTGTCTTCGGATACCTTCAAGAACTACCACACATCTCTTTGCCATGGAGAACACCGGAGCAAGTAGCGGGTTCCAGTACAAGAGAAGAAGAATTCTAACCCAAACACAAAGGGAGGAGATGGAGAATGAAAACCAGGTATTTTCAAATAATTCTTACTTAAAATTAACTAATTTTTGTTTTATTTTGAAATATTTGGGATTGGTGTCAGATTTCTGCTGAGGTAACTCCATCTGTGGAGGGTCAATCGTTCCTGGATGCTTCGGAAATTGAGGTGCATTGCATGTACACTAAAATATAACATTTAAAGTATTTTGTTTGTTTTTTGAAACATTCGGAAACAGAACAAGTTATTCAACCATGGAAATAATCAATATAATGTTACAGTAATTGGTTAAAAGTCGAATGCAGTCGAATCTATTTTTTGATTAGTTCTTGATTTTAATTCTAGGTTCCAGCGTTGGCTTGCACCATTGATATTGATAAAATACCTGGAATGAAGTTAACCCTGAAATCTTCTTTGGGGGAGTTCCAGAATCTGATGGGCGAAGGACTTGGAGATCATCCAGAAGTTCTTGATTTGTTTAGGGAGAGCACCCCTTTTTCTCATTTTTTGGATGTTGAGTGTATTCCTCCTCCTCTGTTCCTATGGCAACTCATTGCGAGGGAAGCCAAAATAAAGAGGAAAGGAGAGATGTGGTTCGTTTTCAAAGGAGTTCCTGTCAGGTACTCCTTGAGGGAGTTTTCACTCATTAGCGGCCTCAACTGCTCTCACCTTAACGCCGGCTTTGAAAATTCTAAGGAATTAACCTCTGCAAAGAATGATTTCATTCGTGCTCACTTTCCTTCAGCAAAGAAGGGAAAGAAATCTGCTGCAGTCACATTGAAGATGGTTGTGCAGCGTTTCTTGGAAATTTGTAAAGGACTGGACATGGAAAAGAAGAAAGAAGGCCAGGAGATGGTTGCTGTGAAAATGGCAGCACTTTTGTTTGTTGTTGTTGTTCTCTTGGGTCCTGCTGATCGAGACAAGTCTGCAATTCCAGATTGGATTCTGGGCATGATTGCACAGTGGACAACAGTTCTAGGTTTCCCATGGGGAACCTGGGCATTTATGGAGTCCTTGGGGTCACTGAGGAAAGACCTAGCTGCTAAGGCCAAATCAATTGGAAGAGGGGCCTCATCAACCATGTACTATACTGGTTTCTTGCTTCCCATTGGGGTAAGGATTTTTTCAATTATAATATTTCTTATAATTTTTATTGAAATGTGATCTTATTGAAACTTTCCATATGAAAAGATCCTTTTTCTGGAGAGTAACTTGGGGACTGGAGCAAATATTACAACAAGAAGCCCACAGACATCCCCAGCTAGGCCAAGAATCTGCCTTTGGGGTGAGATTCCAATAAAGAAGAAAATCACCCACACAGAAATGGATGCTTACGTTGGGGACGTGCAGGTATATACATATTATTGGTTAGTAAAAGATTAAAATTTAATGAATTCCAAAAATAAAGTGTCATTGTTTTGGTTGCAGTCTCTAAAGACCATTCTTGTTCCCGACAAGTTTGAGGCAACTGCAGAGTGGTATTTGAACTTCCATCCTCTAGAGACCACAAAACACCCCGAGTTGGATGCATTTGTGGCAAAATTAGAGTGTAGAGGGGAAGTCCACATTCCGGTGGAGAGGAAGAGAAAATCCCGGAATGTCCCTTCACCAACAAGAGATAATTCTGAAGAGCGTAATGAGAACATCTCCTCTCCCCAAGAATCTCAGAGGAGTCAGAGCCTTAGGGAATCTCCTTCTAGAGTCTCCCATTCCAACATCCCAAATCCATCGTCTCCTAACCCTCACCCCGCCAAGCCTTCATCCAATACCTTTCAAGAACTCTTTGATCGAATGTCAAAGAAAATTGATAACATTGCAGAAGAACAAAGAAAGAGGTTTGAAGTGCTTGAAAAAAAAGTTGATGCTTTGTCAACTTTAATAAATCAAAAGATTGTGAATAAGGTATGATGAAAGCTTTTGAAAGTCATCCAATAATTTTAATTGATCAAAACTGATCTATTCTTATGTAAAAATATGAAGGTGAATGTAACTGAATCAGGAGAAGAACCAACCAAGAATCCGCAGGAGGTACGTCGAATACAGTTGAATACATCGAATGTATACAAAATGTTCGAATACCTAGAATGTATACGAAATGTTCGAATACCTCGAATGCAGTCGAAACGTTTTGTTCAGTTTTAAATTTGTAAGATCTGTTAGTGTTCAGGTGCCAGAGACGACAATCATGGGTGATTGTGAGGAGACTGAGGCACGAAATCCTTCCCCTGACCATAAGGTTTGGGGTTTAATAGAGTTATTTCATTTTGTTTGCATATGTTAAATGAAATAATAATATCATTTCATTCTTCTTTCTCATCGTTTTCATACTTCATACTCTATAGGTTTCTCCAATACTTGGTATTCTCCAAATTGTTGGGGAAATTAAACAAGAGCACGAGAATCAACCTTCAACTCTTTCTGGTTCTGTTCTTAGTTTAGAGAACAGAAAGGTAAAGTTCTAATCTTAACTTACAATGCATTGTCCTTTCGAAAATAGATTCATATTTTTTGTTCTTGTGTGCAGGCTGAGTCTACCCACGAGACAATGGGAACAGAAGATGCTACCTCAATGAAGCCTCTGCAGGAAATGGTAAAATAATAAATCTTACTACAAGTGCCTTCGAAATATAGTCATAGTGTTCAAATGTATTCGAATTTTTTGGAGGTTGAGTCTTGCCATGAGGTAATGGAAACAGACGCTGCTGCTACTTCTATGAAACCTCTGCAGGCTGAGTCTACCCACGAGACAATGGGAATAGAAGATGTTGCCTCAATGAAGCCTCTGCAGGAAATGGTAAAATTAAAAATCTTCCTACAAGTGCCTTCGAAATATAGTCAAAGTTTTCAAATGTATTCGAATTTTCTGGAGTCATTGCATTCGAAATGCAGTCAAGTTCTTCGAAGTATTTAGAGCATGTTTATTTACACTCTATTTAACTGTAGGTTGTTTCTCCCCCGAAGGAATTGGGAGAAGAGGCTGAAATTACTGATGGCATTGTGTATGGAAAGGTTTGGTTTCTTACTTCAAGTGCTTTCGTATTGTGGTCTAAGATTCCGAAATAATTCACTTATTTTTTTATTTTAGAGAGTGAAAAAGAAGTCATCCAGTTTGAAATCTCCTTATACAGCGGACGGGAGGAAGAAAAAGAAAGCCGATGAGCTCTTATCTAAGCCGCCAACTAAAGCAGATCTTTTGGAATTTAAGAGCTTCATCGTAAAAGCAATTAAAGATGACCGCCCTGTACAATGCTACCTCGCCCAGTACAAGGAGATTCAGGATTTTGTGAAAACGTTCTGGACTGACCTTATCACTCCAGGTTTTTGGGTAGCGGATACTGTAAGTTGCATTAACCTTTCATTCTTCGTACACAAACAATGCTTATATCTTTCGTTTTCTAATAACATATTACTTTTGTTTGTTAACTAGCATCTGAGTGAGTACCTTTACGTCCTGAGAAGACGTTTATGCAATGACGATGGAGACTCATGCATTGCGCCTTTTGAATTCAACAATTATGTGAACTCTTATGCGCATGACCCAGAATGGCCTGTTTTGTCTGGATCCCTTGAAAAGATTGTGGATGGTACATACAGCGAGGGGCCGGAAGCATTTAAAACCAAATCCTGGAAAAAGAACACTAAGTACGTATATTATTTGAAAGGCACGAGTTCACATTGGTTCTGTATCAAGGCTGACTTTGAGAGGTGCCGCCTCATCGTGCTTGACTCCCTTAAGAGGATAACTTCGATTGAGACGATGGCTAGTTTGCTGATAGATGATCTTAGAGGGTTTAAAGGCATTGCGGGAATTAGAGAAATCGGCAAGCACGGATATGCCGATTGGGAAATCGAATACTGCACAGTACCCCAACAGATTGATTGTGACTGCGGCATCTTCGCGGTAAAAATGTTAGAGTTGGGAGCACAACATCAGGATTTTAAATCGTTAGAGAATATGACAAAAGAAAAGATGGCCAACATGCGTTTAGAAACTGCTTACTACATATGCAAGGAGTACCATTGTAGAAACAAAAAATAAATTCTGTGGTTAAAGAGCGGTCAAATCAGCTTTTATTACTCTCGTTAATTTCTAAGAGCTCAGGAAGTTAAATGAGATGTAATTTCGTTCATTAATAATGATGATGATGATGATGATAATGATGATGATGATAATAATAATAATAATAGAGAGGGCCGTTGAGATCAACAAATATCCAAAATGAATAACTTCGACTGTCCCGACTAATATTTGACCACATTTCGGATGGACTTTATTTAGTAATTAGTTAAAAATTAAAAATGGAAGAAGACATGTGTGGGCGGTTTGCATTCAATTCTGGAGAGCATGCAATGTATTTATAGGGGGGGCGAATTCGAAGGAATGTTTGAATTGTGTATAATGATTTAGATTTAATTGGCGTAGACGAAGAGTCATAAATTCAGTTTTTATAAAAGTTTTTATACATTCGACCTTCTCGATGAGTATTTGACCACAATTCGAATGGTACTATTACACCCTAAAAAAGA
The DNA here is from genome assembly GCA_003260385.1 of Cuscuta australis. NCBI lineage: Eukaryota > Viridiplantae > Streptophyta > Magnoliopsida > Solanales > Convolvulaceae > Cuscuta > Cuscuta australis. The sequence continues at coordinate 2,308,048 of NQVE01000194.1, forward strand.
ATTCTTGTTTAATAATTTACATTACTTTCAATGACTAATGGAAGTTTATAATTAAAAGAGCAGTGAGAGGAAATTATGGTGCGAAGTGAAAATAGAACAATAATCTGGTTTTTAATATAAAAAGTTTTTATTAAAAAATACATAAATCAAACTTCAAATACGCATGAAAATACCCTTATGCGTATTTCATGATATGGATGAGAAAATCACAATCACCAAAATGTTGAAAAAACAGGACATGACTCTCATTTAGGCCGTGATTCGAAGGAATGTTTGAATTGTGTATGAACGTATTCGAAGGAAAAAAATTTCGATTCTTTCGAAGGCCGTGATTCAATATATGAACGTATTCGAAGGCCGTGATTCAATATTATTGGAACAAAATTTTGATTCTTTCGACTACATTTGGAACGTATTCGAAGGAATGTTTGAATTGTGTATGATGATTTAGATTTAATTGGCGTAGACGAAGAGTCATAAATTCAGTTTTTATAAAAGTTTTTATACATTCGACCTTCTCGATGAGTATTTGACCACAATTCGAATGGTACTATTACACCCTAAAAAAGAATTCTTGTTTTATAATTTACATTACTTTCAATGACTAATGGAAGTTTATAATTAAAAGAGCAGTGAGAGGAAATTATGGTGCGAAGTGAAAATAGAACAATAATCTGGTTTTTAATATAAAAAGTTTTTATTAAAAAATACATAAAATCAAACTTCAAATACGCATGAAAATACCCTTATGCGTATTTCATGATATGGATGAGAAAATCACAATCACCAAAATGTTGAAAAAACAGGACATGACTCTCACTGTTGTGTTATCCAGGAAACAAAATTGAACATGTCGGGGTAGCGCTACAACAGATCCAATGAATTTGTGAGTTATAAAATATAACTTTAAAAAAATTAAGAAAATATAATGAACAAACCAATCGCTCTTTGAACTTGGGATCATGCTCGAGGATTACTGTAAAATCGAACATAATGATCTTTTTTATTTTCGCAGGTAATAAGGAAAAGAAGATTGGGAAAACCCTAAACATATTTGCATATTTATATAGGCCGAGCAAGGAGGAAAGGGACGAAAATGGTAATAGGCGGGAATTTTTAGAAGAGTCCCGCCATTTCATAAATAGGCGGGACGGGAAAATTTAGTCCGACATTTCAGTCCGCCATTTCATGAAAAAGCGGGACGGGACCATGTAGCAATCCAATTAAGACTTTCATTCTAGGGGTAGTCTTTAAGAGTTAAGAGTTTAACTGTAGCAAGGTCGTACGGTCGTACCTGTTGGTGTTAAGAATTAACTTCGGACCGTAGTGGATGTAGGAGTCCAGTTAAGAAGATAACTATATTAAATTCGTACTTGTGTTAACAACTAAGTTCGGACCGTAGTGGATGTAGGAGTCCAGTTAAGAGGATAACTGTATTAAATTCGTACCTGTTTGTGTTAACAACTAAGTTCGGACCGTAGTGGATGTAGCAGTCCAGTTAAGAGGAATAACTTAAGAGGATAACTGTAGGAGTCCAGTTAAGAGGATAACTGTAGGGGTAGTCTTTACATGTTGGTATTAAGAATTAACTTCGGGCCGTAGTGGATGTAACATTCCAGTTAAGAGGTCTTTACCTGTTTGTGTTAACAACTAAGTTCGGACCGTAGTGGATGTAGGAGTCCAGTTAAGAGGATAACTGTATTAAATTCGTACCTGTTTGTGTTAACAACTAAGTTCGGACCGTAGTGGATGTAGCAGTCCAGTTAAGAGGAATAACTTAAGAGGATAACTGTAGGAGTCCAGTTAAGAGGATAACTGTAGGGGTAGTCTTTACATGTTGGTATTAAGAATTAACTTCGGACCGTAGTGGATGTAACATTCCAGTTAAGAGGTCTTTACCTGTTTGTCTTAACAACTAAGTTCGGACCGTAGTGGATGTAGGAGTCCAGTTAAGAGGATAACTGTATTAAATTCGTACCTGTTTGTGTTAACAACTAAGTTCGGACCGTAGTGGATGTAGGAGTCCAGTTAAGAGGATAACTGTATTAAATTCGTACCTGTTTGTGTTAACAACTAAGTTCGGACCGTAGTGGATGTAGGAGTCCAGTTAAGAGGATAACTGTATTAAATTCGTACCTGTTTGTGTTAACAACTAAGTTCGGACCGTAGTGGATGTAGCAGTCCAGTTAAGAGGATAACTGTATTAAATTCGTACCTGTTTGTGTTAACAACTAAATTCGGACCGTAGTGGATGTAGCAGTCCAGTTAAGAGGAATAACTTAAGAGGATAACTGTAGGAGCCCAGTTAAGAGGATAACTGTAGGGGTAGTCTTTACATGTTGGTATTAAGAATTAACTTCAGACCGTAGTGGATGTAACATTCCAGTTAAGAGGTCTTTACCTGTTTGTGTTAACAACTAAATTCGGACCGTAGTGGATGTAGCAGTCCAGTTAAGAGGATAGCTTAAGAGGATAACTGTAGGAGTCCAGTTAAGAGGATAACTGTAGGGGTAGTCTTTACATGTTGGTATTAAGAATTAAATCGGACCGTAGTGGATATAACATTCCAGTTAAGGGGTCTTTACCTATTTGTGTTAACAACTAAGTTCGGACCGTAGTGGATGTAGGAGTCCAGTTAAGAGGATAACTGTATTAAATTTGTACCTGTTTGTGTTAACAACTATGTTCGGACCGTAGTGGATGTAGCAGTCCAGTTAAGAGGATAACTGTAGCAAGGTCGTACTTCAGACTGTGTTAATGAAGAGTATTATAAAAAAATAGAAAAAATAATAATATCTAGAAATATTGAAATAAAATCTAAAAATAAAAAGTATATAAAAAATCTAGAAACAAGGTCCCCCACCAAGACTACTTTTCCACTACAATATTGATCAGCGCACAGTAATGGTCCTACTTGTCCAAATTACAGTCAACATTGGGAATGTAGTATGGTTCCGTATTTCTCCAAAATGTACAAAATTAGAGATACAACAAAGACAAAATTGGACAAAATTTTGTTAAATATAGACGAAATTTTGTACGGAATAATTTTCTTTGAGTCCCATGCCACATTTATGTCAGATGAGAATTGAAAAGTCAAAATTTCTCATAAATTCCAACCTTTATCTTCTTCTTCTTCTTCTTCTTCTTCTTTTCTCGTCGCTTCGCTTCTGCCGCTTCCACCGCTTCCAACGCTTCGACTGCGACTCCCTCTCTTTATACCCTCACGAACACTCTCCAACGCCGCTGGGAGTAAAAATGCCGCAATCAGATTTCGTTGTGCTCATCAAAAGGGATGCTCATACCGGCACGGTAAGATTTCATTTGAATGCATATGACTAACACATGCATGCTTGGCTTTAATCTCGATTTCATGATTTACAGGTCATTCCTTCTCGCTATCATCCACGGGAGGAGAGATTGGATATATATACTCGGATTGGGTGCTATCCAGTCCGAGTTGTTCTTGGAGATGACGGCAAGCATCGATTCGCTGCCGAGAATGGATGGAGATGCTTTCTCCATGACCACCACTGCCAAAATCTTTGGCATATTCTGTTCAAAAAATTATCAGAGGCAGCATGCAAAGCCATTGTGATTTCGACCCTTGGTTCAGAAGTTGACTACCCAATAAGAATTCCTGATTATGATTCTGGTAAGACTTTGAAATATGGTATATTTTACCCGCCCTCCCCGAATTCTTTCTAATTCTAACTATAAATCTATAATGTATGCGGTGATTTGCAATTATCAGATGCAGATGATGTTACAGATGATGATGATGACGTCTTTGTTTGCAAGTTGGAAGAATCGCACTTTCGGGAGTCATCCGAGAAGCTGGTATGCTTTTAAAATATCATTTTTAATAAACAATATCATTATCTGATCTTTTTGACCTTTTTGACCAAATTCGACGTATTTGACCTTTTTGACCAAATTCGACCCAATTCGACGTATTTGACTATTTTGACCAAATTCGACCAAAACACGGAATTTTTGTTTGGAATACATGGTGTATTCTCCTCCATCAATTAATGACTTTTAATCCGTTATTGTCTCAGCCCTTAAGTGAAGAATTTTGCGAAGCAAATGGCTTTGTAGAGGGAAAAACAGATGTCACTCTCATAGGACCCAACATGCAGCCTGTGGTCTGCACACTCAAGGTTGATTGCATTGGTGATGGGTTCCTGAAGAGAATGTGGTGTTACTTTGTTGATTCGAATGGTTTGCGTGTTGGGGACAAGCTTGTGATGAGGCCGGTGGGGAACAACACCTTTATGGTGGGAGTTTACCGTCATCATAGACGGGAAACAAAAAATTAATTGATTGTTATTTAATGAACATTATCATTATCTGATCTTTTCCAGGTATGCGTGCCTGGGGATTTAATGTGTTTGTACAACTCTTTTTTCGGTTAAGTTCTTAGGCTTATTACTTTTTCTTATTGGATAATTCGACCAATTTGACCTTTGTGACCATATTCAACCACTCGCAATTTTTAGATTGAGTTGGTGTTTCACGCAATATCGACCCTTCCCAAATAGACCTTTTCATTTACTTTTTTTTATTACAAATCATTAAATGGTCTTTAAAAACAATAAATTTTTGGATATAATTTGAATATTTAAGGTAATTTTTTACAAATCATTACTTAGACTTTTTTTGATATGTTATTGGCACTTACTATGAATTTTTTAATTTTATCTTATTGGCACTTAACGAGTTTTGCAGAAAAAGCATTAGAACATCCGAAATTAAACAAATAGACCTTTTCATGCACTTTTTTTATTACAAATCATTAAATAGTGTTTCAAAACAATAAATTCATATGTTACATTTTATTAGACCACTACCAAATAGAAATTTTTTCCGAGCATTCACGTCATATTATGCTTCGAACTACGTATTCAACTCCCGAGCACATTATTCAAGTTATTTGTCGTAGATGTGTCTTTACGAGGTCTCTTTGCGCATTTTCGTACTGTATGCCCTTTTCCTTGGCAACCAGAACATGTCAATTTATATTTTTTTCGTGCCTCGCCGTCCGATGGAAATCTCTTCGTTGTTGGCCTTCCTCTTTGCTTGTTCAATATAGGGGGTTTGACTTCTAAGAGCTCCATTCCATCGGCATCCCAGTCATCTTCATGTGGCACGGGGTAGATTGTTTCCGCGTATGCGATATACATGTATTCCTTTGTGTATAATTTACTACACAGGCTATAACAATCTATGCATGTGCGTTCTGAACAAGCGAGTGCATGCACGCAAGGTATCTTATCCTTGTCAAACACTTGGCAGGTGCAAGTTTTATTTGAAAGGTTAACAACATGGTCAGAGTGCACTCCCTTGACTTCAAACTCGTATTGATTCAACTGATGACATTCCAAGCGCAAGGCAGTGTTGAATCTCTTGCGCATTTCAGCTTCAACAGCCGGGGTAACAGGGGGATTTGACGCATCGAGAGACCTTAACTCTTGTTGCCTTTTTCCACGCCATCTTGATGTCATGTTCTGGACTGCTTTTAAAAGTGCAACAATAGGAAGTTCCCTGTCCTCCCTCAATACGCTATTGATTGATTCGGTGCCATTTGTCATCATTATTTGGTACCGGTTTATTTCAAAATACGCCCTGGCCCATCTTTTCTTTGGGATATTGTCAATGTAATTGCCAGCAGCTGGATACCTTGCTTTCAAGTCGCCATACAACCTCTTGAATGACCGTTTGGTGTATGCATTTGCAAGTTTCTCAAAAAGTGTATCCAACCCCTTTTTGCACATCTTTGGATAACGCTTCCTCAAATTACAAGTGATGTGATACCTACACAATCCATGATCCGCAGCCGAATAGTGCTTTCTTATCCCATTTGGAATGCTAATGTGTCTGTTCGAAATGAACACCAAGTCTCTAGAATCAGGAATTAACTTCCTTAAATGGCCAAAAAACCAAGAGTATGAGTCGTTGTTTTCAGAGTCCACAATAGCCCAGGCAAGGGGATATTGGTGAAAGTCACCATCTTGAGCCGTTGCAATGAGTAAAACACCCTTATAGGATGTCTTAAGAAATGTTCCGTCAACGGAAATGACATGCCTCAATGCTTGAAATACAGAAATACATGCATGAAATGCTATGAATACATACTTGAAGGCACCCCCTCATCAAGTTCTAGGTGGGTTGTTACAAGATCATTATTTGCCTTTTTCAACATGTGCAAGTATAATGGAAGCTTTTCGTAACTAGTCTCGGGCTTCCCAAACATGGCTTCATTTGCGAACTTCCTACTCCACCAAGCCTTTGCATATGTGATCGGCATGCTCTTGTTTTTCATGAAAGTCATGATATTTTTGGGCCTAATTAAATCATCCGTCCCATCAAAACTCTCTAAAATTAAATCTGAGACATATCTCGAAGTTGTTTGGCTGTGTGTTCGGCTACGGTCACCAACTGTACAAATATGTCTCCCGTTGTATTTTTTAATAGCGAATCGAGATGTGTTTTTTACGATGGATGCCATCATCATCCAAGAGCATTTGTCACTCTTGCATTTCAACACATACCTCTTCTTGTCGCTCTTCACGGTCTTTGTTTCAAAATGTCCTTGTATGGAAACATCAGCCATCTTCTTCTTCAACTCTCTTTTGTCAGCAAATTCAAGTCCGATGGCCAAATTCGACCCATCTTCAAAGCCACCATCCAATGTCGCGTCTACCTCATTACCAAAAGACGTATCAAAAGAAGGATTGTCCCTCCGAATAAAGCACTCGTCCTCATTTAACTCATCATTATCACCACAGATATAATCATCTTCATCCACTTGAGCAGTTGCTGGGCTCTTCACAGGGGTGGCATTAGACTCAACGAATTGAGGATTTTGATCACACCTCCCTGCAAAAACAATACCGTCTTGATCACGCCCAGATTCTTGATCAGCAACAATCATACAATTGAAGAAGTCATCCTGGAAGCAATCAATCAGGGGAACGAAGGGGTCAATTGCTGATTGCGATCCCAAGAGTTTTTCTTGGACTTCATGTATTTGCTCTTCTTGTTCTTTTTCTTCACGTTCAAATGGAACCATCTCAACATGCAAGGCTGTAAAGTTTTGCTTTAATTCCAAAAGAAATGCATGTAGTGTTTCACTTGAATCGATGGAAAAGGGTGGAATATTTTTTTCAAGCCGTTGAATTTGAAATGCAATTTTTGGCCTTTGATTTTTCATATAACAACCAAGCTTTTGAATAATGGCTTTCAAAAAGGCATCAAAGTCCAAATTAGCAACATCCCAAAACAACGAAGTTATATTCTTGCCCGATCCACTGTAAACATACTTCCCTTCGTGATATGTGGTCCACTTTCCACCATAAACAACATATAATATAACAACATCTGTACCCATCTGCAATCGAAAAAACATAAACAACAAAAAATATCACATTTAAGTGTATTCGAAATTCATCGAAAGAACGTCGAATAGTCGAGACCAATCGAAAAAACATAAACAACAAAAAATATCACATTTAAGTGTATTCGAAATTCATCGAAAGAACGTCGAATAGTCGAGACCAATCGAAATAACGTCGAATATTTGTAAACATCATAATGATATCCAAATATTCCCTAAATGTTCGTATGGTTTCGCAGACTATATTCGAATAGGGTTTATTTCGGAGTAGGGTTTATTTCTATCTTAGATATGTAGGGTTTACCATAATATATGTAGAATCATAACACAATTGGCTCAATTAGAATCATAACTCTTTAGTGTAAAGAAAAATTAGGGTTTGTAATCAAATTTTGGGGTATCGAAAATTAGGGTTTACCGTAATCTCTTTCTGCTCTTTTTCCTCCTTCTGCGCTACGCAATAGCGAAGAAGAAAGGATGTTTAGTAGATCTAAACAAAAAAATCATAACTCTTTAGTGTAAAGAAAAATTAGGGTTTGTAATCAAATTTTGGGGTATCGAAAATTAGGGTTTACCGTAATCTCTTTCTGCTCTTTTTCCTCCTTCTGCGCTACGCAATAGCTTCTAAACGCGTTCCAAAATCTTATCGTTTTGCTTTGCTATCAAATTAGGTTGCCGATTTGCAGAACAAATGTGTAGTGTGCGTACGATTGAGGAGCTGAAAAACATGAAATAGTTAATTTCGGGTCGGGTCAAAAAAGGGGGGAAATCGTTAAACGGCTGTGGGACGTAATTAGATTCTTTCGACAATAGCTTTCGAAGAATAGGGGTAATTTGGGAATCTCACATGCTAATTTTTCGTGCTTTTCAGTGAGGCTAGATAGAGGGTAGTCTCATAATATCAAACCTTTTTTGGACATTTTTATAAGAGAAACCTTTTTTTAGGATACACTTATAAAGCGCCCGGTGGGAGCAGCATTTTGTGACCTAATTTGAGAGATGACGTGACAAAACAGTACTCGAATCGATTATTGGAATGGAATCATTCGAAACTAAAACCGAAATAACTCAACAATTAAATATTTGGTTTATAATCGAATTGATATGAATCGAAGCGGGATCGAACTAAATATATTTATACGCGTTTTAAATTCAAAACAATTAGATCCGAATAAATTGGAAATATCCGAGATGAAAAAAGTTTATGTTTAACTTTAATGTAATTCAATATAATTGAACTCATCTTAAGATTTAGTTTTGATATAGCAATTTTTACAATATTTATTTATTCAAACTATATTTAATTTATTGTCAAATACTGTTACTATTTGACCCCAAAAAATCAAAACATGAAAGACTTTCTGGGACGGGTGTAGTATTTAAAATAGTTACTCCATATAATATTACCATTATTTCATGCGAAAAAAACTAAAGTAAGAGTAAAACATTAAAAATATACAAAAGTAGGAATTTCATGGTTTTATTCCTGAAATAGGAATTAAAATACATTTACAATACCAATAACGACTATATACATTACCAAAAAGTTTTGTGAAATGTCGATATGTCCACATTACCTGAATGTGAACTCCTATTTTGAGTTATTTTAATAGAGCTCTATGTTTTAGTCCTGTTTAGGATGATTTTTTATTATTTTATCTTAATACTCTATGTAAATAATTTTACTTTTGTTTTGGAATTAATTACTTTTCCCGGGTACACATGTTTTTTTTTAAATTTTTACACTATATATTAAAAAGGGTAAATTTCCTAGGGTAAATTTCCTGGATAAGAGTAAAAAATAATAAAAATACCAAAATAAATGTCTGAAGTTTTTTTAGACCAAAATAGGTGTTCACACTGCTATTATTGCATTGTCATACTCATCACACTGCAACACGTACTCTATCATCACGCTATCATTATATTTATATTTTGATCTAAAAGATTTAGAACTCTTATTTTAGTATTTTCACAATTTTTTACTGTTATCGAAAGAGATTTCATTAGTAAAGAAAAAAGGTTGTTGGGGGAGGGTGCCCGAGTAATCCCAATTTGGATCCGGCAATAACGGCCAAGCTATTATAAACAGAACACACACAATATAAGCTAACAAAGCTAATGTGGGAGATGAATCCAACACAACATAAGCACAATATAAGCTTACAAAACCGATGTAGGAATTTGTCTCTTGTAGAAACTAATTCAAAGATTCTTTGTTAATTTACCATATTTCTTTGCTTTAAAATCTTTAGAACAGTGGAAGTAATATTTTGGTCCTCAAGGATAAACTGAAACTAACCATATGACTATATATGGCAAAAAAATGGTTGGGAGTAAGTTCAAAAGAAAGTAGAGTAACATATCATTTGCATATAAAATTATAAATAGGTATGTGGTTTCTCTGTGTATACAAATGGAGACTGAACAGTTCTTCTGCACCAAGAACTCCTGCAAAAACCAGGAATGTACATATCTATCGGATCGATATGGCCACGTTTGGATGGGTTTGGATTGAATCAGGAAACCGACCGTTTCACTAACGAAATCTTCGACATGTCACCCTTTCCCCCTACTTCTTGGAATATGACCAACAGATTCTGTGTTGGTTTCAACCAAGACCTTGGGACATGATACCTGTGCAGTGGCATTATGCAAAAGTCCAGTGTTTAGAATTATGTAGGATGATGATGGGTATATGGGAGTAAGGGTAGAAGTGGAATTTACCATCTTTGATTCAGCTTATTGCCACACCCTTGTTGGCATTTTGGGACATTGAATGTCCCATTGTATGAACAACCATGCACACACTTTCCATCCTTCACATGCAATGACCAATATCTCCCTATACTTTCCCCATTTACCCATACCTGTCCCTTCCCCATGCCTCTCATGTCAAAAGCCAAAGGTTCACTTCCACCTGGTGCATCAAAATTAGCCTTGAACCAGTTCAGTTGTTGGGTGACCGGAGAGGATGACCCTCCGATCCAATGGACCGACGAGACACCCTTTGGAGAGAACAAGTTCATTGATTCTCCCCTCATTCCAACCTGCATTTTTAAACATCTTTCAAATACGCTTCTCTTGTAAACAAGCTGCAGGTTTAAAGAATTGCGTGATTCGTTTTTACCCGGTATTTCCATGTTTTCCATGAGAGATCCTTGTTTCCCTGGTTTAGACCTTTGAGAATAACTGGTCCCAGGATTCCCTTGGGCCGATCCTCAAAGCCGTTCCCAATATTCTTTGATATTCCATTAAGAAAGAAAGGAAAACAAAATAAACAAAAGGTCATTAATTTTCCATATAAGTGACTGAAAAAACTTGGTTGATTTTAAAGAATGAAAAAAAAAACTTACTGGAAGTCCCATAGCTAAACTTAGTAAGGCAATCTCATTTTTGCCAGCCTTTAGTTCAATTTGTCCAGTAAATGTGAATCTCTTTGACTCTGTGTTACCATATGAAGATCCTGAAATTGGCAGCAGGAAATGAATCAAAAACCCATTGCTATATTCTTTTTTTTTGTGATTTTTTTAACACATTTTTCTATTTATAACAAAAAAGAATATCTGCCACAATATAGTACCTGAAAACTTTCCATTAACAAATACATGTACTCCATCCCCTCTTGAATTGACGATTAACGTGAGCTTTTCTCCTTTTTGTAAGAATGTTTCGGATGGATTAATATCAACACTGCATTTTTTGTGACAAAAGAAGAATTATGTAATAACATGTCATTTAATAGTCCATGAAATCAGAATGAAGAACTGACCTTGTTATATACCACAAATAGTCACTAGTGTCCTTGGTCAGGCTGATCTGGTCCAAGAGTTTATTAGCTGTGGGCATTGAACTGCCCTCCAAAGCTGGTATGTCTTCATGATAAGTTGCCCATGAATGCAGCTGAGAGTTACTTGGTAACATTTTTGTCCGCGAAGTGCGGGTCCCGACCTTAACAGCAATTACGAGGTTCCAAAGAAGATTAAAACAGAAATTTAACTTCCCGGTGAAAAAAGTGCAAAGATGATATGTGTGACAAAGGGTCCTTTTGGAACCACAGAAATTGCTAGAAGAAGAAAATGGGGAGGCAAAAAGACCCAATTAAGTTACCCAGTTGGGGATGGCTTGAAGACTTACTTTTGCAGTGTTGAAGACAACATTGTAGCAGTCAGGTAGTATGCTAACAGACCAAGGGGGCAGTGTATATTTCTTCCCCTTAAAAGTTATTGTCGCTTCATATTCGCTGTCTAAGTTTGACAGAAAGGCAGCACATTTTCCTTTCCCATATGAGAAAACACTTGCCTGCAATAAATACAGAAATTACTTCACTGATGAGTTTAGCAAAGCTAATCGATACACATATCCAACTCTGTAAAGCTTTTTCACCTGTTGAGATTTCCCCAGCTTAATCACTTCCGGAACTGATGATACTAGAGCTTGTTCACATTGTTTAATCGCTTTATGAAGCTCGGTTAAATGTCCATACTTAGGTTGTCTTATCAGACCTGAAATTTTTTGTTGTCAAGAACTTTTGAGATCATAAGGCCATTTAATATCCACTTTTGACATTACAAACTTGCTGCTCGTGTATTAAGGCGCAGTTTGGTAAGATGTAATGAAATCGAATCAAACGTGTGCTTGATAATGGTCACATTACAAGTTATTATGGTCGGGCAAACAGACCCTTACCGTATTCATCAAGCGGAGCATCATAGTCATAACTGGTTGTTATGAAAGGTCCACCCGCACTGCGACCAAAGTTTGTTCCTCCATGGTACTATCACAAAATGGACATTGATCACCACTTTATTAGCATGTATTCATTTGAATTCTACTGTGCCATTATGTTATGGGGGTAGAGTTGTCATTTTGAAGTTTAGTTTCTTTTTCTTAGAAGCCCTTACCATATAATAGTTAACAAATGAGCCACCCTTCGCTATGAAACGAGCAACTGCAAAAGCTAAATCTTCAACCGGACGCCTTGGGATTGGGCCTCCAAATTCCATGAACCTAATCATTTTTTTACAGAGATTAAGAATTAATCATTCAATCCTCATAAAATCAAATTTAAAAATGTGTCCGACAGACAAATGTGGCTAAATCTGCATATTTGCAGAATAAATAGCTTTGAGATTACTAGTTTGGCTTTGATCTATGTTCCAAAACATTTTTTTCTTAAAGACACCGATTCTACCATTTCATTTCAGAAAATTAACTTTCACCAAACCGGGTTAATATAAAAACGAATGAATTATTTAAGCCTAATCTCTAGGAGATTACTGAGGCGGGCGCTAAACCATTTCTTTTATTAACAATGAAGCAGATCCAGATCATACCAGCCACTCCAAGCTTCGGTCCACATTTTAGGCTTGTAGGCTTTGTTGGGAGAAAAATAATCACAATAGAAGCCATTGCATGTATTTATCTGCTTGATGAATATAGAAACAAAGTAAAAAAGTGCATTATTAGAAACAAAATTTATGTGTCTCCTAATTATTATCTAATATTTCAGAAAAGGAATGACTCATGAGAAGAAAGAAAGACGACTCACAATCGGATCGGGGGCATCGGATTCTTTGCACATGATCCATGGCACTCCTGTGTTCAGCCCAACTGCCATTTCTGCAGCCCAGTCAATATATGCCTTCTCAACTCCTACATGAGCCTTACTTTCTGAACCATACTCATTCTCAATCTACCAAAAGCAGGAATATTACTTATTCTTGGAATGCAATTAACATTTTTTTTATCTAGAACACACAAAATAAGTAAATGAATATAGTTGTTTACCTGGGACAGTATTATAGGACCTCCTTGAGACTGAAACAGTTTTTCACTCTTCATCATTTCAACAATTTTCTTGGTGAACTTTTGCATTTGTTCCTTTTATCACAAGAGAATTAGAAGGGGGGGAAAATCAAAATTCCAATGATGAAGACGGATAAATTCGAAATTCGAAAATCTACACAAAAATTAGACTTCGAGCATAAATAACCTTGAACGGTTCATTATCGGTTCTGAAGTGGATACCAGGAACAAATTTCAACCAAACAGGAAATCCTCTGCACAAGAAAATACATACTTGAACAACCATTACTGTTTTTCCCTACTAAAACTAGATTTTTTTAAAAAAAAAAAATTACTGAATAAACAAAACTAACAACTACCCAAAATTCCACTCTGCACAAACGTAAGGTCCTATGCGGAGATTAACATAAAGGCCAACTCTTTGCACAGTCTTTATGAAGCTGACCAGATCATATCTCCCCTCAAAATTATACTGCATTGTCCACACACAAAAGGTCATCAATGTTTAGTGTCAAGTAATCAAACCAAATGCATACAGATAGAATTTAGGATAGGGTATGGAATCATGGCCGTAAGACACTTGAGCTGAACCACATTAAAAGATTGAATCCAATGGAACAGTGCCATTAGGATATGATGTCCAAGAACACATAAATAGACAAATCATTTAAACAAGAAGAGAGGTCCAAGAACACTCACAGTGCCAGGTGAAGGCTCATGGACATTCCAGAACACATATGTGTCAATAACATCCAAGCCTCCATCTTTACCCTTTCTTATCAGATCTTCCCACATCTGCAACAGCACCCATAACTTTTTTTCTTTAATAATCTCTTCAATAGCTAACAGTGAAGCGAATTTAGACTCTAAACATTCAGAATTTCAAGAAATATCAAATCTTTCAGATAAACATATAAACCCCAGAAATCAAAGAGAAGGGCATAGTAGGAAATAAAGAGAGTAGGGGGCACCTGAGGGGTACTTCTTGGATAATGTATAGAGCCAGAAATGAGTATTTTCCTTTGGCCATTGATGAGGAGTGCCTTGCTGTCATAGGAGACATTAGAGGAGAAGATGAAATGGGCTCTAATCAATATGAAAATGCCAAGGAAGATGAAGAAGAAAGGGAGTTTGGAAACTGAGAAAGTCTCCATTTTTATTTTTAATTTTTTAGTATGTTCTTCGTTATGACAGCCTCCCCTCTAAATCTCTAACCAAACAGATCACTGAAAGTGAGAATGGGCAGTCAACAATTCAACAAATGTCAGCAACAAATGTCACATATAGTCTGAGAATGTTTGGTTGGATTCTTTCTTCCCCACAAACTCCCAAATTCTCTGCCTTTTCTCAGTACTGCTGAGCTCATCTGCGATGATTTTATATAGAACCTGTGATGAATATGGGACCAAATATGTTTTTGGTGCAGGTGTTTTTTTTAAATTCAAAAAGAAAACAGTATGATTTTACAATAATGCCGTTTCAAGAAAGTAATGTTTTTAGAGCTTTACTCCGTAGTCCGTATTAAAATTTGTTGACGGGTTTAATGAGACGTTAAAAAAAGCAAATTGTGAAGTGTGAAAATTCATGTTGACTAATGGGACTAATTGTTGAGACTAATTGTTGCTAAAGGGAGGCATACTTACATTGAGTTTTAGAAACCTCAAAAACCATAAATTCGCTACATTATTTGAAAAAAATACAATATCCGAGTAATTTATTCTTAACGAATGAATATTATGTTATTTCGAGAAAACGGGAATAATGAGTGATCAATAACATCATTGCAAGAAAACAATGTCATTTCAAGAATTACAAAATCATTACAAGAAAAATTAACCCGCCCATTCCAATAACTTCTTTATGAAACGGAGATACTTCATATTTTAGAAAGTGATTGTAATTTTAGTATCATTGGATTTTTTATATAGGGAAAATGACTAAATTAGGAGTAAAACATTGAAAATATACTAAAATATGACTTCCATGTTTTTATTTCTGAAATAAGAGTTAAAATGATTTACATTACCAAATATGGTCATGTACATTACTAAAAAGTACAGTAATTTATATATATACAATGCCACATTACAATCACAGTGTGAAGTCCTATTTTGAGAACAAAATCATAGAATTTTTATTTTTATACTTTTTCTATGTTTTAGTCCTATCTAAAGTAATATCTATTTCATATAATTACGGAATAAGATTTACCTAGAATAGACGAGGATTTACCTAGAATAAATTTACCAAACGCGGAAAATTTATTTGGATTTCAGTTAAACTAAATTTAGTTCAGTTAAATTGATTGGAACATATAAATGGTTGCGTTTCGTCTTAATGATACTATGAGGGTGTTTGGGAGTGTGGTGAGTTATGTAAAAGTAGAAGTTATAATTTAGAAGCAGAAAGCATGTATTTGTAGCTTTGTTAGAAAGCACTTCTAGACCTTAATTTTAACTTCTAAACCCATAATTTATAAGCTAAAGCAGATCGGCAAACATTTAAAATTGTGTTTTAGTAAAGTAGAAGCTATAAGTTATTTTCAAATGTAATCCCAAACACCCTCTATTTATGACACTAATTTCAATGCCAGTATTTTTTTATAAGTGATTCTGAGCAAGAGGCAAGAGTGGTGTCTAAGTAAAATTAGTAAACAATTTCAAATGACACCAATTTGCCACCTGTATTTCACTAAGAACTCTCATTATTGCATTAACACGTTTTCAACAAATATTGCATGCTTTTCCCCAAATTAGACCTAACTTTTGACAATTGGAAATAAAGTACTCATTCGCCCATTTTATAAGTCTTCCCAAAGCAAGACTATACTTTTTTTTCAATTTGATTTTTTTAATAAGAGTATTATTTAATTTAACAATAATCAATATGATTTACATATTCTAAAATCATAAATAATTCAATATTACAACTCAAAAGAAGAGACATAATACTCTTTTTTAATGTACTCGTTTAATTTAATTTTTTCAACTAAACTTTACAAATTTAATCTTTACAGAAAATTATACCATTAGGGGTGGATACGGTACCGGTACGGTACCGTGACCGGAAACGGTACCGCCGGTACCGGTACTGTTACCGTCGACCGGGAAGGTCCACCGGTTCCGGGAACCGGTACCGGTACCGCGCACTCCGGTACCGGTTCCGGTGCCCATTTTTCGGTACCGGCACTGGCGGTACCAGTTCTGGTTCCGGTACCGTAATTATTTTTTTTTTTTTAATTTTTTATTTCATTCTTTCCTTTATTAATTTCATTTTTAGAGTTTTTTATTTCATCCTTTCTTTTAACAATTACTCCCTCCGTCCCACTATATTTGTCCACTTTCATTTTTGCACACCATCCAATGCACTTCTTTAATCCATTTTATCTTGTAATTTGTATATTAAAAAATTATAGAAATTATATATTAATAATCTATATGTTAAGACAAATCAAACAAGATCACACATGACTATATTTAGACTTACACATTGAGAGAATTTGATGAGTCAAAGTGCTTAGATGAACAGTTCCAAAAGTCAAAACTGGACGAATATAGCGGGACGGAGGTAGTACACATTTACAATTCTACACTTTAAAAATTTAATAAAAAAGCAAAAAAAAAAAGAAATTATAGCCGGCCGATCCGGTACCGGAACCGGAATCGGAACTGCCGGTACCAGAACCGGATCCGGTACCGGTACCAAGGAGTGGCGGTACCGGAACCGGCGGTTCCGGAACCGGAACCGTACCGTGTCCACCCCTAGATACCATGGCTCTAAAGATTGTCAGAAAATAATACTTTCAGTTTCTTCTAATTTTTTCAAGTTTCTTCCAACAATGACTAAAAGAATATTTACATTTGATGAATTTACAATAACATCATATATCTAAATTCACAACATACCGTCTGAAACACAGACAAAGATGAATTTTCTATCTAAAAATAGTTTTCTTACATATTTATTTGGGTAATTCTTTAAATGAGTAATTTTTTTAATATTTTATTTTTCCAACACTTTTCATCTCCTTCTAGTTTTTTCTAATTTCTTCTAGCTTCTTCCAACTTCTTCTAATTTCTTATATTTTTTTTAACTTCTTTCAACATCCAAGTCAGATTTTACAACTCAAACGTAGAAAGCCTTAATGTACTCTATATTACTTCGTATATTTTTTATAACTTTTTCTAGTACACTAGTATCACACTCGTGCGTTGCACGAGTTATTTTTATGTTATTAAATTCATATCATTTTTCAATGATAAAAAATGAGATGCAATAGAATATAGAAATTATATTATTTGAAAGTACAAAACATCAATGTTTTACAAATTTTGAAAGACTTCTTTTTAGACTACATTATTTGTAGTCTTTGTGTGAGTATTGTCTTCATTGCATATCAGAATCTTCACTCCACTACAATTAGTTACTCTTGAAACTGCAACATAGAGCTGTCCATGACTAAACATAGGTTTCCGCAACAGTAGTCCAACATGTTTCAGAGATTGTCCTTGGCTCTTGTTAATCGTCATTGCGTACGAAGTAACCACAGGGAATTGTCTTCTTTGAAACTTGAAAGGAGTTCTTGTATCGGAAGGTGTTAATGATAGTCTTGGAATAACAACTTCTTCACTCATGTGTTGTTTAAATTTTTAACAATTGTAATCATGCAGGTTAATGCTAAGTGCTAATCATTTAACCCAAAGTTGTAGTATCGTCTCAACACAATCAAGATCAAGAGATGATAAAAGAATGAGCAACTTGAAAGTGGTCTCCATTCATAAACTAAAAAACATGAGCAATGTAAGACATATTTCTTTACATGTTAGAAAAAAATTAGGTTACTTTTCACCTTAAATGTATTGCATATTCATCTATGGTAATAGACTTATTTCATGTATTCCACAAAGAGTATTTTTAAATTATTGAATCATATATAATTTAAAGAGTATACACGGGATTTACTAATTAAATTAGTAAACAGTTAATAATTTAGGAAATAATTTTGGCTTTTATGGAAATACGTGTTCATTTTTTTGAATAATTTTAATTTAGTTTTAATACCCGAGTAATAAAAAGTAAATTTATTAATGATAAGAGTTTAAGTGAGAATTAGGCTTTAATTTTATTTTCTTTACTAAATTATTCACTATTTGCAAATTACGTTAGTTTATAAATTGTGAATAAGATTAATTTTTATGAGCTATTAATAATTTAGTATTACAGAAAGTAAATAGTGGCATAATTTAAATATTTAGATTCAATTAAAATAGTCACGAGAGACCAAAAAGGAAAAAAAATACAAATTTCCATTTAAATATCTAAATTAATTAGACGTATTTTCTAATTTCCTAATTTATGAAAAAACTGGATTCCATTCTTATTTGAAATTAGTAATTATGTACGGATATAATTTAATAAATACCCTAATAATATAAATAGTCGATTGATTTTCTTTATTTTAAATAATTACTACATGCAAATATATATATTTAATAGTAATACAAATTTTTTGATTTATTTCTTATTAGCAGAAAGGATATTATTAGATACTTGGTGATGTTATTGAAATTGAAAACACCAATGAATTGTGTTATCTTGGTTGTCCCAAGTGCAACCGGAAGGTTGCTCCAAATGCTACGAGGTTCAAGTGTATGAAATGCGATAGAGATTATCCTGAGGGAGTTCAAATATTTAATACCCCAAAAGAATAATTTTTAAAATTACTAATTCTTAACGTATGATAAATAGATACAAGGTGAGCATTTGCGTTATTGATAATTCCTGATGACATGTTACTTCCGTCTTCTGAAGATCCAATAGCCACTATAGTGAATTCAACTTATCCAGACTTCCAAAAAATAGCTAATGAACTGAGCTACTTGCAGGAGCGCACAATTTTGGCTCCTACATTGGATGTCGTCGATTCCACAAACGAATATATGACAGCGATGAATCCAAGCAGCGAGACTCGAACATACCTTAGTTCTGATAAAGTTGAGAACTCGGACTGCAGTTCAAGTTTTTTTTGGTGACCTGCACTCTCGCGAATTCTTAAATAAGATTCATGCTTCAGGTGTACCGAATCATGAATTAACTCTGAAGGTAGGCACGCCTATTATGTTGTTGAGAAATATTGACCATTTAATGGGTTTATGTAATGGTACACGGTTGATAGTAACCCGGTTTGCTAATCACTCAATACAAGGAAAAATGATACCCTAATTTTATATTCACGGTAATATTAATTGAATAATTACTCAATTACGGTAAGTAAATTAAATTAAATTTCCATTCGTTACCTTTTTTACACACGTTTATATTAAATTATCATTTGTTACCATTTTAATTACACGGTTATATTAAATTACCATTTTTAGTTAAGCATTCGTTACCTTTTTTATACACGGTTTTTATACCTTTTTCATACCTTTTTTATACACGGTTATTTTAATGATCCATTAATTACCATTTAGTAATTACCATATGGAGTGAAGAATTACCATATTTTATACACTATGAAATGGGCGGAAAAAGAACAATGTAAATTCATGGCTTTCTAAATAATAGATAGATTTTAATTACACGGTTATATTAAATTACCATTTTTAGTTGAACATTCGTTACCTTTTTTATACACGGTTTTTATACCTTTTTCATACTTTTTTTATACACGGTTATTTTAATGATCCATTAATTACCATTTAGTAATTACCATATGGAGTGAAGAATTACCATATTTTATACACCATGAAATGGGTGGGAAAAGAACAATGTAAATTCATGGCTTTCTAAATAATAGATAGATGTTTATTTCAAGAGATATTGTTACTTAATTAGTCAAAGTCAAATGTTCGATACAAAAAGTGAACAAACAATTAAAAACGAATGAAGAGGATAATGGTAAAAATACTTAAATAGAACTAAACATGTTCGGCAAATCAAATTAGATTATTCAATGTTTGTATTCAATGCCAAAACATAATACAAAACAACATTGTGAATTGCTAACATAGACATGACGAATATTTTGTAATTTTAGTACCATTAAATTTAGGAGATATTAAAATAGAAAGTCTTATTTTAGTACGTCTCGTTTAGAAAGGTCTCTTTAAAAAATAAAAAAAACTCATACTCCGTAAAAAAATTCCATGAAACATTTATTTTTCCAAAAAAATATATTTTAAATTAAAGTTTATAGTGCTAAATAAATTTAAAATTCACTAATCTACTTTTAACTAAGAGATTGTTCTTTATGACTTAAACTCTTAACTTCTAGTTTCTTCCAGTTTCTTTCAACTATTCTCAATTTCTTCAAACTTTTTCTTCTCCACCCAATTACTGTAAGAATGATATACTTTTAACATGATGATGATGATTATTATTATTACAACTGTTATGTTTGTAACTATAGTTTATAAATTATTTTTTTATTTCACTATTTTTACGATTCACACTCATTACTTTTTCTTCAACTTTTTAATATGAATAAGACAATTTTTTTGTATATTAATCTACATGATAAAACAAGAAAACATTAATATTTTAAGGCGACGGTTCCCGTGACATTGCCCGACAATGTCATGGGATGACCTGACGGCGCTCCGGTGCCCAGTTCGTTAAATTAATCTTATGAATCTTATTATATGGGTCAAAAAAATAATTTCAATGTTTTTTGATTTCATAATTTTATTTGTTGATGTCCGGACGAAATATTAAGAAATAAATATGAAAATCACACTCACTTATCAATAAGTCATCCCAAACATCAGCAAGAATAATTAGACATCAAAGAACCAAACAAACCAAGGAATTCATGGTGACTATATGGTTTTTGCTATCCAAATTTGAAGAAGAAAAAAATGACGTTAAAGAAACGGTGTGGGAAATAATAATTTATCTATCCCAATGTAACTAATAATTAGTTTCAGTAGACAATTAGTTGTTCATTTCAACACCAAGTCAATACTTGATCTTATAGTAGGGTTAAGTTTCATTCAATGTCTACAGGTAATGCCTAATTATATTATTACTGCTCTCTCGATTGGTATATTGATCTTCCTAGATGCACCTCTATTAATTTAATTTCACGTCTATCATTTTTTTTTATCTTATAAAACAAATAATTCTTTTTATTAATAAATACATGAATTAAATAATAAAAATTATATTCCAGAATGCCACATCAGTCGGATGTATGTATGTGATTGGGATGGATGGGTGGGTTTGCCACCCAGGTGATCGAAGTTTACTCTTTCTCCTCCTTCATTTAGTTCTTTTTGTTTACTCATTAGTTTTACTTTTTAACTTTTATTCCCTGCGTTCTCAAAAATTCTTTCTCTTTCATTTTTCTTAATTCCAACAAAACAATACTATTTTCTATTAAAAAAACCACTTTTACCCTTACTTTTTCATACCCTACCTATCACATCATACTTTTTCTCTAATACTCATTCCATCATATATATCTTACTTTTACTCATCACATCAAGGACAAAATTGGAATTCAACTACAATTTAACACTTCCTTATTTTTACACAAAGTTAAAATAGGAACACTTTTATAGAACGGAGGGAGTAGTTTTTTTTTAGTTTTTTTAGCTTTCTGTTTTTAAATATAATTTAATCCTGATGATGAATCGTTTTTCGAATGAACTTTAAATTTTATTATACATACATAGTTTTAAATTTGATATCAAATGAAATACGGAGTATTTATTTTATGTTTTTAGTTTAAGTAGTTTTATGTTACGTATGATGAAGAAGCTTATTCAATATATTATTATTATTATTAATGGTTAATTATTATTATTGTTATTATTATTAGGTAGTATTATTAGTATTTATGGTTAGTTAATTATTAGGTAATAATATTATTATTATTATTTGGTTGTTAACGATTTTTTTAATTATTAGTTACCTTTTAGAGTTTAAGTGTTTTAGGGTTTTGGAACCTATATATGTACTCATCTTCTAGGAATTCTTTATTCCAGCAATGAAGAAATAATTTCTCTTAATTCTAAATTCCATCTCAACTTCTTCGTTTCTTTTTTTTTCTCCCTTCATTCTCTCTTTAGTCGTCTCTTCCCAAATCTCACAGCGTGAAGGTGCTTAATCATTCTCTAGCTATCTTGGTACAATATCGTATCATTTTATTAAAATAAATGTAACCAAGAATGTAAAAAAAATGAAAAAGAAATGAAAAGAGATAGGGAACTAATGTAGCAATTACTCCCTCCGTTCCTTAAAACCCTTCCGCCCTAAATTTTTGCGCACCTCATTAAACGCTTTTACTTCCACCTAAAATATCTAAAATATATCCCACTATGTAGTTTATTGCGGGTAGAAGTTGTTTTAGGGGTATTTTAGAATTTTAGATGGGATAGAAATATTTTATGGGGTGCGCAAAAAATTAAAACGGAAGTGTTTTGTGGAACGGAGGGAGTAGTTGGCAACAAGGAATGGAAGGGAACCACACCACCCAGCTTAATAACTGATTAGAATGTTAATTAGTGCGGGTACATTTCACGGAGTAATTGTCCTCTAAATTAGGTTGCAAAATCACTCTGTTTGAAACATCTCGCTAAAAAAAATTTTGGGTCTCGTATTGTGGTATTATAACTCCCCTATAAGGGTGCTTTGGAGTGTGATAGATTGTTGAAAAGTAGAAATTTTAAGTCAAAGCGGAATGCAGAAATTTTTAACTTTGTTAAAAAGTACTTTTGGAGCCCTTTTTAATTTAGACTGCAAAAGTCATAATGTATAAACAGAAACAAATTGACAATACGACAAATATTATTTTAGTGAAGTAAAAGTTCATAAGGAGTTCTTAAACGCAGCCCTAAACACCCTCTAACTTCCTTACTTAATACACATGATATCTGTCCATTACGTAAATTTTTATGTGAACCTAAGATTCATGTTTATTTTATGGATCTTAAAAAAAAAGTATTCACATACAAATTCATGAAAAATATAGAGTCCTGAGCTCAAAGAAAAAATAGGAAAGTTATATTTTCAGAGTTATCGCCCAAATATAAAAAATATTTTTGTGGTGGGACCTGTGCCTGGGCAGAAATATACAAAAATAACATTTCCGATCCTTTCTCCAAACCCTGCTACTAATAGGCGGGCCCACTTCTTAAAATATCCTATATATGTAGGTGGAAACAGGGGACGAGGTCAGATCTATCCTGATGGTAGCAAAAGTAACAATACAGTTTTTAACGCCACAGCATCCGGCAGGGTTAAAAAAATAATACGAAATGAAAAAGGTGGTTATGAAATAATCATTAAAGATGGATCGGATAGTAATGAGGTCGTAAATCTTCTTCCTCCTGGCCTAGAACCGCTTGTTTCAGAGGGAGAATCTATTAAACTGGATCAACCATTAACGAGTAATCCTAATGTGGGCGGATTTGGTCAAGATGTTGCGGAAGTAGTACTACAAGATCCATCACGTGTCCAAGTACTTTTATTTTTTTTTGCATCAATTATTTTGGCACAAATATTTTTGGTTCTCAAAAAGAAACAGTTTGAGAAGGTCCAATTGACCAAAATAAATTTATAAACTAATCAGGTTCCAAATATTATACATGACAAAAAATCTTAAAAATCTTTGGTTTCCTTTTATTTTACCTTCGGTTTTTCCTTACTTACATAATGGATTTGCCGTAGAAAAGAAGAAGAATGCAATTGAGTGAGTTTCGAATTAAGAAAAATTGCGTTGTAGTCCATAGAGAAACTCGTATCATTTATACCGACTACAATTCACATGATTTGACATTTTATATTTGCGCTTTCTTGGGCCTTTGTTTTTTTGAAAGGTTGGGCCTTCGTTTTTTGGTCTTAGGATTGTAATGAGTTATTGATTTTCTTTATGCGTGTCTATATATATATATGTGTGTGTGTGTGTGTAAAATCTCACTATGGTCGGTCATCTTGCTTTTGCAGATGGTCTTGTAGTTTTCGTCAATGGGGCTCTAAAAACTTAGTCAAATTCAGGAAGATTTTAGATGACTACCAAAAGGGATATGGACCGAAAGTTAATCTTAAAAAGAGTTGCTTCTACACAAGAAAAAAAGTGAACCACATTAAACTTAATTAACTCTATGACTTAAAAACTTGAAATAGCTCAAGGGACTCTCCCTTTCACTTATCTTGGAGCAACTATGGTTAAAGGGTAAGCTTAAGAAGCATCACTGCTCCAAACTTATGGCCCATTTTGACAAATACTTGAATACTTGGTTCAATAAAACTTCAAATCCCATGGGAAGCGTGCTCATCAAATGTGTGCAATCATCTATCCCACTTCACATTATTGATGTTCATAGCCTTCCAAAATCCACAATTAAGTCCTTAGTGATGAAAATGGCCAATTTTATGTGGGGCTTCAAGTGTAAAAGCTACTCATCTTGGTTTTTCATATTTTGGGCTTATTTGGTTATAAGCGGTTGATGACTTTCAACTATTAGCAATTTGTGTTAGCTGTGTTGAATTTAATAGCTGATTAAATCAGCTGTTTTGACTAACTATTTTTAATAGTTGTTAACAAAAAATATTCTGGAAAATTTAGATGTTCATAAATAGAAGTATGTAATGGAAATTACATTTTAGGACATGCTTCTATATTTGTTAATTGTTGTTTGTTTGTAAATAGTTTGCTTTTTTTAAATCTTTATACAACTCACGCACTATTTTTTTTGTCCCGAAAATTTCATGGTTAATTATTTTTTATAGGTATTTGTATTGATCATTTTAGTATTATATAATATAATATTCATATCACTATTATTTTATATATTTTTTGATGAAATATTTAAACAAAACATTTCTACATCAATTTTGAAATGAATAAAATAAAAAATATATCAAGAATAAGAAGAATAGGAATTGTTTTTTTCTTAAAAAAAGGATAAAATAAGAGAAGAAGTGATCTCCAGAAAACTGCTCCTAAGTACTCCCTATTTTGAGAAATTAAGTATCGGTACTTCACATTTTTAAAATATACTCTGAGGTACCCTATATTTTGAGAAACTAAAAACTGAGTTCCTCACATTTTTAAAATATATCCTGGGTACCTCCAAATATACATTAACTTACCCGTGAGGGACATTCTGTCTCACTCTCTGCCAAAGCCAATTACGCCATTAATTTTAAGAAATAGGGGTTTGGAATTTCAAAAATAATCTTGGTTTTTATTCTTTAAGGATACGATCTATCCAGTTTAATCACAGCTTTCGAATTAAATGGAATGTCCCTCACGAGTAAGTTAATATGCATTTAGAGGTACCTCAGGGTATATTTTAAAAATTAGAGTTACCCGACATATAATTTTTCAAAATAGAGGATACCATGGACTATAGTTTAAAAATTTGAGGTACCTGACACTTAGTTTCTCAAAATAGAGCGTACTCAGGTGCAGTTTTCTGTCCATTCTCGCCATTCTAAAGGCAACAACAAAAGGAGATTAGAATGTCTCAAGGCGAAAGATGTTTGCAAACTCAAAAAACTGTTTCCCGAAAATTTTTTATTGGCAGTTTCACTAATCAAGCCAGCCATTTATGATCAAACAGCTAAATATCCACTAAAAAGTCATTTGTCAAACAAAGTCTTTAGCTTTTCAGATCATAGAGCTAAGTGAAAAATTATTAGCCAAACAATGGCTTTGATTGGTCGATTAGTAAAAAAAGCCAAAATAAAAAAACCGAAAAAAACATCTGAAAAGCTGAATGTTTTCCAAATACAATTAATGTGAGCAACTGTGTTCGATCGATAGGTCCTATTTGAAGAAGAAATCCTTTTTTTACATGAAACTAAAAGAGATCTTATTTTGAATTGTGTTTCTATGATTATAAGATACACATGTGAAATATGGAGTTTTTTTCAATTTTCATGAACTTAAAAGTAGATTCTTTTTGTTGTAAAAAGTTGGGTAATTTACCTAAATATGACTAAAATATAATGACTTTCTCAGTATAGGATCATATGTTTTTATTTCTCAATGTAGGACCATTGGTCATTATCTATTAGTCATTATTCAACTAAATATTCAGTATCACTTGAACAGTATTCTTCTCACTAGTCATTATTAAATCCTATTTAGAGAATAAAAAAGTTTAAGTTCAACATTGGGAAATGACTTATGTTTTAGTCCTATTCAGTTTAAATTTCACTAAAAAATTTATCAAAAAAGTAATCCAACCAAAACTCAACATTCTATAGTTAAGTTGTAAGCCAAAAAAGATTTTAAATTCTAACAAAACCTAATTGTTTCATGTTGTTTTACAAAAATTCTTAAAATGAATATAAACACAAGGACCACATAAGAATTTAATTACTTTGAAATGAAATATTTACTTTTATTTTGGAATAAAGACTATATATTTTGGTGTTATTAGATTTATTTACTCTACTCCAATAAAATTAGAGACCCTATATATGGGGCCCGTGGGGGGTGAGACTAGTATGAGCTACGGGGGTACCAAATAATTAATGGCGGAGGACAGCTTCTCTCTCATGCGTAACATGCACACTCCGACGTCTACTCTATGCAATGACAGGTAAACGTATGTATCTATGTACTATTGTACTCAGTATAACTTTAATTTTTAGGTCCAAAATAATTCACACTTTTACTAATTCATTGATCATTTTATTGAGTAAAATAAATTATTCTTGTCGACTTTTGTTCTGTAAAATTTTTGATACAGTTTTTAAATATATAATTTATATATTTTTTATATCTTTACGAATTTATAGATAAAATTATTTTTAAAAAATGATATTTTTGCGCGTGATTCAAAGAATGTAATGGTGTGTTAGGGAACATGAATTTAGATTTCAAATTCAGATTTGGCTCAAATCTCATGCTTGAGAAACTTAAAAGTTTTGAATTTGAATTTGAGTCAAATTTTTCTAATTTATAACAAAGATTAATTTAAAATTCATATATCTTCCTTGTCATTTGAAATTTAAGATTTTAAATTTTAGAAATAAAGTATATAAACTGAAATCAAATATTAGTTTCCAAACAGTGCCTAAATGAATTGCGGAGGAAAAGATAATTATTACTCCGTATATATGCATCCATAAAGTGCACCACCAAACGAGAGAGAGAGAGAGAGAGAGCTATACCTAATTGTATTATGTGTGTATGTTAGGACTTGTAACAACCTTAGCCATATAAATCATTTCACTCTTCTTTATCTTGTCAAAGGTTTAAACATTATTAGTAGTAGTTTTAGTTTAGGTTTACCAACTGGTGGTTGCCGACTCAGACCCCCAACCATTTAACGGAGAACAACCACCGCCACTTCCTCTGTTTCCCCAATTTCTTGTTTTAGACTTTTTAGTGTCTTTCTTGCAAAAGAAAATACTCCTCAAGAAAAAAAAAAGATTGGGTTTTTTTCTTTTGTTTTTTAAAGAAGAAGAAATTTCTAGGGTGTTTTTGGTCGTGTGTAGCTTGGATGGACCCCACTGAGAGAAAGTTTGGAATTATTGGAAGGGGTACCTAATTATTTTTTTCTTCTTCTCTTATTTCAAGAGGAAATCCCTTCTTGTCTTCTGTGCTTTCATTTCATAATCCCCCTTTCTTGAAATTCGTTTATTATTATTATAGCTGTTTTTTTAATTAAATTTATCTGGCTGGTGTCATTGTTCAATGATAAGGAGAGGACTTATGATCTTCTTGGGGGATATATCAGCTTTGTCACCACATGGGAAATCTTCTGTTTTGAGCCAGTTGGTTTCTTAATATATTTTTAAAAATTGTTTCTTTCTTTCTCTCTTGTGCTCTGTCAATCACTCTCTTTGGCTTTCCCCCAATTTCTGGAAAGTCCACCACAACTCAAGATTCTTTTTTTTTTTGCCAGGTAATTTCTTGATTTCTTTTGCCCTTTTACACTTTCTCCCCTTGTTTGTGCTTGTGATGATGTAATATTAAGTTGTCTACTTTTGTTGACCATGAGCTTGGAATTTGGATGTTCTATCTTTTTGTGCAGATTCTTGCTCTAGTTTTTCTTGTTTCCCATTTCTAGGTTGTGTGTATAATGGTATCCTATTCAAGAATTTAACAGACAAGAATTGGAAAGAATTTGAAAAATTTAAAAATGTAATTTTTAATCTCTTTTCTTTCTGTTGTTGTTGTTGTTGTCTAGGTTTCCTTGCATGTTGGGGGCAACCATGAACAGATTTGGTTTAATTTCTTTCATGGGAGTTTTATTTTGTTGACTATTATCAGTTGAGATTATTACTCAAGTTGAAACTGAAGAATTTATAGATTTTGGTGGAGAAAAAGATATGGCTACTTATTTCCCGGGGTTGATCGACCAGAGAGAAGATCTTCAAATGTCGTTATTGCCAAACGAGAAGCATCAAAATTCGTACGAATCGCCCGGTTTTCAAAACAACTTGATGTATTTGAACCATCCTTCCACTATAGCTTCGTACCCGGATTTACCCTCCTTGTCTGCTTATTCTGCAAAGCCTTTCAATGATCAAAGTGTGGAACAGAATCTTCAGTATCAGGGGTTATCACTTAGTTTGGCAATGCAAGTTCCATCTTCTGTTCAAATCCCACCGTACCATGACCAGTATACAAACCCCGGATTCTCTGCACTAATGGCCACACAAATGATGGGTTCAGAGCAGGGATCACACAATGATGAAACCAAGCGTGTTGAATACGTGTCGTTTGGGTTAGAGGGAGACAACCTGGAGAGGCCAATGAGTCTTAGAGAGATGAATTTTAGTCCACATATACATGATGTTTCAGGGAGCATTTACAATTCTAAGTATCTTAAGGCCACGCAGGAGTTGCTTGAGGAAGTGGTTAGTGTCCATAGATCTCTCAGGAAACCAGACAAAAATAGCGCGCATTCGTTTGGCCAAGATGAAGATGCTGATCTGAAATCATCCAGCTGCTCTGGGAATGGGATGTCTTCAGACGGCCACAAGTCAAGTGACACATCATGCGAACTATCAGCTGCCCAACGACATGATCTTGAGAGCAAGATCACAAAATTGTTCTCCATGTTGGATGAGGTGAGTCATTTGTTGCTTATTTTCTTGAAGGGAAAACGTTTGGTTGTGCATCCGTTTCAACGAAATAACGAAGAGTGCATTTGGGGTGACTTATTTTCAAAGAATAAGTGTTTTTACCCAAAGAGAAGTGTTTGGCACTTTGGCATGGAAATGAAACAATGACTCTATTATTGAAAGAAAATACTCAATTTTGTGCTTACTTAACTTAACGCACAAAGAGTTGAGCTTCTGAAGGGGAAAAACCACTTTTTACGGCTTAAATGAGAAGCCACTTCTTATAAAAACTTATATCTTAAGTGATCCCAAATAAGTCTGAATATCTTGCAGAATAAACCGATTATGGTTACCAAACAGATCCCAAAAACCTCTTTTTAATATTCCTGCTTTTCTGTATATTATATGTATATATAGGTGGATAAGAGGTACAAACAATATTACCAACAGATGCAAGATCTGGTATCCTCCTTTGAAATGATTGTTGGGCTTGGTTCTGCCAAGCCATACACATCACTAGCCCTAAGAACAATTTCTTGTCAGTTCCGTTGCCTGCGGGATGCAATCAAGAAGCAGATTCAAGTTGCACGGCAGAGCTTAGGAGAGGGGCAAGGGGGTAGCAGTCAAGGAGAGAGATTGTACCGCCTGCGTTACGTGGATCAGAAGCTGAGACAACAAAGGACACTTCATCAGTTTGGTTTGGTGATGAGACAGCCTTGGAGGCCTCAGAGAGGTTTACCAGAAAATGCTGTTTCTGTGCTCCGTGCTTGGCTTTTCGAACATTTCCTCCACCCGTAAGCGACCTATAAGGACCCATTTTATATACTGTTCTTAGATTCTTGAGGGGCCAATAAAAATGTTACCTTTGATTGTCTTTATATTGTTTCTCAAATTTTCAGGTACCCTAAAGACTCGGAAAAGAGCATGTTGGCAAGGCAGACAGGGTTAACCAGAAGCCAGGTATACAAGCCCAGCCCTCTCTATTTATAACAACGTTCATGGCCTTCAACCATAAACTTAAGCTTGTGGTTGATTTGGTTCCTTGACATGGGATATATCAGAGCCTTGTTGACCCAGAGATCAAGAGTTTGAATCTCATTGTCACCCACTATGAAAAAAACACTTAATGTCCACATTCAAAGCTCGAGCAGAACATTCTTGAGCCAGCATGAGTAAAAAATATTCTTGGGCCATTCAACACTAAGCTTTGTGGTTGACGAGGTTCCTTAACAAATGTCTTTCCAAATCAATGTCTTGCTAGGATTACATGTATGTTTGCAAGTCCTTATATCACCTAATCTTCATTAGCCTAATGAAGCACACGTACATCTCAGGTAGCAAACTGGTTCATAAATGCCAGAGTGCGACTATGGAAGCCGATGATCGAAGACATGTACA
The DNA here is from genome assembly GCA_003260385.1 of Cuscuta australis. NCBI lineage: Eukaryota > Viridiplantae > Streptophyta > Magnoliopsida > Solanales > Convolvulaceae > Cuscuta > Cuscuta australis. The sequence goes on from NQVE01000194.1 coordinate 2,338,688, forward strand.
AGGAGGAGTTCGGCGACAATGATGATGAGGATGCAGCAGAAGGAAGAGACTTTTCCTCTAATTCTTCTCCCAAAAGGACAAAAGGAACAGCAAAGGACAACCCAGCATCCGACGGTGAAGGTAATGGTGTCCAACAACACACAACAACCTTATTCAACCAAACTGGCCATGAAGGTATTATCCAACCAAACAACATCCCCATGTTTGGGGGCGGCAATCAAGTGTCCCTCGCTCTTGGCTTGCAGCAAAACCAGAACGACGATGACAGTAAAGCAGATTACTACTACATGGACCAACAAGAAAGGTTTGCCAACTCCCACATATTACCAGATTTTGTTGTATGATAATGATAATAGTCTGCTTGTGTGGATCAATTTTTTCCTTTATTCCCTTCCCACCGGGAATAGAATATACTTTCTAAGCATGTATATAACAGCTATATATGTCTAGATAATCCATTTGTTGTGCAATACACAGTAAATAACGTCGGTGGAAGGCTAGGCTAGTTTTTTCAAGCGAAATACGCATATTTTTTTTGCCAGTGAAAAAAATACTGTAATAATGTATAAAGTTTGCACATTCTTGAGACAAAGATTGCTCTTTTCATCAATGGTGGTACAGTGAGTCAATTTTTTCTGTATTACTACTATTGTTACAAACTTCAACTTGGAAATGGGTGATATACACCAAAATTGGAAGTGTCTTTTTGACATAAAACTCGCAGACAAGACAATATTCATTGACGCATTATGTATGTGACAGAATGCTCGTGAATATTGTCTAGTGTCTACGAGTTTGACGTGTGGTGTTTGCGTTTCACTATAACATGATTGTTAATTGTGATTGCCTAAGCAGTGTCTTTCCAAACAGTTTGCATTTTCACTCCTCTCTTCAACACTTTTAGGCTCTAGCTACAACCAATCAGAGATATGGAAGAGTTGGTGAGAAAGAGTTCACAAAAATCATAAACTTGGCCATTGGTTACATTGTATACAAATTTTTAAAACTATAATCCATTTATTTCATTTTATTACTCCGTATTTGTTTAAAAGACAATACAATTTTGATTTTTTGTTATAAAACATTGACATCTGCTATTTTAATTTTTCATTATCCAAAAAAATATTTATTGTTATTATTGCATTTAATGATCGCGATTGTGTTATAAAATTTTTCATTTTTTAAGTATTTCCCAAAGGAGGTTCCGGGGAGGAGAACACGTGTTCAATTCCAACATCACGTGACAATTCCCTTGGATCGTCTGCAAGCCTCATAGAGCGAATGACGATTAATCAGGTGCACACAAACTATAAGGCAGATGGAGAATGATTTGGAACCTCGTGACTTGCACCAAAAAACCAATATGCATCTCACCATTTTAATTTTTTAATGTAAATAATTATTTTATTGTCTTAAAAAAAGGTTATACTCCCTCCGTCTCAAATTGTTTATAACATTTCGAACGACGTACGAAATGTCATCTGTTTTAAAATTATTTTATTTATAAATTGGTAGAGAATTAAAAAATAAAAATTACACCATTCAAATGCACATAAAAAATTCTACAAAATAAAATGCGACAAAAATATTTTATTTTATCAAATGATCAACTAAAGTGAATAAACAAACAAAAATTATCGTGAGACTGAAATAGTAATTGCAGCATTCTTTTTGGGACGGAGGGGTATAAGGTTTATAATTTTTTAAAAAGACAAAAGCTTTATGTAAAATTTTAAAAGTACTCACAATTTTTCCCCTTTTTAAAATTTTATCGTTATTAAAAGTATATTTTTTATTTTTTTAAAAATACACTATCTAATAATTTTAGAAACTAATATAGCACATACCATATATTTATTCGAAAATAAAAAAATAAATTATATTTTGATTCAAAATATAATTTTGTCAAAATATTAAAAATTTTAGAATGTGTATGAGTCCGTGCAAAATATGAGATTAAAAGTACTTCAGAAATATACTGAAGTGAAATTAGCCTATGTGGAGTGAGTTCAGTTTTTTGATGGGGTGTAGCTATCGCCACCGAAATGTATGTATACAAATTTGAGAACTATATAATGTTCATTACATTTATACAAAATGTATATTTAATACTGAAATATATCACTCGTTTCCCACGAAATACTCACACTCGCTCTTGTAAAAACCATACATCGTCTTCATCCTCAGACCACCGATAGACCTGCCAGACGACCACCATTTTGCCGTTGTGCAAAAGCTAACCACCACTAACGAGCCCTACACAATCCCTTCTTTATTGCCCTTCTGGCCTTCACAACCATTCAATCTCTGCAACTAGCGTTACGACCCACCATGCTCTTTGTTTGCAGTGGTCGCGTCCTTCCGTATTCCTTGTTCTTTGATCGCCGTAGACACAAGAAAAACATATAGTTGTACATGAAAACCCATATAGCCGAATGTACGATAGAAGTTGCATTTTGTACAATTGCATCTCGAGTTGTGCTAGGTCGACTCCACATTTTTGACACCATCATTGATCATATATTTTGCACAAACACACACAGATAATAGCTCTCGATGTGGCATCGACTGCCTATGCGTGTTTGTGCAAAAAATGAGGAAATATAGGCAAAATATGATCCCCACAAGTTAAAATGAATTAAATAAAAAACAGCCACAACTTTATTAAAACTAACTCAAAAAGATTAACTAGCTTTGTTTGGAATTAAAAGAAATTTCACAAGTTTGTAGCTTTTTATTTTCTTAATAGTAAAGTTGCTTTCATTTGAATCAATAAAAGATAAAAATATCGAAAGACAGATGTTCCAATCTCTAAAGAATGAAAAAGAGATCGAGATTTGCAGCAAGTGTTAAGGGAGAGGAAAGATCAGGGAAGTATACTTCATTTCGTAGTTCACGTCGTCTAATCTCCATCTTCAATGTAAGGTCCTGTATTATACCACAATGATCATTAAAAAATCTATAAGTACTGTCACAAGCAAGACGACGAATAGAGATTAAATGACAACTCAAATTGGGGATAAACAACACATTAGTGATGAACTGATTATAATACGCAATTGCATTTCGACCTTTCTACCTCAAATTAAAGCATTCAACTGAGATTTCAGATTAAATAGGGGGACCACTAGAACAACAATATCGCTTCTTCAAATTATCTCATAATTCAAACGCAATAGTATGAGAAATAATAATAGGCACAATTGATTCATCAACGCTGTTAAACATCTAGTTGCATATGATTTGATGATTAGCATACCATGCAGACATCTCGTGTTCATCACTAGGTTTGAGAACCCCCACGGAAGAGAAAAAATGGATTTACCGCGTCCACCGAATGCATTATGAATCGGCTTTTCCCAAGTATCAAAGTTGTCCTTTTTGAGAAGATATTTAGTTAAGGAATTACTATGGCTTTAGATGGATGGAGATAGTATATTGAAGATAGATCGTAGATCAATCTTGCCTTCTTAGGGTTTTTATTTGTGTTTGACATGATTGACTAACATTTACTAATGTAGGTTATCGATGCAAAGAAGATGATGGAACATTGACGATGTCACAGTGACGACAGTCTGACTTCGGCTGGCCGAACTAACCGAGACGCACCAACAAGGTGGTGCGAGTGTTTACGTGACTAACCCTGAATTTGCTCTGATGCCATGTTGATACTAAGACTACACACACACACACACATATATATCAAGTTCTCAATTTGTATGAATGTTCATTCAACCCCACTTTATTTTAATAAAGGCTTAGAGATCGTTTAGTGAGTTTTGATATATGATAAAATATGAGTTATGAAATCTGGGAAAGTGATAAGAGTTTCGAAATTTGAAACAAAATTGTTTAGAGAGATTTAAAATCATGATTTAATTAGTGATAAACGGGAGTGACCGACAACGTAGGTTTGTTGGCGGTGAGATCCGGTGACAGAGAATGACTGAGAGAGATATCAAACCTTCATATTGATATCTTTTGAATTCGAGAAATATCGAAACCCTCCATTTGAAGAATTTATGATATCTGGAGATACCGAATTCGATATGTTTTCTGTTTTCACTAAAGAACCAAAAAGAATTTTGATATAAGGAGATATCATATTTGCTTATCAAACATACCCTCAGTCTTTTCAACAATACACAATCTCTTTCCCAAAATCATTTTTTTGGCTAGTGTTAGGCGCGAATAGTTATTATCCCCAAAAATCTCCGCTAACCTTCTTGCCTAATACTGTAGTTAGCACCTAATTAACCCCTCTTCATCTTCCTCCTCGCTCACTTGCTCTGATAGGCCGTTCCTTTCTCCCTTCAACTGCTTCACTGGACTGCGGTGCCCAGACGACTCCCTCTCTCTCTCTCTCTTCTGGGCAGGTTTGTTCTATATTGTTTTAATACTTTTGTTACTGAGCTAGCCCTAACTAGAAGACCATTGATGAAGGAGTTTTCTCCTCTGTATATGCTGTTTTTCTGGGAAAATTTCAGTGTTTCTTTTGAAAGGTTTGATTTTTAAAACCTCCCTATAATCTTATAACTATTTTTTTTCTTCCTTAATTGGTGTTTAGCTCATTTTCTTCTTTCTTCCTCTTCATCTTCTATTTCTCTGTCTCTACCATCTAGTTTCCGCCAGCATCCGCTGCTTTCTAGTTTTTTCCTTCAGATTTCTTCCTTTTCTCATCTAATGCCTTGTTGTCCCTTTATTCTTTATGAGGCGCCCCCTCAGATGCTGCTCTAAATTTGCCCCCCCCCCCCATTGCGATTCTGTGCTTTTTGGGCCCTTAATAACTATGGTATAATAGAAATATTATGGTTTATGGGTGTAATTGCATTTAGGTCCCGTTTGGTACATGGAATTCAAACTATAGAATTGGAACTGAGTACTTCAATTCCAATTCTAGTGTTTGGTAGCACAAAAATTATGTAGATTTAGAATTGATAGTGCAAAAAATGAATTGGAATTGTTGAATTCAATTCTATGGAATTGAATCTCATGGAATTTCAATTCCAATTCAATTCCAATTCTATCAATTCCATATACCAAACGGACCCTCAGGTATTTACTTTGAATTATCAAGATTACATTGACTTCATCAAAATTATTTATAATTCTGTTTATAGAGTTGAAGTTTATATCTAACTCTTCTATTATGTTAATGTTGGCTGGGTTGCCGGCATGGAATTTCTGATTTTTGTCGCTGCTTCTCTGGAAGAGTAGACAACTGAGCTGCTTTGGCTCGGGTTTGGTTTAACTTCCAGTTTGATCATGTTCTATTATTAAGAGGATCCTATTTCTCTTTCTTCTGATCGGCATCTCCACAATTTTCCACATCCATAGTAGACGTCACTGCAATATGTTCACGTAAGTGCAGAAAATTCTGTCTGTTTTCATTTTTAAGTTGGCCAGTCTTTTGTTTATTATGTAAGTTGTGAACTATGATTCAATCAATGCCATTTGCCTACATTTTTTTTAATTTCACTTAAAGAAATGAACTGATCATACACTTTACTGTATGCACACTTCTTGGGAAAATTTATGGAAAAGGGCAGAAAAAGGTTGGAATTTATGAGAATGCCCTCCTAGATCTAACAGAGATACGCGTGAGGCGCGTCCGCTCTACTTGCGTAAATTGCGTATGATATGGAGCCACTAACTTGATCTGAAAGATTCCATTTTTATTTTTACAGAAGTAAATCTTTAATTTGTTGAACCGGTGCGTGCTTCCAATTTTTATTTACTCCCTCAGCCCCAAAAAAAGACTCCTCATTTCCTTTTCGGGATGTCCCAAAAAAGACACATCTTTCCAGTTTTGGAAAGCTTTTTGTGGCTCACAATCTTTCTCTCTCCTCTACATCACTTTCAACCACACAATTTTACTTTTCTTAAACTGTGTGCCAAACCAAACGAGGAACCTTATTTTGGGACGGAGGGGGTAGTGCTTTCTTGTTTTTAGAAGTTTAAGATTTGCTAGTTCTTGAGGATTCAGGGTTGACCAATAGCAAATGTTACTCCATCTCTTTTCATTCTGTTTTGATTTCCCCCTTTTCTGCAATAGGGAATTCTGGAGAAGGCACAAGAAGAAAGTTTATGTTACCTTTGGAGTCATTAGTAGTGGGTTTCTATTGTATAAGCTATATGATGGGCACAGGCGGCGGATATCTGAACTGGAGAAAGAACTCGAGGCTGATAAGAAGACTGATGAGCTAATTAGGGCCCAGTTAATTTATTTCTATTATAAAACTTCTCATTTTCTACATTTCTGATGGTTGTGTACACTTTGAGTTACTAACTCGTTGATGGTGATTCTCTTAACTTAATAGAATGAAAGAACATTTTGAGAGCATTCAAATGGTAGCATATTCTACAACATTACCCCATGTAATGCGGCATTTAAGCGATCAAATAGCAGAACAGTTGGACCTCATGCAGCTGACTGAGAAGTTAATGAAAGGGAAGGATCAACCAAATAGCCTTACAGCTACAGAGAAGCTTGAGCTATGGGATAGACTTAAAATATTGAGTATGGACTGGCAATGAACCTATCACTTACCCATTCTCTATGTGCCAATGTGTGCATTATTTTATTATATTACACGAGATATGTCATTCCACATGCTGAATTTTTTTCTTTATATTGTGTCTTTTTTAGGTTTCACAAGAATGGTGCTATCTCTCTGGTCTATGACAACACTGAACTTGTATATTAGGGTTCAAGTCAATATATTAGGGAGACATTTGTATATTGACACCGCACGAGGCTTAGAAAGTTCCTACCAACGTGTAAGAATCACTACCAATATAAACTGGTTACCACACAGTAATCCCTATCTTTTATCCTAATTCTGAAATTCATTGATTAGGATCTATGTATGTGTATTTTATTTGGATTGCTTTACTTATTCTTAAGCAAGTCCCTCTTGGACTAAAATTGGGCATCAACCTACATTTGCTCGAAATGGTTTTCCTTTCACTCCAAAACATCAAAATATTTATGGAGTAATGTCGAGTTCATCTTAATTTTCCTTTAAAAGGTGAGGGAAATTCAAAATGTGACTAGGGTATTTTTAATATCAACCAAGTCTGTATTTTCGCTTTATTTTCTCTTCATTTTGGCTTTCCCATCTGTTTTTCTCTGCCTTCAAAACTATGGGATCATGTTATCACTGCTGTTCATTTTACCCCGAAAACAACTAAGGGCCACTTTAGTGGGAAGGGAAAGATTGAGTAATGGTGATGTGGAATAGGGTAAAGTGGGGGGAATGGTTAGAGTAAGGTGAGGAAAAGAAGTGAGAGAATGGGAAGGGAGAAAGAAGATGCACCGGGGAAAGAGGGAAGGAAGAGAGAAGGAGAAAAAAAAAGAGGGAAAAAGAACAAAAGAAAAGAAAAAGAAAAAAGGAAAAAAATTAAATAAATTTTTTACAATGGTATTTTTTTTACAATGATTAAGATCTTTATTTTATCTAATTTTTTGGTTGCATGGAGTATATATTTTAAAAAATTAAAATACACTTTGTAAAAGAATAATTTGATATTAATTTTAGGACTTTTGATTACTCCAGTTTTATAAATTTAAGTTTATGAAATTTATTTTCTTACTAAAATTAAAATGTACGCCCTCCGCCCCAAATTACATTGCATGTTCACTATTCATACGGTCAAACTTCATTCACTTTCTTTAATTATTTTTGCTTCTTATTTAATAAAATAATACATTCGTCACCTCTTCTTGTTCCTAAGAATTTTTGATGTAGTTTTTAAATATTTAGTTTTTATTTTTTAGTTCCACCCCAATCTTCACATAAATAAAATTAAAAATAACTTCACCGTAAACTGAAACATGCACTATAAATTAGGACGAATGGAGTATAAATCTTTTTTTAAAAATAAATCTTTTTGATTAGTTATTTTAAAAATCATATTAAAATTTGTTTTAGCATGAGAGACCCACCATCTAAAAAGAAAGAAGGAAAGATGAGAGGAAACACTAAAGTTGCGAGGGGAATATTAAAGGGGAAAGTGATGTGGTATGAGAAATAAAATACTCCGTAAGAGAGGAGGGGAAAGTTATAGGAAGGGTTAAAGTTGCTCTAATAAAGTAACAATCCTCTCTTTTGTTGCCAAAATCTTCCATGGTATTTTCCTTTGCTGTTAAATAACTTCATGGTCTCCAACTGTGTGCGAGTTGATGCTTCCATTCATTCGTATGATTAATTTTGTGTAATTTCTTTTGGATTGTAATGAATATACATTGTTCTTGCTACACTAGTGGTGTGAAGATTTATTGCTAATATGTGTTAGTATGTGAAAGGGTTGAGGAAAAAATGATAGATGGAAACTAGGATTGGGTAGTGGTTTGAGAGAAGATATGGACTGTTGTTTTGTAGGAAGGAAGATAGAGATGAGCAAAGGGGCATGTTCCTCTGCGCAGTGTAGTGAGGGGCAACAATATTTTTTGTTTCTTTCCTCGCTATAAATTTGACGCTGACTACCCCCAACTAGTTGGGTTTATGGTACTGGCGATGATACAATAATTTTCTAAGACATGTATTATTTGTGCAAATTGAGTAAGGACTTGAGATGTTATCACTTGTCAACAGAGTTAAATATAACGGTAATGCAGACACAAGACACATATGTTTTGTTCACAACTAATACTCTGTATTTCTAAACACAAGTTTAATACTTCTACTAGAAATAAAACTTCATCGGTTTCATATCAAGTGTTTTTTGGTTAAAGAAGTGTTTCACTGTTTGCTGTTTCATGAAATTGAGATTTTTATACCAGTTCTTCATTTTCTCCCTTTCACCGATTTTCAATTAAAGAAGCTTCTAATATTCCAGAGATATGTATAATTAGGGTACAATATCACTATTTTGTAAGATTCTATGATATTTAGTGAGTTTTTTAATCCGTCTAACTTTGACATTACTTAATATGAAACAGAAGGTGAAACACTCGGCAATATTTCTATATAATGGTTAGAAGTACTCATTTACGGAGTATTTTTTACACAAAACTTCGCATTCTTTCAGTTATTGAATAAATATACAAAACCCAACAATGTACTCCATAATAAAATGGTGTGCTATCATAAAAGGCTATATAGAAGCATCTGTCTTTAGATACTATTTAAGGAGTTTGTTTGTTAAAAATATAAGGTCAATGGCTCAAAAGTCAACTAACTCTGATAAGTTTGAGAAGTAAAATTCATCCATTTAAACACAAATTTGGTCATTTGGTGGTGGCTAAAATTTGAAGATGTGGGTTATAGTTGGATGTTGACAATGTTTGGGATTTTGATTTTTTTTAGCTCTTGATTTTGGCATATTGAGTTTCAGCCTTAGTTATTCTACTGAAGTACTTAAAGGATGTTGACCTGAACAATGCTCCTGGATTCTCTAAGGCAAACCCATTCATCTCTTTGTGTTTATTTAATGCAGTGATTTTGTTATTCAAAGAGATTAAGGACAATTGTTACTACCCTACATTAGTTATATTCTGTGCAAGAAAACCTTTGTTTTGAAGACCAATTATCATAAACATCAAAACTCATACCTATATGCCACTCCAAAGCAAGTCTTCACTGATATTGATTTGTATGTTAAAAGCCATATTTGTTGTTAACTGCAGGAGGAGGCTGATCTAATCTACAAAGATGAACAGAAACTGTTTTTATCCACTGCCGATTATCTTGCCAACTATGGTTTGATTACCTTAGTTTCAGAATTTGAGGCTGCAACTTCTGAAGTCATCAAAGGGTTGGTGTCTTTAAGCCTTTTGTTTTCCCCCCTCTATTGCATTTCTTGCGTGAAAAAAAACATGTGATATATTCATCTAGAAGTCAAGTAAAAGCCGTAGTTACAATTTCCCAGATAGCCTTTGTGCATGCAGTATTGTCGCTGTTCTTTTTCTTTCTCTCTTATATTTAGTGACTTCATCATCCCTGAAATTTTCTCCTCACAATTCTTCTCTTATTTGCAGTAAACAGCTAAAGGATGTATTCAGCTCTACTGTCCTTCACGATACCATTATGCAGATATTGGACCATTTCATGAGCATGGGAAGCCCTCAACATTGGTTGGGCTATTTGATTCCAGAGGACCCTAAGATGTACAGTCTTGCGGCAGCTTCTCCTCACAGTGAAATAACAGACACGTTTCGTCCTTCTAGTTTTGAACAACTCATGCTCGAGACACGTGCTGTGATATCTAGGTACTTATTATGCTTTCCTCGTTCTGCAGTGAAACTTCATTTGGGTAATTTGAGGTTGCTATTTTTATTAAGTTGTCGTCTTTTAGCTGACATTTTTTTTAAAAATCTTAGGGGATTTCTACTTTGTTCTTTAGTTATTTAGTCGAGATCTCATTTCGTGCAATTTTCATGTTATTCCGGGAGCAGTGCTGAATTCGGGAACATAGTCGAGACATCAATGAAGGCAAGGGTTGATGAAATGGTGAAGAACATAAGTGCACAATGCGGAGAAGCGAATTTGATTGCAGGAATGCCATTAGCCAAACTTCTGCCAAGGCTGGCTCATCTCAGTCAGCAGTTACTTGATGAAGAACCCAACAACAACAGGTATATCCAAGTCATCCAGAACTTGCCGGACGTTGAATTGTTCTTCACTCTCTTATATTCTACCACTCCTGTCTCTTAGGAGGGGCTTATTTGGTTCAGTTTCTGGTTTTGACTGATTCTTATACTTAGAATCACCGGTCTGATTTTCTTTGCTGCTAGTAGAGAATCAAACACCGGATTGGTTCCGAAAATCAGATTCTGCCGATTTGTCTTGTTGATTCTGAACACAAAGTCAAGTGATTCTAGTGGAATTTGTGAATCAGAATCAGCAAAATGAACCTAAAAATCTCAACCAAATGAGGTTGGTTTTTTTAAAATTTTTTTATATACGTTCGTTGTTCAGCGGTCTTTGGATGTAAAGAATTATAGGGGTTTTGGCTTCCCTTTTAATAATTCAAAACACCAAGGATATGATAAGATTTGGGTTAATTTGTTGCTTTTATTCCTTTTGTAGTCCAACATTTATTTGTAATGGGCATTCTACAAGATGAGTGCCTTTTAAAAAAAAAATTATTTTGTTTTTCATGTTAAGTGCACTAAATCAAATTTTATTATTGGGTGAGACTAAGTTGTTATCATCTTTATTTTAAACACTCCTGGGTATATATAATGACACTCCATCCATCTTGAATTAAATTTCATATTTGCCTTTTCTTTTATAGACATTGAGAAGAAAATGTGAAGTCGTGGGGTTGTGATTTTTGACGAGGGGTGAAGAAGAATGTGATCCATTCAAATGCTTAATGAAAAGTTTACATGGAAATGAATCAAAAAATTGGAATTTTACTTTGAGAGGGAATGATTGTAATTAAAGACAATGAACACTCGATTAAGAAAGGCTTATCATGATATTTTAGAAGTAAGTTTAACTAATTATAAAAAGATAATATTCCAACATGCTTGCCTTAAAGTATAATCAAAGAGAACCTCTTATTAAAAAAGGTATGATCAAAGAGAAATGCGGAGTATTTGTTACAATCTCGTTCTAATTTAAATCGTCTCTTTTGATTGACGATAAATTGTTTTCAATACAATTTATTTGAGAATTGTAGTTGAATTTAACAAAAATAGAATTTATATTTTAACTACTACATCGAATGCTCTACTAAAAAGAGGTGACATGATCATATTATTTTATCAAATAAATAACAAAAATAGGGAAAAAAAGGTGGATGTAATTTGACCTTCTGAATAGTAAACAAATAACTTAACTTAAAATGAAGGAAAACTAGTTAGTACTCCTTTCATTCCAAATTAAATTATTTGTTTACTATTTACATGGTCAAATTCTATTCACTTTATTTTCCTGTTTCGTAGAACTTTTTGTCTAGTCTTTTTAATATGGAAATTTCATTTTTCAATTCTGCTCCAATTCTCAAAATTGGGACGGAGAGAGTAACATATACGCCCTCAGTGCTTGTATTAAGAGCGAAAGAAATTGAAAAAAATTAGATTTTGTGATTGATATTTATGAAAAAAGTAGGAAGATGTTATAGTCACAAACAGTTTGGTTACAAAATGTACAAACTTGCCATTTGTATATTTAAATGTTTACTTTTAATTACTACTTAACATCATTTTATTTACTTGATGAGGTGCACAAATGAAAAATTTGTTTATTTTGTGATCAAAGTATTTGTAACTTTAACATTTCTAAAAAAGGTAAAACAAAATACTAAAAGATTATGGGTAGTTAGAAAGGAAAAGAAAAGCCATGAAAACATGAGGTAAAAATAGTACTCGTATGATTTTCCTTTGATTCTTGCAAGAAAATTAGGGAATGACCAATCTCTTTATGGTTTCTCTTATTTTCTTCTCCTTGATTCAACACTTTCTAATAAAATAATAGTCTTCCCATCCCTATTTTGATTACAAGAGATTATAAGAATATTTTATTTTATTAAATAATTAAAGAAAATGTATAAATAAATAAAAGTTATCGTGATTTTAAAATACTTAACACTGTAATCAATTCTGCAACGCAGGTAATCTCCCTCTCTCATAAAGATTTGATTACTCCGTATTTATTAGTCTCTCCGTCCCAGGATTGAAGTTATTTTCAAATTATTTTATATGAAAATCGATATAAAATTAAAAAATAAAAATTAAATATTTAAAAACTACATTAAAAAATCTACAATACAAAACTAGTAGTGACATGAATATATTATTTTTATCAAATCACTAACGAAAAATATGGAAAGAAAATGAATGAACTTTAACGGTATAAATAGTAAACATGAACTTTAATTTAGGACGGAGGGACAATTAGAGTATCAAATTTCCATCACGTTCTTTTTTTAATTTCATTACTCATTTGATAAATACGATTAAATTGATTTCATTAGATTTTTCAATTTTTTTAAAGAATTGTTTTGTTGCATTAACTTACAATGCAATTTTATTTTAATTGAATTTATTGGCAATAAAAATTAATCATAATGTGAGATTCACTTGATTAATTGAAAAATCAAAAGAGAAATTTACTTAAATAGCACTAAAACATAATGATTTTCTCTAAATAATAACATTATACTCTCTATGTATGTTTTTATTTCTCAATTTAGCACTTTTAGTCATTATTCAAGAAATGGTTAATGTTATTGGACATTATTCTTCTTTCTAAACATTATTAACTATTATTTAGCAAATAAAAAAGTTTAAATCGGAAAATGATTTAATTTTTAGGGGTACAAATATTTCAAATCAGAATGAATGAATACCACTGTTGCAAGCTCTGGTTCATTGTTTTCTGGGCTTCTTATCTTATCTGATTATCCATTAATTCTTCATCTTCCATAACAAGCTCTGATCATGAGTTTATGCTTCCTCTGCTCAAACTTAACGCCTTCAATTTCGCTCACCCAGCCCGATTTCCGATGGGTTCCCAGGCCTCTCCGGCAGGTCCGATCCGTCCACCCGGGGCGAACAAAGCACGTTTCTCCTGGTTTTCTCAGAGCTTTTGAAGATGGAATCGGAATCTTATCTCCGGACGATTCGGTTCCCGTTCGCAACCCTGTGATCGAGGCCGGCAGTGAAGACGAAGTTGCTGATCATCTAGAAGGGTTCAATGTAGATGATCCAAGTGTCGAAGCAGAAGAAAATGCTCAAAGGCCTGCGTTGAAGAGAACTGGCGAGGTTAGTTTTTCAAAGTTTTCATATTTACTTCAAAATCTACTCAATCTTTTTGCTCCAAGGATGAATTGGATGTTTTCAAATTTCCATGGGGAAGCAAAATAATGGCATCATGCGTGCACCACTTATTGGCTAAATCGTGAAAAGTCTAGGGTTTTGAGGAAAAAGCCTACTTAATAGGAGTTGCCTGCAAAAGCAGCAGGGATGATTCATTTGACATTGAGGAATCACTGAAAGAGCTGGCTCAACTGGCTGACACAGCTGGACTAGTGGTTGTTGGCTCTACATTTCAAAAGTGAGTTTGAACTTGAATCTTCTCCCAATTCACTTTTTTAGCAAATGGGAAGAGGGCTCACATTCTGGAGATTCTGTTAATTGCTTGATTCGTTGTGGTTTGATACTTTGATACATAGTTGGAGTGATTCCACGGCAACACAAATTTATCGTTCTTACTCTATAAGTAGAAGATGGCGATTGAGATTAAAGTGATGTGTCTTGACACACGTTTTTGAATATTGTTGGTTGGTTTGATTGCAGTGCAAACTTTGTCTGCTTATTCCTTCTCATTTTGCAGACTATCCACTCCGAATCCTAGGACGTATATAGGATTTGGCAAAGTGGCAGAAGTAAAGAGTGCAATCCGTGCCTTTGGAGTTGAGACTGTAATATTTGATGATGAACTTTCACCGGGGTTTGTTCTAATTCATTTCAATTCTTGTATGAATATTTGTATGTAGACATCCTGAAAGAACTCTTACCAGACTAGATAGATTCTAAATATGATAAGTAAAGGAATTTTCTTGTGTTCCATTTTACCACATAAAATGCAAGGGGAAATGAGATATGATTGATGTTTTTCAAAATTTTAACATATGTGTCTAGATCTCATAGTCTTTGTATAACAGAAATAAACAATTAAGATGGGGTTGAACTAATACAACAACAAACCCAATAAAATCTCAGGGTGGGGTCTATGGACGGTGTGTGTACATAGACCATACTCCAACTTGGCAAGTAGCGGTCGAACAAATCCTATCCTATATATATATATATATGTAAAGTTGAGTGTGTTGGTTGTGGTGTTGACATGTGGCATGTCACATGTGCATCCACATGTGCACTAAATAATGAGGTGGAGGCATTTCATTGGTTCATTAAACTTCTTTTTTCAAAAGATCTTTTAATATATTTTATTGTATTATATTAAATGAATATTATTTTTTAGCATTAAAAAACATTACTTTGATTATATTTTGTATAAAACTTTAACATTTTCTAACAATTCTATAAGCATATATATCACCATTGTAAAATATACTCCGTATTTTAAATATGTATATTGATTGTAAAATTTTGAAGAAGAGTATGTATAAGACTCTTTATTATTAATTTAAAAATATTTCACTTTCAGAAAAATGAAAAAACATTTCACTTCAAAGTTATTAAATTAATTTTGGCAATTTTATGTTTTATTTAATGTTATATTTTTTAAATAAAATAGTTATAGAATTTTTAGTGCATGTACATCAATATTTAAATCATACTCCGTACTTCTTATTTAAAAAATATAATCTGTGTACATCTTACTGTGAAAAAATATTCATCTAAAATAAACAAAATTATATTTATAGAATGTCAAAAGTTTAGAATGTATATGAGCCCGTGCGAAGCACATGGTTAACACTAGTAGAAAAATAAATAAATTAGTACTCCGTAAGTGTGAACCAATGTTTTATCCCCCCCTTCTCTCTCTCTCTCTCCCATCATCACATTTTATTTACTTCATAATCTCCCCTTTATGTCCCTCTCTTTATTCATTCCCTAACGATTTGTGTGTTCCGATTAGACCCAAAAAGTATCTTCATTTTCCATAGTATGTGAGGGTTTTGAGTTCTAATGTATGATCATTTCCGGTTTTATATATACCTGATAGTGTGATGATACCCCTTGTTTCATTCCAATCTTTTCCTCATAAGATTTAAGGGATATGGATTTTTATCAACCATATTCATGTATCATGCTCCACATTTTAGGCAGTTGCGTAACTTGGAGAAATCTCTTGGAGGAGATGTCAGAGTGTGTGACCGCACTGCTCTCATACTGGATATATTTAACCAACGTGCAGCCAGCCGTGAAGCTGCTTTGCAGGTAACCCTTTTTTATGGTTAATTGTAGTCATGCATCAATCTGCAGTCTTTTAGCCTGACAATTTGAAAAATATCCAGGTTTCACTAGCACAAATGGAGTACCAGTTACCACGGCTAACAAGAATGTGGACTCACCTTGAGCGTCAAGCTGGAGGGCAGGTCAAAGGTATGGGTGAAAAACAAATTGAAGTTGATAAGCGTATATTACGTACTCAAGTAAGTAGTTATCTTGCTAATTGCTATGCATTTCTTATATGAGCATATGTTCAATTGTAACAATTTTGGCTTTATGTTGTACCTGGTTTTATATAATATCTAAACATGTTTCGTATTATTGATCTTTTTGATAGATCGGGATTGTCAAGAAAGAGCTAGAGTCTGTCCGGAAGCATAGAAAACAGTATAGGAACCGACGCACCTCTGTTCCTGTCCCTGTTGTGTCTTTGGTACAATGATACAAGACTTTGTGTGTTCTTTTAGTCATGTTAATAGGATACCAGTAACTTTATAGTATAGCTTGAATGCTTGATGATTTAGGTTGGATACACAAATGCTGGAAAGAGTACTTTACTGAATAGGCTGACAGGGGCTGATGTTCTTGCTGAGGATAAGTTATTTGCCACACTTGATCCCACAACACGAAGGGTTCAGGTGAGTACTCAGAGTAGAGGAAATATAGATTTTGCTATATATGATTGATGTTTTCCATTCATTTGACGTTTCTGAAAATTTAATCCCTGTATTTAACCTGTCAGGGGAAGTTTCTGATATTTAATTCACATTGTATAGAAATAGATTTTTTCATTATACTGAACTCTATGAAAGTTGAAACACACAGATGAAAAATGCGAGAGAGTTTCTCCTGACGGATACAGTTGGGTTCATTCAAAAGTTACCAACTACGCTGGTAATCTCCCAAATTCTGCAATCAATACTAAAACCTTGTTTACTCTGAGTACAAATTGATTTTTTTTAGTACAAATCACCTTCACTTGTAAACATAGGTTGCTGCCTTCAGGGCAACATTGGAAGAAATATCTGAATCATCACTTTTGGTGCATTTGGTGGACATCAGGCACATTTTTTATTTTCGTATTCTATATTAGTTGTACTAAACTGCGAACCACTTATTTCTAATCATTTATAACTACAAAATGTAGTCATCCATTGGCAGAGCAACAAATTGAAGCAGTGGATAACGTTCTTTCGGAAATTAATGCATCTTCAATTCCAAAGTTGATGGTATGGAATAAGGTAATACTCCCTTCGTCACACTTTTTTTCATAACTATATTTGTCCAAGCCATACCATATTTGATAACATTTGTGTGGCTCAAACTGATTCTTGCCTTTTCACTTTAATATGAATCACGCAATTCCACTTTTCTTTGTTTGTTTACCATTTCTCCATTTTCTAAAAACAACCCCGAATGGAGTTTTTTAGATTCTGCTATCAAAGTAATCAGTTTTTAGAAAAGCATGCCCAAACACCCTCTTGTATTATATCATTGTATACAATGATGGTTGATCCCTAGCATGGAGCTTTAGATTAATAAAACCACTAAAATTTGAATTGTCTGTATGAGTTTATATTTGCTTGGATCCAAATAAATCGTCGACATAATCAGTGGAGAAATCTTCGTCTCAATAGGTTGATAAAGTTGCAGATCCGGAAAAGATAAAGTTGGAAGCCATGAGAAATGAGGCTGTTTGCATATCTGCTTTTACTGGTGAAGGGCTTGATGAGTTTTGCAATGCAGTTCAGAAGAAGCTGAAGGTGAATAACCGTTTATAACTTTTCAATGCAGCAATACTGCGGGAATTATTTTTTAATTAACATATTTGTGTTGTTGGTTGTTGAGGGGGTTCTTTTGTTTGACAGGATACTATGGTTTGGGTTGAAGCTTTGATACCGTTTGATAAAGCCGAACTCCTCAGTTCCATACATCAAGATGGAATTGTTGACAAAACCGTAAGCAATATTTTGTCTGCTCTTTTTCTTCTTCTTATCTATACTCCATCCATCCCACTATTTTTGCCCCTTTTTATCGTTTTTGGTCCGTCCCATTAGTTCGTATCATCATATATTCAATAATGTTTATGTGGCTTGCATTCATTTTACTTTTTCTTACTACTTTTTAACGCCAAATTTTAACAAAACAATTCTGCTTTTCTTGATTTGTGTGCCACCATTGACCATCCCATGCCCCAAAAATAGTGGGTGAAAAGGAGTAATTTTTTTTCCTCCTTTACAAATATATACTCCATCCGTCCCAAATTAAAATCATCACATTTCGGTACATCCCGAAATAAAGTTCTCATTCATATTTAAAAAAAAAATTATTTTCAAGTACAATCTCATTTTTCTTAAACTTCGTAAAAAAACAAACAAAAACTTATATTTTGGGACGGAGGAAGTACTTTTAGATCCTTTTAGTTCTGCTTGAGTTTGTCAACCTTAGTGTTAACTCCACTCAAGTTTGATAAACCCTGGTAGGTCGGAATATTCTTTATCCCCAGAAAGTGTCTGATGAACAAAAAAGCCTGATTTACCAAAAAATAAATTTATTATTGGTCCTTCGTAATAGATGGTTTTCCATATTTAGTTCTTCATTATCAAATATTACATTCATGTACTTCTTTTATGGGTACCTTTTCACGGACAACTCTTTTATGACCAGTCATGTTGGTGTTAAATTGAGGACTAAAAGTGTAATATCACATCTACTCTGCTTGACATCACAATAATGACTATGGTTGTAGACTAGGATTCCGGCAAAGGCTATAGACTATGGTTGGAGTAGTCAACAACTCTAGTTGGCAAACGACGCATGATCACTGACCTTTGGCATTGGCCATGACTAGAAAAAGATTTATGATCATTGTAAAATTACATTTTTAGCCCTCAAATAAACTCCAACATGATAAAATGTCAAAAAAGAACTATTTGTGGAAAGGTACCCATAAAAGAAGAACCACAAGTGTAAAATTTGATAATAAAAAACTAAATATGGAACTAAATATGGAAAACCTCATGTTATAGGACTTGTCATAGAATTTACTAAAAAAAAAGAAGAGATTCACATGACAAGTGATAATTTTGGATGTGATGGTCTCCTTGAATTGGTCTTTTCCCTCTCAGTATTATTATTATTATTATTATTATTATTATTATTATTATTATTATTATTATTATTATTATTATTATTATTATTATTATTATTATTATTATTATTATTATTATTATTATTATATTTACTCTGTATTATTGTAGGAATACAGAGGAAATGGAACGTTGGTGAGAGGGTATGTGCCCCTGCGTTTGGCCAGGGTTCTCACCCCAATGAGGAAGATGTGTGTGTCATAGCATCTTCCCCTCTGTCATATTTTGTTGTACCAGTTCAAAGCTTGTATCCACTGCACATAATTCACATAATAGGTCATAGGGCTATGCTAGCTAGAACAACACCAACTTTGACACCACGAATAATAACCACCTTTCAATTTGTACCCACACAAGATATAGAATGTGGACAAACTGAATTCACCGACGATTATATCGTGATTGTGTACAAGTTTACTGACGGTCGGTTGTCATTTGTGGTGTCAAAATTGGTGTTATTCTAGCATTTTTTTAATGTAAATATTCTTTATAGATGGGGGATTGGTTCAGTAAATGTGTATGTATTCTTAGCTCCTGTGGTCAATGGTTGCTTCAGTCACTCGTTGTCTAGTGGTTGGTTACTTTGTTATGTACAACTTTGTACTTTGACGCGGTCAGTTTTTAGTAACTACTTTGGTGGAGAAAGGCTAAATAACAAACGCATGCATACCTAAGTATTTGTTCATTTTGACTTTTTGCAAAAAAAAATTGATAACTTTTGATCATTAGTTAAATAAAATTTATATTATATATGGATACAAAAACAATTTTATTAGGTTTATCTTGTAAAATATTTTGAAACATTATTATATCTAATTAATATAACATGTACTTTTTATTTAATTAAAGGTCAAGTGTCAATCTTGTTTTACTACAAAAAGTCAAAATGGGACGGAGAGAGTATATAACAACAAGCCAAACACTACAAATTAAAACGGAATTACAATATAAAAAAACTAGAAAACCTCCCCTACTTGGTGAGACTTAGCCACACATATATATGTGGGACATGAATAAAAAGATACCAACAAAATGGCTTTTACCATTGTTCAAACATGGTGAGATCACAACATTCCTCATTTCAGTGTTCATGGAGCAGTTGGAACTCAAGCAATCACCTATTCAAACTAGACCCATGTCTATTAAAGTGCACAAACCAGTAGAGGATTTGGTGACAGTCACTGACAGAGTGGTTATATAAACACCCTTAGACACACACATTATTATTATTATTATACAACCCATCCACTACACACACAAAAGGTAGAAGAAAGATAAAAAAATCTGAGCTAAGTTTGAAGCATTCTCAACAATGACTAATCTTCTGAGCAGCCTTCTTGTAATAATGGTGAT
Source organism: Cuscuta australis (assembly GCA_003260385.1). Classification (NCBI taxonomy): domain Eukaryota; kingdom Viridiplantae; phylum Streptophyta; class Magnoliopsida; order Solanales; family Convolvulaceae; genus Cuscuta; species Cuscuta australis. The sequence goes on from NQVE01000194.1 coordinate 2,359,064, forward strand.
GGTTATTTCCTCCGGTGCCCATCCCGGCGGCCTTTCGCCTTTCTTCTATGACTTCTCGTGCCCGCATGCCACCGACATTGTCTCGTCTGTCTTAGAGAGAGCCATCCTCGAAGACCCGAGGGTGGCTGCCTCTCTTCTCAGGCTCCACTTCCACGACTGCTTTGTCCAGGTTTTTGTCTTATTTTGGGACAAATGGAATAATTTTTCAAGAAAAATATCCAACCAAAAGCTAAAGCAGCTCGCAGTTGTAAGCTTAGGAAAAGTTTTTATTTTTTAACTCGCAGCATGTGATGCAGACATGGTCGCTTCAAACCCGGCACGTGAATATTTAATTCTTAAAAAAAATTGAATGGCATTGAGGCTTACTTGAACTTGTGACCTATTAGTTAAGAAGGGTCTGATATCATGTCAAAAAAAAACAACCCAACCAAAAGTTCAAGGTTGTGCAAGAAATGTATTTATATTCTAACAGTTTCTTTAAAACAAAAGGGATGCGATGCATCGATTTTGCTTGACAAGACCCCGACGATGGCTAGTGAAAAAGACGCGGGGCCGAACAAGAACTCCGTCAGAGGATTCGATGTGATTGATGAGATGAAAGCAAAGGTGGAGCAAGTGTGCCCTCACACTGTTTCCTGCGCAGACATTCTTGCCATTGCTGCCCGCGATTCCGTACTTATGGTAATCAACAAACGTTTTTTTAACTCCTCGTCGCCAATTAATTCTTTCTGTGATGAGATCGACATCCCTGTTTTGCTTTGTAACAACGTACAGAGTGGAGGTCCTTATTGGGAAGTTGCTTTAGGAAGGAGAGACTCAAAGACAGCTAGCTTCAAGCAAGCTAACACCAACATTCCTCCCCCAAACTCCACCGTCCAAAACCTTCTGTCCCTCTTCAGCCGCCAAGGCCTTGACGAACAAGATCTTGTCGCTCTCTCTGGTAACTTCAAACTCATACTAGCTACTATTACATAAAGTTTGTCGCTTATTCGAATTGAGTAACACGTACAGGTGGGCACACCATAGGAGTCGCGAGGTGCGTGACATTCAGGCAACGATTGTACAACCAATTCAATGATGCGCCTCTCGAGAAGGCGTATTACAATAACTTGAAAGTGTCGTGCCCTCCGAGCGGAGGGGACAACAACATTTCACCCCTCGACGTGGCGTCTCCTCTCAGATTTGACAACACATACTTCAGGCTCCTGCTCTCGCGCAAAGAGCTTCTCATTTCTGATGAAGCCCTTCTTGCCGGAAACGTGGGGAGGATGGTTGAGCTCGTGAAAGCATATGCCGACAATGAGGCGCTGTTCTTCCACCACTTTGCGGGCTCTATGCGCAAAATGGGAAACATCAACCCTCTGGTTGGACTGGAGGGCGAAATCAGGCACAACTGTCATCGTGTCAATTGATGAATATAAACATTGTGGTCTGCATGGTTTATTAATTAATTTGCCTGTAAAGGGCATGTTTGAGTTTAATTTATTAGTTTCAATGTATGTGGATTTAATTATCATCAGTTTAACTTGAACTTATGTACTGAGTATGTAACACATTGCATGTGGTGTGCCGCCATTTGGAAATGAAATTCTATCATTATTATCACTTGTCACTCGATGACCAATTTTTAGATGGGATGATGCTTTATAAAATAAAGTTTTTTTTAGGATAGTATAAAAGAAATTTAGAAAAAAAAAAGCATAAATTCCATAAAAAGTCCCCAGTTATAGGTTATTTTACATATTTAGTCCCTACATATCAAATATTACTAATTTAGTCCCCAATTATTATATCATTTTTTACGAATGGTCCTTTCTTAACGTTTTTGATAAGAACATGGATAAAATTATATATTCATACTTTACTCTCGTACTCTTTTCCAAACTCGTCACTGAGTTTGAAACTCTAAACTCAAAACTGAAATGATCACTTCTCTTTCAATTATTAGAATATTAGTCTTTCTGGTGGAACCTAAAATCAAAACCAATAAGATTTATGGTTGAGTTTTATCGGTTAGTCTCAAGAAATTACAAAGAAAATAAATATTAAAACTCATCCATGAAGGTTACTGGTTTTGAATTTGAGTTTCACCAGTTCGACAAACAATTGAGAGAAGAGTGATGATTACGGTTTTGGGTTCAAAGCTTCAAACTCAGCGACGGGTTTGGAAAAGGAGTGCGAGGGGATAGAAGAAGCTTAACTGAGGAGAGAAAGAAGTGTGAATTTACAATTTTATCCACGTTCTTAACGAAAATGTTAACAAAAGACCATTCGTGGAAATGAATCTAATAATTGGAGATTAAATTAGTAATATTTAATATGTATGGACTAAATATGTAAAACTGTGGATCTTTTATGGAATTTACTCAAAAAAAACTTTGTTTTCATAATGACTTAATACGGGTATTCTTCATTAAAAAAAACTTGCTACGGGTATTTTCAAGTTGTGAGCTAGATTTGAGTTATTATTCAAGTGATATTACAATTCTTATCTAAAGCACTATCAATGTATCATATGGGAGTCATTAGACTGATTTTTTTTTTTGCTTTTTTTTATAAAAGGAAAGACTAAATTGTTTATTTACTATTTAAAACAATGTTTGCTCCCTTTGGAAAATACAGATACACATTTTAAATTTTAGCCTTCTATTAGTTTAATATGATAGGACAATATATATTGTATGAAGACACTATATGGTATTTCTCGTATATTTGCGACAAATATTCATTTACGAGTAACAGAATACTTTTTTCACATAATTCTTTATATTAGCTATATATCTGTAATTATTTTAGTTGAAATAAGTATTGTGTTTTATAAATATAAATTATGTATAAACATAACGAGTATTATGGATTTTTGAAATGAAATTCAAATATTTTATAATGTATATATAAAATGCAAAATAAATATTTTATTATTCAAAATGAATGTTCACTCGGGTGTACTTTACATCCGTATGTACAATAGTGACTCCATATATAGTGATAAAAATAACATTTTTTACACAACTTGTGTTATTAAAAATACTTTTTCCGTCTCAAAATAATTATCTAATTTACTATTATGACATTTAGATAGCTTTTATGTTTTTGTGCATTTTCAGTGATTATTTGGTGAAATAAAATATTTTTATCACATTTTATTTTATAAAATTTTTGATATATTTTTGAAATATATAATTTATATTTTTTATTTGTATACAATTTATAAATAAAAGAATTGGCCGTTCTAATTTCTAATGGGCCTTCTCCCAATTTCTAATTTTCATCCATCTCAGTTGAAATATCGACCCATTTTACGTAGCCCAACAAGCAAGCTATCTATACGACGCCGTTCCAGATTCCTCCAAAAACAATTTTCCCATCATCCCCAGCTTCCCCAAATACTCCGTAATTATATTGACTGAATCTCCCCTACCGATTTTCTGAATCCGAGCTCTTGAAGATGAGCGAAGGAGAAGAAGCCGTCCGGCGCCGCAATGCTATTGCCGAGTACCGGAAAAAGCTGCTTCAGCATAAGGAGCTTGACTCCCGGCTACGAACTGGTACATCTCTCACTTGTTTCAAAACCCTAAATCCCCTTTCGGCGATCCTTCGATCTATTTTTTTCACACGCAAAGGCCTATTTATGAATTCTTTTCCTGTTTAATGGGTTTGATTCTAATTGAACTGTTTTTTTTCCGTAAACGATCTGCAGTAAGGGAGAGTCTTAGAGCTTCCAAGAAGGATTTCAACAAAACGGAGGATGATTTGAAGTCCCTTCAGAGCGTAGGACAGATCATCGGAGAAGTTCTTAGACCTCTTGACCATGAACGAAGTAAATACTCTCGCAGTATCTGTAAAAAAATGTTCTTTTACTTTGATTTCCCTGACTCCTAAACTTGGATTCACAATCAGAGATCCAAACGAGCAGTTATAACTCTTTGCGATACCTTAAGTTCCCAGATAATTTTTGTCTATGTGTAGGCCATCTTCCTTTAAAGTGTAGGCTTTTCTGCTGCAGTCTGTACTTATTGATGCATCTTTCTATTCTCTGTTATCTAATTTGTGGTGAACTAGATGTGGTTAAAACTTTAAAAGTTTCAATATATCGTTAATTTTTTCTGTGATACTACTCCGTATTAGTTTTTCTTATCCGTGTAAATTAAATTTTGCTTATATGTATATCCGTGAAGCATTATGCCAGCACAAATCAACAACTATGATTAAATACTATGACCATGTTGTGTGTATAATAACTGTTGCGTGTGTGTATGTTTTAGTGATTGTCAAAGCAAGCAGTGGACCAAGGTATGTTGTCGGGTGCCGTAACAAACTTGATAAGGAAAAATTGATTGCTGGAACAAGAGTGGTCCTTGACATGACAACACTAACAATCATGCGAGCTCTCCCACGCGAGGTTTTCCTTTCTCTTGTTTCTTTTAAGTGGAATACCACTTGGAATGGGTAATATATGATAGTAGTGTTTGCAGTTTGTCATTGCTCCTGAACCCTGTTGCATTGATATAATTTTCCAGGTTGATCCTGTTGTTTATAACATGCTCCATGAGGATCCTGGAAATGTTAGCTACTCTGCTGTAGGTGGTTTGTCAGATCAAATTCGAGAACTTAGGGAATCTATAGAGTTACCTCTTATGAATCCTGAGCTCTTCCTTAGAGTTGGAATCAAGCCTCCTAAGGTATCTTTAACAACACCTCACACTGACAGATATATTTTTTGTAGATAGCGGTTGCAATCTTCGATCCATAGTTTTTCTTAACATCTGAAATATGGTATGCATGAATGTGCTCCAACTATAAATAATATTTTTCTATTTCAGGGTGTACTTCTCTATGGGCCTCCTGGTACTGGGAAGACATTGCTAGCTAGAGCAATAGCTAGTAACATAGATGCCAACTTTTTGAAGGTAGCTATAAACTATCCTTGTTGTTTTGGTTATCTGTTGCTACTCTACTTTTTGTGTAGTTTGTTAAAATTTGATCACGTTTTTGTCCAGGTGGTTTCGAGTGCAATTATCGATAAATACATTGGGGAAAGTGCAAGATTGATTCGTGAAATGTTCAATTATGCACGTGATCACCAGGTAAAGACCAATTCTTGCAGATTATGTCCATGTGTTTTCCTTTGCATGCATGATTTTTTTGTTTATCAATTTTTTTCTTTTTCTTGTATCAGCCCTGCATCATCTTTATGGACGAGATTGATGCAATTGGTGGAAGACGTTTTAGTGAGGGAACAAGTGCTGATCGTGAGATTCAGAGAACACTCATGGAATTACTTAATCAGCTAGATGGTTTTGATCAGCTTGGGAAGGTATATCTTTCTAACTTCAGAAGACTTGGGATTTGTTTGGGAGGGAATTTTTTGATGAAGTATGGTGAGGACAAAATTTTTAGTATAAGCAAATATTTCTGTTACATTATAATTTTCAAAAATAAAATTATAAGGTTAGTATAAACTCAACATTGCATGCATTTCCTCTGTATTGATTAAGTGTATACGGACTACAATGATTCTATTTTTGGAAAACTAATGTGAATACTCCCTCCATCCCCAATTAATTGAGACTATTTGACTTCACCGAGTTTTAGAAAAATGGTCAAGTGTAAAAAGTGAGTGTTGAAATTGGTTTGGAAGACAGAAGAAATGTTGACCTCATATCCTTAATTAGGAAAGTAAAAAAGTGTGTGAAGTTTTTTGGTACAACCAAAAGAGGAAAGTGTATGAGTTAATTGGGGACGGAGGGAATGGTTATCTATAGCACAATCTCCTCGGGTTATTTAAAAACATGTTTGGATTTAATTTTTTAAATCCAAGATGTTTATCCCGTTTACATCAATGTTCGAAATTGCGTATTGTGGTTTCGAGGCATTTTCTTTTCATGGCGTATTGCGTAAGCCTAAAGGCATTTTGAGGCGTAAGCCTCAATTTTTAAATTGAAAAATTTCCAGAAAACAATTTAAAACTAAAGATAGAACATAATGTATAACATAAATAGTCCAAAAACATTAAAAAAGTATATTGTCAAAGTAATACATCGCAAACACAACAAAGTCTGACATGGAATAAGACATAATATTGCTCAAAGTGATGAGCTTAAATTGAAGAATTGCACGCACCAGTGCGTACGCCCCATGGCGTAAGCTTTTACGCCAATTGCGTAAAATGGCTAATTGTGTGAATCGGGATAGGCCCTATGGCGTTAATTTATGGAAAAAGATCCATCGCGCGCATTGAGGCGGGCTTACGTTCCGCCTTTTCAAACATTGGTTTACATAGTACTGACAAGTGAGGTTTATTGCATTTAAGTTTGCTTCATGCGCCTGCATTTGTAACCTTTAAGAGGGTCTAGGCGGGAAATTAACTAGGGGTCTTTCTAATAGGTAGTGGGATTTGCACTAATCAACAACAACAATACAACAATAACAACCCAGTTATTATTGGTTATATGCACTAACCAATAATAATAATAATAATAATAATATAATAATAATAATAATAATAATAATAATAATATAATAATAATAATAATATTATTATTATTACTATTAGGCCAGCGAGATATTTTCGACTTGAACATGGTTGAACTTAGGCATTTGGCTTACCCCTCTGTTCTCAAAAAGAGTTCATACTTTGAAAAAGTGGAAAAATAAGAAAGTGTTAAATTATAGTTGACTTCCAATTTTGCCCTTGATGTGATGGGTAAAAGTAAGATGTGATGGGTAGATTATTAGAGAAAAAGTATGATGTGATAGGTAGGGTATGAAAAAGTAAGGGTAAAAGTGGTTTTTTAATAGAAAGTGGAAGTGTTTTGTTGGAAGTGAAAAAAATGAAAGAGGAAGTGTTTTTTAGAACGGAGGGAGTAATAGATACAACAACATACCCCAGTGCCTCCAAGGCTCCCGCCCATTGTAGGGTAAGGGGGTCAGATGTACGCACCCCTATGTTTAAAACATAGAGCGGCTGTTTTCAGATGACTCATGATGCGTGTCAAAATTTCATTGACTAACTGCTTCTTCACTAATAAAAGAAGTGCAGACAATTTAAAGAGTCATTTTGCTTTATTCCATCAAACTCTAAAGCTAAAAAATAGTGAATCTTTGGCTGCATCACAGATGATAGAAATAATAGATATTTTGAAAATTTTGGTGCCCTAAAAACCAGGGGCCCTAGTCCGTTGCATAGTTCCCTTAGGCCTAGAGATGGTGGGATGCACCACATCTTCAAGATTAAGAAACAATAATGAACTCTTTATCAAGTGCAGGTAAAAATGATAATGGCAACAAATCGACCTGATGTTCTTGACCCTGCACTTCTTAGACCTGGGCGTCTAGATAGGAAGATAGAAATCCCACTGCCAAGTGAGCAGTCGAGAATGGAAGTTATTAAAATTCATGCTGCAGGAATTGCCAAACATGGTGAAATTGATTATGAAGCTGTTGTTAAGCTTGCAGAGGTTTGTCCGCTCATGCTTTCTAAGTTAATTGAGTAATCGTAGCATTCGTCCATTGGTCAACTGATTCTTGATTCATTTTCAGGGGTTTAATGGAGCTGACCTACGTAATGTGTGCACTGAAGCTGGAATGTCAGCTATCCGCGCTGAGAGAGATTATGTTATCCATGAAGATTTTATGAAGGTGAGTTCTCCAATTTTTATGTTTCTATGGTTTCTGAGGCCAATGTGTTGTGCAATTCATTGCACATTAGAAAAATGCAAACTACTACGTAAAATATGAAGTCTTGGGCTATTACTTAGGATGATCTTGTAGTCTAGACTCCCTAGTCCATAAAAGGCTTCACATTTCCTAGCACTCTATCCGTCCCATAAAAGAGTTGCATATTTCCTTTTTTATATCCTAAAAAAGGTTCCTCTTTCCCTTTGAGGGAGAGATTGTGTGGTTTACTCAACTTCTCTCTCCTTTACACAAAACTCATCAACACACTTCTACTATTATTAATAACTGTTCCCTTTCAATTGTGAAATCTTATATTGGGACGGAGGGAGTATTATTGCACCTGGAGTTCTCTAAATCACCACCTGGCTAGGTGGGCATTAGGTCTTTCTGGCTCTAATTCTTTAAGGTAGTGTTTGGCAAGTAGCATTTCATTTCAATTCATGCATTTCAATTCCAAAATTTGAAATCCTGAATTTCAAATGACAAGGGGGAGGTGCATGGATTTCAAATTAAGCTTTGTTTTGAATGTAAAGAATTTGATTCAAATCCAAATTCAAAATGCTTAAGTTTCCCAAACATGGAATTTAAGCCAAATCCGGATTTGAAATCCAAATCCATGTTCCCAAACATACCATAAAAGGAATTAAAATAGCCAAGATGACTGAGAGTAGTAACATTATCGATCTTGTAATGCCATTATCATTTTGAACATGTAGGCCGTCCGAAAACTGAATGAAGCCAAGAAGCTCGAATCTAGTGCACATTACAATGCAGATTTTGGCAAAGAGTAGGAGCAACGCCCTTTTCGTTATGATACATTGATATCTATGTCTGTTCTTCCTTCTTGCACACTGAAATGCTTTGCTGATTCATTCAGACATTTTCGGCTTCTCTTTCTCTCCCACAAGCAGGGGATATATGAAACGATTTGTATTGATGCTTTCCTGCCAGTAATGGTTATTGTCTCTATTCTTGTTGTGCTTTTGTTAGCCGATTACGGAACGAACTCAGGATTTTTTTTCGCCATTGCTGTGTTTCATCTCCTCTGTTGCATTTTTCTTTGACTTGTGCAATGAAAGTAATTTGTTTTAACTGTATGTTACAGCCACAAGGGTATCTATCCAGCATAAATATAACCATTTCTGGCACAAAGTTTTAGCATTAGGAACCCATTACTTTAGTCAAAGAAAAGAAGGGTACATATAACATGGGTCAGCTATATTTGATGAGTCAAAATGCTTAGATGAACAGTTCCAAAAGTCAAAAGTGGATAAAGAGAGTGGGACGGAGGTAGTAGTCGTTAAGAAATCATTCTAAATAAGAGTAAAATATAAATACAATTACCAAGATATGAGCTCTTTTTCTATGTTTTACTCCTATTTAGGGTGAATTCTTCAACGTTTATTAAATATTTTGTTTACATGATATCTTTTAAATAATTGTTAATAATTTAAAACGTCACTTTTAAATTTGTAAAAGTATATTTATTGTTTTTAGTATTAAATTATTATCCTATAAAATTTAAAATATTTTTCCATAAATAACGTATTTGTATTTCTAAAATCGACCAATTTGAGAAAACACCCAATTAGAAAGTATCATTTTGGTCAAATTTTAATCACTTTCTTTACTTATTCTCGTTAGTTATTTGATAAAATAATATAGTCATGTCACATCTTATTTTATAGAACTTTTGATGTAGTTTTAAAATTTATACCCCTCCGTCCCTAAATAAACTTCCTTTTTTTATTTTTTGAGGATTTAAGGGAGGGATATTTTTGTGTTGACTTTCCAAAACTACCCTTGATGTGATGTGTAAAAGTAAGGGGCTGTTTGGCAACTTCTGAATAGGTAAGTGCTAAACCAGTAAGAGGTCTGAATCATTAAGTGCTGAACCAGTAAGAGGTTTGAATCATTAAGAGCTAGTATATTGCTTAACTATTCATAGACAAATGTCTGATCAATTTAGATAAGAGGTCTTAACCATTCAGACTCTGTATAATACTTAACCATTCAGAGGCAAATCTCTTAACCAATCAGATATCTGAACCATTAAGAGGCTGAAACAAACAGTCTGAACCATTAAGTGCTGAACCATTCAGACATCTGAACCATTAAGAGGCTGAAACAAACATCCTCTAAGATGTGATATGTAGATTATTAGTAAAAAGGTATGATGTGATAAGTAGGGTATGAAAAAGTAAGGGATAAAATGAGTTTTTTAAGGGAAAAGAGAAGTTTATTTAGGGACAAAGAAAAAACGAATGGGGAAGTTTATTTAGGGACGGATGGAGTATAATTTTTATTTTTAGATTTTACACCTATAATCAAATAAATTGAATTGAAAATAATTTCAGTCAAACCTCGTACACTGATTTCAATAGATCATTTTAGGACAGTGGGAGTAAGTTTTAACCTCGTATTAACGGTCGTTAGTCGGGGGGACTGAAATGAGCATTGTTCTTAATTATCGAGTACCATTTTGAAATTATTTTGTTTTGACTTTTGACGACTAATTTGAGAAAATAGATAATTATTAATTACCATTCTGAGAATTTACTTTTTACTACATCCGTCATAGAGTATTTATCCAATTTTGACATTTTTCAGTCAACCATTTTCAACTTTTGACCTATAATTAAATAAAATGTACGGAGTATATTTTATATTAATTATATAAAATAATATTTTAAAAATGTTTTATATAATAAATATATTTTTGTATCGATATCTAATATCGTTTTTATTTAATTTAGGGTCAAAATTTGCCAATTTTGACTTGAAAAAGTCAAAAGTGGATAAATACACTGAGACAGAAAAAATATAAAATAAGCAAGAAGATGAGAATTGCAAAAGAATCTACCTTATTTAAAATGGTGTGGTATGAGAAATAAAATAAGGGTAGATTTTGAATGGCCGGTGAGTACATATATGTACAGGCAGTACAGCTAAGGCCAACTATATATATGTAGGCAGCAGCAAGTTGCAGCTTACCAGTAGCAGGCACCAGAATAATAGCTTCCATAAATAGTTTCATCATTTTACATGAAATTAGTTTGGAATTAAAAAATAAAAATTATCTATTTAAAATTACATGAAAAGATCTATAAAATTATGGATGATATGACTATTTTATTTTATCAAATAAAACACAAAAATAGACTAAGAAAGTGAATATAGTTTGAGTCAGTGTATAGTGAACGAGAATTTTATCTCCTCATCCCGTATTTATCGTTCTAGTTTAATTTATAGCATTTAAAAAATGTTACCCTGTAAAAGATTATTTGGAAAACAAAGTGTGAAATGCAAAATCTTTATATAATTAAAAGAAAGTATGATAATTATTTTGAAACGAAATAGAAAAAAACATGACCATTAATTTGAGAGGGTATATAGCGTTGCATATGTACGGAGTATTTAATTGGTTTCTTTGCAAACAATTGAATGAGATATTTGGTGACAATTTTTTTTAAAAAAAAAACATGAGGAATAGAAACACTGTTATAGAGATTGATTGGGCCACTGCTTGGATTTCTTTGTCCCTACACTGCCTTAATTCTTACTCTAGACTGAGACTAGACTGCACTTTGGGACCCTATGATTAAAGTTTCTTTGTTTTGGTATACACTTTGTACTGGGTGAATTCCCTTTGTGTAAAAACGGTGCTATTCATTCCTTTATATGCGATTCAGAAATACATTTTCTCTAAAAATGCCAACCGGATTTGGCTACTCCGTTTTGGTGGTGTTTATTTTTCCCAAACGGACTAGCCTAATCCGTTTCACTCATTAAATTACGAAACGGATTAGGCTAATCCGTTTCACTATTTTTTTTAACAATTTCTTAATGTGTGGACATCACCTTCATTTGTTGCTTAATTTGTTTTTTTTCTTCAAACCTTTTTTAGTTATTTTAACTACACTTTTAAAAAAAAATTTAACAAATTAACTTCACTTTTATAAACTTTTTTTAAACTTTTTTAACTTTATTTTATAAGAAAAATGGTATTATAAAATTTTTAAATTTTTAGTTTATGAATGAAATCAATTTACTTTTGTTGCTTTTAAATTATTTATAAGAAACTAAATTAATTACAAAATAAAGGAAACATACATAAAGAAGATGTAATTTAATAATTTTATGACTAGAGTGCACATAATAATTTATTCATAAAAAGAAGAAGCCAAAACACAAACCATGACAAAGTTATTTGGAAAATCTAATAATCCATAAACTCAGACATAATTGAACTTAATGACACAGCTATTACTCATTACGATGTCTCCGCGGTCGATAGTCCATATTATTCTGATAGCGGGTTCTCGTACGTCGGTCGGTTCGTGTGGTCTGTCGTGGCGTTGGCCTCAGGATCTCGTACTCTAGAGTAGGCCATTCGGATTCATCTGGTAGCTGCATAATGATGCCAGAGTAAGCGTTGATGTAAGACTGAATTGAAAAAACATTTGGAATCAAATGGTCCACGGTAACACTACAGTAATGACATACTGCGTGGACATGATTGCATGGGAGATGAAATGTAACCCATTTAGCACAGCTACATGTTCGTGCATTTAAGTTCATCGTAAATGTCTCCCGCTGCGCAATGTAGGACGACACATCCACCACCACAGAGTATATCCCTGCTTGTGCGTGGTGCTGCACAACACGACAATACAACCTATTTTCTTCATTTTTCCTAATATGTTTTCAAACATTCATAGGAAAATTGTACCCGGATTGCTGTCATACATATCCATAACGTGCCCCACCTTCATCATGTGACAAAGCCCACTTTTGTTTTGGAATGGCATTAAGCCAGTTGTAGGCTTCTTGATTTTTGGATGCTATTTGGAGTAGCAACTGGTCAAAATCACTTCTGTTCGGGGCCTCACCAGCTTTGTACATCAAGGTCCGCAGCTTCTTACTTCAGAACTTATTCTAGAAATTGCTGCGTAGGTGGCAGAGACAATATCTTCGAGTCACTTGACCTCCACCTAACTCTGAGACGTTTTCAAATGCATACTCAATCCCGTCGTTGCCATGGTAAGTAAGAAACATCCCTTATACTTGCCATTGTTTGTAAATCACTAACAGTTCCATGGTTAGGCACCACGATGAATACTTCAACTGCATCGTATTCACGTGATACTTTTCGTAAAAAATGCCGCCTTGTTGATTCGTCGTTGATTGGGAGAGGTCGTGAATCAACATAAACCCTTGATTGATGTCTGGGGAATTTACCGTAGACAGATTCCAAGCCTTGAAATCCAGCTTGAATAACATCACTACCGATTTGACCAAGAAAGGTGGGAGTGTTAGAAATGAAGAACGGTGAGGGTGTGTTAGAAATGAAGATGTAGGGGTGTATTTATAAGGGGGTAGGAAAATAAAGTTAGGTAGGAGCGAGAAAATAAAGTTAGGTGGGAGTGGTTAGTTGAAAGGGGAAATAATTGGTAGTTGGGAGGGATTAGTTGGAAGGGGAAATAATTGATTAGGTGGGAGTGGGAAAAAATATTTAATTGAGATGCGAAATAAATGGTTAGATGGGAGTGTGAAAGGGTAGTTATATTTTATTTAATGATAAAGAAAATTATCAAAGAAAACTATGAACAAAAATATTTTAATGATAAAGAAAAATATTTTATTTTTAAATTTTATAATTTATTTATACGTAAGAAAAATTATTTGAACAAAAAAGGGAAGGTGATTTAAAATGATAAAGAAATTAAAAAAAAAAGTAAACGGATTAGCCAACTTTGTTGGCAAAAAAAGGTAAACGCATTAGCCAATCTAGTTGGAAAACTATCCAAAATAAAATAAAAAATAGTGAAACGGATTTGCCAACTCCGTTTGGCAATTAAATGAAGCAAACGGATTAGGCTACTCCGTTTAATTTAAAATTTCTGAGTAGAAACGGAGTAGCTAAATCCGTCTTGCACTGTGAGGAAAAAAATGTCTGACTTACACTTCCAGGAATGGAAAATTTATTATTTACATATGTTGGTAAATTACTCCTTTTATTCCAAAATTACATTTTCATTTCAAACTACTCCCTCCATCCCCTATATTTGTCCACATTTGACTTTTGGAGCACTTTGACTCATCAAATTCTCTCAATGTGTTAGCCTAAATATATTCATGTGTGATCTTATTTTATTTGTCTTAACATATAGATTATTAATATATAATTTCTATAATTTTTTAATATAAAAATTACAAGATAAAATGGATTTAAGAAGTGCATTGGATAATGTGTAAAAATGAAAGTGGACAAATACAGGGGGACGGAGGGAGTATATACGTAGTATTTCTTTCATCCCAAAAGAATATTCTCATTTTGATTTTTAAGAAATTTAAAGAACTGATATTTTTATGTTGACTTTCCAAAAATATCCTTGATGTGATAGTAAAAAGGTATGATGTGATAAGTAGATTTAGAATTAGTAAAAGTAAAAGTAATTTTTTAAATAGAAATGAGAATGATTTTGTAGACAAGTAAAAAAAGAAGGAGGAAGAAGTTTTTGGGACAGAGAGAGTACAAAACATCATTACTAATTAATCTAACTTATATACTACTACCTCCGTCCTTGATTATTTGTCAAGTTTTGACTTTTTTCAGTTAATCGTTTTCAATCTTTGACCTATAATTAAATAAAATATATATTGTATATTAATTACATAAAATAATATTTTAAAAATATAATAAATCTAATAAAACTATCTTTATATCAATATCTAATACCATTTTTATTTAATTTGAAGTCAAAGTTTACAAATTTTGACCGAAAAAAGTCATAAGTGGACAAATATTTGGGAACGGAGGGCGTAATCAATATAGAAATAAAAAGTACAAGTTACATATTTAAAATTGAGGTTTTTTATGTTATTTACCCCTGAACTTTTCAAAAATTATACGGATTCCCACTAGAACTTTAAAAATTACTTCAATGCTCCCTGAATTTTTAAAAATATTACATCAATGGTTCATCTATGCAAAATTTCAAAGCGCATTAATTAAATGCTCATCAATATACGTGTTGAAGCGTGATGATGATGATGATGTCATGGATAAATGAAATGGTTGATCGATGGATGATAAACTTTATCCACCGATGTCTGACCTTTGAATTTGGTTACCAACGACTGAATAGAGATTAGTTATCTAGGATTTAAACGGGTTGAAATATAAAAGATAATGTTATGAAGAAAATATTGCAAAACTTACGTGTTATATATGATTTTAGATGAATATATACTTGCATTAGACGAGCGTGCAGTGTGACTAACGCAGTCTCAAATCTGGCGTAGATGGATCATTGGTACAATATTTTTAAAAGTTCAGGGGCGTTGGTGAAATTTTTAAAGTTCAAGGGGAATCCATGCAATTTTTTAAAATTTTATGGGTAAATGGTACAAAAAAATTCTTTAAAAATTATATCAATAACTCTACAAAACAAGAAATGAAAAGAATATTTTTTTTTGTATCAAATCATCAACAAAATTATGTAAACAAACAAAAGTTATCAAGAGACATGAGTGGTAACAAACTAACAGTAATGATAGTTATGGGACCGAGGGAGTAATTATATTTACTCTGTCAGTCCCAAAATAAATTTAACATTACAGTTTGTGATTTTTAAGTGAAGTTATTTTCAATTTAATTTATTTTCATATTGGTAACAAAATTTAAAAATATAATTTATATGATAAAAAATTAGATTAAAAATTTTATAAAATATGAGGTCAAATAATTGTATTATTTTATCAAATGAATAATGAAAACAAGAAAAGAAAATAAAAAAAAGTTTGACCTAGTAAACGTAAAGATCTTTTTGGATCAGAGGGTAACAAAATTTAAAAATATAATTTATGTAATAAAAAATTACATTAAAACCTTTATAAATTATTAGGTCAAATAATTGTATTCTTTTATCAAATGAGTAAAAAAAATAAGAAAAGAAAATAAAAAAAATTTGACCAAGTAAACATAAAGAACTTTTTGGATCGGAGAGTACATTACAATTACATACAAACTTCATGACAAGACTTGTCTGATAATTTGGTGTAAGCTTGTGAACCAACTCAATTAGTGCTCCTAGAATAATCTGATCTGAAAACTGACAAAGGACCCTCTTAATCGCCTAGTAACCCCAGCCCAACCCGTCTCTAACACCCTCTCTACACCCAAAATTGGACCACCTAAAATTTGGTAAAAAAATTTAACCCAAAAGTCATAAAAAAATATTTAGGTAGTGCAATTAGAGGAGGTGTGGGACTGCATTAAGAACGGGTTAGGTTGGGAAGTTAGAAGGATGAGAGCCGTCAATTATCGTGTGGTGCGCGGTAAGCCTAACACAAGTTCATGAGGCCATCCTTGAACTAAATAAACTTATATGTTGGACTTATTTCGGTTTCTATTCTGATGTGGGAGAAATCTCCCAACGGCCAACACCCTCCTCCAAGTGAACTTGGCCTCGCATTTTAGCAGGTTGCGTTTGACGTTTTTTCTTGCTTTGTGGCCGACCAGGCTATAGGCCAAAAGTTCAAAGTGAGACGCCAGTTTTGATACCATGATAAAATTCATTGGACCAAACATAGCGTGGGTGACTCATGCCGGATCGTACAGATTTATGCAGTAGGCCCAACACACAAGCCCATGGGTGTTTCATCCAAAAATCAATTGACATTGAGATGAGAGACCATTACACTTATACGTTGAACTTCTTTCGGTTTCTCTTCTGATGCGGGAGAAATCTCCCAACAAACCTGTAACAGGTTCTAGATTAACTAGAATCTTATTAGACCTAATTGACATGTGACGGGCAAACTTGGACGTGACAATACACTTATTTGTAGTAAATAATGATCTAGTTTCTTTAGAAATAATTAATATCAATATGTTTTATACGTTTTTAAAACACTTGATTAGCAACGATATATAAGACAAGCTGATTATCACAAAAATAGGCGTGGAGGATGAAGAAGAGCACAAAGCACCGCAAGGAGCCCACGTAACCAACGTACCTTAGCACACACATTGGCTATAACATGATATTCTTCTTCAAACAATGAACGCGAAACATAAACCTTATTTTGGACCCTCCCAACAAAATGTCCATTAACATTGTGCTACTACCTTCCTCTCAGTTTATTTGTCCAGTTTGACTCTTTCGAGTCAAATTGGACAAACTTTGAACTTCAATTACTCTTAATTTATATTGCATATTAGCATAATGAAATACAATTTTGAAAATTCTCAATACGATAAATCCAATAAAGTTTTTTTATGTTAAAATAATACATTACAGTTTTTATTTAATTGAAGCTCAAAGTTTGTCCAGTTTGACTCGAAAAAGTCAAACTAAACAAATACACTGACACTGAGGGAACAGTATTTTAGATAATTTTTTTATGATATAGATTAAATTGAAAAATGTTAAAACTGAAAGTTCAAGTTATGTGTTTGCCAAATAAGCTCATTAGCTAAGCTTCCATTTGGTATTTCTAGAAAATGTTTTAAGCTCCAATTTTAGTGTAGTTTTTAGCCTTTTATTTTGTAGTTTAAGGTCATGTTCTTTTAGATTGGAAGAATTAACTTCTAACTTTCTCCTACTCTTTCCATATTCTTTCTACAACTTAAAAAAGATATTTATTTATGATGAATATTACAATAATATTATATGCCCAAATTTATACGGAGTAATATATTTCAGGAAAGGATGAATTCTTTTTAATCCAAAATTAACTTTTTCTTTCATATTTATTTGAATGACCATTTAATTGAGTAACCTTTTAATACTTTAACTCTTCTAACATTTTCTAACTTTTTCCAGTTTCATCTAACTTCTTCCAGTTGTTTTAATATCCAAATCTGAAATTTCAATTCAAAAGAACGTGACATAAGTTTCATTATTTGTTTGAGTGACATCAGTTACAATATTTTATTAATATTTTTTTCAATCTAATAATGAATAATGAATACCCACCTCCCCTAAAGTCAACCTTGAGTGAAGATCTCACAAGATCTTGGTTAATTGATTCATGATTGCATTCTAAAAAAGAAGTTAAATTCTCTAGTTGATGGATATCAAAATGGAATTATCTACTTGTACCCGAAAATTGAACTAAAAATATACTTTAAAGATTTACACTTATATTGTGTTTCAATAAAGTTAGTGTGAGATAGACGAGTTACATTGACGATACAAAATGTTAACGCGAAATTTTGTAATTGTATTGATATTTTGTATCAATATAAACTATTAAAATGTAAGTATAAACTTTTAGGTAATTTTTGATTTATAATCTTTGAGTTATATCTAACATGATTGTCTCAAAAATACCAATGTAGTGACTTTTGAATAGATTTTTTTTTTTATTTTGACTATTTCTCCCATTTGTTGACTGCGTAACATGCTAAGTAAAATATCTTCCACAGAATGAGGAAGACAATTTAAATGTGGCTTGAAAGACTTTTTCACCCGCGGAGTATTATACACTGGGTGTAAGAGACAATTGTGTAAATAATCTAGTCAAAACAGAGAAACCAAAAAATTGGCTTAAAAATAAGTATCTAAGAACTACTTATTTTTTCTAGTTTATAAGGAGCTTATAAGTCAGCTTATAAGAATACAAAAATATGTTATCAACTGACTTATAAATTTAAAACTTTTTATAAATAGTTTTGATTGTCTTATAAGCACAGAGATACACCACCCACATATATACTCTCTCTATGTCAAAAACATCTTTTCTTTCTTTTTCCCTGTTCCAAAATACCTTTCGTTTCTTTTTTATTATTAATAATCTACTTATCATTTTTTCAAAAAAAAATAATCTACTAATCATTTTTTATTTTAATTTATCATATGAAGCATAATTTTAAAAAAAATCAATACAAAAATTTCTTTTATATTCCATAAAACTTAAAATAAGAAAGATGGTTAGGGACAAGGAGTCCTACACTCCTACGCAAGAGAATCTTTCCCATTTTTAATTATTCAAGAATTGCTGCTGTTCTTGTATGGCGGCTGAAACAAAAACAATTAGGAAGTATATACGGAGTAAATTACTTCGTCCATCCTACAGACCTACCAGGGTTACCTGATACGGATTCGGAGCGGGAGGTTCACCCGTGCAAGACTCGGGGACCCGTCGAAGTAATCGGGTTCGACGTCCGCCGAGTTGGCAACAGGAGTATGACATGGGCTCCATTTAAATTATCCTCTTTATTATTATTATTATTTATTTACTTGTACGTAGATTTTTTCTAGGTGAGCGAATTATAAGCTCCTTCGAGGGTTTCTTTACGGTTCTTTACCTCGTCGCTTTTTTTGAACCGTCAGGGTAGAAAACATAGATAATTAGGATTAGGGTTTCCTTATATAAAGAGAGGTATACATCCCATGAGAGATCATCAATAAACAAAACCCTAAAAAACCTTAAACCTTTGTCTCGTTCTTCCTTTTCCCTAGCCGCGCGTCTCCTTCGGAGGTGTAGCGTTTCAGCTTGTGGTGTTCTTCCGGCGAACCACAAGGAGTCTGGGAACACTCCGAGTTTCCCTCCGTGAACAACCTTATCACTGGTGCTCTCGTTGCTTCGATCTCATGGCCGCCGATTCGTCAACGCCAATCACTTCCGCTTGCCTTCGGAAGTTTCAGGAGCAAATTGATGATCAACTCAGTAGGGCACTCCAGCAACTGCACCATACTGTCCAACAGGTGCAGCTTGATTTGGGAACCTTACGTGCAGAAACCCTGGCCGACAAGCCCCTGCGCGATGCTCGGCAGCCTCATGATCATGGTCAGGTGAATCCGATGACGAAACTCAAACTCGATATGCCAAAGTGTGATGGTACCGACCCTTTGGGTTGGTTATTTAAGGCGCACGAGTACTTTGTTTTCTACGCAGTACCAGAGGAGAACCGTTTATCGGCTGTATGTTTGATGTTAGAAGGGCCGGCTTTAGACTGGTTTCGTTGGCGCCAGCGCAATCACCTGTTGGATTCTTGGGCGGATTTTGTCACCAAATTTAAACTCCGCTTCGACCCTTTAAATTATGTTGACTATCTCGGCCTCTTGTCCAAAGTGCAGCAGTCCGGAACGGTCCTTGACTACCAGCAGGCATTTGAAAAAATTTTGGTGCATGTCACTCGTGTGGATGAATCTAATCTCCAGTCCCTTTTCCATGCGGGGTTGAAGCCACACCTACAACACGAGATTCTGTTGCAGAAGCCTGCCTCTCTTTCGATGTCCTTTGCCCTGGCGCGAGAGTTGGAGGCGAAGCATGCAGCTTGGGCTACCGCGTTGCAATCACGGGTTCCACACCGTCAGGGAGCATGGCCTCCGCCGAAAGCTCCATCTACTCTTTCGGCCACGCCACTGCTGCCCACGCCAACCGGCGCCATCGACAACAAACAACACCCAACCCACCTTATCCGCCGGCTCACTTATGCTGAAAAAAAGGACCGCGATGCCAAGGGCTTGTGCTATAATTGTGACGAGAAGTGGGTTAAGGGGCATCGCTGCGGCCGCTTTCTTTTACTGTTGGAGGATGACGAGGGGGACGAGACTTCCCCACCAGAGGATCTAGATTCTAACGTCGTTACAGCTGACGTCTTGAGTCTACACAGTCTGGCAGGACCACTCACCCCGCGCTCCCTACGCCTATCCGGAGTGATTTCCGAAGGGGTTGTGGACGTTCTTATTGACGGAGGCAGCACCCATAATTTCGTCCAGCCCACTGTGGTAGAACGCCTATGTTTGCCTATCTCGGATGTACCAGCCTTCCGCGTATATGTTGGCAACGGGGCGTCCCTCCTTTGCGATCGTCAGTGCTGTAATGTTTCTCTTCTTTTACAGGGCACAACCTTCACGGTTGACCTTTATGTGCTTCCTATTCATGGGCCCGATGTCGTGCTCGGCGTACAATGGCTTCAATTATTGGGTAAAGTCACCCACGACTATGCCCACCTTACGATGGAGTTTTTATGGAAGGGATCTCGGGTAACCTTGAAGGGCAGCACACCCATGCCCCGCCCAATTTCCTTACACCATTTTCAGCTCTTGCAGGCCCATCAGGAGGTTGCCGAATGCTTCGAAATAACCCAAGTTTCCGCTGTCACAGGGGAGGCCGAACCACTGCTTTGGCCGAAGGACCTGCCTGCCGTGCTTCACACCGTCCTGCAGCGTTACAAGGCTGTTTTTGGCATGCCCACAGATCTGCCACCCCTGCGTGGACAGGACCATCGGATTTTTCTACACCCGGGAACGTCTCCAGTTAATGTCCGGCCCTACAGATACCCACACTTTCAAAAAAATGAGATTGAACGAATGGTCATAGAGATGCTTGAGGCCGAGCTGATTCAGCCTAGTCGGAGCCCGTTCTCCTCACCGGTGTTATTAGTCAAAAAGAAGGACGGAACATACCGTTTCTGCGTGGATTATCGCGCCCTTAATGCAGTCACCGTACCCGATCACTTTCCAATCCCAACGGCCGATGAACTGTTTGATGAACTTGGCTCTGCACGCTATTTCACAAAGTTGGATCTTCGTTCGGGATATCATCAGATTCGCATGCACGAGCGGGATATTTACAAAACGGCTTTTCGCACTCACGAGGGTCACTATGAGTTCCGGGTAATGCCGTTTGGGTTGACAAATGCTCCGTCTACGTTTCAAGCTTGCATGAATCGGGTATTTGCACTCTATTTACGGAAATTTGTCATCGTCTTTTTTGATGATATATTGGTTTACAGTCCCTCTCTGGACATCCATAGTCGTCATCTTGAAGCTGTTCTTGAGCTATTACTCTCACACAAGTTCTTCGTCAAACTGTCCAAATGTTCTTTCGGCGCCACTTCCATCGAGTATTTGGGCCATATTATTGGTGACGGGCACCTCCAGGCGGACGGCGCAAAGATTGAGGCAATGGCAGCGTGGCCTCAGCCCACCACTATCAAACAGTTAAGGGGGTTTTTGGGCTTGACAGGATATTATCGCCGATTTATCCGGCACTATGCACAACTGGCAGCCCCATTGACGGATCTCCTCAAGAAAGATTCATTCTGTTGGTCCGATGTGGCATTCACGGCCTTTGAAAACTTGAAATCGGCCCTCTGCACTGCCCCACTCTTACGGCTGCCTGATTTTTCCCTTATGTTCGTGGTTGATACCGATGCATCTGACGTTGGTGTGGGTGCGGTCCTCCTCCAAGAAGAACAGCCGATTGCTTATTTTAGCAAAAAATTGGGTCCACGCCGACGGGCGGCATCCACGTATCATAAGGAGCTTTACGCCATTGTCGAAGCCGTCCAAAAATGGCGCCAGTACCTTCTTGGGAGGGAATTTCTTATTCGTACGGACCAACGTAGCTTGAAGGAACTGTTGCAGCAGGTAATCCAGACACCGGATCAGCAATTCTATGTCCGTAAACTTTTGGGGTACCGATTCCGGATTGTTTACAAACCAGGGAGTTCAAATGCCGTAGCTGATGCCTTATCCCGACGGGACCAGGACGACATCCCTGCCACTGCCACGGCCGATTTCATGGCCCTTTCCCAGCCGTTAACATCTATCATGGAGCGCATCCGTGCCGAAAATGGAAGCCAACCAGATCTACGCGCGCTTCACGATCAGTACCGCCGCGGGGTGCTGCCGGCTCCCTACGTCGTGGCCGACGGCCTCGTCTTCTATAATACCCGTTTGTGCATTGGGGCAGACTCTGGGCTTCGTGAGGAATTGCTACGCGAGTACCATGACTCGCCGATTGCCGGGCACGCAGGTGTTCATCGCACTTTCTACCGACTGGCGACATCTTTTTATTGGCCTCAGATGCGGGCGGATGTTCGAGCTTATATTGCCAAATGCGAGGTCTGTCAAAAAGCAAAAACATCGACACAGGCCCCTGCCGGGTTACTCCAACCCTTGCCAGTTCCCCAGTAGGTTTGGGAAGACTTGAGTATGGATTTCATTACGGGTTTGCCGCCATCCCGTGGGTTTACTGTTATCTTGGTAGTAGTGGATCGCCTCACTAAATATGCCCATTTTGGAGCGCTTCCCGCGGATTAGGATGCTCACCGGACAGCCTTCTTGTTCACTGATATGGTCATTAAACTCCATGGTTTTCCCCGTTCAATGGTGTCCGATCGAGACAAAATCTTCATTTGCACTTTTTGGAAGGAACTGCACAACCTCAGCGGCACCACCCTCAAGCACAGTACCTCCTATCATCCTCAAACGGACGGCCAAACGGAGGTGATGAATCGTACCTTGGAGCAGTACTTGCGCATGTTCACGCACGCCACCCCTAAACGCTGGTCAGTCCTCTTGCCCTGGGCCGAGTATTCTTTGGACACAAGCTACCATGCCGGACTCCGAATGACCCCGTTTCAAGCTTTATACAGGCGCCCACCCCCGGCATTGGTGGCCTACCAGTCAGGCTCCAGCAAAGGTACCCACTGTGGATGATCTCTTGACGGAGCAGGATTCTCTTCTTCGACGGCTTCGGTCAGATTTGGTGGCAGCCCAGCACCGTATGAAACAGAGAGTGGACGCCCACCGGCGGGACGTTGAGTACAATGGGGGGGACTGGGTCCTTTTACGTTTGCAACCATATCGCCAGCACTCCGTGGTACGGCGATCGTCGCAGAAGCTCGCTTTGAAATTCTATGGACCATATGAGGTGATAGAACGTATTGGTCCTGTAGCATACCGACTACGACTGCCGGACAACTCCAAAATCCACCCGGTGTTTCATGTCTCTGTCCTTCGTCCTTTTCGAGGAACCAATCCGCCGGTGTAGCCCTTACCCTTGCCGGACGATTTGGTTGACGGGAGGACGCCTTCCCAGCCGGTCAGATTACATGCAGTACGCCGAGTTTTACAGCATGGTGTGCCCGTTGAACAAGGTTTGATATCCTGGAGTGATGGTACGCTGGATGATGCTACTTGGGAGCCGCTAGGGATGATTCGGGAACGTTTTCCACATCTCCACCTTGAGGACAAGGTGCTTGTCGAAGAAGGGAGGAGTGATACGGATTCGGAGCGGGAGGTTCACCACGTGCAAGACTCGGGGACCCGTCGAAGTAATCGGGTTCGACGTCCGCCGAGTTGGCAACAGGAGTATGACATGGGCTCCATTTAAATTATCCTCTTTATTATTATTATTTATTTATTTACTTGTACGTAGATTTTTCTAGGTGAGCGAATTATAAGCTCCTTCGAGGGTTTTTTTACGGTTCTCTACCTCGTCGCTTTTTTTTGAACCGTCAGGGTAGAAAACATAGATAATTAGGATTAGGGTTTCCTTATATAAAGAGAGGTATACATCCCATGAGAGATCATCAATAAACAAAACCCTAAAAAACCTTAAACCTTTGTCTCGTTCTTCCTTTTCCCTAGCCGCGCGTCTCCTTCGGAGGTGTAGTGTTTCAGCTTGTGGTGTTCTTCCGGCGAACCACAAGGAGTCTGGGAACACTCCGAGTTTCCCTCCGTGAACAACCTTATCATTACCATACTCTAAAAAATATACTCCGTACTACTTATAAAATTTCATCATTTTTCAATTTATTTTAATTATAAATTGATTTAAAATAAAAATTATAAATTATGTTGTTCAAAATACATCAAAAATTCTAACAAAAATACACGAATATTTTGCTTTATCAAAGATTATTGAAAACACACAAACTAACAAAAAATATTTAAAACTATAAATGTAACGGTGGCAGCCTAAAACTTTCTTTCTTTCGAAAGTTTGGTGGAGTAGAATTTGGAGTATAATTTATTAAGAAATCTCTCTAAGATAGGAGTAAAGGAATATGAAAAATACAAAGATAGGAGTCTTAGGTTTTTTGACACAAAAAATAAAAGTACAATGACAGTGTGGTGTAAGAGTATGTGTTGGCAATGTGATGGAAAAGTGATAACAGTGTAATATATATCAGTGTGACTAATCAACCGTTAGTGATCCACGACGGTATTTTGGTGGCCGACGGCGTAAGATGACAGTTACAATGTGACAAAAAGGTGAGCGTGACAATGTAACAATGACAGTCTGAACTCTTATTTTCCTTTTAAAAAATTTATGATTCATATTTTGCTATTTTCACAAGTTTTCACTCCTATCTAGAGAGTTCTCCTAAATTTATTTCTTCCGCCCTAAAAAAGATTCAATTCTTAATTTCTTGTTTTCGAAACGTCTCAGAAAAACACCCTTTTTTTATTGGAAAACTTTCAGTATTTAAAAATATTTCTCTTTCCTCTACATCTCTTTGAGCTACACATATTGAAAGTTTATTCTGATGTCTCGATAATTCTTCCCGGTAACTTTTAATTTTTTGTCTTTTCATTAATTATTTAATAAAATAAATATTCTTATCATATCATTTTGATATAATTTTTTTATATAATTTCAAAATATATAAATTTTACTTTTTATTTCTATGTCAATTTCTGAATAAAATAATTTTAAAATACATGAAATTTTGCACATTACTGAAAATGAGAAAATATTTTTGAGAAGGGGGAGTAATAAGTATTTGCTCCGTCCTAAAACGTTCTTACCGTTTTTATTTATGAGGTTTGACCAACTTTATTTTCAATTAAATTTATTTTATTATATGAGTAAAATTAAAAAATAGAATTTATATATTCAAAAATACATTAAAAGTTCTACAAAATAAGAAGTGACAAGACTATATTATTTTACAAATAACTAACAAAATAGTTTTAAAAAGTGATTAAAGTTTAATCGTGTGAATACTAATTGAAAAGAACATTTTAAGACGGAAAGAATAAACTGTAACCTTAAATATTCCGCACAAAGTGTCTAAGTAATCTTTCCGAATAGAAAGAAACAGCATATTCTAAACCATTTTTAACAATTTTTCTTTTTTTTTAACTTTTAAGTTGTAACTTTCAACAAATTAAATTTCTTGAAGTCGATGCTGTCAAAAGTGGCCTCATTTTGCAACAGAGAAAGTATGATTTCAAAAAAACTTTCGATTTTTGGGGTAGGAATGCTAGGGGTAAAGGTGTACCCCAATTGTCCCCCACCCCCTTCTCCACCATTCATTTTTATCTACTTTTTATTTATTTAATTTTTTTAAAAATTTTTGCCCATTTTTGTGTTAATGGAGGAGGTGAGGGACAAATGGGGTACACCAAATGTGTACCCCTAGCATTTTTCTACTAATTATTGGGGAGCAAACCTACCGTCCCAAGTTGGAGGTTTGGAAAAGATTGACTTAAACATGAGTACTCATTTTTCATTTGAGATGATTTGAATCCATTGTATTTATATACTTAAATTCATATGTGAAATGTACATATTCTTAAATTTTGAGTGGACTTATGTAGGAATTTATTATTTTTTTCCAAAGAGCTCAATTCATCCATTGTATTTATATACTAAGATCTACTCTCTCCGTTCCACTTTAGATTACAATATTCCCTTTTTGTTGAAATTAAGGAAGAGTCAAATCAATTTTTTTCCCCAAATTACACCCCAAGTGGCCCACTCACATGGATGAATAGTGTGTGAATAGTGTAGGAGTGGGAGGGTAAAAGAGTCAATTCCTTGTAAAGTTATTGAATTTGTAATTCTTTTTAGAACAAAAATGTGAGAGATTATTGTAATCTATTTCGGGACGGAGGAAGTATAAAATAAGTACATACCAGACCTTAAGATCACGAAAGAATTTGCCTAAAATGAAAAATATCATTTCAATATGGAATTTAATTACTTGAAGAGTATGGATAAAAGAATTCTATCGGGATAGAAGTAAAATTAAAAAGTATATACTCCCTCCGTCCAAAATTAAACTTTACATTACGCGTTACGATGTTTGACTGAAGTTATTTTCAAATCATTTTATATGAAAAATGGTGTAGAATTAAAAAATAAAAATTACATATTAAAAAACTATATCAAAAGATCTACAAAACTAGAGGTGACATGATTATATTATTTTATCAAATTGGTGATGAAAATAGGCCAACAAAGTGAATAAAGTTTGACCCTGTGAATAGTGAACGTAAAGTTTATTTGTGGACGGAGGGAGTAACTATCAAAATAGGAACTTTAAGTTTTTTAAGACCAAAATAAAAGTGCAACGACGGTGTAGTGTAAGAGTAACTGTCAGCTGTGTGATAGAAAAGTGATGACAATGTAATATGTCAGTGTGATCAGTCAACCACCGGTGATCCGCAGTGGCCCTCGGTATGGTGGTGGTAGTGTAGTATTTACAATGTAACAATAAATTGAATGTGACAGTGTAATAATGACTGTGAACTCCTATTTTGGTTTTAAAAGATTTATACTCCTATTTTGATATTTTCATTATTTTTTACTCTTATATAGGGAGTTCTCTTTATGGATAAATTTGATTAATATCTATAACACAAAGTATATCGTTTACATATTTATTTCTTCTGATCCATAAACTTCTTCAAGTTTTGACTTTTTAAATCAAACACTGATATTTTTTATCATAAATCAAATATAATTTAAATAAATAAATATTAAATAAATTTGATATGCCAAAACTATATTTTAACATGAACCCAATTATATTAAACTTACATCATAACTAAATACTCCCTCCGTCCCATGAAACCTTTCTCCTTTCTTTTTTTATCCGTCCCACAAAACACTTTTCATTTCTATAAAAGTCACTTTTACCCCTTACTTTTTCATACCCTAACTATCACATCATACCTTTTTACTAATAACCTATCAATCAAATCATACTTTTACTCATCACATCAAAGGACATTTTTGGAAATTCAATACCAAAATACACTCCCCTTAAATCCCTCCTAAAAAGCAAAAGTCACATGTTTCATGGGACGGAGGGAGTATATTTTTTGTAATCTGTAGTCAAATGATGTTAGTATTTAACTTTAAAAAAGTCAAAATATGAAAGAGTTTTGGATCGAAGGGAGTATTATCTTACTTTGATTTTCTTTGGGTCAAAATGTGGCTCTTTAATCACAAAATGAATATATTTTCAAATCAATGTTATATTGAGTTAAAAATTGATATATCAAAACTTTGAATGATTTTTTTTTTACAATTATAATTAAATAATATCATAGTTTAATTTAAAAAGTTAAATTAGGATAATGTGCCGGTGAGCATTACACAGTTAGAGGGCAACTGCGATGATAAGTAACCATGCTAAGCATAAGACTCTTGCTAATCAATACCAGATGCGGACTCCATATACATATTGTCACCATTTTATAAGTTTACCAAATTAATTGTTAAAGTTGATGCACCAAATCTATCTTTGTTTAGAAACTTTGGCAGATATGAGTGGAAATCAGTGAATAAAGCTAAACATGGTGTCAAATCCCAATCACTTTCATCTGTCCTTTCTGCTGTGAAGAAGAAGACACTATTGATGGTTTTTTCTTTTCTTTCGAGGGGCAGATGGCCATTAAAGTTTGGGCCTTTCGCATATAAATATATAAGTCCAATCATTAACTATTCGGATCGTCTCTCCCCCATTATTTAGATCTTCTAGCAATATTACCCTATTTTATAAGATAAATCTAATAATATTATTTTGAATATAATTTTAATTAATTAATGGTTAGAATTTACCAATTTTTTACTGTAAAAAGTCAAAAGTATACCAATATTTTTAGACAGAGGTAGTTATTGTTTAATGTTAAATTTAATGTTTATTGTAGAAAGTGAAAGGTTTTACAGAAGTATACTCTCCCATCTATAAATTATCTTTTCGTTAATCGTTATAATATTTGATTGGAGTTATTGTAAATCTAATTTATTGAAATTGAAAAATATACCAAAAGTTTTATGAATACAAGTGGCAACAAAACTATATTATTTTATCAAATGAGTAATAAATTGAAATAGACACAAATGTAGATAAAGTTTGACTTATTGAATAGTGAACGAAAAAATAATATATGGACAGAGATTGTAATCAAATTATGATTATTTAATTTTAAATTTAATATGCACTTGAGGCATGACACATGTCGTGTGGGACACATGCGGTGTTTTACTATCTTAAAAATTCTAAATACTTAATTTATTATTTAGTTTAAAAAACAGAAATGAATTAAGTTTGTTAAAAATATGGATACTAAAATTGAAAACGAAAATAAATAAATAAAAATATGTGGTTTAAATAAAGATGCACAAGTATTGAAATGTATAAAGTAATAAAATGAAATAAATGGTAAATAGTTTAAAATTGAAATTATTTTTTAAAAAATATAAAGTTTATTTATATATAAAACTTTTAAAAATTGTTATTTAGGTAGCCAATAAAAAAATTTATAAATTTCCATTAAAACAACTAATCGTATTATAGTTAGATTATCATAATGTGATTAAATGTTATCAACATATTTATGATATCATAAATCGAATAATGTGACCATATGCCGTTTATCTATACGGTGTTTCCCGTACTTCTGTGATTTTGCACTAATACTTATTTTTGAGTAACTAAATACTCATTTCACATATTTCTTATTTATTTTAGTTATTATTCAAAACATGTACATCATAAAATATATATTCTCATTTTAGAATTACATGATACTCATTACATTTATACAAAGTATCGGATCAGAGTAACTAATAATAATAATAATAATAATATTAATAGTAATTATTAGTATATTATTATTATCATTTAATTATTATTATTATTGTTATTACTATGCATTACTATGAGGTATTGCTGTTGTTGTTTTTTTTAATTTCTATTATAATATTTGAAAATTATCCAATCAAATAATTCTTACTTAATTAACCATCACAACCTCTACCAAGAGAATTGACATGCCATTTAACAACTATGGAGTAATTATAACTACTTTTTTTACTTTGAAAAAATAATGTCATCTTTCACTTTCCTAGTTAGGCATATAGTTTTTCCTAGTTAGGCACTTCCCTAGCTAGGCACTTTCTTTTTGGATTTTGAAAAAATAATGTAATCTTTCATTTTCGTATTTAGCCATATAGTTTTTGTGACTTCAATTATTCGTACTGTACTTTGTTCGATACATATACTGTATCTAAACATTATTAGAAATGTTATTTGAACACCTTTTAGCAACTTTTTAGAAACACACAATTTGATTTCAAAACAAATAATTAAATAATTCCTTATATTCGTTTCATGTTATTAATTGGGATTGGTGAACGACGAAACGAGTTAATTTTAACATTTCATGTTCTAAGATGATACGGTGGTGGTGGACGTACGACAAATGGAAAAGCGGTATTGGATGGTTTCGTAACGGTCATTGTCAGCTAACATTGATGACGTCATGACGGGCACGCAATTGTCAGTTACGTTACACGTGTTTGGTCTTTGACCACCACCGCTCAATAACAACAACAACACACGAATCGCATGCATATATGCATCTCCTTACTCTTTCACGAGGACGATATTTTGTACCAAAAAATTAAAAATACACTCGAATAAAATGTAACTTATGATTTAGTACAATTCATTAAAGCCCTCCATATTTCACCTAATATTGTGTCATCATTGCAGTCAAATGTTGAATCACATTTAGGTTGGATTAACTTTGATGACAGTCGGTTGTCACTTACGCTACATTGTGTTTGGGCTTCGATCACCACTGCTTGATAAAAACAACAACCTACTAATCACGTGTGTGCATCTCCCTTGCTCTTTAATTGAGATAAAAAAACCTACCGATGACGGTCGGTTGTCACTTACGTTACACATGTTTGATCTTCGATCACAACTGCTCGATAACAACAACAACAACAACACACGGATCACGTGCATGCATCTCCCTATTGTTTTGCGAGGATGATATTTTTGAACCAAAAAATTAAAAGTACTCTTGAATAAAATGTAAATTACTCCATCATTTAGTACAATTCATTAAAGCCCTCCATATTTCACCTAACATTGTATCATCATCGCGGTCAAATAATAAAGGAAAAATTAGCCAAAATAATTCTAACTTTACCTGGTCTTTCAAAAATAATCCAACCTTTCACTGTGATGCATAATAATTCCAACTTTAGTGAAATTTGCCAGTTTTGGGTCGCCGTTAAGTTTCTAACGGAGAGTTAACGGAAATGCCCGTTTTAGGCAACAAAATGAAAGTTGGGATTATTTTTGATGAATTTTCATTTTTTTATTTTTTTTATTTTTTCATTTAAATTTTTTAAATTACTTTCTACCTCCATCATCATTTCTTTTTCCTTTTTTAAAGATTAGTTTTAGTTTAAAAAAATAAAAATAATAGATATAAAAAATGAAAAATGAGAAATGTAACTAAAATAATACAAAAATTTTACTAAAAATGAAAAAAATGAGAAATGATACAAAAATAATAAAATAAATAAGGTAATCAATGGAAACTAACTTGAAATTGGTAAAAGTAAAATAAAAATATAAGGGTGGGTTTTAATATTTTACGCATTATACAAAGTATTAACATATCACTTCTTATTTTTTAGAAAAAATTATCTACAATAATTCCAACTTTACCGGACGGCTTGTTCTTTTAAAAAATAAGTAGTACATTAAGACTCTGTATAGTGTGTAAAATGTTAAAACCCACCACTCCGTATATATTTATTTTATTTCTTACCAGTTTCTTTTTATCTATTGATTACATTATTTATTTGATTAATTTTGTATGGTTTAAGTTATTTTTCTCATTTTCATTATTTTTTATATCTATTTTTTTTCTAAGGTAAGAATAATCTTTAAAAAAGAAAAAGAAATGGAGGTTGAAAGTAATTCAAAAAACTTAAATAAAAATTTCAAAAAAAATTATAAAACAAAAATTCATAAAAAATAATCCCAACTTTCATTTTGTTGCCTAAAACGGGCATTTCCGTTAACCCTCCGTTAGAAATTTAACGGCGATCCAAAACTGTCAAATTTCAATATAGTTGGGATTATTATGCATCACAGTGAAAGGTGAGATTATTTTTGAAAGACCGGGTAAAGTTGGAATTATTTTGGATAATTTTTCCAATAATAAATCACATTTATGTCAGATTGTCAGGTTAGCTTTGGTGACGGGTGTTTGTTAGTTACGTTACATTATGTTTGGACTTTGATCACCTATACCACTGCTTGATAACAAATGCAACCACGGATGGCGTGGGTGCATCTCCCTTGCTCTTTCGCGAGGATGATATTTCTGTGCCAAGAAATGAAAACGCTCGCAAACAAAATGTAAATTTATCATTTTATACAATTCAATTAAAGCCCCCCCTATTTCACATTGTATTGTGTCATCAACACAGTCAAATACTTGATTCACTGTTCAATTGGGTTGGTTTTCAAACAATTAGATTTTAAAATACTTGATAATCAATCTTTTTCTTAAACAGTTTTAAGCATTAAAACATTAATATTTGTCAAAAGATCATCTAATCAAATAGTTCTTACTTAATTAACCATCACAAACTCTACCCATAGAATTGACATAAACTTCTATCAACTATAGAGTAATTAGAGCTTCTTTTTGGATTTTGAAAAATAAAATCATCTTTTATTTTTCTTGGTAGGTACATAGTTTTTCCGAATGTAGTTTTTCATATTGTTTTTTTCTTGAGACATTATGTATCCAAACATTATTGGAAATGTTATTTGAACACAGTTTTGCAACTTTTTAGAATGAAGCAATTCAATTTCAAAATAGATAAATAATTTGTTTCACATATTAATTTTTGTTATTAATTGAGATAAGTGAATGAACAAGCATGTTAATTTTGACATTTCATGTTCTAAGATGGTAGTGTACGCGGTGGTGGAAGACAAATGGAAAAGAGGTAGGTCTTGGATGGTTTCATGACGGTCATTCTAAGCTAGCTTTAATTACGGGTGCGCGGTTTAATACTCAGTTACGTTACACGTGTTTGGTCTTCGATCACCACCGCTCGATAACAACAACATTTCACGGATCGTGTGCATGCATCTCTCTTGCTCTTTCGTGAGGACGATGTTTTTGGACCAGAAAATTAAATACACTTCCGAATAAAATGTAATTAAGTTAATTATTTAATACAATTCATTTGAACCCTCCCTATATCATCCAATATTGTGTCATAAACGCGGTCAAATTTTTGAATCACATTTAGGTTGGGTTAATTTTCAAACAATTATATTTGAAAACCCTTGATAATTAATCTTTTCTTAAACAAATTTTCACCTTTAATTTAGAATAATAAACATTTGAAAAACCTTTTATCCTATGAAATAATTCTTACTTAATTAATCATCACAAACTCTACCCAAAGTAATGACATACACATCTTACAACTATGGAGTAATTAGAGCTTCATTTTGGACTTTGAAAAAATAATGTCATATTTCATTTTCCTAATTAGGCACATTATTTTTCCGACTATAATTTTTAATACTGTGTTTTGATCGAGACATACTCCCTCCGTCCCCAATTTGATTACAAATTGCGGGTTACAGAGTAAAATTTCATACTTTTTGAAATCATTTTATTTACAAGTTGGTATATCAATAAGATATAAAAATTACATATTAAAAAACTACGTCAAAAGTTCTACAAAACAAAAGGTGACAAGAATATTTTATTTTATCAAATACTTAATGAAATCGCGTAAACAAACAGAAGTTATCGAGAGGAGAGAGAAAAAAAATTATACTCCGTAATTTATTTAGGGACGGAGGGAGTATTTTGTATGCACGCATTATTAGAAATGTTATTTGAACACCTTTTAGCAACTTTTTAGAAACAAACAATTCCATTTTCAAAACAAATAATTAAATTATTTCTTATATTAGTTTCATGTTATTAACTGGATTGGTGAACAATGAAGCGTGTTAATTTTAACATTTCATGTTTTAAGATGATGGTGTGGTGGTGGACGTACGACAAATGAAAAAGTGGTCTTGGATTGTTTTGTAACGGTCATTGTCAGCTAACATTGATGACGGGTGTGTGACTGTCAGTTACGTTACACATGTTTGGTCTTCGATCACCACCACTCGATAACAACAGCAACACATGATTGCGTGCGTGCATCTCCCTACTCTTTTGTGAGGCTGATGTTTTTGTACCAAAAAATTAAAAGTACTCCCGAACAAAATGTAAAATATCATTTAGTACAATTCATGAAAGCCCTCCATATTTTAGCTAATATTGTGTCATCAACGTGGTCAAATATTGAATCACATTTAGGCTCGGTTAACTTTGATGACGGGCAGTTGTCACTTAGGTGTTTTTACATTACATTGTGTGGTCTTCGATCGTCACCTCAAATTATTATTTCTTGCTCGAAATTTGCACGTGAAAATTAACTTTTTAAAAAAAACTAGGGGCAATGATGTTGGAACTCCTTATCTATTGATCATCAAAGCTCCGGTACTATGTCAAAGAATCAATTAAACCAAAAACTCAAGTTTGTAGTTGTAGGCTCAAGATACATTTTATATATTTTATATTCTAAGAGGGAAGATATGTTTCTGTACCAAAAAAATGCACCTAAACAAAATTTAAATTAATAATTTAATACATTTCAATTAAAACCTTTCCTATTTCATCCAATATTGTGTCTTTGCGGTCAAATAGTTGAATCATAGTTAAGTTGGGTAATTTTTGTTTAAAAGAACGAGTGAGATACGTTAGACATAAACTTCTAACAAGTATAGACTATTTAGAGCTTCTTTTTGGACTTTGAAAAATAATACGGAGTGTCATTTTTTAATTTTTTATGTAGGCACATAGTTTTTCCGACCGTAGTTTTTCATATTGTTTTTTTCTCGAGACATTATGTATCCAAGCTTATTAGAAATGTTATTTGAACATATTTTTGAAAATTTTTAGAATGAGACAATTCAATTTCAAAATAAATAAATAATTTATTTCATATATTAATTTTATGTTATTAATTGAGATAAGTGGATGATCAAGCATGTTAATTTTGACATTTCATGTTCTAAGAAGGTAGTGTGGTGGTGGAAGACAAATGGAAAAGAGGTCTTGGATGATTTCGTAACGGTCATTCTAAGCTGGCTTTGATGACGGGCGCGCGGTTTAATTTTCAGTTGTTACGTTACACGTGTTTGGTCTTTGATCTCCACCGCTCAATAACAGCAACAACGCACGGATCGCGTGCATGCATCTCCCTTGCTCTTTCGCGAGGACGATATTTTTGTACCAAAACACTAAATACACTCCCAAACAAAATGTAAGTTAATCATTTAATACAATTCATTTAAACCCTATCATTTCATCCAATATTGTATCATCAACGCGGTCAAATACTTGAATCACATTTAGGTTGGGTTAATTTTCAAACAATTGAATTTGAAAACCCTTCATAATTTATCTTTTCTTAAACAAATTTTTACCTTTAGAATATTAAATATTCAAAAAACATTTATCCTATGAAATAATTCTGACTTAATTAAGAGTCACAAACTCTACCCAAATAATTGACATACACATCGAACAACTATGGAGTAGTTAGAGCTTCTTTTTGGTTTTGAAAAAATGGCCAAATAGTGCCGGTACCCCTCGTGGTTTGTAAAACAAGCACCAATACCCACTCTGTTTTCAAAACTCATTTTTAAAGTCCCTGTGGTTTCAAAATGCTGCACCCGTGCCCCCTCTGATCATTTTCCGGCCATTTTTCCAGCGAGGAGTGGGGTATTGGTGCATGTTTTTTAAACCATAGGGGGTATCAGTGCTGATTTTTATTTCTTGCATATTTTTTGTTTTTTCCATTTTTTTCCATTTTTTCCTTTTTTATTTCATTTATTAATAAAGATTTTTTTTATAATGTTTCTTAAAATTTAAAGTTACTTTTGTTAGAAAAAATTAAGATATAATGCATATGTACGTCTCAAATTAACAATTTTTGTTTTTTCTGAAAAAAAGTAATTTTTTTTGAGACTTCAAGAAATGAGGAATAAAATAAGAAACAAAATAATAAAAAAATAAAAATGAATATCCTTTTTGGACATTTTAATTCTAAGTACTTTTTTAGGCGTGTCTAATTTTTTTTGTATAAGACTTCTTTTGCATATTTTAATTTTTTTCATTTCGTTTTTCCATATTTTTATTTTTTTATTCTGGGTTTTTTTGAACTTTTCAAAAAATTATTCTAAGTAACAGAAGGTGAAAATGTTTAATTTGATATAGATTTAATGTATGTTAATTTTTTTATTTTTATTTTTATTTCAAACACAAATTTTAAAGTTTTTGAAACATTATAAAAAATTGAAAATATATTTTTAAAAAAATCTAGGAAAAGGAAAAAGAGATAGAAGATATTTTAAAAAAGGGAAGATTCCGGAAGAATAATAAACGAAAATAAGAAATGAGCATGAATGCCCCCCGTGGTTTAGAAATTATGCGCCAATGCCCCCTGTTTGCCAGAAAATGATCGGAGGGGGTGTGGGTGCAACGTTTTGAAACCACGAGGATTTTAGAAATAAATTTTGAAAACAGATGGGGTATTAGTGCCAATTTTCCAAACCACAGGGGGCATAGAAGCTATTTGGCCTTGAAAAAATATTGTCAACTTTCATTTTCCTAGTTAGGCACATAGTTTTTCCGGATTCAATTTTTAACATTGTATTCTGTTCAATACATATTATGTATCTAAGCATTACTAAAAATGTTATTTGAACACCTTTTAGCTACATTTTAGAAACAAACAATTCCATTTTCAAAACAAATAATTAAATTATTTCTTATATTAGTTTCATGTTATTAATTGGGATTGGTGAACGATGAAACGTATTAATTTTAGCATTTCATGTTCTAAGATGATAGTGTGGTGGTGGGCATACGGCAAAATGAAAAAGTGGTCTTAGATGGTTTCGTAACGGTCATTGTAAACTAACATTGATGACGGGCGCGCGGTTGTCAGTTACGTTACACGTGTTTGGTCTTCAATCCCCACCGCTCGATAACAACGACACACGGATCGCGTGCATGCATCTCCCTACTCTTTCGCGAGGACGATATATTTGTACCAAAAAATTGAAAGTACTTCCGAACAAAATGTAACTTATCATTTAGTACAATTTATTAAAGCCCTCCATATTTTACCTAATATTGCATCATTATCGCGGTCAAATATCGAATCAAATATAGGTTGGGTCACTTTGATGACGGGCATTTGTCACTTAGTTGTTGTTACTTTACATTGTGTTTGGTCTTCGATCATGACCACAAATTTTTTTCTTGCTCGAACCTTGCACGTGAAAATTAATTTTTTAAAAAACTAGGGGTAGTGATGCTTGAATTCTTTACCTCTTGGTTATCAAAGCTCCAATACTATATCAAAGAATGAATTAAACTAAAAGCTCAAGTTTGTAATTGTATGCCCAAGATGGTACATTTGATATTCTAAGTGTGAAGACGATGTTTCCATCCAATATTGTGTCATGGCGCTCAAATACTTGAATCATAGTTAAGGTGGGTAAATTCTGTAGAAAACAATAATGAGTGAGATATAACTTCATTTTGGAATAATGCCATGGATGACCATGTAGACATGATTAGTTGTCTGGACGGTGTTTATGACTTTTACTATTAGAGCATCAACAATGGCGTGGGAAATGTTTGCCATGGTTGCTACATATACTGCCACCTCATTAATTGCCATGATGGGCATGGCATGGCAAAGCATTCCACTCCTCAAACCATGTCATAGGCGTGTCAAAGACTTAAGTTTATTTTTTATTTCCTTTTTAATTTCTTTTTTTCAAACTAATTTTTTTCCAATTTATACTTTTATTTTTAATTTTTTCTGATAACTAAAATAATTTTTAATAATTAAAATATATCAAAAAAAATTAAAAGTGGTAAAAGTAATGACTTGCCACTGCAGAGTTTGACACTCACTCACTTGCTTGCCTCGCGGTGATTAAACTGCTTTTTATTGGTTGTAAAATTCCACGTCACCGTGTGACATTCCATTTTTGTCTCATCATTGTTGATGCTCATAGTAGCATTATTATCATTTTACTCCTATTATATTATTAGAGTTACCATAACACCACCAAGTTAGCTTAACCCCACGCTCATTGTGTGTTTGATTTGTGCACAATGTAGGGTTATTTGTGTCCCAAAATATTTAGGTTACTCTAGCATAACTTGTTTGATGTTTTTCTTTTGGGCGGAGGGCAGCTTTTAATGTGTTACTCCTAAATTAATCTGTTCATCAGAAAAGTATTCCAAATGGCAATCTCACAAATTACTTCCAAACAAAGCCTAAGTGGGCTATCTACCAAGTACGGAGTATTTTAGAAAATAAAAATACTCGGTGTATATGATATTATTGAAAACTAAAAAAAACTTTATTTTAAGCAGAAGATAGATAATTCTGAACATTATTTATTAACACAGTATTATACTTAATGGAATGAATACATCCACGGATGGCCGTTCATTCATCCCATTAATTCTACAAAACCCTTGACAATAATAATAATAATAACAATAAAAAACAAGTAACAAAACGACAACAAAAATAATAAAAATAATACAATAATAAAGACATTTCCAGTTACACTCCACGGCGGCGGCGACGCCGTGCCCGGTCAATACTGGAGGAAATCGGCAGAAGCCATGATGGGCTGCTGGTTCATGAGCATCCATGGATTGCTGCTGCTGCTGCCGCCGTTGTTCATCAGATAATTGGCCTGGTGAGGTGGAATCCCACCCCCTGTCTGCTGGAAGCAGCAATCGTCCTCAAGTGAATCGAAGACGCCATTGATGGAGCTCGAGTCGATGTAGCTGAGGATGTCATTCAGAGACTGAAGCCTGTGGCTCAGCTCCATCATCTGAGCCCTCAGAACAGAATTCTCCGCCTCGATCGCCATGAAATGCTGCGTCGTCGCGTTTATCTTGCCCTGGATCTGGCCGTTCTCCTCCTTGAGCTGCGCCGATTGCGCCATCATCTCGTCCAGATGCTGCTGCTTCCTCATCCTCGACCTCCTCGCCGATTCCCTGTTCGATTGCATCCGCTTCCTCTTCCTCTCGTCCATCAGCGTCTGCAGATCTCCCTCCGAGCCGGAATTCGTGATCTGTCCGGCCGACCCTGATGAATTCCCGCTCGACGACGCCATTTTTACACCGCCAGAATCTCAGAAACACTAGAAATCGCTAAAATTACAGCCGATGATTTCACTTTTTTTCCTTATTGCTTATTATTATATATTTCCGCCAGAAAATCTATGTAAATCTAAAACAGTCTAGATACCTAGACGATGCAGATCAGGCGGTCAATTTCTGAGAAAACATAAAACCAGTAGAGGAAGACGACGGAGAAGGATTGAACAAGATGAGCTCTGCGTATGAAAGAGTTGCTGATCATAAAACCGGAACGGAGGATTTCACTGAGAACAGGAGACATCAATCTCATACATCAAAAACAAATCAAGCAGCATCAATCAATCGTTTCTGATCTGAAAGAAGAAGAAGAAGAAGAATCAGATCTGAATTGTTCAACGAACTTCTCAGATATGGAAGATCTGAAAAAAAGGAGAAAAAAAAGGAGGAAAACTGTGAAATGATGAAGATGAAGGAGAGGAGAAGAGTGGGAAGGGGAGAAGTGCAGGTGGAGGAGGGGTGATATATAGAAGGGGATAAAAGGGTAAAAAATGAAGTGATTATGTTTTTTAGGGACCATTAAGAAATTAATTAAGGTCGGGCGGCCGCAATTGGTAAACATTTGGCAGCCGATAAATTTATTTTAGGTAGTGTTTGGCAACTAGGATTTCATTTCAATTCATGTATTTCAATTCCAAAATTTGAAATCCTGAATTTCAAATGACAAGAGGATGCACATGGATTTAAAATTAAGCTTTGTTATGAATGAGAAGAATTTGATTCAAATCCAAATTCAAAATTTGTAAGTTTCCCAAACATGGAATTTGAGCTAAATCCAGATTTGAAATCCAAATCCATGTTCCCAAACATACCGTTAGAGAAAAGGGGGAAAAAAGGAACTCTAACTTTTGTTTAGTCTTTTTCAGTTTATATACTCCTAAATAAGGTGGTTAAGAATTCCGAAAACGTTGTCTCCATTTGAGATATCTGAATCTCGTCTTTATAATATCTCGTTTTGTTAGGAATGACAAAATGTTGTCCTGAACCTATTCTGAATTGTTTTGAAATGAGACAAGACCGGAACACATAAATATTTTCATGTTCTGTCATGTTGTCCCGTATATATGTATATATCTAGTTATTTCTATAATGATATAACACAAAAATATCATAATTTTTATTTTTCCTAATATAGATATAAAAATATCTAGATCTAAATATTCTAAAAAATAGAGTAGGACCGGAACACCTAAAAATCTATACCGTTCTAACTCCATCTATCCCAATTTGTGGCTCCTAACTTTTTATGAACTTTATAGTCTTTACTTTTGACGTATGTTGTAAAAATTTTCATATTTCATTATTGTTTTTATTTTTTAAAATATTCTCTTTTTTATTACTTTGCAAGTCAAAGTGAGTTTTCTCCCCCTTATGTATTTATATTTTTTGTCTAATTTTGAATAATGACAAAGCAGAACAAACCAAACCCGTTTCATTTTATTCTGATCCCGAATATTACGAGATGGCCCAAACCCTTTCAAGCGGTTTGAAAAACTCGTACCGGTTAAATATATATTACGACCTGTTTAAAACTCGTACCGGTTAAATATATATTACTGACATAATATTAAATATCACAAAACTTTACCTCTCTTCTTCACTACTCATCTTCTTCGCTGGTTGTGTGACATCCAAATCTATTTAGATGTATTTCATCACATTAGAGGCATGTACACGTTGGTTTATGTTATGTAGTATAAAATACTCCCTCCGTCCCAAAAAGTTTGTTACGTTTAGAAAAAACTGCGTCCCGTAAAGTCCGTTACATTTCTATTAAAAAACCACTTTTACCTCTTACTTTTTCATACCCTACCTATCACATCATACCTTTTTTTCTAATAATCTACCTATCACATCCTACTTTTATCCATCACATCAAGGGTATTTTTGGAAAGTCAATTAGTTGTAATGTTATAAAGAACATTTTTGTAACATGAATGAATGTGACAAAAAGATCGATTATGAATCTAAAATTTTTATTGTATTTTTTTGGTGAAAAAGGCCTATTTTTGTTGCACTGACATATTGGTTTTATTTTTATTTGTATTTAATTAAAGTATTTTTCATTCATAGTATTTTCATTAAATGTTTTTCAATTATAGAAAAATAAAAGACATCAACTTTTATCATGGATATACCCGACCCGATACCGAGACCCAATAGATTCAAATATAGTACTGAGTATTAAACTTCGATCGCGTAAATGAGTATGGATCAGGATCAATTTTTTAAAAAATAGGTACGGGAACCCAACTCATTCCAACTCATTGACATGCCTACTCGCGACCTAGATTGCCTAGCCGACCCGGACGGATTTCGTCCTCCGATCCAGCCAAGCCTCCATCCACCGGTGATGAGCTACCAGAGGCGTCCCCACCAGCGGGGAGCGGCGAGGCTGACTGCGAATTCCAGCGACGAATAGCGATCCGTGAAACTCCAGGAACCAACAGTCCCAACGGCTCTTAAACGACGACAAAGAGACGGCGAGGCTGTACCTCTTTCCGGCGAGTAGGCTGCGAGATCCGACCGGAGATCGAGAAGACCAAGGGACGAGCAGAACTGAACCAGCAGGCCAGCAGCATTTCAGATCTCAATTTGGGTACGTATATGTCAATTTTACCCCTTATTCTCCTTCTTTTACATGTGCAGAATTACATTTTTCTTGGTCTTTTTCCTCCCAATTCTTTGTATTCTATTTTTTCTTTTTTTTGAGGATTTCTATTCTATTTATATTAGGAAATGATATTTACATTTTATTTTTTTTATTAATTAAAACTTCAAAATACACTATTGAGAGAAGTGATAATGTATTTTAAAATGTCAATAACAAAAAATGGGATGCAAATATCATTTCTCATTTATATTTTTCCTATATTCATTTTGTTAGAGGAGCTTCCCCGTGAAGTGAGCTCTTATCTAGAGGATTCTTTCTCGGTTTCTATGGAAGTGGAAATCAGAGTAATTTGTTCGTTCCCTAGTAGTTGATTTCCCCTTTTCCTCTTATTCCTTGGCAGATTGCATTATTGACATGAAATCTCTAATATAGGCTTGCTTTCATTTTTGTCTTGTATTTTATTTTAGTTCCATTCTCTTGCATATCATAGACTTTTGTCTCCTTCACATATTACAATTTCAAATTAATGTTTAGTTTTACCTTGCACATAATTCCTAACCAATTACGTTTATCTCCGGGTATACGATATCCGTACTCTACCACTTTATCCATTCATTAATTATTTTTTTCATTTCCCATTCCATTTTCACATCGCTTTTTGAGCCAGGGTTTTGGTGCCTTACGACACATCAAAAATATCCTACATCAAAATTGGTTAGCTAACTTGATTGAAAAGTTGTTAATGGAAATTTGGTCATTCTTTCTTTTTATTCGTTTGCTTTTGTTTTTCTTGTGTTCTTGTTCTTTTATAGGTTTGTGCAATCATGGAGGATCCTTATGCTAGTTCATTCATTGAAGATCTTCAAGTGGAGCATGAACTCTAAGCTCAAATCTTCTCTCTTGACCCAACCATAGCTAAGTTTGAATATTCACTCAAGACTTTGAGTCTATTCCCATCCACCCATCAATTTCTTTATCCTCACAAGCATCTCTTCCTTTACTCAAAGTGTCATACCCTTTGTCTCACCTTTCACCTACCCCTCCTCAAACTATTAACCCTCAAACCCTCCCGTATTCCCCTCCTAATTTTGATGGGCAATGCATTGGTTGGCCTAAAGCTTATCATATGCCTAATCCTTATAACCTTACCCCTTATTCCCACTATCCTCTCCAAACATTAATTTTCAACCTTCATCAAAGTGGAGAGGTGGTGGGACCTATGGAAGAGGATACGTCGGTGGAGAAGTACTTGAATATTGTCATTTATAAAGGTTTGAAGCTGATAGTGGTGGGTACTATTCAATCAGTGGGTAAGGAAGAGAGTGACAATAAACTAGCTAGAGTCAGAGTTGGGAGGGAACAAATTT
Organism: Cuscuta australis; assembly: GCA_003260385.1. Classification (NCBI taxonomy): domain Eukaryota; kingdom Viridiplantae; phylum Streptophyta; class Magnoliopsida; order Solanales; family Convolvulaceae; genus Cuscuta; species Cuscuta australis. Next base: position 2,401,879 of record NQVE01000194.1, read on the forward strand.
GGTGTGACCATGGAGGAGCTAATTAAGGACGGGGTTGGGATTGACAATTCTAGCCGCGAGTCTCCTCTCTCAAGTCCTACCACGGAAGTGGAGGATAGTTGAGGAGTTTGTTTGATGTGTTTGTAGTTCTCTTGAGATGAGCGTCACGGAAGTGGGCTTTTATTTAAAGGATTCTTTCCTGGAAGTGGAAATTCGAGTGATTTGCTAACTCCCTAGTTGATACCCATTTTCCTCTTATTCCTTCGCAACTTGCATTATTGACATTAAATCTCTAACCTAGACTTGTTTCATTGGTCTCTTGCATTTTATTTTAGTTCCGTTCTCTTGCATATCATCAACTTTCTTCTCCTTCTATTTGGCCTTGATTCACATATTACGATTTGATATTAGTGTTTAGTTGTACCTTGCATTAAATTCCTAACTCATCACGCTATTTTAGTGAATACGGCATCCATCCTCTACCACTTATTCTTATAATTAGGGGGCAACAAATGTATGAAGACAACACAGATGGCATTGGTTAAAGTCTCCTTTGCAGCTCCGCATAGTTGGTCTTAGTTATTAGTTCAAGATATTCCTTGTCTTTTACATGCATGCTCTCGTGTTGTAGTTCATCAAGAGTTTCGATCATATCCATGCCACCGTCAACGAGTTAATCGGTTATTCTCCTTAAGAGTTAGTCTCAACTTGTTTGACTACAACTTTCATCTCGGAAGATATGTTCATCCCTGTCATATAGTGAGTCAAAGAAAGCTAAGTCTTGTTGTATCAACTTTGAGGTTATTCATAGGCAGTAGAGGTTTTACATTATTGCAAATAATTACCTGCCTACGGTTTCATCTTCTGATTCTGGGTTAGATTTCAAATGGCTTTGATTGCTCCAGGATATGTCCCTTGATAAGCATGTAGGGAAAGTTCATGTTTAGGCTCAAGTTTCTATGGTGATAGGGGCAGAAGAGAGACTTATTTCTTGAGAACGCAAAACCTAGAATTAATTACTTTTGTTTGTATATTTTTATTTATCATTTGATAAAATAAAATATTTCTATCACTTTTTGTTTTATAAAATTATCGATATAGTTTTTAAATATGTATTTTGTATTTTTTATTTTTATACTTGTCTTTACAAAGTGTAAAGAAAATAGTTTTACAAGAAGAGATTTTGCATGTTTTTCGAAGTCAACCGATAATTTTGAAACAAAGAGAGTAGAATTTAATTCAAGTGGAGGAGAAATTTAAAAAAAAAACAAGTTAAGGAAGGTGGAACAAGAATTGAGAAGGATATCCTAATTAATGTTGACATATGCCAATTACTCAATGGCATATAGTATACTCAAAATGTGTCTAATGATGAGTGGAAGAAAAACATGACCAAAAACAAAGGTTAAGTCGTTGTCTCGTAGATGGCTGGCTGGCTAGATGCATGCCATGATTACTTGATCTGTCAAATCAAGGTTTAGTAATCGTATTCTTTTCGAATTAAGCTACTTGTACCACTAATTTCACACCACGAGTGTACACTTTCATTTTGTGCTAGTGTGAAGCCAGTGTAATGGTTCACACAAATATAAAACATTAGTGCAATTTTTCTTATTATACTAGTATTTTGTGTCACTATAAAATCTTGTGAACTATTAAAATATTAGTGCATATTTTTGGTGTATATTTTGGAGTACATTCCTTGGTGTAACTCTAGCAGATTCTTTTTGTGAGTTTCTCTCTCGACCAGGATAAGTGTACCCCAAATATTTACCCCAAAATATATTCAAAGTAAACTTACATTTTGATGACTTGCATTGATACACAATGTCAATGCGATTGCGAAATTTTGCATTGACATTTTGTGTCAATGTAATTAAGCCATCAATCGCGCACTTGTATTAACATGAAATGTATGTGTAAACCTTTGGGTACATTTTGATCTACAACCTTTAGAGTACAAGTAGATTTATTCTTTCTTCTTACAATTAAACTTACACTATACTATACTCATATTTTTTAGTAGTTCTCATACGAAAAATAACAATAGAAAAAATGATAAGTTAATGTTTTCTTTCATTTTTATCACTAAAATACGAGGTTTTTTATTTTCATTTAAAAAAATCATTTTGCTTTCTCGCTTGTTTTTCTTAATACGTAGTATTTTTTTTCTTTTCTAATCAAACAAGAAAAATTATTTTCCATCTTATTTTCTTTTTTCCTTTCAAATTACCCGAACCAAATATAGTGCACGGAGTATGCACTTTTTTAAAAAAACATGTTTTGATAAAGTAATACCCAGTACATTTATGAACCAAAAATTGTCATGTGACTTGGAGTGATACATAGAATTCTTACATTACATAAATAGCACGTTGATTATCACAAAATAAGCAAGCTGGGAGACCTTGGAAGCACACAAAGCTCAGACATGATTTTGCACCCATTGGAGCTTGATGACGCCATCTGCATGCATGGGCAAGGTACGTACATACTATGTCTCAATACAAGAAGAACTATGAGACATTTTTTTCTAGCGGAGGGATGGACTTTAAACTTTTAAGAAATCATTTTCGACCGCTATAAAGAACATATATATGCACTTGTGGAACGACGTTCGTCAATAGTCCTTCCCCGCTAGTCAACATCTGAAAATGCAATAAGATCCATAAAAGAGTAAGACATTGCGAGGTAACTGAAGGGCGTGAAATAAAGCGAATGGCAACCTGAAGTGGTTCATCATATCGCCCAACTTACCCCACAACCCCTCCCCTCTTGCCCCGCCGATACCCCACTCCCAAATGAGGCGACAATTCGTTATCAACATTGGACGATGAATTGCCACTCAAATTGGGGAGGCGTACAAGGTAGGCGAGAGGCTAAGTACATACGGTGTGTGGGATTTGTGGGGTGGGTTAGGTCGGGAGTAGGAATTTAATTGAACCACGTTGGAATGGTTGGATACTTGGATTGGATTGAACAAAGTACGATAAGATCCCCATATAGAAACGTCTCGTATAATAAAATATTTTTTCGCAACTTATTTTATGAATTTTTTTATGTAGTTTTAAAAGTATATAATTTCTAACTTTAATATCTAAGCAAATTTGTAAATAAAAATAATATTTTTGAAAAAGATAAGATTTTATATGTTATTTGAAATGGGACGATTTTTTTTTGAAGAAGAGAATACTTAACAATATCCTTAACATGCCACATTGTTAGGTTATGATGATTGATGAGGCACAAGTAGATAAATTTTTTTTAAAAAAAACCAATGAGCCCACAAACCGACCATGCCAAATTTTCTTGCACACCGTACGGGGTTTCCCCACTCACGGGATCTTTTGTCTCACGGCTTTCTTCTCCTCGCCGGTGGGTTATGAATATAAACAAAGGGATCGGAGAGTAATTAATTAGGTGGCTCCTCCAATCATTTTTATAGGGTATTATTAGAAGCTTGATACCCTAATAAAATCATTGCTTCTAGACCATGTTAGGGTACCCTACTAAGCCTACTTCTCACGCTACCACCCACATTTCAAATTAAAGTTATTCATACAATCATACTCCATAAAAAAAATGAGTCCCATTTCAGAGAATTCCCTTAAAGCTCAGCTCGCCGGAGGATCATCAGAGAGAAGTTAAATTGAGTTTTAATCACATGTTGACTAACCAAGGTTTGAACTTGCATTTGCTACTTGTAGAAACTTTATGCTTAACATAATTAATTATCTTCTAATACAGTTAACAGAAATCGAATTTGGATGTTACCCTCTTGGCACCACAAGCCTGGCCAAATGCCAACTGTGCTTCGCTCTCAACAAAGTTATTTATACTCCAGAGTTATGTCTTGGGCGTAATACAATTTGCAACACATGGGGTGTTAAAGGGTAACACCTGAGTTCAATTTTTGAAAATTGTGTTGGTAAGCAACAATGCTAAACATGTGGTATCCACGCAAGTACTAGGTGCAGGTTTCGTCCTTAGCCAATCAATCTTTGATCAAAGCTTAATTTAACTATTCTCAAGTATTTAATACTTGAGAATATGGGCTCATCCTTTATCCCTTGTAGATGGGCTCATCCTTTATTTATACTCTCTATTCATCACACTCGCACTTAACTCTTAGTATAAGGGCTCATTTGTGAGTTTTAGGATATGATATGTGTTCTGAAAAGTGAAAAAATGATATGAAAATTTGAAATTTGAAATTAATTATTTGAAGATATTAATAATCATGATTTAATTAGTGATTCGATAGCCGAGGGGTTGGCAGTAACAGTAGTAACTGATTGCGGGGGTGGTCGATGGTTGGGGAGATATCAAAATTCTCTATTTAGAAACATTGTGATATCTGGAGATATCCTATTCGAAATATGTTTTGATTTTTCCAAACACCAAAACAGAGCTCTTATAACGGGAGATAACAAAATCTATTTCTTTCTCAATAAACGCGTCCTTTCATTCTTGCTCGATATTTTTTTAGGGTCCATGAAAAATTATTTGCCAAATTAATCAAAATTTTTATATATTCAACATACACCATCAGGCTCAGGGTATGATTAATATGGATCACTATTATAAATTTGGCGTGGATGATAACGTTGTGTAGCAATGGTATAAGGAGGAATGGTATACGACAAACATGAAGAAATTTCAAAGCCTTAGCGAATCACGTGTAACACAATTCAGATTAAATTTATTTCAGAGTATAACAAAATACTTCAATCAGACAAGACATACATATCTTCAACAAGTATGAAAGTCTAGTATGAAAAAAAATATAAACGGTTGTGTTTGTTGTGCAAAACAACATGACTTATCGAGTAACATTTATTTGAATGTTTAGACCAAAACATTTTAATGTTTGCAATTGTTTAGAAGTTATGCAGTGTTGTATGTGAATTGTCGCGTCTAATCATAAAATATTGAAATGTTCGGTACTAAATATTTGAATGTTACGCGTCTTTTCATAAACGATGCTGGAGATAAACTATACATTCGAATATATTATTTTATAAACTATACATTCGAATATACACCACTTTGGACAGTGTTTACAAAAATTCAACTTTTTTTGTAAAGCACAAGTCACTAACATCCAAAATATTTTTTTTCGAGCCTAACCCCAATCAGGGGCTATGCAACGTACACTCCCCACATCCGAGCTCGTTAATTAGCAACGTATATATCTGAGTAAATATTATTACATAAAATAATTGACAATACAAAAATCACCAACATTTACTTCTTTAATAATTTGAATTTCTAAATTTATTAACTTTTCGATTTTAAGATTTTGTTGAGTTTTGAAAATAAACTATTCCCACCACCAAATGAGACATTTCAAAACTAAAGTTAAACTTTTTTTAGGAGTTAATAAATTTTTTTCAATCATTTTTAGGAGTAAATTTTTTTCATACTTCAACTACATCACATCAAATTTGTTATGATCTCCGTAATTATCATTTAATTTGTGATTTTTTTTTAATAGAACAAAAGCAGCATATATTTCGTCTAAACTCTAAAATGTGTGAGGATATTTTCTTTACACTCGGGGCATATGGAGCCATCGTGTTGAATTAAAACTCCGTCACTCTCACTGTTGTTCCCATGTTATATCGATTTGTCAACTTTGGCAGTTCACTTTATGCTCTTTTTGAAAAATCAGTTACTCTATTCTTTATTTTCATCAATTCCATTTATGTTCTGTCACCCTCAAATTCATAAGAAATATTTGTACTAAATAGTACTAAAACTTAAGTCATTTCTCTAAATAGCACTTAAATTGTTTTATTCTCTAAATAGCACTTAATAATGTCCATAATGTCATGTGATGACAAATATTTGCTTGAATAATGACTAATGCATAATGACTAAAAGTGCTACATTGGGAAGAAAAACACATGTGTTGCTATTTAGAGATAGTCATTATATTTTAGTGTTATTTAAGTAAATTTCTCCTCTCATTGCAAGTATGAATGCATACCTTCTTTTAATGCGTTCTCCCAAATAGCATGGAAAGAAAAATTCAACTAAAAACATAGTCTTTCCGCCTTAGGCCACTGGCAATACCGCTCACGCCCACCAGCGGCGTTAAGCCAGTTTTCACACCCAGGGGGCGTTCCCCCCCCCCCCCCCCCTAAATTAAAAAAAAATCAAAATTTAAAAAAAAACATATAAATTCCCCTAAAAAATCATTCTCTCAAACATTTCTCTTTATCTTCTCTCTAAAATATTTACTGTTTATTATAAATATTTATAAAATATATTTTAAAAATGGGATCATCTTCATCCGACGATGAAAAAAGAACTCTCATTTTTCGTTGTTTCGCCACGAGTTGTATTCAATGGTGGGAAGAAAACGAAAAAGAAGCCAAATCCCCCCGACGACGGACCCGACGACAACGTTTAAACCGGGATCGAGCGGCCGACAACATATTGAATGTAATTTTTTTATGAATGTAATATTTTTTTAATGAATGTAATATTTTTAATGCACTAGTCTCATTGCGATTAATTTAAATAATAAATTAATTTAAATTTATTAATTTAAATTTAGAAGATGTATATTTAAAAATGTAAAAAATGAAGGTTTGAAGCTACGGGGCTTCAAACCCATTTTCAGTGAATCTGTGAGGTAAGTTAAAGCTGACGTGGCAGAGGGAGAAATTTGAAGCCCCGGTTTGAAGCCCCGGGGCTTCAAGAGTATTTCCAGTGCTCTTAAAGAGATGTTCTCGCTTCATTTTTGTGAATCTTATAAAACACAGTTATCTACACTTATAATATTTAAAATTCACTGCATTTCTCTTTTATTTGGATAAAATTTATTTCAGCAATATTTTAGACATTTGATGTGTGTTGCTAATATTTTATGGGACACATAAAAAAATTATACTAAAGGAAAATGCTAGGGCTACACCAAAAGTGTACCCCAAATATCCCCAATCCCCTCCATAACAACATAAATTAGCGTGTAATATTAGGCATGTGGTGTACATTTGGGATACACTTTTGGTTTACCCCTAAAATCTCCTAATATTAAAAGATCCAAAGATCTTTTAATGAGAAAACAAAGGGTACCCAACAAAAAAATCCAAATATCAAAAAAAATTAGGCATGTGGTGTACATTTGGGATACACTTTTGGTTTACCCCTAAAATCTCCTAATATTAAAAGATCCAAAGATCTTTTAATGAGAAAACAAAGGGTACCCAACAAAAAAATCCAAATATCTTTTTGAACAGTTAACTAAAATACTCCCTGTCTCCCAAAATATTTACAACATTTGTTTTTTTAGCAGTCACGGGAACTTTTGTTTATTTCTACGTTTTCATTGGTTATTTGATAAAATAAAATATTTTTGATACCTTTTATTTCGAAGAACTTTTCATGTATTTTTTAGATATGTAAATTTTATTTTTTATTTCTATACCAATATGTAAATAAAATAAATTTAAAAAACTTAATATTTTATCTCAGAAATATAAGTGTGACAAATATTTAGGAACGAAAGTATACCAGTAATCAAAAGTAGTTCTGTTAAAAAGATAGTGTAAAAGCACAAAAGCAAAGGAATAATTTGCCAAGCAAGTGGGATATGTAGTAGTGTAATACCATGTCAGCTTTCTTTATTTGTCCAATTATCCGAGAAATAATTTTTTTTAAGGATTGCAGGAGAAAATTGGTGCTAAAATAAATCGTGTTTCCTTTACTCATAAGTTTAAGGCTCAAGAAAAAAAAAGTGGTGCTAAATTAAAATAAGATTGCAAAATCATCCCCCATAAATTAGAATATTTATAAACCAATATCGTGTTTTAGCTTCTTTGCGAAGGCAGACCTGAATTGCTTTCCCCGTCATTGTATATACTCCGTCCATCCCAAAAACTTCTTCACATTTCAAAAAAAAATGTGGTCTTATGATCTCTTTTCCATTTTTATTAAAAAATTATTTTTATCTTTTACTTTTTCATACCCTCCTTATCACATCATACCTTTTTCCTAATAATCTACCAATCATATCTTATTTTTATCAATCACATCAAGAAGATTTTTGGAAAGTCAACACAAAATTATTTCTCTCTTATTTTTCAACTTTAGTCAATATATCTCTCTATTTCTGGGACGAAGGGAGTATATGCGGGACAATATGATTGTCCTGCAGTAATTATTACTAGAAAACTAAAAGTATCCTGTAAGTAATTTTTTTGTCACATGTTTGCAAAAAAATTGTGCTAGTAGTACACCATTTGGTCATTCAATATTTATCCACTTTCTAATTTTTTTTATTTATATTTATTATTATGTGGTGATAGGGCAGTGGTGTATACCTCGATACACGATTTGCATTTTTCTTACAAGGATTAAACTATTTGTACACCAAAATGTGTACCTTATTTTATACCCTAAATGTAATATCTCGTATTAAGATTGGAATGTGAAAAGCTCAAAAGGATTGATTGTACTACTCATACCAACAAAGTGCATCTTCTTTTCGAGAGCTCATCACCTAAAAAACTCCAAAGTTAAGCGTGCTTGACCTAGAGCAATTTTAGGATGGGTGACCCCCTAGGAAGTTTTCCTTGGGCGCGCATGAGTGAGGACAAAGTGTGCGAGAAAGACTTGTGTTGGTTTGTGGGGCCAGTCTACAATCCTATGAACGGACACTTACGGCTAGGGTGGGGGCCGGAGTGTTACACTAAACATATGCACCGACATTTTGTGCTAGTATAATGTTAGTGTGATGATTTACATTAGTAAAAATATCAGTGCAAGTTTTTTAATTGAACTATTCCCTCCGTCCTAAAACTTTCTTCCCAAAACACTATTCCAACTTCACGGAAATTTATATTTATTTGTGTTTTTTCATGGCCTATATGATAAAATAAAATATTCTTGTCACCACTTGTTTTGTTGAACTTTTGATGTAGTTTTTAAACATGTATTTTTATTTTTTATTTCTATACCAATATTTAAATAAAATAGATTGAAAAAACTTAGAATTTTTCTTCGTTTTCCACCACGGGAAGAAAGATATAAGACGGATAGAGTAACATGTTCTATTTGTGTGAATCCTTAAAATATGAGTGCATTTCTTTGATGTACACTTGTAATAATAGCTAGGGGTCTGATATTGCATACTAGGATGTCACGTCAATTAATTGGACCATCATGCAAGTCCCAAGTGGTCGGTCTTGGTCCGCTGTGATGTCCTTGTTCAAATAGGAGTTATTTTTTTTAACACTTCTTTTGAGATTGAAGTTTAGGCTAAATATTACATAATGAGTGTTTAGTTACTTCAATTCTATAAAGATTGTTAGACATTCAATTTAATTTCTAGTTAATTTCAATTTAACAGTGTATAGTACAAAAACCTATTCCATTTAATTTCAACTCTATCTATGTTAAATTATAGATAGATGACCTACCACATGTAATATACTCCCTCCGTCCCCCTAAGATGTTCTCATTTTGACTTTTGGTGGTTTTTAAGGAAAGTTGAAAAAAGGTGAAAGTTTACCATAATACCCTTAATGAAAAATGGGTGGAGTGTATTAAATGAGGTGGATGAGGTGTAATAAATAAAGTAAGTGGGGGTAGTTGTGGTATTTTAATTGTTAAAAAATGAAATGAGAAGATCTATTGTGGACAAAGAAAAAGGGCTATTGAGAAGATCTATGAGGGACAGAGGAAGTACTATTGAGTAGGTAAATGTTATGGTGGACATTAGAGCATTTACAATGGGAGGGGATCTCGCCCCATCCCAACTCCTTTCGCTAAGTATTTCACTAATTTTTAGTCTCGCTCCAAAATCCTGCAATGCTATCGATTTGAAAACTTGTTTTTTTATTTTTTAATAATATTCATCATTTTTAATTCCATTCTATTTAAAAATCATATAATTAAAATAAAAATGCTACGATTGACACTCTTTGTTAATATACGAAATACATCGAAACATATTTAAAATTTTAAAAAATTGAAAAATATTGAAATAAAAGACGAAATAAACGAAAATTAATGCTGTAATTAAGTATTGTTGTGCCTCGAGATTTCTTCGATCAAATCATCCTAGAGAAAGAGCCTTTTTTGGGTGATTTGAGACAGATAGAGAGAATTAAGAAAACAGGTAAACTGAGAGAGATGATAGTTGATGGATTGGAGTAGAAGATATGTTGAATTTTTAGGGTTGAAAAACTAAAGAAATAAATAAAAATCGAATTGCGGCACGGTAGACCACTGCAGTGGGCTGCCGCCGCAATTTTTTGAGGGGAATTCTGTCCGGCGGAGGGGCGCAATTGGGGCGTGCGCAGAGGCTGAAAATGCGCCCCTCCTCCGGCAATAGACGTCTGGCGCGCCGCCATATCGGAGCATTTAACATTTTAACATGTTTAACCTCTTTTATCGTAATCTTAAGCTTTGATCATAAGTAGAAATTATCCCATAACCTCTAACTAAGAAAACAGTGCCTATATCAAGGCCCATTCCAAAAACATGTATACAATCCAAATTGGGAATCCTCATTTGTTTAGGAATATGAAGGCCCATATTAGGAATACATATTAGCCCCATTCTAAGGCCTCACGTGTAATTTCACTTTTCTACTTCCAAACTCAACCGTAAATCCTCATTTCACGGGTAAGAAAATAAAATTTATGCATGTGAGTAATGTACAATATTGAATTATAAAATATAAAACTCCTTCCGTCCTAAAATTTCTTCCTACTAACTTTTCGTACGGTCAAACTTTACTCGCTTTCTTTATCTATTTTCATTAGATATTTGATAAAATAATATAGTTTTGTCATCACTTGTTCTGTAGAACTTTTGATGTAGTTTATAAATATATAAATTCTATTTTTTTTTAATTTTATACCTATAATCAAATAAATTGAATTGAAAATAAAGTTGGTTACATTTATTTTTTTGTTCACTAACATATTTCTTAGAAATCGGCCAGGATATGATTTTACTCGTGTATTATTAGAAAAGATAACCATTTTGAGTTTGGAACATTGTTCATCAATGGCGAAGAAAAGAATTTTTTGATGATGGAGTCTATCCTTAGGTGTTTGATAAAATGTTTGAAAGACAAATTGATAAAAAGTCATTGTCCAGATGTTCAATTTCCAGAAATTAGACACAAACTGATATAAGACAGTTTTCATAATTTTAGCCCAACACCCAGAAAAAGAAAATGACTTTAAAAAAATAACTAAATTTTCTAGAAATCATTTTCTAGCTTTCCAAATGGACTCTTAATTTAAAAGTCTCTGTGCTTTTTTAGGACTTGCACGATTAGTAAAAATGAATTCTTTGGAAAAAAAAAAGGAAATGCAAAATTCCATAAATACATTTTATGTAGATTAAAAAATTAAACTAAATTATTCAATATTTTCTGGGGTCACTAGACCAGATCAAACTTCGAGTCGGGCCAATGCATTATGTAACTGAAATTTCTTTGAATCGAGCCCGACCCGATTAACATTACGGTCCTATATTTCATGTCCAAACCCAGACCGGGCCTTATCACCTTCGGGCCCCGTAAATTATTGCCCATTAAAGCTTGAGCCCGTATTTTTTCAAACAGGCGCAGCAAATACCCAAACGTATGATCGGGTCTAGAGGTCACATATAGATTACACAAATGAACAAGAGACCCAAACAAGTGGATGTAAATTATTTTCTGTTTTCTCTTAGATAGCATTTAACTAATCATATAATCTTTTACACTGTATTTGGTTCAAGAAATTTGGAAGAAAAAGAAAAAAAATAATTTTCTCTCATTTTTCTCACGAAAATGGAAGAAATTTAGTTTTTCTTCCACCAACTATATTTTACCTTTTCATTTTCTTTTCCTCTCACTTTTCCTTTCTTTTTCTCTCTAACCAAACAAAAAAAACTATTTTCATTTTTTTTCCCATTCAAATTCTTTGAACCAAAAATAGTGTTAATGTAAAATTGCAAATTTGGCAAAAAACGTATTTCCCAAAAAAAAAGTTTCAAGTGAATGAATCTATGGTCCCTTTACAGCATAATTTATCATTCACTCTAACCATGGCCAGAATAAAATTGCAATATGGCAGTCACAAACACAAACAATAAAAAAAAATCAAATTATCATCTCAATTTGCACACAACTAAAAAAAATAGAGATGATCAAAAGGCTCACACCGATCCGGTCGGGTTTTACTTTTTAGAAAGACCGATAGTATTTAAAATGAGATCGGATCAGAATAATCTGATCTTTGATATAAAAAAATACTTTTTGGGACCATATAATCCAGCTAGGGCCGGTCCTAGTCCGGTCCAATCTTTCTTTTATTAAAAAATGTGACTTTTTTTAGTTTTTTAGAAAACTAAAAAATATAAATATTACTTTTTTTATCTAATTTCTTCAATTACAACACTGTTGATTTTTTATAAAGACCTTGTACAATTGAATTTATTATGACATGTTTTTAAATTTATTTAAAGAATATGAAGTATTAAGTTGTATATGAAATAGATAAATGTATTTTTATTAAAATACTCGGTAATATGCTAAAAAATAGAAGTATTTATGTAAAATGTATATTTTAATGTTACATTTTCAGACTCGTCCTAGTATGATCCCAATATAGTCTTTTCACAAAAGACCACTGGTCCGGGTCTGGTCCTTCCCCAAATTTGGAGGACCAAATGAGACACTCAACCATAACCATACAAAAGTTGGATGAAACTTCAAAAACTTATCTTAAAATGAATTTGTCTTCACTCTATGCATGTCCAGAAGAAAAAATATAAATAAATGAATTCTATTACTAAAATGAAATTAAATGGTGAAAAAAACTACTACCCTCTCACCTCTAAAATAATGTACAACTTCAAAGGGGAATGGCATACACTCATTAGGAGTTTTCCTTGTTTTGAAGGAAGGTGATGAGGTTGGCTAGGGCAGTGTCTGCATCATCACTCTTCATAAGCTCTCCGGCAACTTCAGCCGGCGTCGCATTGACTTTCAAAAGCAGCTGCTCAATCTCCGGGTACAGAACATGGTGGCCGTGGTGGTGGTGGTCTATCTTAAGGTAGTTAGCTGCGAGGGTGAGGAAGCCGGAGAAAGTGCAGTAGGACATGTGAATGTGGACGTCCATGCGTCCAGGGCGGAGCAATGCAGGGTCAAGACGGTCCTTGTGATTCGTGGTGAACACTATGATCCTCTCGTCCCCGCAGCTCGACCACAATCCATCCATGAAGTTTAGCAACCCGGAGAGCGTTATCTGTCACCCCACAAATCACAAGTTTTGAATTACAGACATAGTTAATCTACAATGATAAATGACCTTCTGAGAGGTCGCGAGTTCAAATCTCCGCTAACAAGTTATTCTACCGTTGCATAAAAAAGGCATTGAAGTGGGAGAGGTAGCGAAAAGCAAAGAAAATCGACGCACCTTGTCATCCTCGGGGGATTGATTATTCGATTCGCGACTCTGCAATCCGACATTGCAGTCAATGTCTTCGATCACGAGGATGGAGCGGTTGGCGGAACCGATCAACAACCTTCTCAGATCCGAATTGCACTGCACCTCCCGGAGGTCGAGATCATAGACATCGAACTTGAGGTGATTGGCAATGGCTGCCACCAAGCTGGATTTCCCTGTACCGGGAGGGCCATACAGCAAGTACCCTCTCTTCCATGCCTTCCCCACTCTCCTGTAATAATCCCTCCTGCTTATGAACCTGTCCAAATCCTCGATTATCTCCTTCTTCGCCCCCTCCGGCATAGCCATGGTTTTGAAGCTCGCCGGATGGTTCAGCACGACCGAGCTCCAGTAGTCCGTTCCGTTGTAATCCACCGTGTGCAGCCTCACCGAGCGCCTCTGCTCCTTCATCTCCTTCCATGTCTTCAGAACGTGCGGCAAGTAGACCTTCAGGACGGTCTCTCTGTGCTTCTTGTTGAATCTCAGCTCGAAATACCTGTGCTCTGTTCTGGCGGCGGCGGCGTTCCCTTTTCCGGAGGGTGTATTGAGCTCCGTCGATTTGAGGACCCACTCCACCCTCACGCCGCCGTGGAAATCGACGATCTCTTGGCTCCGATCGACGGTCAAGATCAGTTCCTCGTCCTTCTCTGGTTTGACCACTTTGATCCTCCGCGTGGCAGGGGAAATCTTGGTCCCCAAGAAAAGGGCGGCGGCCTCGAACATCTGGTTCGAGGTCAGGCCGTCGGATTCTTCGATGACGATGGTGAGCTGCGAGGAGAAGCGGGTGAAGAGGGTGTGGAGGCGGGCGGAGATGTGGGAGCGCAGAGCGTCGGGGACGAGGTCGGTGGCTATGGTCCGGAGGAAGATGGCGGAGGCGGCCAGAGATGTGGCGGCGGCCAGAACGGAGCCGGAGGAGAGGGAAAGGCTCGCCGCGGAGGGTTCTGGAAAGACAACCATCTTTCTCCTGCGTTCAAGGGACGATTGAATTGAAAATTGAAGTAGTACGAGGGTTTATGCACTTCCATGGGATAGCTTGCTCCTCAAGAAAAAAAAAGTAAATTTTAATTACTCACCCTTAAAAGATTGTCACAATTTAATATTTTTGATCAAAATCTAGTCCCATTTAATTGCAAATTAGAAAAAAAAAGTATTTTAATTATAATGTAAATTAAGTAAAATTAAATTTATTTAAAAATATAATTTTGAAGTATCAAATTTTTATAATATTTAATCATATTTTCCTTATAATTAGATTTTTTGCTTTTTACAAAGCTCATTACATATTACGGAGCATTATTTTATTTATTAAAGTATAAAAAATAAGTGTGTATATGATGACTATAAAAAAAAGAAATAAAATGAAAAATATTGTTCACTCTTTCCTATACGAGGGGATTTCACTTACCAATATACGAGATATTGTAGCACTGACTAATGAAGTCCTATCAATTAGTAAGTATTACACTAATACACACAAAAGAATTTTTTTGGAACGTCCAAGGAGGAAAACTGGATCAAGCTTGAATTGGGTCAATAATAAGAAAACTTGATTTAAAGTGAAAAGTCGATTTAAATTTATTGAAGTGGATTTCATTTAACGAAATTTTGTTGATTTTTAAAAATTCATCAACCAGATTTAAACCTTGTATGCAAACGAAAGACACCTGTAGTAATAGTAATCATGTACCTTGTTTATCCATATTTTGAAGCAAGACCATATTTTGAACCATCTTCCTCTGTAATTTACATGTCTGTAGAGATTCAACAACAACAACTTACTCTATAAAATCCCATAAAGTGAGGTTTGAGGGGTAGGTGTACACAAACCTCACCCCTACATAGAATACGTAGAGCCTATTCACGAAAGAGTCCCCACACCCCCCCCCCCCCCCCCCCGGGGTCAAGCCGTGACGACAAAAGGGTACGGAGGAAAAAGAAGAAGAGACAATTCAAACCATTCTATTCTGAACTTTTAACTGAAATAGTGTGGAGGGCAATACACTTACAAGTTACAATGGTCACATATTTATGACCTTGAAAGGAGAGAAAAGGATACAATAAAATCACAGTATACCAACCACAGACAAGTATAGTAGTACCCTCCTATCAAGAAAGTACCTTTGGATTTGACGAAACACGGAAGAGCCCCAAATCCTACGAAAACTTGCTGGAGTACTCATGGCATCAGTTTCCATATAGGCGTGGGGTTGTTGTCAATTACGATTCAAAACGGGAAGAGTAAGAAATGGTTTAGATTATTGCATGAAATAATATGGCCCCGAAAACTGCAATCAGCTACTAAAATTTGAGTCGCGTCTGATTGAGGGATTCCCTTGACGCGTGCTGTGCATTTACCATCTTTATGTAACTTTTGACAATCTTCTGGTCTAGCTCATAGTAGAATTCCATCTTATTCAAATATTTCAGGTCCAAATCAATGAAAGATACCTAGCAGTTTGAAGCAATGTTGATCATGGATATGCCAAAACATACTATATCATAAGCGCGCTTAAGTCTAAAAGAAAAACATGATTTAGTGAAGATCCTATTACTTTCCAACATTTTATTCGGCACGGATAAAGTGTGCTAACTGCTATGAATATGGCATGAAAAGAAACCCAAATGAAAAGCACATAAATAGACATTTTTCTATGTATTCCATACTACAAATACGTGTACATATATACACGGACACAAATAGACACTCGTAGATGACACCAAGTGCATATCGGTGTCAAAAGTTGCATAAAGCAATGTGTTCGCATTCATTGTATGAATAAGCAAAACACATGCTAAACACTTAAATGTGTTAAAACAAAATCAATAAATTAAGGTCAACAATTTGCATAGCTTCTACCATCAAATATTAAGAATTAAAACAGAAAATACTTTCTTTCAACTATATAGCGAAAATGTTAGGATGACTTGAATATTGTTGACAAACGCATAAAAAAATCCAGATATTCAAGTACTGAGGTCCAAATTGCAGGAGAGAAAAAGTCGCATACCTTGTAATTAAAATGTTGGTTTGTTGACTTTAAGGAGACAAGACTATAAGCAGACTCGCTATTCCCATCTTTTTGAGGTTTGAAGCTTATCATAATACCCAAATCCTTTGCAGTAGTAGCTATTAAATAGTCCCTCAAAATCTTCCCACTTTCTTCCATTGAAAGAGAATGCAAGGTGCCAAATCTTTTAGACATGCCGCTACCTAATTCTCGACAAACCATACAAGGCTGAGAAATAAAATTATAATATACATGAATCGCACCCTCAACGTCTAAAATATCGAGCTTCTGGACTTCAAGAAGTCGATTTAGTACCCCTGAACTTAAGAGAGCCTCAGAAATGAGTCCAAGAAAATATTTAGTACGCATTCCTTCTTCTGCCAAAATTACATTCTTTAATACATCTTCGAATTCTTGACTATCTTTAGCATTTGTAGCTTCTGCAACACCACCCAGGCCCCCAAATTTGAGAGAACCATTCAAAAATACTCGGAAGTTATTTTGTGGGGTCATAAAAAGATCCATCATTGCTTTGTCCAATCTGTCTTTCGACTCAGAAAACATATCCAGTGGATCATATCCACTTATATATGATAACTGAAAAAAGGATGGTAAAGGACCCCAATTATGAGAAACACAATGAAGTTAAGAGCGGTACCGCATCATTAAAACTAAAACAATGGACTAAAGATGGCCAACTGAAAAAAATAAACACAACTGGGCTTTAAATGTACAAAATACAAATAATTGAAAAAATATAATACTCCCTCGGTCCCACTATTTTTGCGACATGGAAGAGTGACACTAAAATTAAGAAAAGTAAGGTTGTGTGGTTGATATTGATGTTCAAAAGTATGATAAAGTATGAATGAATGTGGACCACACAAATATAACTGAATATGGAATGAGACAAAAATGGTAAAAGGGATCGAAACAGCAGGACGGAGGTAGAAGTTATGTTCAGTGCTTGATATAGTCAATACCTTCCCTTGATCAACCTTAAGAGCCTGGTGCATTTTGAAACGACTAATTCTCCTTTTTACAGCATTACTTTCTTTAATAAATTCTGACTGTGGAAGGAATCCACATTTGGGCTGCGTCCAGGGAAATAGAAAAAATGCAAGGTAATTATGCCCTAGTAAAGGAATGAAGAAAACAAGAACTATACTCATAATAAGGTTTACAAAGGTGAACAACAAAATAATGCACCTTTATTTCAACACATATGCACAGTTCCTCTTCAGGTGTAACTGAAAGGAAGATACATGTGTGTTATTCTTAGGATCGGACACAGATCGAGGCATATATAATAAACAAAGATATGCCATCACTTGGACACTAACTTACGATGACAGTCCAAATGCAATCTTTATATTGCAAGAGCATAAACTGAGCCATTTTATTCCCCAGATGCATATTGCTTAGATTTGTGAAGTCAAATATGGGTACAATTGTATAACAATATTATACAATGTATGATCAATGCAAATTTAAACTTCACATTGTTTCTGCATTTCATCTTTGAAGATTAATTTTGGTAGTTATTATTCTAGTACTACGTAATTTTTAGCATATATCCAAGGGCTTGTTAATAAGTAGCATTAGTTCAATACCACATCATGATCACAAAAAGGACAACAAAAAGGTACTATTACCATGGGGGAATGTTGAATGATCAGACATAAGTATAGCAGAATCACTCAGGAGATTAACTTTAGCAGCATCTACCCGCCAAGGGGGGCGTACCTGAAGAGCATTCTTTTCAACTGCCTCCAAAAATTCTTTGGATACAAGGATACAAACCTGACAATCCATAGAACAGCAAAGCATACACATTTAATCATGCTATTGAACACTGCAAATCCAATACGGCATCAACTTCAACAAATTAATTCCAACTAGTTGGGGTTAGTGGCATTAAACCTAAAGAGCTAATTAATTGTTTTATATTCGTTGACACTTTAAAATCATGAAACCAAGTATAACAAAAATGTTTTACGTTGGATGCCTGTCATGTCTCAATCTTCATACAAAGGAATAATGAGATAAATTTCTAAAACCATCATAATTATAGGTAGTTTACTTACACAGAGAAAATGTCATGGGTTGTGCAATGAATACATATAAAGAACATTATAACCATTTACTAGCAATTCAGAATAGGGAACGGTAATCGCGAAGATGGATCGCAATGGATGTTATAGTGTTGTTCAAACCAAATAATGTTAAAAGACATAACAAGAGTCATAAATGTTGGCACTTGCATACCCCAGCATCAATATGTTTAGGACCCAATAATGGTTCCATTACATGCTGGGCAAAGAAGTGTCCTGCAATTTCCCTAGTGGGGGCAGATACAAGCTCTTTGACATCTTTCCAAAGATGTCTTTCAGGAATGGTTAAGCTCGAATGACCGGTTCTATTTTCAGACCCATTTGCTCGATCCTTTTGAATCCTCAAAACTTTGCCAACCTACAAAAAAGAAAGGGAAAAGTTGCGGCATATAATGTAAGATAGTCTTGTGTGCAGAATAGAGAAGGATCATAATATCAACACTTTCAAATGAATGAATAATTCAAAAAATGAAGATGGACTATAAACAAGACATCTATACAATCTACCTGCAATATATAATAATAATAATAATAATAATAATAATAATAATAATAATAATAATAATAATAATAATAATAGAATTTCTGGAGAGATTAAATGAACTCTTTAATTTTCAGTTTTTCACATAAGCACTAACTCAATCTATATCTCTATAAATATATCAAAGTGCTATTTTTAGTCAGAAACTTCCTCTGTCACGGTGTGTTTGTCCATTTGGTTCATGTGCAAAAAGCAAGTGGATGAACATAACGAGATGGGAGAGTACTCCTTTTCTATCAGTAAACCATAACGAAACGTACAAATTGAGGAGATCTTCCGCAATAGAAAAGAACTAAATTGGCTGCTCCTTCTCCCCTGTAAGACCATTCCATTGCATCTTGCGCACCCAAAGCCACCTCCATTCCTTTTCCAAAATAAGTATAAACTAATATGCATAAATAAATAATCAAAAGTTTTGGGTTGCAAACTTGCAATGTAAACATGGTAAATGAGTTTACCTAAGATTACAAATGCATGAAGAATGGGGTTGAGGTTTATGGTTCAGTACAGACCAACCCACAGTTTTGTCCTAGTCGGATATCAGAAACACCAAGGAGACACCTGTTTGCATGTGGTGTGTCCGGCAATTTTGTAGAGAAGGGGGGAAAATTAGACACAAATTTAACAAGTAATACCACTAACTAGCAAACTAAATATTCAGAAACAAATCACGAGCACTCAAAATTCTTTAAAGTATTGCCGCCATGTTTTTATTCCTAAAATAATGTGTACTACTCCCGTCGTCCCATAAACAATGTCCCATTGCGGATAAAGAAACCTGGCTGAAGTTGTGTTAAAAATATATTTATATGTTTATAAACTACTTCAAAAACTCTATAAAACAAAAAGGGGACATGACTAAAACACTTAAAAATGAAATCAGATAAAGAAAGAAGAATTAGTTTGCCTGCAGTGGAATTTTTTTTATTGGAAATCTCATCAATACTTGAGAGTCACTAACTAAACATATCATAATCTAGGGTTTCAAATTCACAGAACATAGTTTATAAACAATGCGAGCTCAAAACTCTTAAATAAAGCATTCAATTCATCAAGTTTACTCATTTAAAGCTGTGAAGTTCATACATACCTTTGGCAAATTGCACTTTCAAAAGATAATTCTGAAAAGTGAAACGCCTCCTTTCGAGATTTGTGGGTGATAAAGCACCGAAATGGTTGGCCGCTGGCAATAACTCAAAGCGTGAGAATGGTGGCAGTCCCCTCGACTGTGAGGTTTCAAAAAAAAACAGAAAGTAAACTCAATTGTGTACATAATTTCATTTATGCACTTACAAATTCATTTACTTCTCCCTCCTAAAAATTCTTTGCAATTTTACGTTTGTCGAATTTTACAAATTTTGACTATATCTAGATTTATAATGTACATTTAATATAATTTAGATTTATTTCAAGATAGTTTTGATAAATCAAATTTTTGTAATATTTTTTTATTTGAAATTATATATATTAATAATCAAAGTATATTTATTTAAATTTCTGTTCTCTTTACTTATTTTAGTTAATCAATAATTAAAATAATTTTTTTTGTTATTTTTACTTATTTTGATGAACTTTTGTTTGAAATTATGTATCACTATTTAAATAAATTAGATTGAAAATTAAATGAGTGAACCCTCATTAAGTGATGATTACTTTTGGATGTAGGAAGTATATTTTAGAATTTTCGGTCCCAAAGAGCTTTGGGGTGAGCATATTTCATTGAAGATATTTTCAACTCAATAAATCTTATAATTGGTGTAGAATTTAAAAACAAAAATTAAATATATAAAAAATAAAGAAAAGTTATTCAAAAGGAAGAACTACCAAAATATGATTAAACATTATCAATATATAATGCAAAAAATGCCAAATTATGCCATTGCACGATAGCAAAGGTCATATACTCCTATTTAACAGATAAAAATATAGAAAAATCTATCTTCGTTTCAGTATAATGTTTTAGTCCTACTTAGGTAGGTCTCATTTTACAAAATAAGTGACGACTCAATTGTTTTATTTGATCAAATGATCAATAAGAGTCTTACATTGCAAGTATAAAATGCATCTTGCACTTGATAGGGTCAAGTTTTCATACTTTGCCACTTTGGAAGTGATTTATGATAACATCGTCGCTAATGGTAACAAAAATTACGCTCTATCTATCTCACTAGACAATGATTTAACCAAGGTCACACATTTTGTTTCAAACTCTATTTTTCACAAACCTTCAATTCATGACTAAAAAAGCACGGTAAACACTAACTACTCATAGAAGTAAATCTAACTTTATTAGAGTAAAACATGGTAATATGTCGCAGACGTCTTTGAAGAAACTACTTTCATAGATAAATCAAAAAGCCCCTTTGAATCTACGTTTTTTAGCTGCGATTTAGAGAAATTTCATAATTTTGGTGTTGGAACTGATACAGTTTGATAATAATTGATCTTATTGAACAGTGAAAGTTGCATTATGTATAGGGATTACAAGAGAGAATTTAACTCTCAGTAGAATAAGAATTATAGTAACAAACTAACAATACAATAAAAATACGGAGTAATAGAATTAGGTAATTAATAATAATTTTTTATTCATATTTAGGAACGAACTTTTCTTAAATAACCACGATTCATTCAGGGCATTCGGATGATAATCAATAATTCTCTTTCTTAGCCGCGAATGCTCCTATTATAAATTTAAAGATGACGAAGCATTTGAATTCAAAATTGATGGATTATTTTGAGAAACCTTAACCCAAACATTCTAACACACTAACAGATCACAGCTCACAAATTCATATCCATATAGATTTATACTTATATGGACAAAGCACGATAAATTATCATCAAATTAATCAATAATTTCAACAAAAAAAATGGAGATTCGGGGAGTCTGAAAATCTGGATAAATAAATAAAAAATACCAGGCTGGCAGCGGCTAAGAGGTAGCTGACGGAGCGTCGGAGTGGTGGAGCAAGAACGGACGTCGGAGACGCGGCAGGTTAACAATTTAACCGTTGCTAATATCTGAGTGAGGAATAGTCTGTGGTTGTGCGCAGAAAAAAAGGACTCCTCGGGAAAAAATTCTAGTCCCCCATTATTCGGGTATCAAGCATATATTCTACACCCTATTTATCTTTTGGAATTTATTTGAATCACTATTAGGACCTATTTGGTGAGTTTTGAAGATATGATAAGATATGAGTTCTGAAATTTAAAAGAAATTATATGGGTTTTGAAATCTGAAAGTAAAGTGTTTGGAAAAATAGAAATGAAATCAAATTACAAATACAACTGTTTGGTGAGCAATTGAGAAATCCAATGTAAAAGAAATAAACACAAAACAAGCTAAACAAAGAATAATTTGTTATAGAACAAGTTAAAAAAATATAAAACGAGTTAAAAAAATTAAATGCATAACAATTTGTAAATTTGTTAAACAGAGAATAATTTGTTAAAAGCAAAAAAATTGGAAAAGATGCACTTTTCCACTCTTTTGTCATAAAAAGATGTTAGAAACAATCTCCAAACAAGATTCAATTGAAGGTTTAGGTGCGATGCAGGAAGAAACAAATTTCAAAGTTTTCTCCAGGCTCAATAATTTTCCATAAAATTGGTCAAAAATTGAAGAAGTGATAACATTTTAGATTAAAAATGATGATAATTAAAAATATATATTGTTAAATCTGTGGGAAAAAAGACAAATAGAGAAAAGAGAGGACAAGATTAGAAATTGCAGAATATTGGAGCAATCAATTCCAGAAATTGCATGCTCATTTTATAATTAAAGTGGCAGAAAAAAGGTAAAAGAAAAAAAAATTGAAAAATAAAGAAGAGCAGACAACCGAAGAAGTGATGGAGGCCTTTGAAAGCGTAAGATCGATATCGGCCAAATTAATCGGATATGGAGTAGCACTCTTTGTGCTGAATTCCCAAATCTCCATATTTCAATTATGAATTCCTCTTTAGATTCACCAAACATATATTTTAGAAACTTCATATCTCGGATATTGAAACCCATATCTTTTTTACTCACCAAACAGGTCTTTAGTTCCTTTTAGAATTTGCAAATCGGTCTCTCAAGTCGAGTTCGAGTTTGATCAATTTAGGTTCGAGTTAATTTAGATTTGTGTTGATAACTGTATGTTCTTGATCCCTGTGTTATCATATTCACATGGACTAACGGGTAATGAATTTAATTTTTAAAATTTTTAAATTCATATTAACATTTGCATTTTACATTAAATAAAATTAAAATATAAAAAATATATATTAAATCTATTAGATTATTTTATATTAAATTCTAAAGTATATATAAATCAATATAAAAAATTTAAAAAGGCATAATTTTTTTTTAAAAAAAGGAATATAAGTATTCAATATCATTAAAATTTTGTTTGGAAATATAAATTTAAGCACTGAAAACGAGTTGTAAGAAAAATATAATTATAACCTTATTTTTATAACATTATATTTTGTAGTAAAGTATATAAATTTGAAAAACTCTTACACTAGGTCAAGTGGGATTCGGGTTTGACCATTTTTAGCGGGTCATTTTGGTTTCAGTCAAATTTGGGTTTGGTCATCAAAATTTCTGTTCAAAACCCAATATTTTCGGAACGAGTTTCAAGTCAGAAACGGGTCTGGTCATTTTTTGTCATGTATACTTCCTCCATCCCAATTTAAATTGTTTTTTTTATTTATGATGTTTGACTGACTTTATTTTCCAAATCATTCCATATAAAAAATAGTGTAAGGCTAAAAAATAAAAATTACATATTTAAAAACTATGCTAAAAGATATACAAAATTAGTGCTGACATGACTATATTAGTTTATCAAATGACTAACAAAAATAGAATAAGAAAGTAAATAAATTTAGATCCCGTAAATAGTAAATATGCGATTTAATTTGGATAGAGGGAGTAGTTTTTAAGCAATCTTTCAAAACTAATACTGACTTTGTCCCTGAAAACTTTTCTTGTTTTGACTTTTTTCGTCAAACATTGACACTCTTTGACTACAAATTGTTTTGCATACACTAGTTCGCTCAGGACATCTACAACGCTTCATTTGTAAAAAGGATGATTTCTACTACTCCGCCCTAGCCCGCACCTTGTCACGCATCCTACCATGGAGGGGGTAAACTGGGGAGTTTAGGAGCTAGGAAGCATCATTTTTACCAAAGGAGTATCGTAGATGTTTCAAACGAATTAATGTAAGCAACTGTTATATAAGTAACTATTATCATTTTAGATGTCATTATATACATACATATATGTATGTGTATATATATGTGTGTGTGTGTGTCTATATATATATATATATATATATATATATATATATATATATATATATATATATATATATATATATATATATATATATATATATATATTTTTATTTATTTATTTATTTATATGTGTGTGTATGTATATGTATACACACACACACACACACACATATATATATAGACACACACACATGAAGGCTATATGTGTGTGTGTGTGTCTATATATATATATATATATATATATATATACACACACACACACACACATGAAGGCTATAGGGACACCCATTTCGGGTGTCATATTATGACATCGATCTAATTTATGGCTCTTTGAGGTACCATTTAAAAATATTGATGTTTCCTACATCTCTTACTCCCACGGTCTCAACTCCCTCCCCTCCCTTTAATTAAAATCTGAAAAATTAGTGATTTTAGAGTCAAGTGACAAGTGAACAGGTTTGGCTCGGGACGAGATGGGGAGAATTCTTCTAATAAAACAGGCACCAGAGAACCCTCAATGGGACGGTGTCATAATACGACACCCTAAATAGGTGTCACTAGGGGTGTTCATCGGTCCAGGACCGGACCGAAGACCGAAATTGGAAAAATATAAGACCAAAGACTGGACCAATTCTCAGTCGGTCTTGGACCGGTCCGGACTGAAAACTCTTAGACCGAACCCGAATAGATCGATTAGACCGAATGTGTTTTTTAGTTGATTTTTTTTAATTCTTATACAACCAAAACACTACAAAATGTAATTCCATAATGGTATGTTTGGAAACATGGATTTGGATTTCAAATCGGATTTGGCTCAAATTCCATGTTTGGGAAACTTACAAATTTTGAATCTGGATTTGAGTCAAATTCTTCTCATTCATAACAAAGATTAATTTTAAATCCATGCACTTCCTTTGTCATTAGTTATTCAAGATTTCAAATTTTGGAATTCAAATACATGAATTGAAATAAAATCTTAGTTGCCAAACACTAACTAAAAGAAATAGAAATAGTAAGTACCAACATAGAAGATTAAGGGGCTGTTTGGCAACTTCTGAATGGTTAAGTGCTGAACCAGTAAGAGGTCTGAACCATTAAGAGCTAGTATATTGGTTAACTATTCAGAGGCAAATGTCTGATCAATTCAGATAACAGCTCTTAACCATTCAGAATCTGTATAATACTTAACCATTCAGAGGCAAATCTCTTAACCATTCAGACATCTGAACCATTAAGAGGCTGAAACAAACAGTCTGAACCATTAAGTGCTGAATCATTCAGACATCTGAACCATTAAGAGGCTGAAACAAACAGCCCCTAAATTTTTTGTTCTGAAACGAAAATACAAAGCTTGGTGATTAGTGGCTTTTAAATAGAAGATTAAATTTTTTGTTTAAGTTTTGGTGAAGTATTTAGTGAACGGGTGAGATATTTGTCCCTTCATTTGGTGTGATTTAGTACCCTCTCATAATTGAAAATTTAAACAACCTATTGTCTTAATTCCCACAGAGAATGCATAGAAAATATTGAACATCTTTACCTCTTTTGAAATGAATCCAATGAGTAGATCTTTAGCATGAGAATCAAGTAGATACTTGAAGTTATAAGATGAATTAACAACAAATCTCTCCTCCCCAATAATTTTCAATGGAAAAGGTGTTTATTATGTTCTCTTTAGTACTAGAGAACTTAAACTACACAAAATTAGACCATAACAACCTCCTATCTTCTGCGTGCTTAGCACATATACTGCTGAGGTAAATACTTCACAATTATCCTTTAAAGCCAGAAACTCAAAAGTAACAATCTGATCATCCTCTTTACTGGACTGCACATGAGGGAGACGAGATGAGTACCGTACCTGATTCAATTGGGATTAAGGGAGTCAGCGACTCGGTGCTGGGCAGTGGGCGATTGGGCAGTTGGCGCTGGGCAGTGGGACTGACGGTGAAGGCTCTCGGCGATGGCTGGGACTCTGCGAGACGGCGAAGGCTCTCGGCGAATCCTTTACTCTAGAACAACACAGGCGCATAGGCGATGGCGAATTGGCGATTAAGGTCGGATAAGGTTGGGTTGTTGGGCAATTGAGTGAGTGGTGTATTTGAACGGAAAATATAAAGGTGTACCCAAATGTCCCCCACCCCCTCCTTGTCCACAAAAAAAGGTAAGAATAAGGGAGTCAATCTCGGTCTATACCGATTGATAATCGGGTAATGACCAAACTGGACCAAAACCCGAAATTAAGAATACTACGGACCAAAGACCGATCCAAAATCCTATTGATTTGGGTTCGGTCTAGATTGATCGATCCGATTCAGTCAGTTTTTCCGGTCCAGACCTATACATGAACACCCCTTATGTGTCACTATGACTTTGTGGGTTCTTTATATGTTTTTGGTAGCTAATAGACTTATGATTGATTTAACTTCTTTATTGGTTTGAATGGCTCAGGGTTCAATCCCTGGGATCTTTTGGATACTCGCCTAGGTTCGAATTTTCAGCTGAAAGTTTGTTCACTCGACGTCTTGATTTTAAAAAACATGAACAAATACTAGAATTATAATAAAGATAATAGTATTATAAAAGACTTGCAATATATTTAGATTCTTAAAAAATGGTCCTTCCGTCTTAATGTATATTGCCTAGTTTGGTTTATGATGTTTGACTGAAACTATTTTTAAACTAATTTATATGAAAAGTGGTATAGAATTACGTACTCTCTCTGTCCCTAAATATTTGTCACACTTGTACGGAGTATTTCCGAGGCAAAATATCAAGTTTTTTCATTTCATTTTATTTACATATTAGTATAGAAATAAAAAATAAAATTTACATATCAAAAAATTACATGAAAAGTTCTTTGAAATAAAAGGTGTGTCAAGAATATTTTATTTTATCAAATAACCAATGAAAACGTAGAAATAAACAAAAGTTTTCGCGACTGCTGAAAAAACAAAAGTTGCAAATAATTTGGGACGGAGGGAGTATTAAATAAAAACAAAGATTATGTATTAAATAACTAGATCAAAAGATCTACAAAACTAGTTGTGATATGACTATTTTATTTTATCAAATGACTACCAAAAAGAGAAAAAAGTAAAAATTAACCTTATGATATGCTTAGATATTTATTTCATTGGTGCTTGATTCTCATATCTCAATTTTTTTTATTTAAAACGAAATATCACTATGATAATGATGAAATGGTTTTTAAAAATATATAATGAAAGATCACCATTCTAATAAATACTATCGATGCCTACCAAGCACACAATTTCTAGGAACTTCTAATTTTCTTATGTTCCAAGTTTTCTCCTTATCCACAATGTATATATGCAAACAAACAATGGCTTACTATATTGCAAAGTTGTGACTTATCATAAATGCACGGATCATGCCATTATTTGACAAATCATTGATAAGCATATATTGTTTTTAATGTTATTTTTATTAAAAAAATCGTTCAAATAGGAATAAAATATAGAAAGAATATCACAATAAGAGCTTTATATTTTTATGATTAAAGTAAGAGTTCGCAGTCTTCGCACCGTGGTAATGTATGTGCATTGTATATATAGACATTTTACAATATTTTTTGGTGATGCATGTATATTGTCATGATTGTCAATGCAAATGCATTTTAACTTGTACTCGGTATTTCGAAAACAAAAACATGAAACTCTTCTTTTAATACGTAGTATATCTTTAGTGTTTACTCATATTTTAATTTTTTTCTTTTTTATTATTTATGTATGTAAGGCAGGGACTAAATATTTAAAAAATAATAAACCTCATCCCGGATGGCCTCTAAGAACCAATGCTAGATTGAGATTAATGATGCATATCAGTCTCTTTTTTTTCTCTTTTTCACGTTTTTTAATATAGAAAATTTGTATTCTATTTCTTTTTTAAGCAGTCTTCTTTAATTTATCTTCTAATAATTAAAATTCAAAGAATACATTTTCTTAATTTCTTAACCATTAGGCCAATCAAAACGGAAGAGTCGAGAATGAAAAGATGGTAAAAGAAGTCAAAGATTTGAGTGGTTAAAAGTAGCAATTCGTAATCTTTTGCAGAATGAAAAGTTTTAAGAACTAATATTAACTCTGCTAACCCAAATGGACTTGTGTTTAATAACTTATCTACATATAAAATGAAGTTCTTTATTCTTTCGTGTTTTCTTTGTTTCTTTTTATCAGCCATCATTTCAATTATGGACTTTATCATCTTACTTTCGTATTTGTCTAATAAATTTTGATCCATAATTAAATAAAATTGATATCTTACTTAATTCAAAATTTATTTTATTTTATTTATTCTATAAAATATTTTCAACAAATTATTTTATCAAATTAATATACTACATAAATTTTATTTAATCATATGTTAAAGATTGGACGTCAAAACTACACAAATATTCAGAGAGAGAGTCACATAGGTAGTATTGAATACGGAGTATTAAATACTATATCTGTTCCTGAGTACTTGTTGTTAGGCCCCCACTCCAAACAAATGGAAAGAAAAAGAAAAAAAGAGCACACAATTTTTAACGTGGTTCGGCACCTCAAGACCTACTCCACGACCCCCTCTGGGATAAAATCTCACTAGTAATTTTTGCACGGAAAAATTACAAACCCTCTCCAATATTTGACACTCACAACCTAAAATCTAATACACAGTTATATAGATTGAAGGATTGTGTTGTGTGATGGAAGCCTATATCTCCTCTTTATTTATAGGCTCCAATCCCTCCTCAATTTTCCTATCCCACCGATGTGGGACTTTGAAGTAACACTCAACAAATCTCCCCTTAATTCAAAGTCCTACATCATTTGCGATTTCTGCAGCGATACTCCCATCCTGCAGAATCTTCTGTCCAACAGTACTCTTATCTTCAGAGGAGATCATCTTCATAAGTGATCACATTTGCGAAAGAAGCTTCCTTCGATTTGCCCTTCTTCTCCTTTAGGATCTGCAAGTCCTCCTTGAGTTCTGGACAACCGTTCTTCGTGTGACCCAACTTTTCACAGTAATAGCACCTAACAGTGCTCATGTCTCTCAGATGAGATCTTCTCCCAAGTTGGTCACTCTTCTTCTTCCTCCCTTTCTCAACACTCACAGCAGCTAGTAAATGATTGTCCCTCGAAGACTCTTCACCTCCCATCATCCTTTGACTCTCCTTCAAGGCAGTCGTCACCTCATCTAGTCGCAGTGTAGTCCTTCCTGCTATCATTGACTGCACAAACGACTTAAAGGATTTTGGTAGTGAAGCCAGTAGAAGCAGCCCTTGCTCTTCATCCTTGATAGTCTCCCCTGCATTTAACAACCTTGATATTTGCTCATTAAACTTGTTGATGTGATCAATTATGCTACCTCCCTCTTCCATCTTCAGTGAGTACAAGTCCATCCTCATCATCAACCGGTTAGTAAGTGTCTTCGACGCAAACTTGCTCTCCAACGTTTCCCACAGTTTCTTTGGTGATGTCTCTTTCAGTACTGTCACTTTAATCTGTGGAGACAGTGCCAACCAAATTGTGCTGACAGCCTTCTTCTGGATTGTACTCCACTCTGATTCTTTCATATCACTTGGCTTCTCATCTTGCAATGCTAAATCAAGACCTTGCTGGACCAAATAGCCTTGAATCGTGCATTGCCACAACACGAAGTCCGCTCTTCCATCAAATAACGGAACTTCAAACTTCAAGGTAGTCATAGTTCCACTGAAGCAGCAATCAACCAATACCAAACAATCCAAATTTGAGGAAACTAGCCTCAAAAATGGAATCGGGACGTCAAAATTAGTCAGAACCAACTTCTCTCCAAAATCACCAACGGGACCCACACAATGACTGGACCTGCTGACGTGACAATGGGACCCACTGCTGACTGGATGATGATGTGGCACTCGGACCCACAAACTGCTGACGTGGCACTCACGGACCCACCTCTGCTGACTGGACCACCACCTCCTCCGCTGAAGTGGCACTCCCTCCTCTTGCTCCTTGCTATATCTCCTTCCTCCCTAGACTGCAACTCTATAATTAATAATTCTTTTCTGATGTGGAAGATCAGTCAAAGCTGCAACCACAGAGCATACTAAGAATTATAATTACTAGATCACCCGGGCTCTGCAC
Organism: Cuscuta australis; assembly: GCA_003260385.1. Lineage (NCBI taxonomy): Eukaryota > Viridiplantae > Streptophyta > Magnoliopsida > Solanales > Convolvulaceae > Cuscuta > Cuscuta australis. The sequence continues at coordinate 2,432,407 of NQVE01000194.1, forward strand.
CTTGGCTCCGATACCACTTGTTAGGCCCCCACTCCAAACAAATGGAAAGAAAAAGAAAAAAAGAGCACACAATTTTTAACGTGGTTCGGCACCTCAAGACCTACTCCACGACCCCCTCTGGGATAAAATCTCATTAGTAATTTTTGCACGGAAAAATTACAAACCCTTTCCAATATTTGACACTCACAACCTAAAATCTAATACACAGTTATATAGATTGAAGGATTGTGTTGTGTGATGGAAGCCTATATCTCCTCTTTATTTATAGGCTCCAATCCCTCCTCAATTTTCCTATCCCACCGATGTGGGACTTTGAAGTAACACTCAACACTTGTCAATTTTTTATTTTTTTCAGTTAACTGTTTTCAACTTTTGACCTATACTTAAGTAAAATATATATTGTATATTATTTAGGTAAAATAATATTTTAAAAATATTTTATATTATGAATCTAATAAAATAAATTTTGTATCAATATTTATTATCATTTTTATTTATTTGAAGTTAAAGTTTACTAATTTTTATTAAAAAACTCAAAAGTAGACAAAAATACTTAACAACGGGGAGAGTAATGGAATAATTATATTACTTAAAAAATAATGGAGTATATGACAGGATATATATAAGGAAGTACAAGTTAAATACCAAGCACTACAAAAAAAAGGCAAAAATAACTTTTGTAAGTTTTTTATCTACTTTCCAACATAGTACTCCATGTTATAGACACAATTATACATAACACCCAATCTTTAACTTTCAGCATCAATTTCGCAAGCTTAACCCAATACTATATAATCATGCCTTCAATGTCGTCGTTGTCTACTACTCCAGGTATAAGTTTAGACAAGTCACTCTAGAACCTTTTACGCAACAATAACTATTTAAAAGTCGAGGAATTTCACCCCTAATAAATTATTGCATAAATATTGTTTTCAATTACTGAATTACATATAATAATGAGAAGAAAATATTTCGAAGAATTTGGAGTTATACTAGATACACTCCAAGAAATAGACACAAAATTTCTCATAGACACACACCAAGTACGGAGTAATAAAACTTTTATACACAAGTTGTTTGCAAGGTTAATTTGGACATCTCAATTTCAACTTTGGTCTTAATCTTGGGAGTTGAAATTTGTGGCCATATAGACCATAGGCGGCCTATGTGTTTCTAGCAACAAAGAAACTAAAGAAGAAAACAGAAAATCCAAATCAGATCGGTCACTATGCCTCCGTGTCATTACTTGTGTAATTGTGGTGTCCAATACGTCAAAGTCCATTTTGCCCCAGTCCAACACAAAGATAGTAAAAACTAAAATATGATTCAACATTATGACATGATTTGAGATTCATACAATGTTTCAATGTTTAATCATTTTGCAATTCAAACCTGTAATTTTGATACAGTAGAAAACAAATCTTGTTGGAGAAGATTTGAATGCGGTCACTAGAATGAGGAGCAATTTCGTTAATTACAATTTGTAAATGCTTTAACAATATTGAGAAAATAAACCTCTAATTCAGCCATATTCCCGTTTTCTAAGGTTCGCCTAGGACCTTCTCAATTTTGAACTGCTCTTTGTTTTGCCGGATGAATTTCTCGACTCTGCGCCGGAACTCCTCGCTGTTGAGATCTTCTACGGTGTCAACCGCCGACATTGCTCGCTCTTCGCCGGGATTGGTGACTTCTCGGCGCACCTCCGTCACCGACCGCCGGAGTTCTCTCGGGACCTTCAACGCGATAGCTTGCTTCAGATTCTCGGACTGAGTCCTCCGGAACTTCTCGATTCGCTTCGCGGCCGTCTTCATCGCTGTTGAAATCTCAGAACATTGCTGGTCCTGAACCGCGATCTCCGAGCAGACGATCTGCTTTTCTTCATCTCCGACGGCCTCCGGATGCGCGGATGCTTCCGGGGAGGGGATCGGCGGTTGAGACTCACCGCGTCTGATGATTTCCTCGCAGTCGTCTCCGCGGAGATCGAAGACGACGGAGTTGCAACCGACGTCTGTCTGGCGGCAGAGAAGGAAGAGGGAAACTATAATGGCGTTTCCGATGACGAACACCACGTGAGGATTGCAGGCGTAAGTCCACAACTCAACCAAACAGTCGCCGGAGAATTTCACAACGCCAGGAACTCGAGTACAGGACCAGGAAACCAACATCAGAGCGACGATCAGTTCGAGATACTGCACCGTCTTCGTCATCCTCCGGAACCGATTGAATCTCGCAATCGCGTCGGCCTTCTCGAATTTGACGGCATCAAACACTTCCAATTCCATTTTTCCTCGACCGATTCACCTGGAAATGCAGGAATCCAATCCCTAAACCTAACCGTCCCAATACAAATTCAAAAAAAAAACAGACAATTTTGAATTCCTCCCGTCAACGAGCGATCAAATCAGAAAATTTTCTGGAACCGGAGGAGGATTCAACAGATTATTCAGAAGGAGAGGAAAACAATCCGGAGGAATTTTCCCGGGAACATCAAAGATGAAGAAACTCGTCTGCAAGGAATTGCATAATGATAATGAGTTCATATGCATAGAAAACCACACACGCAGTAAAACACCGCCGGAAACACGCAGTGCGAGAGGGTTGAGAAGAGAGATTTTGACAGTTTCTCTTCCCTCCGAATAGTTCTGAGAGATTTGGATTTCTTCAGACGGATGAAAATGGAGTCCGCGGGGGTGACACTTTATAATATAGGCGTGGGACACTGTTACAATTCACGGAGTAATTTTTACGTATTTTAATTTTTTCAATTATTCATTATTGGAGTTTTGGTCCGTAAAGTAAACCAGCTCCACTTTATTGTTGCTCCCCGTGTGACCGAGTCTCTTCTAGTCATAGTGAATATTTGTTCATTTTCTGATTTTTGGTAGTTAAAATTAGAAAAATTTTAATCATTAATTAAACAAATATTAGATATTGATAGAAGAATATTTTTATTGGATTAATTTTGTAAAATATTATTTTATCTAATTAACAAAATATTTAATTTTTATTAATTATAGATCAAAGGTGACTGAATCAAGATAATTTTGCTTCCCGTATGACCGAGTCTCGTCATAGTCATGCTGAAATACTATTTTCCTTTCAAAATATTTGTTCATTTTCTTACTTTTGGCAACCCAAATTAATAAATTTTAAACATTAATTAAATAAAATTTATATTATACTCCGTATATTGATACAAGAATATTTTATTATATTGGATTTATCTCGTAAACTATTTTTCTATCTAATTACTATAGAGTGGGGTTCCGTTGACACTGGCGAATGGTGTCACTAGCACTATCACTGTGTTTCTGGAGCACTGTTGGTGCTCTATTCGAAAAAATGATGATTCCTACCCACCTAACTCACCCCCAAAACCCCTCACCCAAGCCCCACCCTAAGCCCCCATCCAAACACGCAGTGATACCACTAGGGGCACCGTTGGCTAGTGTCAATAGAATCATGTCTATTATCATAACATATAATTTTATTTAATTATAGATCAAAAGTTGTTCAGGATTAATTGTACAAAGTTCAAATTGGACATGTAGACGAGATGGAAGGAGTAGTTCTATGGTTTTGGTATAAAAATGATTATGTTAGAGCATCTCCAACCATAGAAAAATGACTTGTTATATGTTATAATTTGACAAACATATACTCCCTCCGTTATCAAAAACACTTCCTCTTTCATTTTTTTCCCTTCCAACAAAACACTTCCACTTTCTATTAAAAAACCACTTTTACCTTTACTTTTTCATACTCTACCTATCACATCATACTTTATCTCTAATAATCAATCCATCACATCTTACTTTTCCCTATCACATCAAGGGCAAAATTGGAAGTCAACTACAATTTAATACTTCCTTATTTTTACACAAAGTCAAAAGAGGAACACTTTTTCCAAACGGAGGGAGTACAAAATTTCATGCTCCAAGGGGTTATTCAAAATTTGACTAGCTTGTTAAAAATTGAAAATAACTTGCTATTTATAACAAGCATGCTAGAATATAGCTAAACAAAAATTAATGTAAATTTCTTTTGCAATGATATATACTGCACAAATACTCCGTATAACATTTTTTTCCGATGTGAATGTGATTTTTTACCATAAGAAGAGTTGTTTGATTTATTTTATTTTAATTAGAAACATTTTATTTTATATTTTTAATTACATACTGTTATTTTAGGAAGAGGTATTTTAGGAAGATTGGGTATGAAAACGTATAATGAGAAGTTCTTTTCCGGACGGAAAAAAACATAGAATGAGAAGTTTTTTTTCAGACGGAGGGAGTACGTTTGTTTTACATTTACACGGATATATTTTATGTATTATAATGGTTATTGGAACAAAATATATTGGTTAGCTACACCCTCTGTCCCAAAAAATTTATTTATTTACTATTATGGCATCTCGATAACTTTTATTTGTTTTCGTGTTTTCATTGATCAGTTGATAAAATAAAATATTTTTATCGGCACTTGTTTTGTAGAGTTTTTTATGTAAATTTTAAATATAATTTTTAATTTTGTATTTTTACAAATTTGTAAATAAAATTATTTTGAAAGTCATGAGGTTTTACACGTTGATCAAAATGAGTAAAACATTTTGGGATGAAAAGAGTTTAATATAACAAGTTATGGTTGGAAAAGAGAGCAAAAAGTGTCGTGTTATACCACTATTCATTTGCTAAAAAAAGCAATAGCAAGCCACAAATAACAAGCCCCTTTGGAGATGCTCATATTATTTTTTTAGAGTAGTTATCTAGTTTTAATTTTTTATTGTCAAAATTAATAAACTTTGACCATTAAAATATAAAATTCATACACCTTATTAATTATTGATACAATAATACTCTATCCATTTTTGAAACCCCTTCCTCTTTTTTGCCTTTTCAACAAAACACTTTTATTTGTGAATAAATGACTAATATATCCAAATAAAGTCATTATAATATACTTCATTCATTTTTATATTGATATAATACGTTATTAAAATAATTTGTCTCTATTTTCTCTTCGACTATAATGATATGATTGAAAAGTCAAATTACAAAAAAAAATATTTCAAAAGTTAATACAGGAAGAAACTGTTTTCGAAAATGGAGTAATTTTATTAAATTTATCTTGTATATTTTTTTCAAAATATTGTACCTAATTAATATACAATATAAACAATAATTAGATTGCAAAATCACTTATCAAAAATGACAAAATGTGCCCTCAAAAGTTTAATATTGTTCCACTTGCATCATCCTTGGGTTTTTCTACTTGAAAACAAATAAAGTTTTCAAATAGCTAGCATTTTGAACCCTTTAAGAATATTATGGTTACTATCATTTTAATTAAATTGGTAGTACTATTGATACTATTACAATTACAATGTTGCATTTATTCTTTATTTCTCAATCTAATGATGTATAGTGAGCAAATATCTCTCTTGAAAAATGAATTTAAAGAAGTTTGTTAATGAATTTTGAGGAATCACTTAAGACACGGGAGAAGCTCAAATTGTAATTATTGGCAAGAACCTTTTGAAATTAGTTATTTAAAGATTTATACTCCGTTGATAAAATTAATTAATGATTTCTACCACAAACTCCTCCATTAATGGTCAATTAAATCTTATAGGAGAGCTCAATGATTCAATAACATAAATTCTACATTACAAAAAATCTATTATATATTTATCTAAACGATAGTACATTTATCTAATTTAATTTAATTTTTTTTGAAAGATTTATAATAAAAAAATATTGATGAAATATAAAATGACTTTAATCTTTGGTCTCGAAAAAGAAAACGGGCAAACGGCAGAAGCGTGAAATTAATTACGTGGGCGCATGGGGGAGTCGTGAATTGTAGTTGAAAAGAGAAAGAAGAGAGGGCAGGGCAGGGCAGGGCAGGAGAAGAAAGTTTCAATGACAGATTCGATGATGACTAATCGTATTACAGATGTGATGTTCTATCCATTCAAATTACTCCATTCTTAACGGGGCCGGTTTCGATGATTCGATCGATATAAACAATACTCTATCAAGGTCCTCACATTCACAAAACAAAAGAAAATATCATTTTTTTTAAAAAAAAATTACTTTATTTGAATATTGCTATAAAGATAGAAAATAAATTTTCATATTTTAAAACTACGTGAAAAGTTCTTCAAAATAAGAGGTGTTAAGAATATTTTATAAAAATATCAAATAATCAATGAAAATGTATAATTAAACAAAAGTTCTCGTGGTCGTTAAAAATGAAATGTGACATTCTTTTTGGGACGGAGGGAGCTGAGTATAAATTATTCTTTAAAATAACAGTTATTATGTTGAAGTATCCCGAATCAAAAATTGAAGGGGAAAGTAATCAGTATAAAAGTTTTTGATTTGATTAAATAATTGTTCGGATTCAATTTTTTTAATATGGTCCAGCCTAAATGTCTTATGACTCAGCCCAGTGATTTCTACCTCATTTTTATCAAGATGTTCATCTAAACGTTCATTCCTAGTGGTTCTAGTTAATTGCCCAGTTGCCCATGTGAAATGTATATACAATGGGCCGTGGCCTGTTTAACCGATCACTCATCTAAAAGTCCATACCCAGCGTTTCGTGGTGCATTAAGTGTTAGTGCTAAAAAATAAAAATCAAAGGTATGAGAATTTATTTAGAAGTGGTCAACCGGTGAGATTCAAAATAACCAGTTATCCACTTGAGGGGAGCATTAAAACCTCTCACATCGGAACATGAAGAGAAAGCGAATTTGTATATAAGCTCTTGAGTTGAACTAAGTGATTGATGTGATTCAATCTTTTAATGTGGTTGTGTCCAACTGTCTTATGACTCATTCTAGTGATCCCTACCCAATTCCAAAAATTACACTCCCTATGTCCTAAAATGATCTTTCCAGTTTGGTTTACAAAATTTGACTGAAATTATTTTCACTTCAATTTTTTTGATTATAAGATATAAAATTAAAAAATAAAAATTATATATTTTATAAGTAAATCAAACGTTCTATTAAACAAAAGGTGACATGACTATCTTATTTAATCTAATAACTACGAAAATAATTAAAGAAATTAATTAAAGTTTAACTATGTAAATAGTGATTGGGAAGATTTTTTTAGGACAAAAGTATATAATAATATTATAGTACTCCGTAATACACACAATAAATTTATGTATCACTATAATAAAATACGAGTATATTAGTAGCGGTGGCCAAACAGTTAGTTTAAAGCGGTGGAAGTTGACACATAGACACATGCCACCCTGAAGTGCTTCGATAGAGTTTAGAAAATCGTATCTTAAAATACATTCTAAACGCTTATAGTTAAATCGGTGTGGTTCCCATAACATTAGAATCTCATGGTATGGTATGATCCGAGGGCACTCCGTTGCCCCATTCATAAAACTAACGGTTCCTATCCCCTAATCTCCCCGGTAAATCCCACCCTCCCTTTCCAACCCGAACACACCCCTACTCCCTTCAATAATACCCTACAACTTAATTTTGACTTTGAAGTCAAATTTTGATATCTTGTTTAGAGTGCAATTTTTAATTTACATCTCGTTTTTTAAAGTAAGGAGAGACGAGCTAGCTGAGCACGAGATTTCCGTTGCCTTTCATGCAGCTTTACCCAATCATAGGCATTTTTATGCAGTTTAGATGGTCACGCACTCACGCTCATATTTGTTTTTGGGTACAAAGTACGACTATAATCCTTTTTGCAAAAAGGCTTCCTACTTTGACTTGAGCCAAAATAAGAAAGTATTAAATTATACTTCCTTCGTTCTCAAAAACACTTCTTCTTTCATTTTTTCCACTTCCAACAAAACACTTCCCTTTTCTATTAAAAAACCACTTTTACCCTTACTTTTTCATACCCTACCTATCACATCATACTTTTTCTCTAATAATCTATTCATCACATCTTACTTTTACCCATCACATCAGGGACAAAATTGAAAATCAACTATAATTTAACACTTCCTTATTTTTACCCCAAATCAAACTGGGAAGGGTTTTTTCAAACGGAGGGAGTAGTTGATTTTCAATTTTGCACCTGATGTAATCGGTAAAAGTAAGATGTGATGGATAGATTATTAGAGAAAAAGTATGATGTGATATGTAGGGTATGAAAAAGTAAGGGTAAAAGTGGTTTTTTAATGGAAAGTGGAAATATTTTATAAAATATTTTCAACATATTATTTTATCAAATTAATATACTACTCCCTCCGTCCCACAAAAAAGTTCCCAATTTGATGTATTTTTGGTCAAACAGTTACACGCTTTGACCATAATTTAAATATAATCTAAATAAAGAAATGCTAAAAAAATTTGAGATATCAAAACTATATTCTAAGATAAATCCAATTATATTAAATTTATTTTATAATTCAATATACCTTTCTCACATTTTGTAGTCAAAGCGTGTAAATATTTGACTAAATACTATATATTCAAAATGAGAACTTTTTTGTGGGATGGAGGGAGTATATAAATTATATTTAATCAAGAAGTTAAAGACTCAACGTCAAAACTAGACAAACATTCAGAGACAAAGTCCCAGAGATAGTACTTGCCATTTGAGCAACACATACCACTTAATTTAAAGGAAATTTGAGTACGGCACCACGGCATAGACACACCAACCAATTTGGCAATTTTGATATTAAAAACTGATACAATGCGTTTTACTGACTATTAAATAATGGAATAGTTTTATTACTCAAAAATAGACCTGGCAAAAAATGACCTGACCTGTTTTTGACCCAAAACCCGACCTAAAAAGACTGGGTTTTGAACAAAGGTTTTGATGACCGAACCCGAACTTGACCGAACCCAAAATTACCCGCTAAAAATGGGTCAAACCCAACCGAACCCAAATCCGACCTGACCGACCCGCCAAAGTAAGAGTTTTTCAAAATCATACACTTTACTACTCGTTTTTAGTGTATAAATTTATATTTTCAGACAAAATTTTAATGATATTGCATAATTATCTTACTTTTTTCCAAAACTTAAGCATTTTTAAATTTCTTATATTGATTTATATATCTAAAAATTACTTCAAAGCTTAGAATAAAATAATTTTATAGATTTAATACTTTTTTTATATTTTGAATTTATTTAATAGAAAATGCAAGTGTTAATGTTAATTTAAAAATTTTAAAAATCAAAGTCTTAACCCGTTGGGTCGACCCGAACCCGATGATACTGGGTCATGAACATACAGTTCTCAACCCAAATCCGAATTGACCCGAACCCGAAATAACCCGAACATGAAGTTACCGAACTCGACCTGACCGACCGATTTGCCAGCTCTACTCAAAAATAGTACTCCCTCCGTTCTCAAAAACACTTCCTCTTTCATTTTTTCCACTTCCAACAAAACACTTCCATTTTCTATTAAAAAACCACTTTTACCCTTACTTTTTCATACCCTACCTATCACATCATACTTTTTCTCTAATAATCTATCAATCACATCTTACTTTTACCCATCACATCAGGGGAAAAATTGGAAATCAACTATAATTTAACACTTCCTTATTTTTGCCCCAAATCCAAATGGGAAGTGTTTTTCCAAACGGATGGAGTATAACCTAAGTCCTAACACATGCATGCGACCAAATTATGGAACATTTTTAATTCAGAAGTTGTGTGGAACATCAATCACAATTCACAATAATGATTCCCATAATCAATTAATCATTGTACATCCCACTAGATTTTTTTCCCTCTTTCTAATGGCCACGGAAGATGTATGATCTATCCATATTATTAAGCTTCAATTAATTCTGCTCCCTCCACCCCAATATTAAAGTTTCATCTTTCTTTCTTTTGGTCAATAAAGTTTCATCTTCCTTGTTTAACATTCATCAATTAATTTTTTAAACAAATTCTTAAAAATAAATCAACTGCGGAGTACTTTTTTGTATATCAAAATTATAGTTCTGAATTTTGTCATACCAAATACTATCACTTTAAAAAATCGTGTAAAATAGGAATAAAACATAACTATATTTCCAAAATATGACTATTGCAGTGTGATAGTATGACGACACTGTATAATACTCCTTCCGTTCTCAAAAACACTTCCTCTTTCATTTTTTCCACTTCCAACAAAACACTTCCCTTTTCTATTAAAAAACCACTTTTACCCTTACTTTTTCATACCCTACCTATCACATCATACTTTTTCTCTAATAATCTATTCATCACATCTTACTTTTACCCATCACATCAGGGGCAAAATTGGAAATCAACTATAATTTAACACTTTCTTAGTTTTGCCCCAAATCCAAATGAGAAGTGTTTTTCCAAACGGAGGGAGTAGCATTTATTCCACAATTTTTTTGTATTATATGTTAGTATTATTGACATTATAAGTTCTATTTTGAAAATAAAAGTCTAAAGTTCTTATTTTGGTTCTTTTCCTATATTTCATTTCGATTTGCTATAGTCTTTTCTCCTAACTCTCTCTAAAAACACTTTCATTTAAAAAAAAGTCCCTTTTTCCTCTAATATGAAGTAATATATATATATATATATATATATATATATATATATATATATATATATATATATATATATATATATATATATATACATATACATATATATATATATATATATGTATATATATATATATATGTATATATATATGTGTGTGTGTGTGTGTGTATATATATATATATATATATATATATATATATATATATATATATATATATATATATATATAATCCTTATAAATATATCATTATCACATCATATACTACTCTAATTGGGAAATAAAAACATATGGTCCTATATTGAAAAAGTCATTATGTTTTAGTCCTATTTAGGTAAATTACTCATAAAAGTATTAGCAACATTATACGTAATATAAGAACTAAACATTTTTTTAAATTCCACCTTTTTTAAAAGATGAAAAGATTTAAGACACATTACAAGTACTCTTACTTTTTATTGATTTTTTTTTTTGAGAAATTTACCTAAATAGGACTAAACATAATGACTTTCTCAATATATGACCATATGTATTTATTTTCCAATGTAGGACCTTTGGTCATTATCAATTAGTCATTATTCAAGTAAATGTCAATCATTACTGGACATTATTCCTCCCACTAGACCTTATGTTTTAATCCTATTTAGTGCAAATTTTACTTTTTTTATCTAATACCTTTAATTTTTCTATTCTCATTAACAATGAGACAAAATACACGTTTACTTTTTGGCTTAAAATGTATAAAATCAAAACGAGACTTTAATATTAAGATAGAGCAAATTATTAAGTTAATCAATTAATGGCTCAATCAATGACATGGGATCATAAGGTCCACAAAATGCCATGGTTCAATTTGGCATCTAAAGCATCACAATCTCTTGACGAGTATTGATACAACAAAACTACGGACTAATTAAGAAAGATGAGAATAACCAATCTGGATTAGTGGATTATTATGCGAGACAAAAAATTCTGTTTAAAATAATGGCTCATCTCCTTGAACACAATTATACATACAACATGTTATCTTATTACGTGGTTCTAATATGAACTTTAGTACATTAATATCATAAAAGAATTGAGGATTTTGAATAAAAAGAAAAAGTCCACTTTCCAGCCTATGGATTAAAAATGTGGAAAGGCACACATTTCAGATGTTGTGGACCTTAGGATCACGGAAGAACAACTCGGAATTTAGATGCAATAATAATATTATGAGTAAATTTCATAAATGATCCCTATATAAATCAGATTTAATCACATTTGATCAAAACCTATTGCAATCAAATTATAACCAATCAGATCAGATGAAGAGAATAAGCTCTGAATAAATTAAATCTTGATAATTGAATGGGAGAATAAAGACTATATATAGTACAAGTAAAACATTGAAAATATATCAAATATGAGTTTCATGTACATTACCAAAAAATATTGTAAACTACACGCGTATAGTGCCACATTATCACAGTGCGAATTTTTATTTAGGAAACAAAAATATAGATTTCATATTTTGGTACTTTTTCTATGTTTTACTCATATTTAGAATGATTTCATGTGTAATTGAATTAACAGTTTGAGATAACATACAAGATACTATTTTATGCAAATATTCTCCGTTCAGGATATATAAAAATAAAATAAATTATCTTGTCATATCATGTCACATAAAGAATTAAATTATTCTACATGATTAAGGGTATATTTAATGGGTGGTTTTTAAGGGGGAAAAGTCTTTGGTGGTCCTTAGCTATATACTCATTTTATGTATACATAAAATGATTATACTTATTATCTTTTGTAAAGAGAAAAAGATTCAATTATGAGTTCATAAAAAATATATGAGCAAATTCACATTTCGCATTATGTTTTTCGACTATTATAGCACAACTCTTTTAAGGGAGAATATATGATGTAGAGAAAAGGGGAGAGAGAACAGAGTATTAGAGAATTATTAGTATAGTGGAAGCATGTTGGCGTAGTGACATGAAAGTAACCTCAAATAATTTTTTTACATCCATTCAGTGTTCAAATCTCACCCTTTTACTTAAAAGATTGAGATTATAAGATTAAAAAGATACTGGTTGATAAGTGTGAGAGCTACTTAAGAAAAAAATTGGTGAATAATATGGCCAAAGAAATTGATGGGGAATAACAAATAATCCCCAAATTGAAAAGATATGATTGGACCACATAGATAAGGGGCCCTTTAATTTCCTTTCCTATGTTTTCCAATCTTCAATCACAAAACAATAGCTTCCACCATTATATAGACTCTGAATTTTAAATTTTACTCTATAGTCTTTGCATTCTAGATTTGCATTTTAATGATAATAATTAATTATCACTACAATTATACTCCAAATTTTGGGTTCCAATTTTGATATTTCATACTAAAATTAAGGCGAATAGATCAAGCCCTAAATAACAGGGAGTACGTGTAATAAATAGTTTATTCCATTTAAAAAAATCATTTGACTTTTCAAAGTTTCTTTGTAATATTTTGACTATTTAGTAATTACTCAATATTACTCCGCATATTTGAGCATACAATTTAAACAATGTATTAAAAAGAGCATGGATGGTGTGGGGCACAACGAATTTTGATTTGGAGAACATTTAAAATAATACGGAGTAACACTTTGTTTGATTCAAGAAATTCGAAAGAAAAAGAAAATATAATGTCAAAATAATTTTAATTTTCCCCATTTTTTCTAACCAAAATAGGAGGAATTTTGTTTTTCCTTCTCTTAGTCAATTTTGTCTTATCAATTTTTTTCCATCCATTTTTTTATATTTTCAATGTAACCAAACAAGAAAATTGTATATGCAGTTCGCGAAAGAGTGTGACAAAATTTGGGTATGTGTATAAAAAAGTCATGGTCATTTCCACATCACCAACAAATTTCCACACAATATGAATGAATTATGTTCATTGACTTCAGCTATAAATTATCCCATCATATTCTACGTACGTGCCAATGAATATGGACAAAGAAATTGCATGCAGTAGAGTGAACTCTTTATTGTTCTTCTGGCTAGGTAAGCATGTTTTGGAGGTGCATGAAGAATAATAATATAATAATCCTATATTAGAGTTATAATATTAATTAATTAATTAATTAATCAAGACAAGAAATGGTCTTATTGAGCAGCAAACTATATAAACAAGAGTGGATGAATTAGAGATTGAAGTACTCCGTATCAAAGAATGAAAATGACATAAAGATTTAGGAATTGACATGGCGGGAATGAATATATTGAAACATTGAACATATTCCACTTGCACTCCACTCCACAACACACACCCCCCACCAATAAAGAATATGAGAACACATATGAATTTCTTCAATTATACTCCCTCCGTCCCGTGAAACATGGGACATTTGCTTTTTAGGAGGGATTTAAGGGAGTGTATTTTGATATTGAATTTCCAAAAATGTCCTTTGATGTGATGGGTAAAAGTACGATTTGATGGATAGATTATTAGCAAAAAGGTATGATGTGATAGTTAGGGTATGAAAAAGTAAGGGGTAAAAGTGACTTTTTAATAGAAATGAGAAGTATTTTGTGGGACGGATAAAAAAAGAAAGGAGAAATGTTTCACGGGACGGAGGGAGTATTATATATATATTCCACGTGAAGATATATAATCACTTGAAATGACACTTGTGAGTGTTTTGGTGCTTTACATACCCAAATTAATAAATAATAAATCTTTCCTCAGCTCACATAAAAAATTTCGCCTTTGAATTGATCGACAGGAAGATTAAAGAAAGTAAAATTTTGTATTTAGAAGTGATGTAGAGAAGAGACAATTAAATTATAAGAGCATCTCTAATAATACTCTAATAGTATTGTACTCCGTATATACTTAGTTTTAGTGTTGTACATCCTCAAAGAGTACTTAATTTCTAAGTGCATAATAGGTTTTGCATTATTTCAAACCCAAATATATATGGCTTGTAATTTGGGGTACTCTTTTTTTTCTTTTATTCCATATCTAAATTAACAATTATAATAGGCTAGAAATTGGAATGCACTAGAAAAGGCTAGAATTTGGTTTTACCGATTTAAAGTTACATTCACTTTTAATTTGATTTGATTCCAATAAAAATAAGTAATACTATTTTTTTAGTGTTAGAGTATGATGGAACCTAGCAAAGCGACTCTTTACATTGTGTGTGCTTCTTTAATAATGAAGTAGCAGGTAGTCAATGAACATTCAACGTTCATCATGGGTCATCTAGAACTAGCCGTCAAAAACATAGGGGGTCAGGCTGTGTACGTGATTAATTACTTGCGGTGCTTGAGCCGGGTTCTTTTTCGAAACACCATCTCCACTTTCAAGTAGGGGTAAAGTCTCTATACACACGCCCTCCCCAGAGTCTACTTTTGTGGATTTCGACTAGGTTGTTGTTTGTTGTATTCTTTACCAAAACTAGAGGCTTCAATTTTATTTCGAGACAATCTAAAAAGAAGTGTGAATTTAAAATCGGGAAAAATAGAGTAATGATACACAAGTCTTCACTTGCTAATGGAGCTAAAAAAGAGTCTTTTTTGACAATATTTTACCTCCGGGTAAGTAATGGACTAGATACAAATGGCAAATTAAACATTTCTTGCTTCTTATTTTCTAAGAAGTTTTGGAAAGTAAATCTGTAAATGCATTGTTTCTAACAATTATACTGGATTTGTTGTTGTTGTTGGGCCTGTTTGGGAAAAACGTCAAAGGTTAGCGTTAGCGTTTTGAAAATGCTATCTACGGGCAACTTTTAGCGTTAGGATTTTCAAAGTTAATCAGTACAGTTAAAATTTTATCCAAAATACTAACGCTAATCGAATACACTATTTCCAAACAGACCCGTTGTTGTTGAGTAACACGCAAGTCTACATTTGGTGCATCTAATAGACATGCCCTATTCCTTCAAGAATCCCTTCAAGCTTGTTCACATTTGGTGCTCAGTTCTAAAAGACTATGCATCAGAGGTATGTCACAGGCAAATACTTCAACACAGGTATGGTGAAGCACATCATTTTGAAATGCTTAAACCAAAATCAACTCAAAAAAAAATCATTCTTGGCCAACTTACCTGAAATTCTGGTGCCTGAACACTTTAAAATGCAGTAAAAAAGAAGTGTTTTCCCCCCTAGAAAACTGCAAAAGAAGTAAATGTAGATCAGTAGTTATCATCCACACTTCCCCCATGCCAATAATCACATTCAGATTACAAAATGCAGCAAAACCCACCAGTAACATATCAATTGAGATTACTTGGGATGGGGTAAAACACCATTACTCAAAATATGCGTAGTAAAACGGATAAGAGACGTACCAAACCTCCCACGCTGCCACAATAATTGTTTGTCATCCATTGCAGTGAAATGAGGTCAAGGAACAAGCACTGGGTTGTTAAGCGGTGTTCTTTCATCAACCCCTCTTTTCTCACTCCCATCACCATTCATCAACACAAGCAACTAAACCTGATACCTTACTTCAAAACCAGTCTGTAAAACTTTATTTTATACGTACAAGAACCACTAATCAACATTACCAACATAAGGAATTTGAAAGGAAACAAAAAGAAAATATTTTCTCTCATTTTCCTCACCAAAATGGGATGAATTTGGTCTCCCTTTTAATACTATTTGCCTTCTCATTTTCTTTTCCTTTCTATCCAAACAAGAAAAACTCTTTTCCATCTCATTTTCTTTTCTTTTCCCTTTCAAATTCCTTTAATCTTCCATATATCAAGTCAATTGCATGATACATCAATTACAATATCAGCTTAAATCATACATAGAAGCACTGAAATGGAGAAAAGTTACTCATCTGGGATGATGGGATGAAACATTTCCAACGGCAACACTTTCAAACAATCAAATAAGTACAAAAGATCCAATCTTTACCCCGCCCATAAAGAAAATCAAGAAAATGAAACCCATAAAAAAAGAAAAAAGAAAGGGAAATTAATTCACTACTTCTTCTTTCCTTTCCCACCGGATTTCTTCTTAGGAGGAATCACAATTTCACCTTTCAGCACCGGGATTTCCATAAGATCAGACAAACCCGCGAACTTCTTGCGGAATTTCTCGACCTGGCCGGCGTCGGAGAGGAGATGGGCGCGGCTTCCGAGGTAAAATGGGTGGTTCCCCGACCAGACATCCACCACGTACTCCTTCTTGGTCCCGCCGGTCGTCATCACCTGCTCGCCATTGCAGTAAACCTTGGCATCCTCGTAGAATGTCGGGTGAATCTCCTTCTTCCTGCAAGTCCATCGGATCCGATTGGGTCTATCTCCCGGTCCAGTACGGGCCTGGATAAACAAATCAATAATTTCAAGAATCAAGAAACAAAATTTAAGATCCTTAGTGGGTTTTAAAGGAATTGCCTTCGTAAAAGAGGACGACGAAGGAAGGTGAAAGCTTCTCTGTAGGAAGGTATTGGAAAGAGTGAGCACCATTTTCGCTTTCCGGTCGAAGAAGATGAGACGGAGATTGTCACACACAATTTCTAAGCTATCTCTTATTGAAAGTTACATAAATGCCCTTGTTGAAAGATGGGCTGGCTATCTTGGAGCTTCACTTGGCCCGAATAGAATCTCCAGGGCCCTTTACTTAAAAGATCATATCATAATCTCAATTTAATTCTTAAACGATGTCATTTTGTGTTTGTTTTGTACAAAAAACTATTACAAATAATTAAATTCTAACACTTTTATTGCTAGGAATCAACGAGTTTGATATTTTCTCTTTGGACCAATTGAGCTACTCGTGCGAGCAGCCCTAATCTTTCATAGTTTCTTTTTGTTGCATCATTAAAATTAACATTTTTTAAAAGATATGAACTTTTTATTTGAGAGCAAACCTTTAAATTAAATAGACGCGGTAACAATAGAAAGGAATTAGTAACTCATAATTATGTCATCTCTTCTAAATAACTAGTATTTTGACCCGTGTCATACAGAGGGTCGAACAATTTTTTTTGTTCTTATTATTTTTCATCGTGACAAAATTTTTCAAATATCAAAAAACATAAAACATATAGAATTCGCTAATGAAAAGTCTACTATATATAATTAAAAATTAACATTTCAAAGTCTTATTTAAATTAGATTATTTTAAAAAATGTTGAGGCATATACTCCGTAATATTTTTTTGTGAAGTTATAAAGATTACCAAAGACATGTAAAACTAATAATTTCAACTTTATTTTTACTCTCACTTGTGAAATAATAATATAAATTTAACAATACGTGAATACAAATTTGGTAAAAAATAATATTATTAATGCCAATATTTGTCAATAACTTTTTTTATGATCATAAGTCATGACGAGACATAAGTAATTGAAAATTATATTCTTTAAAACTTCAAGAGTAATCTTGTATAGAATGATATACGAAATATAAGGCATTTATAATATGCGAAATGATATACGAAATATAAGTCATTTATAATGTACATGTAAATCTTCTCTAAGGCTTTATTTTCTAATACTACAATTGCGATGAAGATAATTTTTTCACAACTTTCAATGTTTAACCTTGTAATATTATACTCCGTACAATTCAAAGAGAATCTATATGGTACATCCGGTTTTACCAGAAAGTATATTCTAGTAATATTCATTTTAAAGTAAAGTAGTACTCATTCTCACACAAATAAAAACGTTCATTTTGAAATAACGAAGTACTCATTCTGAAATAATGTAGTACTGATTTTCACACATTTATACAATATAATTATAATATTAATTTACGAATAAATTAGTATTCATCAACAAGTAACACACTGTTCATTCCCTTCAAATTTAGAAATATAATTTTATAGTCTAATTAAACTTACATTACTCCAAATTACTCCAATCAACATCGTCATCTTCATCGCTGTCAGCAACAACAATAGTTGGACCTAGGGTTTATGAGTTTCTTCTAGATGAATAACGCCTGAATCGTCTCTCCTGTCCGCAACTAGGGTTGCCGCTATTCTGCGCAAATTTGCGACAATCTAGATCTTCCATCGTGTCACACTTAGGGTCCTTGTGGCAATCCATATCTTCTGCACGATTACTCTGTTTTGTTGATTCGCTTTAAGGCTGGTTGTACCCAAAATTGGGCACAACTTATTGTCGAATATAAATTGTGCAATTCAGATGATTGATCGATCTTCCTAGATAACATAATGGGTATAACATTTTTCAAATTGAAATTATTTTATGCTTTGAGATTTACAAATATTTGTTCTCATTTATAAACTCAATTATTATACAATCGTCATGGCAAAATATATGATCCCCGTATTGGTTTAGATTATTGAAAAAAATTGATTAATCTCTTCGTAATGATATGATTCTCTTCTCTCAAATTATTTATTTTTCAAAAAATATGATTTTCCTTTGCCCAGTGTTATTTAAAAAATTGTGATTTCATAATCATTCTTTACTGTATTAATTTTAAAAAATAGATTACCAATTTTATTATTCAAACAAATATGATTCTCTTACCCTGCCTCGCAACATTAATTTATATTAGTGAAATAAATATTATTCGTCTCTCGTGCATTAATATGATTATCCTCCCTCGTATCTTTATCTATACAATGGTGTGAGGAGAATTTCTACAGTGTTCCCGCCCAAAAAAACGGGCCGAATTAGTGGGCTTTTTTGCTGCATGTCAGTGGGCTGATATTTCTAGCCTGTTAAATTTTTAGCTTTGTTGCATTGTCATTTCTGACTGCCTCGGACAGTGTGGGCACGGCTGCCATCAAACCAAACACTACTTTTAATGTAAAATTTACTTTATGTCCAATTGAACATTAAATGTGGAGATCGTGAAATCTTTAAAGGACTTGGACAATTAATGCATTAGAGTGAAGTGTCTCATTAAACTTGCTATTTATACGTTAATATACTTCATGCCAGATTCACAACAAACAAAGCCAACTTCTCTTACATCCAAATTTCATAAACCCATTTCCAGTAAACCATAACCCGAAATGTGGAAAAAGCTTGACACAATTGATATCGCCCGAACAACATGGATGCTAAAGTTGCGAGCTATACGCGTCTAAAACGTTCCAACTTGGCAAAGGGGGGATTCCATGGAAGTCATCTTCCATGAAGAACACATAATTTTCTTTATCAAGTGTATTTTACATTATTTACATATTTACGCAATTAAATTCTAATTTAGTTTTCATTTTTTTTACAGGGAACGAGGATACATGTTCATCTTAAAAAACCAGAAAAGAAACGCTTTGAAAATCAAATCATGGAAGATGGCGTCTTTGGAGTTCTAGATGTTTTGATTCATGATAATTACCTTTCATGCAAAACAACTTCAAATTCCTAATGTTTGCACGGTTAATTGGGTTTGAGAGAAAGTTTGCATTTAATACATCTACTTTTCATTGGCTCCAGAAAAAGAGTAATCATATATATTGAGGTATATATTTAATTGCGCAATCTTAACACTCAAAATGTCTATATATATATATATATATATATATATATATATATATATATATATATATATATATATATATATATATATATATATATATATATATATATATATATAATATATATATATATATATATATATATATATATATATATATATATATATATATATATATATATATATATATATAGACACACACACGCTAGCAGAATGAGGTTTAATATGTGCAATTGAACCTGAATATGTACAAACAGGTTCAATGACTTTGTCATTATTTTAATCTACACTCCCATTTATTTGGAGTGAACAATAGATGTAAAATCATGACTTTTAAATGCAAAATGTCACGAATAAATTTTTGAAAACAAGGAAATATAATCCTTGATGCTGGAAATAAAACAAAACTGCCTATCGAAACCAATGTAAATATGATGTTAATAAATTATTGTAAATTATGAATTAAACAAGACATTATAAATATTTACAAGTAATAAATGAGAATTAGAATTTTGTCTTTAATAAAACATCAAAATTTAGGCTCGAAATTTAACGTACCAGTATTTAGAAATTAATCTTATTATGATCAAATAAATAAATATAATTACGAATGAACATGCCTTTAGAACAAGGCATGAAGGAGAAAATTCATATTCTCTTCCACCAATTTGCCGTAGTTTTAAAAGATGTTTAAACTTATAAAGCAAAAACTTATTATTAATCATTTACAAAAATTCACATGCATGGTTGTTTTAAATAGATCTAAAATATTCAAGGGTTCTGAAGTTTTAAAAAAGGGCTTTCAAATTTAGAAATCATTTAGAAATAAACGGATCCAACAAAATTCAAACCTTAATGATTGAGAGTATCAACTGAGGAAAAAATTGATATTAATGAACAATGAAAGATACCGGTGAAGACCGCGATGACAACCCGGCAATGACATCCTCTATCTCTCGGAGCCCCCCCTCTCTCTCTCTCTCACGACTCTATCACTCTCTCTCTACATCTAACATCTGGAAGTACTCTTTCTCTCTGAGTGTCTGTCTCTCTCTCCTTACTTCCATTGCTGGCGTTCTCAAAGAGACGAAAACGGAAGATCCAGAGACTTCAAACTGAGAGCGGCGTGTTTGTGTGGCCCAAACATGGCCACGGTTAGGGTAGGGATAGATATTTTAATAGTTATTGGGCTGAACAAACTGGGCTGCGTAGGTTTGGCTTTAATTGAAATGAGTAAATTGGGCTTCTCCTATCCTTAGGTGTAGGTTTTTAAATTTGGAAGAACACAAAAAATTTAAAAAATAATGGTCCATGGTTTTTATAGAAAATAAAATTTGTTATTACTAAAACAGCCTTTCTAAACCAATTAAAGGATTCGGATTTTAAATTGTTTTTACAAATAAAAATTTATTTTTAAGTTAGTTTATGTATTGCATAATTAAAACAGGAATTTGCAGTTGGTTGACCCCATGTTACATGTGCAAGACTATTCATGACTCATATTTTATGAAAGATTGTTGGAAATGATTTGTCGTACGTGGTCATCTTACATGCTTACAAATTGGTGACGTGGGATGGAGATTATTTTTTGTTTGCGATCATTGTGCGATTCCGACACCACCTATACCCACACCAACTTTACTACGACGATCTGAACGAGTTAAAATTCCAAACAAAAGGTATTTCAATGATCTTTATGTCCTTGATTAAGATTATCAATATTTTCGTAAGATATTTAATGTTGCCACTTTTGTATTGTATGATTCTCTAATGTTGGAAGAAATTAAAAACCTCTTTGTATGTAATCTATCCGACATGTATTTTGGAACAATGATAAGGATGTAACTATTTGTATGTCTATTATGATTATGACAAGAATTGGTTTTTGTTATGAAATTACAAATTCCGAACATTACATATATATCTTCTAAGCATCATTCTGTCTTAATACTATATTCTTTCTTATTCTTAGCTATTTAAGTGAAATATCATGGTTTTCAGTCATGGTCAGCTCTATGTTGCGATTTCATGTGTTACAAGTCACGAGGGGTTAAAGATCTTGATTTTCAAAAAAGACCTCTGGTCAACAAACAAAAATACGAATGTAGTTTATAAAGAAGTGTTCCAAAACTTATAACACTGCATATCAACTACAATCCTTACTGTACAATACCTTATTTTGGGCAATTATAATAAAATTTGTAATTTTTAAATTTTTGTAACATTTTTTTTATTCCAATCCATGAGTAAATTTAAGTTATTTTATTGCCCGTGCATCGCACGGGTACGAGTCTAGTTGTTTAAAAAATATGATTCTTCTCCCCCTGCATGATTCAAAAAATAAAAGAGTTGATTCAAAAAATAAAAGATTAGATTTACTATGATTAAAACCATTATAGTTAAAATACATTAAAAATCTAATGATTCCACTCGCCTGCATTAATTCAAAAGAATGAATATGAAAAACAATAGTGATCCAATGATTCAAATATAAATTTACAAAAACATTTCATTTTTTTTAGTTTTTTGAATGTAAAATAATATAAGCACATAAAATCATTCCCTTTTAATTTATTTGACTTAAATATTTGATCATTTAAAAAATTAGTTTATTTATTTTTTGTTTACTAATATTTTAATGTAGAGATTAACATATATTTTTATATTTTATTTACATTAACATTGAAAATAAATAAAAAACAAATTTCATTTAAGCTTGTCACAAACAAATATGAATTTTTTAGAGGCTAAGAAAGTATCCTTTTTAAAGATTAGTCTTAGTTTAAAAAATAAAAACAATAGATATAAAAAATGAAAAAATGAGAAATGTAACTAAAATGATACAAAAATAATAAATTAAATAAGGTAATCAATGGAAACTAACTAGAAATTGGAAAAGGTAAAATAAAAATATACGGGGGGTTTTTTATTTTAGGCATTATACAAAGCATTAACATATCACTTCTTATTTTTTTTAAAAAATTATCTACAATAATTCCAACTTTACTGGACGGCTTGTTCTTTTAAAAAATAAGTAGTAAATTAAGACTCCGTATAGTGTGTAAAATGTTAAACCCACGACTCCATATATATTTATTTTATTTCTTAACAGTTTCTGTTTAATTTCTATTGATTACATTATTTATTTTATTGATTTTGTATGGTTTTAGTTATTTTTCTCATTTTCATTATTTTTTATATCTATTTTTTTTCTAAGGTAAGAATAATCTTTAAAAAGAAAAAGAAATGGAGGTTGAAAGTAATTCAAAAAATTTAAATAAAAATTTCAAAAAAAATTAAAAAACAAAAAATCATAAAAAATAATCCAACTTTCATTTTGTTGCCTAAAACGGGCATTTCCATTATCCCTCCGTTAGAAACTTAACGGCGACCCAAAACTGGCAAATTTCAGTAAAGTTGGGATTATTATGCATCACAGTGAAATGTGAGATTATTTTTGAAAGACCGAGTAAAGTTGAGATTATTTTATGTAATTTTTCCATAATTTTATTTTAAATAAAGTGAAGAAAATTAAAACTAGAAAAATATTGTATTTTGTAATAAAAGAGATGATCTCTATTCCATAATTAAATTTCACTCATTACTATTGAAATTATAATGAATGTTAGTGTAAATACAATATGTCATGGTGACACATTTTTTTAATCAATTATATCTAATTGGGTTGTTGTTGTTGTATATCATAATAAGCAACTCTGTTGTATAATGTAATTAAAAATATCTGAAGCTTCAATCTTGTCCTCACTAGATGTGTATTTATTAGTTTTTCTAAAAAATTTAAGTAAGTGTTCCCCGACTTTAGCACACCGGTTTTGGTGGTTTCCCGCCAGGTTAAAAAATGTAATTAAAAATATCATATCACAATAGATAATTAAAAATAATATATTTAAAATCAACTTCACTTAAGCCTATCATAAACAAATATGAATTTTGAAGGTTAAAAAGGTTAAAAAGTTATTTGTCACTATTTATAAAATCAATTTTAATCACTCTCATTACCTATTTTTTCAATACTCATTTGACAAAATAATACTTAATCATGTCACCTCTTGTTTTATAGAATTTTGATTATATTTTTTAATATAAAAATTTTATTTTTAAATTTCACAACAATTTTTTATATAAAACATAATAAAAATAATTTCAGTTGTAAATTATAACCGATCGATAATTATATGTTGTTTGGTTGAGTAGAAATTGGGAAGAAAGAAAATGAAAAAAGAGAAAATGTTTTCTTTTGGTTGGTTAGACGAGAAAATGTGGGAGAAAAAAAAAAGAGTAAAAAAGAGCCTTGAAGTTTTCTCTCGGAGAAAACCGGACAAGCCAATTTACTATTTTGCCCTCTTTATTTATAATTGTTTCACATCCATTATTATAGAGTAAGGGTAAATATGTCTTTTTTGTTTTATTACATGTTCCTTTATATTCTCATTTTTCTCTCCACTTTCTATCCATCCAAACGGTAATTATTTTCTTTTATTTTCTCTCTAAGGCCTCGTTTGGTACACAGAATTCAAACTATGGAATTGAAATTGAAGACTTCAATTCCAATTCTAGCGTTTGGTAGCACAAAAATTATGTGGATTTAGAATTGATAGTGTAAAAAATGAATTGAATTGGTAGAATTCAATTCTATAGAATTCAATCTTATGGAATTTCAATTCCAATTCCGTCAATTCCGTATACCAAACGGACCCTAAATTCTTTCTTCATATCTTCTCTCCTTTCAGATTCTTTCTTCTCCCTATCCAAACAAGCCCTTAAATTGGGATGGAGGAAGGGGAAATAAGAGAGAAGAGACACTACACCGCAATGTTTTGAACTGTTGGTCATCTGGTGGACCAATGACTTGTACACGTGGCAAGCGCTTTACCGGACGCATATGGTCGCCCACGTGACGGGCTCATGGACCTAAACATACTGAGAAGAATCATTCTACTCTAGATTCTTCTCTCGTCAAGTCTCTAAATATTTGTCACATTTTTATTACTGAAATAAAATATTAAATTTTTCTATTTCATTTTATTAAATATTGGTATAGAAATAAAAAATAAATTTTACATATCAAAAAACTACATGAAAAGTTCTTCGAAATAAGAGGTGTCAAAAATATTTTATTTTATCAAATAACCAATGAAAACGTAGAAATAAACAAAAGTTCCCGCGACTGCTGAAAAAGTAAATGTGGCAAATATTTTGTGACGGAGGGAGTAGTTTTTTTATTTTTACCATGTTGATGTTAATTTGAAGGTTGAAAGTATAATTTTACAATAATCATATATCTTTCTTGTCATACACGATTTCAGAAATCCTTGTTGATGCGTCGTTTGAAAATCACAGCCACTTTTTACTACAATTATGATTTTTCGCCATAATCCAAATCCACAATCAAAGATAATATTATTGTGTTGTCTGTCTAACCGACATTAGAATACGCTATTGGTACGGTTAATGTCTAACTATACTTTTAGCTCTGAAATTAACACCAATATGAAAAAAAAGGTTATTTGTGAAAAGATATCCATAAATGAAGGATTACAGGAATAATGTTTGATAATAGCTGACTAAAGATAGGGAAAAACACATGTTATAAAACCAATTGTGGAATTTATGCTAAAAATTTTGCAAAATAAAAATTAATATGATTGGAATATTATTTTATTAAATAGATTAAAATATACTGTACTTGTATAAATAAACAAAACTAGGAATATTTGTGTTTGGGATGGAAAAGAAGTTAAAAACTCTAAGGGGCTGTTTGTTTCAGCCTCTTAATGGTTCAGATGTCTGAATGATTCAGCACTTAATAATTCAGACTGTTTGTTTCAGCCTCTTAATGGTTCAGATGTCTGAATGGTTAAGAGATTTGCCTCTGAATGGTTAAGTATTATACAGAGTCTGAATGGTTAAGAGCTGTTATCTGAATTGATCAGACATTTGCCTCTTAATAGTTAAGCAATATACTAGCTCTTAATGGTTCAGACCTCTTACTGGTTCAGCACTTAATGATTCAGACCTCTTACTGGTTCAGCACTTACCCATTCAGAAGTTGCCAAACAGCCCCTAACACTATGTTTGGTTCAAGGAAATAGGAAGGAAAAGAAAAGAAAACGGTTTTCCCTCAAATTCCTTACCAAAATGGGAGGAATTTAGTTTTATTTCATCTTAGTACATTTTGCCATCTCATTTTCTTTTCCTTCCACTTTTCTTTTCTTTTCCTCTCTAGCCAACCAAAAAAAATGTTTTCCTTCACATCTTCTTTTTCTTTCCCTGTGAAATTCCATAAACCAAACATAGTGTAAAAGATCAAGAAGAGTGTGATAAAAAAAAGATTGGGAAGAGCAAAATGAGAATTTAAAAATGGGAAATACGATTACGGAGTTCTCCGTAAGAAGAATTAACCAGTGCCATCTCCAAATTCCGAGATTCACAGCGACCTGTTCACCAAAAGGAGAGCAGGGTACTAACTAAAAGCTCAGATCTTTGTGTTCATTGCTACTTGAAATTGCCAAAAATTATCTTCTGAATTCCCTTTTTACCTTTTATTTTTCGATCCACCTTTTCCCTTTTCTCCTCGTGGCCACTCCTACTGGAAAACCCAAGAACTAATCATCAAACACCCTTTGTCTGGGTCTGGTGTGTCTTTTGCAAGTCATAACAACCTCCACTAGCTCTGTCAAATTCACAATAAATCTTGGGGGGTTTTTCCAGCTTTCTTGACACTTATGCTCGTTCTTGATTTGGTAAAGTATATATAGTTGCTTGAAACTGTGGGAAGTTGTGCTTTTATACTGTGGATATAGCTATGGATGCCCTGTGTGCTTCTTCTATGAATGTCAATGTTCACCAAGGGTCAATGCCCAAGAAGTTTGGGTATGGGTACAGTGGATTCTGGGGTGAGAAGACAAGGGGATGCCTTAAAAACAGAGGCATTAGGGTTAGTGAGACTGAGAGCCGCGGGAGAAGAAGGGCTAAGAAGGGAAACCTTGGGGTTACCTATTCTGTCCTGACACATGACATTAACAAGCAGCTTTTGGTATGCAGATTCACACATTGATCAAATGATGTTTTTTTTCTTGTTCATGTAAAAGTTTAGGTTTCGGATCTATCTATCTGATTCATGTGTTTGTATTTGTTTCAGTCATTTGATACAGATTTTATTGAAGATCATCCTGACGCTGACCCAAGAAATGTAGCCTCCATCATCCTGGGTGGCGGTGCTGGGACCCGTCTCTTTCCACTCACAAGAAACCGCTCTAAACCCGCTGTAAGACTTGTCCTAGTGGGTTTGAGTATTTATATGCATTGGGGTTCTTTTGACACGATACTATGACACCTACACAATTTGCCAGTCCTATGATGCCCCGTTCGACCCAAAGTGGTTCCTATCCCATAAACCCACCTAACCCCTTGTTTTGCCTATACGCTACACTGAGCACTGTAGCATCTAGCATATCGGAAATACAAAAGCGGGCTGGGGTTAGTGGGATAGAAACCACTTTGGTGTCGAACAGAGCACCGACCTCATTTATATGATACAAAGTACTTTAAAGTGATATCATGAGTGGTATTTGAAAAATATTGAACAGTGTTGTGTTAGTTATTTGATGTTTAACTTGTTAGGAGTTCATTGTGAGTTATGATGATTCCATAATCTCTCAAATCTGCTTTGTTTTGCCTCAAATTACACCTTTCATCTACATATTTCCCGTGCTATTTTTGCAATGTTTTGTTGATAATGGCTCATTTTCATGTAAAGAATGTTCACTTCCTTTCCCGTGTTCATGTTTTTGACTACAAAAGATGCCATGAAGGTTTCTCATTTTCTTTTAAAAGGATGCTCATTTGCACATACGAAGTGTTGTTTTGCAGGTGCCAATGGGTGGTTGCTACAGGCTGATTGATGTACCAATGAGCAACTGTATCAACAGTGGAATCAGCAAAATATTCATACTAACTCAGTTCAATTCCTTCTCTCTCAATCGCCACATCGCTCGCACCTATAGCATTGGAAATGGAGTGAATTTTGGGGATGGATTTGTGGAGGTATGGATGGTCTTGTGCTTTATTGTAAATAATTATTACCTTGAAAATCTAAATCTGCTTGGACCCTAATTTTTGTGGGATTTTACTGGGTTTTTTGTGGAGATCTATACCTGCTTTACTGGGTTGTTGAATATATGTTGATGCAGGTTCTAGCTGCCACCCAAACACCGGGAGAAGCAGGAAAGAGGTGGTTTCAAGGTACTGCTGATGCAGTACGGCAATTCATATGGGTACTTGAGGATTCCAGGACCAAGAATGTGGAGCATATATTGATCTTGTCGGGTGACCATCTTTACCGAATGGACTATATGGACTTTGTTCGGGTACTGGTTCACCGATTCACATGGCAAATTGCACCCACTTTTCTTGATTTGTCTATGTGTTTTATTACCACACACTTTCTTCACGATGCAATTCGTACATGCAGAAGCATGTTGACACTGGTGCTGATATTACGGTTTCTTGTGTGCCCATGGACGACAGGTATGTGATTGAAGTTCGTAGTTTAGTTTTGCTGATTGTTACACAACTAATTTAATAATGATATATCATTCATTTCCATATGGATGGAGTTAATGTTTAGTTTTAATATCTTAGTTTCATCATTTCTTTTTCTCTCATGCAGCCGGGCTTCAGATTATGGATTGATGAAAATTGATGAAAGCGGGTGCATTGTACAATTTGCTGAAAAACTAAAAGGGCCTGCCCTGCAAACAATGGTAGACAACCTAGTTTTAAGCAAAAGGGCTATTGTAAATCATTCTAAAGTTTCTCAAAAATGTTACATATAGACTTAGTCTTTATGTAATAAACAAAAATAAAATGAAATGGGTGGAATCAAATATGTAAAAGAAGTCGATTGATTTTTATTCTATCTTTTATTTTCCCTCTGTTTTCTTCCCTTGTTTTTTACATGGTCCAAACGCTAAGCATCATAATTTCTAATTATGTTTTCTATGGCAGAGAATTGACACATCTCTTCTAGGACTTTCTGATCAAGAAGCTAAGAAATACCCTTATATTGCGTCCATGGGTGTGTACGTTTTCAAAACTGAGGTTCTGCTAGATCTTCTAATGTCAAAACACCCTTCATGCAATGATTTTGGCTCAGAAATCATCCCAGCTGCTGTCAAAGACCGTAATGTCCGGGTAAGAGTTGATATCAACTTAGTGCTTGTTTGGCAACACCTTTAGCGTTTTGAAAAAGGCCAACTAATGGCAACGTTTAAATTTAGCATTTTCAAAGTTAATCAGCAGCATTAAAAAAATTGTCCAAAATGGTTATGCTAATTGAAAACGTTGTTCCCAAACAAGACCTTAACCCACAATGCATCTTTAGCTTCTGATAGAGCTACATACCTTACATTTACTAATTTAGTTGCTTCGTTTTGTTTTATTCTCAGGCGTATTTGTTTAGCGATTACTGGGAGGACATCGGAACAGTGAAGTCCTTTTTTGATGCAAACTTAGCCCTCACCGAGCAGGTTAGATTAGACTTTTCGATTTTCCCTATATTCTCTGCTCCATTATTTTGGAATTTTATTGCATTTTGTCATCTTTGCAGTCTCCTAAGTTTGACTTCAATGACCCAAAGTCTCCTTTCTACACCTCGCCGAGATTCTTACCTCCTACTAAGGCTGATAAGTGCAAGGTACGCCCTTTACTCCTCTTATCTTAGCTGCGATTTGTGGGACTGTCTTAGGGCAGCCCCTACAAAAAAATTCCTAGATTATACTCCGTATTAAAGAAAATCTATTGTTTGCTGCAAGTGTGCTATAGTTGTCAGCGTTCACATATTCTAGCAACAAATTTTCATTAAATAAAGTTGATTAGCAAATAGTAACTCATATCTTAGAATAATGGAGAATTAAGTAGGGGTAAACTTGGAGTATTCTCAGATGGTTGATTCAATAATCTACTAATTCCTATGGTTTTCTGTTCTTGGGGCTCAGATGGTCGATGCAATAATCTCACACGGTTGCTTCTTGAGGGAGTGCAGTCTCAAACACTCTATAGTAGGCGTGCGTTCACGATTAGATTATGGTGTTGAGCTTGAGGTACGTTTTCATAACATCACGCCATTATGACTTTCTACCTACATTAAGAATCAAATGAATGTGGATGTAACGTGTGTCTACATTCATTGTTTCAGGATACAATGATGATGGGCGCAGACTACTATCAAACAGAAGCAGAGATTGCTTCTCTACTAGCTGATGGGAAGGTTCCCATTGGAATAGGGGCAAACACCAAAATCAGGTGGGTACTCTGCACCAGAAGAGCCTGTTAATCTGTTATGCGTAAATTTTTCATAATTCATTTTCTGTTCAGAAATTGCATCATTGACAAGAACGCCAGGATTGGAAGAGACGTGGTCATTGCAAACCAGGATGTAAGTATATATATTTACGGAGTACGTATTATTTACCCCAGTAAAAACTTCGGGTACGAAAAAGGAAGTTCACACGGCATCTTGGTTGGTCAATTGTAGGGAATTGATGAAGCCGACCGGGTGGATGAGGGTTTCTACATCAGGTCCGGGATCACCATTGTTCTTAAGAACGCCACCATCAAGGACGGAACGGTCATATGATAAACCTTTTCTTCTTCGTTCTTCTTCCTCCGCAAACTAAAACCAAGTGTTGTTGAGATGTCATTCAAAATAAGCAATTTGTAGACCATGTATAAGTTAAATCATTTTGAGTTTCTGGTTTTTTAGTCATGTCTGGTGTAAATATTTCACAAACAAAAACTAGAATAAACCATGGCATTTTGTTCACTTTACCATTTAGAGTATATATAAAACCTTTTTCTTTGGACTTCAGCATGAACTTTTGGTTGAATTAGTCGGCCAGAGAAGAAAGTTAGGAATAAGAAGAGAGAACATGTAAGGAGGATTTTAGGAAAATTCTTTGATAGTTTCATTAAGATACATGTTTGATAAGCATTTGAATTTATCTGATAACTCTATCCGGTTCGACTCTCATTTTTACGATCTGGGAAAGAACCGTAGAAAACCCAGAACGAAACTTATTAGTAGTACACACGACGCTTTTAACTAAAATGCGTTATGACCGCCATAACCCATGGCAACCCATGCCATTCACTTCATCATCTAAAGAGTGCCCATCACGCTCGATTGATGTTTGATGACCTCGGCTGTCGAGGGGCTCTGGTTTAAGATGACATGATACCCGTCATAGAAGGCATCCATGCCTTCTATCGACAGTTGCCAGAATAACCCACCGGCAGCCGCGCCCCCTACCCTCGTGGAGTTGGAAATGGCCAAGTAAACGGTGGTAAATACTTTGTCCCTCTTTTCGACGGTGAATCCTGCATCTTTACTGCTCTTCCCAAACTCTGCTACAAGTATAGGCTTCTTGATAATCTCGTTTGCGTCCTCAAAGTGGCTGTCCATCCATGTCTTCAGAAACGAGAGTTGTTCTTCCTCACTCGTCTTGTTACCTAACCTTTAGTCCGGGTAAAATAACAAAAATTATGTTCATCGCTTTGACGGGGCACAGAGATTGAGAAAAAAAGAAGATACCATGCGTCGGGATATGCGTGAACAGTTGCGAAATCGATTCCCGGGATCTGATTATTTCGAATGAAGTCTGTCCCGAATTGATGAAATCCGTCGTTGGATCCCAGATTTTTCTTGGGGTTTTGCTGGCCATAAAAGCCTTCAAGTCCAATTTCCAGAAGATGGTTCTTATCAATGGTTTTGGTGAAGTTAGCCATTTCTTCAATCCATTTCTGCAAATTTGTTGAGTGCATGCACATTACATTCACAGTAATTATGTCACCTCAAAGTTGAATCTCATGTGTTGTTAGGAAGTGAAAATAAACAGTAATTATGAAACAATAGTTTTGAACAGTCTGATTTCAAAATATATATAAAAAAATATGATTAAATAAGAGAAATAAAAAAACATACTTGGAGAGTGTTTCCTGATAAATCTGATTTACATCTGGGTTCATTAATGAGCTCCCAAGCCATAATTGTTGGGTCATCCTTGTACATCACCCCACTTATGCTGTTGTTCCTCGTAAGAATAGCCTATTCAACCAAAAAAAAATTATAAATAATTCTTGAAATTCAACCAAAAAAAATAATAAAATAAAAGACTAATAAATTGCAATTTTTTTTTCTTTGAGAGTAATAATAATAATATGGTAACCTGAACATGATTCTTGAAGTGTTCTTTGACTTTATAATCACTGAAGAAAAGCTCGGCGCTCAAATTCTTTTCACCACCATGTACCCATTCCACGTACTGTTCCATTCCCCCATAGTCCTTCCAATTGTCCGCCAAGCTTAAAATGACCTTCATACCCTTCTCCCCGGCAGCCGAAACGACATAATCCAGCGCCTTCATCGTCGCATTACCAAATAATTAAATAAATAAAAAGTCGTAACACGAAATGGTAAAAATCAAAGCAGACAGTTTAAAAAAAAGGAAAAGAAGGTAACATTAAACGACCAACGAACCTCTAACATGGTCCGATTGTAATGCCCTGGTTCGATCTGGAGCGGGGGGTGGTTCTTCCCCCCTTCCCCGAAAGCCAGAGTCCTTAACACGTTGAGACCGTGGTTCCTCGCCTGGTCAAAAACGGCGCCGACTTTGGATCTCTGGGAAGGCTCAGCCGCGGCAAACAACGGCCAGTAAGCTTTGAAACCATTAACTTTAAACGGGATTCCGTTCAACATCAACTGCGTGCCGTTGATCCTCACCATTCCAGTATGGTTATTATGCCCTTTGATCGTTTTCACACTCAAAGCTAAGACCACAAGAAGAAATAATAATGGTATTACAGACACTCCCCAGTACTGTTTCCTCATCTCTCTCTTTTTTTTACTTCGTATAATAATGATAATTGCTATTTACTCTGTATATTATCAATCTTCTTCTTCTTCTTTAAAGAGTTCAATAAATGGGAGACTTGTTGGAGTATAGTAAATTAATTTGCTCCCCCCCCCATCTTTTTATATTGTCCTATTAAGATGGTGTTTGGGAGTGATTAGCTTAGGATAAAGTGATTTCTACAAAAGCTGAAAGCAAAAACACCTCATACCTGCTTCTTCGAAACGGTGTTCCATGTACAAAATAATGTTGGTGAAAAACAGAAGCTGACATGCCAAACAGAGTAAAATCACTTCCACTCAAAGCAGAAGCTAAATTGTTAAAAGTAGCGCACTGCCAAACACCCTCTAAGAGATGTGACTGAATTTGTTTTTTGATTAATCTATGTTATTTTAAAAAGTAATTAACAAAAATAAGTAAAGAAAATTGAAAAAATTTGACCGATGAATAGTGAACCAGGATAAAAGACGATTAGTTTGGGGTGGAAGAACAATATGAGTAATAATCTCCCTACTACTCTCCCGTTTCGAAAAACATTTCTATTCTAATTTTGTAAGCATTCCACAAAAATGTTTCTTCCTTACCTGAAATGTATAAAATATATTTAAAATAATTTTTATCGCAATAAAAGAGAAATGAGGGGCATTAACGAAGATTTTAGGTAGGGGTAAAAATATTTTGTAGAATACGTAAAAGAATTAGAATGAAACTATTTTTTGAAACAAAGAGAGTATAGTAGCCGGTAATAATAACCAGCTGTCTTGGCTTAATTAGCGGCGTTGGAACCAATTTCAACTTTAAATTTTTTGAGAATATTGTCTGGCCAATAATAATCCAAGCCCTCCACAAGTCACGATTGCAATCTCTCCATATTTATTTTTTTTTTGTAAAAGTAAAGCTGGGATGCACATTTTCTTTTGTAAGAAATCATACTTTAATTTTAGTGTAAGTTTGAAATACAGTTTGGAGGTGAATCAATTCACTCTCCCAAACTCTACAAAAAAATGAAATGTCTGTGCTAATGCATGTGCGGTCTCATCAGTGCCTTCTTCACCACCATTACTTCCGCCTCTCGATCTCCAAAACTCCCAAGAACGAACAATCACATTTTTTTTGCCGCAACAGAGACACCGTGACGGGTACGGGCTAAAAAGCCAAACCCCATCACGCCATTATCAACAAGGCCAACCGAAACGTCAACATTCACACAATTTAGAATAAAAAAGTCGTTAGTAGTTGGGGACAAAATATTTATTTCACACATACGGATCGACCACCGGAGTATTGTTTTAATTCTTTTAACAACTTTTGTTCAAAAAGACATACTCCCTCCGTCCCAGAAAACCTTTCCCCTTTCTTTTTTCATCCGTCCCAAAAAACATTTCTCATTTCTATTAAAAAGTCTCTTTTATCCATTACTTTTTCATACCCTACATATCACATCATACCTTTTTACTAATAATCTATTCATCAAATCATACTTTTACCCATCACATCAAAGGACATTTTTGGAAATTCAATACCAAAATACACTCCCCTTAGATCTCTTTCTAAAACCAAAACTTCCATGTTTTCCGGGAAGGAGGGAGTATAAAAGAAAAAAGAAACGTAGACTAACTAAAAAGACAAGGTGGACTGGTGGAGCTATCCATAGCCTCGAGAAATTTTATCAAAGTTTAATGAATAAATAATGCCGTAAATATTACTTCTTCTCCCTCATTACTTTTGTGTGTAGTATCTCACAAGTTTTAATTTTTCAAATTAATAATTAATTAACAAATTAATTAGTGATGTAAATATGTCAAACACCATCACCCAATTTTTTTTTTAAAATTGTGTTTTCACATGCAGGGCTCAAAGCAACACCACACACTTAAAGGGACTTATTACTTTCTCTGTTTCATAAAACGGTTCCTATTTTGACTTTTAAGAAAAATAAGGAGTGTATATTTGTGGTTGACTTTTCAGTTTTGCTCTTGATGTGATAGATAAATTATTAGTGAAAAGTATGATGTGATAAATAGGGTAAGAAAAAGTAGAGGTAAAGTGATTTTTAAATACTCGTAGAAAGTAAAAGTGTTTTAGAGAAAACAAAAAAAGAAAGAGAAGATGTTTTAAGAAACGGAGGGAGTAAGGATCACCGATAGCCGTGGCAGGATGACTATGGCTCGCGGTGCATGAAAGAGGGGGGGATGATACGACATAGGTGCGGTTGCTAATTGGGGATGATGGGTAAAAGTTAGATGTGATGGATAGATTATTAGAGAAAAAGTATGATGTGATAGGTAGGGTATGAAAAGTAAGGGTAAAAGTGATTTTTAATAGAAAGTGGAAGTGTTTTGTTGGAAGTGAAAAAAATGAAAGAGGAAGTGTTTTTTAGAACGGAGAGTACAAATTTTTTTCTTATATATTTGAAATTATAAAACTTTCCCGAATTCTATATATATAGATTGAATTAAAATAATCTATGAATTCCACATAATGTCAAAATCAATAGATTATACAAAATCTGTCATAATCATTTAAAATTCCAAATGAATACACCGAGTAAAATTGTGCTATTGTGATATCATAGTGTTTAAAACGAGGAATTCATATGTAGTTTATATGTTTCACAAACAAAAACTATAACAGACCATAAAATGTTTGTGGTTAGGAGTACAAAACCTTCTCCTCCAAAAAAGAGAGATTTTATACTCTAACATTCACTCCTTCATGGATCATCTTAGCTTCTTCAATTGCCATTGTTGTTTTCCATTCCTAGCTCCTCTTCCATCTTCTTCACCCTGGCATGCATTTCACTAAGTTGGCCCATGAGGTCTGACTGTCGTCGGATGACCTTGGCCGTCGTGGCGCTCTCGCTCAAGATGACCTCGTATCCGTCGTTGAACGAGCGCATGCCCTCCGTAAACAGCTGCCAGAACAACCCGCCGGACGCCGCCCCGCCGCCCTTCGCCGAGCCGGAAATGGCCGAGTAAACGGTGGCAAATAACACGTCCCTCTTGTGGACGCTGAACCCGGGGTCCGAACTGTTCATCCCGAACTCTGCTACGACCACGGGCTTCTTGAGGATCTTCTGTGCATCATAAATGTGGGTGTTGATCCAATTTCTCATGAATAACAGTTGAGCTGCATCGTCTCTTCCACTCAACCTTCATGTTAACAAAAAAAGTAATTTGAAAGGTTATTTCGAAAAGAAATGTTTGCAATCAAAATAGGAGCTATACATTTTTATCTACAAATAGGACAGTGTGACGATAATATAGCAGTACATGATGATGGTTGTGGTCGAGAAAATGTTTTTATATTCTAACAATGGCAGTGCGAAAATGGTAGTGTGGTAGTGGATTACCGGTTGAACCGGTGACCGTCAGCCCTCGGCAACTTGACCAAGACGGCGCTACGGTGGCCGGGCTTTCACAAGTTAAAATAAGAACCGTTTTAGTACTACTTTCTCCCGTATTCGAGTTCGTGTTTACCATGAATCGGGATAAGCGTGAACGGTTGCGAAATCGATATGGGGGATTTGATTGTTAGAAATGAAGTCAGTCCCGTACTGAAATGCTAATCCTTGATTTCTTGCGTCATTTGCCTTGCCATAAAAGCCTTCGAGTCCAATTTCCAGAAGGTGTTTGTTAATTCTTGAAATTATATTGCAAACGAGTCTAGTTATAAGACAAAAAATGGCAATTTAAGTCTTTTATTTCTACGTTAATCTCATTCTTTGTGACATTATATTCTTTACTATGACATTTTTTGATAACAAATTAAATTAATTTTAAATAAATAAATGTTACAAAAAATTGATATATCAAAATACATCTTATAAAAAGTCTAATAATTATATTAAACTTATGTTATAACAAAAATAAACATTTTTCAAAATTGTGGATAAAGAATGTAACTACTCCTCCCTCCCAAAAAGGATTCAACACTTCACAATTCAAAAATCATGAAAACTTTTATTTGTCTGTGCGTTTTAATTGATTATTTGATAAAATTAAATATTATTGTCATCTCTTGTTTTGTGAACATTAGTTTTTAAATATGCAAATTTTATTTTTTATTTTTTTACCAAAAGAAAAATGGAATATTAAAAAAAAATACTCCATCCGTTTGGAAAAACACTTCCTATTTCGTTTTTTTTGCTTTCATTAAAACACTTCTTTTTTTTATTAAAATGGTTAATATATCCAAATAAAGTCATTCCAATATACTTCATCCATTTTGTATTGATATAATAAGTGATTTAAGTGATTTGTCACTCTTTTTTCTATTCAGCGCTAATGATTTAATTGAAAAGTCAAACTACAAAATTAAATTCTGCAAAAGTTAAAACAGAAACTATTTTGTTGAACAGAGGGAGTATTTAGGACAATCTAATATGGAGTAATAAATTTTGGAGCAACATTATTATGTTGGCCCCGTTTGGCATCAGCATTAGAGATTAGCGTTAGCGTTTTGAAAAAGTTAGTTATTCAACAGTAGCCTTTATCGATAGCGTTTTCAATATTAATCTACACCATTAAAATTTTATCGAAAGCGTTAACGCTAATCTCTAACGCTGTTCCCAAACAAGGGCGTAGTAGGTATGAATAGAATGCAAACCTTGACATGATTCATGTAATATTGTTTGACTTGGGGATCGGTGAAGAATAGATCGGGTGGGGAATTGGTGTGGGGATGTACCCAGTTCACATATTGTTGCTTTCCTCCGAAATCGGGGTAATTGTTTACCAAGCTTAATATCAGCTTTATGCCGTACTTCCTAGCCTCACTTATCACAAAATCCAACCCCTTCATTTCAATAATAATAATAATTATAATCACAACAACAACAATAACAATAATATCTGCCGTTTATACATATTCAATCTACACTTTGGTTCGAACATGTGAGCTCCCGTTTGGGAGAGCTACACTTATATGTAGTTCGACTACAGGTAGAGGTGGCAATCAATCCTATCGGTTCAAGTTTGGAATAATTTAGTTCGGGTATCTTTTGAATATATATTATTATCGGTTCGGTTCAAATCGGTTCAGTTTATCTTACAAGTTTGGACTACGAATTAGGGAAAAAAAGTATATTTAGTTATGATATAAATTTAATATTATTGGATTGATTTTAACATGCAGTTTTGATATACTCCCTCCGTCCCTTAAACTCCTTCCCCTTTGTTTTTTTTCTTGTCCCACAAACTTCTTCACTTATCTATTAAAAAATCACTTTACCCCTACTAATTCTTACCTTACCTATCACATCATATTTTTTTACTAATAATCTATCCATCACATCCTACTTTTACCATCACATCAAAGGCAGTTTTGGAAAGTCAACACAAAAATATCCCTTCCTTAATTTCCCATAAAGTCAATAAGAGAAACCCTTTCAGGGACGGAGGGAGTATTAAATTTTTATTCCCTCCGTCCTAAAACTATCTTCCTAGTTACTATTCACACGGTCAAACTATCCCTCCTTTCCCTTTTGTTTTTTCTAATTCCCTAAAACACTCTCACTTTTTATTAAAAAACCACTTTTACCCATACTTTTTCATACCCAATCTATCACATCATACCTTTTCATTAATAACCAAACTATCACGTCTTACTTTACCCATCACATCAGGGGTAAAATTGGAAAGTTAATCAAAAATACGCTTTCCTTATTATACGTGGATGATCGTCACATTTTGTGTTCAATAAAATATATATTCTTACGATGCAAAGAAGATTTATTTCATTTTAAGAGTGCTTATTTGATGCATACCATTTTTTAATGCATTCTCACATAAAAAAACCTTTTTTTGTTTAAAATAATAAATCCTTATTTAAGTAGTAAAGAAAAACTTATTTTGCTCATATGTAGGCCACCTTATTTTAATAATAGTCAACATTTAATTTTTTTAATAATTTTGTGTTTGATGATTTTATTAAATTTTCTGAGGAAAAAAATGAAGTACAAGAAAAACATGATTTTATAGAAAAAATGAGTTCAATTATTTTCTCTAAAGCAAGAGTTTTCATGCCAATTATGTATACATATACCCAAAAAAAGATATATATATAAATATATGTTTTCAGATTACAACAATACGAACTCATATTATATGGATAATATGAAATAATTAAAACTAAATATGAAAAAATATAAATACTTTTAAAAAAATATAATATTTTTCATTTAATTTAAATAGGTATGGATATATTAAGTTCAGTTTCATTTATGTTCGGATCATTTCGGTTATACATCGGATCTTCACTTTTTGGATCATTTCGGTTACAGTTTTGGATCATTCAGTTCTACTAATTGATTCCGGTTCTGTTTAGTCAGGTCTAACTACAAGGTCTTCGACATTTTTATTTAATTTAAGTCAAATTATATTTAACTAGACATAGCCAAAGACCTTGTGGTCAAATGTCCCTAGGGCAACTCTTCCAAATGAAAGGTCCGTGATTCAATCTTTTTGATGCAACAACCCTCGGTGCTTCAATACATTTGATAAGAAAATATTTGCGAACATATACTACAATTGTAATACTGAAGTATAGAGTTATATATAGTACCCCTTCCGTTCCACAAAACTCTTCCTCTTTCGTTTTTTTGCTTTCCACAAAACACTTCCACTTTTTATTAAAAAACCACTTTTACCCCTACTTTTTCATACCTTACCTATCACATCATATTTTTTCACTAATAAGCAAACTAGCACATCTTACTTTTTCTCATCACATCAGGGGCAAAATTGGAAAGTCAACCAAAATTACACTTTCCTTATTTTTCCCCAAAGTCAAAATCGGAAGAGTTTTGTGGAATGGAAGAAAGTATTTGAGTTTCATGATCGACAAACCTGAAACGTCTTTTCATTGTAAACACCAGGTGAGGACTGCAATGGAAAATCTCCACCATCACTGAAAGCCAAAGCCCTAGCCACAGTGAGGCCATGGCTTCTGGCCTCTTCAAACACAGCACTCACTTTCGAAGGCTCCTCATAGGCCGCCATTACCATTAACCAGTAAGCATTGAAACCGTTCCAGTAAAATGGGCTCCCATTATCCAACACCATCTGGGTCCCATTGACCCTCACCATCCCGCCATCTCCTCCTTCGTTTTTACCATTATACCCTTTGCTCCCTCCCACCCCCAACCCTAATAATATTAATACCACAAGAAAGCACTGTTTCATCTTCTCTAATCCCATTTTAATTTTTATCAGAACTATACTTAATCTTCTCCTTCTTAACAAGGGGAAGTTATCGTTTAATTTCTTTAAATAAGAAAATTATTTAATGCTCCCCCCCCCTCTTTTAGTTGTAGGTAATTATGAGAGAGAGATAATTAATTATTACCCGTGATGATTTTCTACATTTACTAACTTTTTTGAAATAAAGTCGCACCGCGTGAAAATTCAAAAAGAATTTTTTTTATATTCCATTCCCACTCTTTTCTTGCAAAAAAAAAAAAAGAGATTCAGAGAACGAAATTCAGAAAAAGTCATGGCTTGGTTAGTATTTGTGGACAAAATATTAGTTTCACACGCAATTATTTTTAACAATTTCACGATCAAGATATTTAAAGAAAGAAAAAAAAGAAAAAAACCAGCTAAAAAGACAAAGCGGAGCATTCGATAGCCTCGAGAAATTTTGTCAAAGTAAAATGTACCGTTACAAGTCCGGAATCCATTGCTAATTTACCTACATGTAATATCCAAATATATTCCTTTTGTTCATTTTATTTGTGAACCAAGCATTTCTCAGTGTTTTTTAGTACGCGTTGGCTCGACCAGGTCATTGTCTACTTTATCATTATAGCTAGAATCACATGTTTTTTAAATTAACTTTCTAAACTAGTATCTAACCAATTAATTACGGAGCTGAGTAATAAGTTATTATGAATACCCTTTTGATTTTTTTTTTGAAATTTTATTTAACATTAATTCACAATACTTGTCTAGGAAGAACTGAGGAAGAAAGTGAATAATTAGGGTTAGAGTATACCGAGGGTGGAGAAATTAAAGGAAGAACTGAAGAAAAAAGTTATGAATTAGGGTTTAGTGTATACGGAGTATATTACCAGAGTAATTAATACATATATTGGTATAAGGGTAATTTAGTAAACAAACACCATTAGCATCGTTGCCCCCCGTGATTTACAAAAAGATCGTCAAAACCCACTCTGTTTTCAAAAGTTATTTGTAAAGTCGCTATGGTTTCTAAATAGAGCATACATGCCCCCTTACCTATTTTTAAAATAAAAATGATATTTATGCCCTTTCTTTTCCTCGATCTTGAATTTTCCCTATTTTATTTTCCTCTATTATACAAATATATAAAATAAAATATACGCTTCTCATCGCAAATTAAAATTTTCCATAATGTATTTTTGGAAAAAATATTTTTTTTGGAGAATGCTACAAAAGAAAATGAAAAATAAACACCGTATTTTATTTTATCTTTTTGTTCTTCATTTTTTAAAGTCCTTTGAAAATTATTTTACTTTTAAATAACAAATAAGTTAGAATTTTTAATTAGAGACAGAGTGAGTATATGTTATCTTAATTTTTATTTTATTTATTTTACTTTTACTTATAATGAAAAGGTGTATTTTATTTCATTTTTTAAATTTTCATTTTCTTTTGTAGCATTTTCTAAAAAAATATTTTTTTGAAAATTAAATAAATGAAAAATTTTAATTTGAGAAAAGGGGCGTATATTTTATTTATTTATTTGTATAACAAAAAAATGCAAATAAAAGAGTGAAACTTGAAGGTAGAGAAAAATAAAGGGCAGAAATGTCATTTTATGTCTAAAAATAGGCAAGAGGGGGCGTCTGTATGTGCACTATTTAAAAACCACAAGGGTTTTACAAATAACTTTTAAAAGTAGAGGGGGTTTTGGCGTTCATTTTGTAAACCACGGGGGACACCCATGCTATTACCCCGTTAAAGAATATTTATTTTGTCTAGTTTTGATTTTTTATGAACACCACTATACTCGTATGTTTCAGTATTTTCCTCTTTTTTTAAAACACTTCTTCTTTTATTTTCTTTTTTCTTAAAATACTTTTACTTTCTATTAAAAAACCACTTTTGCCTGTGCTTTTTCTTACCTTACGTATCACATCATACTTTTTTGGGAGAAAGACCAAAGTAGGACTAAAACATTGAAAATATACCAAAATAGGACATCCATGTTTTTATTCCCGAAATAGGACTTACATTACCAAACGTGGTCATATACATTACCAAAAAAGTATAATTATTTGCACATGTACACTACCACATTACCACAATGCAAAGTCACATTACCACAGTGTAAAGTCCTATTCTGAAAAAAAAACATGAAAGTCCTATTTTGGTACTTTTCTCTATGTTTTAGTCCTATTTTGGATGATTTCTATACTTTTTTGCTAATAATCTACTCATCAGATTTTACTTTTATCCATCACAACAAGGACAAAATTGAAAAGTCAAACACAAATATACACTTCTTATTTCTCTTAAAAGCCAAGATAGGAATCGTTTTATAAAACAGAATGCATATTTCATTTCTTTAATCTTATCTCATTCTTATAAATGAATGTGAAACTTGCAGTAAATAGTACTAAAACAAATGTGTTTTCCCAATGTAGTACTTAAGGTTTTTTATTCCTTAAATAATACTTGAATAATGTTTGGTGTTGACAACAATATAATGTCCAGTGATGTTGGGCATTTAGTTTGAACAATGTCTAGTGGCGGTGGACATTTACTTGAACAATGACCACCGGCATGGACATTGAACACTGACACTACATTGGGAAATAAAAACATATTGTACTTTATCAAGAAAGTCAATATGTTTTAGTATTATTTAGGTAAATGATCTAAATGAATAATCAAATTTATTTATTTAAACTCCAACACCAATTCTTTTCATCACCTTCACATTCCATTGTTGTTGTTATCCCTTGCCCTCTTCCTCATCATCTTCTTCCTCCGCTCCTCCATCTTCTTCAGCCTCTCATACATCTTACGAAGTTTCCCCATCCGCTCCGACTGCTGGTCGATGATGGCACCGGTTGTCGAGGCGTCTCTGCTGAAGATGATCTCGTTTCCGTCTCCGTAGGAGTCCATTCTTTCCGTGAACAGCTGCCAGAACATCCCGCCGGCCGCCGCCCCGCCGCCTTTGGCAGAATCGTAAATCGCATCGTAGACGGTGGCAAACACCTCGTTCCTCTTTTCCACGGTGTACCCGGGATCTTTTCTGTCCTTCCCGAACTCCGCTACCACAATAGGCTTCCCGAGAATCTTCTGCGCATCTTCAATGTGGACTTTGGTCCAATTCCTCAAAAATGAGAGTTTCGTTGCTTCGTCTGTTCCATTTAACCTTCGGGCCCCGTCAAAAAAAAAACAAAGATAAAAAAAAATGCAGCTTTGATTAAAGTATATCTAAGTTCAGTGAGATCCTTTTCAAATTAATTTATACTCCCTACCCTCATTTTCTGATTGTTTGTCTATTTTTGAATTTTTCAGCTAAAACTGGTAATTTTGATTTCGAATTAAATAAAAGTAATATTGGATATTGATACAAAAATATTTGCATTAGTTTTTTATATAAAATATTTTCAAAATATTATTTTATCTAATTAATATACGATATGCTTCCTCCGGTCCGAAAAACCTTTCTTTTTATGACTTTTTTTGGTCAAATAGTGACAATCTTTGACCATAAATTACGAGAAAAGCATATACAATTACTCCGGGGATAATATAAGTTCAATATAATTGGGTTCATTTTAGAATATAGTTTTGATATATCAAATATTTATATCATTTAACTACTCCGTATTTAGGTTACGTTTAATTAGTAGTCAAAGAGTGTCAGTGTTTGAACAAAAAAACTCAAAACATGAATGGTTTTTAGGAACGTAGGAAGCATATATTATTTGGGGTATAGTTCAAATGTTAAAAATGGTTGACTGAAAAATTAAGGTCAAAACTGGACAAATAATTATGGACGGAGATAGTATGAAAATTGGGGTAGAATTTAAAAATAAATTTGTATTTTTAAAAACTATATCAAAATATCTACAAAATTAAATGTAACATGCCTATATTATTTATCAATTGAGTAACGAAAAGGTGTAAAGAAAATAATCAAGGAAAAATTTGCACTAAATAGGACCAAAACATAACCCATTTTCTAATGTAGAACTTTAACTTTTTTATTTCTTAAATAAGACTTAATAATGTCTAGTAAGAAGAATAATGTCTAGTGATGATGGACATTTACTTGAATAATGAGTAATGGATAATGACAAGTGATCTTACATGGGAAATAAAAACATATTGTCCTATAGTGAGAAAGTTATTATGTTTTAGTCATATTTAGGTAAATTCCTCATAATCAAGATTTGACTATGTGAATAATAATCAAATACAAATCACCCTAAATAGGACTAAAACATAGAAAAAAGTATCAAAACAGGACTTTCATGTTTTTTTTCTCGAAATAGGACTTCGCACTGTGGTGATGTAGCACTGTACACGTGCATATTACTATATTTTTTGGTAATGTACATGACCATGTTTGGTAATGTAAATGCGTTTTAAGTCCTATTTCGAGAATAAAAAATGAAAGTTCTATTTTGGTATATTTTCAATGTTTTACTCCTACTTTGGTATAAACAAACAACTTAAATTAGGAAAAGAGTGGCATTAAAGTTGAAATTTCATACCAATCATCTGGATATACATGAACAGTTGCGAAATCGATATCGGGAATTTGATTGTTAGAAATGAAGTCAGTCCCATATTGAAATGTGCCATTAGCCCCTGCTTGATTTTTGGCGTCATCTGCTTTGCCATAAAAGCCCTCGAGTCCAATTTCTAGAAGATGTTTCTTATCAATGCCTTTCAAGAAGGCAGCCATTTCTTTGAT
The DNA here is from genome assembly GCA_003260385.1 of Cuscuta australis. Lineage (NCBI taxonomy): Eukaryota > Viridiplantae > Streptophyta > Magnoliopsida > Solanales > Convolvulaceae > Cuscuta > Cuscuta australis. Next base: position 2,477,239 of record NQVE01000194.1, read on the forward strand.
CCAATCCTGCAAATTCATATTAAAACATCTTCTCTTAAAGAGTATCCCACATCGGAAATGTGAGAAGAAAATAATGGATATATAAACGTTTGAGTTGAACTAAATAATTGATTTGATTACTTAAATAAACATGGGAGGAAATGAGGAATACTTCCTTCATTCTATAAAACTCTTCCCCTTTTGTTTTTTTCCAATTCCCTAAAACACTTCCACTTTATATTAAAAAACCACTTTTACCCATACTTTTTCATACCCTACCTATCACATCATACTTTTTTACTAATAACCAAACTATCACATCTTATTTTTACTCATCGCATCAGGGCAAAATTGGAAAGTCAACCAAAATTAAATTTTCCTTATTTTGGCCTAAAGTCAAAATAGGAAGTGTTTAAAAGAACGGAGGGAGTATTAATTTCAAGGATATGTAAAACAATACATAGGTTTTGAGCAGTCTTATTTAAAAATGTACTTCCCCCGTTCCGTAAAACTCTTTCCCTTTCGTTTTTTCCTAATTCCCTAAAACACTTCCACTTTTTATTAAAAAACCACTCTTACTCATACTTTTTCATACCCTACATATCACATCATACTTTTTCACTAATAACCAAACTATCACATCTTACTTTTACCCATCATATCAGATGCAAAATTGGAAAGTCAACCAAAATTACACTTTTTTTTATTTTGGCTCAAAGTCAAAATGAGAATGGTTTTAAGGAACGGGAGGGAGTATAAGAATCTCCTAAATTAAAAAAATTAAAAAACATACTTGAAGGGTTCTTCCTGATAAATCAGACTGGCATCTGGGTTCATTAATGAGCTCCCAAGCCATAATGGTGGGGTCGTCCTTGTACATCACCCCACTTATGCTGTTGTTCCTCGTAAGAACAGCCTATACATATAACGTTATTATTCAACCGGCGGAGATTATAAATAAATTAAGCTCTTGAAATAATCAATATAGAAATAGTAGATATGTTATTGTATTTAATTTTCCAGACCAACCCTAATGTGTAATATAATGTCGGTTATGTAGTTTTTTTTTTCTTTTCTTTTTATGGTAATAACGTTAGTTTACCTTGATGTGGTTCTGGTAGAGTTGTTTGACTCGAGAATCATTGAAGAATAGATCGGCGGTGGAGTTATTAGGGTGAACCCAATTCACATATTGTTGTTTGCCTCCGTAAGGACCCCAATTGTTTACCAAGCTTAAGACCAGCTTTATCGACTGATTTCCGGCCTCCGATACCACGTAATCCAGCGCCTTCATTACAACATTGCACCAAATTAATTATATTGATAATAACATGAATTGAATGTATATCTATGCTTTTGGTCCATATATGGTATTAATGCCGCCTTAATAAGATTCTTTTTCTTATTCCACCATCCTTCCCGAACAACAACAACAAACCTGAAGGAATCCCTCACAAAGTATCGTAGGGTCGTCCTATAATGGGAGTGCGTGTACGGAGTCCTTACCCTTACGCCCGCAGAGTAGTATATGCTCTTAATAAACTTACTAATAATGACAACCGAATAAAATTGTATGCCCCTCCGTCCTAGAATGTTCTTTCCTATACATATGCTGATAAAGAAATAAATAAAAAAAAAACCTGAAACATGGTTTCATTGTAAACACCAGGTGAGATCTGCAGTGGAAGGTCTCCGCCATCACTGAAAGCCCAAGTCCTAGCAACAGTGAGGCCATGGCTTCTGGCCTGTTCAAACACAGCACTCACTTTTGTAGGGTCGTCGTAGGCCGCCATTACCATTAACCAGTAAGCATTGAAACCATTCCAATAAAATGGGCTCCCATTCAACCTCATCTGGGTCCCATTGATCTTCACCATCCCATCTTCTCCTCCGTTATTACTATTATACCCTTTGCCCTCTCCCACTCCCAAACCTAATAATATTAAGACCACAAGATATATTACAGACACCCCACCCCTGCTGCACTCCTTCATCTTCTTTAATTTTTTTTTAATTAATCCCCCCCTTAGAAGCTTATTAACTTCTTCTAATTAAACTGGTTGTTATTATTATATAATGGAGGGTTAATTTCTAATATTTTTACTTCAATTAATTAATGGTGGAATTACTACGCTGCTAGGGAAGTTATCGTTTCCTTAAATAAGTACTCCCTCCGTCCCAAATTATTTGCAACGTTTGTTTTTTCAGCAGTCGCGGGAACTTTTGTTTATTTCTACGTTTTCATTGCTATTTGATAAAATAAAATATTTTTGACACCTCTTATTTTGAAGAACTTTTCATGTAGTTTTTCGATATGTAAATTTTATTTTTTACTTCCTCCGTCCCACTGTCTTTGTCCACTTACCTTTTGGCACACCATCCAATGCACTTCTTTAATCCATTTTATCTTGTAATTTGTATATTAAAAAATTATAAAAATTATATATTAGTAATCTACTCCCTCCGTTCCACAAAACCCTTCCGGTTTTGACTTTGGGGAAAAATAAGGAAAGTGTAATTTTGGTTGACTTTCCAATTTTGCCCCTGATGTGATGGGAAAAAGTAAGATGTGATAGTTTGGTTATTAGTGATAAAGTATGATGTGATAGGTAGGATATGAAAAAGTAGGGGAAAAAGTAGGGGCAAAAAAACGAAAGAGGAAGGGTTTAGTGGAACGGAGGGAGTATATGTTAAACGAATCAAAAAAGATCACACATGACTATTTTTAGGCTTACACATTGAGAGAATTTGACGAGTCAAAGTGTTTAGATGAACAGTTCCAAAAGTTAAAAGTGGACAAAGACAATGGGACGGAGGTAATATTTGTATACCAATATGTAAATAAAATGAATTGAAAAAACTTGATATTTTGTCTCGGGAATACAAGTGTGGCAAATATATAGGGACGGAGGAAGTAATTTATTTGATGCTCCCCCCACGCTTTATATTGTAATTATTACGAATAATAATTTTCTAGAAACCAAGAATTTTCTACAATTATCTTTTTTCGAAACCAAGTCGTACCGCGTGAAAAGTCAAAATCATTCTTTGAAAGTAATATGTTTAAAATATTTTACCATGTGGTGGGTAAAAGATATCCCTCCGTCTAAGAATTAATTTTTCGTTTACTGTTCACATGGTCAAATTTTATTCACTTTATTGATTTAATTATTTTTGTTTTTAATTGGATAAAATAATATAATTATTCTTTAATACTTCCTCTTATCCTAAAAATCTTTCATGTTTTGGTTTTTTAGTCAAACAGTTATAGTCTTTGACCATAAACTAATCATAATCTAAATAAATAAATGATATAAAAATTTCATATAAAAATGTATCCTAAGATTAATCTAATTATATTGAGTTTATATTATAATTAAGTATACTTTTCTCATAATTTGAAGTCAGAGTGTATCACTGTTTGACTAAAAAATCAAAACAAGAAATGTTTCTAGAACGAGGGAGTATCTTTTTTAATTAATCCCTTATAAGCTTTTTCTTAACCGATTATTATGAATAATGTTAGAGTCACAAATAAAAAAACTTACAAAATACACAAACTTAATTATCATATGTGAATTTAAATTTTTTATTTTTTTAATTATTTGAAACTATTATTATACATATTTGATAGGTTTTTGCATTTTGTGATGTTTAATTTGTGACTTTAGCACGACTCAGATTATTATATACTTCCTCCGTTCTATTAAAGTACAGTGTTCTTATTTTTACTTTGTGTAAAAATTAGAAGGTGTTAAATTGTAATTGACTTTCAATTTTACCCTTGATGTGATGAGTAAAAGTAAGATGTAATGGATTGAGTATTAGAAAAAAAATGATGTGATAGGTAGGGTATGAAAAAGTAAGGGTAGAAGTGGTTTTTTAATAGAAAGTGAAAGTGTTTTGTTGGAAGTAAAAAAATGAAAGATGAAGAGTTTTTGAGAACGGAGGGAGTAGTAGGGACTAGGGAGTATTAAAATGGAGGATTTATTATATTTATACTTCAATTAAGGGTCTGTTTGAGAATAGCGTTAGAGATTAGTATAGCGTTTTGGATAAAATTTTAACGGTAAAGATTACTTTGACAACGCTAACGCTAAACGCTGTCCGTAGATAATCTTTTCAAAACGCTAACGCTTATCGCTAACGCTTTTACCAAACACACCCTAATTAATGGTGGGAATACTAAACGCAGCTACCAAAGTTATTGTTTCTTTAAATAAATAATTTATTTGATGGGGTGCACCCCCTCCCCCACGCTTTTTATATTGTAATGAAAGGGTAGTTAATTATTATTACTAACAATTTTCTACATTAATGCGTGAAAATTCAACATACTGCGTATGTAATTCGTTTAAAAGTTATACCGTGCCGTGGGTAAAAAGATGGGGCGGTTCCATGATATTGCTAGGCAATGTTATGAGATGAACCATGGTCCAATGTCATGAGATGATCTAAAATCGTACGATGTTCTATTCGAAAAATTGATAATTTATACCCCTAATTCTACCAATAATCCCCCACCCCGACCATAATAGGTGCAAAAAAAAGTTATATTTCTAATAATTTATTTAATCTGTACTCCATACTTTAAAAGTCAAATCTTCTATGGAATAAAAAGGAAGTATGTAGACAATTTTGCAATGGGAACAAACGCAATCGGTTACATTATAATTTCACTTTGGTAAGATTTTCAAGGCTACTGTCGATTACTTCGCCGTCTTTTTAGCTGGTCTATTGTAAACTTTTTGTTTTTCCATAATTTGTTATCTTTTGATAACTTCATTGATTATTTGTTGGAATAAGATATCTTTGTCATCTCTTTTTTGTAAAATATTTGATGTAATTCTTAAATATATAATTTTTAATTTTATACTAATTTGTAAATAAATCATTTTAAAAAATTATGAGATTCGTTGCGTGTTTTAAATAAAGTAAATCATTTTAGAAGGGAGAGAGTATTCATTTTTGTTTCCTTTCTTTAATGTCTTGATCATGAAATTGTAGAGAAGCATAGAAAGACAACCAAGGTGAAAAAAAAGAAAGTTTTTACACTCACTCTAATCGCTAAAACTTTCCCCAGAAAAAATTTTAACAAACTTAATCTCTGTCTCGTTTGTCGTGCAACAAAAATCTAGTTCTCTATTTCTAGTGTTTATTCTCACCAATGGCGGAGCTAGGGCTCAATGCTTGGAGGGGCCAATAGTAGTGTATGGGGGCGACGGGCAGCGCCCCCCGAATTTTTTTTATTGCCTTGTTCCTAAAAAATATTCCTATTTTGATTTTTTTAATCAAATAGTGACACTTTTTGATAATAAATTAAATATAATCCAAATAAATAAAGTGTTTTCCTCCGTTCCGAAAAGTCTTTCTCCTTTAGTTTTTTTTTTGTCCCAAAAAGTGTTTCACTTTTCACATTTTTGGACCCTAATACCCTTTACCCTAATTAAAGCTACCCAACCCACCCAAACCCCTCCACCTACCTTATCCATCAATTCACTCCACCTCACCCACTCATTTTCTCATCTCCGTCTTCTTTCTCTCTGCCTATTCCACTTCCTCATTGCTGGCACCCTTCTCTCTTCGGATTTCCCTTCTCTTTTTCTTTGATTGATCTAAAATTTCTTATGGGGATTCCTGATCCTACGATGCCAAGCTTCAAGCTATTATCTGATAGTGATGAGGAGAGATTGGCTCTTACGCCTGTCCCAACTACTTCGAAGCCTTTAATCTCTGATTATGACTCTGGGGACACTGCATCTGGAACCGATGATACAGATCCAACATGGTGGTACCGGAAAAAATATCTAGGGGGTGACTTTTTTCCTACAGAAGAAGAAGGTTGTGTCAAAAATGGGGAGGAATGCATTGAATGCAGTCACTGCATTCATTTAAGTAGAGAAAGTGTGCTATTTTTGGAGGGATGTCCCTGGAGGGAATTTTAAAATTCTCCAAAAATAGCCAAATATTTTAAAAACATGTTTTGGTGTGTATTTGAATGGATTTTGTGGTTGGTGTTTTGTGGCTGGTGTTGTGTGGCGGTTTTGTCCTCTAAATGGCATTCTCTCACGTTTCTTTGACAATTAATTTTTTACACTTTCACTTTTGCAAAAAAAAAGAGTGGGAATGTTATGACTTGTTCATCCCACATCGGCAATGCAGCATTATATTGTGCTGCTATTTAATAGCTTGAGTACCTCAACCTTTTGAGTTAACTTTTGGGATTGAATTGAGCTCAAGTCTATTGTTTCAATATGGTATCAGAGCTAAGTCATTGATGTTGGGACCGCATCCGCAGTAATCTGCACCTCGTGTGAGGGGGGCGTGTTGACTTGTTCATCCCACTTCGGCAATGCAGCCCGTCTATTGTTTCAACATGGTATCAGAGCTAAGTCATTGATGTTGGGACTGCACTCGCAGTAAGGACTAAGGAGTGTGCACCAGGTCGTTTTTGAAAATTCAAAGACTCATGATGAGATGGGAAAAAAAGTCATTCGTCTTCTTTGGAGATTGGTAAATTTGGAATATTTTTTTATTATAAAAAATTTAAAAAAGAAATTTATGTGAAAAGGTTCACAAAAATGGTATGCACTGAAGGTGCACTATAAAAGCACTCTTTTATTAAATGACTGGTTGAATTAGTAATTTTGAGTACTTGATAATATTAGTTGTTAATTAAAAAAATTGTTAGAAATTTAGATATTTGTAAACATAAAATTGTAGTGGAAATTACCTTTTTAGATGTGCTTCCATATTTTTTTAAATGAACGTGCTATTTTAATTAATTTAGTTAACTTAGTTTATAAAATCCTGATAAAAATAAAAAACTATAGTACAGAGTATCTATTCATTTTCACAACCATTCATTTTCTATATGTATTTGTAGTGGAGATTTTGTAAAATAATAATCATATCACTTTGTAGAATATATTAGCTGATGTGTTCAAACTTGGTCACCAAGTTTAGTTTGTTACGTAGATCACGAAATGTTAGTTTGTTTAGTCTGTTTAGCCTCTCCCTTTATATACTCAGATGTAATCGTGTGTATGGTGGATGATGATGATGATGATGATGAATAGTTTTCTTCTTCATTTTGCCTCTGTGTTATCTTCTTCTCCACATATCTAGGGTTTTCATGGTATCGGAGTGCTAAAGGATCCTGTGCAAAAGCTACTGAACAATGGTGAATCCCAATGAACAGGCATACCTGCACGATCCGCTGTTCCTCCACAATTCGGATCATCCGGGGATGGTTCTCACCACAACAAAATTGAATGGAAGATGAAGATTGGCTTCATTGATGGAACTTGTTCAAAACCAGATGCAGAATCTCCCAACTACGCACAATGTGAGAGGTGCGATAGCGTGGTCTTTAGTTGGATATTGAATTCAATCCAATCTGATCTGGCTGAGGCCTTCCTGTACGCGAACTCCTCGCAAGAATTGTGGGACGAGTTACTGGAACGGTTTGGTGAAAGCAATGAACCTTTAATCTACCAGGTTGAGAAGAAAATTGCTCATATTAGGCAAAATAATGAACCTATTGGGGCTTATTACACAAAATTGAAGAAACTTTGGGATGAACTAAACAATCTCAGTGATCCATCTGTGTGCACTTGCAATGGTTGCACTTGTGATGCTAAGAAGAAAGCCCTAAAAGCAGAACAAAGAAGGAAACTAGTTAAGTTCTTAATGGGGCTGAATGAAGGTTTTGATACAGTAAGAGGACAGATTTTGCTTTGGGATCCTCTCCCCTCAGCTAGTAAAGCATGCAGCCTGATACAACAAGTTAAGAGACAGAAATCTATCACTGGAATCCAAGGAATCAGTACTGAGATGACGACCTCAGCTACAAATGAAGGCATAGAAGCACGGAACCTGGTCATGTATGGCAACAAGGGGCAAAAACAAAATAATTTCAACAAATTTGATCCCTAGAGAAGCAGTAGAAAGTTCTGTGATTATTGTAAGGAGGTTGGTCATTTTAAGGACCAATGCTTCAAACTAGTTGGTTATCCAGATTGGTACAAGGGTCCCAAAGGGAAAAGAGGGGAGAACACCTATGGAGGAAACAAATTTGCAGCACATACCATGGCACAAGGACAAGATATTCAGACTGATACGCATCTTGATGACATTACCAATCATAAGAGTGAGAATCACAGTTTTCAAAACAATCCTATGTTTGTTCAACATGTTGCTCAGGAAATGATGAAGTTAATGATGGATAGAGCTCCAACCACATCTGATTCTGGTTCCCTAAATGTTTATGCCCACCTTCCAGGTAAACCTTGGTCTATGGCATCTATTATCGTGCATTCCCATACTTCTATACCATTTCAAATTGTACATTTTGATTGAAGGACGCTTTTTGTTTTAAAGAAATTTAGGTTTACTTTTAAAATGTATAAACAGCGATTTAAGTGAAGAAGAATAACTTGGGAAGAAGAAGGGTTACGGAGAGAAAGGAAAGAGCAAGTCAAATTAAAAATGAAGGAATTCTGGTAATAAACGAAGGGAATTGTCCTTAGCTTTTTTTCTATTTTTTTCGGGGGGTTGGTTGCGGAACCAGCCGTTTCGGTCCCGGTCTAGTTCCGGACTGTTGAAATATACGGAGTAATTACCATCCTAAATGGTTGTATTAAAACAAAAATATTTTTTAAAATACTCACATCTGAAAAAATATTTGTTTTGATTTTTTTAGTCGAACAATTATACCCTTTGACCATCAATTATAAAAAAAGGTATATTTAATTATGATGTAAGACCATTATAATTGGCTTCATGTTAAGATATAATTATGTTATGCGGAGTATCAATTTTTTTGACAACACAACAAATTTATTTAACATTTATTTATTTAAATTATATTCCCTCTGTCCCTGAAAACTTTTCTCCTTTCTTTTTTCATCCGTCCCAAAAATACTCTACCTATCACATCATACCTTTTTACTAATAATTTACCCATCAAATCCTATTTTTACCCATCACATCAAAGGACATTTTTGGAAATTTAATACCAAAATACACTTTTCTTAAATCTTTTCAAAATCAAAACATCTCATGTTTAAAGGGACGGAGGGAGTATTTATTTTTTGGTAAAAATGTGTGAATGTTCAACTAAATAAGTCAACATTGAGTTTATGAGACAAAGTGCAAAATTATATACTCCCTCCATCCCCAAAATTATATAACATTGGGGTTTACGGGGAGAAATATTTCACTTTTTGAAATCATTTTATTTACAAATTCGTATATCAATAAGAAATAAAAATTACATTTTAAAAAACTATGTCAAAAATTTTACAAAAAACTAGAGGTGACAAGAACATTTTATTTTATCAAATACGTAATGAAATAAACAAACAAAAGTTATCGAAAGGAGAGAAAAGAAATTATAATCTAATTGGAGACGGATGAAGTATATTTGTATACATATATTTCGGTCATTATAATTAGAAATTTTTCATGAGGATTAGTACCTATTTTACAAACCAATTAGTTGAAAATTATTAAGGCACCACATTAAAAGATCTCTTTATATACGGATATGAACGTGTTAGTCAACCACATAATATTACTCTCTCCATTCCACAAAACTCTTCTGGTTTTGATTTTGGAAAAAAATAAGGAATAATTTTGGTTGCCTTTCCAATTTTGATCTTGATGTGATGAGAAAAAGTAAGATAAAATAATTTAATTATTAGATAGAGTATGAAAAAATAAAAGTAAAAGTAAACTTTTAATAGAAAATAAAAATGTTTTATAAAAAACAAAAAAAACAAAAGAAAAAGAGTTATATAAAACAGAAAGAGTAAAACGTATCTTTTCTAGTTCCTGACAGCAATTTGAGACTGACAAAATTTTAGAATAATGAATTTGTAAGGCTTCAAAAATAGAAACCCTTCAAAGGCTTAGGACAAACCCAAGCCAGAGAGGGGGTTTGGAAATAGTTTTCAACCAGCAATAGACGCGCCTCGGGTATTACCTCACTAGCTGCGTCATTGCCCCGAGCGCAAAGATGGTTTTCAAAGGTCCATCCGCCTCTCCTTTTTATAATGGCTTCACCCCCTTGCCTTTACGCTATCTAATCGGTGTGGGATTATTATCCACTCCATCAGTTTATTCCCAAAACTGGCCCAAATCCTCGGAGAAAACTGAAATGTTGATTCTCTTCTTCCCCTCCCTCCCTCCCTTCTTGAATGAATGCTTTTGAGCGATTTCTTGCTGTTATTTTGTTTATTTCGTGGGTGAATGATTCAATTCATTACTGGAGTTGCAAGAATCCCTGATTTTCATCCGCAGAGATTGTTGCAGAAGGTTGAAGAAGAAAGAAAAGAGTAATGGAAGGGGGTGGGGCAGATGAGAGTGGGAGCTCGTCAGTGGCCTCACTGGTGAAGTGGAGAAGGGAGTTTTCCGGGAGGTTTCAGTACTACTTGGACAGATCTGTTCCTTATACGGCTGAGAGGTGGATGGGAACCCTAGCTGCTGCGTCCGTTTATGTGCTTCGAGTTTACTGTGTCCGTGGCTTTCATATTATATCATATGGTGTTGGAACCTATCTCTTGAATCTGCTGATTGGGTTCCTGTCCCCGAAATATGATCCTGAACTTGAAGCTCTGGATGGTCACACCAGAGATTCTGATGAGTATAAGCCGTTTGTTCGCCGTCTCCCTGAGTTCCTGCTGTGGTGAGTCCATTCTTGATCATGTTGCAGTGTTATATTATGATAAAGCTTCCAAATTCATTGGGTTTTTGCTTCACTAGGTTTAGTTTCACTTGTTTTCCTGCATACTCTCTTTAAGGGTATGCTTGGATCATGGGAAAGGTCAGGGAAATGCTTGTTTTCTCATGTTTGGGTTTATCTATGATTATATGAAGGAGCATAAGCTATTTTCTCATGTTTGGGTTTATCTTGCTTGGGGGAGATGCCAAGGAAAGCTAAGCTACATAGCCGAGTGCTATATGGTTCTTATGATGCTTACTGCTAACGAAATACAGATTTGTGGGTGTGGTTCATATAGAGTAGTGTACTAGACTGGGATGTTCTAACTGTACTTGTTCTTACCTAAATAAGATGTTGTCCCTTCTTCAAAAGGTTATTTGCTTATTCGCTCTTCTTTTCTATGCTACAATTTCAGGTATGCAACCACAAAGGCATTCGTTGTAGCGTTTTTCATGACCTTCTGTTCAGTGTTTGACGTTCCGGTCTTCTGGCCAATATTGCTTTGTTATTGGATTGTGCTTTTCGTTCTCACCATGAAACGCCAGATAACGCACATGATCAAGTACAAGTATGTGCCCTTTGGCTATGGAAAACTGGTGAGATCTCTTGTTTCCATCAAGGGTTAATAGATTTTTCTTTGCTGTGTTCTTTTTTATTTTTTCCTTTTCTTTCTCATTTCCTCTTTGTTGAACTGAATGCCTAATGAAGCAGTGAATTATGACAGAGATACACTCGGAAGAAATCTGCTGCAAGCAATAGTGGCTCATCAAGGGATTGAAATTTGCCAGTACTCATTATATTTTGTTGTTTTTAAGGTTTGAATTTAGATCATCAATGCTTCTTCTTTTTTTCTTTATTTTTTTCTTTCTTTCTTTTTTTGTGGTATGGGTGAGTTGTACTGAAGCATTAATGTGTTGTTTTCTCATGAAACTAAGTCAGATGCACATATATGGCACATATTATAGTGTTTTGGAATAGGTGAATCTTCTTTTGTTTTTCTTTGTTCTCTCTTTTCAATATGCCTTGTAAATACTCCAGATTATCTTTAGATAAATGAGCATAAAGAGAAAAGTGAACAACACAAAAAACAGAGAGCACAAAAGCTTTTGAAGGCAGTTTGAATGGCCAATGCCAGATTACATTACCACAGGGATATCTTCTCTCTTGGGAAAACTTCCGGTTAGTGTTTCTTAATTTCAACCTGAAAGATAGCCCTTTAGTACTCTGTGATTTTATAATACATGGTTTGCATGTTTATATTTATTCTTATGTACAAGTGCTTGTTGTGATTGTTCATTACTTTAAAAACCCCCAAAAAAACAAAAAACAAAAACAAAAGAAGGTGGTGGCGCCGTGGCGGTGGTGTGGTTTCATGGGTGGCTGATTCCGGCATGATGGCGATTTGAGTCGTCGTTGGCTGCCCTGTTTGCCACATGAAACTGCGAAATGTACTTGTAATCTCCCTCCTCCGGCGGTGGTTCGTTTAGATGTGCCCAATTGCTACTTACCCACCTACACACACACACAAAAGTATCCATGTCAGTTAAAAGAATGACAGTAAATGTAGCCCAAAGTGTATAGGAGAGTATATATATTAATCACCAGCCATGTGTGTGGATAAGTTTCTCCAAAGAACTGGTTTCACTGACTGTTCCTGTGTCAAGAAGAATGTCCTCCTTCATCTGGGCACTACCAGCTGAACTTGATCTTGGGCACTGCTCTTTCTTCTCATCCTCCTCCTGCTTCTTCTTCTTTAATCTCCAATACCCATCCACTTCCTCCTTTGTTAAGGACTTGTTTCTCTGAAACATCACTGAAAATTCCAAACCTTTATGCAGATGATTCATTCCTTGAAAGAAAAATGGAGCTTCTTTTTTTGAAATAGATACAAAAAAGAAAATGTGAAACCCAACCAATTGAAGCTGAAGAGCTTCTTACCAGCTTTAGGATCAGAAGAAAGAGGTGAATCCCAACCTGCCATGAGAGAACCCATCTTTTTTCTCTCTAGAATGAACCTTTAAAAATGGTGTTTTTCTTTCTTTTTCTTCTGGTATTTGATTTGAAGATATGATGAGGTATTTGTGTTTTTCTTCTGTTATATAGGAGAATGGGGGGAGGCAGCAGCTTAGGTAGTTGTGAGTTTTTAATCTTATCTGGTTACCCTATCCAGAAAGGGGTCTGTTCTGTCAATAATATGAAGGAAATGCCTTTTTAAGCATTTTGGATAGACATATAGCGCCCACAGTTTTTGCATGCAGACTTGCTCAGAAGAATCCAGTTTGGGCTTTATATTATGGATTAAGCGATTTGTACACCAAACCTCATTTTGTATCCCAAAGCCATACACGACATTTTGTGCTACTGTGATATTAGTGTGATGATTTACATTGACAAAAAATATCAGTGCAATTTTTTTAAAGTGATTTTAAATTTTCTGCCAGTGTGAACCATTAAAATGTCGGTGCATTTCTTTGGAGTACAATTTGGGTTACATTTTTTGTGTACCCCTAGCATGGTTGTTATATTATTTATTACTCTCCCCGACTCATTTTAAGTTGTCCGTTACGGAGTTTTAAAAAATAAAAAAATGATACTCCATATTAATGGAGAGAATTGAAGAAGATGAAGCTCACCGTTCAAAATTATTTTTCTCATTTTGACATCAAGAAAAATATTGAAAAAAAATTAAAGGTTTAAAATGTGTAGTTAGAATTTCAGAATTTGTATACAAAGGGAGAAATATTTTGGATCAAATATTGGTCTCCAAAAAGTAAAGAGAATAAGTGGAATAACTATTTTAGAATGGATGAAAAAGGAAAAATGAGAAAACCTCTCTAAAAATACATCTCAGTGACACAATTTTGTAGCACGTGGGTACTCGTTTCAATTACATGTTGGTAGAACTTGCAAAACTCGTTGGTTCGAGTTTTCTTTCTTTCATGGTCACTTTGATTTCGGGTTTGAATTAAAAGCTGCATATTCATGATCTTGTGCTGTTGAGTTCAAGGCTTCGAGCCGACCCAACGAGTTAAAGTACAAGTATCAAAATGTGTATTAAAGCTGTTACCATATTTTATTTTGAATTTACAAATAACTTTAGATTTTTACAACAATATATACATTTTATTGAAAAAATAAGATAACAATACGACATCATTAAAATCTAGATTGAAAAAATAAATTTACACGAGAAAGAGTAATATGGAAAAACACATTATAATATCGAGTATTATTCTTTTCATATTATATTTCATACTCCCTCCGTCTCAGTGTATTTGTCCAGTTTGATTTTTTCGAGACAAACTGGACAATATTTGAGCTTCAATTAAATAAAAATCATAATGTATTTTAACATAAAAATGATTTTATTAGATTTATTGTATTGAGAACTATCAAAATTGTATTTCATAATGCGAATATGCAATATAAATTGAGAGTAATTAGAGTTCAAAATTTGTCCAGTTTGACTTGAAAAAGTCAAATTGGACAAATACACTGAGACGGAGGGAGTACTACGTATTAAAGTACATGAATTTGAAGGGAAAAAAAATTAGGTCGTGTTTATCCATTGCAACGGGTCATTCCGCATTCAATTAACAAAATCTCTCGCCAAAACTCATTATTTTCAGGTGGAATTTCAAATAAAAAATAAATTGGGTCAATTTTTGTCTATTCATACGTTGGGGACATTCAACGTGTAGTACTCAATATATTGGAATAGTTTGCCACATTTTACATTCGAGTCCTTGTTTATAATGTACAAATGACAATAAAAAGTGAGATCTCTCCCCAGTTTTTAAATACAATTTGGCATGCACGAGTTCATAGCAAATAAGATATGGACATATATACATACATATATTCATGACTCATGGGCTATGGCCATGGACACTACACACTACCTAGTCATTCTTGTAATTATTCCACAGTTGATCCATTCATTTTTATCAGTGTTTAACTGATCATTATGATTTTTTTAATAATGTATCAAAAACTGAATGAATATAGATATGATTCATGTCAATATTCATTCATTTTTGAAAGTATCAAAAAAATCATAATGAAGTTAAAAAGAACCGAAAACCAGTAGGGTTACGTACTCCTTGTTATTATAACACGTCGTTGCAAGGAACACGACACCCATGGCGGCGGCGGCGAGGCTTTTCGGGGTTGTTATTATCGGAATCAGAATCGCTGGGCTCCATGAAAAGCCCTCTGAGGCATCTCCGCCTGATTCTCTGCTTGCCATCACGAGTTTCTTGAAGAGGTTTTTGGTCGCTTTGTTTCCCGTGATCTTCTGCCGGAAAACGTGGGATTCCGACACTCACGCCGGGATCCATCTCTCTGACGTGGCTGTCCACGAGGATTGAGTTGTTGACTCCTTGGACGTTGGAGCTGACGACGTACGAAGCACTGGCCGCTTCCCTGTCGTCTTCTTCTTTAGTTGGCCGGTCAACAACGGGTTGACTCGGTTTGTAGGCTCTGTGGATGTGAATGGGCTTCTCATTGGACGGGCGGCCGAGCTGCATGATAGCCCCTTTGTTCTCGCCGGTGAGGGTTATAATCACACTAATCGCCACCGCCACCTCTTTAACGGCAGCTGCTCTGTTCTGAGCTAATAACTCCCCACGGTGGCAGCGGCGACCGTCTTTGTCTTTGGACGTTTCGGCAACCACTGTTTTGATGGTTTGATGTTCGCCGGAATAAATCGTTGTGTGTTGCTTGGTCGTCGCCTCTTGTTCCTTCTCTGGTTCGGACGACTTTGTTGTTGTTGGTTGTGGGTCTCCTTCCTTGTTGTTTCCCATTAATAGAGGATCAGAACTTTGTGGCTCGATGGAAGTGGTTTCCGAGGACAATTTGCTCGGGGGGATTTCTAAGGGCTGTTTGGTCGGTTCAAGGAGGGTGGTCTCTGAGGACTGTTTGGCCGGTTCACGGAGGATGGTCTCTGAGGGAAGGATTTCTGAGGACTGTTTAGTTGGTTCATGGAGGATTTCTGAGGATTGTCTGGTGGGTTCGAGGAGAGTGGTTTCTGAGGACTGCTTGGTCATCTCAGGTGGCTGAAGTTTTGATTCATGGATGTCTCCGGCAGGTGGCGGTGGTCGGATTTCTGGAGCCGCCTCCTTTTCCTCCATCAAAACTGGTTCTTCAAGTGCTCTCTCGTTAGACGGCTGCTGCGGAGGAATGTTCTCCACCTTTGGTGGTGGTGGAGATGTTTCCACCAAACGTGATGGGGAGAGAGGAGGAGTCCCCTTGCCATTGCGGGACGGGGTCGGGGGCCGTGAAGCTGCCCGGGATGGTGGCTTACGACTGGGGGAAAGGGGTGCTTGTGGCGGAGCGGCCCCTGCAGGCCTAAACGGTGGCTTCCTTGGAGAGGCGGTGGCAGACTGTTCAGTCTGGCTTCCTCCGGTAACGGAGGGCTGAACTGGGGGCGGCGGGGCTTGACGTCGTTGACGTCCAAAAGGGAACCAAGACGCCATTTCAATGATGGTATTTGAATGAATATTTGTGAGGCACAAGTGTTGGTTTTCTTTTATAGGCCAAAGGGGGGGGGTGGTTTGTTTATGTTGATAGAAAGAGGCAAAATGCAATTTATATACAGCAGCAATCCATCTCATGCATAAGACAATTGACAAATAGAGGAAAGTTTTGCGTAAAACCTTTGGGCTTCTTTCCCTTTCGTTGGGGACACACGACAGCCTACTCAACCAACCAAACACACATTCCCCTCTCCCCAAAAGTATCCCTTTTTTGCTCCGTATTTATCCTTTCTTAAGAGGCTTATAATAGGCAGAGACAGCCAAACTAGGAAAAGAAAAGTGCATTTAAGTTATTTGTATTGATGTTAAGAAATATAAATAAATAAATAAATAAATCTGAATTTCATATTCCCCAATATAATATGATACGGACTATAAAGACAACAATAATTCAGTAAGATCTTGCGAAAGTAGAAATATACAGAGTATATGCTATGCATAAGACATAGTAAAATGGATGAAAAAAGATAAAAATAGACAAAAATAAAGAAACAATGAGGCATAATATTCTTTAAGGCTTGTTCACTTCAACTTATCTGATTGGTTCTGATCTGAATCGATTAAGTTCTGACATGATTTGGTTATAGCTATACTGAAAGCTGTTTATAAATATGATCTGATTCCAATAAAAATAAGTAATACATAAAAAGAATAAGTTGAAGAGAACAAGATCTTAGTCCCAATGAAAATTACACATTGTTGTTTATGATGTTGGATTAAAAACTATTTTCAATTCATTTTATTTGTAAATTGGTGTAAAATTTAAAAAAGTACTAAAACTTACTCGGGTATACATATTTAAATACATCAAAATTTCTACGAATCCAAAAATGACATGACTATATTAATTTATTAATTGGATTAACAGGAGTATACTCCGTATAAAGAAAGTGGTTAAAATATAATTCTATGAATAATAGAAAAAATAATTTAACTTGGGACCGAAAGAGTAATTACTCTAGCCCTCCCAAGATGTTCTTTTCATTTGCTTTTAGGTAGTTAGATTATGTAATCAGGGATTTATTTGATAAAATAATTATATAAATCACACCGTTTTTTCTTAATAAAAATGAGAAGTTTTGGGATCAATACAAAGAAAAGCAACATTTAGGACCAATGGAGTACTATAGCATTTATCATATAGCCGCAAAATCAACATTTTATCCTCGGTATATTGCTTATTCAAAGCACATTTACCCAACACTTTAATTAGAGTAAATTTCATAAAAGGTCCCCAGTTATAGGTCGTTTTACATATTTAGTCCCTACATATCAAATATTACTAATTTGGTCCCCAATTATTATATTTATTTCTACTAATGGTCCTTTGTTAACATTTTCATTAAAACGTGGATAAAATTATAAATTCACACTCTTTTCTCTCCTCAATTAAGCTTTCTCATCCCTTTTACTCCTTTCTCAAACTCGTCACTGAGTTTCTAGCTTTGAACCCTAAACCAAAATCATCACTCTTCTCTCAATTGTTTGTCTAACTGGAGGAACGATCATTTAAATTTTGGGTTTAAGAGCTTCAAACTCAGCGACGAGTTTGGGAAAGAGTATGAGAAGATGAAGAAAGCTTAATTGAGGGGAGAGAGAAGTATGAATATACAATTTTATCCACGTTCTTAACGGAAATGTTAACAAAGGACCATTCGTGGAAATAAATATATTAATTGGGGACTAAATTAGTAATATTTGATATGTAGGAACTAAATATGTAAAACGACCTATAACTGGGGACCTTTTATATAATTTATTCCTTTAATTAGCATTTTAGTAGCCCAAAAAAATGTTTTTTTTCGGTCAAAATGCTAGAAAAAAAACATCAGAACCCTCATGTGAAAGAAATATGGCCAGCCACACTTCCCCTGTTTTCCTAGCCCAGTAATCCAAGCAAAGAACAAAAAGATGATTAACTTTTCAGGTAAATTTAGGACTTAATCTTCTTCATACCCTAGTAATCCAAGCAAAGAACAAACACACAAGCCACAATGGCAATCAAGAAAGGTCATCATTTAAGTACATTTAAGCATCATTGTCATCGCATTAACTATTGTAATTGTTATAATATAAATAACCTTTCTTGGGCCACAACCACAAGCTTCTGCTTCTGGTTGAGTTGGTTTCTTGACTATGTATCAGATCCTTGTTGACTAAAAAATCACAAGTTCGAAACTCAGCGCCACTCAGTTTTAAAAAAAATTAAGATTTCACGTGCAAGGCTCGAAAAAAACCACGCTTGCACGTGAGGGAGTGTGTTAGAATATAAATAACCTTTCTTGCGCTACAATAACAAACTTGAGCTTTTGGTTAAGTTGGTTCCTTGACAGGAGACCACCAACTGATATAGCAAGAATCATCACAGAAAAAAAGTAGGAATCCCTCCAAGTTCTTTTGGAGTTAATTGCATCCATCTATGATTACCCACCAAGGTTTGGTCAAATTACCAACAAAATCTCAAGGTTTCTACAAGTTGGAAATAATCCTTCTCATTAATTCTACATCACGTAAAGACGAAATGATATAGCAATCAATATTAGTAGGAACTGAGTTCCTTCACTAAATTACTATCAGCATTTAGTTTGTCCCTAAGATCCTTTTTTAAAAAAGTATTGTAGTATTTTGGCCAAAAAACTTGCTGTAAGAACACCAAATTTAGTCTTAAGGCACAATTTTGGTTGTATCATTATATCCTATCTTGTTTCAATTTTAAAGACAGAATCACAGAAAATCTGGCAGGCAGGGGCTCATTTGTGATTTTCAGAAACCTCGGAAATCATTTGATAATTCGGCCAAAATTAAGAAATGTAGATGGAATTAACCATTTTTCCCAATTCGAAAGTGCGCTCGTAATATACAGTACCACCAAAATAAGGAAGCACCGAAATAAACTTTACCTGATGAAGCTACACATTTATGAGGGAAACGGATCATCCGAGGAAGGTGGTTGTGCAAGAGAGATCATCCAAATACACAAGAGTTGGAGATATAATGACTGAACACGTTGTATCGGAGGTTCCCTCATGGAAACGTGTTTTTCATCTTCATTTTCTCCTAGCAGTCCTGTGTGGTTGCAACGGAGCAAGTTGATAACAGTCACATCTGACACAAACATTTTACAAGCTGCACAGATCATGTTAGGCAATGGCAGTAATACGGAGTAGTACATATTCACATAAAAAAACAGTACAAGGCAGATGGGGAATTATTATGCAAGGGAAGTAAGTGGAACAAAACTATGGTTACGAGTAGAAGAACTTTACTGTGTGTTATGATCAAAGACTATCGCATATGGCATGACATCAGTCATAGATATTGATTGTCCTACCAGTAGTGGAAAAACAGAGAGGAGAAGTTAAGCAACTGAATGACTTCATCAAAGGAGATCATTGTTAATGCACTACTCATATAAGATGGCAACTACCATTCCCATGGATTCTAAACTGCCCAAAGCAGATACCAAAAAAGGAAACAGAAAAAATCTCCAGCAATATTCTTGTGTAAATATTAGTAGTGTACTGTGTGTTAAGGATTTACTACCCAGTACCTAATATTTACTGCTTAAGGTTTTGATATCTTACTTGACTTACACTATACCACTGTCAATTATGTAGGGCCAAAATCCGAATGTATATATATAAAAACTAAAAATATTTTTTGTAATTAACAAAGGTGTGGAGCAATAATAAAAGGAAAAAAAGAATAGACAGCAAATGTATAACGAGTATCAAACCTAATAGGGAGGAAGCTGATGCTGCCATACAAAGAGAAAGTATAGCATTCTCAAGTGGTAAAGCCACCCCGAAAAGAAGATCAAAATGCAATAGTAAATGGTATTGCATAACAATAGTAAATGCTATAGGAGCATAAGACATACTCCATATTTTATTATCCTCTGTTTGCTTTTGTGATCTTGTTGTGTTATTTGCTTTGTGTTGCTTGAGTAGGGGGTCTCTTGGAAACAGCCTCTCTACTCTCTAGCAGGGGTAAGGTCTGTGTGCACACAACCTCCACAGACCCTACTTTTGTGAGATTTTACTGGGTTGTTATTGTTGGTGTTGTCGTAAACATATGTGCATTATTGCAGTACAAAAGTAATAAATTTGAATTAGCAAATTATTCAACAAATACAGCAAGAACTTAACAGTGCAGATTGAAATCTCAAATCAACCCAGGCACTTGACCATCAAAGGCAACGTAAGCCGAAAAAAGAGTTCTAAGAACAAACTATGAACTTGATGTACTTGTCGTATATAAGGGCATGAAGCTTTTGCCTTGAAAATTGTGCAGATTGCATAAGGATCCTTAGGACACACCAGGCTTACATTCTTGCGAGTAGGCTAGACTTAGCCAATTGATAAAAATAATGATCAATGGAGCCATCCTCTAAGTTCCTTCAGTCTGCGAATCCTTTGAGCGTCTTTCATGAACCCTCCGGATTCAAGTCCCTCTATGATCCTATTGAAGTCTTCCCTTTGCAATTGATCCTTCTTAGCCTCCACAACACTGAGAGCTTGCAAAGCCTTCTTCTCGACACCAGCCCTTGCATACATTGAACAAAGACTAACATTAATTTTGTAAGGAGGTGCCTCACCCATACCAGCAATCTTATCCACTATTTGCTCAGCTTCATCAATTAGCTGCATTTTACTCAACCAATCTACCATAACGGAGTAGGTAGCAACTCCAGGCTCAATACCATCCTTCTCAAGATTAAGCAGAAGATTCAAAGCTGGTTGCAATTGATTTTCCTTCTCATACACCGCAATCATGCTAGATATACATCTATCGTCTGGCTTGTGTCTAAATCTCAACAGGTAATCAAAACTTCTCCTAGCTTCGGTATACTTGCCAGCCTTTCCATATGCCTCGATGAGCAGTGCTTGGGATTCTGGACTTGGCTGAAAACCAGCCATCTGCATCAAAGTAGATATTTTTACAGCGGAATCGCAGTCGCCGAACTGAGCATATGACCTCAGCAATGCAATATATATATCTTGTGAGGGTTCAATTTCCTTAATCTGCATATCCCTGAGGAGTTTCTCGCCCTCCCATGGTTTGCCTGCATTCACATAGGTCATTATCATGGAGTTGTACATATTTGCATCTGGCTGGAATCCTAGAACTCTAAGATCTTCAAACGTCTTGTTTGCTTGCTCAACATTCCTTGTTTTGCAGTACATCCGAACCAAAGTTAATGATGTAAGAACATCAGGTACAAACCCTTTTTCATACATTTTTTTCACAATTCTCTCAGCATCTTGGAATCGATTCCCTTTAGCATGTGCATCAATAAGTTTCCAGTAATCATATAAATTTGCTTCGAATGACGCTTCACCAAGCACATCTTCTGCAATCTTAATACATCAATTGAAAAAAAATGTGTGTAAATGGAGATCAAAGACTACTACAAATATTCAAAATAAAAGATTGCAAGTCATCAGAGAAAGGGAAATTTAATCAAATGCTAAGTACTGGAAGAAAACTGTCCAAAAACAACACTTAGAACAGTATTGGTGTACTGCTGGATATTAGTACAGAGTGACTACTACCTATCTATCAACACTTAGGATTCAAAGAGTATGTGAATGAAACGGCCTTGCATATCCATGTATGACTCAAGTGAATATTCTTATACATGTGAAAAGTAATATAGAAACTGAGTATAAAAAGCATGAACTGTGCACAAGGCTCACAACAACAACAACAAACCCAGTACAATCCCAACTCTATTGGGGTCTAGGGGTCACAATATATATGCAGCCTAACCCTGTAAGTAAGTAAAAGAGAGGTTTCTGTTAGACCCTTTGACTTACTTCTGCATGCACTGCCCAAAACTTCACCAAAAGTAAGAAGTGAATGAATTTTAATGTGTCCTTTTTAAATAGTCCTTTATATATGCAAAGCTAAAACATTGTTAAACATGACTCTTTTACCTCCATAACCTCCATTGACAATAAACTTTATGCTCAGGGCTCACACATAATATAAAACCCAGTGAAGGAGATATGCATTTCAAATATGAGGGTTTGAGAAGATAAATCTGAGTGATTTTTGAATATTTTTGAATATTTTATTTTGCAATATAAGAAAAGTGGTACGGTGCAAAATGTAAAACAGTGAGCAAGCTTACCCTGCCTTTTTGGGGGCTGTTTTATTGTTCATTTCTTAATATTCAAGAAGATAGCTAATGACCTAAAAGCTAAATGGCCATTACGGAGCAGTGAAAAGTTTTTAAAATGAATAGGCAATATCAATCATGATCAGCAAAATAGTATTCATCAATCATCTGGCATAAAATGTCCCATCAGCAGGACATACGCAGCCTAATCACATGGAAACCCCAATTAAGGAGAATATTAATGAGATATACTCCGGAGTGCAAGTTTTGCACTGCATAACATGAAGAGGATAACACATTAAGCGGATGAACACTGTGTGTGTAGGATGATAAGGGTGGGGACATACCTTGAAGTATAAATGAGAATCCTGCTGATTTATCTTATCAAGCAAACTTAGCCAATCTATCCTACTGGGTTGGAGCAACTCAACCCATTCAGCTAAGAGGGGTGCAGGATCATCCTGCAAATGCAACGAAAGAATTTTCTCTGTAACAAGTTTGCACTTCCCAAATATTGGCTTCAGTTCCTGGGGTGAAATAATGGCTTCTGCCGCATGAACTTTATCGGCCACCTCAGCCCACTTAGTGCCAGACAAATCAAGCCCATAAATTTTGTAGTTAACTTTACCATGCCTCTTAGGGAGTGTCACGACCTTGGGTGAGGATGGTGAATCCTCAACCACATCCTCCCCACCAAGTCCCTTTTCTGCAGCCGCAGATTCTGATTTCTGTTCTTCCAGTGCCCTTGCTGCTGCTTCTTCTTCCCTTAACCGCCCCAACTCTTCATAAAATTCACTCTCTTCCATCTTTTCGCGTGCCCACTTGAACCTGAGCTCCCTCAGCAAATCACCTCGAATGCCAATTTCTCCAGCAAACCTATACATTTCCTTCACTTCCTCTGATTGAAGAAACCCCTTTAGTTTCTCTTTCCTAGTAGCTTTATGCATATCGTCCAAAACCGAATTACTCACCTCCAAAACCGTTCTCCATAATTCTGGGCTAAAATCTTGATCGGGTGCATCAGTCGCCTCGCCTAAACTCTGGTCAATCCCATCTTTTCTGAACCCAGATGCAACCTTCTCGACAATGATGAGAAGCATCCCATCAATCGTGCTCTTCCCCTCATCTGGAAACATTTCATTCAGCTTCTTCCGCATTACCCAAACAAATCTCGATAGAAACTCATTTGTAGTTGAATCTTCACTGTCCTCCGACTGGGTTTCTGATTCCGTCAGACTGGCTTCGTTCGCTGTGTGTACGAACCTAGAGCTGAAACCCGAAAAGGGATTCGGGCATTCGAGGAGCTGAACACAGAAGAAGCCATTGATACCAGGGTTTGGAGAAAGTAATGAGGATATGAGGGGTGGAGAGGCGGTGAAATTGCGAGAAAAGTATGGCTGTTCAGATGGAACCCTACTGTTATTGAGTTTCCTTACGCATCTGAGTGTTCTTCTGACGATGAAGTGCTTCAGATTCATTCTAGTTTCTCGATTGGGACGATGAATTGAGCTCAGCCAGTGTGATTTGTGGCGTTAAACCCAAAACTCGTAAACCCTAGCCTACATGGGAAAAAATGCATTACTAGCTCCACTCTTTTGACGGTTTATACTCATATCTTACCCCTTAAGCCCACCTAGTTAGGGGTGAGCAAGTACCGAACCGATACTAAAATTTCCCAAAAAAACTGAGAATACCGAACCGAATGGTCGTTACGGTATTTGGGAACGGTACAAGGTGACGTCCCATACCGAAAATCCCGAACCGAACATATATGCTAAAATATTATAAAAAATAATACCCCGGAGTAATATTTTTCATATTCCTTCACTAAAGAATAATTTTTTTAAAACAAAATTGGTTCAAGTTTTATTATTGTAAGTTATACTTTTATTTGAGTTTTAGTTTTTGTGTATGAACATAAAAGTATTCACAAAGATTCAAAAAACCTTTTGTTGTCGTTCATTTTTTAGTTTGTGAAATATAAACTAAGTTTTGATATGCATATCTTGCATTTAAATATTCATTTTTTTAATTTTTCATGTTTTTTTATTTAAATTCACTTTTAATTTTCAAAAATAAAGGAGCATTGTTAAATTTTAAAGTGTAAAGTAGGTATGTATATTCATCCCGATTTGTACCGAAACCGATACCGAACCATACTGAACCGATATTTCGGGATCGGTACAGAGTAAAATCTCATACCAAACCAAAATATTTGGTACGGTATCGGTACGAGCTAAATACCGTACCATATCGTACCATGCTCACCCCTACAGCTCGTGCACTCCCACCTCCAACTCTGGGCTTAGGGCAGGATAGGAGTGGGGATGCAGGGGCGAGATAGAGTAGGGATTTAGGGGTGGGTTAGTAATTTTACGAATGAAGCACTAAAAGTGCTCTA
The DNA here is from genome assembly GCA_003260385.1 of Cuscuta australis. NCBI lineage: Eukaryota > Viridiplantae > Streptophyta > Magnoliopsida > Solanales > Convolvulaceae > Cuscuta > Cuscuta australis. The sequence continues at coordinate 2,502,006 of NQVE01000194.1, forward strand.
AAATGATAGTGACACCGCTAGTGTCACCAAAAGTGAGTGCCACTAGAACCCTACCGCTCTTTTAAACCAAAAATGATGTACCATTTTTTAATTCTACTCTTCTCTTCTCTCTCCAATTAGATTAAGTTTTACCTTCTCTCCATTATCGTCTGATTGGGTCCGGAAAAGTCTTTATGAAGTGCATCCTCTCAAATTAGATTACGGGTCTGTTTGGTACACGCAATTGGCGGAATTAGAATAAAATTATTTTGGAATTGATTTGGATGGAATTGAATTCTCCAATTTCAATTCATTTTTGGCACTACCAATTCTAAATCCACATACTTTTGTATTACCAAACAACAGAATTAAAATTGTTATCCTCAATTCCAATTCTATAGCTGGAATTCCATGTACCAAACAGAGCCTACGTGTAATTTTAGAATCATAAGATGGGAGCTTAGATGACATTAGCCCCTCATGTCAGCCTATGATATGGGTCTCGATTGGAGCAATTATAATGTTCTGTTCAAAAAATTGATAATTTTTGCCTCATAATCTTCTTGGTAAACCCTCTCACCCGGCCTGATCTGAATCCACCCTCCACCCCATAAAATTTAGTTAATTCCGGAGTTAGATTTTTACTCCAAAGTCAACTAAAATTTTGTGAGGTGCAGTTGGAGCAAGGAGTGGGTTCGGATCGGGCCTGAATAGAGGATTTATCGTCAGATAGGAGTAAGAATTATCAATTTTTTGTACGGATCTCTGTATGTGCCCCGGGTCATCTTATAAAATTGAACCGGGGTGTGCTATAATATAATATAATATAATATATATATATATATATATATATATATATATATATATATATATATATATATATATATATATATATATATATATATATATATATATATATATATATATTGTTTTACTTAAAATTTGGAATAAAAAATAAAAATGAAACTCAAATATTAAAAAATTATATCAAATGTTTTACAAAACTAAAATTGATAATATTTCCTCCGTCCCGGAGTATTCGTCCAATTTTGACTTTTGGAACTGTTTATCTAAGCACTTTGACTCATCAAATTCTCTCAATGTGTAAGCCTAAATATAGTCATGTGTGATCTTGTTTAATTTGTCTTATTAACATATAGATTATTAACAAATACTCTGGGACGGAGGTAATAATATTTTATTTTATCAAATAATCAGTGATACCACACAAGTAAACAAAAGTTATTAAGATGTAAGAGAGAAAATTTGTACTATTAATTATGGGAGGGAGGAAGTATGCATGTCAAAATATGCAAATTCTTCCGTGGACCTAAGGTCTATAGACTCATTTTATAGACCTTAATGTATTCATAGGATTGAAGAAGTGGGCATATTTTAAATGGAAAAAGGTCCACATTTTAAATGTGGACCTCAGGATCATATAAGCATCACTCATTAAATTAATACTCGTGGTGTGTTCAACAAAAATTTATACTTACGTCTATATTTTCTACTTTTTTGTATAATTATTTGATAAAATAAATTGGAGAGACCTCATATTTTGTAGATTTTTTAATTTAGTTTATTACTCAATAAATTTTTTTAGTTTACACAAATATTTAAATAATTTAAATTAAATTATATTTAATCTAATATCATAATCCAACAAAAAAGATTATAACAAATAGAGGGAGTATCTCGCTTGTTTGAGCCAATTCTTGGGAAAATTAGTTACCGATCCAAGAAATTATTTTTTTGATATTGATAATATTTGATCTTAATAAATAGTAAAGGATTGCAGGAGTATATGGTAAAAAAAGATTATGAAAATTAAATAATAATAATAATAATAATAATACTCTATTTCATATTATCCATATTATTGATAATATCTTGGCAAGTTGATCAACAGTAACGAAAAATAGCTTAGAGCACAAGAACTGGAATAGAATTGCCGGAAGTGTGGATAGCCACTAGAATTAAAGAGATTGATCTTTGTTGCTTGACGAACAAGCTTAAAAGTACGTTTGATGAGTTTTTTCCCTGAGAGTATTGGCAATTAGAGCAAGGGCGTGTAGTTTCTTTTTTCTCCTTGGATAATGTTTTCTGCTTCTCTAGCATTTTTCATGCTCTTGAACTTTAGAACAAACACAGACAAATGCAACTTTTTAGTTATTCGATCATAAACACGATTTTTTTGGACAAAAAGAGAAGCATAAAGGATAGCTACTCCTAAGCATGCTCATAATCTTTAGAGAAAAAAGAGAGATCATGGATGGTGAGACCATGGTCTACGGGACTACGACGGTCGACCATTAATGATAAAGACTAGTGGTGGTGTATGGTCGTAAAACAAATTAAAGGAAGATAGGTTTTTAAGAAGATCCAGAGAGACGACCTTAACTTTAATTTCATGATACAATTTGATGATAATTGATCATATCGAATGATAAAGAATTACATGACTATAAATAAATAATACATGCAAAATCCTAGTTAGAGTATAATGATAATTGTGATAACAATAGAACAAAAAAAGTAAATAATGATAATATTCTATTTTCTATTTTTTCTGATAACCTTATTCCTTTTTGGTTTATGCTCTAGGCAATATTTTTACAAAGTGAAAGATAACTCGAACTCATAAAAAATGAAGAAACAGAGTTTGGGGTACACCACACACCACAATGGGTCTCAACCCTCCTAGGAAGGGTATGTACAAACATTGCATGAAATAAAATATTCAATGATACTGATTTGCAGTATAGAACGGGCAAAAATAATAACTAAAAAGAATCCCTTGTAAGTAGGGTGTCGAACCTCAGGGAGACGTGAGTTAATTTAATTTAAACAAAAGTTTACAAAAGAAGTTATAAAATATTTTGGTCTTTTTGGTTTTAAAGATAAAATAAAAAGTATAAAAGGAGAGAGTTCCAAACAACACAGTTTTTGATGATGAAAAGTTAGGAGTAGAAATTGGTAAATTAATTGTCCAATGTTTTTATAAAAGCTGGATTGTCAATTTATTTTTATATAGAATGTGTGGGTTGCAGAAAAGTATTTAGGGACGCTCTCGTAGTTCACCTAAATAATAATTACTCCGACTTTAACACGCTAATGATAAATCCGGAGTGATTATTTAGTAACAACGGCAACCATAATTATTTTATTGTATGTTTACCCAATTTAATGGTGTAAAAATACAACTCAATAATTATGTCCATCCGAAAGTCTTCAATCCCGGTTAAAGATAGAGAAGGCTTACGGTGTAATTAAAAAGTGTTCTATTTTATGATTATATCAATTTTAACTCATATTCCTTCCAACAATTATGTTTATGATTGGGCTCTTAATAATCACAAACATTCCAAATTTATTTATTTTTAAATACATCTAAGTAAAAATAAAATCAACAATCAATGTTAAAAATATTTAAAACATTAAGATGGACAAATTAATTACACCAACTTCTAACCCCAATGGAATTTAGAAGTTCATAGTTTGAAGCTTAAACAAATAAATATTTATTACAAACATAAAAATCTTACAAAATGGAAGGTGTGTTCTTGAGCTCCAAATATAATAGATGATGATGAAGATGGAGTAATTTTTATGTGTTTGGATGAAAAAAGTGGTGAGATATTAGTGAGGGAGGAAGAGAATTTCGAAATGAAGAGAGGGGAGAAAATGGGGGTTCCGACCTCCTGGAAGAAGAGAAGGAAGTGGATTTTATAGATAAATTCGTATATACTCAGAGTATATACGAACAGTCCCAAAAATGTCAACAAAGCTACAGTAGCCCACATGGAATTGAGGTTGTTTGACTCGCCACTTGATCCCGTGTTTGATTCTCCATCAGTGTTGGTGTGTTGTCATTTTTCTCTCAATTCATGGCCGAATAATCAGCTGTGGCGCGATGGACCAAGCTGCTCATCCATACGTGTTCGAATCCCAGCACTAATCTTTTCATTTTTTAGATTTATTTCTTTCTTTTCTTCAAATCTCTTCCATTTATTTTGGTCCCAAACTTCCATGTTTATCTTCCGTTCTAGAAATTGTTCTCAATGCGTCTAAATGACCTCAAAATACTTGCAAAACATATAAAACCAAGCATAGGACTGCTCTACCAAAATAAAACGGAAAATTGACATAAAATGTAAACATTAATTCAATTGGGACTCAAAACTCCTACAAAATATGTCTAAAAAGTGTATAAAATATGTGCATATCAGATACTAAAATCACTAATAATACTTTCACTGGCAAAGAATGAATAAATCTGAATCATTCATGATTAACACTGTGTTTGTATTTTTATTCCTATTTCCATAATAAAAGCATGAAACTATTATTTTGATATATTTTTAAAGTTTTACTCATACTTTAGTTTTTTTCCATATTTTTTCTCCAAAAAAAAATTGCACCGTAAGACATTGTATAGTGGCATCTCACTGTGTTTTTTTGGTATTACATACTGGCATTATTGATATTGTAACTCATATTTTGAGGATAAAAATGTAGAGCTCATATTTTGATATTTTTTATCCATGTCTTACTCATAGTTTAGTTTTTTCTCCACATAATTACAAATCAATTTATATCAAAATTGGTGTACAAACAAAAAAAAATATTTATAAATAAATAATTTTACAAAATAGAGTTGTTCTTTTATGGAACTAAGGTTTACATGTGAATCTTTTCTTTTTTCAAAAGGTCAATGATTTTATTGAAGGAAAAATTACCCAAAATAATCCCAACTTTACCGGGTTTATCAAAAATAATCTCACATTTCACTGTGATGCACAATAATCCCAACTTTATTGAAATTTGTCAGTTTTGGGTCGCCGTTAAGTTTCTAACGGAGGGTTAACGGAAATGCCCGTTTTAGGCAACAAAATGAAAGTTGGGATTATTTTTTATGAATTTTCATTTTTTTAAATTTTTTTAAATTTTTCATTTAAATTTTTAAAATTACTTTCTACCTCCATTTCTTTTTCTTTTTTAAAGATTATTCTTACCTTAGAAAAAATAGATATAACAAATAATGAAAATGAAAAAAATAACTAAAATCGTACAAAATTAATCAAATAAATAATGTAATCAATATAAATTAAACAGAAACTGGTAAGAAATAAAATAAATATATACAGAGTGGTGGGTTTTAACATTTAAACACTATACAGAGTCTTAATAATGTAGATAATTTGTAGATAATTTGTTCTAAAAAATAAGAAGTGATATGTTAATACTTTGTATAGTGCGTAAAATATTAAAACCAACCCGTATATTTTTATTTTACTTTTACCAATTTCAAGTTAGTTTCCATTGATTACCTTATTTATTTTATTATTTTTGTATCATTTTAGTTACATTTCTCATTTTTTCATTTTTTATATCTATTATTTTTATTTTTTTAAACTAAGACTAATCTTTAAAGAAGAAAAAAGAAATGATGATGGAGGTAGAAAGTAATTTTAAAAACTTAAATGAAAATTTTAAAAAAATTTAAAAAAATGAAAATTCATCAAAAATAATCCCAACTTTTATTTTGTTACTCAAAACAGGCATTTCCGTTAACCCTCCGTTAGAAACTTAACGGCGATCCAAAACTGACAACTTTCAATAAAGTTAGGATTATTATGCATCACAGTGAAAGGTGAGATTATTTTTGAAAGATCGGATAAAGTTGGAATTATTTTGGATAACTTTTCCTTTATTGAATGATATTAATGCACTAAAATTTATAGAATGAGCACAGACCGTAAGACTGCGTAAGAATTCACCTACAAAACAAGAGGTGAAATGAGACTCTTTTTTTTTTCTTTACATATTTTTATTGATACTTTTACCAATCAGTATAATAACCATGTTACCTTTGTTGATATTATTAGAGTTAGGACAATAAAACAGGTTCATCCTATCCTATCAAAAGATAGCATAATATCCGAATCAGTGAATGTATTTCCCTTTGGTCCATTCACTTTCATGCATCTCTATATTAGCTGGTAGAATTCCATTGGGATGTTAGATCTGATCTTTACCAGCTGGGAAAAATTCTCCCAAATGATCCCTTTGCTGGTGATATATTGTAAACGACAAGAAAATGTGCTTTTGTAAGTATTAATTACAAAAGAATTTGGCTACAAAACAAGAGGTGAAATAATTTACACTTAAGTACGGAGTAAATTGCCAAAAACTAATTCAACTAAAAGTTCAAACTTGTAGTGATTGTAAGCTCATGAAAGATTTTTATATTCTAACACGTTCTTTCACTTGCTGCTGTAGACACTTCGAGCTTTGCACGTAAAACTTTACTTTTTTTAACTATAACAATAAAATCTGAACTTAACCTCTTTGTCAAGAACATGCAAACCATGTTGAAAAATCAACTCAACTACTATAGAAATAGTTAAATTACTGTTATAGAGGATGACACTACTATAGAAAGAGTTGATTATCTCTCTCCCACCATATATACCTATTGTCCTATACTACATAATATAAAGGGTACAACTTGCATTGAAGGTCCTCTCATCTCATCTTTCCCATACCATATATCAACCCATTCTTTGCCTACATATGATATAAAAATCTATTCATACACACACACACATATACAAATCTAGATAAGCTCTACTGATATCACATTATATATCACTGATATAAATATGGCCACATCATCATGGACACCAAGACAAAACAAGAAGTTCGAAGAGGCATTAGCGATATACGACAGGGACACACCCGACCGTTGGTACAACATTGCCAGAATAGTGGGAGGAAAATCAGCTGAGGAAGTGAAGGGGCATTACGAAATTCTTGTGAAAGATGTGTTGCAGATTGAGAATGATGAAGTGCCATGCCCAAATTACACTGATAGTGATAGCTAGCTTATATAATCACGCATGAACAAAGGTTAGCTACCTAGTCACGTCACCTCTTTATTTTCTTTTTAGTTTTATGCCAATATTCAAATAAAATGAATTACAAATAATTGCAAATAACATTAGTGAAACATCATTAAATGTGTGTCAAGAATCTAATGGGATGGGTGATTTATGAATATGTTTTCTGGATTTTCCATGAAGATAAGATAAGCTCATCTCTAATCTGGAGGAGGGACCAAGCCTGCAAATTGATAGAGTAATAGTCTTCATTCAATCAAGAACTTTTAAATGTTAAAGCTAAATGCTAGCATTCGATGATCGGGTAACTTTCTTTAAACCCCGAAACTAAACCTTAAAGCTAATGCCAAACACACACAGAAAAAGTGTGGTAAAAGTAAATAAAGTTGAATTAAATGACAAAAATAAATTCATAGGAAAAAAGGAGTAAGGATAAAATTTGACCAAATTGGACAAAAATAGCATATGCTCTCAAGTCTCCTTTTTTCGTTTCAAAAACCAAAGTATTTCTTTTGATGCAGGCTTTTGAGGACATCAAGCTTTGACTAAAGGAAACATGTGTTGTTAACTTAAGGTTGGAGGCTCAAATATAGCAAGAAGATGTGTATGACCAAACAAACATGCACAACTTAATACCACCATTTATAACATGTAGTCCAGACTATATATTATCTTTGTGTTCTTTCTTGGTTCAGAAAAAAAAATGTTCTTTCTTGGTTCAGAAAAAAAATGTGTTCTTTCTTGTTATTTGCACTCTCTTGAATGCCTAATTCAGTGCTTTTCATTGAATTGTTGTGCACACTCTCGTAAAACAACACATTATGAAACATTGAGTTGCAACAGAGTTGAGAGATGAATCTCCTCAACAATTAGCAAAATTAAAAGGTACAGCGTCTTCACGGTTCACTCTTTACTTCCGGATCCTCCGGTTATGGTGGGATTTACTTGACATTTTCTCGGATCAGAGAGAGTATTCATTTTCATAATCAAAAGGCAAAATCTTTTTAGCATCAAGAATGGCTCATGAGTAGCATCATAGTTCGAGTAAGTATTGACAAGAAGCAGATTAGCATATTTCTATCTATCACTAACCTCAAATTACTAACACTGCCAATCCCATTGATAGGACCATCCAAGAACTGCTGCTGCTGATGATGATGATGGTGTTCTTGCTGTAGCTTCTGCAAAGTTGTATCCCCTTCAACAATGGGATCTGAATTTGCATTCTTGGCTTCCACTAATCTCCAAATGTACCAAGCCGCCACTGACCTATAAGGCCTCCACTTTTGCAGAATTGATCCATCTGAGATGGCTTGGGCATTTCCTCGAGCACGTTGAGCATTTGTACCCCTCTCCTTATCCCCGGATCATGAATCCCGGTCTGGTATTTCCTTGCTAGGTCATGAAGGTAGCTCGCCTTCCGGGAAGAGATTCCGATTTGCCGGAGCTGTTGTGGGGTTATGTTCGAAACGACATCGGGGAGGAGATCTGATTCTCCGCCGCAGAGAGAGTGAGGAAGCTAGCGTAGATTGAAGTTCCGGCTTTGAGAGCGAGTTGCTGGATTAGGATGTTTATGTTAGGCCTTGGAATGGGGGCATGAAAGGCTCCAGATTTGGGGGCGGGTGAGAGTCAATGAGCGGGGCGAGTCTAGGGTCGGATGATCGGAGGTGGTGAATGGCGGCCTCGAGCTCGCCGCGACATGAGAGGGGACGGGCGGCGATTCTCGGGGCTGGAATGAAGTGCGGCGCCGAGGTGGCGGCGGAAGGGGAGAATGGCTTCCGGATCTTGCGGGGCCGGGATGGCAGTTTAGCTGCGGGTGACGACGAAGCACTTCGCTTCGGCGGAGCATTAGGTGGGTCCATGGGGGGTCGTGTTGTGGTTCGGTTTGGGGGAGGGCTTCTTCATCAGCCATGGCGGATGTGCAGCATCTGCTAATGGTCATCGACTCATCGGGAATTCCCAAGTTCGCCGTGAGAATTTGGGGCTGTCGTCGGAGGCCGCCGGCGGTAGTTGAGTGGGCGGATGCTACGGTGGTTAAAACTACTCCAATTATACGGAGTAAAAATTTTGGTTTTTTTCCTCTTGCTCCATAAATTTTATAAGAATAATATCTATCTTTTTTATAAGAATAATACTTCCCCGTCCCAAAATATTCACAACATTTGCTTTTTTATCAGTCGCGGGAACTTTTATTTATTTCTAAGTTTTCAATGGTTATTTGATAAAATAAAATATTCTTGACACATCTTATTTCGAAGAACTTTTCATTAGTTTTTTGATATGTAAATTTTATTTTTTATTTCTATACCAATATGTAAATAAAATGAATTGAAAAAGTTTGATATTTTGCCTCGAAAATAAAAATGTGGTAAATATTTAGGGACGGAGGTAGTATCTATCTATTATGAAAAGAGATCAATAAAATGAATAAATCTTTTAATATGATTTTTAAATATACTCTGTATAAATTTGTGATATTAAATGGACCAACAATAGTACCAAAAGGAAAAATTAAGAACATGTGTTAAATTGATCGAAACCATGCTAGAGGTCTTGTGGTCTACCCCTTTCGGCCTGATCATAGGTCCTGACTTACCCTTCGTAGACGAACCTCTCGGAGGAACCCTTAGGTTTTTGGGGCATTGGATTCTCTCCAATGTTTAATTTACATTCTCGCTTCCGCTTCGTCCATTCTCGCTTGCGCGTGGGCTTCCCACTAAGGCAAAATGCTCCCCTACCGATGTCTTTTTACATCCCACAGCTTCGGCACATCGCTTAGCCCCGTGCATCCTCCATAGTAGAAATCAAGATGAGCACAATGTTAATTGACAGCCTTGCCTGTATTTAAAATGGACCAACGTGATATTATATTTTCTCTCCTTTAATGTTTTTTCATTATTATTATTACTACATTTAGTATAATTACAACTATTGTCAATGTCGTTGTTTTTTAAATTTGGATAATAGTATAATATCGGATAAATTAGAACAAATGCAATGATTTGACAATGTTTCTCCCGAAATTATGCACTGGAAAGTGCTTGGTTCACAAACAAAATGGTCACAAACTTTACAAACTTATTAATTGTGAACTTCAATAAATAAAATTAAATAATCTAAAATAATTTTAAAATAAAAATTTAAAGCATAAATAGTAAGTTTGTGAAGTTTGTGAATATTCCGTTTATGAATGTAGCATTGCTCTTACGCACTCTATGACCGAACACATTCAACTTGTGTATTAATAAGGGAAGTAAATACATACCCCGGAGTACCACAAATATAGAATACTCTTACCGTCCCTAAATATTTGCCACATTTGTATTCCCGAGGTAAAGTATTAAGTTTTTTCAATTCATTTTATTTACATATTGGTATATAAATAAAAAATAAAATTTACATATCAAGAAACTACATGAAAAGTTCTTCGAAATAAGAGGTGTCAAGAATATTTTATTTTATCAAATAACCAATGAAAACGTAGAAATAAACAAAAATTTTCGCGACTGCTGAAAAGGCAAACCTTGCAAATAATTTGGGAGGGAGGGAGTATGAATTAGAGGAAGGAAGAAACATGATCATCTAACCACATATGTGAGGAATTTCAAGACACTTTCATTACCAAATCAATAAGGTAAGACACCCATGATGTGTAACTTTTTGATTTGTGATTTTAAGTGCAACAACTAGTCATTTCATTTCAAGAACCCATGTCTTCAGCTTCCTTCAAGCGAATAAAATATTGTGATCTTTTTCTAAATAAAAGACTACAAATAGAAAGTGTTCCTTATTTGATGTTTTGGAGATTGTAGCTCTATGATTATAGCAAAAGATCATTGGATTTTTTCCTTTTTTATTCCAAACTTTTGAGAGATTTCCAACAAGAAATAAAGTTGGAGTTTTTTTTACTCATTTGAAAGGAAATAAAGTAAATACTCACATGGATTCAATTTTAATTGATTCTTCGGCATAATTGTTTTGTCATATATCTAAAATCATATAAACAAGGACAAATGATATGTACGGAGTATGTATTCATTTACTACCTCTGTTTTAGAGTTTTTGTCCAGTTTTAATTTTTTGCATTAAAAAATGATAAAATCTATCTATTAATTAAATAAAATTTACATTATCAAGAAATATAGTAATGTGCATATGTATAATGTCATATTACCACAATGCGAAGTCCTATTTCGAAAGAAAAAATATAAAAGTCATATTTTGGTACTTTTCTCTATGTTTTAGTCTTATTTAGAATGATTCATAAATAATTTTATTAGATTTATCTTATATAATACTGAATAAATACTATAGAATGAAGTTCGGACTTTGGAGTAACGGTGAGGTTCTAGTGACACCGGAGTATGGTGACATTACGGTGCAACTGTCATTTTAGAGCACTTCCGGTACTCTGTTCGCAAAATTGACAGTTCCTAACTCCTCTAACCCACCCCTAAACCCCCACCTTACCCCCTCCCCTGCACCCACCCCAACCCCGCCATAAGCCCCCCACAAAATAGTCACATAGCCACACATTTTGTTGGGGGCTTACGGAGGAGTTGGGGTGGGATGCATGGGTGGAGGTAGGATGTGAAATTTAGGGAATGAATTAAAAGATAAGAATTATCAATTTTACAAACGAAGCATCAAAATTATTCCAAAATTACAATAACATGGCTAGTGTCACCAAAAGTGATGTCACTAAGTCCACCATTGGAGTAATACGGAGTATAATTTGTTTTTTTGCCTGGCAAATGGTAATGAAAGTTACTCCGTAAATGTGAAATCTACCGAAAATCCAAAATGGTGGTGAAAAAGATGGAGTAAAAAAACACCTGAAATTGATGGGTTGGTAAAGAAGTGACTGAATTGGAGTTTCCGGCTCTAAAATTCTCCCAATAATCACTTCCATGGTGACTGGGGCGTGTCACGTGAACGCCGACCAATCATCCATATCTCTCGCACGCTAAACATATGACAAATTGACAACAAGTTGGGAACGATAGGCGAAATCGGGTCTGGGTTCTGCCATGCCAGCTACTCTCTGACTCATCGTCATCTTTATCGCCTTCTTCTTCTTCTTCTTGTTCCTGTATTCAAAATCTCAAGAAATCATCTGATTCTGAGCCGTTGACGGGAACCGCAGAGAGGGCAAGAATGAGTTTCAGGGAAGAAGGCGACGATGGGAAAGGGGATCTGAGGAAGCCATTTCTGCACACTGGGAGTTGGTACCGTATGGGCTCCAGACAATCGAGCATGATGAGTTCTTCTCAGGTCATCAAGGATAGCTCTATCTCTGTCATGGCCTGTGTTCTCATCGTCGCCTTGGGCCCTATCCAGTTTGGTTTCACTGTATTATTTACTTCCTCTCATCTTTATGCCAATCTATCTTTCATTTTCCTTTCTTTTGATTTATGTTTTACTTTGACTTGCTTTAACTACCTGCCTGACTGCATAGAACACCAAATTCAACAGCAAAACAGTATCTTCCAACCGAAATCAACTTATAATTTCAATGATTTTTTCCTTTTTTGTAATTGAGATTTGAGACTTCTTTTCGGGCTAATTGTGTGTAATGATTGAGACCCGAATCTGGGTTCTTGCTTATTTCTACTGATTGCACTTGTGGTTTGATTGTGTCTGCAATCTTTGTAAAGTGATTGGCTTGTTTTCTTGTTTGAAGGGTGGGTACTCTTCTCCAACACAAAGTGCTATTATGAAAGATCTCAACCTCTCTGTATCTGAGGTCTGAAAGAATCACTTTTTCTCTTTTACCTAGTTTCTGTGTGGATGAAAAGCTGATGAGAATCTTTTTGGTCAGTTCTCCTTATTCGGTTCTCTGTCGAATGTTGGTGCTATGGTTGGGGCAATTGCTAGTGGTCAGATTGCAGAGTACATTGGACGAAAGGGGGTATGTGTGTGTGTGTATATATATATTCAGTTCTTCTGATAAAATTGTGTGGTAAATTGGTAATTATACATGTGTTGGTTGCCAGTTTTACCGTAGCTGTTACTTTTCAAATTGCAGTCGTTAATGATCGCTGCTCTTCCTAACATCATTGGGTGGCTTTCCATCTCATTTGCCAAAGTAAGATTATTACCCCGCATCGAAAAAAATGTTTATAGTTCATCATAATAATCAAAGTTGTAGGTCGAAGATTAAAGGCGTAGGGTAGTAATTTGACTTGGGACTCAGGTCATAGTTGGGAGTTAGGGTGTAAAGGGGTGCCTTTGTAGGGGTTTGTTATTTGATTGGTGTTTTTTGTTCATCAATCTTTATTCTGTAGTTGTATAATCCTTACTGTTCATCTTTTAATATTTGATTCTTATAACCGCTTTTTATGGTCCTTAGAACTGTGGGTCTTTCGATAACATCCTTTTTTACTCCATCCGTCCTAAAACTTTCTTCCCCTTTCAAATTTTGAGATCTGACTAAAGTTATTTTCAGTTCAGTTTATATGATTATAAGTGTAAATTTTAAAAATACAATAAGAGGTGACATGTCTATATTATTTTATCAGATGATTAATGAAAATAGGCAAAGAAAGTGAATAAAGTTTAACCTAGTAACTGGGTAGAAAGTTTTAGGCCGGAGGGACTACTTTTCTAGGTAGAGGTAACTCAACGTAAGGTCTCCCTACACCCATACTCTGCAGGCCCGGCTTGTGGGCCCTTATTGGGTTCAATGGGTTGTTGTTGATGATGATTCATCATAATGATAAAGTTTGACATAGTTAATCTGCTGTCTTTGTACGCTCAAGTCTCAACTGATGCATATTTGTGCTCCATACACTTTTTCAGGATCCTTCTTTCCTATACATGGGAAGATTGTTGGAAGGCTTTGGTGTGGGAATAATATCTTACACGGTATTACACCGCCCCCCCCCCCCCCCCCCCCCCCCGCATATATTCATTTTACAATATGTTTGGTTCAAGGAATTTGAAAGGGAAAAAGAAAAGAAAATCAGATGGAAAACAACTTTTCATGTTTGCGTAGAGAGAAAAAGAAAAGAAAAGTGGAAGGAAAGGAAAATGAGAAGGCAAAATGTACTAGGAGAAGGGAAAACCAAATTCCTCCCAGGTTGGTGAGGAAAATGAGAGAATCATTTTCTTTTCTTTTCTTTCTAAATTCCTTGAACCAAACATAGTGTTAGTAATGAATGAAGAATTCATTGTGACTTTTTTCATCCTTTCTCGCACAATATAGGTACCGGTATACATTGCAGAAATTGCACCTCAAACTTTGAGAGGGAGTCTTGGTTCAGTGAATCAGGTTCGCTAAACCAGCAATTTGCTTTGAATGGTGAAAATAATTTTCAAATATTATCCTTATAATTTGAATGCAGCTAGCTGTTACTATTGGGATTATGCTGTCATACTTGCTGGGACTTTTTGTCAACTGGAGGATTCTAGCTGTTCTTGGTAAAGCTTTTGAAATATCTGGCTCACTATTCATTGTTATTTGTTAAGATGTCAAGCAGTATCAGTTCATTCTTTTCAAGGTGCACCCACATGTTCTGCTTTAAATTTGACCTTCTATGAGAAATGTCAGAAATTCATATTTTTGAAAAACATTGGATTTGAAGCTTTTTTAAACTGGTTCCTATTATTAACTTGTTTCTCTTAAACAGATGTTCTTTTTTTGTAAAATACTAGCAGAAAACATATCTAGTTATAATCAAAATGTGGCATTTGATGAAGTGCATTTCTCTAGTTATATTTAAAATAAAAACTATCTCTAAGGTCAAGTCATAACTCATAATAATAGGCGTGAACTCCATGTGAGCTCATTTTGTCATTGAACGGTAAAATATGTTAAAATTGTACCACTGTTTCATGCATTCAGAAATTAATTTGTAGTAGTTTCTCTATGAATTTTTTCAAATTAATTTGGATTTAGTAATATTTTAGACATTTATCACATTTAAATACTCCGCTAAACAAACAACTAAAAAACGGTTGGAGCACAATAATGCCCATGAAATGGAGTATTAGAAAGGGTTTAGTATTCTAGTGAGTATTTTGCAAGGAAACCAACTTTTTTATAATAGAAACAGATTTTACCAAATATTTCAATTGCCAAAGAAAAAAATTAGTAAAAATGCTACTCTCTCCATCGCACGAAAAGAGTTTTGGGACAACAATAAGTTTAGAACAAAGATTCTTTATATGGGACGGAATGAGTAACCGAGTAATACAAAGTAATTTGAAACAGCTAGAAAACAGGTAATAAATCTATTATTCTAACTCTTCTCAAACTCATATAATCATATGAATACATCGCTTGAATTTACCCACTTATATATATATATATATATATATATATATATATATATATATATATATATATATATATATATATATATATATATTTGTTTTTCTACTCTTATAGGGACATTACCCTGCCTAGTGCTGATACCTGGACTATTTTTCATTCCAGAATCTCCTCGATGGTTGGTGAGTTGCGCTAAAATCTTTTCCAGTTTTTCCGTGTGGGGTTATATTCACAGCTTTCTAATGTCAGTTTCCTTGTAAACCATAGGCAAAAATGGGTTTCACAGAAGATTTTGAAACCTCTTTACAAGTTCTTCGAGGTTTTGATGCTGACATCAGTATTGAAGTAAATGAAATTAAGGTAAACTGCCTTCATTTTTTTAAAGATCACGAGCGTAGTATTTAGAAGTATTAGTCTTGAAGGGTAAAACATTTAGTTTCTTTTTAATCATATAGTTTTGTTCAATCCAAACTATATTAGGTGACAATGCTTCTAAAAATTTTAACTTCACTATTGTACATTGTTTTTCTTTGCACAGAGGTCTGTTGCATCTTCGACAAGCAGAAGAACTGCAATACGTTTTGCAGACCTTAAACACAGAAGATACTGGTTCCCACTGATGGTAGTGTAGTTGCTAAAATTATAATTTGACATGTTCTTCCAGTCATTGAAATTTGAAACTTGTTTCCTCTGCAGGTTGGAATCGGATTACTTTGTCTGCAGCAATTAAGTGGAACCAATGGTGTTCTATTCTACTCTAGCAATATTTTTCAAGCAGCCGGTGCGTTGAAAGACTTCTCATATAGATTTGTCTGTTTCATGCCCAAAATGTTAACGAGTTCTAATAAGTTTTTTTGGGGAATAAACAGGCATTTCTTCAAGCAATGCTGCTACATTTGGTCTTGGTGCTATCCAGGTTAGAGAGATTAAGTTTTAAGATTCGTTTGTTTCCCAGAAAATAAGATTTTTTGCGCCATTTACCCCCGAACTCTTCAAAAATTGCGCGGGTTTTCCCTGAACTTTAAAAATTGCACCAATGTGCGGGTTTTCCTCTGTGCCATTTTTAAAGTTTAGGATTCCCAGAAAATAATGTTTCTGGTTTGTTTCATTTTTTTGTGCATAGTTGGTGGACTATTGAAGGACAATTTATACTTTATAGGTCATTGCAACTGCAGTTTCTGTATGGCTGGCGGACAAATCAGGGCGAAGGCTTTTACTTATTGTAAGTTACAGTAAAAACATCAGTTACTTGGCTTCTAGTAATATTTTCCTGCAATGTAAAAGAAGTGTCCCTTTGAAGGTTTCATCTACCGGAATGGCTATCAGTCTCCTCCTCATCTCCGTTTCCTTCTTTGTGAAGGTAACTCATGATTTCAGCTGGTTTCTGCCTAAACTAATTGCAGGCTAACTATTTTTCACACATTTTGTTCATTCAAAAATCCCCAGTTTAACCTCTACCTCGCACTTGGTGATCATTATTAGGGATTCGTATCAGAAGACTCGTCTCTCTATGGCATTTTGGGAATAGTTTCCGTTGTTGGAGTTATGGTATGTTCTTGAACTGATACATAAGTCCATGATGATGACTTTGAACCTTGCTTCTAAACTTCGCCGTAACCATTTCCTTATTTTTCAGAGCATGATTGTTTTCTTTTCACTTGGAATGGGGCCCGTACCATGGCTTATCATGTCCGAGGTACAGCTTTTTGACTGTTTACATTGGCGTGGTACATCTGAACTAGGAAAACATAAGAACCGTTTATGGTTCGTTTGACAACGTTTTATATTTGCAATTTTTGTTTTCGGGAAAACTAAATGCGGAGTATGATGCAAAGTCCTTTTGCTGATAGTCCCCTTTTCTTAAACTGTCCCAATGTAGATTCTTCCCATCAAAATCAAAGGCCTTGCTGGAAGTGTGGCTACCTTAGCCAATTGGCTCTTCAGTTGGGTCATTACCATCACTGCACCTATGCTTTTGGATTGGAGCAGTGGAGGTTCTCTCTCTCTCTCTCTCTCTCTCACACACACACACACACACACACACACACTTATACACACACAGTCACACACTGATGCATAGTGACTCTAAATGCTGTTTTTAAACACAAAAACGAAGTTATTCATAGATTCAAAGTTACTTACAAAACTAGGTACAAATCTGTTAAAAACCATAAAGGATGAAACTGTTAAAATCATGGGATCTTTGGAGAGCCGGTTTGAGAGGCTCTTTCGGGACGATCGTTGGCTCAATAAAACTTTAAAAACACGTTAGAATAATCGAATACGGAGCATTAAAAGATGAACACTAAGGATTAAACAACTTCGGGATAAACAAAAGAACAAAGAGAGATTTATCTTCACATTTACATATACTTCGACATGATGCAAGTTGGTTGAGGTTCTTCTTTTCTTTGACAGGGACATTCATGTTATACACGGTTATGAGCGTGTTCACCATAATATTTGTATCTATTTGGGTCCCTGAGACGAAGGGTAAAACTCTCGAAGAAATTCAACATGGATTCAGATAGATGGTTAGTTCCCCCAATTCTTTGTCCGTCGTGTGCGATTTCACCTTTTCATTTTGTTTTTGTAATTTATGTTTCTTTGGAGGGAGGGGTGAGGTCGGTATACATGTATGTATAGACACATTGTTGTAGAATGACGTCGAGTTCCTTGAGCTTTTTCCATTATTTTATGGTTTGTTCTCGCGCGAATGGACCATTATTTCCACCATTCCTTAATAAATGTTGTTTCGCGAGAAAAAACATTGTTATTCCATATTCTTTTGAAGGACATTGTTATACCATATAGTATCATGGGGGGTGGGGGGTGTGGGAACCATTAATTTGTGAACAGAGCACCGTAGTTGCTCCAAAAATGCAGCGGCAACACCAGTGGCTACGGAACCGTGGTGTAGTATCATACTCCGTTTATCCTAGTATATTTATTGATTTTTTTGAGTCAAACTTGATAAACTTTCTCGATAATTATTGTTTATTTGTGTATTTTCATCGAATATTTAATAGAAAAAATATTCTCTTCACATCTAACTTTTTAAAATTTTTTATATACTTAATTTTTTAAGTATTCCGACAAGACAAAATATGCAAGACAAAAAAATGACAACTGCCTAGAAAGGTTGAACACTCCCTCCCCAACACTACAGTCCACATCACGTTGGTATCATGAAACAGTACAATCTCAGTGCTGTAGGCACTATGCTCCAAAGTGTGGCTATTATTTGTGTCCATTGGACTTTTCTAAGAGCACTCGAAATGGTCGTGAAGCCCCGGGCTTGAAACCGGGGCATCAAACATTTTTCTTCTGTCACATTAACTTTAACTCATACCAAAATTTTAATAGAAATGGTTTGAAGCACCGGGGCTTTAAACTGGAGCTTCAAATCTCTATTTTTTACATTTTTGAATACACATCTTTTAAAACTAAACTAATAAGATTTCATTATTTAATTGAATTTAAAAGACAATAAATTGTTAAATAAAAAATACTTTTAAAAATTACATTGACAACAAAGAAACAACGAAAAATTAGTTGAGTTGACATTCCTTGGCTTTATTCCCACCATTGATAACACACCGTCGTGAAGATGATGGCCCCATTTTTTTGAATATTTTGTAGAGATAGTTAAAAGAAATAGAACATATTTTAGAGGAATTATGGAGAGAATGAGAATAGATGACGAGTGTTTGTTGTGTTAAAAATACGGAGTAATTATAGTATTAAAAATAAATTTTTTAAATTAATGTCCAACGGTCCAAATTATGATCGTTAGGGGAAGGAGAGGCACATCATCAAACCTTTAACGCGGGCCTTTTGATGCCCTAATGTTGGTAGAGGGGGGCGGTATTTAACGCTTCCCGTGCGTTAAAGAGACCATACTAAGCAAAAGGGCGATGATACTAAGCAAGAAGCTGTACCTTGGGCTATTGATATGAAACATATGATCAGCCATTGCACCTTATTCAACAAGAACAATCAATATGTTTTTTTTTCAAAGTCAATTATGGAGTACTCCCTCCCTCCTAATTTACTCCCTACCTAGTTTTGGTCAACTTTTTCCGGGTCTCAAGTTATTTTATAGTTTGACTTTTTCAGACAAACTTTATAAAAATTGACCCAATTTTTGGAAGTAAAGTACATTTGATGATATTCTTAATTTGATATCAATATACGTACGGAGTATTAATTTCCAAACAAAATTTTAAAATATAATATTTGTATCATATTTATTTATGTACAAATATACAAAGTTATTAATGATCAAAGTGACGCCATGAAAAATCAATAGGCATTAGGCAATGTAATTTGGGACAGGACTGTTGCCTTTCTTTACTTGATTCATGCTTATTCTCCATTTACTAAAACCATTCATCCAAATCAAATTTTGTAAGAGTCCATTTGGTATACGGAATTGATGAAATTTGAATTGAAATTTTATAAGATTCAATTCCATAGAATTGAATTCACCAATTCCGGTTCATTTTTTGCATTGTCAATTCCAAATCAACATAATTTTGGTGCTACCAAACACCAGAATTGGAATTGAAGTCATCAATTCCAATTCCATAATTTGAATTCCGTGTACCAAACGGGGCGTCGGAGCCTAATGGTTTTACTCAATGAAATTTCTTTCAATAAGGCATGGGGTACCAAAACTAGAAGAATGTTTCCTTGGGAACAAAGACAGCCTACAAAAGGATCAGGCTGCACTAGTGCATTACAAAACTAAGAGCATTCAGATAAAAATGGTGGAAACTGAAGAAAAAAACCCCATAAATTCTACAATGGACCAGGATAGGAAAAGAGAATTAGCAAAATACAAACCCTATGAAAAAAGAAATAAGGGCCTGCACAGCAAACAACAGATGAGAAAAACACACTGCTTACGAGTTACCATAACATTATGAATTGTGCTATAACACAAATTTTACAGGATACCTGTCAATACAATCCTCCCACGGGCTCTTAGGGGATGGCTTCACGTTGCGCAGCGCCTGCCAAACAGCACTGTTACACTTGAAGCCACTTCCGAATGCAATCTGCCACACTCTGTGTCCTTTCCTCATCCTCCCCTTGGCCTCGGTATAAGCCAGCTCGTACCAAATAGAGCTGGAAGAAGTATTGCCGAATCGGTGTAGTGTCATTCGGGATGCCTCCACGTGTTCTGGAAGGAGCTGGAGATTCTTTTCCAGCTCATCGATCACTGCCCTCCCCCCAGCATGTATGCAGAAGTGATCGAATGCCAGCTTGAAATCTGGAATGTAAGGCATGATGTTCTCATTGTACAGCTTCTTGATCACCAATGTTGAAAAGAAGAGAAGCTGTTCGCTGATTGGCAATACGATAGGACCAAGAGTGGTGATATTGGTTTTGAGAGCACCACCTGCAATTGCCATTAGCTCTTTTGACAAGGAAACTCCCGTCTTGCCATTTTCATCCTGCTCCTGATAAACACACCGGAAGGCCTTATCGTCAGCCCCTCGGTGGGTCCTCACAACATGAACAAGCTTATACTTTGCTCTTCTCCTGTCAACTGACTTGTTAGACAGAAGAGCAGCAGAACCCCCAACTCTAAACAAACAGTTAGGTATCAGCATAGACTTCTTATTCCCAAAATACCAATTCTGAGTAATGTTCTCTGTACTGACGACAACGGCGCAGGTATTCCTGTGCACTTGCAACAAGTCCTTGGCGAGATCAATGGCAATCACGCCCGCGCTACAACCCATACCCCCCAAATTAAAACTCCTAATGTTCCCTCTTAACTTGTATTTGTTCACTATCATTGCTGAAAGGGAAGGAGTTGGATTGAACAGGCTACAATTCACAATAAGAATGCCTATCTCTTTCGGTTTCAAAAAGGTATTGGCCAATAAATTATCCAGTGCCCCGAACATGACCTGCTCCGCCTCTTCCCTGGCGGCTTGCATAGATGGCTGGGGAGGGACACAGTGCATAGCCTCGGGGAAATAAGTCTCGTCCCCGAGGCCGGACCGCTCCAGGATCTTACACTGGAACTCGAGGCTACATTCCTCGAAGTCTCCGGTGAGCCTGGAGTGATCCATAAAGCGCTGATGCGGAGCTTTGAGGGCATCGGGAGGCTTATAACAGGAGTAATCGACCAAATACACCGGCCGCGGCCTGGTCATGATGTAAACAGTGGATCCGAAGACCAGCACGGCGGAGCAGATAATCACAGAAACGAGATTGTACTGCAGATGAAGCCAGAGGTGACGGATGTCATCCGGATTCGACTGCGAGGCCTCGATCACAATCACGACCATCACAGGAACAAGACACAGAGCAAAGAGATTAGAAATCAAGTAATGGTAACCTAGTTTCACGTACTTCAAGTTCACGCTCTGGAGAAAATCCGGCAGCCTCCGGCTCTGACGGATCTGCACTTCCGCGCCGCCGTCCATGGCGGATCCAGGACCTCAAACACCGTGGATCAAGCCGGTGAAATGCGGAGCGCGGCGGTGTCCGAATAGTCCGTACCGCGAAATGCACTGCGGACAGTTAGGCAAAGCACTAAAGCGAGCTGCGTGTCAGCGGCATGAGCCAAACAGCTTCTGAATGAAAAAAGGCTCCCAAAGTCAGATTTTGCTGATGGATTTTTCTTTGATGGCTTTTGGTACTTCTAATCCATCTAATACTTGGTCCTACACAAGCTTAATTAGGCCATTTTAGGATATAGGGAGTATCAAAATAAAAGTTTCATATTTTCATTATTAAAATAGAATTTAAAATAAATTTACATTATCAATTATGACCATTTACATTACCAAAATTTATAATCAAATTTACATGTATAATGTCACATTACCACAATGCAAACTTATATTAGAAAATAAAAATATAGAACTTCAATTTTGGTATTTTCTATATGTTTTACTCTTCTTTAGAAAAATTTCTTTAATTCAAATAAATATTTTATTTAATTAACAAAAAACATGAAATTAAAACCAAAAAAATGAAATTTGAAAAAGTAGAAAAAAGACTAAAGAAAGAAAACTAAGAAAGGATGGAAACAAAAAAGAAAGAAAGAGCACTTTCAAAATAAAAAGAGAGAGAAAGAACACTAACACTATGCTTTGCTTGGTTCAAGGAATTTGTGAGGGATAGGAAAAAAAACGAGAAGCAAAATATTTTTGCTTATTTAGTTAGAGAGAAAAAGAAAAAAAGAAGATAAAATGTACTAAAAAGAGGAAAGACGATTTTTTTTATTTTAGTGAGGAAAATGAAGGAAAACTATTTTCTTTTCCTTTTCTTCCAAATTATGTGAACCAAACATAGTATAAAAAAAGAAAAAAAGCAAGCCCGCATGCGCAACTCAGTTGGTCGAGAACGTGAAATCTTGGACCGATGACCAGGGATCGAGTCTCGCAAGCGGCAGTGTGAGAGCTATCCAAAAATCCCATAAAGGGTGAGGAGGCTCCGTGTGCGCGACAGGCACAGGTCTAGGGTTCTTGGCCGATTGAATCACCATGATTTACCGCCTCCACCATTCCTGTCTGACCATGGGGTGGGGGCGCCTGAGATGGACAATTCTACCTTTTGAACCAAAAAAAGAAAAAAAAAACAGTTGGCCGCCACAAACGGAAAGAAAAAAAATAAAGATTTGTGATAGCAGTGACAACGGTCACATCAATCATCGGTCCAAAAGGTGGAATCGCCCACCCCAGGCGCCCCCACCCCCTTGCCCGACAGGAATGGTGGAGGATGTAAATCATGATGACTCAGTCGGCCAAGAACGCTAGACCCGTGCCCACAGCGCACAAGGAGCCTCCTCACCCTTTATGGGATTTTTGGATAGCTCCCACACTGCCGCTTGCGGGACTCGATCCCTGGTCATCGGTCCAAGATTTCACGCTCTTGACCAACTGAGCTACCCATGCAGGCACGACGGTCACATCAATCATGATCATGGATCAAGGGGGTGGTGTTCCCGCCATCACGCGGCTTGCTTGGCATCCCCGCGTGAGCCATCACAGCCCATCCTCTCCTTCCACACCGCAAATACTTACTAGTTACTACCTTCCTCTAAAAAATAATGGTATACTCCCCCTCTATTCCAATTTAGATTACAAATTGAAATTTATGAATTGAAATTATCTTTTGAAATTATTTTATTTACAAATTAGTATATCAATAAAAAATAAAAATAGTATATTAAAATTGTCTAAAATTCTATAAAAGAAAAGGAAAAAAATATTTTATTTTATCAAATACTCCGTAATTAATGAAAACAAATAAATAAACAAAAGTTATTAGAGGTGAGAAAAATGGGACGGAAGGAGCAATTCACTTCAGAAAACATGAGAAATTTTATTTATTTTTACGTTTTCATCAATTATTTGATAAAATAAAATATTTTTTAACACATCCTTTTTTGAAGAAAGTTTTACGTAGTTTTTAAATGTGCAAATTTTATTTTTATTTCTATATCAATATTTAAATAAAATAAATTTAAAAAATTTAAAATTTCATTTCATTTGGCGTAATGCGACAAACATCTTGGAGTGGAGGGAATAATAATTTCCCTTTAACTTTCAAAAACCATTATTCCTTCCATGGTCAATGCCCCGTTTCCTCCGCGTCATCTAGGGCCCCTGATTCCTCGAAGATGGTCATACTTTCGTCCTTCTAGGTTTTTCTAATTCGCTTTATAATATTTGATTAAAGTTATTTTTAATTGTTTCTATATTAATTCAAGTCTATTGAGTTCTAACTTTGAGTCGCTTGTCTTAAGCCCCGCTATTTTGGGTTGGAATTGGATGTTGGAGATATTGGAAGAATTAGAAAACACTGAAAGGAGTTAGATAAAATTGAAAGGATTTGGAAAATGTGGATAGAATTAAAATGTTAAAAAGTTTCTCAATTAAATGCTCATTAAAATAAATATGTTAGAAAACTCTAATATTGGATGAAAAAGAATTTATCCTCGTCCGTGTTTGAGGTGGTATTATTAATTTCGATATATAATGTTAATTTCAACTTATTTTACTTTATAAAATATTTTTTATCACTTTTTATTTTGTAAAATTCTCAGTATAATTTTTGATATGTATATTTTAGTAATTATTTTATACCATTTTTTAAATAAATTTATTTTAAAAAATATACTCCATCCGTCCCTAAATAGATTACAATCTTTTTTTTTCTCTCTTCTCGATAACTTTTGTTTGTTTACGCAATTTCATCAAGTATCTGATAAAATAAAATATTCTTGTCACCTCTTGTTTTGTAAAACTTTTGACGTAGTTTTTTAATATGTAATTTTCATAACTTATTGATATACCAATTTGTAAATAAAATGATTTCAAAAAGTAGAAAATTTTACTCCGTAACCCGCAATTTGTAATCAAATTGGGGACAGAGGGAATAGAATTTTGCCTCGTAAATGAAATTTGTAATCTAATTTGAAACGGATAGGAGAGTTCAAAAGAGTTTTTTTGGGGGAAAAATTGATGTGCTAAAATCATAGTTTAAAAAAACTGGATCGGACCGGGAACGGGCGAACCGGAGGTCAAACCGGTCCGGTCCAGCCCCAAAGACCGGCAAGTGCAACGAACCGGTGCGAACCGGGTAGAACAGGTCCGGTTCAACGGACGACAATTTTTTTTTTTGCACAAATGTTTCAAAAATTGTTAGTAGTGGGTTTTGAACAGACAACCTATTGCCCACTAGCTCACCTATCCACCATTTAGCTACCAACCCTTCTGTTGCATGAAGACCTTCTGTTGCATGAAGACATTATTTGTTATATATTACATCTTTAAAAATAAACAAATATACATATTCTCAAAAGACTTTTTTTATGATTAAAAATTCTAAACATATAATGTTGAAACTATGATTCAAACTCTAAAATATTGATGCAATGGATTCTAATATGAACTTCATATCATAAAACTATTAACACATTTAAATATTTTAAAAATATTGTGTAAATTATAAAATAAAAAATATAAGCTCTTATTTTATAATTTTTTATTTGTTTAAATAAATAACTATATATATATATATATATATATTGAATTTTCAAATATGCGTGAACCATTGGTTCGACTACTTGAACCACCGGTCCGACCAGTGAACCAGTAAACCAGTATCTTGACCGGTTCGGTTCTGAAATCTACGGCTAAAATTACCCAAAAGCATTTTTTAGAATAAAAAGAAAGGTGAAATGGGGAATGTTTGTCATGCAATAACCCCGCCGCCGGTTGCCGCGCTGCCGATAGCAAGAAGTCACTACTGCAGACTTAACGCCGCCTTTCCAAAACGCCAAGTCGCAAATATCCACAAAATGGAAAGTGCGCCTAAATTCAAGGTATGAATATTTCCCCGCGAACTCCATTGCTTCATTTCCAGTGTGAAATTGAACCGATTGATTCTAGGGTTTCAGTAGTGTTTAAATCCATGTTCATCTGATTTGGGTTTCCACTGTGAAATTGAACCTTACAATGTAAATGTACTCTTAACTCTGGCATAAACTACCCTGTAAATAACATTTCTTGGTGCAGCTGATTCTAGGTTCATCTTCCATAGCTCGTCGAACTATTTTAACCGACATGGGTTATGAATTCACAACCATGGTATGTTGTTTCTCTGCGTTTTCGTGGTTTTTATGCATGGATTTGTGCTATTCCTTTGCTAGATTGGTTGCTGTTGGTGATTTTAGTGTCATCAATTTATATTGTGTAATTGGATTTACTTTGATCGGACAAGAATTTAAATAGACGTTGTCAAACGAGTTAGGAGGCGCGGAGTGCGCGCTCGTTCAATGATATTATAAATTCACTGCAGGGGTCCGGGGGCGGCAGCCCCCGGGTGCGGGGTCCAAGGGGCAGAGCCCCTGGCCGGGCTTAAGAAAATCCTTAAGATTTTCGTGACCGGAGTCCTAAACGGTAAAGGACTCGTACATAATGGATAAACGTCGAAATTAAGCCTTCAACCGCAGGAGACCTTTCGTTCAAACTCGCACCTTTCTTCTTCTTGCGCGAACGTACGCGTACATCTACGCGAATGTTCATGTCCGATCACAAGGATTTTCGATTATATAAAATAGAGTCTCGTGGTATGGGTTGAAATATAGATTCTCGAGTGCTTGTTCTGAATTAACGTCTTATCCGATTGAAGTATTTCGTATACCCTGAAATAACTTTGATCTGAAAGCGTTTCGTACGCGATTCGTTATTCTATCGAGTTCTTCGTTTAACACTGCTTCGCAGTGTTCTTAATCTTCTAAGTCCAACAAAGATCAAAGTTATTCCTAAAGAACTCAAAGATGACGTGTGGCGATTCCGTAAGAGATTTGAATAGCAAGTTCTCGAAGTTAGAAAAATTTGAAGGCCAGGACTTCCGTCGATGGCAGAAGAAGATGCACTTCCTTCTCACAACATTAAAGGTCGTGTATGTACTGAGCACGCCTATGCCGCAGATCATGGATGACGAAATACTGGAGCAGACGAGGAAGCGGTGCAAGTGGGAGAACGATGACTACATTTGTCGAGGACATATTCTAAACGGTATGTCTGACTCTCTGTTTGATGTATTTCAAAATGTTGAATCTGCAAAGTTACTGTGGGACGGTCTAGAAGAAAAGTACATGGCCGAGGACGCTTCGAGCAAGAAGTTCCTCGTCAGTAACTTTAACAATTATAAGATGGTCGACTCTCGACCGGTCATGGAACAATACAATGAACTGTTGAGGATCCTGGGCCAGTTTGCACAGCATAACATGGCAATGGATGAATCCATATCTGTGTCTAGTATTATAGACAAACTGCCTCCTTCATGGAAAGAATGCAAACGTGAGTTAAAGCATAACAAGGAGGAAATGAATCTGGTGCAACTTGGAACCCATCTTCGGATTGAGGAGTCCATCCGAGATCAAGAGGGAAAGAAGGTGAAGGACATAGCCGGTCCATCGTCCATCAACATGGTCGAAGACGAAGGTTTCACCAAAGTGAAGAATAAGTCTAAGGGTAAAAAGCGCAAGTCCGGAAATACACCCAAACCTGCAAATAAAAAGTCTAAAATGGGTTGTTGGAAGTGTGGGAAACCAGGCCACTTCAAGCAGGATTGTCGGATTGGCAAGTGGGACAAGGATACAAGTAAGAATGGTTCCGGTCAAGGAACCAAGGACCAAAACAAATCAGAAGGTCAGATTATTCCACTCATCAATGATTCGGTTAAGAATTATGTCTCAATTATATCTGATGCATTTTATGTGCAGGATGATGACATCTCTTGGTGGGTTGATTCGGGGGCAACATGTCACGTGTGCAAGGATAAAAGATGGTTCGGTTCGTTGGAATCAATGGACTATGGATCAGTGTTGCGCATGGGAAACATAGCCACCGAACCTGTCAAGGGAATTGGAATAGTAAAACTTGTATTCACTTCCGGCAAAACTGTACTCTTAGATAATGTATTATATGTACCAGGTCTTCGTAAAAATCTTATATCGGGGATTGTATTGAATAACCATGGATATAAACAAGTATTAGAAAGTAATAAATATATTTTATCTAGGCATGGTGGCTTTGTAGGTTTTGGTTATTTATGCAATGACATGTTTAAATTAAATTTGAATGTTCCTTTTGGCATGAATGATGTTTGTATGACGACTACATGTGATGCCTTAAACAAATCTGTTTTATGGCATGCTCGTTTAGCTCATGTGCATTACAAAAGATTACAAGATATGTCCAAAGTAACTTAATTCCTGCCTTTGACATAAATCAAGACAGATGTAAGACATGTATGTTAACCAAGATAACTAGAAAACCGTTTAAAGAAATCAAAAGGGATTCTAGTATACTTGAACTCGTTCATAGTGACTTGTGCGATTTTCATGCAACTCCATCTATAGGAAATAAAAAATACATGATCACTTTTATAGATGATGCCTCTAGGTTTTGTTATGTATATCTTTTACATGCTAAGGATCAAGCATTGGAAACTTTTAAAGTATACAAAACCGAGGTAGAATTGCATAAAAATAACTTGGTTAAAACTCTTTGGACAGATAAGGGAGGAGAATATTTTGATCCGGTTTATTTTCAATCTGTTGGTATAATTCATGAGACCACGGCTCCCTATACACCACAACAAAATGGTGTTGCCGAGCGAAAGAATAGGACCTTAAAAGAAATGGTAAACTCTATATTGTCTTACTCGGGTTTGAGTGAAGGATTTTGGGGAGAGGCTATGTTAACAGCATGTTATTTATTAAATAGAGTTCCTAACAAAAGGAGCAAAATTACCCCTTATGAAATTTGGTATGGGAAGCCACCAAACTTGAATTATTTAAAAGTTTGGGGTTGTAGGGCGGTTGTAAGACTCCCAGAACCTAAGAGGAGAACCTTGGGTGAAAAAGGAATTGATTGCATTTTTATTGGATATGCTCAGCATTCTAAGGCTTATAGATTCTACGTTATAGAATCTAATGACTCGGTGGGAGTAAACACCGTGATCGAGTCAAGGGATGCAATCTTCGATGAAAATAGGTTTTCATCAATACCTAGACCAAGAGATATGGTTCTAGGTGATTCATCTATACCAAACGAAGGGGACTCTAGTAGAGACATGGTTTCTACTAATGAGTCCTTCGTTCCTACAGAAATTAGGAGAAGCAAAAGACGTAGAGTTGCCAAATCCTTTGGGTCAGATTTTCAATTATATTTAATTGAAGGTTCTAGGGATGAAATTTTATTTCAATATAAATATTGTTATAATATTGAAGCCGATCCTAGAACATATAATGAAGCTATGGCTTCAAGGGACGTGGCGTTTTGGAAAGAGGCTATTCAAGATGAGATGGACTCTATCTTGCATAACAACACTTGGAAATTAACTAACTTACCTCCTAGATACAAACGTTTAGGATGTAAGTGGATCTTCAAGAAGAAGATGAAAGTAGACGGTTCAATCGATAAGTTTAAAGCAAGGTTAGTGATACAAGGCTTTAGACAAAAAGAGGGAATTGACTACTTTGATACCTATGCCCCTGTTGCAAGAATTTCAACCATTAGGCTGTTAATTGCTCTAGCTGCTATACACAATCTTGTGATTCACCAAATGGATGTAAAAACAGCTTTCTTAAATGGTGAACTAGAAGAGGAAATCTACATGAAACAACCCGAAGGGTTTGTTATGCCAGGAAATGAGCATAAAGTATGTAAGCTAGAGAAGTCACTATATGGCTTAAAACAAGCACCGAAACAATGGCATCAAAAGTTTGATGATGTTGTGTTGTCAAATGGCTTTCTTTTAAACCAAGCAGACAAGTGTGTTTATAGCAAATTTGATACTTCAGGTAAAGGAGTTATAATTTGTCTATATGTTGATGACATGTTGATTTTTGGAACCGATCAAAATCAAGTCAATAAAACAAAAGAATTCTTGTCATCACATTTTTCCATGAAGGATCTAGGGGAGGCAGAAGTAATCCTAGGCATTAGGATAAAACGGGTGAACAATGAGATATGCATTACACGGTCTCATTACATTGAGAAAATTTTGAAGAAATTCAATTTTGAAAATTGTTCTCCGGTTAACACCCCTATGGATCCAAGCATTAAACTTTTGGCCAATCAAGGAAAGGCTGTGTCTCAACTTGAATACTCAAGGGCTATTGGTTGCTTAATGTATGCCATGGTTAGCACAAGACCGGATATAGCATATGCCGTTGGAAAGCTTAGTAGGTTCACTAGCAATCCTGGTACACACCATTGGCAAGCTATACGGAGAGTATTCAAGTACTTAAAGAAAACTATGAATTATGGTTTGGTGTACAGTGGAGATCCACCAATTCTTGAAGGATACTCGGATGCAAGTTGGATCACTAATATGGAAGATTTCTCCTCTACTAGTGGATGGGTTTACTTACTAGGCGGAGGAGCAATATCATGGGGATCAAAGAAACAAACTTGCATCACTACATCGACAATGGAATCTGAATTTGTTGCTTTAGCATCGGCCGGTAAAGAGGCTGAGTGGTTAAGAAATTTGGTATATGAGATTCCATTGTGGCCTAAACCGATATCACCAATTTCTATAAGATGTGACAGCGCTGCAACTTTGGCTAAGGCATATAGCCAAGTCTATAATGGTAAGTCTAGACACATGGGTGTTAGACATATCATGATCCGTAATTTGATCAAAAATGGTGTGATATCGATTGAGTTTGTTAGAACTCAACACAATTTAGCTGATAACTTAACTAGAGGGTTAAGAAGAGATCTCGTGCAAAAATCGGCTAAAGGGATGGGATTAAAGTCCATTTGATATCTCTCGTGTTAAGATACCCAATTCCCACCTAATACGACGTTAGGTGTAGAATTCAATGTGGAAAGCTTAACATCAAGAGATTGGAACACAACATTAGCATCATCCAAAGGTATGTGTTCAAAACTGCAAGTTAAAGAGGTTGAAGTTAATCTTCTTAATAGTTCTTTTGAAAAATTGTATGTGCAGGTACAAGACATAAAAGAACTACCTATACAAGTATGAAGTTTAGCCGCTTCACAAAGTTTGGACTTGACTTTTATGTGCTCGTTGAAGGATAGGGACACAAGGCTAGTAAAATACGGTGTCAAGCTTGGAACAAAGAAGTACTTAGAGCTTATGTGTATATTATCTTCATGTATTCATATGAATTGCAAGGGTTCAATCCTTAGAGACACCCCGAAATTCGAATATTTGGAATGTGTAATATACTAAGATGAAAATTCAATCGCCGCGACATTTTCATTTATGCATAAGTTTGTTGAATCTATTATCTCAGAAAGTAAGTCATGGATTACACTAAAATAGGGGAGGATTGTTGGTGATTTTAGTGTCATCAATTTATTTTGTGTAATTGGATTTACTTTGATCGGACAAGAATTTAAATAGACGTTGTCAAACGAGTTAGGAGGCGCGGAGTGCGCGCTCGTTCAACGATATTATAAATTCACTGCAGGGGTCCGGGGGCGGCAGCCCCCGGGTAGCGGGAGACCTTTCGTGACCGGAGTCCTAAACGGTAAAGGACTCGTACATAATGGATAAACGTCGAAATTAAGCCTTCAACCGCAGGAGACCTTTCGTTCAAACTCGCACCTTTCTTCTTCTTGCGCGAACGTACGCGTACATCTACGCGAATGTTCATGTCCGATCACAAGGATTTTCGATTCTATAAAATAGAGTCTCGTGGTATGGGTTGAAATATAGATTCTCAAGTGCTTGTTTTGAATTAACGTCTTATCCGATTGAAGTATTTCGTATACCCCGAAATAACTTTGATCTGAAAGCGTTTCGTACGCGATTCGTTATTCTATCGAGTTCTTCGTTTAACACTGCTTCGCAGTGTTCTTAATCTTCTAAGTCCAACAGTTGCTTTATGGTGCAGTGTGCAGATATAGATGAGAAGGGAATCCGGAAAGGGAAGCCGGAGGATTTAGTCATGGCTCTTGCTGAGGCAAAGGTTAGATATTGCCGAGTATAAAACTTCACATGTTTAAATTGTAGATTTCTTGTAGTATTTCAGAAGTTATTGCCTACTGTATGGTTTCTACCCAGTTACAGTTTCTTGTGATTGTGAAGAGGCTTTTTTTCACTGCTTGGTTGAGTTTTGCTCTCTTTTTTTTCTAGGATTTATGAAACTCTTCTCATAATTTCTGTGTTATTGGATTGCACCATAGGCAGATGCCATTATATCGAAACTTCAAATGGGTGAAAGTCTAGAGAGTGATGCCACCCCCACACTTTTACTTTCGGCAGATACAGTATGTTCTTCACGCCCAACTTTCCTTGTTTTGGGGTTGTGAATATATATGTGTGTGTGTGTGTGTGTGTGTTTGTGTGTGTGTGTATGTATGCTCATGTATCTTACGCCTAAATTTAAATGATTGGAGGTGGTGGTCTATGAAGGTATAGTGAGGGAGAAACCATCCAACAAAGAAGAAGCAAGACAGTTTATGAAAGGTCTGTCAACTGTTTTATTCAAATCCCTACTCTCATTAATCTTGTTCTCACCTTTTGAAAATGGCAGATTACTCAAATGGGCATGCATCAACAGTGAGTTCTGTTCTTGTTTCAAACTTGAAAACTGGAGTTAGAAGAGGAGATTGGGACAGGGTAGAGGTACATTATAATATGCTTCCAAATGATTATCTTTAGAGTATTTTTTGAAACGGGCTTCTAAATGTAACCGTTTGATCCGATATCTTCTATCTGTCTAAATGGTGCTTGAATGACTGCTGGCATTCTGGCAATAGGGCCTGTGTATTTTATTTTGCAAGATAATAAGAGTTTTAACTGAATGTCTGAATTGCAGATATATTTTCACACAATACCAGAAGAAAACATTGATAAGCTGGTAATTGATCTCTTCAGTTTAATGTTGAAGTGATAGACTATTATTCGTTGGATGATATGGGCAATATAATTTTCCCTTTTTCCCATTTATCAGATTGATGAAGGAACAGTGCTTTATGTAGCTGGTGGCCTCATAATCGAGGATCCCTTGGTATTGCCTTGTATAAAAGAAGTGGTATGATTTCGGATGCTTTAATCTGTAGAATCTCATAATCAAGAACTCTAATTTTGCATTTTAAAAATTTTTTTTAAAAAATGCCAAAACGATGTCATTTTGATACTAAGGAAAAAATGCAGGGGGTCGGCTGATATTTGATCAAACAAAACAAATTTTGCATACAACTTGTCAAAAAGAGGCATGACAAGTCAGATTTGATCAATTCAATTAAACCGACAAATGCATTTTAATAATATGATCTTTTTACTCTAGCTGTTCCAGTGTTTTCATGCAGTTTGATTTTTTTTCTAATTATCTTAGTTTCCCATACCTGATTCATAACCTCTAATGCTTTGTATGATGACTTTGCACTGGGCAGGTTGGAACAACTGATAGTGTCATGGGACTACCAAAAGCTCTCACAGAGAAACTGATTAAAGAGGTTCTAGCTTGAAGTTCTTCACCACCCAATCAATATCTTGATCAGACATGAAATTTTTTTCGATTTTTTTAATACGCTACGTACTTTAACGGGCAGTCGGGTATGTTTATTACTCCTTAATTAATACTCCATGCATCCCTAAATTAAATTCATGAATTTTTTTAAATTGAAAAGTAAAAGTGTATGGTTGGAATTTGTTAAGAAGAAGGGAGAAAGTCTTTAAGAGTTGCATATTCCATTTTGGTTTGTTTGGGAACCTGAATTTCATTCGAAATTTTGGATTTGGACCAAATATTTTGTATGTCAAACAATTGAATATGGCTTTGGAATTGGCTCAAATCCAAGAGTCATTTAATACCAAACAAGAATGAATACTTGAAATACCATTAGAACCCTTATGGCTTTATCATTCCAAATTTTCAGCATCTGTGTCAAAGATCTTTTGTATACTCCGTATATATGTTAAGGTCTTTTTGTCCAATTTTATACTGTCTGGTTATAAATTTGTACTCTGTATATTTTAATTTGAGAAATTTACTTCAATTTAAATTGAAATCTTGTCTTAAATCATGGTCGGTCTAAACACAATTGGATCAACTAACAAACATAAATTTTAAATTTCTAGTGCATGTCACATTTGCAATTTGCCAAACAATGGAATTCGATTTCAATCTCAACATTTCAAATTTTGAATTTAAATGGCCAAAATCAAATGAAAATTAATTTTTGGGATGGATTTTTTAATGAAACATTTAGTTTTTTTTCAGCTTCGGGAAGAATTTTCATTCAATCATAATGTTGGAAGATCTGGTAATGGGGTTGCTCACCATTATTTAGCCCAATAACAACCATTTGCATTTGGTCAAGGAATTAAACAAGGAAAATAAAGAAAATGACACAAAAAAACAATTATTCTTGTTTAGTTAACGAGAAAAATAAAAGAAAATGAGAAAATAAATAAACTAACAAAGAAGAAAATAATTTTTCCTCCAATTTGGTGAGAAAAAAAGGGAGAAAAAGTTCATCATGAGAAACGGAAAATCATTTCCTGTTTGCTATTTTAAAAATATTTAAATGGAGTAAAAACTTAATAGAGATTAGAGTATAGCATTGAAAAAGAAAAAAAAATGATGAGATCTTAGAACTTTGCAAGTATTACTGCTAATTTCCAGTAATGCTCCCTCTCCTTTAGTATATATTCCCTAATAAAATAGCAAGTCTATTTAAATACCAACCAAAAAGAACAGCAAATTTCGAGAGAAAAAAAAAGATTCTTGAAGGCTTGAAGCATAAGAGTTACATTTAGTAGTATTGTAACAGAAACTTCATGTTTTCCATAAATTTATGAACCCGACACGAAAACAAGAGATATCCGAGATCCAAACTCGACTTCCAAGTACAAGTGTCGTTCCCCAGAAAAGCGATCAACTCACTTCCTGCATTAACATCATCATTTGCATTATCATCATCAAATCTCAACATTAAATCTAAGTTTTCTGCATTATCATCATCATTTGGACTCACATCCATTCGGTAAAAATAATGTAACAAATTTTGCATACAGATTCAAAATAAAACACATTAACATGTACCAAGTGTGTTGGGCTAAGATAGTCAAAGTCGTAAGGTGCAAATGTCCTCTATTGCCTGAGGCGCAAAGAAAAGTGCTAGCCCGACTCGTAAGTTATCAAATACTCCGTAAGTTATGAAGTATTCAATGCAAAATCAAACTATAGGCAAACACATGACAATCCTTAGACACAAACTCATGGAAGGAGCATAATTTTGAAAACTTTATCTGTAGTAGTTCAAAATGAATAATGAATAACTCCGTATCAAACATGACATATGTGCAAACACCCCCATTATTATGTACCGGGTATACATTTCTTGATGGCAAATCTCTCCACTGAGTTGCTTGTAAACAAAAATCAAGAAACATGGCATATGAAACATCACATAAAAGAGAAAATTTAATTATGTGTCAGAGAAGAGGAAAAGAAAAGCTTCCTCGGACTCTGTTTGGATTGAGTGTCCTCATTGCTCTTGTTTGGGAGATTTTTTTGAAGCGCAAGTTAGGATGCAAAGGAGTATTACTTTCCACTCGTACGAAATTTCTTCACTAATCTTATTTATTCTTCCTCACTCTTATTTAGTCTTATACTTCAATTATACTCTTTGTACAAACAATGCCTAAGCGTTTACCGTAAAAAAAAGGCTAAGCATTTGATTGGGTACTTCAACCACAATGTACCCCCAACTAATTCATACCATTTCTGTCCCAGAGTAAAACATTTTCGAGTAAAAAAGGACAAATTTTGTTCACCAATTACATAAAAATTGTATAACATGTTAATACAATATTGAATTTCATTAGATTGATCTTGCAGAAAACATCCAAAAAAAAAGCATTTCATTGTATTGATATGCAATGCAGTTTTCATTTAGTTGATGATTAAAATTCATCGGATTTGTTCCAAGGAGTATATGGCAATAGAATCAATTGTAATTGGCATGTCGACGAAATGGCTAACCTTTAAGACTAATCAGCATTATCCAGCATTGAATGTCAAGAAATTAGGGCAGGAAATTGGTAGAAATCATAGTTTATTATTATACCTGGATGTTGCTACCATGAAGCTTTCTTAACACCCTGCAAAGCCCCCTGATTGGCAAGAGAACGAAAGACGATCCGAGACATTCGAAACTTCTCGTAAACGGCGCGAGGGCGGCCGGTGAAGATGCACCGATTCCTCAATCGGGTGAAGGAGCTGTTCCGGGGAAGCTCCGACAGCTTCTGACGGTGCTGCTCCCGCAGATCCGCCGGAAGAGATGTATCGTTGCAGATGGATTTGTAGAGCTTCCTCTTCACTTCGCATTTCGCCGCAAGGAATCGGCGCTTCTGATCTAGAATGTTCCGCGTGAACTTGCCCACCTTCCCCAGACTCATCTTCTCCGCTCCGGCGACGATTTCAGCTGCCGATTTTGGGGCGAATTGTGATAGTCACCTTGAAGACCAAATGGGCGACGAGGATTTGGGCCGGGCCGGAAAAAGCGGACTGCTTGAGAATTGAGATTGGGTCAATTTAACTTACGCTCCAAATGTCTTTTGGTCGTTCGTGTCTGCGTTTGTGCTAGCAAGAAGGTGTTTGGGATTGCATTTGAAAATAACTTATAGCTTTTATTTTACTAAAACACAATTTTAAATGTTTGCTAATCTACTTTAGCTTATAAATTATGGCTTTAGAAGTTAAAATTAAGGTCTAGAAGTGCTTTCTAGCAAAGCTACAAATATATGCTTTCTGCTTCTAAATTATGACTTCTATTTATACATAACTCATCACACTCCCAAACACCCTCTAATAGAGGGTGTTTGTGATGGGGTGTTCGTTGAAAAAGTAGATGTGTTAAATCAGAAGTAGAAAGTAGTTACTTTGAGCTTTGGTGAAAATCATTTTTAGAACACAATTTACGCTTCTGAAATCACAATCCATAATCTAAAGCTGATTGAAAAATACTTAAAATTCTGTTTTAATGCAATAGAAGCTCAAAAGCTATTTTCAAACACACTCCCAACCATCCCCTAAGAGCACATTCTTTTCAAATTATTCTTATTACTTATTACAGAGTACTATTTTATTAGATTTAGTTCAGATCTGATCAGAAATAATTTTAGATATGATTACAATTAAAAAGAACTTGTTCCAATCAGATTAGAATTATTCAGATCAGATGAAGAAAACGTGCCTTAACACCCTAATTCGATTTCTCTGATAATTCCAAAGGGGTTGTTGGTATATTGAAAATGTAGATTGGGACAAATCAAACATTTTTTAAAAAGAAAAGTACATATTCGGTTCTTTTTCATCATGTAGCCTTTGATTCCTTGTTTTCCAAATCGTATAGCAAGTATTAGAACTCCATTTTTTATCTTTTGTTTGAACTCTCTACTTCAAAAGCTATTGAGTTTGGTTTAGAATCCATCAACAAAATCCTCTTGAATTTGGACTTCAAACCAACCGAAGACCTGTTTCATCTTCATTCATTTCACAATAGAGCATACATGTTTAATCTACCTCCATAAATCTAACATTTTAAAACTCCGTAATACAAAGTACTTTCTCTGTAATTAAGAATTTATTTTTGAGATGAAAAAAATACTTTTAAAGAAACACTTTCTTCATCTTGAATATAAATTCTTAATTTTAACTTCTCATAGCTTAAGAATAATATTTAAACTTTAAAAAGTGCCATTTAAAATTTCTTATAAATAAATAACTATTTTGAGTTATATACTCCTTATTCCTTTTATTAAAAGAAAATGGGAGAACTCTACCTCCCAAAAGAAAAGTAAATATATATCTAATACGTACAAAAATTACATATTACGTATGATTACCATTATCATCCTTGTCAAAAGTCAAATCCAAACATTATCTCTTGTCACAACTACAACTGCAAATACTCCCTCCATCCCAAATCATTTGCAATGTTTGTTTTTTCATTAGTCGCGAAAACTTTTGTTTATTTCTACATTTTCATTGGTTATTTGATAAAATAAAATATTTTTGACACCTCTTATTTCAAAGAACTTTTCATGTAGTTTTTTTATATGCAAATTTTATTTTTTATTTCTATACCAATATATAAATAAAATGAATTGAAAAAACTTGATATTTTGCCTCAGTAATACAAGTGGCAAATATTTAGGGACGAGGGAATATTATGGAGATAAGTTACGTTACCCCTCCAACTCGACCCCACCCCATGTCGAAGCTCCCATGCAATGGAGAGCCGGGGATTGAGAAGGGAACAATCCAGGCTACCTTTCCATTGTTTTTTTCAATTGGATTAAAAAACCTTAACCTCAAAGGCTCCAAAACACAAAGGGGGAATCAGTTTGTTTTACTCCATACGATAACCAAACACATGCAATACAGGATGACCCAATTTGAGTTTTTCTTTTTTTGGGTTGGACCCAATTTGAGTTTCTTATGTCTCAAGAAGAAGTAAAAAAGGAAGCAGCAAATCAATGAAGTTCACAAATGAGAAGTAAAAAAAGGTCATTTCCACAGCCACATCCAAATTTACAACTCAGCTCATCCTTGAAATGTCTCTAGAGGGCAAAGCCATTTTGTTCACACTGAGAGGATGCCAAAGTCATGGGGCATAAAGTCTTCGCTGGGTCTGTAGTATTTTCCCGGAGAATAGAGGCTCAGATTTGTGACATGGCTCGTATACAGACACGCAAACCTCTCCACCTGAAGTGACAAAAATAACATATAAACTTCTTCACTACTTTTAAACATATAACCAACCATCTATCAATCAAATATCAAACCATGACTTTCACCCATAACCAACCCATCACAACATTCTGACCTGATGTGCAAAGCGAGAGTTCTGATACCCGGTCTTCATGAGTTGTCCCCAGACCTTATGGAACTGAAAAAACAGATCTTATTTATTCTTTTTACTTGAAATAGACCACGTCTTTCATTTTAACTTTTAACAAGCTATATATAGGAATTGCTTATCATCCTTACCCTCTGATGATATTCTCGTTGAGCATGTTGATGAGCAAGCCTGACCTTCTCTCTCTGAGACTACATCGCAGAATAAATAAATAAATCAAAAAGAGTTAAGAGGGCTTCAGACTCAAGACTTCTAGAAAACAATACCAGAGAGGCCAATCACATTTAGCTAAATCAACAAAAAAAATATTCCATGTCCAACAGTTTTTTTTCTCACTTTCTGTTCAAAAAAGTACCTTTGGTTATCTTCTATGACTAATCTATCGAAAGGTTTATATGGACTAACCTCTAGTTCATTAAGTTCAGAAGGTACCATTGCTGCATCACCCTCCCCTTGGGACCTGAACATGTAATGTAAATATAATATTAAAAGAAATCACTGAGTTGGTGAATAGACAAGTATTGAGAAAGAGGGAGGTGTGTTGGTGGGGGTGGTAATGTAATTCATACAACATGGGGTGTTACAAGGAAACGTGACATAGATTACTAATCATCATGAGACTATTGTGCTTAAGCCAAATTTATATGCCGCGGCTGGCTATTAACAAAGTTTTAATATAGATATCTCTGCTTAGGGGAAAAGCTGAATTACATGAGAGACCACTTCAGGCGATGTATTTCATTTTCAACACGATCGCGATCATTCCTTAGCGACAAAAGTTGCTGCAAGGACAACAAACTTTCTCAGAACCGCAAATTAGGTAAATGTGCATCAACGGCAGAACAAGGAAAAAAGGTAACCGAAGGAATTGGCATGCATGTAGTATTATTTGCTGCTATGAAAAATTATGACAGTTCATACTAGTATTTCAGATACCGAAATGATAAACAACAAAACTCTATATGCATCCATCAATAAGACCCGGAAGCTAACCAAAGAGGACATTGTTGATTTATTTCCCGTTAGCATTAGATGTATTAACTTGCACATTCAATCTCGAGTTTCCCATTTACCTTCCGTGTATCCTTAAGTTCCCAAAGAACTTCAATCTCTCTTTCAAGCTCTGGAACAACTAGCATTGTTCTCCAACCTGTTAAAAAAACATTTAATCTCAACTAGAATAAGAACTCAATCCAATGATACTAATGTATTCAGAGAGAAACACATGTCCATGACCAAAGGCATACCTAAAACTTTTTTACTGCGCAAAATATCACCGTAAATGTGATCTCCAACATAAAGAACCTAGGGTGATAGAGCAATTTCAGCGCATTAAAAATTTTCAAATCAATTGAGAATAGCTCAATGCACAAACCAGACGATTCCAATTATTTACGTCCACCCCTTCTAGAATAGCTTAGCCCCCATACTCTAAAAAACTCTAGCAAATATATAAATCTCTGCAACCATTTTCCATGATGTGGACAAAAAACCTACAAGGTTGCCAGTTTTGGATTTTCATCTCACCATTACTCCATAAAAAGGTTGTAAAAAAAAACATCCCGTGTAAACCATTGCAACCATGGCATCTTTTGAATGAGTTTTATAATGTTAACCAGTTTTAGACAATCAATTGACATTGAATTTCAGCCCACGCTTTTTTTAGGGTTTCAGCCCACTGATCCCAAAGAGTTAGCATTAAAGTTATGGGGAGATGGTTTGAAAGATACCTGTGAGCTAGACTCAACGTTGAGCAATTTGTGCAAATGACCAACATTTCCTCCCTGAAAAGTGCACAGAAAGATAATCATACTCAAAATAATAAAAACATCCATACTTGCAGACAGATCACATATTTTAAATCTTGAGAAGCCACAATATCACAATTTATAAGAAATGAACCGATACTATGTGACATCACTTATTGCCTTATTTACTCTTATACCTGATATACTCTGCAGTTCTCCTTTGAGCTCTTTGTTGGCAATCTTATGGCTGTTCCTCCCACCTAATTGGTTCATTTCAAAGCGGAAAAAAATGAAAAATACAGAAGCCAATGCAGAATGTTTTAAAAAAGGATCACACTGACCAGAGCCATAGGTGTGCCATTATCAGTATTGATCAGCATCCCACTTTTAGGCTCCACCTCAAAAATATTAGCACGATTTTCATCATGGAAAAAGCCTGGTTTTGCACTGTAGATAAAAAAGGGAACTTCAGTATTACACATTCAGTAAAAGACATGCACATCAAAACGACTGTAAATGAACATTATGTTCTCTAAACAACCCGTGTTTGGCTCGTTTAGTATCCATTTGGTTAATTAAGTGAGGCAGTAAACATTTATGATACTTGTTTTAGGGCTTGAATATGAAACAGAGTTTGAGAAAAGAAAAGCTCCAGACAATGAGAAACTCGTTCGATAAAAACTTGTGAACAGCTTGATCAGTGTTCAATAAGCATGTTTATAGTTTGTGAACAAACTCGATTAAAGCTTGCATGAAGGTGTTTGTGAACAAGTTTGTGAGTGATAGTGTATTAAACTATTTCAATGATGTGAAAAAAGATGTTTGTTCATTTCATTGTTTCTTGAGGGCAAGTTCATTTGTTTGTTTACTGTTCCCATACAAGCTTGCTAAAGTTAAACAAGAACACAAATGCTTGTTTTGCTTAGTAAGCCTACTAAGCAACAATCTCAAATTATTAGCCTTTAACGAACAATTCTGAACAGGCTAAACTAGGCTGTCCTCGTTCAGTTACAGCCTTAATCAAGAGTGGAAAAGTAAAATTAAATTAGCGCAACAGCTTATTGCTTTGTAAATGAAGCAGACAGTATAAGTTCTATATAAAGTAGGGAAGTTGATGACCTGCCAGTGATGACAACGTCAAAGTAATCAAGCCATTCAAATGTGCAAGCATCTGGTGCTTTGGGTCCACAGAGAAAGTTCATTACAACATTTGTATAGTCCCACAGACTGCACAAATGTAATTACATCAATAAGCATTAACTCAAAAATCATGTAAACTTTCAAAAACAGCTAGTTCTGGTTTTCTGCTATCCTTTTTATTGTTTTAGGAATGATGGGAGAATGGCTGTTTTAGTTTTAGTTTATGCAACTTGAGATTTTAAATCTTCCACTATTATAATGAAATACATACCAAAAAAATCAGTCTAAAGTACAACGAATTGATGTTCTTTGTTTTTTTAAATGTGCTAACAGTTAACAACTTAATGGCATACTCAAATTATTGGAAGCATCAACTTAATAAACGGAAAGGGCAACCGAATTGAGTGGGCTGATACACTATGGAAATAAATTTTAAGAAGAATGCAAAGGTTTGTCTTAGTATTGAAGCAAATCTTCAGACCATACTAATTGTAAAGGAATGTAAATTACCATCATAATGGTTACCGAAAAAAATACCTGTTAGTCACCAAAAAAACAGCACGCCCGGATTCTCTCAGCATTTCGAGCATGGGAATAATTGCAACATCCTCTGTGATATATCTGGTGTCCAACAGGTCATCACATCAGGCACATGTCAAATTATCAATTAAAATGTGGCATTAAAATATTGAATATTCATGAAATAGTTTATTATAGAACTATAACAATAAATTCAACAAAGGTTAATACTTGATTACATGGGTGTGCGTACACACACTTCAAATATACTGATAATTCCAGATCGCAAGCTATAAGCATGATTAAGTTCAACATTCATACTATTTCTGAAAATTTAGCAAACTTTACAGGTGCTTGCCACGTTAATAGCCAGTACACCCACTGTCCAAAACAATTTCCATGTGGAAATGTTACTAATTTTAAGAGTAGGTTGAAAAAATGGGTTAAAAAGTGATACTTGTGGGGAAAATGAATAGTATCTGATAATATGTTACCTAGAATTTATGTAAGTAATTGAGGGTCAAAACATCTTTCCACTAGTTAATTGGGGCAGCCAAGAATGGGTGGGAAGATTAATTTGGGACGGAGGGAGTAATAAGCACATAACATCATATGTCAGGCCCTAAAAACAGAATTTGGGATTTAAAATATAATCCAAGGTTCCTACTACTTATTGATAGAAAGAGAGTGCATCCATTTGTCAAGTTCAAATGGATTCCAAGTATTAAAGAATGAAAGCTTAGATTCAATGGATTCTAAAAACCAGCTAACTCTAAAGACTGCCACAAAAGTTTCCTATAGTTCCCACCTTAACAATTTAAAGATGACTACCTTATAAAACAATAAATTATAAAGAGAAGCTAAGAGCTGGATTACTACTACTACAACAACCCAATAGAATCCCACAAAAGAAACTTAGAGACAAAAAAATTTACTACACAATATATAACAGCTACCTAGCGGAGGCGGCAGGGGTGTTGGCTTTTTCTACAATTGGCTTGTAGTGTTTGTATGTTTTTTTAACACTTGTGTATAAAGATCCACAGTGGTGCAAATCTAGAAGATTTTGGGAATATATTAGTTTTTACAAATTCTTTCTAAACATAATGAGTATCTCTTTCAAAATTGTGCTGGTTCAATTATTTTATTCACAGAATACAGTGTGATGTCAGATTATAGGAAATGCAACTTCATGTTTTGCTAAAAAAACAGTTAAAATCACATCTGGCCAGCAAAGCCTTCATATCACATTTCAATGCAACACAGACCTACCTAGTTTCATGTGTTGGGAACAAAACTGCCTAAGATTTCTCAAACTTGTTGAGATATAGAAACTAACTATGATTTCTCAAGAGCGTGATACAAAACATTCCTAATATACATCATGTCGCTCAAATTTAAAAAACATAGACTCATATTTGGTGAAAGCGGCATAACTCGCATTCGATTAACATTTATTATAGTAACAATTCAATGCAACATATATCTTGAGAGTGATTGTGTCAGACTAGATACTAGAGAAAAACCATGCCCGTCTAAGAAGTCAGGTTAAAGTCAGTGACCCCCTACGTCCTTTCATGACATGTGAATTTCACTCATAAGTTTTCCAGTCTCCACTTGCCTCCCCTGAGCAAGCACATCTATTCTCAACTAGATTGCCAAATCATCTATGTACTTTGTCTATACACTGAGGAGTTTGGAACTTAAGGTGAGAACCTGCTTTCTGCAAGTGCACGTATAGGTCAAGGTTGTAACTTTTAGGGAGGCACATTTTCTTCTTATCATTATGCCACAAAAAGGTCCATTTTTGTAGTTACTGTTCAAATTGGTTTCTACTTGCACAACAACGAAGCCACTGTAACCCCACAAGTGGGGTTTGGGGGTGGGTGTATGCAGACTCTACCGAACCATTTACATAAAAACAAAACCAAAAAACATCGTACTTCTTAGGATCCTGGGCTACCATCTGCTTCAAGGTCCCATCACGGTGGCACATATCTACTGCTGCTCGAACATCCTTGTATATTCGGGAATAGCTGAAATTATGAATAGCAAGTAAGAGAACATAGGGAGAAGGGCTGTGAAGTGGGAATTGGAAAAATGGTCAAACATAATTCACTCAAAATATGTATGTGCCTATTGCAACTCTTAGTTATATCAGGAGACAAAAAGAGTGTGAACAAATATTACTGAGGTACGTAAAAGTATACTGGTTTGGTTTCTACCCAAATTAATGATAAAAATTCCCTAAAATACGATTCAAATAAATCTCTCACTTAGGAAGTGTATGAACTGTAATAAATAATAATCTACCAATTGAAGTCTTCAAAATTCTTTAATTTTTAGACTAGGTTAACTTTAAACTT
Organism: Cuscuta australis; assembly: GCA_003260385.1. Lineage (NCBI taxonomy): Eukaryota > Viridiplantae > Streptophyta > Magnoliopsida > Solanales > Convolvulaceae > Cuscuta > Cuscuta australis. Next base: position 2,546,343 of record NQVE01000194.1, read on the forward strand.
AATCACAAGTCACAACAAAAGTTTCAAGCAATGTAATTCGATTTCTGTCTTAAAAATCTTCCTAAAGCAGCAAGAGATCATGAAAGCAACTTCAACCCCAACTAAAACAAATATAGACCAATTGGTCCTCATGGATTATCATCCCGCTCTATCTCTAAACTGTTTGACATTAATGTTTGACAATGGTCTTTCTAATTAAGGTTCCCATTATTTAAAAATGATTCTACTATGTAAAGATTAAATTGCTACTACCATGCATTTCACAATATTAATTCAGACCAGATTTATTTTGGCCAAACTAAAGCTTAGCTAAATGTTCTTCCAACTGAAGTTCAAACTTTGCTTTCATCACCTTTCAGGTGACTAGCAGATCTTCAGTGATGAAGCTAACAAATAAATATAAATAAATGAATAAATAGACAAATAAATAAATGGTGATACATTAAGCAGCATGAGAAAAGAATTTTAGGAAAAGTGATACATGTCACATCAACATGTACTGCATATACAGAGTATGCCTCACACATGAAAGACAAAAAGGCATAACTGATTCACATATTAATACTCGTATAAGTATATCACAACTGAAGACACACAATCACAAACTTTTGATGTTAGTTATCAATCTTGTTTTTAAATATTTCTCTGTAATTACCAGAAATAATGCTCATTCAATTTATACTCCGGATGGCCATTTGAATTAAGGAGTCCCCGGTCAAGGGAACAGTTAATGACTGACATAATAATGTCCTACCTAGATGTCTGCATCCCCTGCTTCCCTAATCTTACACATTAAAAGTCTCAAAATGATTGAACTGGGCACTAGATGCCATTTGAAAATTCATTGCAAGTCGCTATTATGGAAAACCAACCGAAGCTTCTAAAACACTAAAAGATGATACTTCTCCAAACTAGGATGGAACTGGGGAAGCTTCTAAAACACTAAAAGATGATACTTCTCCAGACTGATTAACTTTAAGAAAAAATAGTCTATGTGGAAACACTTCAATATTTTAATAATGCTTTTTAAGACTGGATGGTGAAACTGAAACCCCCTCCCTAGGAACATAAAAGCATATATCATCTATACAATGAACAAGGAAAGAAATAGAAGACAGTTCGTCACTGCTTCTTAAACTAACAACATTGGTTACTATCTTCTTCATACTCTTCAGGAATTTTTCCCGGATTATTGTCCTTGAAGTCCACAAGTTGAGCAAATATGTATGTTTCAGCCAGGGAAAAAAGAGTATCAATAAGTGCATAATCGGGTTCATCAAATGAATCTTGTAGCAAAGTATTGCCATAAGTTGCAACTTTGTCCTCTTTTGACATTTCCCGAAATCCATGGTAAGCAACTTTGACGTATTTGTGTCTGTCCATCTGTTAAAAAAGAAATAATGCAGGAACAAAAGTTCAAATCGAATCATTAATGTTAATCGTCATACCACAACTGATTATTACAAACCTTCAATATATTCCCTCTTTTCTTGTCAAGAACTAAACCCCTGACCATGTAGCTCCAATCAAATGCCCATTGCAATAGCTTTAGAAAAACAAAAGGAACTACAATGAGAACTACAAAATTTCTCCAATTGTTGATTATAAACTACTCCCTCCGTCCCAATTTAAATTTCACACTTTTCTTTTTTGTTTGGGCTGAAATAATCTCCCATTTCCTTCTAAAAATGAAATAAGTAGCTCACAACATTTACCTTTCTAGTTTCTTCTAAACAAATACCAACAACACATTATTCACTTTTCATTTTTTCAACACTTATCTTAAACTACATGCCTCGTCTAACTAGGAACTAAACTAAAGACAGGGAGTAACAATCATAAGTAAACAAAAGGGGGAGGAGGGAAGGTGCCAAAATGTCATCATAAAGCTAGGCATCCTTCAAGAAATGAATATTTCAGATTCATTGAATATATCATACTCCCTCCATCCCACAAAGCAAATCCAGATTAAATAATGGAGAGCTTTAAAAATGTATAACTTTGGCGTTATTTTTTTAAGTTTTCCCTTACTTAATAATAGGGTGGGATATGATGTGTAGAATAGAAACTTAGAAAATAGAAAATAACACCAAACTTTCACATTTTGAAAGCCCTCTATTTTTTAAACCGGAAATGTTTTGTGGGACGGAGGGAGTATATGATATTTTTGTCTTGGAGTTCACGGTAAGACAACACTTACAGACACACATGTGAGCAATAATAGTAAGCACTAACCTCTTGAGGATATCCCAAATCAAATACCAGTTTTTTTATGGTGCCTTCATATGCAAGAGATTCAAATGTTTCCGGTTTATACTGTGCCAAAGTGTAATCCATATCAAACCCAACAGCAACTATGTTTTTCATGTTCAGAGATCTATTGCAAAAGATCTGCTTTCCATTATCAATTTTGCACCCTCCTGGAGATGTCCATGTGCAGGAACGCTGACCATCACCAGCAGAACTTTCTCTCTCAGGTGGTTTCTTCTTGTCTTCCAGGCCCACACCAGCCATTGCAAAATGTGTATGAAACTTATTACAACCTGAATGCATTTGCGAGTGTCATAATTAAATTGCTTGAGGATAAGTATGCAAGAATAGAAATGTGCAGACACCACCAAAAAAGGTAATTGCAATGAAATTAAATTATTACTAAAAGCAGAATACCACACAATAACCCTACAAGATCTTTCAGTAGTGCAGTACTCTGCGCGCATTTACTATCAAAGTGGTATGATAATTAACATTCCAATTATGTACGGAGAAAAAGTTTCAAATTATCACATTCCTTATGCATCCACGTTAATCAGTACATTTGTGCTATGAACAGTAGAACTCTGCAACCATAGCAGCATCAGCTTTATATGTCTATAGTCTATAGATAACGGAAAAGAGATCAATAGGCTAACAACTTTAATAATGCAAAATGATATTAATGAACTCAGGGAATAAAAAGAAAAAAAAAGTATGCATCAAGTGAGCCTTTCCTAAAGAGAATCTTACTATCTTACCTTTACAAATGATTTGTAAGCATAAAATCCAACATGTGATCCAAGGAACAACCATATTACGTCAAGGCTAATTACTTAAGTTCACTCATAAACTGAAGATCTGTCACCACACACAAGTATCTTGCCTCCACAAAACAGTCTAGTAAACCATTCAGCATACTAATCAGTAGTAAATTCCAATAAACCATACTACCTATTTATAGCATACAAATTGCAATGGGTATTAACGTTTGTGTGTCTGTTGTGTGAGAGAAGATCATGAATAGATGTTCGTTGGAAAACATTTCAACATTAAACTTCTCTTTAGCAAACTTCTTTATCATACAACATTCAAGAAAAAAGGTTTGCCAAAATTTGAGAGACTAAGCGCAGAGAGCACTGGTAGAAATCGCTAAAACGAAGTGCATATGTTCACAAGACAACACGTTAATCCTTTTGCTCCACTCACGAAAACTCGTCCACCAAAAATTCGCCTCACATATTTACAACTAACTCAAAAAAGGTAATGATTAGATATAGACTCTTATCTAATCACGAAGCTAACACATAAGAGAAGGAGCATTCAATCCACCACATATATCCAACTCATGGGAGAAGCAAAGCAACACAGACTGTAAATGGAAGAGAGAACGGAATCGTATCCGCCATTAATGGTACCTATAGAAAGAACTGGTTCGTCTCTTCCAGCGAAATAGCTCTGCGAATTCAAGCGGAGGTTTCGAGAAAAGTGGTGAGAACGAGAGAAGACCGAAAGGCAAAACGTAACCGAAAGCTTCGGAACTCGCATCGTCTCCTTTATATACACCACGCCATCCCGCGAATTCGACTGACAAGTGGCAGGTAAACAGAAGAAACCCGAAATCTAATCGAGTCGGGTCTTAATCCCTTGCTGACTGTGATTGAGCTGCACAAGATGGATTTTCCTCGTGTGCTAATCCTCAACGAACGATTTCTCTGCATGTATTTACGTTACCGGGATGAAGGAGAAGGTCGAACCGGATTTCCCGCGTATCGTGCGAGAAAAACGCCAAATGCAGTTGGGTTTGTCCGTATTTACAAGAACCGGTGGGGGCAATTCGCGTGACTGGGACGCGGCGGCGGATTTGGGTGCCGATGTGGCGGCGTTGCGGTGGGCTTTTTGTTTTTAGCAAAGGAAATTCCAAGTCGGAAGGGAGTTGTACGGCGGAGGATAGGCGGCGCATTTTAGCGGGGGACGTGGACTGGTCGGAATGGGCAGCTTGGCAATAGTCAACAAATTTTGACACAATTTTTTTGTTTAGCTCAATTTACTTTCAAGTAATTGTTTGATCCATTTTGATAAAAATACATTATCTTTTTTGGTACATTTTTTGTTAACTGAAAACCTATAGTGAGGTAAATATGTTGCGTATAAAAGAATGATAATTGAAATATTATGTCTCTTCTTGTAAGGGGCTGTTTGGCAACTTCTGAATAGGTAAGTGTTGAACCACTAAGAGGTCTGAATCATTAAGTGCTGAACCAGTAAGAGGTCTGAACCATTAAGAGCTAGTATATTGCTTAACTATTCTGAGGCAAATGTCTGATCAATTCAGATAACAGCTCTTAACCATTCAAACTCTGTATAATACTTAACCATTCAGAAGCAAATCTCTTAACCATTCATACATCTGAACCATTAAGAGGCTGAAACAAACAGTCTGAACCATTAAGTGCTGAATCATTCAGACATCTGAACTATTAAGAGGCTGAAACAAACAGCCTCTAAGTCTTTATAAAAATATGGTGTCATCGAGTTTTTAATATTTTTAAAACTATTGCATATTTATAGTTTATTTTATGCTTTTAATAGTGTTGATGAAAGTGTTAATTTGATACTATCATGTACCTTGAGAAATGATAATAGAAAATATGCAACAAAAAAAGTAAGAAAAATATTTTCATCGCTGAGATTTAGCAATTTGATTGTTAGTTTGGATAGAATGTCAAAGGGATTGTGATCGACATTAAATTTTAGTATGTTATCTTCTGATAGTCTCTAACTTTAAAAAAATTGAAAAAATTTTATGTGTGACAGTGAAACTAAATTTATGCGAAACACATGGTTAGAACTAATTTGTTTTGTATTTTATTGATTTTGATAAAAACTTACTATTTGTAAGTCACTTCTTTTGTCATAAAGTTATATTCATATTTCGTTAATGATTTTGACAAATATAAAAATCATATATTTAAAAAAGTTTATATTTTATAATGTCAAATTTACACTGAATAGAACTAAAACATAAGCCATATCTCAATGTAGGACGCAAGTTTTTTTATTCCCTAAACAGGACTTAATAATGACTAGTGAGAAGAATAATGTCCAAGTAATGCTGGACATTTAATTGAATAATGACTAAATATAATGACCAATGGTCTTACATTGGGAAATAAAACACATGGTCCTATATTGAGAAAGTCATTATGTTTTAGTCTTATTTAGGTAAATTACTTTTATAATCTCATCATTTCTTGATTTTGTAAATATAAATTAGAAGTTTATTTGCATTTAACGATTAGTGATCTTTTAGTGGGTAAACTGGGGTAAATTTCACAAATGGTATCTGAACTTTAGCTGAAATTTCGAAGTGGTACCTGAACTTCAAATCCTTTCACAAAAATCCCTGAACTTACACAATCCTTTCACTAATGAGCCATTAGCCCGTTTCTAGGTTAACTTCCGGTCATTAGGGTCAAATTCGAATTTTATATATTTTAAAATTTTCAATTTGACCCCATGCGGTCGTGGCATCCGGGCGACCTCCAAGGACCCCTCAATTGCAAGATTTGATGAAGATTTGCAAAACCCCCAATTTTGGATCCAATTTCGAATTTTAGGGTTTTTTCGAGTAGAAAAATTCAGATTCGAGAAGTTACAGGCCAAATTAGACAAGATGGTTTTGATATTATTGATCCTCGTCTCAAGGCGAAGAAAATGACATTGGTCCCGCCGGAATCGGAAAAAGTTCATTTTCCGGCGACTTTGACCGGCGGGCGGCGGCGGCGGGGCGTGGAAGAAAAGAAAAGAAGAAATGGGGTCAAATTGAAAATTTTAAAATATATAAAATTCAAATTTGGCCCTAATGACCGGAAGTTAACCTAGAAACGGGCTAATGGCTCATTAGTGAAAGAATTATGTAAGTTCAAGGATTTTTGTGAAAGGATTTAAAGTTCAGGTACCACTTCGAAATTTCAGCTAAAGTTCAGGTATCATTTGTGAAATTTACCCGGGTAAACTGTGACCCAAACACGCTGATACTACAAAATACTTGTTTATTTCAAATCACAAGAAAAAATTCAATTTTTTTACTTGTTGCAGAAAAAAATTTGACATAATTTCTCTAACTATAAATATTATTTTTGAAAAAAAAAATGTTTAAAATTTAAAACATTTTGTGGGAAAATAAGTTCTTGCAGGAGGGATCCCATAATCCTAAAAATAATTGGATGGTGCGTCTCCTTTGAATCTTTGTTACTGATGTTATATTAGTTGATATTAAGTTTCTTAACAAGCGAAGAGCAAATCGGGGATGTAGCTCAAATGGTAGAGTGCTCGCTTTGCATGCGAGAGGCACGGGGTTCGATCCCCCGCATCTCCATTTTTTTCTTTTAAGAATTGCCTTGTTGTCAAGGGCGGTTCTACTCGTATCCACCGCGGAACCTTTTAATCGCCGGCGAAGCCGCCGCCATGTCTCGACTTTTCCTGATCGCCGGTTCCGCCACGCCTATCTCAGCGTCGCTCCCGCCAGACCTCAACAACAAATATTCACCTCAGCTCGAAGGAAAGCCGATCTGCCGCCGCAACGCCGTCGTTTTACTCTCTCTACTCGCTCCCCTTCTTCCTTCTCTCCGCCATCCACCGGCAGCTTCGGCCTTCTCGCTCGGCATCTGTACTCTAAAACTCATCATCTTATCTTCCTCACAATCTCTCAATCCTTACTAATTTCATTTTTTTTCTTTTGCTGCTTAATTTTCAGCTGGGCCGAAACAGTGGCTTCAAGAGCAGAAGAAGAAGTCGGCCAAGTTCTTACTGGCTCCTGTAAGTGCCTCTCGCAATAGCCTCCAGACGGCTCATCATCTTCTCGGTAAATCTTCATATCTGTGGCGGCTAATGTGTTTCAAGTACCCAATTTGCATTAGGGTTGCCAATAATTTATTCTGTTCAATCGATATTCACAGTGAATCGGAACGGTGGATCCGAATTTGATGAAAATGGATTGGAAGAAGTACAGATCTTGCTAAAGTCTGCTGCTAGGGATTGCGTTCTTCAAGATAGAAATCGTTTCGTTCAGTTTCAATCCCGAGCTGGAGTCGAGGTTTTCATCTTTACCTGCAAATTATATGAAGTTCACTAGGTTTTTTATTTCATCTGGAGTCTAGGTTTTCGTCGGGATGGGAGGAAATGGATGCCATGTTTCATCGTTTCCCTTAAATCATTTATGTGTTTCTTGCATTCATTACTCAAAACTTCATAGAATGTAAGAAGGAATTGCAGATTAATGAGCCATTTTGATCTTGTCTAATTTTAATGTTGTTTTAAGACACTTTATGAAACTTCAGGTCTGCACATTCAGGTTGATTCTGAAAAATGCTTCTTCTTTACTTGATGATAAGGATCCTTTAAAGATGGATGCTGAATCCAAGCTCACTGACCTAATAAGGTAGATCGTAATATGATTTCAAAATCTAATAGCACAATGAGAGGTTTATTTACTTAAATAGTCTTCTAAGAGAGGTTTATTTATAGAATGTAAGAGAGCTGTCTACTAAAAGAGAGAAGATTACTCAATCCCGTTGACGAGATTTTACCATTTTATTTCTTAATTCTGAAATTTTATTTCCCAAAGATTTTGATTATATATATTTCTTTTGTAGTTTCATACATACTTCTTGGCAGCGAATTCATGCTTTTGACGATTGCAGTTGCAAAATGTATAGTGTGTATGATGTGGGGTTGCTCTTTTATATTACCCAATGCGTGCGCAGATGCTTTGCTTCTCTCAATGGCATGGCAAGTGAACTTGATGTACAAGTTGCTTCCAACAGGTACTTATAGACATTGAGCTCGTGCAACCACCATGTCCCATTCGTTTTCTTTCTATAACGAGAGAGTAATCAAAAAGTTAAGCTTTTGCTTCTTTTGCGCGAGAAATAGGACTATTTGCTATTTCATGCATTCTTTTCTGCTTATCTGCTTTCGAGCGTTTGCAAAGTCTAAACCACGAGTTAAGTGAAGAATTCCTTCTTGTTGATTTCACAATTTGTTTTTGCTGCTACAGACAGAAGATAGCAGATGCACTTGTGGTTACAATTTCTTCTCTCAACATATTTGAACAAAAAATATTGCCTTGGAGCTTGATCACTTAAAATAAGTAAAGGGAAAAGGGCAAATTTTCCAATATTTGGCAAATGTCCCTTTAGAATATGACAGATGGTTTCTATCCTCAAAGCTCTGGCAATTTAGGAAAAAAAAAGAGAGAAAAACTAAAAGATCTCCAAATGATAAGCTGGTGTTTGAGTTTAAATGTGAACTGGTTCTGCTATGTGCAAATACTGAAAATGTTCAAGGATTGTAGTACAAGAGCAGCCCCTTTGTCCATATAGTAAAGAAAGTTAAAATAAAAAATTCTGTCGCACGAGGCCAAGAAGGATTTACAGTTAGTAATAATCGAAGAGAAATAATACTTGTGATGATTGTTAATTGTATTTAAAAGGGTTTTTTTCTTACGAAAAAAGAGAAAATTCTCTATATGGTCAATTCAATCACATTTTTGCACTCCGTAAGAATTAAAAATATAAATGAAATATTTTCTTTGGAAAAAATACTATAAGTAATTTTTTTATGAGAAAAATTTACATAACCTAAACTTTTATCAAAAGAGAAAGGTATAATTGTTCATTCACCACGTATGACAACTATGTGATTCATTCAGGCTTGATTTAGTTCAAAAATTTTCATTTGATTCGGTTATGATTTGGTTTGGATATCATTTTATTCGTTTATGATTCAATTCGAATCTGTTCAGTTCGGGTTTCATCAGTTTCGGGTCTAAATGTTGTTAGCATTTTTTTTATAAATTAGCATTTCGTATTATCAAAATGTTGCTTTGAAAATGTTGATATGATGAGAATATTGAAAAACATAAATACTTTGTATTAATACAAGAGTACAAAGGGAGTGTGAGAGTTGAGACTGATTGTAAAATGAAAGCTGTTAATAATGCTACGTAGTAAATATTTGGGAAGAAAAAATTGGCATAAAACAACAAGACCGAGTGACCACAAATATACTAAAAACAACACCAGACAATTTAATAGTGTCTTTCGTTTTGAGAATTGTGCCTAGAAAAACTACTATGAAACTTTATTAAGGTTGTCAAACAAGACAGCATTGGAGTACCTGTTAGTTACAACAAAAATATATATGCATTATAGTTGGCAAAGTTTTTTAGTATCAGGTTACATAGTAACAGCCCAACAGGCATATTTCAGCCACCATTGAGAGCCTCTACAGCTTCTCAAGGTAGAGTTGTACAAAAGAGAACAATATAACCAAACACATGCTCCAAAGAGCAAAACACAATGGTGGCATTGACTCTTGGAGAGATAATTATTATGTAAACTAAGTTAAGGAACACCAAGAAAGTGGTTAGGCTTCTGCAGGTGAAGCAACTTCTGCACCAGATAAGATACTAGGAACGGTGTGGACTTTGTCGATGCCCCACAACTTCGCAGTTTTAAGGTCATCTAGTGCCATTTGCCGCGAGAACTCCTCGTGGTCATAACCGAGAGTTGCTTTTCCTCCAAACTCAGTTGGGAGATTGTCCACATCAAAGTAGGTTTTCATCACTTCCATGCTGTCCTTGTTCTTCGGATACACAAATTTGACCTTCTGAGAAGTAATTGGGTCCATAAAGAATTTGGCAATCTGCAGGAAAGTGAAAAACATCAGTTTTTCATGCGAGTGTGTGTAAAAGTAGACTTTTTAGATGCGTGGCTGGGAAATGGCAAAGAATGGATCAAAGCCATGTCGTTACTAAAACGAATATGGGGAGAATGAAACCAAACCTTCCAAAATGCTTCAAAAATTTGTGGAGGACTGTATAGAAAAGCCACGGCTAGTCTTTCCGGGTAATGGTTTTGCAATATGTTTATACTATCCCTAGCAGTTTTGAGAGGGACATTATTGGTAATAGACCACCCTGTGAAGTCTATCAACCATGCCATCTGCTCTTGACCTTCTGGAAGATTTAGTATAGCATTTTCTATGAGATACACCAAATGCCTCATCTGGTTATCTATTGATGTTGTATTCTGCAAAATATTAAAGTCACCCATTAATTAGACTGTTGCAATTGAGTGCCTAGATGTATACACTTAAAAACATTACAATATGTTTTGAAGGAAATGAAGGCTCCTAACTATAACGGCATGTTTCATTTGACCTTGGAAAATGCAAAGGAACACGACTTATGATTATTTTTTATAATTTTTTACAGAGATCTAAATTTCTCCATGCTTTCTCTCCTACCAGTATTTTCTTTCCATGGTATTTTCATAAAACGACCCTAAGAAATATCTTGGCCAAGAACACCAACAACCCCAGTTGAATCCCACAAAAAAGTAGAGTTTGGGGTCTACTTGGAAGTTGGAAGTAAAGAGACTGTTCCCAAGAAACCCATAGGTGCTCAAGCATAGAAGTACAGAGAAACAAACCATAGTAAGAAATATCTTGCCCGTCACCCACAAAACAAATATTAAAAAAACAAAGATGTTGGATGTTTTCTAAGTTGTTAATTGTACTACCTGCTTTCCTGGTCTCAATATGAGAACAGTTCTGCCATGGCGGTCATGAAAATTTGCTCTGAACAACTTTCCAGTCTCCCCTTCCATTGCAACCTCGTGCTAAAAAATTCGATTTCTCATGCCATCAATATTCAATATAATCTTAAACAATTATACGTGTAGAAACTAGAAGCTGACAGCCTGACACAACAGGAAGAATGTGTTCCCCTTACCCAGCGAATTTCTTCAGGTTTGAATGATGACCTCCACTTCAGTGTCTCTTCAAGCATCTTTTTTGCCTTACCTACGTTAAATCTCCTTGCTACCAAATATCTCTTTAAGCACGCATCAGTGCAGTACTGCAAGTTGCGCTCTGATAGTGGCCCAAGAGAAGTCTTTAGTTCACTAACCTGCAATATAAGTTCAAATCCGTGCAAGTTTATGGCACGGTATAATATTAGTTCGATGCTAGGAAAAAATATAAATTTTTCAAGCAAAGTTTGAACACAAACCATTTCATGATTAACAAGAAATAGTTACTGAAATCTTTATCACCTTCTTCGCGTGATCATCTTCCCCTTGCTCGTGATTAGAATTTTTGCGGCGGAACATGCTGATAGTGTGAAGTTATATTCTCCACACTCCTCCTGTAAAATCAACGCAGGAAACAAAAATTAACTCTTTACTCTTGTTTGAGTGAACATGAAATTTACACACTTGAAATGGAGATTGAAACAAAGTATTCATGAAAAATTGAAAAGGAAGCGGCAAAGATGAATTTGAACTATCAACCATTGTTGCAAACACACTCGTGGAACCCTATGTTTCACAATTCTTTTTTTTTTTGGGGGGGGGGGGGGGGGACTTGGCCTCAAAGTTAAGCCCATTAATAACCCCTGGTTTGGTCAATGTAAATGATAATGGCCTCCATTTCCCATCAAAGATTGCAAGTTTTCAGCACACTAGTGAAAATTCATGGGCGGTGACATAGTAAGCATTACCACTGATAAAACTTGATATTATTGATGGGAATGTGAGAGTTAGGATTATTAGCTTATAAAAAAACCGACTTTGGGATCATTGAATTTCATTTTTATTATTGTTATTTTATTACCACACTAAGTCAAAACACAAAAAACAGAAACGAATCGGCCGTATAACAATCTCCCCAAAATAGAACTTCAAAATCGATCCCCAGAAAGGAAAAAAAAATAGGACTTCAAAAAAACGACTCCATTACAACAACAGTTTACAGATCCAAACCCGGAATTTCGAGAGACGAATAATCATACGGAGAAGGGTGAATTCGAAAACAAGAAATCGCCTCCCTTCCGACTACTGCCGCCGCCTCCTGCCGGGGCGGCGGTGTTAGGAGCTTAAATGGAACTGAAGTTGTGAGAGATCATACCTGGGCGACAGAGAAGAAGGAGAGAGGCGGGTAGGTAGCTGAACAGCTGTGAATTCGTGCGTGTTTGTGAGAGAATTTCAGACCATTTATTGAATTATGGTACCAACTTTCATGCGAAAATTCTCATTTCTCTCTCTCTCTAACTTTTTTCCATTCCACTTGCCTTCATTTCGAGGAGAGAGACCAGACGAGGGCCTAACCGTAAATATTTATTTCTTCAACTTAGACGTTTTTTCTCTAACTTTATTTTAATTTAATTTATTTGATTGCAAGTATAAAATTAAAAAATAAATTTTATATATTTAAAGCGTGAACTTCAAAGAACTCTTATTAAGGTGTGATCATATCTATTTGGATTGAATATCCAAATAGCTAACACTGTAGAGATTCGAGAGTATCACACACTTGAATATCTTACGAAGTAAGCTCTTAAAGTTGAAAGTAAACTTAAGAAAACCAAGACTGCCCAAGCAAGAACTTCCTCTTCATACCAAACCTTACTACCCACACCCTCAGGCCTCAACCCCTTCACCTCCCACGGCCCAACCCTCCAACACCAGGGTTGTACTCCAAATTATCCCACAAATATCTAAAATGAGCCCAGAAACAATCCTAATGCCTACCAAGTTCAAAGGTGTTTTCGCTGCCAAAGCACCGATCAAGAGATTGTACCAACAAGAAAGTGATGACTCTTGTTGAAAATGAAGGAGATGATACTGATCTTTCATGGGTTAATGAAGAAGATGAGTACGTTGAAGCCGATGAAGGAAAACTTTTGGTCATTCGTAGGACTTTAAGTACTATGACCTGCCCAAAAGAAGAAATAATACAACGAGAGAATATCTTTCATACTCGTTGTACAATCCAATAAAAGGTGTGCTCTCTCATCATTGATAGTGGGAGTTGTACGAATATTGCTTCTATGACTATGGTGGATAAACTCCAGCTAAAAACTTCACCACACCCGACACCATATACGATTCAATGGCTAAATCATGGTAAAGGGTTACGTGTTGACACTCGATACTTGGTGTCACAAAGTCTTGGACAAATCTACAATGATGAAATATGGTGTGATGTCATATCGATGGATGCTTGTCACGTGCTACTCGGACGACATTGGTCGTTCCATCATAGGGGAAGGCCAAAACACAATCCCTTACCTCACATGTCCATCCAGAGATGTCGTTCGTAGATGTCATGTATCAATTGCACAACACAATGATGTTATAAACAATCTTGATAGTGATAGCAATTCAAAAGATAGCAAATCTGATGGGTTGAGACAGAAAGAGGGTGGATTGAACCAATGCATAATGAAGCCGTGAGTGGTCGCAAGCGTTGTTCAATCCACCCTCACGGCTTGTAGCTGTTGAGGTATTGCCATCTTGATTATAGTTGTAAATGAAATGAATAATTTTAGATCGATTCCTGATTCATATTTAAATATTATGATTCGTATCCATAAAAACGAATACGAATTGAATGAGAATATAAATATTTTTAGTATTCGGAAGTTAAACGACAAATATGTTTGTATTCGATTAATTACATTAATGAATATATTCAAATAATTCAACTATACAAATGAATACGAAGTATGTAGATAAATTCTTATTCAACTTTCTTTTAATATATGAATGCATTCCAACCAACTCATTTTGAAACTATATTTTTTATATCCTATTTCTAGACTATATATAGTAACTAGTTTTTGTCTACATTTATATTTTAATATCGATGACTCATATAGTTTGTATTTTCAATGTCTAATCTTTCTTGATCTATAAATACATTACTTGAATTTATTAAAAGAGAAATTTACCTAAGTAGGACTAAAACATAATGACTTTCTCAATATAAGACCATATGTTTTTATTTTCCAATTTAGGAACTTTGGTCATTATCAAGTAGTCATTATTCAACTAAATGTCCATCATTACTGGACATTATTCCTTCAATTAGGTCATTATTAAGTCTTATCTAGGAAATAAAAAAGTTTAAGTCCTACATTAGGAAAGTCATTATGTTTTAGTCCTATTTAGTGCAAATTTCACTTATTAAAAATCTTACTACGTAGTAGGCATGCTCGTTCCCTAATCTTTTTTTTTTTGCACAACTACATTAATATTACTTCCGTATAGCATAAAATATGTCACTTAAAGAAACTAAAATTGATCTCAATATATCATTTAAATTAAACTATAGTAACTATTTAAATTTTTATTTCAGATTCAATGAATATTCAAATAACAATCAAATACGAATACAAATTTCATTTTTGCGTTCGTTTCGTATTCACATCCTATTATAAAAAGTTAATCAAATACAAAATTGAATACTTTAATATTCAATTCATGTACAATCATAATCTGGATACATTCGTGAGCCAAACTTAATTGACTCTCAATTCAAACAAACACTTAGGGTGTGGCTTGCATCCAAATATTTTTATTCATATGAAAGAAAAAATACGCAATTAAAAGATTTGGACAAAAAGATTAATGCCAAAAGTCAACAAATGATAATTACGTGTGGTGTTGCGAAATACTCCGTAAACTCATAAGTTCAAAGAAACTTCGAAAATTTTGTCCAAATCAAAGTTTGAAGACAAAATTTCATTGACCAATTTAATATCATATTTTCAATTAACATTCTAACAATTGTTTGACCACTGCGATCCGTGTCACGACTATTTCTATATTTTGATTGTTCAATACTCAAAGACTTTTCCGCTGATTTAACACAAAAGAGAAAAAAAAGGATAATCTCATCTTATAATCTTCTAAGATTAGTGGAAATCACTCTAAATAGGACTAAAACATAGAAAAAAAATATCAAAATAGAAATTTCATGTTTTTATTTCCGAAATAAGACTCTGCATAGCGGTAATATATTACTATACTTTTTGGTAATGTACATGACCATGTCTGGTAATGTAAATGCATTTTAACTCCTATTTCGAAAATAAAAACATGGAATTCTTATTTCAATACATTTTCAATGTTTTACTCATACTTTAGTCCTTTTCCCTAAGATTAGCCCACATAATATGTTATGGACCGAAACCATTGCAAAGTATGAGACTTGTCTCACATCGGTTGTATGGGCAATTAATGTGGGGTTTATAGGCCAAATGGGTTCCCTCACCTAGACTAGTCTTTTGGGTTGGGTTCTTCCGTTTGGTCTGAAACATAATAGTCTAGAAAAAGAAAATTAATTTTTAATATTAGACTAATCAGTAGAAAGTAAATTATGTCTTTAAGAACTCGTACTCTTCAACTTATTCTAATTATTTATTACTTGTTCTTATTTGAATAAGATCAGATCAAAATAACTTTAAATATTGCAACAGAACAGGTTATATCATACCATATCATACAATATTAAAATTAGACCAGATCTAATCACATCAAACATTGAATTACTTTTTGCACCATTTATTGACCAACTAACTAACGCTCAGATAAAATTTGAAAGATAACCTTTTTTAAATAATAGTCACTCTAGTACCAAATTATAGCTCTACCACAATTAAGAAATCCCAAACTCCGACTCAGACCTATACACAGTCTATTCCTACATGTTTGTTTGGTCATAACAAATTTGGATTGCGTTTTTTTAAAACGTCAATATTAGTGATAGATACCAAAACAAGTCAATATTAGTGATAGATACCATCCCATAACAAAATTGGATTATGTTCAAACAAGTACTCCTTTGAGCTTCAATTAAATAAAAACCATAATGTATTTTAACATAAAAATGACTTTATTGGATTTATCGTATTGAGAACTTTTAAAATTGTATTTCATTATGCTAATATGCAATATAAATTGAGAGTAATTGGAATTTAAAATTTGTCCAGTTTGACTCGAAAAATTCAAACTAGACAAATACACAGAGACGGAGGTAGTAGCTTATGTTTTGTGCGAAAATATGGTCATATTAAAAGTTAAAAATATGGCGTCCCTTTAAAATTAGGGACTTTTGCTTTTGGTATCTAAAAGATTTTTTTTAATCAAGTCAATCTTTTAAAATGTATTCTTTTTCAAACGGTCCTCCCACTAAATTTTTTATTTAGAGTTAATGTTAAATACTCCATATGTTATTGGTTTATCTAAGAGTAACAATTTTGTTTTTGGTGTTTGAATCCGGACACTAGTTCAAAAGTGGTGGAAAAATTATCTGCAAAAAAAAATGTTGTAAGGTTGACTTAATTAAAATTTATTTTAGAGAAACAAAAGGCAAGATTCACCCATGTTGGCAAAGTGTTTGAGTTTCATTCTTCTGTGCTTAAGACATTTTTTTAATAACTTAAAACATTTAGATTAATTTGAAAAGATACTACAATAATGTTCATGAGAGCTACTAAAAAAATTACTTTATCTGTTTCAAAGTATTCATTCAACATGAATTTTTGAATGTCAAACTAAATAAACTCTAATCATAGATTCTATAAATTTGTGCTGCATATTACTTCGTATTACAATGAAAACTTGTTTAAAAAACACTTTGTGTGTTGTCTGGCAAATTCTTACGTGATTGTTTTGGTCCAAACTTATTTTGTAGACTTTAGCACATACGTATCATTAAAAGTTGGGCTTTATGCAAAAAATAAAAAATTTACTTTTAAGACTATAAAAAACATTTCTCATGTAGACTTTAGAATCACAAAAGTACAACTCATACGGAGTTTATTTTAGAGTTAATAATTCTATCATAATTGTAGTATTTTGTTCATACATAATTTCTCAAACACTCTCCCCACCCCTTCAATTGCACCCTACAAGCTATTTTTGACTTTGGAGTCAAATTTTGACTCCAAAATCGAAATTAACTTGTGAGGTGCAATTGAAGAGGGTGGGAGGTGTGTTCGGATCGGGACGAAGTGGGGTGTTTTCGGGTCGGGGCAAAGTGGTTGGTTTACCGAGGGATTAAAGGGTAGGAAACGTCTATTTTACGAACGGGACACTTGAATAATAAGAACCGTCATAAACCAAACCAGTGTTCCCAAAAGTACACTTTCCTGGAAATGAATTCAGATGCTATTAACACTTGAATAAGAACTTTCACCGCCCAAAGAATTGTTACACATTGTATAAACACTTTGAGACTTCTTTGTTCAATCCTAAACATAAAAACAATTTACCCAATGGTGTGGATTAGTCAAGATTGATCTTGACCTCTTATTTTACAACTATTGAGATAATCCCCAGACTTAAAAAAGACTAATACATAAAGATATCAATTACTCCTAGTGCCAATTGGTTTTAGATTGAAATTCCACAATTTTACAACAATGACAAATGTTATGTCACCATGTTATTGCAGGCAATATTTTTGGAACAAATAATTTCTTAGGCAATACCACCACTGGGATATGTACACCCATCATAACCTGCAAAACCAAGAGATCACACATTAGAAGGAAAGTCCAATAAGAAATATATACTGAAAACTAAGAACAAATAGTGGACTAAAAACTCTATGCATTTATGTGTGCTTACTGGGATTGGTTGATGTGAGTAAGGCCGTCTGCGAGAAATCGCAATTCCACGGGTTCCTGCCCGAGGTTTGGTAGAGGAGGTTCATAGCATAGGAAGCGTGGGACAAGAGTGTGTTTGGAGTGAAACATGACCCCCCCGGTTGGATGGGGCGGCAATCATATCCAAGCCCGCAAACGTAGTCTATATTTGCTTGCAATTGGGCATCCGTTGCTCCTTGCTTTGGTACACACCAAACGTTGCCCTTAGGCGACGGGGCCGCAGGAGTTGTTGGTGTCGGCGTAGATGGAGTCTTTATACAAAATAAACAAATTAATAAATAGAATATAAGAGTTGTTAGAGATGCACTTGACACCATTTTTTTGGGGGGTGGTAGGGGTACCCCTAATTTTGTACCCCAACTTTCACACCAGTGTATCACAGACACACACAGAGAATCATTCCAAACTCCAATGCAATAATAAATCAGGCAACGGGTGGCTCACCGGGACACTAGACGTTGAAAGCCCGGCGTCGTAGGTCATGGTTGAATCAAGCCTGAAGAGCCCGAAAGACCTCTCGGAAGTTGGCCCGGGCTTCAAGTTCTCGTCGTACAATGCAAACAGATAGGTGTCGACCGATTTCCCGGGCATCAATGGAGTCCCGACCAACGACCTCAAATGGGCGACCAAATTCCCGATGTAAGCCTTGGCATTCTCAAGGCTAGGACCAACCTCTGTGCTGTCTCCCTTGTAAGGCCACCCGGTTTCGGCTACTCCTATCTCCACGTCATTGAACCCCATTGCATTCAAGGCTGATCTCACCGCATCTACCTGCATAAAATCTATGTTAGTTTCCTCCTCTCTCCTAACAACCATAATAAGCTTCCAGTTGTTTGCAAGCCATAAAGAGTCAACTCAACTTGCTTAGTCTTTCATGTAAAGGATCAATACAAACGAAAACTCAAGTTTATGAAGCAAGATTTAGAAAAGATTTTGGACCCGTTTGGCAACAACTTCATCGTTTTGAAAAGGCTATAGCTTTAGTGATTAGAGAGTTAATCTAGCTCATTAAAAAAATAAACCAAAATACTAATGCTAGTTGAAATTGTTGTTTCCAAACAAGGTCTACTACAAATGTTGTGACGAATCAATTCAACCAAAACTCAAGTTTGATGACAAGATTTATTCTTTTTACTAACATGTGGCATCATAAACAACACAATGTTCATGAAAGATTTTAAACTTTTAGACATATTTCATCTACTCTTTTGTCAATAATCGAGTTTTATGAGAGAATTTTCTAAATGAAGAAAGTGAATAATAGTTCTTTTTTTTTGCTCCAAAAAATGGTTTATAAAAAGTTGATTTTTCAAACTTATTTTAGGCAAAAGTTTGGGTTTTAAAGATAGATATAATGCTCCGTACAATAAGGTTATGTGACTGACCTGAGCGTCGAACATGTTGGTATATCGGAGTTTAGTGCCGAAATCAAATCGGCCGGAGTTTGGCTGGAATAAACAGAAAGCCAGTGTTTCCGGCGTGGGATCGCTCTGGTAAGCGAAGAAAGGGTATGGGTTTATCAAGAACTGCGACCCCGTGGCTTTATTGAAGCTCAGCAGACCTCTGAGCAAGTCGGTGACGGCGGGATCGAAGCTCCCGGCCGACGGCGGAGCAGAGGATTTCAGCAACGACATGCCATGGACCGTTGACACCTTCACCTTCCCTCCGAGCGACGCCGAGACAAGGGCGTTCTGCAGATTCTTCATCGCCGGCAGGAGCTGCGACCGGAGATTCGGGTCGCCGGAGTACAGAACCTCGTTCCCGACGTTTATGGTCGTGATCTTGCTGGCCGGGTAGAACGGAAGAACGTTGGACGCCACCCAGTTCCTGGCGACGCCGGGGTCGGATGCCATCGCCGGGATTTCGCCGTTGGAGACTCCGATCAGAATCCCGATGCCGGTGTTCGCCAGAGCCCCGATCATCGCCGGGTCCGCTCCGTACAACCTCACCTTCCCAATCGAAGTTGACCGCAGTAGCCTCGCGGTCGCATCCGGCGGCGGAAGATTATCCGCCACCTGGCCATAATTCACTCCGATGAACGACTGCGCCGCTGCAGAACAGTAAAAACCCATCAATTGAAAACCGAAACTTCAAGAACCCATTAATGGTAAATAAAAATCGAAACTTTACAATAACAGCAACAAAATTCCTCCCTGTTTTTCCAAATTTTCAAAAAAGAAAATCAAAGAAACGTTTTACCTGCAAGATGGAAGTGGAGGAGAAAGAGGAAACAGGAGGCAAAAAGTTGATTAGCCATTTTAGGAAGGAAGAGAGAAAAAAGGAGAGGCAGAGAGGAAGATGAAGCTTCTGGGACAAGAGAGAGAAACATTTTAATGGAGTGTGGGGTTCAGCTCTGACGGATCAGATCAGCAGCTCTCTCTACCGTTACTACAGTCCGAACACAGAAAATTTTCCATCATGTTGATAATGGGAATCTACCTCCCATTCTTCAATTTCCTTTTTTTTCTAGAAAAATTCACTTTTCTTTTTCTCATTTTCGGTCTAAAATAATTGGCTATTTTTATTTTAAACAAATTTTAGTCATTTATTTTTTCCTTTTTGATATACTCCAAATTTATTAATCTTCATGTGTGTTCAAAAAACAATGTCAAACTTTTAGTTCTAAGTACAAGTTTTATACTTTACCATATCATTTCACGTGTGCATTTGCTCGAACGTTGCACGTGAAATTAATTTTTTTAAATACTATAGCAATGAGGTTCAAACTGCGAACTCTTGGTTTACAATGTTCTAATACAAAGTCAGTCGAGTTAATTCAACGAAAAAACTCAACCTTGTAGTTATAAGTCCAAAAAAAATTCTATACTCAAACAGAATCCAGAAATGTAATTAAAGTCACTATAAAAACATGTACATCAAGTGTGTTGTGTTGTCGGATACATTATTAATCACGTATAGCTGTATGCATTTTCAATTTTCAAAGACCATTTGTGATTTCTTGTTCTCTTTCGATTCCACCATTTTTACTCGATCAAACCGTCTCGTTGTCATATAATTTAATCCTTCTACTCCATTTTCATCATCTCTAGTGATTAATGATAGGACCTATATGATCTACACCATAAAATCCTACCGTCTTAAGATCTTGTTCTACCCTCATGTGTTCCTATTTATCCAAAATCTTCTTATTTATTGACTTTTTATTACTCAAACGCAAGACCATAAATGTTATTATAAGAAAGATGATATGAAGTAAAACTTGTTAAACTAATCTTGTACGATTGAAGTTTTTCAAATATTCCAAATAATTTTAGTTTGAAAGCATTTATACACAATTTGTTGAGTCTAATAAAATTCATCATCATTACTACCATTTGTATGGAATAATGTGTTTTTGATGGAATTTATAAATATTGTGGCCATTAAACTTTGAAAATGAGGCCTTTTGGTCAAATTACTTAACAAAGGCCGTCAGACAAGACATTGGATCCAATGGGCTTAAGCTAAGCTAGACATAGGCCTTGTTTGGATACTAGCAGTTGGCAGTTGGCTGTTTATGTTAGCTGATTTGAATGGCTGATTGAGTTAGCTGTTTTGACCGGCTGTTTCTGTTAGCAGTTAAATTTTAAGTGTTTGGCAACTTTAGCTGTTTGTAAATAAAATTACATAAAATGACATCCCTCCATTTATGGTATATTTTATTTTGCAATTTTTTTAAATATCATATCATAAATATATTTTTTAAATTAAAAAAATTAAATAAAAATTATATATGTGTGTGTGTGTGTGTAGACATGATATTTATTTTTCATTTTTTTACATGTAAAAATTAAATCTTTAATATATGGAATATTAAATTTTAATTTCATTTAATTCATAATAAATTATAAATATAAATTTTTTAATGAATTATAAATATATTTTTTTTAATTTCATTTTATTTTTTCGTATTTAATTTTTTAACTTTTATTTTTATTTTTTACATATATTATAAAATATCTTTCAACAAAAATGATTTTAAAAAAAAATATTTTTCCTAACCGCCAAGTCCAAATGCTACTCACCTTGGCATTTCAGATTTTGGCTTTTCGGATCAAAATGCCAAGTGAAAAAGCCATTAGCCAAACAATCGTTTTGGCTGTTCGTTCGGTCAAAAAAGCCAAAGTCGGTCAAAGATGCCAAAAGCTATCCCAAATGCTGTTTTCCAAACATGGCCATAGTATTATTTTGCATAGCTTATTTCAAGAAAGTGTTTCATTTTAGATTTGCAGTTCTGTGAATTGTGAATGTCCTCAAAATGATCGTTAGTAATATTTCTCATAAGGCCTACTTTGTATAGCTTGTCTTGAGAGGAATCATTTTTCACAAGTTTGGTTACAAAGGATATTTTGATGAAATATTACCTAAAAGTGTCATTTCAAAAGTATTCAAAGTTTGTTTTCTTTAAAAGGGATATATATCTTTCCTCTTTTTTATAACTAAATTTTGAAATTTTCCTTTTCATGTTTTAAAAACAATATATGATTTATTTAGAACGAATAAGAATTCTAGTAGACATTAATAACGGATTCTCATTCAACGATATAATAAATTTCATCAATTCAATTGAATTCTATTTCAATTTCCTAGGACTATAACAGGCTTCTTTTACTTTGTCCTTCATTTTCGCTCTTTTTCACACGCCAAAACCCTCTAATTAAATCATTCTCTTCCATATTCAGCATCCACTACCCAAACATCTTTCTTTTCCAAATTAGTCCCTTTCTTTGGTGAAAAGGTCTACTTAAGGCGCTCCTCTCCCCGGGCATGGCAGGATAGTAAGGGAGATAAATAATGACATAATCTTTGTCGGATTTTTTGAGAGATCACCCTGTATTTGGTGCGCACAACGAGCTATTCAAAAAGAATACATAGAATCTTTGGGCATGACATCCGCCCCCTCAAACTAACTAGGCTACCCATGCGAGCGATATAATCACATAAAATTATTGTTGGTGGTTCATAAAACAATGACGTTATCAATTTTACTGTCATCCATAATCCAAACAAAAAAAAGCCTCCCGCATTTCGTCTTCAACGTTCCCTTTCAGTCTCTGCCTCCATCCCAACACTGAGTAAGTCACCTTCTTCCTTCTCCTCTTGTCTGCACACATGGAAGTAAAAAGGCGAAGTTTTATCAATGTGTTTCGCTCCCTGCTAATGAGATTGCGCATGTGCCCAAACGCGTGATTTTAGTCTTTCCTCGATGTTGGGAGAGTGGATTGATTCACCTTCCGTGTTTATTTATCTTTCACTTTAATTTAAGTATCTAAACAAATTTATTTTCTTAAAAAACAAGGGAAATATAGATCATTTTAATTTAAATTTTTTAAATTTTCTTTTCTTAAAAACATAAAGGAATGATAGATCATTCATTACATACACGGTAGGTGTTTCTCTCTGTTTATAAGCACTTTTTTAACTTATTAGTAAGCGAATGACATGTTTCTGTATCCTAATACGCTACTTATAAAGCAGAACAAATTAATAAATCTTAATTACATATTTTTAAGTTAGTTTTTATGTTTTTTCGATTTGATCAAATTATTTACAAAATTGTCTCTCACTACTTATGAATATTTCCAAATAACTTATTTATTATTTAAGACATTTTACTTCCATGACAAAATACTTTACATATAAACAACTTACCCCAGTATAAGTTAGAAAAACTCTTTATCAACAATAAACAAGAAACAACAAAGTGAACAAACAGAGAGAAACACCCATATGGGAAGATGTGTATTTTTTTACCTTTGAGTAGAGAAGGAAAGAGGCGTGGATTGTGGGCGCAATGACATCTTGGCAATCTCTGAGACGGCGGCGTCCCGGACGGCGGCTGAATCGGCGGTCAAATCCTCGTAAGCCGCCTCAAAGGCATGCTGCCAGAATTTGGGCAGCCCGACGGTGCTCCGCCGGTGGGTGTACACATCCCACATCTGTCTCACTACCTTCTCCCTCTCCTCCATTTCCTGGATCATCACCGAATACACCTCACCATTGAATTCCATTCACTCAATTGGAGATCAAAATTTGAATCCAAACAAACTAAAAATCGAGATACGGAACACAAAAGAAGAAAAACAAAGTGCACAATAACAGTACCAGAACATCGAGATCATCTTGGAACGCGGCGGCGGAGGCGGAGGAAGACGAATTAGAAATCCGACTGAGAGTGAGAGTTAGAGATCCGGCGGCGAACATTGACCAAAAGGCGAGAAGTAGAATGGCGGAAATCACCCATAGCTTCCAGTATTTCCCCTTAAAAAACACCCCATCGGAGGCCTTGGAAGATCCGGCGGCCGGATTGAGTGGATTAGCTTGAGACTCTTCGTCGGATTTCATGGCTTTGGGGATAATTGTGCTGCAGCGCTATGAAGGCCTGTTTGGCGATTTTGATTTCTTAGAGAGAAAAAAGGAAGGTTGAATTGTTTGGTTTTTCAATCTCATGGTTGACCGGCCAGTGAGAGCAATCCAGTTGTAGGTGTCTTGAAAAAGGTATATATATATTTATGAAGTTTACCTTTCTAAAAAGTGTATAACTCCAATGGTGGAAGTTAAATCAAAAAGTAAAGTAAAAGAGGGAAAAAATCTTCATACATTATTGGAAAAAATTAGTTGATTTATCTTCTTAAATCAAATTTTAATTATTAGAAAAGAAAATATACATTTTTTAAAAAATCATGGGGAGGTAAATTTGAGGATTGTTGCCTTTGTTTCTTCTTGATTAAAGTTTTAAATTTAAATATTTTACGGAGTATAAAAATACAACTAATTTATTGGGGATAAAAATTAGAATGTCAGTTTTGAAATAGTTAAATATACATTATATCTAATTACACATGTAAAACTATAAATACCCGAATAGAAAAAGTTTAAAAATATAGAGTGCAAGATTAAAAAACAAAATATCTTTTTTTTTAATTCTTGACTTGTTAAGTTTTACAATGAAAAAGATACAAATTAATAATTTATAATAATACATTCAAGCAAAAACACAATAACTAAAATAATTGATGAAATAAATTTAAAAGGTGAGAAAAATTGATATACCTCCCCAAATAAAGAAGGTAAAGATACCTTTTCAAAATTGAAGAAAGTATAATACCTTCTTGTTTACCTCTCCCATTGGTGTTTACTCTCCCATTAGAGAATAATTTTTAATAAAAAGAGATATATATATCACAAATATTCCTCTTTATCCTTTCATATATCCCTCCCATTGGAGTTGCTCTAAGGCCACCGACGGCGTCGTGGGGCAGCCACACGGGTCGAGTGGGGGCCACTAGGCCACTATATAGAGTGGGGGTATTTGAGAAAGATTATTCAGAAAAAAAGTTGAGAAATGCTATTGTCACAAACGTTTCAGTCACAAAATACACAATCTTATCATTTGTGCACCTCACCAAGAAAATAAAATGATGTCAAATAATTAAAAATTAAACATTTAATTACACAAATGGTAAGTTTGAGTATTTTGTGACAAGCGTATTTGTGACTCTAACATTTCTCAAAAAAGTTACCAGGCCCAGGTTTTGTCGAAATAGATCACAAATCCTTTCATTTTGAGAAAGACAATAGAAATCCTTAGAGCAATGGAAATACCGGTGACGCCGTGGGGCGTTACACCGCCCCCTGGGGCTTCACCGTGGCGTTAAAACTCCAACATCATACATTTGACGCAGCTTCCCTCCCCTATAATGGCTAAATTAGCCGTTTAAGGAAAAAAAGAAAAAAAATTAATTAATTTTTTTTATAAAGTTCAAACTACATCTCCTCCAAATCTCACACCTTTCAATCTCCAATTCTTATCAATCTTCTTCAGGTCTTTTTCAATTTTTCAACTCTCTTTTCAACATGAATTCTTCCGACTCCAACTTCTTCCCGACGATCTCGAGCCTAACAAGCACAACATGTGGATCTTCCAACAATTTGAGAGTAATTTGTCGATGTTCGAGACGCATTCATCGGTGTATGCCTATGAGCTGAAGTCAGTTCCAGAGACTCAACCGGAAACATTGGCACCAAAAAAAGTGCACGCCAGAAGAGCCACAAAACGAAAGGCACGATGACCGAAACAACACGGTCATATACTCTGTATTCATGTACCAATTTATAAATACAATGACTTTAAAAAGTATAAGATTTTGCTTCATAAATGAGAAATTGTAATTCAATTTGGGGTGGAGAGAAATTTTTACATTATTTTGATAAAAATATATACTCCGTAATACATTAAATAATACTCATAATAGAAAATAGAACATTTGTTAACAAAAAATATTTAAAAAATTCTAAAAAAAAGAGAAACAGAGAGAGTGGGAGGCTGGCAAGGTGGGACTAGGAACGGGGTGAGGAAAGCTTTGAAGAAGAAGAAAGGAGTTGAAGAAGAAAAGAAATGAGGTCAAATTAAAAGCTTTGAAATATATAAAATTTTAATTTAGCTCTAATGACCGGAAGTTCACCTAAAAGCTAGTAAATGAACTTTTAGTAAAAGAAGTATGTAAGTTCAGATATTTTGTAAAAAAATTTAAAATTCAGATTGTATGAAGAAGAAGAACAAGATTGGAGTAGAAAAAAAAATGGAGGATGAGAGAAGAAATCTTAAGAAGAAAAGATTGAGAATGGGAGAGAAGCCATAGTTGTCCCAGATTTCTCCCATTGAGGGCGTATATGTCATTTGCCAGTCAGTAGTTACAAAAGTTGTGGTTTGTCTTGGGTAAATTTCACAAATGATACCTGAACTTTAGCTGGAATTTCGAAGTATTACCTGAACTTCAAATCCTTTCACAAAAATCCCTAAACTTACACAATCCTTTCACTAATGAGCCATTAGCCCGTTTCTAGGTTAACTTTCGGTCATTAGGGCCAAATTTGAATTTTATATATTTTAAAATTTTCAATTTGACCCAATTTCTTCTTTTCTTTTCTTCCACGCCCCGCCGCTGCCGCCCGCCGGTCAAAGTCGCCGGAAAATGAACTTTTTTCGATTCCAGCGGGACCAATGTCATTCTCTTCGTCTTGAGACGAGGATCAATAATATCCAAACCATTTTGTCTAATTTGGCCTGTAACTTCTCGAATCTGAATTTTTCTATTCGAAAAAACCCTAAAATTCGAAATTGGATCCAAAATTGGGGGTTTTGCAAATCTTCATCAAATCTTGCAATTGAGGGGACCTTGGAGGTCGCCCGGATGCCACGACCGCATTGGAGTTGGTGTCCGCCGTCAATTTTGCCGGAAAACGCTCCGACCCGCCAGAAACCGCCAGCGGGTCAGAGCGTTTTCCGGCCAACTCCGGCGAAATTGACGGCGGGCACCAACGCCAATGCGGTCGTGGCATCCGAGCGACCTCCAAGGACCCCTCAATTGCAAGATTTGATAAAGGTTTGCAAAACCCCCAATTTTGGATCAAATTTCAAATTTTAAGGTTTTTTCAAGTAGAAAAATTCAGATTCGAGAAGTTACAGGCCAAATTAGATAAAATGATTTGAATATTATTAATCCTCATCTCAAGACGAAGAGAATGACATTGGTCCCGCCGGAATCGAAAAAAGTTCATTTTCCAGCGACTTTGACCGGCGAGCGGCAGCAGCTGGGCGTGGAAAAAAAAGAAAAGAAGAAATGGAGTCAAATTTAAAATTTTAAAATATATAAAATTCAAATTTGGCCCTAATAACCGAAAGTTAACCTAGAAACGGGCTAATGGCTCATTAGTGAAAGGATTGTATAAGCTCAGGAATTTTTATGAAAGAATTTGAAGTTCAGGTACTACTTCAAAATTCCCACTAAAGTTGAAGTACTATGTAAAATTTACCCGATTTGTCTTTGACAAGCTTTAGGAAGGGTTCTCCTGACCATCCAAGCCCTCCTTCAGTCAAAGAGAATACAAGGCTAGAGCTTAGGAACCATTGCCCTTTTAATGGAGATCTTGGAAAAACATTACATCATGTAAAGGGCAATAGGATCTGTGAGAAAAATCTATTATTGGCAAAGGTGTTGTTGGAATGCAAGGATGCTCTCTTGTGGATAAAATGTGAAAGTTTTTCGTCTCTTTGTCATATTCACAAATAAATTGCAGGTGATTAATGCAGTTTAATTTGCTTCATCATCAAATTGATCTCATTTTGGACTTTCATGTTGAAATTTCAAAATATTTCATTGAGTCTTGGTCGTAAGATCTTTGTGAATCTCGACAACAGTCCACCAATTTTTGTAGAACATCTATTAGTCAATTAATGTATTTTTTTCCTTTCAAAATAGGGGCATGCTTTAAAATTTTGAATTATCTTCATAAAATCATTCATAAAATTGTTTAAATTTGGGAAACTTATGTACACAACCTTCTTCATAAATTTTTGCAAAATCTGGAAAATTTTGAAGTTAATAACATTATCTTACATACCAATGATGTCCACTACCTCTAGTAGCACATAGCTTTTTGAAAGCAAAGATATAATTAGGGACAACAAGCTTTTTGAAAGCTGTTTAAATAAACCGTAAAAAGAATGGGTGAAACTCAAATAATTTAGGTTTATTTGAGTAGAAATAGAAAATCAAGAAAAAACTTCCCGATCGATTAAAAGAATACCAAAATCAGTAAAAATCTAAGGAAGTCAATCCAAATGGAAAAAACCAAAAGCTCAGAATTTTGCAATGCATCCGATCATGTTCTTGAATCACAAGTCCAGACATAAATTTTGCAAATTCATCACTGCAAATTGGACCTCAAACCATTGCAGAAACATATTTCCAAAGATTCATACCAAAGCTATAAAAACCTTGAAATAAAAGTGGTAAACCATAAAATCAATGTGAAATTCCTCTCAGAAAAGCTTTCATATAGAAAGTAAGTTCAGACAATCAACACGGCATCAGTTTCTGACCGCCCGTCTGGTTTCTCACATCATTGAGATTTCACAGAAATATTCTATCCCTACAAAAATGCCTCTCAAAACTGAAACTATTAAACTTCATTGGTATGAAAATTAATGAAAATTCACAAATACATATGTGTAAACTGAAAATCTAAATAATGAGTTCAACAAGCCCAAAAAATCGAAATCAGGCAAAGAAAAAGGTCAAAATCTGACCTCGTTTTGGTCACTAAAAATTACTTTCTCCAGAAAACAGTAGAAAGTTGGATCAGAATGGCGTCAGATAATAAGCGGAGTAGATAGTCAACACGATTTGTGATCAGTGATCAGCATATCAAGAATCGTCATTGCCAAAACATGCTATAATTAAACAAACCATAGAAAACCGTATAATAAATATCAGACGGTTCATTTGACACCATCGCAATGGAGAAAAAAACACAATGGGTTGGTAAGCCATCCTTTGATTCAATTGATTTCCGCATCGTTTCTATCTCCATTAGCGAATTTCGGCTTCGCTATGGAGATGGTAAATCCGATGCAATCTGAAAACGCAAGTGATCGGAAAATACAAACCGACTAATGTTTAGCCACGGCGTAAGAAATTGACGAAGAGAATGCGTGAGAAGACTGATTCTCGTGAAGCTTTCTCTCCATTATTTAAAGAGAGACGTAAAAAAACCCTAGTCTGCAAATGATCCGAAACCAAACGCAGGCCCATATCTGCCAAACCATTGTCCAGATTGGTTTATTGAACCCAAACCAGCTTTAGGCTCAATTCATTTTAAGACCCACCATCTCCTACAGGCTACAATTACACCAAAGAGGCAAGGACTCTAAATAAAGTTAGACTAAAGATATACACTAATATTTTAATAGTTCATATTGATGCAAAATATAGTACGATAAAAAAATTACACTAACATCTTTGCTTGTGTGAATCATCACTCTAGTATCACACTAACACAAAATAAATGTGCATACCTATGTTCAACAATTTGGAGTACAAATCATTTTAAAATATCAAAAAATAAAAAATATAACAATTTTGAACAACACATCGTCATTATTAACATGGTCAAACTTTATTTAACCTTTTTGTTTGTTTTCTTTAGTGATTGGATGAAATTATAGACTATAGAGTACTAATTTTAGCTCTACTTTTATAAAACTTTTGATATGGTTTTATACTATAAATTTTATTTTAAAATTTTCACACTTATAATTAATTAAATTGAATAAAAACTAACTTCAGTCAAACCTCATAAACATAAACGTGAAAAAAGTTTTGTGACATACGGAGTGGGATTTCATTGTGGTTTTTAAAATATACTCTCTTCGTCTACAAATAATCTTTTTCTTCATTATTCACAAGATCAAACTTTATTATTTTGTTGGTCTATTTTCGATGAGTATTTGATAAAATAATATAGTCATATTACTTATAGTTTTGCATATGTTTTGATGTAGTTTTTAAATATGTATTTTTTACTTTTTAATTTCTCACCATTTTTCATCTAAAACAATTTGAAAATAATTTCATTCAAATATCGTAATGCGCAATGCAAATATTATTGTTGGACAGAGGGGGTATATTTTTTAGATTACGCATTATTAGGTTGAAAAAATGTATGAACAGATGATACACTGTGATGCAGTCTATAACACTCAAAAAAATAAAACCAACCTCTTTGATTCAAATGTATAATAAAGAGCATGGAATAAAATAAGAGGTGAAGATAATATCTTATTTATAATTCATATGTTTTATTGTAAATAAAGAGAAAAATATAGAAATAGAAAATAATATTCTTACAAAAATGAAGATTTTTCTTTCAATATTAAAGTTATTGATCGATTTCCAAGTTGTGCTTCCATGATTCTAAAGTCCACTGTAAAATGTGGGTCTTTTTACACTTTTCTTAGACTAACATAAAGCATTTTTTAAAGCCTAATTCATCCCTAACATTTATATACTAAGATCTATAAAATAAATGTGGAATTTAAGATCACAAAAGCAATGGCACATCTCAACTCCATAAATATTGGAGTCTCGTTTATAGAGATATACACGATTAATATCAAGTTTCTATAAAATGAGAATTGAATAGACGGTTAGCAATTTACTAATTTCGTAACACAAAAATGTGCTGACCACTTTTTTTTATTACTGAGGAAATTAGAAAAGGATAAAAGTTAGTAGTGATAGACACACCCGCTAAAATATTTAAGTGTTAAAAAGTCACTTGATTAAATGATCATCCAAATAAATATGTAAGAAAAATATAATTTTAGATAAAAAAATGATTCACCATTGTCCGTGTTTGAGGTGATATTTATACTCCGTAATAAATTTGAGCGAAATTTACATAAATAAGACTAAAATATAATGACTTTCTCAATATAGGACTATATGTTTTTATTTCACAATGTAGGATTTTTGGTCATTATGAAGTAGTCATTATTCAAGTAAATGTCCATCATTACTGGACATTATTCTTCTCACTAGGTCATTATTAAGTCTTATTTAGGGAATAAAAAAGTTTTAATCATACATTAAAAAAGTCATTATGTTTTAGTCCTATTTAATGTAAATTTCACTAAATTTGAATATATAATATTATTTTATATTAATAATATTTAAATACTTTTTTAAGTTATTATTGTAAAAAACAATAAAGAGTCAGAAGAAATTTAAAGAAATTAATAACATCAAATAATTAATTTTTCTAACCGGAAAGACGATCTAATTGACAATTTGGATACTCACCCTCCCTTTAAATCAAAAAAGAAAAAAGAAACAAAAAATCAAATCCTTTATTATGCCTCTATATCCGAAGGAATACCGCGAAAAGCTCTTGGCGCGTTGCGTCTCAGCTCAACAAATTGAGTCCTAACCGCCGCATGCGGCGTGGTATTGCCAGCAGTAACCCAGGCGGAACCATCAAAGCACCCTTCACTGCCGTCACCATCCCCAATCGCATCGCTAGATTCCGGTGGGATCGACCGCGCACAGTCTAATTCGTGAATCGGTCTTTCTTTTATCAATTTAATAAGGTACTCATGCATATTTTCTGTTCCTATTTTTAAAAATGTTTTATTTCTCCTCTCACAATCCATAGGGTTCAGTTCAAGATCTGCAATGTTAGGGCTACTTCCCACTGTTTTTCTTGGTATTATGCTACTTGCTTTGCCATCAACCACAAAAAATGTTTGAATCTGCAATGTTTGGGTTGGATTGAAGTAACCGATTTTTATTTTTTTATGTTGTTGCTGATGGTATGTGTAATCAGTAGTCACCTGGATTATGGATGGGAAAAGAATATACATCACAGTTCAAAACTTCAATTTCTGAAGCTAGTCACAAATCTTGTTTCGCTACACCGTCATAAAAACATATTTTTGTAATTCTGTTCGTGATGTCTTGAGATTTGAGAACTTTCCCTAATATGGATATGTAATACGTATGGGGATAGGAGAAAGTTTGAGAAATTGGGGAACAAGGAGAAGAATTTGAGATAGGAGTGATAGAATTTGGGTTTGAGAGGAGTATTTTCTTGATTGATTCCTTAAAGAAGTTTCTCCTTTTAGTTTTTGCCCACATCCTTTTGTGTCTTGGAGTGTGCATTAGAAAGGATCCAAGTTAAACTTATTGGATATAGAATGTCTCTTTTTGAACCATTTGAGCGAAGGCTCACTTGCTTATTGTCAGGTTTTTGGTTTTTGTGTTTACTTTTTGTTTACCTGTTGTTTTTTTCTGCTTCAGGTGCTGCACATCGTCCCTCGTGTCTAAATTGAAATCAACTTTCCGTACTATGCAGTGAAGATGGAAATCATACATTCGCTCGGAGAGTCAGATCTTTTGCTTAATAAATTAAATGCCATCTATGAAACTGGATATGGTGCACCTGCTCTCAACTCTCCTGACAAATGTACAGATTCAGTGCTTGGTTTTGCCAGTATAGAGAGGAAACCCCATTGTCTTCAATTTATAGATAGAAGAGTGTTAGGGATTGACCAGGAAAGGAATGATTCTTTATTCCATGTCGTTCATGAAGAAGTAGACACGGATGAAGATGATAAGATGACACTGAGTCAACTTAAGGATAAGTCTAAAAAACATGGCGGTCATGATGATCTTTGCGGAGATGCAGACGATACAATGACTATAGGAAAACTAAAGAGCACGTGTTCCAAGAAAAGGGGATTTAGCAGTCACTCGGATTCAAGAGTAATTCATGAAGATGTGATCAGTTCTCAGTTAGATGAAGATGACGATGACCTCAAGGTCAATATAGGTTTTCTAAAACCAAGTCTGAGGAAGTGTTCAAAAGCTAAGCAGAGACGCATTGACATGTATCCTATTTCCTTACCTAAAAATGTTACTTCAGACGAAACTGAGGATGCCCTAGCTTCAGGTGTTCCCATGCAATTAAAAAAGGAATCAAGTTCTGCTGAAGTTATATTATGTGAAGTTCCAGAAAATGTTGTGAGTCAGCATAAGATACCTATGTCTGGAGAAGAACAACTTCATTGTATGCTTAATGAAATATCCTATGAGCACTTGGAATCCTTTGAGCCTGATTACTCTCCCTTTGATTGTTGTCGGGATTTGCATCCAAATAATCCCGAGATGAGTTTTGATGCAGAAACAATCATGAAGTCCAATAAGCACGTATTTGTTGGGAAAAGAACCTCTCATATTGGATCCATTGGTTTGGTGGATACACTGGATACTAATAAAACTGGTTGTGCTGACCTTCACGATGGTGAGGATATTTACATGTCTGAAGACGAAGTTGTTTGTGCCAATCTCTCACCTAATGTATCTGAAACAGTACTTGTTAACGACTTTTGTTGGATCAGTAATGATGAAACTTGCATGTCTGAAGATGATGGTGAGGAAAAGTGTCATTCAAACACACAACTTGGTGCTACAATTAGCCCTTTCAAGAAATGTATTTCACTCAGGGACTCTCATTCAAGCTCCAACACTGATAAGTTAGATTATGGGGAGCAGCCGCCAAAGTTTTCAAGCATGGATGAAGAAAATATTCCCACATTGAAATGTCTGCCCTGTGAATCAACATCAAATGTTAGTAGACTTTATCCATTGGGGTGACTTTTACCCCCCTCCCTCCCTCTTTTTACACCCTTCTTTTTTCTTCTGAAACAGTTCAAAATATAATATGTTGCACCTTGCAGGACATTTCTCCATCTTCTCAAGAACTATGTTTGACAATGAACTCAATGGATTTACTTAATGACTTGGATATTTACAGTAAGTTGTGGATGTATGATGGATATTTAACTTACCTTTCTCTGAGATTTATCTAATCCTTTTGTGTGAATGTTTTTTGCACTTTGTATGTGAATTGGCTTTTTGATACATGAATCTCGAATAATAAGTCAATCCTTACCACATAAATGAGATAGTATACTCACTGCTGCCTATTGCGGTCAATTTTCAGGATGCGATGAGAAGCTCAATTTTGGAGTAAATAGCAAAAGTGAAAATACTGAAAACCCATACATGCCCAGCTCTTTAAGCATAGAAGAGAATGGCTCAGTATCGGATGAGTTGTGCCAGGGAAAAATTAACATGTGTCCCAATGAGACTGAAGGAAGATTGGAAAATAAAGGAAAAGGCCCCACGCCTTATCGAAAACTAGAGGGTCGCCGGCGGAGTCATTCTCGATCGCTACCCCACTTTAGCAGTGGCTGCTCCTCTGTTCAACTTTTTTCTGCAAGTGCATTAGCATTTTCACAGCAGCAGATGCATGACATTGAGTCACTTGCAGGAATGCTCTTGTTCGAGTTGAGGTCCATAAAGGACATAGTAACAGGAAAATTGCAATATGAAGGCTGTAGCGGTGAATCACTGGAAAATGAATTGGATAAGGTGTGTTTCTCTGCCATATTTAATTCTTATAAACACATTACAGTAATTAGCAACAGATTTTTTATCTCTTATCACTGCTCACCAAGTTCTAGCCTCAAAATTGCTGCTTTCCTGATGTCATTTACAGGACAGCTAACAAGTTTATCTTCCTTCCGATTGTAGGATCTAGAGTATTTTTTTTCATTTGACAATAAAAGGTTAAAAAAACCTGGCTTCAATTTAAGAAAGTGGTTGCCCTCCCTGCAGAACCATTGCCCTTTTTAGCGATGAATCTACTTTTTTCATGTCGTAACTCTGGTGGCTTGTGCGGTTGGGAGATTTTGGAGGGGGAGTTGTTTTTTGTTTTACGAAACTTTATGCTTTAGTCAAATACGGAGCACTTCTATGTTTAGTTAAATCTTGCATTTCTTCTTCACTTTATTTTCAACCATCCAAATGTACTAATAAATGAATCTGCAGAATAATCTCAATACAAGACACCACCTAGTTTTCCATTTCCATATCGTTTTCTTTGTAACTCTTGCAAAATCCCCTTCAAGCTGCTTTCTATTTCTTTCTTTTGGATGGTTGGTGAACTTATAATGCGGTTTAATCTCTGCTTTTAAAATTATGGCACACGTGCATGCAAGCTTTGACTTAAAGTTAACGCACTCCGTAATGGTTCTTGTGATCTGGTAGGACCCAAATCTTTTACTTTTACAAGTGAGAACTGCAATTTTGAAAGCAAATAAAGTTGGAAGAAAAGCTAGAAAGCAGCTGTCCAAGATGAATAAGCACTGCACCCGGTTTTGCAAACTCTTGGTATGTAATCTTATTTTTGTATTTTGATTTTTAAAAAAACTTTTTGTAAATCTTATGATTCTCAGCCCCCGCATATAATGGCAGGAAATTAGTCGAGATGGTGCCCCTCCCAATGACGAAGTCCATAATAAGAAAAGAAAAATTGTATTTGCTGATGAAGCAGGTGGTATGCTCTGTCATGTGAAGTATTTCAGTAATGAGTCTCATGACACAACCTTGAAACAGCCTGATGATGGGAAACAAGAAGACTAGAATGTGACTAAGAAGGGAAGGCTCACTTTGGTTGTACATTTTTATACGGGGTACGATAATAGTGACCGCCTTAGTCTCTCTCTTTTTTTTAGTTGAAGGCAACCTGCAATTGAAAGAGGTAAATTATGATTTTTTTATGGTACATTTTGCTTTGAGCTTCTTTTTACTCTTATGCCCTTTCTTGTCGTCTACAACCTTCAAGACATGTTATCAACAACAACACTAATTGACCTACAAATGTGCATAGGATCCACTCTTTCGACTCTTTTCTATTTGTGTAATTACCCATTTTGGTTTTCACTTCTTTATCGAGTTTTTGTTGCGTTCACATATACAATGTATTTATCTTCGCTCCACACACTCACATCTTTCGATTGAGGCACATACCAATGTTGATCATAACAGCACATGCGACGAACGTCACATAAATACATAATTCGCATCATAGTTCAGTTCACGCAAGTGTTAAACATTATTAGTTTTATGCTCACGAAGTTCAACAATAAGTTCAACAATAGTGTATAGTACTCATATCCCACTTTGGGCATAACCATCAACTCAATCACATGGACATGTGCATATTGATAATGTTTGATCATATTAGTGCATGATCTTGGCTTAACCCTATGAACGACTTGTGACTGGTCAATATGCCACAAACATCCATATGGAGTTATCCCCAGTCAAAACAATCAAAACTAAAAGAATGGTCAGTTAGAGGATTGCTAACCGGTACTGGCCTACCATACTGACATCCAGTACCTAAATACTGAGATGTATGAATCTTCAACATCAACAATGGGTTTAAGTCATGGTTTCCGATACTAGTTCACGGTATTCCAAAAATGTGTAAATGGCACAAATATGAGACAAAAATTGTGGGATGAACAAAAATGAAAAACTGCACAAAAATAGTGGAATCTTCAACATCAACAATGGGTTTATTACCAGAGTAACAATTGCACCAAAATATTTCACTTTTTGAACCCAACATTAGTTTAAACTTTCTTTTTTTAAATTCTTTATTTTTTAGACTACTGTGAATAAAGCTCAATTTACTTTATCTTAGGTGATTGTCCGGGTAGTTTTGAGATTCATCCTTTTTTAAAATAGAACGCTTAAACTTTATCTTCTACTTTTAAAAAAGTCATTTCGATCTGTTCCAGTTCATAATTTAATTAATTAAAATCATCATTAACGTTTGATCTAATTTTGAGAACTATGCACCAAAAGTTGTTGGAGTTTTCAACTCGGGTCCCAAGGATCCAACATCATCCTTATGCCGAAGGAGGCTATGAACAAGCATTGTTATGTGTAGAGGAAGATGAAGAACACATCATGGCCATGGAACATTCGAGAGAAAGTCATTGGCTCTTTTCGGTTATGCCTTATGTTTGGTTTAAGGAATAAGGAAAAAAGAAATTGATTTTCTCTATTTTATTTTATTTTATTTTATTTTCTTGTTCTTTATAATCAAACAAGAAAAAATTATTTTCATTTATTTTTTTCTTTTATGTTTCAAATTCCTTAAAGAGTCACATGAGAGGCTCTCAAACTCCATCACTGTTTACAAGTTAAAAAAAGACTAAGGATGGGGTATTTATAGGCAAGGCTTCCAAGCCAGGTCAGAATGAGAAATAAAATCATTGTTCTTGTGAATGATGCTTTGTGACGTGACATGTGGTGAGTTAAGCATTGCAACTTATGACAACCGTAATCATGAAGGGGTAACTGTTATCACGATTTCCTATCTAATATGTTGAAAAGACGCACAACGAATGTGAAACACTCCACCGCTCTATTCGGCCTCCAATGGCTTTGTTTGGAACTATAACTCGGGATCCACATAAGTATAGTTATGATGTTTCTCTTAAAAAACTAATAATAACACAACAAATATTTGTGTAGTCAAACAATCTAAATTAGATGGATAAAATAATTTTTTAAAAAAAAATATAAAAAATGATCTTTACTCGGTCAAATTTTGGTTCGATTCAAATTTTACCGGTTCAATCTACTACAATCCTTATCATATTCACTTTGATCTCCGTACTTCAAGCCACAAAATATTCTTTTTTGTTTTTGGTCTAGTCTCAATTTAAGTTGGTCCAATTCGGATTTGGACCAATGCACATCCCTAATATACATTGTTCCACTTATGAACCAAATTTAAAAGTTTAGAGCCCTAACAAGTTATTTTGGAATTAAACCGAAATAAAAACTGACAAATTAAAGAATTGAAACAAAAGATGAAGATTGCGATTCCGATTCATATATTTTTGATAATGGAACCATATGTTATGGCTCAATTTCATTTTATTTTGTTAGATCGGTTATACTTATAGTTCAAAAGAAAATCAAAATTGTGAGAAAAATTAAATTTTTGCATAATCCAATAATTATTTTCTTGAAACATATTTATTTTATAAAAAAAATACTCCGTAATAAACAAATCAGAAACTAAAATAAGTACTGGCCATTGCCTCAAGGTTTCAATTCCTCTAATCCATTATTCTAGTAACCGGAACCGGAAGCGGAATCGAATCAAAACCGGAACCTAAACCGGGGGATTTCCATTGGATTTAGTTTGAATAATTGGAAAACCCGCACTATATTAATCCGCGTCTGTTAAATTCCGCCAACCCGCCATTTTCCAATACTTTTGAACCATTTGCCGCCCAAAACTAAAGGCTTCATCCACTCCCCCGTCTTCGTCGTCTTCACTCCGCCCCCATTGATCTTCACAAGCCGCAAATCAGATCCGTTCTTCATCTGTCCAGGAGGCCCTGTTTTAAGAAAAACCCTAAAATCTATTGTTCAGGAACATCCGGCCGATGGAAAGCTACGACGACTACGAGTCGTTCTCACCTCCCGTCGAACTCCCGCCGTTGCTGAAGACTCCGACTTTCAAACGATTGAAGAAACCCGGGAGGGCCGCGGAAAATCCTCCGGCGAGTTCAATTGACGACGTTTTTGCGTTTCCTCAAGTCGATTTTGCCAAATTGGAAGCTCTGGAAGCTTCTGAAACCTTAGTAGACGATTCCGATGATTCGGAGGGGCCTCTGTTGCCGCCTCCAGGCTTAGATGATGATTCTGAGTTGGAATTTGACTCCGTGGGGAAGCATAATGAGGGCCGTAGGGTTTTGAGCTCGGATGAGGAGAGTGGGTTGGATATGAATGCAGAAGGACTGAGATCTGTTGGTGAAAATGTAGAGATGGAGGGAGATCTGGAAGTTGAACCCACGGGCGAAAGGTTTTTGGGTAAAAAAGGCGAGGAGAGTGAGGAGGAAGCTGGTGAAGGGCTAGAAGATCGGAAGCTTGAGATAAAAGAAAACAAAAGGAAAAAAAGTGCAGATTCGAATTCGAATGGAAACGATAAAAGTAAGAGTAAGAAGGCAAAGGTGGATGATGGTGTTGATCTAAAGCCCAAAGAGTCAGCTCTGAATAAACGAAGAGAACAGAAGGTGCATTTTTCTGCCTCTTGTGTACTTCCCCATCAATCATCCCAAATGTGAATTGGGCTTCGCTGATTTGTTATGAATTTCTTCAGGAAAGGAAACAAAGTTTGCAGCAGCTTCATGCTGAGACCCAGAGGCTATTACGAGGTCTGTCCTCCCGGTGGCTTTAAATCTATGACCATGATCTTTTATTTTCAATGATCAAGAGTTTAGCTTGGTTATAATTATCTGTGACATCTTGATCGAGATCTGTTTCTGTTAATTTATTGCAATCTTTACCTATGCTTGCAATTTCTTTTCCTATTGTGTGAATAGAAACAAGAGATGCCTCATTCAAGCCTATACCGGTTGTGCATAAACCCATATCTTCAGTATTGCAAAAGATTCGGCAGAGAAAGCTTGAGATCTCAAAAAAGTATGTTGCTATTAAATATTTAAAAATTTTGTCTTTTGGCCCGACACTCTTGTATCTTAAAATGTTGCTCTTTCTATAATACTATTATTATTTCTCCGCATTATGATTAGTATAATTACTGTTTTTGTATACAGAAGTATATCATTAACAAACAGCTATTCTATTCATACAAACAATGGTGGAGTGAGAGAAAAAGTGGCTGAAGAGGACTTAGACAACATTTCTAAAGAATATTTCGTAGTTGAACAATCAGAAAACATGACAGAGTCACAGGCTGAGGATTCAAAAAATGTTGCAACTGGGTCTTCAGTTCCTGAAGTTGATGCAGATCGTGAAAGAGTTCCAAGTCAAGCGGTGAGGGATATTGCATGGACTTTCTTTAGGTTATTATGTTTGGGTGGAGAGTTTTGGAGGGCTTAGTTTATAGCTTCATATATAGAGTGTTTCTAAAAATGAGTAAAAGGTGACATATTACATTCAGTTTCCAGTTTTAATTTTAAATAAAATCTCAATTATATATTAAGATGTAGACTAAGGCCTCCAAACTCCAAAGCCTTTCGGCCCTTTCCCTCTGGACTAGTCTAAAACTGTCTATTCAAGCAGACCATTAGTTGCCTGTGTCGTTTTTTGTCAATTTCATAATCTGCTAATGGAGTGCATTCATGTGTTGATTCTCCTTGACGTGGTCTTCATGTTATATTTATCTCTGTCATTATGCCCTTGCAGGTTCTGGACGAAGTTGCTCAGCCTATGTTTCGAGCTCCAGTTGATACACAGGTTTTTTATCTGTATACTTCATGCAACAAAGCTTAACATTCTACTACCACCAAACCAATGTTTGAATGATGAGGCCTTGTTTTATTTTATTACTGTTTTATTTTAATCATCAGGATATTTTTGGTGATTCTCAAGATATTGAGGAAACAAATGAGACCCCTAAATGCAATGAGGATAATAGTCCATTGGAAGAAATAATGGCACCATCTGTCCTTGCTATGAAACTGAAGTTTGATTCTATCCCTCCTGATGAATGGTGAGTTATATTGGTTTGCAGGCAAAAAGACTTCTTAGTCCGTCATAATTACTCCCATTTCAAGTTCCCCTTTTAGACATTCCTTTAAAACCAAAGACTTTCTCTTTGTAGCTCTTCAGATGAAGAAGACCATCACATAGAGGATATAGATCAAAATCCTGATCTAGACTGTCCTCCAAAAGGTGACCCAGTTAAACTATTTGTTGACGAGGAAGCTGAGGAAGATGACAGTGACAATGACGCCCACCGCTTTGATCAAAATGAAGATGATGAAGATATTGATGATTTTGAAGAAGTCAAAGATATGATTGCTACTAATTTTGAAGAGAAACCCTCAGATAATGAGAGGCGGAATGACCTTCATAGGAAGTGGCTTGAGCAGCAGGATGCGGTTGGAACTGAAAACCTGCTCCAGAAATTAAAATTTGGTTCCAAACATAAAGAGACAGCATTGCTTGATAATGAACAAGTGGACAGTGAGTCTGAAGAATTTAATGATGATGCTGAAGAGGAAGCACATCCAATGATTTCTGCACGACTAAATAAGAGAAAAGCAAAACAAATAATAACTCAGATGTTTATGGAAAAAGATGACGTTTTTTTATCAGATGATGAAGAGGAGAAAGACAGGATGATTATAAAGCAGCATGCCCTTATTAGAGCTGTAAGTCCAACTTCATCTTATATTATTGGCAAATTATTTGGTCATTCCTCTTGGGTTGTATTTGAATATCTGGTAAAAAGCATAATTGTATTGTTACCTGGCTTCAAAAACAGGAAGACCAGACAACATTGGTGTCTCCAATTGAAGATGAAAATTCCAGAACATTTTTTGGTCTTATAAAGAAACTGAATACAGTCCCTGACAAAAAGAAGAAAGCAAAACCATCCTGTAAGCTATGATATGCAGTATTCCATTTATGCTATGGATTTCAAATATTATCGTTTCTCATGTTTCATGTCCTCGTACAGCTTATTTTGAAAAAATTCTAGGAGGCTCAAAAGACAAATGCTCTTCAAAGGTAAGTCTACTTATTTTATTAATATCTTGTATCATTGCACATTTTCCCTTAGTTTCCTTTAATCATTTTTACTTAATCAAATTGAGATTTAGTGTCTGCTTGGTATGCCCTTGTTTTGCTTATAATTATTATTAGCTTGATGTTTAGCAAAAACCTTCTAATTTGGTTGTGCTTACTAAGCCAGTTGATTAAAAAACTGGCATCTAATTTTGCTTTTTTTTGTTGAAGTGAAAAATATATCATATCTTTGTATATTTAGCATGTTTCGCTTATATTTTGGAACAGATGATGCCAAAAACATAATGATGCCTCAATGCATATTGTGTATTACAAATTGAAATTGCATGAACTGCACCAGCTGTTGCCTTGCAAACACTTCATATGCTGTGTTTTATAATTACAAATACCATGATTACCATGCTAAAATTTCACAAAAGGACATTGAAAATATGTCATTTTTAATGTTTGTTCAAGTAATTCAAATACTTCCCTCTTGCAGTAGTATGTGAATACTCCTTTATGTACCCATAGTTTTATATGAACTTGCTTATAGGAAAACATTTATTCATAACCTCACACATTATTGAGCTAAAAATATGCACGTTTTTCCCTCCATTTGTACGTGTTGCAGTCATCCTTTCTTGGGCGAGCAACAAAGCGTCATATTCCAGTACCCAACAAGCAAAGTTCAAGCACATTTCGATCTTTCATCTTTGAACGTGATGATAGCAATAGCCGGACTTCATTCCCAATGTCAGATGATTCCTCACACACGGTATCTTAAATGTCCTCCTACAAACATTGCCTCTTTAACTTTGCCTTCTTTGAAGTTTGAAATCACTAGAGTCAAATTTGGACTCTTTTCATACGCAGGTCGTCGTAGAAAAACATCCAACCAAGAACAATGTAGCTAAGTTCAGTGGTTCTCAAGCAAAATACAGTACTCCTAACAAAAGCTCTGGTGAAGAAATATCAAGCGGGCTTTCCTCGTTTGATGTACGACCTTCGCCACCCAGTCTCGGAAATGAAGAAAATGAGAAATTATTTTCAATCAAGCTCCGCGGGCTGCTTTCGAGGCTCCCAAGAAGGAAGCAAAGTTAGGAGCTTCTCTGTGAATATCACATTATTTTGTAGGACTCTACTCACTCTTGGACTAAATATATGGCACAAAGATAATCCGACACTAGAGGAGTGAAGATTTTTTTAAGGTTTCATATGTTTTTTTTAAATAATTATTTTCAATAGAATGTAAAATGTGATAAGAATAAATAAAAGATAAAAAATACGTTGAAAAGAACATGATCTAGGTGTTTTTTGACAAATTGAAACATACTGAGTATGAAATCAAATTTGGTACAAAAATTATCTACTCTATTTATAATATGTAAATATTAAAATTATATGGCATATCAAAATAGGATTTCTTATGCTTCTTTTCTTAAATAGGAATGTTGATAGCTACATGTTGATGTTGTATTTTGGTTTTTGAGTAAATTCTATAATTGATTCTTTATAACATAGATTTTTCATATTTAGTACTCTATTATCAAATATTACTTCCGTAGTTATTCTTTTGTGGGTATCTTTTCACAAATATGTACTTTTTGATCTTCTGTCATGTTGATGTTAATTTGAGGGCTAAAAGTGTAATTTGACATTAACCTTATGTCCAGTAACGTATTCTGAGGTTGATTAGACGGATAACACAATAATAATGACTACAACTATGAATTAAGATTCCGACGAAAAACCACATTTATAGACTATGATTGTAATAGAAAACGTCTGCATTCACAAACGATGTATAAAGAGTGACCTCTGGAATTGTGTATGACAAGAATGATAAATGGTCATTGTAAGATTATACTTTTAGTCATCAAAAAAGAAAAGGGGAAGAGTTTTGTGAGACAGAGGAGTAATTTTTATTTTTAAATTTTACACCATTTTTCATATAAAATGATTTGAAAATATTTCAGTCAAATATCGTAACGCGCAACAGAAAGTTTATTTGTGGACGGAGGAAGTATTTCTTTGTAGTGAGTATAGTATAAGTGAAGTTAGACCTGACAAAAATGACCCGACCTGTTTTTGATTCGAAACCTGACGTCCTGACCTGAGAACACTGGATTTTGAACAAAGGTTTTGATGACCGAACCCGCAGTTGACCAAACTCGAAATGACATGTTAAAAAAGGGTCAAACCCGACCGAACCTGAACCCGACCGACCCGCTAAAGTAAGAGTTTTTTAAAATCATACATTTTACTGCTCGTTTTTAATGTATAAATTTATATTTTCAGACAAAATTTTAATGATATTATATAATTATCTTACTTTTTTTTAAACTTAAGCATTTTTTAAATTCTTTATATTGATTTATATATCTAAAAAAAAATTTAGGTTTTAAAATAGAATAATCTAATAGATTTAATACATATTTTTTAATATTTTAATTTTATTTAACAGAAAATGTAAATGTTAATTTAAAAGTTTAAAAAACCAAAGTCATAACTCGTTGGGTCAATCCGAATCCGATGACATTGGATCATGAATATATAGTTCTCAACCCCAACTCAAATTGACCCGAATCTGAAATAACAAAAACTCGAAGTGATCGAATTTAAAGCCGATCACCGACCAATTTGCCAGCTCTAGTTAAAGTTTGAAATGCTAAAGTGTACTCCTAACTTGGCCCCCACTTTGACGGTGTCTCCCATTTGTGACGAAAGGCCGGTAGAGAAAAATCTGTTAGGAGAAAAAGCCATGATAAATATCCAATTCCCAAGTAATTTCTCTTCTTTCGGCCACGCTTCCCCGAGGCTCCAACCAACCGAAACGGCAACAACAATGGGAGTAGAGTAGTCTCCCTATGACATCGCCAACCTCATCTCATCCTTCTGGAATTCGCGCTTCCATCGTCCCAACCTCCATCTGTATGCAAACAAATTTCACAGAGAAGCTGAGTTTTAGTGTCTCGGACTCTCGGAGATGGCGGATTCCAGGGGCGGCGGCGGTGGCGGACGAGTTTCCTCCGAAACCGCCATCCCCTCCGGTTTGAACCGTATTAAGACCAGGCGTTTGGATCCAATGGACCGGCCCAGTTCGAGAGCGTCGGCGGAGTCTAACAACTCTCCAAGCTGTGGAGCTTCCAGACCTCATCTGAAGCAGAATCAGAGAGCGTCTGCTGGCAGAGCACCCGGAGAAGGTTGCTTCTTCCTCAACTCATACCTAGAGATCGTAATGTGTTTTTCCTCGGCGTGTTGGAAATGTCTGCATGTGTGCAGACACATCTGTAGGCTTTTA
The DNA here is from genome assembly GCA_003260385.1 of Cuscuta australis. Classification (NCBI taxonomy): domain Eukaryota; kingdom Viridiplantae; phylum Streptophyta; class Magnoliopsida; order Solanales; family Convolvulaceae; genus Cuscuta; species Cuscuta australis. Next base: position 2,591,176 of record NQVE01000194.1, read on the forward strand.
GCCCTAAACTTGTTATGAATTAGCTAAAAGGAAGTATAGAAAAATCAACTGCAGAAGCGAAAATGAGTAGCATTCTGTTGCAACAGGTTGATTGTTCATTGCTAAGTTTGATTGCTATACAAATGGATTCGGTAAAATTTTAAGGCTAGATATGTGTAATTTTGCACTGTTTATTCGGATAGCGGGTGCTTGTACTTGGTTTCGTTTTCAGTCCATGAATCTAGAAAGAGACAACTGGAGTTACTAGGAGGGGGGGAACTCGTATATTGTATGCACTTGCATAGTGGATTAAGATCACAGGTGTATTAAGTTATAAGTTACATTTGGAGTTCCTGAATCTATAGCATGCCTTGAGTGAGGCTTATGCTTGATTTTTTGCATTTTACTCCGTAATTTTATTTACTTCATTGAATCTAATTGTGCTAAACACTATAGGATGCTGTGAAAGAAGAGAGTTAGCTGGTTGGCATGTAAGAGTTCTAGAGGGGTACAGGAAATTGAGTGGCATTGACAAGGATGGCTGTGGTAGGAATGTGAATGAAATTAAGCAGAATACAGATGTACTGGAATCTTCAGTAGGAGGAACATGGAGTAACTCATCAAAAGGGTTCAAAAGCTTTTCACATGAACTAGGGCCAAAATGTGGAATTCAATCTGTGCATCCTCGGGCTCACAGCTATAATGATATGAAGGTGCCACTTGTTCTATTTCTATTTTTTGTTTCTCGTGGTTAGGCCGTTAGAGTACTCCTTATATTCTTGAGAGATGGTTACTAGGATAGTATGAATTGAATGTAATAAAGTACTTGTTCTCTGAACTTTTGATATTGATCCGCATAAAAATGTCAATTCTTTATCGTTTTGACGGTGTCTAGCAGTCCTCATCTTCTATGTATGCTAAGTGCATCTATAGTTCTGATGAATGGTGGCTGGTGGCTTCTAGCACTTGACCGATCCAAGATTGGCAAGACAACAAGAAATGAGGGCTCTAATAGCTACAGGCCGTTGGTTAATCTGGAAGGCGCATTACTCTCTCATTTTTGAGGACCAGATCATCAACCCTTTGGAGTCAGTACAAGGCAAAAGAAAGCTGACTCATGATTTTTTTCTTAGCCGTTTATCTTACAATTAAGTTATCCCCATTGCCTCTTTTATCCTAAATGTGCAGTGATTCTGAAATATCCCATTTTTCTGTTTGTTGTCCATTTAGACCATTCTGTAATGCTTTATTCATCAATAAAGTTATCATTATCTTCTGTAAAATACAATTTGAAATTATCAATTATCTCAGTATATGAATTGATATCCAGGAATTGTTGGGATCATTGCATTCAAGGTTTGATGCTGCAAAAGAAGTAGTCAATACAGAATTAGGACACTTTTCACAGGAGGTGGTAGAAATCTTGCAACAGAATGATCCCCTACCCCCGGATGAAAAAGGAACTGCCGAGGGACTTCTAGTTCTTTCTCAAGAATGTATTCAGATGACATGCTTAGTATTTCGTAGTAAGTGTGAAGCAATCGTCCAAGATTTGACTATCAAAAGACAACAATGTGAGACAGGATTACTGAAGTGGCTTTTAACGCGCATGCTTTTTATTTTGACACGGTGTACCAGATTGCTGCAATTTGTGAAGGATAGTGAACCAGTCCACGAGACATCTCTGACTAAGTTTAGAGAATGTCTAAATAGGGTTCCTTTTGTTAAAAGGAATTGGGCTGTGGATGGAAGGATTGCTGATGTAAGTAAAGGCATTACTCTGGATGCCAATACAGATGGTAAATGCGAATTTCTTGGAGTTAACCACTCATGTGTTCTCTCCCCAAAAAATTATCCTGGGTCCAATGTGCTTGCTCATGAGAATGGAACAACTTTGGAAAGAGATTTTATGGATTCTCAACGAACTTCACCATCCCATGATTGTGAATTTGAACAATTAGATCAATCTGGTGGAAGAATCCTTGGTGAACATATGAACAAATACACTCGTGGTTTTTGTCAGGAGCAACTCCCGGGGTCTGATGATCCTAATTTTGTTATGTGTCGAATATGTGAGGACCTAGTTCCCACTATTCATTTGGAGCCCCATTCTTATATCTGTGCTTATGCAGAGAAATGTGAATCAAAGTTTCTCGATTTAGATGAACGTCTTCTGAAGTTGGCGGAGTTGCTAGAACAGCTCTTGGAGTCACGTAATTCAAGCATTCACGCATTGCCTGAATGGACAGAAAATCCTAAGTTGCAGACTGCATATTTCACCACCCCTTCGGAAGGCTGTTCACCAAAGATAAGGGAATGGCGAAGCAAAGGCGTGGATGGAATGTTTGAGGATCTTCATGAAATGGATACTGCAGAAATAGAAGATTCTCCACTCTCGACATTTCTCAATATGAAGGCACACTTGTGTTCAAAGCTCAACAATTGTGGTCCGCCATCATCAACTGGGAGTATCACTTCAACATCCTCTACTAATACCCCCCACACAGTAAATTTTGACTTTTTTTGGCTAGACAATAACAATCTGTCAGACCTGGAAGATACTCAACAGGTTTGGCTTTTGCTTCTAATTTCTTTAAATTTTAGATTTATGATCCATTATGAATCCTACTTTTAATCAGGATTGACGCCATATTTCAAGTAATTTATGCTTTAGTTATTGTACATCATTTTTTTGTATGGGTAGAACCAATATCTGGCAAGATGCACGATGGTAACGAAATGCAGGATGTCATGATATCCAATCTTGTTATCTGCTGCATGCCTGCATGGACATGTCAGTTAAGGAAACACCAGCCCGACTTTTCTCTAAACCCCTTTCCTACTTCAAACAATTTCCCGCTGCAATTCCTGCAAAAGTAATCTTTTAAAGCGATTTGGAATCGGAAAAGTCTGCATAATCTTATATTCAGCAGTAGAGAAGAGCATAAGCTTTCATTTATTGTTTCAAAGCACTGCTGAGTTCTCAGCTTTTGTTGCAGATTGTTGACCTTTCAGATCTTGCACGGAGGGCGGCAAGCACTGATCTGTCAGAAGAAGGATCTCATGAGTTTTTAATTGCTTGCATGCAAGATCTACAGGATACGTTGCGATGCAGTAAGTTAAAAGCTTTAGTGGTAGATACATTTGGGGGGAGAATAGAGCATTTACTGAGGTAATTCTGTTGATAGTAAATACAAGGTAGTACTCTAGTAAATGAGAGAGAATATATAGAATAAATTACAGATGTTCTACTGCATAACTTTCAGGGAGAAGTACTTACTTGCTTTTGATCTAGTGGGAAGGAAGAATGACGTTGGACATTCAGAGAAGATCAATATACCACCGCATGATACCTCTTTGAATAGTGTTAAATCTATTCCTTTGCATTCCTTGCACAGAGAGCGGACAAGCATTGATGACTTTGAGATTATCAAACCAATCAGTAGAGGTGCCTTTGGCAGAGTCTTTCTGACTCGAAAGCGGACAACAGGGGATTTATTTGCAATTAAGGTACTTTTCAAGCATCTTCCCGATGTTGTATATTTGAGAGATCATTCAGTGATACATCTTCTCTTTCCTTAATCTTCAAGAGGGAATATATGGATATCGATCTATACTTTAGAGTATTAGATCGTGCTAAATGCATTTTCTTTTTCTGTACGGGTTGTTGTTGCATCTTCTTTTTCTGTTCTGATCTGATACATATCCTTCGTGTGTTGTTTTACTCTTTTGTGGAGAGCGGTGGCTGAGTTCCCTAGATAAATAAATAAAATGATAGGTTTATGAGTTCATCATGCATGTATTTGTATACTGTATAGTGACTTAGTGTACCAATGTTAATGTGTTGAAGTACCAAACCAGTTTGAATTGCTATAATGCTGAAGCAATAACATAGTGAAAGTTCTATAGAACTAATAAAGTAAAAGATCCAAGTGCACTTTGTAGTTACACAATATAAAATTCCCCACAGACCCCATGTTTCTTACCAGAGTTCATGTTATGAAACCATAAGAATTGCAATTGATGTGCTTTTGCCTTTAATTAAATGCCAACTAGCATTTCTTTTTTGTCCAACTTTTGATATAATTTTTTAAGAACAGAAAGTGATAGGATGCTGATTGTTTCATATGCAGGTGCTCAAGAAAATGGATTTGTTGAGGAAGAATGATATTGAGCGTATACTTGCCGAGCGTAACATATTAATAACTGTCAGAAATCCTTTTGTGGTAACAATATGATTCTTTCCTCTTACCACTTGGCTACTTCATCTTGTTCTGTTCATCTGTTGTTCAATGTTCATTGTCACTTGTAATATTTCCCAATATCTAAACTTTTTATGCTCTACAATCTACATATTACTTTATGAATTGAACTTTACACCTAGAGTGTTTGATATTTATGTACTCCTAAAAGTGATGCACCTTCGTGATGCCATTTCAGGTTCGGTTTTTCTATTCTTTCACCAGCAAAGACTACCTTTATTTGGTTATGGAATATCTTAATGGTGGAGATCTATACTCACTACTCAGAAAAATTCGCTGCCTTGAGGAAGATGTTGCTCGCGTTTATATTGCAGAGCTGGTACTTTATGAAAGGAGCTCAGACTAAAAGTATTAGTGCCTTTTAAAGCTTTTGTAATATAAAACTTTTTCATCTTTCAGGTTCTTGCTCTGGATTATCTTCATTCTTTAGGAATAGTTCATCGTGATCTCAAGCCAGACAACATACTAATTGCACAAGATGGGCACATCAAGGTTTGTTCAACAAAATTGGAAGATAGGACTGATATAATCAAAGTTAGCTGAAACAAAGTGTGCAATGATGCAATTTATATGTACTGAGTTTCTATCTAACATTTCTGAATAACGGACATAGAGTTTCAGCTGTAGCTTGTAGCAATATTTTAAGTATCGTAAAATGTGTTAGCTCTAGTTTAGACACTGTTATCGTACATACAGAGTGTGACTCTGCAAGATGTTGAAACCATTGAATTTTGGGGTTGGGTAGTATTTATCTAATTTTCTTTGAATGTATGCAACTTCTTTGAGATAATTTTAAGTGTTCTTCTTTTCATATAGAAGTGCTCATGTTGATCTTAATTTGATTTGACCAGCTTACAGATTTTGGTTTGTCAAAGATTGGCCTTATGAATAGCACAGATGATTTATCAGGACATAATATGAATGAAGTGCCATCTTCAGTTTCCAATAGCCAACTCAATCAAGATACATTAGAGAAAACTCAGCGGTCAGCTGTTGGTACTCCAGACTATTTAGCGCCTGAAATCCTTCTTGGAACGGAACATGGTGAGGATGATGCTAATATGCTTCTTCGTTACCTCCCCCAAACCCCCACTGCACCCAAAAGGAAGAAGAAGATGGTGATGATGATTGATGCATGAGATGTATTGATAGTGTCATGCAGGAGAATGTTGTAGACATTTGGGAGTTGCCTAGTTTTTTAAGCCTTCTCAAACCTTACTGCAGGCATCGCAGCAGATTGGTGGTCCGTAGGAATCATTTTATTTGAACTCATCACAGGAGTTCCACCTTTTACTGCCGAGCACCCAGAGGTAATATTTGATCATCATATTCCGCAGCACAGTCCCAAAGGTTCATGACTTAATATGTGTAGCATCAATCAGTTGCCTTAGATTTATTACGCCGTCTGTCCCGAAAGAGAGTCCGGTTCCAACCACTTCTTCAAAAAGATAGTCATGATTGATCAAACAAAGCCTAATATTTCGTGAAAAGAGTCACAGACAAGTTAAGGTTATGTAACTGACTAACTGGCGTAACTCAACAAATAAGTTTGTAAAATATTAGTACCCATGATTTGTGACATTTTACCATACTAAAATTATGTTGGACATGGTCAAACATGATTCACTTTCAAAGTTAGTAAGTTAGATACACTTAAATTCATGCGTGCAAAAATCACAGCGACAAAGTTTTAATGACCTCCATGTCCCAACCTAGAAGGAATATTGATATGAAATTTCAGTAGTCATCTTCATGTATTTTTCCAATTGCGTAGAAAATATCACGAGACATCAATGAGTTGAGATCTCGAGATCATTATTTTAGTCATCATTGCAACATTTATCTAAAGTCAACATGACAATGAAACATGACACTGAACCATGACCAAATGGGTAATATATGCTCTAAACAATTGTTGTTTGTAAGGAATCCTATTTGGAAAGTTTGAAAGCTTTCATTACCTACAGTGATGCCTTCCCTAACAAATCACACACCATAGTCAAATACTCCGTAATAATAAATGGTATTGGCATTTATCCTGTTTGGAGAGTTGTTGGGGTTAAAGCCCGGTACAGTAACTTGTCACCCTGCTAGCATTCATAAAATGTTATGATCAAATAGTGTTTATTTAATGACTCATTTTTATTCGTAAATGCATTCTTTTACCACTTCAATTTTGAAATCAGCATAATGTTTAGCAGATTAGCTAACCCCATTGATTTGGGATTAATGTTGTTGTTTTAGCGCATCCCTATCTGGAAACGGAATTTGTATAAGCCTGTTGGATGATAAATTTTATCCGGATATCTTTCCTGACATTTAATTCTTCTGGCTTGACAGATTATCTTTGACAATATCCTTAACAAGGAAATCCCTTGGCCGTCTGTTCCTGACGAGATGTCCTTTGAGGCCCAAAACTTGATTGATAGGTTTGTTGAGTTTTTTTGTGTGTTTAAATAGCGAAAGTAAAATACAAACGGTATATTATGATATTGGCGAACAACTTTTCAAAAAATCCCCCATCAGAATGGTACTTTTATTTAAAGTGGCATAAGCATTTATCGTTTTTTTGGCTTTCCACTATGTGATGGTAATTACTTGACTTTTCTATGTATCTTTTTCTTTTTTGACATTTCTTCCACTCATCTGAAAAAAAACTGATTTGTTTACTTTTGTTGCAGACTTCTTGTTCATGATCCAAGTCAGCGACTTGGAGCAAATGATACATCAGAGGTTGTATTCTCATTCAAAAATGATTAAACATTAACACACACACGGTTATAGCAGCTAGAGGTTGCATGGGGAAGTGCTTTAAACTGAACCTATTGTTTTCTCTATATTTTCTGTACAGGTGAAAGAACATTTGTTCTTCAAGGGGGTTGATTGGGACAATTTAGCCTTGCAAAATGTGTGAATGCTATACTTCAACACTGGCTTTTTAATTAATATTAATGGAATAATGGCCAATGGGCATTGTGTTCTTTGTATGTAGGAAGACTGATGGTTGTTTTGTTGGCTAAATTAATTTACATGTGTCCTCAGGCTGCATTTGTGCCCCAAACTGACAGTATAGATGACACTAGCTACTTTGTGTCACGGTATGATTCAGATGGAGCCGAAGATGATGAGGATCGTGATGATTCCACTTCTGTCTTCTCTGAGCCATTTTCTAACTCCTCGAGCATTGAGGTGAGTTCATGTATAAACATATAAATTTTGCTATTTTTCTGATCATAATATAAATGAAATATGTGCAAAATATATTCTGAGGTTTGTGCTTGGACATTGTTTTGGACATATCTACTATCTCGTTTAACTCGTAATTAAAATTTTCCCCAAAATGTTTGTTTTTTGAAGATCGATGAATGTGGTGATCTTGCTGAGTTTGATGCTACTCCTTTTGATCTGTCCCTGATGAATTTTTCTTTCAAGGTAAAACCTCTATTATTTTCCCAGCCAACACACATATGAGGAAAACCTCCATCTTGATTTATTAGAGTGTTAGGATACAGTTCCATTTGAATCCCGGAAAATACTACAGAAAAGAAAACTGCCATGGAAAGCCATATATTGTATGTTTGGTTTTTTCTCAAAAATCATTATCATCATCATCATCGAATTCTTCAAGATTTTACAAGTGAGATGAGTTAGAACGAATATCTAAATTTGGGTTTATTGAGTTTGAACCATTTCTCCAACAACTTTTCTTTCCATTCAAAATCTCCATCTATATTCGTTTTATAAGTACTTTTTTTCCCTAGCGTTTTACGGCATTCCAAATGGACCCCAGACTCCTGGAACTTTATATGTCCGCACGGTATTTCTGATTTCAGCATAATATGATTGTATGAATATACTTATTGTGTGTTTTTTTATTTATTGATTTCTCCTCTGGCCAGAATCTGTCACAGTTGGCATCTATCAACCATGAAATGGCAGTGCAAAATGGAAAGGACTCAACAAGGTCAGCATCTCCAATGCGACCTTAGCTTAATATTCCTTTCTCTTTATGGTTGACCAACATTTTTTCGCATGTTATTAGTTCATAGCCAACATACAGAGGGGTAGTACCGAAGGGGATGAAATGTATAGGGGAAAAACAAATACCCACAGATAGCTATAGGCAGAAGATAGTCGCGATTGGTTTCATAGATGGGTTAAAAGAAAAAGATACTCCGTAGTAAATGAAAGAGAGAACAAATCATATTGTACAGTTTTGACATGTAAGATCATAGGGTTGGATGTTGTGCATTATGTACTGTCCTCTTTTGTTGATGCCTTCTGCGATTTCATTGACTCTTTGCTTAGCTCTATTGTCAAAACATTGCTTTTATCGAAGCTAATATATTTTGCTTGTGTGTTTATTACACACACAAAAAAAACTTATGATGTTGTTTGGGTAATTCACACTTTTCACCCTCAAAAAGGGAATATTAATCACTTTGCACCCTGAAATAATGAATTTTTATTTAAGAGTAAATACCACAAATGATTTTTCTTATTTAGGTCATGTTCTCTTCGTCTAATCTGATTAGAATACAGAATAAGATATATTTTGATCTGTATGTAGTTATATTTAAAGTTATTTCAGATCTGGTCTGATCTGATTCCAATAAGTAATACTAAGTAAAAAAATAAGTTGAGGAGAACAAGGTTTTAATATCCAATTTTAAGATATTACATAAATAGTCTTTGATTTTTAGAAACTACCGGAGTATTCCATAAATAGTCTTTTAAATCAAATGTGACTATTTTTTCTAGATTCCTTGAAAGACTAAATATGGTACTACCGTATTATTTTCAAAAATCAATGATCATTTATGTAATATTTTAAAATTGAAGTCTAAATATAAAAAATTATCTCTAATTAGACACTTTTTGTGGCAGCACGAAAATGTTGCACACCTCGTTCCTTTCAACCACGAAAATGCTTCTCTACACACATTGCTTCAACGAACAGTGGATTGAAAAGGCAATGTAAGATTTTGTTAATCATTGAAACAAAACTTCCATCGAAGGAAACAGAGTTGTGACCCAATACACATTGCTGGGTGTCGCAAACACAGCCTCAAAGGGATATATTTAATCGAATCAAATCAAATCATAATTAATTGTTAGATCACTAGTAGCAAAATTCAACTTACAAGCCACTGTTTGAGGACATTATGTACTGTGTGCTATATCTTTAATTGACTGGAGCCTACTTCAAATCATAAATATCCCCATTATAATGGCTAAATAGAACACAAAAAAAAGACTTGCATAAAAATATTTGATTATGTTGTGTATGTGTCAATTCTATGTTGTACAAAAATGGGTCTACAAATGAAGATAAAATCATCAATAACTATGAAATTCATAAAATTATATTTCTACAAAAATACAATAGGACGAAAAAGATACTCCGTATTTTTGCATCTAAGATCCTAACTTCGTCCCAGTTTATTTGTCTAGTTTAACTTTATGAGTCAAACTCGACAAACTTTGAATTTCAATTACTCTCAATTTGTATTACATATTAGTATAATGAAGTATATTTTGAAAGTTTTCAATAAGATAAATCTCTGTCGAATAGGAACGTCGATCCGACCCTCGTAATCTTTTTTTCTCTGAATCAAACTCGCGACTAGGGTATCGACCCTTTGGGCTTCGGGTTCTTTGTTCTCGCAGGTTGTCTCCCTCCGTGAACTTCATTCATTGATCACCCTGGATGCAAGCAAAACATCCTACTGTACAGGAAGAATCGTACAACCGAATGTATGGTATAAGAGCATCTTCAAGGAAGAGAGCTGTATGTTACTCCCTCCGTCCCCCATAGATCTTCTCGTTTGGACTTTTTGTGGTTTTTAAGGAGAGTTGAAAAAAATGAGAGTTTACCATAATACCTTTAATTTTAATGAAAATGGGTGGAGTGTATTAAATGAGATAGATGAGTTGTAATGAATAAAGTAAGTGGGGGTAGTTGTGGTATTTTAATTGTTAAAAAAGGTAATGAGAAGATCTATGGTGAAAAAATAAAAAGGGCTAATGAGAAGATCTATGGGAGACGGAGGAAGTATTATATAAAAGTTTTGAAGGATGAAATTCCAAAAGAGAGTTCCAATGGAGAATCTAAAACATAGAATGAATTCTATTTTTCCTCTCTCACCTTCTACATTTGAAGGCTTGGTTTCCATATTTTATTTCCTCTCTCCCTCCGTTCACCAATTCTTTTACAGAATCCTAAAAAAGAGCTCCATGTTAATGCCGTTCAAGTGTTAAGATATGTTCAGAGATGTTCTTGTGAAGAACCCTCGCTACTCCAAAAATGCTCGTTGAAGAAATATTCAGAAATATCACCGCTTCAGGTTCAAGAACTCCAGATTTGCTCGACGAGCATCATCTCGATGCTCTCGTTCGACATGCTCTGAGAGGTGTTGCCGTTCAAGGGCACAATCTTGCATTTGTGTAAAACACTTCCGCGTAAGATTTTTCAGTGTTGAAGCCATCTTTTTTGTGTAAGTAGTGTACATAATATAACTCTGTATAAATGTTATATAGATGATATAATTGAAGTAGAAGTAAAAAATGAATGGTTTAAATACTAAGGTCCCGTTTGGTACACGGAATTCAAACTACGGAATTAAAATTGAAGACTTCAATTCCAATTCTGGTGTTTGGTAGCACAAAAATTATGTGGATTTGGAATTGATAATGTAAAAATTAAATTAGAATTGGTAAATTTAATTCTATAGAATTGAATCCAATAAAACTTCAATTTTAATTCAATTCCAATTGCATCAAATCCGTATAGGATGCTAAGAACATTTGGAATTAGGAAATTAAGTGACGATTCAATTGAAAGGACTAGCAGGCCCCCTCAAACAACCGGATTGATTCATGTTTTGTTGGAGGGTCCAATTTGCAAGTCCTCCCGATCGGTACGGTCCTCTGCCTAGCAGATTAGCATTCGAGCAGTTTCCATCGCTGCAGTAACTGTAAATTTCTACCGACTGTAAATTTTTTTACATTCCCATTCATTCTCTACAAGCACAAAAAACACGATGCTCGAAAAGCGCAAATTCATCATTTCTGTCTTCTACGCTTCCTCCACCGCCATCGTAATCCAGGAATAGCGGCAATCTGTTGTTCACCGGTATCATCGCCTCCTAGTCATCTCGACACACGATCTTTTGAACTGTTCTGCCAAACCGCTGGAACACACAACTTTTCCGATGGAAAACCACGGTGTGTATCTGATTTTCCCGTTTTCCTCTTCAATTGGTTGTTCGGATTACTCTTTAGTTGCTGGTAGAGTGTTACTTTAGTTCACCTGCTAGTGTTCATCGGTTGTTTTATATCACCTCCGTCCCATTATGATTTCTGTTTTTAAATTTCCAAGGAGTTTATGAAAAATGTTGAAAAGTGAAAAAATGCTGGGTTGGGATTTGTTAGAAATTGAGAGAAAATTTTGAGCCATGAGCGACATATACTTTTCCTTTAAATGAAATGGAGTTTTTTAGCACAGATGAAAAGGAAAGAGTGAAGATTTTCGCTGGACGGAGGGAAGAGTTTTGATTTCAATATCAATACATTTTGTTGATTTCTTGATCACTCGATAACTGTGTGAAGAGTTATTTTTGGATTTCAGCCTCTTTGTTTTATTCAGGTTTCTCGGGCTGATTCTCAAACGTATAGTTGTGCTAAGCTTATCAATATTGTTCAACATGATCTAGTACTTCCCGTCCTAATTTTTATTTATTAATGTTAGTAATTCAAACTGTGCCTTAATAGATGATTTAAAAGTGGGAGAAGATAAATGAGCGGCACAAACATTTTCTCAAAGGGAACTGTGAAGTAAATTTTGGGTTAGTTCAAAAAGGAAAGCGAGAAGAGAATTTTGGGAAATAAGGAGTATCTCCTTAAGAGCATTGAGTATGACTCATAGTTCAGGTAAAAATTGAAATTAGGATTTTAAGTGGGAAGTACCGTATGAGAGAGCAGGGCAAAGTGGATTATTAGTATTGGTTGATGTAGCCAACTAGAGATAGTGCTTATTTCTTCTTATCAGATGCAACTTCTGATATGGCTATACCATTAGTGGATGGCTGGATGCTCTTATAGGTGTATTGTCATAGAAGGCAGGAACCTTGATTATAGCTGATGTTCCATGAAAACATTTTATTAGAGATCACTTTCTAAAACTGAAATACATGTATATCCTCAAAATGGACTCCTGAGAGTTGCAAAATTTAGTAGCATTCTCATGTTTGAAACTGTTTTGCATTTGGATTTCGGAATGTTAGTATTGCTAAATGTGATTTGAGCTGTTTTTTCAAATTTCAAGGTAATTCACAAGAGGTTATGGTGCCGCCCGTTGAAGGCATTGCGGGAGGTGGCACTGCATATGGATGGACAGATAGCGAAGTTTATGATCCAACACCATTAAGGGGTGTAATTGATCCTACTAAAGTTCCTACTTCAGAATTGGTGCATGTTTGGTGTATGCCAAATACAGCTAATGTCGGGCCACAGGATTTGCCTCAACACTTGGAGCCTGTATGTGATTCATTTACCTCCTTTGTAATGTTTGTTGACGAGTTCAAAAATACCATGCTGGACTTTTAAGAAGATTAAGTATATTTTTGTCAGTTATAGCTTTCCAAGTTGTTACTATTGCACCCTTCCCATCATTTGACCAACATTTCTCCTCTTTTCTCAACTGGAACGATAGGTCCATACTGAATAGATTCAGGTCTGGTCCTTGGTCCACGTACTTTGAGATTTCGGTCCTTGGTCGGGTCCGGTTTAAGACCGATTTTTTTTAGGTCCAGACGACAAGACCGAATGGACCTAAATGAATTACTACTCTTTTAATGATAAAAATAGGCACTCCAAAAAATATCTATAATTAAATAAGTAAACTGTGAATCTACTTTTGGTTTAAATAACTATGTGTTGATAGATTTTGATTAAAATAACTAATAAGTAGGTATTTTGCTAATATTATTACTACGTCTTTTTGTATATGACTTCTGTATAGTCTTGTTTAGGTTAGTACATATGGTGATAGATTATAAACATTAGGTGCTTTATAATATTAAAAATAAAGTTTCCACTTAAATTTGTAATGCGAATTAGGTCTTTTAGGTCTGGTCTGGAATGATTTCATAGGTCCAATCCAGTCCAGGACTGAACTATATTAGGCCCGGTCTTTGGTCCGGGAATTTTGAGATTGAGGTTTTAGGTCGATTCGGTCTGGACTTGGACTGATGAACAGCCCTACTCTGTTTTATCGCTCTAGAAAAGCTACAACAATGGGTTTCACTTTATACTGATCTGGTGCCAGTGTTATTATGCTAACAAAAGACTGAAGTTCAATTTATATTTAGGGTTGTCACAATTTCATGGTTTATAATGTTGAATGTCATATTGAAGATATCTCTTCTAGCGGCGAGAAATGAAAGAGAAAGTATCCAGGTTGCTTTACATCCAAAAGTTTCGTGGGGTGGATCTGGCATTGCAGGAACTGTACAGGTTCAATGCACAGACTTGTGCTCATCTACTGGTGATAGGTTTGTCTCTGCTTTCAGCCAATTAAGAAATTTAGGAATTAAATTTCAGTGATTTGCTAAAAATGGCTAATTATAGGTTGGTAGTTGGAGAGTCGTTGACATCACGGAGAGTAGTACCTGTTTTGGGTGTTCCCGATGCTCTTGTACCACTTGATATGCCAGTTTCAAAATTAAACCTATTTCCTGGGTAATGATAACATCATATTCAGCTTGCTCTGGTGCATGTGAAATTCAGTATTTAACATAACCCTCAAAATTCTCCAGAGAAACTGCAGTGGTCTGGATTTCTATTGATGTTCCAAGTGCGCAGCCACCGGGGCAATATGAAGGGGAAATCATTATTTCTGCTACCAAGACTAGTCCAGAGTAATATTCTATGTTCTTTACTACAGTTATATACTCCTTCCGTCCCCTAATAAAGGGGCGGTTTGGAGAGTTTTGGAGAATTGATATAATATGGGTTTTCAAATCTGAAAAAAATGATATGAATTTTGAAATCTCAAATGCGCTTGTTTGGAGAGATCTAAAATGGAATGAAGTATCAATATTTACTGATGCTGAAAAAAATTGAAAGAGAAGGAGATGAAGAATTGAAGATAGCTAAGTTGAAAAAATGAAAACACACAAAAGAGGAACCAGAGGAAGAAGGCTACCAAAAGTAGCTGATTTCGATACTCCATATCCGTGGAATTGTGCTGATTTGGAGGCACAACTTATTTGGAGACTTTCCATATCTCCATATTTGAAAGTCCAACTCCTTTTTTGCTCAGCAAACACTAATTTTAGAACTTTGATATAGGATATATTAAAACCCTTATTTTTTGCTCACCAAACAGACCCTAAGTTTAAGGTTTGATTTCATGTAGTTTAAGAATGTGTTCAAAGTAAAAATTGTGATTGGAATTTGTTTAGAAGAGAGAATTGTTAAGAGGCACATATTCCATTTTGAAATATAAGTTGGGAATAGAGGGAGTATAAGTTTTGGTTATTTGGTCCGAATTGTTATTAATAGCTTCAAGGAACTTTTTACGATCATAGTTGATTGTTAGGTTTCATTTATTGTCTTTCTTTTCTTGTTAATGCAGATCCAATGCACAATCCCTCAGTAAAACAGAGAAGTACCAACTTTACTCGGAACTTAGAAACTGCCTTGATATTGTAGACCCCATAGAGGGAAAACCAGTGAATGAAGTGGTGGGTGTCTTTGAATTATGAAACTGCTCATAACTTTCACCAGAATGTTTGTCAATGCGAGCAACTTCTCATATCAAACTTTGTTTATGCTTTAGGTAGAAAGAGTGAAATCTGCAACTTCATCTTTAAGAAGCATTCTTCTGTCTCCATCATTTTCTGATTTGTTTTCAGACAATGGGTCCGTAGACAGGATGGATGAGGATGTAGCATCTAACCTTGCTATTCGGTTGAAAATAAGTTTGACAGTGTGGGACTTTATTCTACCAGTTACTCCTTCAATCCCTGCTGTTATTGGTGTATCCTCATGTCATTGTGGTTATTAATGATTTTAAAAGAATCTGAGTTATTTGTTATCTCCCATTCCACTCTATTTTTCAATGTTTCTCATTGTTTCCAAATTCAAAATGCTGTGCCTATTTAAGTTGGGTTTGATTTTCCTCCTTGAGAGCAAGATGTTTGATAATTTCCTTGATAAATCCTAGATATCTGACACTGTATTTGAAGATCGATTTGGTGTTGAACATGGAAGTAATGAATGGTATGAGATTCTAGATCAGCATTTCAAGTGGCTACTGCAATATAGAATTAGTCCATATTTCTGTAGATGGGGTGACAGTATGAGAGTTTTAACGTACACCTGCCCATGGAAAGGTAATAGCGATAAGATAAGAGTATAAGGCAGCTAATGTTTAAAAGTAATTTGTTACAGATGCCATGTCCTAAAAGCCTTCTTTTCTGTGTGTGTGTGTGACTCTCATTTAAACATGGATGATCGTGAATAGACTACTGATACTATAATATGTCTTTATTGTGTGGTTATGTAGCTGATCATCCAAAATCTGATGAATATTTCTCTGATCCTCGACTTGCTGCCTATGCTGTACCACACATCCCAGTAGTCAGATGGTATGAAGGCCTTATCTTTCCCAATTCTGGAAACTTTTTTCTCCCATCTCTGGAGGTATACATGGTCATGCTTCTGCCTGTTTTGTATGCAGTGAAGATACTGCAAAAGACTACCTACAAAGAGAAGTTGAGATACTGAGAACAAAATCTCATTGGAGAAAAGCCTACTTCTACTTGTGGGACGAGGTAAGATTAGTTTATGCAAAGTTTGAGCTCAGAAAGATTAGTTGATTCTGGGGATGTTTAGTCTGCAGTTCAATACACAACTGCACAAGAATTCCTCTAAATGGATGATTTTCTTCAGAGGTTTATCATAAATGAAATATTTTAAGATCTCATAAAATGTTTTTAAGAGGCTTATGTATAAGTATAATGATTTTACTAAGTACTTTTAACTTGGTCTTTATGATAATCGTCTTTCCACGTTGTCACTACGAGGAACCTCTTTCAGTTTTATATTTCAACAGCCTGAATCTATATGTCAAAATAGAAATATAGTACTGCAGTTTGACGGAATTTCTTCTAGAACTCTTAAAGTGTCATAGAATTTGGGTAGACAATAGTCTGCTTGTATTTATGTTTATGAGATCCTTTTGTTTAAAATTATTTTGTTTCAGTAATGTGAGGATTATAGTTCCTCATTATATGCGTGCGGCTCCTAAGAATGATGTTGCTTGCTGCCAGCCTCTCAATCTTGAACACTATGATGCTGTCCGAAGAATGGCCAGCGAGATTCATGCCTACGCACCAGACTCTCGTGTTTTGACTACGTACTATTGTGGTGTGTATTTGCTTTATATATTTAGTAATGTAATCATCATCATCATGGGGAATGAAATGCACAAGGGGTTTTTTGGTATCTCTATTTGACAGTCATTTTCAAATGAGAAATGTGGGTTCTCCTTTTTTGGATCTTTTTCCTCTTCATTTAAATTACTGTTGCGTATAAGCAAATTAGGAAGTTAGAACACAAAAATAATTGATGAAAATTAATCTACGAATGAGAAGCTGCACACCTGCTGATTTTATTTAGCTTCACATATTGAACAATCAATCAAGATGGGTATCACATTTTGGTTATTTATTACAGAGTACATCACTCCAAATGAAAAAGTTGTTATTTTGCTAGCAAACCTATTATTTTGCCTTAAGAATGCTGACATTCATTTGGTAATCTGGAATGAATTGGTCGTATGCCATCAGATATTTATCTGTGTTCTTAAAACATATGGCGTGATCGTGTAAATTATGGAGTAAATTCTTTTTAATGCTTTACGTTTCCCCGTATTGAACTTTAACAGTGCTCAAGGACTGTCTTCCAACTGCTGTATTTATTATGCAGGCCCTAATGTTGCACCTCTTGCTTCTAATAATTTTGATGCTTTCCTGAAAGTTCCTGAGTTCCTACGGCCCCATACACAGATATACTGTACAAGGTATTTATCAATTTGTCATGTATTTGATTTCTTAACCACATACATGCGGATCACACCCCTCTTTTTCAGTTTCCTCTTTAAATTAAAGGATTAAGTCAGTTGATGCTAAACTAGAATTGTATTACTAAGAAAATGCATGGTTGGAACATGATTAGCTGTGTTATGGGTAACAGAAATTCAGTTCTTTATTTCAATGCTGACTTCCTGTTTTGCTTTTCTTTCTAGTGAATGGGTAATTGGTAACAGAGAGGACCTCGCGAAGGATATCATTGCAGAAATAAGACCAGAAAATGGTGAGGTAATATATATAGCATGTGGAAGCCATCGGATGACTATAATAACTGATTTCTGTTATTTTTTGTGGCAATCTAGGGTCATATTCCATGTTGTACATGTTTCTTTTACAATGCAGATCTTCAAAATCAATATGATGGTCAATTGTTCCATATGAAATCCTTTCTCTAAACTGTAAAACAAACATATTCAGAAGTATCTCAATTTTAGAATTGATAGAAACCCGATCATCAGAAATGAGTAGAAGACTAATATTGGAGTTAAATGTGCTTTTTTGAAACTCCTGTAAGTTCATGTTAGAATGTTTATTCTTTTTACAGGAATGGTGGACATATGTATGTTTGGGGCCCACTGATCCTCATCCCAACTGGCACTTGGGAATGCGAGGTACACAACACAGAGCAGTGATGTGGCGTGTATGGAAAGAAGGTGGAACAGGTTTCTTGTATTGGGGTGCCAATTGCTACGAGAAGGCAACAGTTCCTAGTGCTGAGGTTCATGGATTTGGACTTATTTGCTTTATTATTTGTTTATTTATTTATTCCGCATGCGTGCATGTCACCCAATTTATTTTCAGATTTGGACCAATTTGGCTCATTATTCTCTTATTTATTCCACGTGCATGTGGCATGCATGTCACACAATTTAGGTAGAACTAAACTAGGGCTAAAACATACTCTTTCTACCAAAATAGGACTTTCAATATTTTAAAACCAAAATATATAATGCCTATAATGTCATAGAGCGTCAATATATAATGTCAAAAACACAGACATTCCAACATATAATGTCAAATTGTGGCATTGCACACTCCCAATGCTCCTACTTAGGAGATACAAACATAGGAAGTCCTATTTTGGTATAAGTTCAATGTGTCTTATTTAGGTAGATTTCTTCACAATGTTGTTCTTTTGTTCAGATTAAATTCAGGCGTGGTCTGCCTCCTGGGGACGGAGTATTGTTTTACCCTGGCCAGGTGTTCTCTTCTTCCAAGCAACCTGTTGCTTCATTAAGACTAGAACGGCTTCTCAGTGGTTTACAGGTAACCTTTAATTTCAGCCATTTGTAACTCTCACTTTTGGGGTAACATGTTACAACTAGGGGAATTTGACGAGGTAATCTCACATTGAGTTGCTAATCGAAGAAAGGTGATGTGAAATTACCTTGTAAAATTAGCTTTGTAATATGTACGAGCACTCTGTATGATCTTACAATTCTATGAACCAAACGAACCAAAAAAATAACTTGCGAGAAGTCTGTCTTGAACTCTCCACTTTTGTGTTTGTTGGCATTAGGACATTGAATACTTGAAACTCTACACATCAAGATATGGTAGGGAGGAAGCACTCAACCTGCTGGAAAGGACAGGAACTTACTTTGGTCCTGAACGTTACACACTGGAACACACGCCTATAGACGTCATGCGGGGAGAGATTTTCAGGACATGCCGGTGATAAAGTTGGTTTCTGTTTGGTTTTGATGAATGTGTTTTTTTGTGAACTCTGACAAAGATAAGCGTTAAACC
This sequence comes from Cuscuta australis, assembly GCA_003260385.1. Taxonomy (NCBI): domain Eukaryota; kingdom Viridiplantae; phylum Streptophyta; class Magnoliopsida; order Solanales; family Convolvulaceae; genus Cuscuta; species Cuscuta australis. The sequence continues at coordinate 2,610,326 of NQVE01000194.1, forward strand.
GTTTTCAAACGGTAAAGAAATACTTGTGCTGTTATGTTATGCATTCACTATACGTCTGTTTCGGATTGTACCATTTTATGGACTTTCCTATATAAATGCACGAACATTTATATAATGTTATGAAAAGTTTTATTTAAGTTATATTTTATCAACATGCTTAGAGAATGTTCATTTAAGTGGTCGAAAGCTATAATTTTGATAAAAGCTTGTGATAAAAGCACTTCATGAACAAAAAATTTGTATTCATGAACAATCTTGATAAGTGACCATGTATAATTATGTAACCCAGTTCTTTTTTTTAGAATTTATTGATTGACTTATTGAGAATCAAGTGTATTTTGAAAAAGATTGTTCTACTAAAATTTTCTCTACTCTTGATTGGTATTGAAATAAATTTCTATATTTATTTCTATCAAAATGTATATGTAAGGCTAATTATGTCAATATATGATGTACTAAAAAAATATCTCCCTCTGTACTGTACTATATTGATCTTTTCGCTTTGACTAAATATCATTTTTAAGGGATTGTTTTTTTTCATTGACTTTCAATTATACCCTTCCTTATAAAACTTTAAAATAATAGTAAGGGCAAGGAATTTGCTGGACGCCTGGACCTCACCAACTCATGTGACAGTGACATTGGAGTGGTTGCGCATCTCAACATCAGGCATTGGGTTTTTGTCATGCTCCTCCTCAACGACCTGATCGATATCCAATTCACTCTCAAAGTCTTGCTTGGGCTCATACTCCAATTCCAATTCACTTTTCTCATTTTCACTATTACCGATGACCCAGCTGGCGTTTAGAAGAGGAGAGGAGTCAGATCCAGCATCATCCGACTCACTCTCTCTGTCCTCTACGTCTGAAGCATCAAAATTTTCACTCTCCCCGTCCTCAAAGCTCGGATCTTAATTGAAGCTCAGTCTTAGAGATCTGAGATTCATAACGAAATTTTACAGAATCCATATGAAGGTGGACCGATGTCGTTTAGCTCTAGGGTTTTATAAAAGTTGGAATTCACAGAGACACATGCAGAGGGCGAGGACACTTCGGGGGTGTTTGTTTTTCTGCCAGAAGACCTTCTGGCGTCTTTTGTCTGCGCCGCGCAGACGCGCGCAGATGATGGGCTCTGCGGATTGTTTGTTTTTTGGAAGACATTTCACTCAAAAAGGTCTTCCTGGCATCTTCTTGGAGAAGACATTAACCAATGTCTTCTAACATCTTCTAACATCTTCTCCTTTTTTTTCGACTTCTCTTCACCACCACAATCGTCCACCGCCACCGTCCACCACTACCACCGTCCACCATCACCGTCACCGTCCATCACCACCGTCATCCACCGCCGCCGCCACCACCACCGTCCACCACCACCGCCGTCAACGTCCACCACCACCTTCCACCACCACCACAATCGTCCATACACCACCACCGTACACTACCACCATTAATTTTTATAGTAGTCTACAGACATTAAAAAAACAAACAGTCTTCTTCTTGCAGACCGCAGACCTTCGGTCCACCACTTCTCCTGCAGATGTCTACAGTAGTGGTCCGCAGACCGCAAACCTTTTTCTGCAGAAAAAAGAAACACCCCCTTCGTCATAAGGCGAGAATGAGAGATGGGAGAGAAGCTTGAGATAGATTTGGGTACTAGAGGAGGTGGAGAAGTGTGACTGTGTGAGAATGGAGGAGAAGAAGCGATAAGGATACAATGAGTAGGCAAAGAGATAAGGTTGCGTAAATGAGAAGCGGAGAAGTGATTGAAGAAATAAATAATTTGGGGGTATTATAGTCATTACATGTCCATTTAAGGTGTGTGAGAAGATAATTTTAGGATGAAGAAAAAAAGAAGCGAAAAGATAATTTTAGGACGGAGAAAGTATCAAATGTTCATATATACTGCCACATTATCATAGTAACTTCTATTTTGAGATCAAAAATTGTAGAATTTTTATTTTGGCATGTTCTTTTATGTTTTAAATAGAGTAATTTCTTTAGAATAAAGGGTTTGGAGGTACCAACCTATAGAACATATCATATTCGAGTAAGGTCATTGTTTACTAAATAAAAACAAAATTTGATGGAAAGTATTAGAAATAAAAATGCTACGGAGTATAATTTTTTGGAAAATTAGTTTTTTATTAAACTATAATGCTACTCAACAAATAAAATTAAAATGTAAATTATTTAATATTTCAAAAAAATAAAATACTTAAGCATTATACTTCAAGAAGTAGAGATTGAAGTGTTAAATTATCTAATTTCTCTTCATTTTCATTCCTCTCTATTTTCTTTCTCCTCATTTTCTTTCCTTTTATTTTCTTTTCTCATCCAAACATATCCTTACTCCTCACAAAAATGATTAAGAATGATCATGTTCAATAAGTAATTCTTGCACTTATTGAGAATTTAAGATTATAATTTCCTCATTAAAAAAAATATAGTTTCCGTTTGGGTTTTGGAGTGAAAGACCCTTGAGATTGACATTCAAATGATTCAACCTTTTTCATTTGACTGATCATGTGGTGATTTTCCCCAACAAAAAACACAAAAGAAAAGAAAAGAAAAAAAGAAAATCTGTTTTCCAGCCACTCTCTGATGAATCTTTTTGTCCTGTTCTGTCAACTCACAGTCCACCCTTTCTTTGCTCTTCTCCCTTTGCCTTTTGTCTTATATCCCCAACAACCCAGGGAAAAAAACAGAGTAATATGGAAGAAATCAGAAACTCGTCTTCAATGGAGACGCAGGATCAAGAACACGAACCCCTCGGTAACTACACATTTCTTGGGGAAAAAAAGTTTTTTTTTCTTTAAAAAAATTGCTTCTTTTTTTTCTTTTCAATGTTCTGTTCTAATTTTGCAGACCCAGATGCGGAAGTGATAGCTTTATCGCCGGAATCAATAATGGCGAAGCACAGATTCGCGTGCGAGATATGCAAGAAAGGGTTCCCGAGGGAGCAGAACTTGCAGCTTCACCGGCGGAGCCACAACTTGCCGTGGAAACTCAAACAGAGCGCCGCCGGAAAACCCAAAAGGCGGCGCCTGTACATCTGCCCGGAGACAACCTGCGCCCGCCACCACCCTTCCAGAGCCCTCGGCGACCTCACCGGAATCAAGAAGCACTTCCACCGGAAGCACGGCGAGAAGGTTTTCCGGTGTGAGCGGTGCGGCAAGAAATACGCCACCGACTGTGACTGGAAAGCCCATTCCAAGACTTGCGGTACCAGAGAGTATCGTTGTCTCTGTGGAGCCTTATTTTCCAGGTAATAATAATAATAATAATAATAATAATAATAATAATAATAATAATAATAATAATAATAATAATAATAATAATAATAATAATAATAATAATAATAATAATAATAATAATAATAATACATACTCCTTCCGTCCCAAATTATAATGCATGTTTACTATTCACAGGGTCAAACTTCATTCACTTTCTTTCTCTATTTTCGTTAACAATTTGATAAAATAAAATATTATTGTCACTACTAGTTTTGTAAATCTTTTGATGTAGTTTTTTAATATGTAATTTTTATTTTTTAATTCTATACCATTTGTCATATAAAATGATTTGAAAATAATTTCAGTCAAACATCGTAAACCGAAATAGGCGTTATAAATTGGAACAAGTAATAATTTCATTAGTCCATTTCGGAGTATTTTATCATTAAAAAGTATTTTTTTAATTATTTTTTTGTAATTATTATTTTCAATTTGTCACCAATGAAATTCTTGTTTACTATTCACGATGTTAAATTAACTTCAATCTGACTATATCAACTTATCAATCTTCATCATGTATGCAAGCTTTAGAATAATTACTCTCACCTTTCCTAAACTATCTTTCTTTTTCCTATTTGTGTATGCTTTTCATTTATTATTTGATAAATAAAGTGTACATATTAGTAAGTTTACTACTTGTCTTATAAATGTTTTTCCCCTAATTTTTAAATAACTGAGTTGTAATATTTATTTTTCATATTAATTTGTAATTAAATATAATAAAATAAATTCAAATGAGATATATAATACACATTATTTGAATGGGTACAGAAAAAAAGTTGGAACGCTGCAACAGTCCAACCCAACAAAATTGTAAGGGAGTAAATTATGATATAATTCCAATCTAGTCCTTAAAAATGTCATATCGTATTTGGTGTGCACAAGAAACTATTACAAAAAATAAAATCCCACATTCTCGTTATCGGAGTTTGACTTTAGAATCACCCACCTTGACATCGTCTCTTTATATCACAATATAAACGTAGATAAAGGGAGCATATGTACAATCGGCAATCATCATTTTTAGTCAGACTTATTATATCGTCCATCCATCAAAACATATGACATGACATAACCTTTTTACTTGACACAATCCCAAATGTATCGTTATTGTTAGTGTTTATGTGGATTACCCCCTACTTCTTTCTTCTAAAGATACTCCCTCCGTCCTCCTATAATGATCTTCTCGGTTCGCAAAATGAAGTAAAATTTCAAGTTTTTTCAATCTATTTTATTTAAAAATTGGTATAGAAATAAAAAATAAAACATACATATTTAAAAACTACATCAAAAATTCAACAAAACAAGTGGTGACAAGAATATTTTATTTTATCATATAGGCCATGAAAAAACACAAATAAATATAAATTCCCGTGAAGTTGAAATAGTGCTCTGGGAATATCATTATAGGACGGAGGGAGTAGTTTTTTTCTTAAAAAATTGACACAATTTAACTATAATAAAAAAATGGTAAAATTTGATTTATTTTAAAATGTAGTTTTGAAATATTAATTTTTTATAATATTTAATTCATAATTAAAAAATGTCACAATTTGACCAAAAAAGTCAAATTGTGTCAATCTTTTAGGGACGGAGGAGATATTAAACTACTCCATTCGTCCCTAATTTAATTACAAATTAGGAATTGCAAGGCAAAATATCTGATATTTTGAAATTAGTTTATTTACAAAATGATCCATCAATAAAAAATAAAAATTATATATTTAAAACTACGTCAAAAACTCTATAAAAAGAGATGTGGGTAGAATATTTTATTTTATGAAGTAATCAATAAAAACACACATATAAACAAAAGCTAACAAGATGAGAGAGAAAAAAATATTGTAATCTAATTCGGGACAAAGAGAGTATAAAATATCATCTCTTTTAATTTTTTTAAAAAATTATTCTTCAATAACTAAAAAATTATTTTGAAATTATTTTCTTGATTTTCTGGTAAGTACTCTCAAGTCACACATTTTTCGAAATTTACTCCGGGTCTATTGAGTTTGTGATATCATACTTCGATGATACATTTCGTCCATTTAGGCGTTACGGATGAAAGTTCTATTACTTTGACAATTGAAATATTTTATTCAAATTTAATAAAATAATAATTGATTATATGGGTTAAAATTAAAGGAATGGAATTTTAAATTCTAATGGTCAAATAGAAGGAATGTGGTGAGAATGCATCATCACAAATTTTAAGGACCACCGATGGTTATTTCAAATGATTTGGGACTTGAATTTGGGTTTTTATCAGAAAGTCGAGAGTACTCGAAGTATATTTCAAATAACATAGGACATAGGAGTTCTTAACAAAAAATAGAGGGTATCGCACAGTTATTTTCTGATAAATAACACAGTGATTCAAAACTATAGATATCAAAAGTTCTACGAAAAATATGAGAATATTGTTTTATTTAATCAACGGATCAATAAAAACATGTATACAAATATAAGATATGGCGTAATAATATTTAATACCGAAAATTAATTTGAAACGGGATAAGGATATATTTATTATAATTTCGAGAGGCAATGCACCATGAATTCAAAATGAAGGATCTTGGCCTCTTCCATTACAATTATTGAGATAAGTATGCTCGGGAGATCCTCGATCAAACACATTGGGATTGAAATAATAGACTTTAAAATTTACTCCGGGTCTATTGAGTTTGTGATATCATACTTCGATGATACATTTCGTCCATTTAGGCGTTACGGATGAAAGTTCTATTACTTTGACAATTGAAATATTTTATTCAAATTTAATAAAATAATAATTGATTATATGGGTTAAAATTAAAGGAATGGAATTTTAAATTCTAATGGTCAAATAGAAGGAATGTGGTGAGAATGCATCATCACAAATTTTAAGGACCACCGATGGTTATTTCAAATGATTTGGGACTTGAATTTGGGTTTTTATCAGAAAGTCGAGAGTACTCGAAGTATATTTCAAATAACATAGGACATAGGAGTTCTTAACAAAAAATAGAGGGTATCGCACAGTTATTTTCTGATAAATAACACAGTGATTCAAAACTATAGATATCAAAAGTTCTACGAAAAATATGAGAATATTGTTTTATTTAATCAACGGATCAATAAAAACATGTATACAAATATAAGATATGGCGTAATAATATTTAATACCGAAAATTAATTTGAAACGGGATAAGGATATATTTATTATAATTTCGAGAGGCAATGCACCATGAATTCAAAATGAAGGATCTTGGCCTCTTCCATTACAATTATTGAGATAAGTATGCTCGGGAGATCCTCGATCAAACACATTGGGATTGAAATAATAGACTTTAAAATGGCGTGCAAATAAAAAGGTGATGGTCCAAAGTGGGAAGACCCTCTAGGTTATTTTTGGGCCTAGAAGATACTGGGCCGTTATCCTTCCACTGCTGGGAAACGGAGGTTTTCGCTGCTCTGTGAAACCAGCCTGACGCATTGCCCCTTCCATTTTAGTGGACTAGACTCCCATTCTTTCGAATAAGAACCTAGGCCCAAATCCCGGCTTGGAATGGGCAGCCCAGTTATAACCTTATACAGCCCGGCCTTCGAGGCCAACCCAACGTCCCACCACCTCACAGCCCCCACTTGGGTTACAAGCCCACGTTACTGAGCTCAGCGAACGAACTATAGAACTGCCCATTTATTAAGGAGAAAAGTATAATATGGAAATCCGGTGTGGGAAAAATAAATGCCTTCCTTTGTTACCCGCTAATCAGCCCCGCTTTGTTTTGTTTTTTTTGATTGAATCCATGTTCTCCTTGCATATTCCATGAAAATATAAATACTCTTCCTTGTCAATATGTTTTCCTCTCATATATTGAAGAGTTGATATACTAATTCCATACACGGTTTTAAAAAAAAATTCACTATCTGTACAATTTTAAGTCTCGAATTACTGGAAGCTTTACAAGAAGCTAATCACCGCCGTCACGGATATTAGATAGTGTTTCACGCTTGTTGTCAATGGGTTGCCGCAACGGAGGACCCATCATCCCATTGGGTCAGGTGGCCAGTGGCCACCCCTCCCTTATCTTCATTACATGTTGTACCGAAAAATAGAGATCAATTGTACCAAATAACTTACGTGTATAATTTTTTTTAAAACTGTACAAAATATTTGAAATAAGTTATATGAAATGACTAAATATACTATTTCCATCCAAATTTATTAAATTCATTCTCTAAATTACAAAGAATGATTTAAAAAAATAACGGCCCAATTTGGAGTAGAAAAATATATACGAAGAATGATTTAAATAAAAGGTTTCTATACTAGACCTAACATCCACAAAAAAATGTGATCCTTACATATTTTTTATTGCCTCTATCTCAAAATTTTTGTACAACTTTTTTTGCACTCACAATTGAGAAACTTTGACAATTGATTGAATATAATTTAAATATTAGGTATTCTTATAAAAAAATACTTTTATTAAATTTATTTCATAAGATATTACTTTATCTAAATAATGTGTCGTGTAATTTTTATTAAATTACACGGTGTAGGTCAAAGTTCGATCTTGGATAACTACAAAAAAGAGAAATTAACTTAAATAACACTAAAACATAATGACTTTTCCGAGCCTAAACAGCACCACATGTGTTTTTCTTCCCAATGTAGTACTTTTAGTCATTATGCATTTGTCATTATTCAAGTAAATATTTTCCATCACAAGACATCATGGATATTATTAAGTGTTATTTAGAAAATAAAACAATTTAAGTACTATTTAGGGAAATGACTTAAGTTTTAGTGCTATTTAGTGCAAATATTTCTTTATGATAAGAACTTCTAGGTACTCTCAATTTTAAAAATACACTTTCAGGTACCTCAATTTATTAGAAAACTTACCAACGGGGGACCTCCGTCAATTGGTCTGTTAATTTCATCATCATCATCTTCTTCTTTTCCTCCGATCCAGACCCCCATCTCTCCCCCTTTTTTCTTCTTTTATTATTGTTATTGGTATTATTATTATTATTATTATTATTATTATTATTATTATTATTATTACTACTACTACTACTATTGTTGTTGTTGTTGTTTGTTAGAATATAAATAACTCTTCCTAGGCCACAACCACAAGCTTGAGCTTTTGGTTGAATTGGTTCCTTGACATGGTATCAGAGTCTTGTTGACTAAGAGGTCATGGGTTCGGAACTCAGCGCCACTCAATTTTAAGAAAATTAAAGTTTCACGTGCAACTGTGCAAGACTCGAAAATGACTACACATGCACGTGAGGGAGCGTGTTAGAATATAAATAACACTTCCTAGGCCACAAATACACGCTTGAACTTTTGGTTGAATTGGTTCCTTAACATTGTTGTTGTTGTTGTTATTAAAACTAATTCTTGTTTTACTACATCTAATTCTAAAAAACACTAGTGCCCACCAAAAAAATTATATACCCCCCATAACCTTTCCCAGTCTCCACTCGGCAAAAAGAGGGTTGAAGCATTTTAAATTTTTAATAAAAAATAAATTTTGATAATCAATCTAAGTATAACTTATAAATTAAAAAAATTTTACTCTGGTATTTAATTAGGTATATAATATATGCAGTACATTATAATTTTAAAATAATAAGATGAAATTTAACACTATTTTTATAATTAAACACCAGAAAAGTTAAATTTCTGTCAATAAAATTTAACACTCTTTCTGTCATTAAAATACATAGCGTTAAATTTTATCGTATTATTGTGAATTATTACGTACTATTTATGTCCCAAAACGATTTTTATACTAATTTATAGATAGAATGATATTTAAAAAATATGAGATTCTACACATTGTTAGAATAGTGCAAATAAATTTCGAATAATTAATGTGTAAAATCTCATATTTTTTTAAATACCGGAGTAAACAATTTTAAATTTATAAATTATACTCTCTCCTTTCCAATTTTGATTTCAATCTTTTTTTATCTCATCTCTCGATAACTTTGGTTTACTTGTGTATTTTCATTGATTATTTGATAAAATAAAATATTTTTGTCACCTCTTATCTTGTAGAACTTTTGATGTAGTTTTTTAATATGTAATTTTTATTTTTTATTGATGTAACAATTTGTAAATAAAATGATTTCAAAAGATACAGTATCTTACCTCGTAAATTGTAATTTGTAATCAAATTTGGGACGTAGAGAGCACATAAATTGATCATTAAAACTAATTTTTTATTAAATATTTAAAATACTTTAGTCTTTTCTTTACCCAAGTAGAGATTGGGAAAGCTTATTGGGGGTATATAATTATTTTGGTAGGGCATTAGTATTTTTTTAGAACTAGAGTAGTAAAACAATATTTTCCTCAAAAAAATGGGTATTTTACCTAAATAGGACTTAAACATAATGACTTTCTCAATATAGGACCATATGTTTTTATTTCTCAATGTAGGATCATTGATCAATATCTATTAGTCATTATTCAACTAAATGTCCAGCATTACTTGGACATTATTTTTCTCACTAGTTATTATTAAGTCCTATTTAGGGAATAAAAAAGTTTAAGTCCTACATTGGAAAATGACTTATGTTTTAGTCTCATTAAGTGCAAATATCATTTTTTTAAAATTAAGGGTACCCGGTAGTTCTTATCATAAAAGTGGGGGTACCAATTTTTTGTAATAATAATAATAATAAGTAAATATGAAAATTAGCCTTGGTTTGGGATTTTTTTGCGGGAAAATTGGAATGAAATTGAGCAGAATTTTCATGGAAGAAATACCAAAGTAGGACTAAAACATTGAAAATATACTAAAATAGGACTTCCATGTTTTTATTCCCAAAATAAGACTTACATTACCAAACATGATCATATACATTACCGAAAAAGTATAGTAATTTGCACATATGCACTGCCACATTACCACAATGCAAAGTCACATTACCACAGTGCAAAGTTATATTCCGGAAAAAAACATGAAAGTCCTATTTTGATACTTTTATCTATGTTTTAGTCCTATTTAGGATGATTTCTAAATTTTCATTCAGCTTTTATATATATATATATAGTAGATAGTAGATTTTTGTTCTTCCTATTTGGCAACAAAATCTTATTGAATGTACCTTTATACCCCTACTTCTTTTCTACAGTAATCACCTTATGTCATCACATCAAAATCTAGATCTTATCTTCTTCTCAATTTGTTGGCTTCTCTCCATCGGTCTCTCCCTCTCACTCGTCCCCATCTATATTCTCTTCTTCTCTCTTCTCTCTCATTCACAACAATTTCTTATCATCATCTTTCCTCCATCTCTCTCAAAACCTAGGCTTAATCATTTCCATCTTTCTTCCTTCAAAATCTAGATCTTATCTTCTTTTTCCTTCAATATCTAGATCTAATCTTTTCTCCACCAAAAAATATATCTAATCGTTGCTTCCATTGTCGCCGAGCAGAGCGCCCCGTCGCTGAGCAGTAAGTCGCAAAGAGACCGCCATCTCTTTCAGATCGCAATGTGGATTATTAGCTGCTACATGACTACCTCCTGTGAGATTTGCCCAGATACGTTAGTGGCTTTGACTTTGGTGACATTTGCCCAATTTTTGGCTTGCTGCGAAATGGTTTCAGGCAAGCTATTGCTGGGGGTTGCTCGGAAGTGGGGTGAGATTGCTCCAAATTGTTTTGTAGACTTCTGATCCCCCTTTTCAAAGTTTAAAAGAAGGGTATTTTTGTCAAGTCAAAGTCATTTTAGTCTTCTCTTAAAAATGGGCTAAAGCCAAACCGAGAAGGTTGATTTAGGAGAGAGAGTATCAAGGATCAAATGAGATTACTAGACCTATCTCAAGGACCACTTCCTTTCATTTTTTGGACCCCCGTCCCAACCTATTCTGATATATTTTTTGGTTCCTAGTCATTTTCCTCATCTCTACTGATGACATGAATTATCAACGAAAATGTGTAAAAGAATAGGTAAATATGTCTTTTATTTTGGGAGGGAGACCGTATAAATTAACAAGTACGAAGTCGGCCATTATACCCCGCCCTATAATGAAAGAAGTCAAAGAAGCACTGCAAGCTAAGAATGACAAATTATTTAATGATTCCTCTAAACATGGTATAGAATTTATTCACATTACATGATTTTAAAAAGTACTAGCTCCTGCATGCATGTTTTCATGTCATATATATAAACACATGCAAAATACAAGTAATACACTAATTAATCTTTATATATTCTCTGCAATTAATCACTTAATAAAATCATATCACAAGAAGAAGAAGAAGAAGAAGAAGAAAGATGAAAGGTGGGATGGCATTATTATTGCAGGTGGCCATTGTTGTGGTGTTGGCAGTGTTGAGTGTGGGGAGGAGAGGAGTACTGGTGGAAGGTGGCGGCGGCGGCGGCGACCTGATTTGCGAGCCAAAGGACTGCTTATTGTGCTGCGCCGTGAATTGCAAGGGAAACCCAAACCCCAGCTGCTATAGCGACTGCGTTAAAGCCTGTGGTGGTGGCGTGCATGATGATCTCGTTCATTCCGACGGCCGCGTTCTTCCATTTCCGCCGCTTGCCGCCTGATCATTAATGGATATTATGTACTAGTAATTGGTTTGTTTATTTGGAACAAATAAATAATAAAGAAATTCAACATGAATGTGTTCCTTTCGGAAAAAAAAAACACATGAATGTGTTCTGTTCTTTTTTTTTTTCTGGTTTTTTGGTACGAGAAAATTAAGTACACTTTTATGAGATAAATAAGGTGAATTTACTTAAATAATATTACCCGAGTAAAACATAATGATTTTTCCTAAATAACATCACAGTTTTTTTTCTCAATGTAGGACTTTTAGTCATTATTCATTAGTCATTATTCAAGCAAATGTTCACCATCACTAGACATTATTAAGTGCTATTTAGAAAATAAAATAGTTTAAGTGCTATTTAGAGAAATGACTTAAGTTTTATTCTATTTAGTGCAAACATTTCAATAAATAAAGCCTATATACTTCTTCCCTTTCCGAAAACATTTTCTCTTTTGTTTTATTTGCTTTCTTCTAAACACTTTTATTTTTGCAAAACATGATTATTACTCTCTCCGTCTCACAAGACATTACCCATTTTTATGTACTTTTGGTCAAACAGTTCCACGCTGACCATAAACTATAGCAAAAACCATTGCAATATATTCTATCTTTTTTACATTGATATAATAAGTTATTTAAATGATTTATTTCTCTTTTTTCTTCAACACCAAAGATAAATAAGAAAGTCAAACTATAAAAATAAATCTCACAAAAGTAAAAATAGGAATTATTTAAGTGATTTATATGCATATGCCCATTTGGAGTACGACATATTAGTTCAAGCAATTAAAGATTATTTGATCATTTAATTGTCTTACTATTCAATAAAAAAATATTTTTTTAACGAATTAGTATGTATTATGTCATGTTGAACTGGCCAAATAACATCAGTACTCTCCCCGGTTTGAAAAACAAACACTAATATCTTTTATTTTCAAAACTTATTTCAAAAATCTTTGTGGTTTCAAAATGTTGCATCCATACCGCCTCTAATCATTTTCCGGCTATTTTCCGGTGAAAAGGGGGTATTGGTTCCTTTATTTTTTTTAATGAAGGTTTTTTTAAATTTATTTTTTAAATAAAAAAAGTACGTCTAAAATTAACAACTTTTATTTTTTGTTTTCTGAAATAAAAATGTAAGAACTTTTTTTTGAAAACTTCAAAAAATAAGAAATAAAATAAGAAATAAAAAATAAAAAATGAATATCCTTTTTGGATATCCAATTCTAAAGACTTTTTTAGCGTTTTGAAAATTCGTTTTTGTATAAGACTCTTTTTTTCCATGTTCTCGGATAGTACTACACCAGAATCCGACCCGCCTTTAAACCCAAAACTCATACCCAAACCCAAACTCGACTTTTAAACTCAAAACCCGAACCGATCCGAATTTGACTTTTAAACCTGAAACACAAACCTGACTTTTTAAATTTATTTTTTAATTTCTACTCTGTAATTTTTAATTTATTTTTTAATTTCAAATTTTTTATTTTTAAATTTTTTAGTTTTCAATTTGAGATTTTAACTTCTAAATATCAAATTTTAAATTAGAAATTTTAAATTTTAACTTCGAAATTTGAAAATCCAAATGTTTAAAATTTAATTTTAAGCTTTAATTTTTATATTTTTATCTTTTTTTTACTTTTTTACTTTTTAATTTCTTAAATTTAATTTATATATTTTAAATTTTAAGTTATAAAATTTAATTTTTTAAAGTTTTAATTCCAATTTTTAAATTTTAAATTTTTATTGTTTTAATTTTAAATTTTAAATTTTTTAATTTTAAATTTTTAGTTTTGAATTTGGCATCTTTGATTACTCAAAAAAGTCTGTCAAAGAAGTCAAAAGTCAGCCGAAAAAATGATTTTCCAATGCACTAAAAGTCTATATAAGACCCGTTTCTTTGTTATGATTCTAAAAGCATCCACATACTTTTATTTTTACTCGTGAAAATCAAAGTTTGGATTTCAAATTTTCTTGTGTTATAGAATTAAAGATGTGGAATTGGAAAACTTAGAATTATAATTCAATTCCAAATTTACATATTTTTGTGCTACTAGACGGCAGAGTTAGAGTTGAAGTCTCAAATTCAAATTTATTGGCATGAAATCCGTGTACCAAATGGAGCATAATTTTATACACCGCATTTCATATTAATTAATACAATAAAGTAAAATTTTGGAAGTCCTCTACAAGATATATGTAATGAAATTATAGACATATATTTTGGAGTATTCTATTTTTTATTTAATTAATGTTCAAAATAAGTCTAGTTTAACTCTGAAAAATTAATCTAGACGAGTATACTAAGACGATAGTAGTATATTGAGCTTCTTTCGGCTGGAGTGGCAGAAAAATTATTTCCCAATATTCATGTTGAAGTTTATTTTGATTCCTGGCAAGGCAGATGCACTGCCTTTTGGTGCATTATTTAGTTAAAAAATATAAAGATAAATTACATTGTACTCCCCCTAGCCTAAATCTTTCTTTCTGGTTCAGTTTACGAGATTTGACTAAAATTATTTTTAATTCAGCTTATTTAACTATGAGTGTAAAATTAAAAAATAAAAAGTATATATATTTAAAAACTACATCAAAAGTTTTGCAAAACAAGAAGTGACATGACTATATTATTTTACTCCAATATCAATTAACTAACAGAAATAAATAAAAAAAGTGACTAGAATTTGACTGTGAAATACTAACTATAGAAAGTTTTAAGACGTACAAAGTAATAAAACTATTAGCAATAAAAATAGTTATACAAAACTAGAGAACTAATATATTAAGGTCATGTGTTATGACGGGCTAAGGTGTATGATCTGAAGTGATGAAAAATATATGTTATGATGAATGTGAAAGAATGTGATAAGGTGCGAATGGGTCGCATATTCTCTATTATTTTAATCTACTCCCTCCGTCTCAAAATATAAACAACATTACGCTAAACGAAGTAATTTTTTTGAATTTTTTCAATCTATTTTATTTAAAAAATGGTCTATAAATGAAAAATAAAACTTACATATTTAAAAACTACATCAAAAGTTCTACAAAACAAGTGGTGACAAGAATATTTTATTCTATCAAATAATCAATGAAAATGCAAAAATAAATAAAAGTTTCCGGTATTTTTAAATAGTGGAGTGTTAGACGGGAGACTATGATATTAGTACTCATGGATTCTCTCTTGGGAATAATAATAGATCAAAACTCAATAAAAATAAGCCTACCTATAAAACAACTGTATCTGTGCGAGTTAGTTGTTGAAGATGGAGAAGAGGTTTCCATTAATAAATATAATATATCCTCAGCAATGGGAAGTTGCAGAAGGCGGAAGGGTGAAGAAGAGATAGACATGGGACCCGTCTCCGACGCCGTAATCCGCCAGCAGAGCCCCGTCGTCGGACATCAAACACTGCTCCTCGCCGCCGCCGTCCATCACCAACACCAGTCTGTCCCGCGGAAGCTGCTTATCTTGGACGCAGATCTCCTTCTTCAAGTCCAACACGGTGGCGCCGTCCCCCAGCAGGACATTGAACCACCGCCCCGTCAGTATCTCCACCGCCACCATCATCATCATCATCATCATCTCGCAGATCTTCGATTCTTAAATATTTTTGGGGTATTTATTTATGAAATTTTACTGTGACTCCAGAATATGCCAGAAATTAAAAAAGGCATGGGACAATTTTGGAATCACTGGTTAATTCATTCCTATAATTAGAAGATTGAATCGGCTTTTCTTAATTATTGCCCCGTGATGGATCTTAATTGCTGGAATTGGTCTTCCATAATTATCGTTTCCTTTTCCCCAATTAATTCTTGTTAGAATTTAGAAGTATAAAAATTTACATTCTTTTTTCCTCCGGTAGAAAAGGAAGGGGACGACGTTTTCGAGTAGAGGTTTGTATTTTGGATTACTTTGTATCAAATGAACACAAACTTGCTTTTGCCTTTTTTGAGAACAATATTTTCGATTAACTTTAGCGTTTTGAATAAAAATTTAATCTTTTTCCCAACGGGGCTTTTATCCTTTTGACTTAATTTCCTTGCTATAGATTTTCTTTCCAATCAAAATGTACCTCATTTCTAAGAGCCTATCAAAATTGGTGGGACTGACACTTTTTTCCAAAAACAATAAAATGTAATCCAAAATAAAATAAAAATTAATCCAACATATTTTTAATTTTTCTAAAATATTTGAAGTTTTTGAACGCTGAGTGGTGTAAGATTAAGTGGCTTTAGATCTTCGTCCGTCTATAAATTATCTTCTTAGTTTCATTTTTCACTTGTTCACGAATTATCTTCCCATTTCTACTTTAAGATAATTTTATTTGTAAAATATCCTCCCTTGTCCTTAAAAATAAATTTCAACTTTTTCGCCAGTCACCAACCATTTCTTATCTCAGCGGTGCATCATCTTCTTCTTCCTATTCTTTTTCTTGGTTCCCTTCTCTATCCAATCTCAGCCACCAACTCCTTTCTTCTTCTTCTCTTTGCCTTTTTTAGAATCATTTGAAATTTTCATTTTTCAGATATTTTAAAATTCTTGGAGGTAGCAGAGGTTGGAGGCGACACAGTAGAGTAGTGAGGCGGCAGTCGGAGGTAAAATCTATGAAAAATGCTAGGTGTACCCCATTTGTCCCCCACTCACTTCATCACCACAAAAAAGGCAAGAAACTAAAAAAAATTAAATAAATAAAAATAGAATAAAATTAAATGGTGAAGAAAGGAGTGGAGGACAAATGAAGTACACCAAAATTGAATTGCTCAAAATCTATTCCGTCTGCAAACATTGGGATCATTTGCTGTTAGAGAATAATATATTAAATATTATTTAATATATGGCTTAGCATGATTTGTGGAGATAGAGGAGCACCGTATGCATGCATGGCGCCATTCACGGAGATTTCATTCCTTGTTAATATTGTTACCTATTTTATAGCTAGTTTATGTATGGTAGATGTGTATATTGAATAGGTTTCCTTGTGTAAATCTAAGGCTATATATGTGATAGCCGATGGCATAAACAGCAGCTTTGGAAATATAATT
This sequence comes from Cuscuta australis, assembly GCA_003260385.1. NCBI lineage: Eukaryota > Viridiplantae > Streptophyta > Magnoliopsida > Solanales > Convolvulaceae > Cuscuta > Cuscuta australis. The sequence continues at coordinate 2,627,231 of NQVE01000194.1, forward strand.
TCTATACAAAATCTTTCATGGTATCGGAGCCTTCGGGCCTTAAAATTTTTATGTAATTTTTTTACGATCGATGGCGACTCCCGGAGAGAAGAAGTCCGACGGCGACACCGGCGGTAATGACGCTTCTCAACGTCGCACGATCTCGCCGTATGACCTTCATGCTAACGATAATCCGGGGTTGATTATCACGCAGGTCATCCTCAAAGGTGAAAACTACGAAGAGTGGGCACGTGCAATTCGTACCGCTCTTCGTGCTCGGAAGAATAAGAGAGATGAAAAAGAGAGATGAAGAGAAAGTGCACGTGTAACCTTGCTCAACAATTGGAGAAAAAGAGAGATGAAGAGAAAGTGCATCAATTCTTGATGGGACTTGACGAAGCTTTGTACGGTCATCTTCGTTCGACCATACTTTCACAAGAACCCTTTCCCACTACAAGCCGGGTGTACCGCATCATGACGCAGGAAGAAACTGCTCGTGCCGCCCAGAATCGTGAACGCCCCGAGAACACCGCCTTCGTAGCTCGGACTATTGCCATGGATAGGTCACACGAGAAATCTGTGACCTGTTCACATTGTAAAAAGACAGGCCACACCAAAGACTCCTGTTATCAAATCCATGGTTATCCGGAAGGCTGGGGACGTCATGGCGGCCGTGGTGGACGAGGCGGGCGTGGGCGCGGCGGCAGTGCTGGCAGAGGGGCTGCTGGACAGCCGCAACATGCTGCTCATATGGCGACGGGAGGGCTGTCATGAGGTAATTCCAGCGGAGAGACTTCTACTGGGGAAGTTGTTCCCTCTTTATCGGCCGAGCAGTGGGAAACGTTCAAGGCACTTCTAGCCTCTGTTAAGGACGCCTCGTCTGAAAAATTATCAGGTATTCCTATTACTAAACGATGGATTATAGACACGGGTGCAACAAATCATATGACAGGAGACTTACAATGCTTGATTGATGTACGGTCTATATCGGGTTATTGGATTCGTTTACCGGACGAAAGGACGGTAACAGCTACTACTTCGGGCCATGTTAGGCTAAATGACTCCGTCATTTTGAATAATGTTCTCTTTGTTCCTGATTTGAGTTGTGATTTACTACTATTCGTGTTCTTCTTGCTATTGCTGCTACACGCAACTAGGAACTTCATCAAATGGATGTTCACAATGCCTTTCTTCATGGCGATTTGATTGATAAAGTTTACATGCGTCCTCCACCGGGCTATCATTCACGCACGCCAGATCTGGTGTGTAAGTTGCAGAAGTCCCTTTATGGTCTGAAGCAAGCACCACGGTGTTGGTTTGCCAAATTATCTGGAGCGCTGCGCAAATATGGATTTGTTCAATCCCACTCTGATTACTCATTGTTCTCTTTCCACCGAGGTCCTTCTGTGGTGCATGTTCTTGTCTATGTGGATGATCTGGTAATTGCTGGAAATAATTCTCTTGAAATTTGCCTTTTAAAAAAATATCTTTCCGATTGTTTTCATATGAAAGATTTGGGTGTTCTCAAATATTTTCTTGGCATCGAAGTTGCCAGGAACCCTACGGGTATCTTCTTGTGCCAAAGGAAATACACTCTTGATATTCTTTCCGAGACAGGCTTGCTTGGATGCCGTGCACTTGGTGCTCCTTTGGAGCCTAATCACAAGCTTGCTTTGGCCACTGGCCCCCTTCTTCATGACCCGGGCGCGTATCGGCGTCTAGTCGGACGGTTGGTGTATTTATCTGTCACTCGTCCAGATCTCTCTTATGCTGTTCATACGTTGGCCCAATTTCTTCAAGCGCCGAGGATTGACCATTGGAATGCCGCCCTGGGCGTGGTTCGATATTTAAAGGGTGCTCCCGGCCATGGAATTCTTTTACGTTCTGATAGTTCTCATCACTTGACTGGATGGTGTGATTCAGATTGGGCTGTTTGCCCCTTGACTCGTCGTTCTTTGACCGGTTGGTTTGTCCAACTGGGTGTGTCGCCCATCTCTTGGAAAACAAAGAAACAACCCACTGTGGCTCGCTCCTCCGCCGAGGCTGAGTATCGCTCTCTTGCTGTCTTAACCTGTGAGCTTAAATGGTTACGTGGGTTATTGCGTTTTCTTGACGTTTCTCATCCCGCACCGATGCAGATTTTTTGTGATAGTACTGCTGCACTTCATATCGCTGCTAATCCGGTATTCCATGAGCGCACTAAACATATTGAGATCGACTGTCATTTTGTTCGCGATGAGTTATTACGAGGCACCATTCGTACATCTCATGTTTCCACTCATAATCAGTGCGCGAACATTCTTACAAAGGCTCTTGGAAAGGGACGGTTTGATGCTCTACTTCCCAAGTTGGGCATTTGTTTGTTACACGCTCCAACTTGAGGGGGGGTGTTAGAGAATAATATATTAAATATTATTTAATATATGGCTTAGCATGATTTGTGGAGATAGAGGAGCACCGTATGCATGCATGGCGCCATTCACGTAGATTTCATTCCTTGTTAATATTGTTACCTATTTTATAGCTAGTTTATGTATGGTAGATGTGTATATTGAATAGGTTTCCTTGTGTAAATCTAAGGCTATATATGTGATAGCCGATGGCATAAACAGCAGCTTTGGAAATATAATTTCTATACAAAATCTTTCATTTGCATAAATCTATTCCCAATCGATTGCACATGCCTACCTTCAGGTGGTGTGAAAAATGTAAGAACCGCACATGCCGTCATCCCAATCCCACATTAGTTCGATATTCTCCGTTCTAGGTCAAGCAGTCACGGATTTGTTTTTTAAGCATTTCCCAAAATAACCCATAATAATGAGGTTGGCTGGTTGGGGTAATCATTATATTTTGGTTCATTCATGTTCTCCACTTCCAGTGTTGGATGGAGTTTGTACCTCAACAAACCTCCCCTCAAACCAAGATCACACAATCTCGTGATCTCTCATTGTGAAATTATCGGTTACCGTTTAATGTTCTTTAGTTAATATGGTTTTGAGTTTTGGTATGGGTCTAAACCCATTATGTCAATTAGTTACCGTTTAATGTTCTTTAGTTAGTATGTGATATTATCTATATATTGTAATCTTTTATCATTATTTAATGAGAAATTTATATAAATGAAACTAAAACATAATGAATTTCTCAATAAAGGGTCATATGTTTTTATTTTTCAATGTAGGACTATTGGTCATTATTTATTAGTCATTATTCAAGTAATATCCACCATCACTAGACATAATTAAGTCCTATTTAGAGAATAAAAAAGTTTAAGTCTTACATTGAAAAATGACTTGTGTTTTAGTCCTATTTAGTACAAATTTTTCCTATTTAATCAAGCAATAAGAATATCATAAATACTAATCTCTCTTCTCTTTTCTTGGGAGCTCGTAAACATTCGAAATTTTCCATTCTTTTCTCCCCTCTTCTTATTGGAGCTTGAAAAACACTCGAAATTCTTCCTTATCCGATACGATATTCGTATTAGAGACATAGAGTAAAATTAACTTGTACCATCCGTCGTATCAATTTTGGTTTTACCTCAAACAGTTGAAAAATATTCGGTTTGTCTTCAAATATTTACCAATTTTGGCTTGTTGTCCATATGTTTTTATTTTTCAACATTTTATAATCTTTGTAAATTTAAAGTGAATAATTAATTTGAGACTGAAAAATTAGAAAGTGAATAATTTTTTTTTAAAAAATAATAACTCCTATTAAAGAATAGAGAAAAAAACGCGAGGAGTAATGACTAATGATGGCAATTCTATGTACTCTGTATATTATTACTATTTGAAAATTCAAAAAATAATTTTGTCAGAGTCACCCGGTCATAATTTTTTATTTCTTATTTCCACTTTTTAGGGTTTTAATAATAAACTAATTTTATTTATTTTATTTTTATTTTCAATTTTTACCAACGAGAGGAAGAAATCCATTAATATTTGTATAGTGCCTAAATCTTAAGAACCCACCACTCCATATAATTTTCATTTTATTTCTTAAAAGTTTTTTTTATTGCTTATCTTTTTATTTCATTATTTTTGTATTGTTTTAATTATTTTTCTCATTTTTTATATTTACTTTTTGAATTTTATGATGTAAGACTAATCTTCAAAAAAAGAAAAAGAAATGATGAAAGTAGAAACTCATTTATAAAATGTAATAGAAAATTTTTAAAAAAAATCAATTTAAAATAAAAAATTTATAAAAAAATAATCGCAACTTTCATTTTATTGTGAAAAACATGCCTCCGTTAACAAACCGTTAGCCGTTTAATGGTGAGTCAAAATTTGCAAATTTTAGTAAAGTTGAGATTAATATGCATAAAGGTAAGAGTTGTAAATTATTTTTGAAAGAGCGGATAAAATAAAATTGAGATTATTCTTGATAATTTTTCCAAATAAAAATTAATAGATATCATACTTCCTCCGTCCCTAAATATTCACAACATTTGCTTTTTTAACAGTCGCGGGAACTTTTGTTTATTTCAACGTTTTCATTGGTTATTTGATAAAATAAAATATTTTTAACACCTCTTATTTCAAAGAACTTTTCTTATAGTTTTTTATATGTAAATTTTATTTTTTGTTTCTATACCAATATGTAAATAAAATGAATTGAAAAAACTCGAAATTTTACCTCGGGAATACAAATGTGGCAAATAATTTGGGACGGAGGAATTACTAAATTTACTCATAAAATATGCTTAGTCCTAATTAAGCAAATAAAATGTGGGGTGCACCAATCCGCCAACTCTGGAACATGGGATACCCACTTGTATACCAAGCTAATACAGACACACACAGACACATAATGTCTGTGTTGCACAGACATTATGTGTCTGTGTGTGTCTGTATTAGTTTGATATAGAAATGGGATGCCCCAAAGTTATTTCATTAGATTAAGTTATTTGTACACCCAAGCTTGTATCCTATTTTGTACCCCAAAGACATATATCGACATTTTGTATTAGTGTGATGCTAGTGTAATGTTTTACATTAACAAAAAATGTTAGCACATTTTTTAAGTGAACTAATATTTTATACCAGTGTAAATCATTAAAATATGAATCCATTTTTTTGGTGTAGCCTTGTGAATTTCATTTTATTGTCAGCCGTATAAAAACAAAAGTCTAGTTAGCAAAAGCTCTTTTTGTTTTCTCACTTGGAGTGTGTGTGTGTTTTTGTGTACACACGACACGGGGTTTAAAATTCGGGCGTAAAGTAAGAGAAATATATGTGTCAGTTTCTTTTGCTTCCTGCGAAATTTCAAAAATTCATTCATTTGCGTCTCCGATCCTCTCCCGTCCAAGCGTCGCATTCGATTTGTTTGTTATGACATATGAACAGCCCCCACAAATGTGCTCCGTGTTGATGATTTACTGATCATTTCCCCTGCTATACAATCTTCAATTTTCTTTCCAGAACTCAAGTGTTTGGGTCCGGAAATCAGGGAAAAAGACGAGAGCTTGCTGTTTTTTTTAATGGCGTAACTCGGCCGCTTTGACTTGAACCGACTGGGTTCTCATGATCTAAAGTAACTCTAAGCTGGTATGTTGAGGTCTGGCGATTCTGTGCTTGTTCTTCAATTCGTGCTAAGCAGTTCATCGCTCTCGCGTTTTTTTTGTGCGTTTTGAATTTCTGGTTTAGTTTTGATCATCAAGTTCCGGAGTTTGATCTTGACTCCCCATGGATGGCTTTCGCAATTGTGTTATGATCTTCGTTGGTTCTTCGCTAACTTTTTTTACACCCAATTTAACCCTAGCTTGATCTGACAGAATTGTGTTATGATGGTGATACTAGAATCTGATTTTCCTTTCATTCCTTGTTCAAAATGGTAACTATATGCTAGTGTTCATTCATTGCTGTCTCATGAGATTAGAAATAAGGTCATATGTATGCTGGTTTGATCATCAAGTTCTCAACCATCTGCGTTTATCTGTCTTTAATTGGTTGAGATAGTGATACCTTCATCTTGGTTTCTGGATTTAAAGGGAAATGGCCCTAAAGCCGAAGAAAGTGTGGAAGTCGATTATGCCCTTCCATTGGGGTGAAAAACCAGCAGCCCCCTTTTGCGTGTTCCCCCGAGAAAAGGCGGATGTTTATGGTCCCGGCGATACACCGGTTTATCTTAACGTGTATGATTTGACACACGTGAATGGTTTTATCTACTGGGCTGGCTTTGGTGTCTTTCATTCCGGCGTGGAAGGTAACCCTTGGCCTTTAATTATCTTTTCTTTTTTCCCACTTTCCCATCTCTTTTTTTTAAATCAATTGAAACATCTTATGCAGCTCTATTCCATTCTGAACATTTTGCTTGTTTTGTGAGAAAATGAGAGAATATTGATTGTTTGCTTGGCAGAGAAATTGAGGGGGGAAATTACATGTTTTTATTTCCCTTCAATGGCAACACACATTTCAATGAAATGCATTGCAGTTTGTAGTAAGTGCCATTTTGGAAGAAATTACTCAGATTGTTAAGTGGAATTTTGGTTTACAATGTTACCACTTTCAAATACTCTTACTCACATTCAATACAGAGTTTTTTTGAAGTACTAAAGGAGAGTCCCTAGAAGGGTAAAAATGGAAGCATAGCATTATTATATGATGTCTTGGTATTCTAAACACACTTATTCTGAACCAAAAACCTTTCCACCAAAGTGACTCTAAACCAAAGACAGCATCAAGACTAATAGTTTCTTGCAGTTCATGGTGTAGAATATGCATATGGAGCTCATGATCTTCCAACCAGTGGTGTATTTGAAGTGGAACCAGGGCAATGCTCGGGCTTCAAGTTCAGGAAGTCGGTGCTTGTTGGGACCACCAGGTTGGATCCCGGCGAGGTCAGAGAGTTTTTTGAGCACCAATCTGAGATCTATAGCGGCGACACGTATCACTTGGTCATGAAAAACTGTAACCATTTTTGTGAGGATATATGTTACAAGCTTACAGGCAAGAAAATCCCGAAGTGGGTTAACCGGCTCGCAAAATTAGGTACTCTTTTTTTTTTGAAAAACTACATGAAAAAATATATGTTCTCTAATAATACTGTTTATATAGGTTCAACATTCAACTTCATGTTACCGGAGGGCCTCAAAATTGATGGTGTACAACGGGACCCAAGTAGGCGCGAACATGAACGTGAAAAGAGAATGCTGAAGATGGATTATTGTCGCATTCCTTCCATTTCAAGTAGCCAGAGGTGCTTTTCGGCATCTTCTTTGTTCCTGCGATCGCCATTGAAAGCCTGCTTGCCGTCATGGAAATTGAGCAGGTCTAACAATCTCTCCTTGAAGGAAAGATGAGTTTGCAACCCCCCTTAACTGTCTTTCTCTTCAAGAAAAAGACTTCTCTTTTTCTTTTTAATGAAAAAAGTTTACACAATGTAAGAACTAAGAACCCTTCACACCAGTTTGTGTATGACACTAAATCTTTTTAAAACACAATGGAAGAACAAGTGGGTCTTGAATCCTAGGCTTTGGTTTTGTTTTGTTTTTGCAAATTCTGGTTGAACCGCTGTTTTAGAATTGGTAGATTATTGGGAATTGGATGGTTGATAATTGTACATCTAACACATGTAAATGCATATTAGAGGGCATCAAGATGGTGACAACATTTTGATCTCTATGCGCGCAAACACCTTTACAATCGTGCATAGATCTTTACTGTCGGGTGTGCTTCTGTATAATACTTGAGGTCAAAATGGTGTTACTATCATGGTGTTTCCCTATGATTTTTGTTCTTCCAAACTTAAAATGTGCATCCATCATAATTTAGTGTACGAGCTATTTTAGAATAAAATTGAGAAAATAAGAAAACTCGGATAACGTTCAAGCAATTAAATTATTTTAAAATTATTCAAACATTGTGTGAAGTGATATGACCATCATTCTATAATATGAATGACGAAAAATATGGATTCCGTAGTACAGAAAAAGATTTAATATCAAACTAATGAATATGGGGAGAAATATGTCCTCTCACATTTTGGAATCTCATGCTACTTATGGACAACTATGCTTATCATTCGTCCCGAAGAGGAAATAATCACTTCCAAGCTAAGAAATACGGAGTATACAATATGGAATTAAAAAAAATACGCTTTTAGCAAAATTGAACTCCATTCGTCCTAAAATTGATTTTTTATATTTGATTTTTTAGAATTAAAATTGAAAATTTTTAACGAAACCAAAAACTAAAAAAGAATATATTAAAACAATATATAAAATTAAATATAATTTGATTTGTTTGCAAATGAAATTTTGAAATATCATACTCCGTATTTTTATTCAAAACAAAATATGTCCAAACACGGACCATGTTTGATATCAAAGTTAGAGAATAATGATTTGAAAAGATTATCTGACAGAAGTTTTTTCATTGACATTTTCACAATTAATTTAGTCATTAAAATTTTATACAAAAATAAAAGAAAATGCTCTTCCCAAACTTCACAGATAAATATGAACAGTTAAAATGACAATTTAGAATTTAGATATCATTAAAAACTGGAAATACTAGAAATATTAATTTGAGAGAGATAGAAAATAATTAATACTCCATTCGTCCCTAAATATTTGTCACATTTGTATTTCCGAGGCAAAATATCAAGTTTTATCAATTCATTTTATTTACATATTGGTATGGAAATAAAAAATAAAATTTACATATCAAAAAACTACATGAAAAGTTCTTCGAAATAAGAGGTGTCAAGAATATTTTATTTTATCAAATAACCAATAAAAACGTAAAAATAAACAAAAGTTCTCACAACTGCTGAAAAAGCAAATGTTGTGAATATTTTAGGACGGAGGGAGTAAATGACATTCTAAGACAAAAAGAGTATGAATTAGGGGAAGAAAATCATGACAACTAGTCCAATTGGGACCATCATCATTAACTGTTCCAATCAAGAAACGATCAAATCCAGCCAAGCTCCCTGTGACGTATCGGAATATTCCGGTCGGCTTCAACACACGCGTGCACGCCTCCGTTACCCCCACGCGACGGGGAATCCGTCCTCTTCACTGTTCATCATCCCCAGATCTGCAATTTCAATAGAGTAAAAAATTTAAAAATTAATTTTTTTAAAAAAAGAAAAGAAGATGATTCGCAACAGTGAAGATAATTGATGGTGATGATGTTAACTCCAATTCAAAATCAATGTCCTCCGGATTCCGGAAGGGGCTCCGAACTTCAAAACCTACCGCCCGAAACAATCCGACCCGTCCGGCCCAAATCCATGGACGATATCGCGGCAAAGGACGACCGGCCGCTCCTCAAGCCGGACTCTGATTCCGCTGCGGCGGAGGCTCAAGCCTCCACCCCGGCGCATCCCCCCGTCCTGAGCAAGGAGGAGCTTGAGAAGTACGCGCCTTACGCCAGGAACGACGTCTATGGGGTTATGGGCCGGGGGGAGCTGCCCGGGAAGGAGAAGCTGTTACTGGCAATCGCGCTGGTCACGCTCTTGCCTCTCAGAGTGGTGGCGGCCACCGTGATTCTGGTGGTTTATTACTTGATTTGTAGGTTCTGCACCGCCTTTTCTGTGCCGAACCGGGAGGACGAGCAGGAGGATTTTGCCCACACGGGCGGCTGGAGAAGGAAGGCGATGCTGCAGAGTGGGAAGTTATTGTCTAGAGCAACCCTTTTCATCTTCGGATTTTACTCCATTCGGGAAACTCATAGGGACAGCGACCTCAACTCAAAATTAAACAATGAGGTACTTTGGGGTTCTACTTTTTAATGTTTTATGCTACTTAATGCAAAGAAATCAGTTTTTTTGTTTCATAGATTGGGCAATAATGTTCATTAGTTGTAAGTATGCTAATAATAACCCTGAATCCAATTGCATCTGTATGGGGTATATATTATTTTACTTAAGGAAGAAGAAAAACTAATAGGTCCGAGTTTGCTATGGAGATATTTGTTTTATGCAATATTACTGGAAAACCCCCCCATGAAACACACAAGTGGAAAATTTTGAGTTTTCTTAGGATGCTACCAACGCAATTCGTGTTACACCTAGCTTCCTAACATGAGATTTATTTACGTGAAGTAGTGTAGCCAAATGCTCGTTTACTTGGGATCAATTTTAGTAGTGCTTCTTCACTGGTTTTGGGAAGAGGGATGACCATGTGAAGAGCTGGTTGGGATTTACATTCTGGATTTTGTATAAAACAACCTTGCTCATAGAATCAGCAATTTGCAGAATTCTTTGTTAATGACTGCTTTTGACATTTTTGGTAAATTTGGGAGAGCAAATGGAAGAGTTAATAGATGCTATTGCTACGGGTAGATTGTTTGCTTTCGCTGACCTATCATGCGAAGGATTTTTTTATGTAGTCCCTAAGTCATTACAGCCAAAATATTTAAACTTCTATAATTCTATTTTGTGTATGGTTAAACATTTTTTGTTTGTATTCAAATGAAGGAACAAGTTCCAGAGCCTGAAAGGCCAGGGGTGATAGTGTCAAATCATGTTTCTTATTTGGATATCTTGTACCACATGTCTTCTTCATTTCCAAGTTTTGTTGCCAAGGTCAGCTAGCATTTCTAGATTTGGTTTCCCATTGTTTTTTTTGCCACATCTTTTTACTAATTTACCTGACACTGGTCCCTGCTTATATTTCTGAAGAGATCAGTGGCTAAGCTTCCTCTGGTTGGTCTTATCAGGTCAGTTTAATTTTTTATTTTTTCCAATTTAAATATCATCATCATCATGATTATAAGATTATTATTCATTTTATAATGTTATCATTTGTTAGTTCCTGAGGGGAATTTGTGTGTACTCCTTAAATCCTTCAGCCTGGATTTAGCTTTGCATCCTTTAAGAAGGATTTTATGTCTTCTTAAGTTTCAACAGGCTATACATCTTCACATCTCGTACATTTCAAATTTATGTTATTACTTACTCCGTATTAGTTAGGGCATGTTTTGGGAATGTAAAAATATCACATGTCTTAAGCAATTAGTTGCATTAGAAGACTTATGTCAAGTTTATCGATGGGGTTTGCTTGACCTTCAACCTTTAATATGCTACTTTTTTGAGTTTTGTATGCACACAAATGAAAATATATTGTATGAGCCACCTTATGTTCCTTTGATATGATACTTCTGTTATTGTTATTGTGGCAGTAAATGTCTTGGTTGTGTCTATGTTCAGCGAGAGTCTAGATCACCCGATTTCAAAGGTGTCTCAGGTACAAAACACACGTCAAGAAAATTTATTTTCTTATGTTTGGTTACACCATGGAAATGCAAAGGAACATTAGATATGATTTTTTATGCATTTATTTAGATTTCCTAGTCTTTATATACCAATACTCCGTATACATTTATTGAGTTTTAGCATATCCTTTATTTTCTCCCATATTTTTTTTTGTACAATTTTGTATATGTTTTTCTTCCAATTTTCTTTCACTAGTATTTTCTGGGTTCCAAAGGGTCCTTTAGTTTAACAAATGATTGCTGATTAATTAAATAGATCTACAACTATTAGGATGCTAATTTCAATGTCACTTCCTACTATATATTATTAATTGCAGGTGTGGTGAATGAAAGGATCAAAGAAGCTTATCAAAATAAGTTTGCTCCAATAATGATGCTTTTTCCAGGTTATTTGTTCTTCCAGAATTTCGACATTATTTACTCTTCTGTTCTTTATTGGTGATATGCCACCCCCACCCCCCACCCCGACACTTGTCAAATTGGATTCTGCTCTTGCAATGCAATAGCTTCTAAAGCTTATTAAAATGCAATTGTCAAGTTGAAAGAGGCATTTTTCCACTTGCTTCTAAAGTTTTTACTTTGATCGTCTTAGTATCACTTGCTTCCAAATGCAATTGTCAAGTTGATCGTCTTAGTATCACTTAGAAAGCTTTTTATGTCTCACAGAGGGAACTACTACAAATGGGGATTTTCTTCTTCCATTCAAGACCGGTGCTTTTTTGGCAAAAGTGCCAGTACTTCCTGTCATTTTAAGGTATCCATACCAAAGATTTAGCCCTGCATGGGACTCTATATCTGGGGTGAGTATCTACTGACAATTATGAAAACTATTTTTCTTATTGAGCTAAATCAAGAATCAAGCCTTTATCTATTATAGAGTAACTCTATATGCTATTGGCTTTTAAAAAGAAAAACATTGTTATATTTGCTCATGTCGCCCCAAATAAAGGTCATGTTTTATGATGTTATAATTTTTGTTTTCAGACAACTCAATCAAGGTACAAGTTCTCTTATGTATGATCACTTGTACTCCTAAAAACATTTCTCCTATATTGTTTGGAGTAATTCACCAAAACTCTCTGATGCTTTTCTTTATAGGAATTTTGTTTAAAATTTAAAGTTGGCTTTTAAAACCGGACTTTATTATTATTATTTTTGGTACAAGTTATTGAAACATGACTTTGTTTATGAAGTGAGAGTACTTTGTAAAGCAGCCCCTTAGATGCCACTTGCCAGTTAGATTTATAGTTTCAATGTTTTCCTGCAGGCACGACATGTTATTTTGCTTCTCTGCCAATTTGTAAATTATATGGAAGTTATCCGGTTACCCGTTTACTTTCCCTCACAACAAGAAAAGGATGATCCAAAGCTTTATGCGAAAAATGTCCGAAGACTAATGGCTCGTGAGGTATGCATATTATCAACAGTTTTTTGTACACTTCAAAACTAATTTCATGGATGTGTTAATTATCATTGTATATACATTTAAATTCCCTGAAGAAGTTATAGAAACACATGAACTAACATGTTTTCCTCTCATGCCAGGGCAATATGGCACTCTCGGATATTGGATTAGCCGAGAAGCGAGTATATCATGCTGCACTGAATGGTAATAATAGAATGTTGTGTACAATTAATCATCAGAAAGAAGAGTGATAATTTCATGGCATTTGCCCTGATATAATAACTCCAAGTCGTATGACCATACTTGTGGTGTCTGCCATCATTAGAACAAATAAGATATTATATGTGTCATCATTAGTCATTACACTTACACTAAAAATTATAAACTTTGCCATTATTCTTCTGTAATTGATACTGAAGCACGTTTTAACGCTGCTAATCGAACATGAAAAAAGTGTTTCTCAGTGACAAAACTCCCACACTTTTTCTTGGGGTGGGGGGTCAGACTTTGTGTGTGTATGAAGTTGCTAGACAGCATGTAAATTGCTTGTGAAGTATTTTTTAGGGGGAAATATGAATGGATCTGTCTGAAGTCTCTTTTTGGTGTCTCTGCAGGTCTCGTGATCCAACGATAATTTGGGTTCACCACCTGTGTATATTCGTTCTATGATGTTTATTCGTTAGGGTAAAAGTAAAAAAGTAATTTGCTGGAAACCCATCATCATCCCGATCATCCCAACCTGACATGGTTGGGATTAAAGGGTGAAGAAATTGCTGCAGTCTGAGGGGTTCTTATTATTGTCTGTCCATACATTGCTTAGGAATTGCAATCTCCAGATATATATATATATTGACCATTTCGTTGGAGCTTCGATTTCTCAATCCCAGAAGCTGTCCATTTTCCCCCCCTAAAACTTGCTTCCGTCTGGGATCTTTTACGCCGATAGCAGAAAGGGTGATTATTATACACTTACCTGTCAAATGCTTCTTGGCTTGCTTCCATGTAAAGATGGTGGGTTAGGTTCTTTTTTTACTTGGCTATTTTTTATACCTATCATAGTGTTTTCTTTTTTGCTGTTTGTAGTCACTGATTGAGGTTTTGAAATGTTGTCCAAGTCCTTTTTTATAGTAATATATGTGAAAGGTCTTTGGGCAGCCATGCTTTTAACTAACAGTTGGTTCATAGTGGTGTCTCCTCTGGTTATACATAATGAAGAACTGTAAACAAGTGTCCTAAACCGTACCCTAATCTTCTAGGCTCTAATATTTCACGGAGTAACTGTTTTTTTTAAATATACCCCACGAAGCGGGGTGTCTGAGACAAAAAATATTGAAATTAGTAGGATAAATTAGTCACGCGTTTCGTTTTCCTCCTAAAAATCTTGATTTGGAAGAAACCAAAATGAGGGGTTCAAGGCTCAGGTGTTGGTGTTGGGGGCTGGTTTTCGGAACCGAAATGTCCGGTGACTTGAATGGTTAGCTTGCTGTTACGCTATGGGTCCGGTAGCACTAGCGGTTTCCAAGTCGATTCTAGTTCAATCTGGTTTGGCTCCTTTTTTTGTGAAAATACTCCATATTAGACATAGGTGATTACTTTTGTTACCTACAAACAGGAACAGAAAAAATTGGCAAACTTTTGGTTATATTTCAGCTTAAGTACTTGGTGTTGTATTAAAAAAGAAAAAATTATATATTACCATGTAAAAAACTATATAAAAAATTTTACTCCCTTTGTCCCGTTTTAAATGGTTTGTTTTGACTTTTGGGCATATTTAAGGAAAAGAAAAAATAGATTTGATTGTCCGAAATTGCCATTACTTTTTAGAAGAGGTGACAATGAATGAGAAGATAAGGTGGAGAAAAGTAGCTTATTTTGGGGGCAGTTTAGGTATTTTAGTCTTAAAAGTTTATGATAACAAGTAATAGGCTATTATTTTGGGAAGAAGAAAAAAGGCAAACGGACAATTTAAAATGGGACAGAGGGAGTACAAAATTAGTTATGACAACGTTATTTTATTTTATCAAATGATCAATGACAAAATAAGATATATAATTTTTATTTATCATTGACCATTCCATAAAATATACTCTGTAATATTTTTATCACTTCTAGTTTTATAGAACTTTGATATAGTTTTTAAATATATAATTCTTACATTCCGTACCAATTTATAAATATAGTTATTTTAAAAAACCATGAAAGTTTACATCGAAGAGCGTAATTTATTTAAAGACGAAGAAAGTATAAAAATGAAAGGAAATGAAATGTATAGATGAGACCCACAAAAAAACGAAAAAGCCACTTGCGAAAAACTCTGGGATATGAGTAATGCTAGAAGTACACCAGATGAGATACCTCATTTGTATACTACTCCCTCTGTCCCGTGTTAAATCGCCTGTTTTAATTTTTGGGCATATTTAAGGAAGAGAAAAAATAGAGTTGATTTTTCGAAATTGTCATTACTTTTTATGAGAGATGACGATGAATGAGAAGATAAGGTGGAGAAGAGTGGCTTATTTTAAAGGTAGTTTAGGTATTTTACTCTTAAAAATTTACGATAATAAGTAACGAGCAATTCAACTTATTTTGGTACGAAAAAAAAAGAGAAACAGCCAATGGGACAAAGAGAATAATTTTTAGAGACATGCAATGTCTTTCCACTCAAAGTCTCCGGAAACCGTAATTATTAGCTGAGGAAAGACGAGGATGTTTGTTCATTCACTCGTGTAATGGGAATAAGCCATAGCCGCAATATTTGATTTTTTTTCACGGAGTATTTACTATTTGCTCCCTATATTTTACGGAAAGGTAAGAGGAATTTTAAGTTGCTTTCTCTGTCTCGAAATAACCAATGGAGACTTAAGAGTAAGCTTTTTTTGTCCCAAAATATTTGTTACATTTTGTAAAATGAAATAAAATTTTAAATATTTTAAAATTCTTTTATTTAAAAATTTGTATAGAAATGAAAAATAATATTTACATATGAAAAACTACGTTAAAAGTTTTTCAAAACAAAAAGTAACAAGGATATTTTATTTTATTAAATAATCTATAAAAAAATACTCCGTATATAAATAAACAGAAATTTTTGTGATTTTAAAATAGTAAAATGTAGGACTCTTTTTGGAATGGAAGGAGTAAGTAGCTTTGAACAATTTTTTTAATTTAAATAAAATTAGGGAGTATATGAGAAGATGCACAAATATATTGTGCACCATACCAGCATCCTTAGCTGAAGAGTTGTAAGCAAATGAGGCAAGGCAACGGGTGTACAATGGTTAATATTCGAGTTCGATTCGTAACAACTGCACTGTGAGACAACTAAGCTAAGTATAAAGTTTCTGCAAGTATCATATGCACGCTCCACTTTTTATCAACAATCTGTGATTAAAGTTCAACTTATCTGACTATCATGTCCGTTCTGAGAAGACTTCGAGAATGTTTTCTTGTAAACAGATAATTTTTTATAGTACTTCTATGTCCACCATAGATCTTCCTAGACACTATTCACAGGGTCAAACTTTACTCACTTTGTTTGCTAAATTTTACTAGTCATTTCATAAAATAATATAGTTTTGTCACCTCTAGTTTTGTAGAACTTTTCATGTAGTTTATTACTATATAAATTTATTTTAAAATTTTACTCTTATAATCAATTAAATTGAATTGAAAATAATGTCGATCAAGACTCGTAACACGTAATGGGAAGATCATACATGGACGGAGGGAATATAAATTAGTACAAAGAAAGAGAAAAAGATTTGAATCGTAAAAGTTTTTGGAAAATGAAAAGAACATTTTTTTAGTTGTCCCAAATTGAAATGAAATTCCTTTTTGGGACAAAAGAGTCTTTAAAATCCCGATAAATATTTATTGCTCCCGATACATTTAGATTTTGTATTTATTGTTTTAATTATTTTTGCAATTTGGCATTTCAGAAAGCTGGAAACACAAAATACCTAATTTATTGTTTAACACAAATAATTAATGCTCCGTACGTGCCAAAATTATCATTCTAGTTAGACTTCTATATTATTTTGATTACAATTTATGAAAAAATATACTCCGTATTTATAAAAAAAATTATTTAATTATCCGTCAAAAATTACAAAAATCAAAATAGAACGATAATTTTGAAATCAAGAGTATAGAGTACTTCCCACATCCAAATTCACTATTATATTCTATATTATACTCCCTCCGTCCCATATGAAATGTCACACTCCAAACAACATGTAAAATTCTACTCGTATCATTTTTAAAATTTTTTTAATTATAAGTTAATATAAAAATAAAAAGTATAAATTACAGTATTTAAAACTATATAAAAAATCTATAAAACAAGATATGACAAAAATATTTTATTTTATTAAATTATCAATAAAAATATACTAACAAACAAAGTTATCAAAAAATCATAATAGTGACCGCGACATTTAATTCGGGATGAGGAGAGTATGTTATAGGCAAAGATCTTTTGACCCGAGCAAAAAATCATTGATTACGGTATGCTTTGTTTTCGTAAAAATTTTACTTGTAAAAACTAAAAGATGGATAAGAAAGAAATGTTTAAAGAAAAAGTGGACGAGAAAATGCTTCACATTGTCGGGAAAAAAAAGTAAAAGTAAAGAAAAAGTTTAATGTCCCCGCTGGAATAAAATGTCCCCTTATTTTTAAATCACTTTATGTAATATTTGTACAAAATTTAACAATAAAATTTATATAATTTCTTCGTTCTAAAATTAACTTTTTATTTGATTTTTTTGGTATCTAATACAAGATTTTGATCATTAATTTCTTTATTTACATATAAATATATATTATAAAAATAAAATATTTCAAAGTTATGTTTCAAAATTAATCTATTGGAAGTAAATTTATATGACAGTTCAATGTATTATTTACATTATTATATGCAATCAAAGTTTAAAAAATTTGACTACAAAAATCAAGTTGAGAAGTTAATTTTTACACGGAGGGCTATTAAAAAAATATACTAATAAATTTATTGAACAATTGGAATACTCCTTTCTTAAATTAAGTTGTATATTTCATTACCATTCCTTTTCTATTTTCGTTATCGATTTGATAAAAGAATATATAGTTATGTCACTTCTTATTTCGTATAACTTTTGATATAATTTTTAAATAAATTTTCTTGAAAATAAATTCAATCACACTCGCTCCGTCCTAATTTAAATCGTGTGTTTTAATTTATGATGCTTGGCTAAAACTATTTTAAAATCATTTTATACAAAAAGTGGTGTAAAATTAAAAACTTAAAATTGCATATTGCTCCCTCTGTCCCATTTTGAATTGCCTGTTTGCTTTTTTTCTCCGTCCCAAAATAAGTTGCATGTTACTTGTTATCGTAAACTTTTAAGAGTAAAATAATTAAACTACCCCTAAAATAAGTCACTCTTCTTCACCTTATCTTCTTATTCATCGTCACCCCTCCTAAAAAATAATGGCAATTTCAGAAAATCAACTCTGTTTTTTCTCTTCCTTAAATATGCTCAAAATTCAAAACAGACGATTTAAAACGAGACGGAGGAAGTAAAAAACTATATAAAAAGATCTACAAAACTAGTTGTGGCATAATTATCACTACAAGAAAATGCAAAAACAATGACGGAAAATGGCGACGGAATTTTTTCCGTCGTTATTAGGGACGGATATAGCGACGGATATGGGCTGCCTACCAGACTTAACGACGGATTTTAAGTTCCATCGTTAAGTATAGGCGGGAAGTAGTGCGCACTGCTGTTAACGACGGATTTAGCGACGGAAAATAAGCATCGTTAGGTTGGCGACGGAGATTACCTACGGAAATAAGGCTTTGGCGACGGAATTATTCCATCGCCATTTCAGCAGTTTTTTGTAGTGTATGTTATTTTATCACATTACTAACAAAAATAGAATAAGAAAGTGAATGAAGCTTCACTTTGAGAATAATAATAAACAGACAACTTAATTTGGAACGAAGGGGTTGCATCATTTCTGGAAATGACATAAAAATTATTGTTTTTGTCGTCCTTTCGTCATCATTCCTGAAAGATACACACGATACAGCACCTTAATTAGATCATCTCTAGACTTGGCAAATCAGTTAGTCAGGTCGAGACGTCGAGTTCATGTTTGGTCACATCGAAATGAATTTGGATTACATTAGATTCGAGTAAGTTCGTGTTCAGATTGAGAATATATGTTTATGATCCAGTGTCATCAGGTTCGAGTCGACCCAACAGGTAATAAGATTTATTTTTAGAATATTAAAACTCATACCAGCATTTGCATTTTGCACCGAAAAATAATAAAATATCAAAAAAACATATATTGATTAATTACTTTTTAGATACATTTAAGAATATTATCAATAAAAGAAAATTAAATGTTTACCTTTTTTTGAAAAAAAATGTAAGATAATTATGTAACAAAATTTAAAACTTATTTAAAATTATAAGTGTATACATAAAAAATGAGTAATAAGAAAAAAAATTAAAACATAACTTTATTTTTAATACATTATATTTCATACGATGTTAGTCCCTCTTTTCCTAAATAATTTAGACCTTTCACTATTATAAAATCGCGAGATATTTTGTTTATTTGTGTGTTTCATTGACTACTTGATGAAATCAAATATTTTTGTAACTTCTTGTTTTGTAATATTTTTTATGTACTTTTTAAATAAACAGTTTTAATTTTTTTATTTATATACTACTCCCTCTGTCCTAAAACTTTCTTTCCACTTTCCCTTTTTCTCCGTCCTAAAACTATCTTCCCATTAGAAAAAAAAGATGACAAATGACATTAATACCCTCATGTATTTACACCAATTATCTTCTAACTCGATATTTTGATTGATTGCAAAAAACATTTCAAAAAAATCTTTAAGGAGGGTAAAATTTGAAGTCAAAGCCAAAAATTAAAAATGGGGAAAAATCAAACTGGGAAGAAAGAATTAGAACGGAGGGAGTAATATTTAAATAAAATGAATTGAAAAAACAGTAAAATTTTACTTCATTTTGTGTGAAGTATAAATCATTTAGGGTCGGTCAGGTCTGTTCGGATTACGTCGACTTTGACGCATTTTTCGCGGGTTATTTCAGGTTGGTCAACAAAACCTATATTTAAAATCCAATAATTTCGAGTCATCTGAGATAAAAAAACAAGTGAGATCAATTTTTGTGAGGTTTAATCATTTCCAATCCATTATATCAAAATCAAACATAAAATAAAGTATAAACCCAAAATCTAGTAATTCATGTCCAAAGCATTTTGCGTTTAAAAATACAGCACGGTTGGATGAAACTCTACAGCAAAACTCTGCCAGTTAGAAATGCTCTTACAACCTCTCTCCATCCACCATAGTGCACATCTAACATTGCAAGTGTGCAACAAAACTAACAATCAGAAAAATAGACTGATCAAAGACCCAAACTTTTTTTTTCTTCATTTCTGATCTTTGTCCCTCCTAAACTGGGTGTTTCGTTGATTACCAAAACAAGAGAGAAATTACAACATAAGAATCCATTCATCCCTAGCAAATGATCAGTTATATGCCAGAAGTTCCTCTCCCAAGAGTGAGCTCCAGGTAATCCAACCCTACCTCATGAATTCTCTCCCCCTCCCAAGCTTTCACCGCGACATTGTTCTCGAACCCAAACTCCACACCTTTACCCTTATGATCCGACATTATTGGATCATCGAGCCGAGCGCTGTGATGGGGATTGTTGGGCTTCATAAGATTGAAAGTCGGGGACGGCGGGCGCATGTTATTAAGCCCAAATTTCTGGAAGCATGTCCACTGGCCTGAATCGGTGGTGGATGCATCGGACTCGTCACATTCAGGAATGGTGGCAGGGAATCTCCGGCGACCACGGGTTGGGCTGGATGGGGCAGAGGCAAAGAGTGGGATGTTGTTTAGGGCTGAAATGGACTCCAAGTTGAAGGGCAGTTTGGGAGCTCGGGTGGGGGAAGAGATGGGTGGGGTCACGGGGGCGCTGTTTGATATCCTTAGAGGAGGGAGCAAAGAAGATGGGATGGAATTGTGGAGGAAGGCGAAGGGATGGGATGACATCATTGCTTCGCCGCCACGGGTTGGGCTCGGGCACGATGAGGATAACGGGCTGGGTTGGTACGAAGGGACCGGGCTGGCGAAATAGGATGATGGGGGGCTAGGGTTTCCAGAAGAAGTTGGTGTGATGTTGGCTGAAGTTCCTCCAATCTCCATTGGTGTTGGCCTGAATCCCTGATGAACACATTGAATTAACCATTATAACTCAAAAATTATGCACATAGTAGTACTAATCACAGAACTCCAGAAAGAAAAGAGAGTGAGATCTGGAGAAGATGAAATGTTAATCAGAGAGCATAAGTTCAGAACAATCAAAGGAATTTGCAGGAAACCTGAAAACAGCAAAGTACAGAGATAGTTCAATCTAGCTCAGGCTTGAACGATAACCAAATTAGGCAAGAACAGTTATAGAAATTGAGTCTTAATTTCATGAAATCCTCTTCTTCTTCTGGAAATACGGCATTAATTAAACACGCTCAGCTAATATAATTAGGGTAATCAATTAAGTTGAGAAGAACATGATCCAGGTCAATTCGATGACGAACGAGACATAACCATGAACACAAACATAAAATGTCCAGATCTACATAGCCGAAGCTGAATTTCAGGAAGAAGGGATAGGAATTGAGTAAGAAGGAAGAAGAAGAAGAAGAAGACGGACCTTGCGAAAAGTGGTGCCGTCGGGTTGGACGATCCAGCCGGCCTCAGAGCAGAGAGCCTTGAGAACCTCATTGTTGTCACAGTGCTTGGGGAGATCGTAGTTCCCCTGAGCTCTCAGTCCGGCGAATATCTTGGCGGCAATAGCTCTCCTCCTCCTTTCTCTCCTCCGGTTGTTTTCTCTCTCCCTCCACGACGGCTTCCTCCTCCCATTTCCTCCGCCGTCAGCGCCGCCGTTGCCGGCAGATCCTCCGCCTTCCCACATCATCGTTTCCCCTCTCTCTCTCTCGTTGAGGGTAGAGGATTTTGCGGGGTGCAGGGTGAGGAATTTGTCACGAGAATTGCGCTCCCTGCGGACACTATTAGTAATCTGCTTTAGTAGGGCTGTCTATGAAATCCTACCTTTATCGTACTCCCGAATTTAAAAAAAAAGAAAAACATGTTTATATAAATTTTTGGATTAAGCTACCTTTATCCATCTTCATTTTATGTCAGTGTAATGCTAAGATAATTGTTCACACAAACACTAAATGTTAATGTAAATTTTTGTTAACGCACTAGCATTTTGTGTCAATGTAAATCATCAAAATGTTAATGTATACATATAGCATAATATTAAGCTATAATTTTTTGTGTAAGTGTAGCATGGCTATTAGTTTTATCTAAAGATTCTATCTCAAATCAAAGGTTTGCATTAATATAAAAGATTAGTGTGATCGTAAAAAATTGTAGTGACGTTCTGTGTCAACGTATACGTGTAAATTTTTAGAATTATTGTCTTTAAAATTCACCTAGCACTAATAGAGGTTTTTTCCCTTAAAATTATTGTCTTCTAACACAATTGTCAAGAATCGAGTTCGGCTCTTAGTTTGTTACCTTTTGTGCACCTCTTTTCGTGTCACTACCATAGATAGTATCACGAATGAATAAAGGGTAAGCATGAATAAATTTTAGCTCATACCGATATTGTATCAAATAATTTGATTTGATTTTGAATTCTACTCACTCCGTTCCCCTGTATTTGTTTACTTTCATTTTTACACATCATTCAATGCACTTCTTTAATCCATTTTATCTTGTAATTTGTATATTAAAAAATTATAAAAATTATATATTAATATTCTACGGAGCATACGTTAAGACAAATCAAAAAGATCACACATGACTATATTTAGGCTTACACATTGAGAAAATTTGATGAATCAAAGTGCTTAGATAAACAGTTTCAAAAGTCAAATGTGGACAAATACAGGGGGACGGAGGGAGTATGTCGTACCAATATTGATAATCATTTTTGGTACTAAACGACATCAATACATATATACCTACTTTACATTTAAAGTACATAATAAAACTCTGTTATGCTCCCTAAATTTTTTGAAAAATCAAAAGTGTAATTTTTTTTGAAAAAAAAAGCGCAATTGAATAAAGTAACATAAATACTCTATCAGTCCTATATGTTCAGTTTGGTATTTGGGAACATGATACTCTCAAATACTCCATCAGTCATTTTCTTTCGGTTTGTTTTGATTTCTTTCGATTTTTTTTTTTCAATATTTTTTTTGTGTTAGATTTTTGTAATTAAAACGCGTGAGAGTAGGCGGTACACTGACGTAGTGGGATATCACTGCGAATCGAATCTCAGTCGACACATAAAAAAAAGTACAGAAAATGAGAGAAATGGGAAAATAGAAATAAAAGTACTTTTGGATCAAAATTTGCGGCCTCTATTATTGCGTGGGTCAACCGTCCACTAATTTTACACGTTCGTGAGTGGGCCCGGCCCAACTGGAGACGACGCTGCCGCCCGTATCGCATTAACTTTGAGATTTATTTTGTGTCTACTACTGTTATGCTTCTCCCATAAAAATTAAATATACGAAAAATAAATGTCGATGTTTTTTCAGCCTTCAAATTTTATTTCTGGAATGTCTATGATTTCAAAACGTTACATCTTTTCTTAATATTTTTTGTTCATTTTTTTCGACAAGAGAAAACATTGATGCCTAATTTTTAGATCACAAGGGCCGCGGATCCAAATACTTATTTTCCGTTCATTTTCTTAAAGTTACTCTATATAATGTTTTTAAAATTTAAAATTTCTTTTTGCTTGAATTAACAAACAAATGAACATATATTTCGTCTATAGGAGTATTAACCAAAATATTTTCATTTTTCTTTTCCATAAATAAAAAAACTTTTTGAGACATTTAAAAAAGAAAATGAGGAATAAGAAAATATACAACAATGTATGAACTAATGTTCACTTCTTTAAAATGAAAAGGTAAAAAATACTACGTACGAGATATTCAAAAAGATAAAATTAAAAATTGTGGCACAATAGCATACCAACCCTTGAAATTAGGTCTTTTGGAAAAAAATATCCATCTACCGACCCATGAAAATTATGAGAAAATCCACATTTCATATATGAAGTTTATGGCCACAAAAGAACAACTCCTATACGAATTAAGTGCAAAATCCTATGTCTTATGAATTCATTTATTAAAAACTTGGCATAAAAATAAAAAAATAAAATTTACGTATTTAAAATTCACATAAAAAACTTTATGAATATTTTATGTTATCAAACAATCGATAAGAGCATACAAATTATAAATAAACAAAAGTTAACAAGACATGCTTCAAAAAAAAATAACAAAACAGAATGATTCATATAGACAGTCAATGGAAGTTATAAGAATAAGCATCTCTAGAGTCTCTCCCAGCAATGATTGGAGAACTACAACATCAAAAACAACAAGTCCAGTAAAATATAGCAAAATGTATCCAAAAGTAAGACCTAGGATGAGTGGTGTTAAGAACAACAATAAAATCCACCCAAGAACAAACCCAGGTTCCACTTCCAATAAAATCCACCCAAAAATATGCCGAATATATTATTCAAAATAAATATTATAGCACGCTCTACATCATCGTCTTTGACGCCCATATCCTCCGTCGTGGTATAGAACGTGCTATAATATGTATTAATAATGTGTTTAGCATAAAATTATTTTTTTATAATTGTGTGTTTAGCATAAACATACAAAAATTATAGTACTACCGGAGAGGTTAAATAACTTGGTTGGGTAGCCCTTGCTCCGAAATGGCGTAACCTACAAACTTTGTACCCACATCAATCCCTATAACCCTATCGAAGGGCAAATTTCGTGAGAGACATAATGTGGATCTCTCTCATTTCTCCATTGATAAGAAATATTTGGAAGTTTGAAAAAGAAGGGGTTCATTCCCCCAAGAAGTCCATCCAGCTAATAGTTCTCTAGAGAACAATTCGATGCAACGGACATGCTTTGTTCCTGACAGATACTCCACCAGCAACTCTAATGCAGAAATAAATTCAAGAAATGCAATCAAACTGCAGTTTAAGAAAACCAATGAACCCTAATGGAAATTCAAACATGTCAGATTCATCACTCAATACAACCTTGAGCAAACCTTGCTTTCACATATAAGAATCATTTCTCTAGCACACAATTCATAGAAACCCATCTCAACGGAACTCTTTTTACATTTTTCTTCTTCTTCTTCTCTTTTATGTGTGGTTTTAAGCTCTCTAGAAATTATGAATATACGTTGTCTTTTTTGGCCATATATCCAGCATTATATTATCATTTTAATTATCCTGGTTCTATGAAGACATTAGCTATTTGCACTATTTGTATTATCATCCCAATTATGGGCTCATTTGGTCTTGTTTCTTTTAGCTGATTCTATGATTCTAATTCTCAGAAGAATGGAGTGTTTTCAGATGCAATGGAAATGATCTTATCTGCTTATCAGAAAATTAATCTCTTTTCTAAATTAGGAATTAGAATAACAATCTGGACAAAATTTTAATGATCTAATTCACACCTAGGATATCCCTCAGTTTTCATTAACATCCCTGTAATTGCTGACGATTCGTACCTCCGATTGGGGGCTTCCTTGAATAATCTCCTGGAACACTCATGAAGACAAGATTATTAGGTATGTCATTCAATCTTAACAAATTAGATGCATTTTCCTGCAAAGACATGGTCAAAAGATGATATTAATATGTAAATGACAGCACCAGATATACATAGTCGAAAATTCTGCACTTGGAAGAAGCACACCTTCTCACCAGAGAAACCCAGAAGAAGGCATTCATATGGTCTGTGATGAAAGAGATCCAATTCGCCTATCAAAAACCCATTTGCCTTCACCTATAACATTCAACTACACTGAGTAATGGAAATATGTGCATGATTCATCGCTATAGGACTAGGGTTAAAGATGACCTTCAACCAATGAAAGCTGGCCATATATGTTACACCCCAGGCTGGAAATAATTCTTTCTCAACAAAACTCCGCAATTTCTCCCTGTTGGTGACCCATAAGGCTACCAAGGCCCCTGCAGAATGAGTAAGTTTCCTGATGGGAAGAGATAAGAAAGTCCGGTTGGGCAATGTTTTATATCTGCATTTTGAAGGAAGACAAATTAAAATTGAGCTTACTAATAGTAATATCATTGGTTGACAATAAATGGAAGACAAATCATTATATGTTATAGTAAGAACCCAGGAAATGATTTTCCTCATTGGTTGACAATAAATGGAAGACAAATCATTGCTGCGTAAATAAAAAGCAGCACATGTATTTATTATCATGTATTTTATCGTCTATCAGGGTCCATCAATTATGCTCGTAATCGTTCGTTCAAAGAAAATAAACAGCTAGTGACTTATACAATGCTATCATTAAGGCATAAAGAAACCTATATTAGCAGAAATGTACACAGAAATATCTACTAAATTGACTAATGCATACCTTCGTTTCTGATGGGCACTGCTGTTTTCCCAAGGTGGGTCAATGACTATAATATTAAATCCAGACTCTGAATCAGCTGCAAGGAGACAAGTGAAAGTTTAATAAAGACAAAAAATGGTGTTAAAAGCTGTGTAATTAATTGAATACAGTCTCCAACTTAATTGGAGAAATGCAACAAAAGACAATGGCATGCTTTTCAGGGCAGACCAAATTAAGCCAGCTACAAGCTATTGATTTCTGTAAACGTACAAACATTACAGAAAGATGTAGTGTTGGAAATTACCAGGGACCAAGTTGTGAATTTTCTGCACGTCAGACTGCCAATCCAACAGGGGAAATAGAGTAAATGATTAAAATCACAAAATTCAAATCCGACAAAACTATATTAAAAAGGCCACGGTGATACTCCAAGAGCTAATTCAGGATTACATAGGATTTTGTTAGGGTGGGAAGGATACATACTAGCAACTTCGGGAAATGGAGTTGCATTAGCCGTTAGGTAACATTCTTTGCCAGCAAATGTTTAATATCTTATTATCTTAACAACCAATGATCGTTTACCATGTAGAAACAACTCTCTTTGGGAATAATATAATTCTGGTTCAAAAATTCAGCCTCTACATCACCACTTCCTTTATTCACAATGAGATTATCAAAGATTGGGATCACATCTTGCTTGAGATGTTGACCACATGGAGATCCTGTTAAACCAAGCAGCAAAGTTATTTTTTTCTTCAGAAAACGCTGTGCTTTTTTGGAAATCAACCATATGGAGATAGAAACTTCAATACTACCACTCGAGAAGCTGATTGGAGATCAAGCTCTTTTGCAATCTAAAACGGCGAACATTATATGAAACCCACCCAATAATTTGCCTGGCCTTTTAGTTCTTCTGATATGTTCATATGTTCATTCGATTACCAAACAGAGCCCGTGAAAATCTAGAATGTTTTCTACCTAAAACTCAAAGCTTGGCAGTGAAGTGCATAATTTCCTACTAATTTTCAGTTAATTAAACTATAAAAGTAATATGATATGCCATGTCCTTGAAATTCTCAAAAAACCACCATAAGAACATATGATTGGCATCAAACAAACCTGTATTTTCAATAAAGGCATCGCCTTCCTGATAATTTAGAACAATTTCATAAAGCGGAGCTTGCCAAACACATCCAATATCTGCAAATGAAAGCTCGCAGCTCTGCTGAGTCAATTCTCTACGTTCCTCATCAGAGAATTCACCAGGCCTCAAATTTCTCACCAATTTCAAGAGCTCAGTGGCTCCCAGCAAAGCTTCATGCGCTTTCAACAAAAACGATCTGACCTCCTTCAACAATGAGACGCAATTAGACAAATACGAGCACAAATAAAATCAAAGATGACTCTGTGAATTACCATTACCTGGTGCCTTTGATCGGCGACTTTCTCCCGTGCGTTGAGGGAGATTGGATTCTTCTCTTTGCGCTTCCGCTTTCTCGATTCTGCGGGAGCCTCGAGCTTCTCAGAGAAGTGGAAGAAACGAGAGTAATAAGCAGACGGTGAAACCTTATGCCTCGTATAAGACCGGTTTAAGACACGAACCGGATCGATGAAGAAGGCATTGGCGCCACGAAACCGATAGATGCCGGATTTTATGAACGACGATAGCTGGCCGTCCTCCATGTCCGAACACCGCCGATTCGCGTTGGCCGGCTAGTGCCCCATTAAAAATCACACTCCATTTCTATGGGGTTTGGGGGCCTGCCACGCATGCTTTGTTTGGTAACCGCTTTTTCGATTACCGTTAGCGTTTTGGATAAAATTTTAACGGTGCAGATTAATTCTGAAAACGCTAACGCTAAAGGCTACCGTCGGATAGCTTTTTCAAAACGCTAACGTTAATCTCTGACGCTGATGCCAAACGAGGCCGCAGTATACCCCTACACCACCCCCCACCACATCTCTTTGTTTTTTTCGAAAAAATGACAATTTGGTGAAAATAAAAAAATAGAGAAAAGTGACCATATAACCCGAGCTCTTTTGAAACTGTATGATATACCCTTTAACATCAAAAAGTCTATCATTTTCTCTCAATTTTTTTTGAAAATTGTACGATTTACTTTTAAAAATGAAAAAAATACACCAAGTATCTCTAAAAAGTAAGATGTCGTATCGTTTGTCGTAAAATGCTAGATAGAGAGTGTGTTGCTCCCACGCATGAGAATTGCGAGTATAATTCATCTGCCCATGTCAATTATCCAAAGTACCCCCTCAAAATTATCGCCTTTATGTAAATGTTCAGAATTACACCATGCAATTTCTGAGGAGTTTAAAGGTATCTTGTGCACTTTTTAATGTTCACGAGTAAACTGTTTAATTTCTGAAAAATTCGAGATTAAACGATGCACTTTTCTAAAAAAAATAAATTTCTTACTTTTTTAATGTTATTGACTTGATTACATTCTGATATTTGTTTATGCTTTTCACAAAATATTATCATCACAATTCTTCAACCAATTCAATTTCATTATTTTTATTGAACTTCTCAAAAAAAATAACTTACTCTATTTATTTGTTTATTAACAATTTAACATGGACTCTTTATCATCAATTTTCTCACAAAGTCTATCAATTTTTTTGGTGACGCAAATGATGAAAGTTCTGCTAGCGCAACGAGAAAACACACAAGCATCAGAGTCGCAGAGAAGACAACCATTGTTAAAGCGAGATGGAGAGGATAAAATTTTTGTTATTGAATCTTAAAATTTATATTTAGAGTGGATTTTTTTATATTTTTGATGGATACCCAGGAATAGGGGTATCCGGCCCAACAGGAAAGCGGCCAAAGCCCAATCAGGCCAAGTCCCATCTAGCTGGGCAAAGGCAAGAGAAATCTAAAGCCCTAGGAAGGCCACTTCCGCATTAGGTCACACTCGGCCTCGGCAGAATCGATCATCCTCGGTCGGCCTTCCGTCAAAGGACTTCAGGGAACAGATCAAGCGTACTCGGCCTCAGCCCGAGGCGCCAGCAGACCAGACCCAGACATGGGAGCTGCCTAAGTAGTCAAGATCAAGGGGCTCACGATTGGACCCCTGTCGTACCTCTAGTAGAGTTGTTCTAGCCACCTTATTTGTAACCTACTTTATATAGCAGCCCTATGGATAATGATGTGGTTAGGCGCCGCAAATGGACAGCTCAGTCTTAGTGGCCCGGACCGTTGGACTCCGGACCAACGGTCGGGACCCTCTGTTGTAATTCGCATATAAACCCCTTTTGCATGAAGGGGGAATTACGTTCTGACTAGCACAATAATACTCACAAACTTTACTTGATTCCCATTTGGTTGCACACTCGACTCGGTTCAATACTCTTCCGCCTAGTCTCCTAGGCCCCGAGTTCCTTAACCCAACATTGGTACTCTCAGGAGCAAACATCTTCTTTATTCAATATTAATTTGCAACTGCTCTTGATAGGTTGTTTCTGGCTACTTTGCAAATCACCTTTACTACAGCGACGAAGAATTTAGGTGCTGATTTCGTATGAGCTATTGGTTATTTTTTCATATTACCAAATAATTTGAAAAAATTATTTTGAGATCTTATTTATAATTTAGATAATAGACAATACAAAAATACCTTCAATTTAACTTTCATTTAATTGGCATTTTTACAGTGAACTATTTAGCGAAAATATCTAAATTATAAAAAATAATGTTAATAATTATTGTTTAATGAGTACTAATTTAGGAAAACATCTTATTAGAAAGGACTACTTTGGAAATTAATTCTTTATCTAATTTAGTTTTATTGTTGTGCCTTTGGTACCTTATTTTACATTGTATCTGTGTTTTCCTTGCTATATGCATTTATGGTGTGATCTTTTTATGTGCAGCTTGAGCCAAGAGTATCATGGAAATGACATTTATATTTTCAGGTAAGGGTAATGTCATATACCCTCCCTGACCCTAGTTTGTGGGATCTTACTGGACTATTGTAGTTGTTGCAAAATACAATAACTTTTCATATTGTCTATTATTAGCAATAAATCTTTGAAAAAAACTCATTAGTTTTTTGAGTAATACTAGAGTCACAAACAATTTGAACACAAATCACACAAACTTGTATTTTGTGCACTTTTCCAAGTGACTAAAATGATTTTAAGTAATTAAAAAATAAAAATTTAAATACACAAATGACAAGTTTGTATAGTTTTTATCTAAGTTATTTATGACTCTAGCATTATTCTAATTTTTTGACATTTAATGTCGCCTTTAAGAAAAATTGAAGTGCTGGCTCTCGACTCTCAAGTCTCAACTATTGATACTTCTAATTATCTGAATTCATAGACTCACCATAGACACTGCACTCATTTGACATCGCTGTTAAAAGATTTGCATTAGAGTATTGAAAAAATTTTCCGGCAATGCTCTTTGGTGTTATCATTTTCTAAAAATTACTCCCTCCGTCCTAAAACTTTCTTCCCAGAACACTATTTGTGTTTTTCATGACCTATATGATAAAATAAAATATTCTTGTCACCATTTGTTTTGTTGAACTTTTGATGTAGTTTTTAAATATGTATGTTTTATTTTTATTTCTATACCAATATTTAAATAAAATAAATTGAAAAAACTTGGGATTTTTCTTCGTTTTGCGCAACGAAAAGAAAGATATAAGACAGAGAGAGTATCATTAAAATTTTCTTAAAACAAACGATAATCGAAAATATTATTCTCAAAAAGAGTTGAGTAACACTAACCAAAAGAATTGTTTCCAAACAAGTCAATATTTACTCCCTAAAGTTATACTTTTCTTTGCAAATGCTATAAACGATTCGGTACGATTATGATCGAGATTATGATCCAGTATGATATCATGCTATCTCAGTTTTTTTAGCCACATCCAAGTCGGATATTTACTCCCTAAAGTCATACTGTGCATAAATAATGGACTGGATTTCACCTCCACTTTTATTTTGAAGTTCAAATTCAACAAAAGGAGAGAAAAAAAAAGTCCCAAAACTGACTTGATAATTATGGAAAAATATTTGCCATCATCCGACTGCGGGACCCGCTGGCAGGTAGAGCACATGGTCCTCCCTCCGGGGTCCCCACGCCCAGCGTATTCCCCGCTTTCGTGACAGTTTTCTCATTTTTCGTAACGTATGTGGCCTTTTACGTTTCTGCCCTTCCCCCCCCTCCGAAACCCGTGCCCTTTCAAAAAATTAGCGCGGCAGGGTCAGTTCCGTCATTTCGTCTCACCCACTCGGGTTCTCGGGCACCCGACCCGTATTGCGGGAAGCGGGCGTCTTCGCCAGTTCGCCATGCCCGAGAAGCATGCCCCAATTGTAACGCACGATCTACGTGCCCGTCCGCCACGTGTCGGGATCGGATTGGCCCACTTTTCTCCCTCGGGATTCGTGTCCCGTCTGCAGTGAGAAAAAAAAACATTTCGAAGAAGAGGAGAAAAAGAATGCCGAGAAAAGCACACTCTTTCTCACTCTACTCCACTCTTTCTCTCTCTCTCTCTTCGGTCGTGCTTTCTCTCTCTAGAATTTCCCACTTCAATCCCGCAATTTCCTCCCCGGAACCGCCACTTCCGACGCCGGCAATGCGCGATCTGTTCGGGGTTTCGGGCTGAGTCGCTGATTTCGGGTGAGTTGACTCGCTGAGTCGGACTGAGGAAAGATGATGCACGAAGCGGTGGAGAGCAGCACCGTGCACGGCGTCGGAGGATTCTCGCAGTTGCAGAGCTGCGGGGAGAGCAGCGAGGAGGAGCTGTCGGTGTTGCCACGCCACACCAAGGTGGTCGTCACCGGAAACAACCGCACGAAGTCCGTGCTTGTGGGGCTTCAGGGCGTCGTCAAGAAAGCCGTCGGCCTCGGAGGCTGGCATTGGCTGGTGATTCATTAAATCTCAAATTTTGAATCTTTTTTGTGTTTTGGATAAGTGTGGGTTTTATTAATTGGCATTTAATTTTGGCATTTCTGCTGTTAATTCGGTCTTTAATTCTGTTTCTACTTTCTTTTTTACTTTGGAATTTAAATGAAAGGGTATGGAAAAGGGGTCAAAAGATAAGGGTTTTCTTTTTCCTTGTGCGCTTTTTTCTGAAATCCCCCTTTTTTTCTAATTCCCTTTTTCTGGAATGGTTATTTGATTATTGTAATCTCTCAATTTTGCTTTTAGCAAATTAGTGGGTTTATTGCTGGAAAAAGATTGATTGATTGATTAAGGGTTATTTTAATTTGTGGAAACGAATGAAATTATTTGTATTGATTAAAAACAGTAATTTTTCTACTAATGGTGCAATTGGGACCAATAATTTGTTTAGCCATTTTGAAAAGAATGGATGAGATATCCCGAATTTGGCTTTTGCCACACTCCAACCCAAATTTGTGCTTGAGTTTCTATTTCAATTGATTCTTGAACACTATAAACCGCTATGACCCCAACTCGTGCTTTGATTCAAGAAATTTCCTATGATCAGAGCCTAATGTGCCTGGCGCACTGTCTAATTTTATGTTTACTGTTTGTTCATTAAAACTATAGGTGCTTACCAATGGAATAGAGGTAAAGCTGCAAAGAAATGCACTTAGTGTGCTTGAAGCTCCAACGGGCAACGAGGATGATGATGAGCTCGAGTTTGAAAATTTCCAGTGGAATGGTTCAGATCTGGGTGAGGATTTTTTTTCTTTGCAATCAATTTGAAGAAAAATGTATGGAGTAATTTAATTTATCCATATAAAATCTGATGTTGTGAGCTTTATTTTGAAGCTTCGGATGACACTCAAAAGTTGCATAGATCAAGGCATCGGATGCATAAGTTATCAGGATCAGCTCACAAGTCGATGAGCCGTACCCTCTCATTTGATATACAGTCCAAAGGATCATTTTCGACTTCTAGGAGATCCACGGTATGAGCTGTAAATTGTTGTAAAGAACAATGCTTTTTCTACTTAGGGTGCGTTTGGTTTGAGTGAAAAGAATTGAAATGCTCGCCATCTATGGAGGGTGCAGAGCTTTCGTGCCTGTCAGGAAACAGATTCGGCGTTTTTTGCTTTCACATTTTGAACAAACTATCTAATGGCAGTGTTTAGTTTTAACATTTTCAAAGTTAATGTGCACTTTTAAAAATTTATCCAATTTGCTACAACTAATTGAAATTGATGTTCCCAAACAAGGCCTTAGTTTTCCTTCCCCAACAATTACTTCCAACACATTTGCACAACTATATTTCTTGTGCAGAAGGTGGACTTGAGCAAGCTTGAAATGACTACACTATGGAGATACCAGCAACACTTCAATCTTGTGAGTTCATTCATTACTACTATGAAATGTTTGGATGCCAATATACTGTGTTTGGTTGGTTCTTTAGTATTTTTCTGTGATTTTCTACTTCCTATTTAGGTGGATGTCAGGCCCAACCCGTCAAAGGAACAATTAATTGATGTCGTCCAGAAACATTTTATGTCTCAGGTTCTTGCTCAATTCCAGCTCCTTTTTACACTTTGTTTATGCCTAGTTTCGGTATCGTTTAGAGGCCAAAACAACGCAGAATCTTTCAACTTTTTTTAAGAAATCGCGTCTTTAAATTGTTATATTTTTTTGAAATCTTTGTTCGCTAACAATGTTCTCTTTGATTGTTAAGCAAATGGATGAAATGCAAGTGATTGTGGGATTTGTGAAGGCCGCCAAGCGGTTGAAGACCATTTGCAGATAAAAACGGAAGACAATGAATGGAAAAGCTCCAGCAAAGAGACAGTGTAATATTCCATTCTAACACTAACAAGAGAGTTTCAGAGACATTTGCTTAATATTCTATGGGTATTAGTATATATATTTATATACACTAAATGGCGACAGTTCCTCTCTTTCCTAATCTGCTTCGGGAGCGGTTGTAAGTTATAACTTTAGGTTTAGCAGAGAGGAACTTTGCTGGGCTTGTAGTGACATTATAGTAGTAGAAGAAGATGATGATGATGATATTATGTAGATATAACATTTGAGTCTGAACAAGAAAGAACAGAAGAGGGAAGAATGGGGGTATATATATGGGAAGCGAATCGCGACGACTTCCAAAGCCTTGATCTGATGAATCTATGTATCACCTGCGGTTTGGAAGCGGCGTGGTGTGTTCAATTCAGATGTGTATAAAATCATTCCATCTTCAATTTTCTCTATGAAATCTTGTGGATTGTCAAGGTAAATAGTTGGGGACATTATGGGAACAGTTGGGCAAATTTGAGTGATGATAGTTTGGGAGTTTCAAGCTAGTTGTTTTGTGGAAATGGATGCCAACAAAATTTGCACAAACGAAAATGTTTGGAGTACACATTATTTTTGCATCACACTTTGCACACCCATCATCTTTGCCATACATTTTCTTATGTTGTGAATGAAATTTGGAGAGTTGATAAGAAATGTACGGTAGATGATGGGGTGCTGTGCAAAATAAGGTATTCTCTCTGTCTCAATTTAAGGTTTTTTTGTTTATTATTCATTGGCTCAAGTTTAAATTTTTCTACTCGTTTTCATTACTCATTCATTTGATAAGATAATATTCTCTTCGTCTTAAATTAAATTGCTTGTATACGATTTATTCCCTTCGTTTCAAAATTATCTTCCTGTTTGTGTTTATAAAGTTTGACCGACTTTATTTTCAATTCAATTTATTTGATTGTAGGTGTAAAATTTAAAAATAGAATTTATATATTTAAAAATTAAACCAAAAGTTCTATAAAACAAGAAGTGACAAAACTATATTATTTTATCAAATAACTAATAAAAATAGATAAATAAAGTGATTTAAGTTTGACCGTATGAATAGTAACTGAGAAGATAGTTCTAGGACGGAAGGAGTATATGCTCAAATTTTTTTTAATTTTCGTTAGTCATTTGATAAAACAATATAGTGATATTATTAATAGTTTTGTAGATTTTTTGATATAATTTTTTAAATATGTACGGAGTAATTTTTATTTTTTTAATTCTACACCGTATTTTATATAAAATGATTTGAAAATAACTTCAGTCAAACATCGTAAACCAAAATAGAATATTTAAATTGGGATAAAAAGAGTATGATTTTGTCATCTCTTTGTAGATATTTTGATATATTTTCTAGACAATTTTTCTTGATTTTCAGTCAAACTTTCTAAACAAATGATTTAAATTGGGAAAGAGGAAATATAAAATGTTGTATCCCTGCATTAGAAAAAAGCTAGGATGTCCTTATGCTTTTTTGCATAGACATATGCCCAAAGCATATGGGAACACTCATAGGGACACCCGTGGTGGGTCTCTAACACGGCCCCTAGCATATTCTTTGCATTGAATGACAATTTCAGTTTTTTTTGTAGGTTTGAGGAAATTATTATTGTCATCTTGGAGGATAGAGTGAATTAAATATACTTCAATTAGCAACATTCGTTAAAAGTTAATTAAATCTACTTCTTTGCATTATTCTCAATATTCAAATTAAATTTTTAATAGTGTGTTTTTGAGATTTGAATTTGAATTTTAAAATCTGAATTTGATCTAAATTGCTTGTTTAAGAACTCAAAAGTTTGGATCTGGGCCAAATTCTTCCCATTCAAAGCAAATTTAATTACAAATTCACATTTCTCATGTTATTTACAAATTCAAACTCTATTTTGCTTTAATTCATATTTTATAACTTTTAATTAAATAGTGATTTCTCTTATTTAACAACAATTTCATATATATCAACCTGCTCCACCACCGTCTTTGTCGACTTCAAAACTCAATTTCTAGAATTGAAATTCTATGATTTCTCTAACAACATTTAGAATTTAAAATCATGACATTTTAAATAATAGAACTAAAATATAAGATTTCAAAGGAACTCTAATTCACAAACACTACCTAGAGGGTGTTTGGTAGAGCGTTACTTTTAAGAATTTAGTTTCTGCTTTGAGAGGAAGTGGTTTTACTCTATTTGTCATGTCAGTTTCTGTTTTTCTCTTCCACTATTTTTGCATAGAACATCTTTCGAAGAAGCACGATTGAGGTGTTTTTGCTTTCAGCTTTGTGAAAATTACTTTATCTGTAATTTAATCACATCCCAAACACCTTCCTAATGTAATTTGAATTGTGTTTTACGAGGATTAAAATTGATAAAAAAAATGATCAAATTAAAGTCTTTAAATAGTACTCGAAGTTCGAAAAGTATTGGCCTTTAGGCTATGAGTTGTAGAAAACTGGACACATAGTTTATGGATAAGTTTGGGGTAGCCCATCTTGATCAAATTTTTATGGGCCTGATACCTCATGCATTAAAATTGGGCTTCAATATGATTTTAATGTGGGTGGGTATATGTTTGTGAATGCTCATTTTAATGATGGGTCTCCTTGTAAAAATATTTCAAGTATATTTAACTTTAGTGTGTCATAGAGAAAATATAAATTAGAATATGAATTAAAACCACATACTCCATAGAGTCAATAGCATAAAAAGACCACAAAGTCCATTAGAATGCACAATAATTTATATTGATTGCATTTTTGCAATCGTTTTAATTGTGTATTACTTCTGTCCCTGAGTATTTGTCCAATTTTGATTTTTTCGGTCAACTATTTTTAACCTTTGAGTTATAATTAAATAAAATATATATTATGTATTAATTAGATAAAATAATATTTTGAAAATATTTGATATAATAAATCCAATACAACTATTTTTATATTAATATCTGATATCATTTTTATTTAATGTGAGGTCAAATTTTATAATTTTGGCCAAAAAAAAAATCAAAACTGGACAAATAATCAGGGACAAAGGGACTACTTGTTATCTCTATAAATAGTGCTAATTTTATTTATTTTAATCAGTTTTTGTGTTGTTTTATTCTATTAATAGTTCTAATAAAAAATCTCTTTTTTTAAAATGTTCATTTTTCATATGTTAGAGCTACTTCCAATTGGTCAGGCACTCAGCTTCATAAGATATTTTGCCGTTAATGAAGGACGGATCTCTATTTTTTGGGATTATTTATCTTTGAGTATTTATCCAATTTTGATTGTTTGTAATCAAAATTGATGAACTTTGATCATTAATTAACTAAAAATGATATTAAATATTTATACAAAACTAATATCATTAGAATTGTTTTATATAGTATTTCCAAAATATTATAATTTATCTAATTAGTATACTTCATAAATTTTATTTAATTACAAGTCA
This sequence comes from Cuscuta australis, assembly GCA_003260385.1. Lineage (NCBI taxonomy): Eukaryota > Viridiplantae > Streptophyta > Magnoliopsida > Solanales > Convolvulaceae > Cuscuta > Cuscuta australis. Next base: position 2,664,575 of record NQVE01000194.1, read on the forward strand.
GAAATCGAAATTAATGACTATAAAAAATCAATAGAATATTTAGGAATACTATTTTATGGCCCAAAATGTTAAGGGCGTGTTTGGTTTATACTCATCAAGATCATACTCTTGCAATTAATGATAATATTTTTAATACTCCCTATAAAATATTTTATGCCATATTGTTATCTTCAAATATATGAAAACATTGTAGGCTTTTTAGCCATGCTTGAGCTTTGGATTACCCAAGTAAAAAGTACAAATGCTACTTTTCATTTAACTTATTATTTATTCTTATTAAAATCAGATTCGATTAAAAACATCTTCAATATAATTAGAATTGATCAGATCTTTAAAAAATCAGATCAAATAAACCGAATGCAATCAAAGATTCCTCTCCCTTGGATATGATTACTTAGTACTCCCTCCGTCCCCAATTAGATTACAATATTTCCTCTTATTTTTATCCCAAGAAGGATTACAAAGTGTTTACTTTTACACTAAATAGACTCTTTTACCCTCCTTCCCCTTTATCATTTCAATGTCAAATCTCACCCACCACCCACCCATTCCTATACTATTTGGGGGGTAATTTGGAGGAAAAAATAATGATTTGACTCTTCCTTAATTTTGTCTAAAAGGGAATATTGTAATCTAAAAGGGAACGAAGGAAGTAAAAAACAAAGCCTATAAAGGAATCCAGCTCCTCCTCTTCGTCAAAGATTCCCTTCGTAGATACCCTTTTCCCCTGAAGATTCAGCATCCACTTTGTAGGAGTGCTTTTTTCTTTAGAAAAGTTTTGCCAAAATTTTCTACAAAAAAAATTAAAAAAATTAAAATTGTTTGTTTGAAATTTATACAATTTGTAAAAGAGAAAATTTGATCTTAACCACTTCTTTCATTCATTTTACATTATGTTTGGTTCAAGGAATTTGATAGGTAGAGAAAAAAAATAAGAAGAAAAATATTTTTCTTGTTAGATTAAAAAGGAAAAGAAATGAAAAGTGAAAGAAAAAGAAAATGGGAAAATAAAATATACTAAAAAGATGGAAAATTAAATTTATCTCATTTTGGTGAATAATAAAATGAAGATAAATTTCCTTCAAATTTTTTGAACCAAACATAGTTAACGTTTTAAAAAACAAAAGGTATGTTTTGTTCAAAAGTTTAGAGTAGTATGGTGCTAGTCACTCACTTTGAACACAATTTTTACTTTAAGTTTTTCAATTTGAGATAATTTCAAAATCGAAAAAACTGATTTCATATTATTTTCATTCCAAGATTGGAGAGATTTTGGTACGATTTCTTTTAATAATTTTTATTTTTCCTTATACAAATAAATTGATAATAGATGCCCTTTCTAAATAATAAGAGCAAATTAGTAAATATCTATCATTTTCTCTTAGCAAAAATGCTAGGTGTACACCAAAAAATATACTCAAAATGTACCTCAAAGCGTCTCCACCACATAATTTAAAGAAGAATTTACGTAAATAACACTAAAACATAATGACTTTCCCTAAATAGCACTACATATTTTTTTTCTCAATGTAGTACTTTTAGTCATTATCCATTAGTCATTATTCAAGTAAATGTTTGTCATTACTAGTCATTATAGACATTATAAAGTGATATTTAGGGAAAAAACCATCTAAATGCTATTTAGAAAAATGACTTAGATTTTAGTGCTATTTAGTGTAAATATTTAAACATTAATAAAAAATTAATAAATAAATATACAATGAACAATTGACAATGATGGTGTACAAATGACCCTAGCATTACTCTTTTCTTAATTCCCACTTTTTTTTACCTTTTCAAACACAAGGAAAGAAAATTTTATTTTCGATTTCAATGCGCTATAAATCTTTTACACATCTCTCAATCCAAACACTATCAGAACTCATTCTACTTCTCCTCTACTTCTATCCCTTTAGAAGTTTTTTTCTTTCACCGTTGACTTTGGGCATCAAGATATACTTTTTGCAGTCATAAAAAATCTTTTTGTTTTGATTTTTTCGAGTTAAATAGTGATGTTTTTGACCAAAAAATTTAAGAAAACTATATTGAATCATAATATAATTTCAGGGTAATTGGATTCATCATAGTATATATATAATTTTGATGTATCAAATATTTATAATATTTATTTATTTAAATTATGTTTGATTTATGATAAAAAAAATATCAGTTTGACCTAAAAAAATCAAATCAAAAAGAGCGTTTGGAATCGAAGGGAGTGAATGATAATAATAATAATATCACGATATATGCGACCTTATTAAATTATCACCACAAATTAAAACTAGACGAACAGATGGCGAAAAATTGAATGATTAATATTAATTGGTGTTAACAAGGGGAATATAATGGACATCAAATTAACAAAAATGGTAACTGAAATTAAAGATTTATGTGAATTTGAGGGCACGGTTGTTTGGTAGTAAGCTAGGAATTGAATGAGGTCAAGATTTTGAGGTTTGTAATTCATTCGGACTACACATATGAATTAGGGCAATGCTACGCTCACAAACAGAATGATCACAAACTTCACAAACTTACTATTTATGGTTTAAATTCTCATTTTAAAATTATTTTAAGCTTTGTTTGGGGACAGCGTTTTCGATTAGCCTTAGCGTTTTGGATAAAATTTTAATGGTGTAGATTAATTTCGAAAACGCTAACTCTAAAGGCTACCGCCGGATAGCCTTTTCAAAACGCTAACGCTAATAGCTAACGCTGATGCTAAACGGGGCCTTAGACTATTTAATTTTCTTTATTAAAGTTCACAAAGGGTAAGTTTGTGAAGTTTGAGTTTATGAACCAAGCATTTCCCTATGAATTAATTAGTCATTTCGATCATCCAATTTTGATTTTTTTTAAAACCTGTTTATATTCTTTAATCGTTTAAATTTAGCAATCGTGAATATATCTTTGGGTTTCTTCTTCAATTATCTCACTTTTTATTTTACCTATCTTGTTGCGAAATGGAAACGTAAACGATATTTTTATACTCTATATTTACCTAATAAAATTGCCGAGCGCCATGACTATGTCTTACCCATATACGAGATCAGAAGTTCGAAATATTAAGAGGCTGTTTGACAACTTCTGAATAGGTAAGTGCTGAACCAGTAAAAAGTCTGAACCATTAAGTGTTGAACCAGTAAGAGGTTTGAACCATTAAGAGCTAGTATATTGCTTAACTATTCAGAGGCAAATGTCTGATCAATTCAGATAAGAGGTCTTAATCATTCAGACTCTGTATAATATTTAACCATTCAGAGGCAAATGTCTGAACCATTCAGACATCTGAACCATTAAGAGGCTGAAACAAACAGTCTGAATCATTAAGTGCTGAACCATTCAGACATCTGAACTATTAAGAGGCTGAAACAAACAGCCCCTAAGTGTTTATGTTTTATTAAATTGTGAAAATATATACATAAACAGGTATTATAATATAATTATATAGTGCTCCATAACTTAGTTGTTTAAAACATATGGTCCTATATTGAGAAAATCATTATGTTTTAGTTTTATTTAGGTAAATTAGTCAATAATTAATCGTATTATTTGCTTAATTAATCTATTTATGGATAAGAATGAGGAGTTGGGTTCCATTAAGTTTGATGACTAAGCAATTAGTAGCACATTTATACATCTGTGTTCTGTCTTGCGCCTATGATATATTGTTATATATATATGCCCACAAAAAGTCATGGAATTCCTAACAAAAACAAATGCATGAAGAATTTTTTTTTTGACAGATTTTTTTTTGAAGAAATTTTAATTAAAATAGAATAAAGAATTATGATAACAATAGAGTAAAGAAATTAAAGTAAATAATAATAATAATAATAATAATAATAATAATAATAATAATAATCTATCTCTTATTATGGCTTTTGTTCTTAATAGCTAGATAAGAACATTTACTAAAAAAAGCAATCTCACTGTCCAAGGTTGGCCTGGGAAAAACTAAACTCATATTGTGTTAGAGTATGTTATATGAGGCCGGTTCTAGAGCCACTGGAATCTAGTGGCTACGGAAGCCACTGCCCCCCTACGGAGCTCCGTTCATAAAATTGATGATTCCTACCCCGGTAAACCCCCCTACCAAGTCTCGACCCAAACTACTCCCCCCACCTACGTCAATTGCACCTCGCAAGTATAATTGACTTTAAAGTCAAATTTTTTGATTTTATACTTGCGAAGTGCAATTGACGTAGGTGGGGGGAGTAGTTTGGGTCGAGACTTGGCGGAGGGTTTACCGGGGGGTTAGGGGTGTAGGAATCATCAATTTTATCAATGGAGCTCCGTAGGGAAGCAGTGACTTTCGTAGCCACTGAATTCCATTGGCTCTAGAACCGGCCTCATGTTATATAGAAACTTAGAAAAATAAAAAGCTGAACTAACTAATTAAATTCTGCTTGTATCATATCCAAGGGAATGATGCAAGTTTAGACTCTACTCCCTATATCTCAAATTAAATTACATGTTTATTATTCACAGGATCAATTCTATTCATTTTTCTTCTCAATTTTTGGTAGTCATTTGATAAAATAAAATAGTCATGTCACTGTTAGTTCTGTAGTTCTCTTGATGTAGTATTTTAATACTCCGTATATAATTTTATTTTTTTAATTCTACACTATTTTTCACACAAAATGATTTTAAATTATTTCAGTCAAACATCGTGAAGCGAAACATGTAATATAAAATAAGATGGAAAGTTTAAATTTTGTTTCTGTCTATCTAAAGAAGAATCTATTATCTCTTTCTGAAAATAATTTTGTAACTCTTTTAATTTTTTTCCGAGCTGAATCACTTTGAAGTATATACTTACGCCATTGGATGTGCCTAGGTTTTTAACTTTTTACCCATTTCCCCTCCTTCCAACTCAGTATCACGCCAGTTTTTATTTTTCCTTCCTTTTTCTTTTTCCTTCCATGAAAATGCTTTTCCTTTTCCACTTCAATTTTAATATTATTTTTTAACTCACTTATTTTAATTCAAATAAGTAAACTAAAAACATTAAAATTATAAAATAATTGAACATTTTAAGAAATATAAATTGAATATTTCATGAAAATATAAAATTTAAATAAGAATTATAATAATCGTACTACTAAGAAATATAATAATAGTGCATAAAACAATACATTTTTTAAGAAAAATACGAATATATATTAAAATTAAACATAATTAAAAAACTAAACGTCCCCGTTGAGTGTTGTGTTTAAATAGTAAAAATTTTGAAATTTTTTAAGAACCTAGCGGCGAAGTTTCAAAAAAAACCTTTGGCCCGTTGCCAACGGGAAAAACCAGGATGAGCACCATGCATTTCCCCTTCCCACTGGAGAGGGGGTGGGGAGTGAGGGGTGTTCCCGCCCCTTCTTGTGGCACACCCCATGACCTTACACTTTTAGATAAGCTTAATCCCTGAGGACCTCTTCAAATCTTATCGGACGGTCACTAAGATAAGGTAATTAAAATGAATTTAATCACAGGTTGGTGGCAAAGAGTGGAGCCTACACCTGGTACTTTCAGAAGCTCTATGCTTGGCATAGATGCCTCTCAGTGCAATTATCAGGAATCAAATTCGGATTTTACACCCTTAGCACTCCTTGTCTTGCCAATTGCGTAACGCCCGCCGGCGACCTTAGACTTTTCTTAATCATTAAAGAATTGGTGAACCTTTTTTCTGCTGTTGTGAGAGACGTCCATCCTAGTTTTTGTTTGCGTCAAATCTCAAAATGGAATATGTTGTTTGACACACATATCTCACCTCAATATTCTCTATCTAAACAAATCTCAAACCAATGCATGCAAAAGATTACCTCATAATCCCCCCATCCATAAAAATTACCCGTCACAAACAGGGGAGGAATGTTTCCCCGAAAAAATTGTACTCCATCCGTCCCAAGAAGTTTGTTACGTTTAGAAAAAACTGCGTCCCGTAAAATTCGTTACATTTCTATTTAAAATCTCCTTTTACCCCTTACTTTTTCATACTCTACCTATCACATCATACTTTTTTTCTAATAATCTACCCATCACATCCTACTTTTACCCATCACATCAAAGGTATTTTTGGAAAGTCAATACCAAAATATCCATCTCTTAATTTTCCAAAAAGTCAAACTGTCCCATCTTTTTGGGACGGAGGGAGTACTAAATAAGAGTAAAACATGATAATGTAGGACATAAACTTTTTTATTCCTTAATAATGCTTAATAATGTCTAGTGAGAGAAATAATGCCTAATGATAGTAGACATTTATTTGAATAATTACTAATGGATAATGGGATCCCACATTGAGAAATAAAAATATATAGTCCTATATTGAGAAAGTCATTATGTTTTAGTTCTATTTAAGTAAATTTCTCATGTCACAATTACTATTTTGATCTCTTCGATAATTTCATGTTTGTTTAAGTGTATTGATTGACCATTTAATAAAATAAAATATTATTATTGCATTTTATTTTGTTAAACTTTTAATTTTACATTAGATGCAATTTATATTTTTCTTTCGATATCATAAATAAAATGATTTACTACAAAAAAAACAATCAGGTTTACGTCATTCAATTTCATAGTGCTTTAACTGTCATATTCTCCCTTTCCGCCAAGCTTGGACTGGACGGACCCTCCTCCTCTTTCTCTCTCTCTCTCTATGTATCTATATGTGTGTATATATATATGAGCAATGCTACGTTCACAAACAGAAAGATCACAAACTTCACAAACTTACTATTTATAATTTAAATACTCATTTTAAAATTATTTTAGACTATTTAATTTTCTTTATTGAAGTTCACAAATGGTAAATTTGTGAAGTTTGTGAAGCTTGAGTTTGTGAACCAAGCATTTCCCTATATATATATATATATATATATATATATATATATATATATATATATATATATATATATATATATATATATATATATATATATATATATATATATATATATATATATATATATATATATATATATATATATATATATATATATATATATATATATATATACACACACACACAGAGAGACAGACACATAATCCCATTACTTCAAAACTACTCGTATTTCCTTCATAGTCAATGGCTTTTCGTACATCCATAGCCAAGCGCATATTCAACTTCAAACAAGCAGAGTCACCTGCGCCGATCAAACGTGCTCCGTTATCCGGCGAGAACGATCTACCATCCAGATCGAGCTTCCACAGGCAGCTAATCACGCCGCCGCGAGGCACAATCGGTGCAATTTTCCAGCGGTTCTTCCACCGGAGAGCGATCAACGCCGCCACGTGGCTGCCGAAGTTCGTGACGGCTCCGGCGGGAGACGAATCCAGGAAGAATATGCGGCCGCTCAACATTCCCGGCGGCCGGATCGGGCTCGCTCCGCCTCCGCGGATGCGAGATCCGGAGGAGGCGGCGGTGCACCAGATTTCGGTGAACGATATGCGGAAGATTCTGCGATCTGCTCAGCTGGAGAAGGTGAGGTCGAGGATCAGAGGAGTCGCCGTGAATTGCGTGCCGTACGCGGAGTTTGTTACGATTTGTGGATGCGGTTGTAATAACAGAGAGCAAGCTCTGGAATTTGCGAAGATGATGGACGAGTCCGGCACTGTCATCGTTCTTGGCGACGTCGTTTTGCTCCGCCCCGATTTGGTAAGCTCTCGTGCAACGTACCAGTCTCAGTTTTGAATTTTTCTATCTCTATTTTAATCGCAAAATAGAAATTACGAGGTAAAATATCGTAATTTTTAAAATTATTTTATTTATAAATAGATGCATCAATAAAGAATAAAAATTATATGTTAAAAAATTACATAAAAAATTCTACTAAATAAAACATGACAAGAATATTGTATTTTATCAAATAATCAATGAAAGCGCACAAAGCAACAAAAGTTATCGAGAAAATGAAAGAAAATAAAATTGAAATCAAAATGTGAATGAAATAAGGATTATTGATAAATTTGATAATTCATTTAATAAAATTTAGATTATGTATTGATACAAAAATAATTCTATTAGATTTATCATTTAAAATATTTTGAAGGCATTGTTCCATTTAATTATAGACTAAAAGTCAATTCTGATTAATTTAAAACTTCAAAAATTAGATAAATACTTTGAGAGAAATAAAATATTTGTTTCTAAAAATTTTTTAATTCTAGATGACACTTTTTATAAAGTATAAATATGGGGAAGCTCAATTAAAATTAAACTCCAATATCATACGGAGTATTATAATTCGGGCTCTATTTAGGGTCTATATGAGGCTCTCTTCCAAAAACATTACAATTCATGTCCCTCCTAACCTACCTGGTAAACCCCCACTTTGATCTATTCAAACCTGACCCCCCCCCAATTCCTTTAATCGAATCCTTTTAATTTTGGTTAATTTTAGATTCAAATTTTGATTTCAAAGTCAACTAAATCATTATCAAAAAATTTCAAAAACATAGTCATCATGTGGTGGTATTATCCATCAAAATCATCATCACCATCAGAGTCGCCGTTGTCCTTGTCATCGTCCTTATGATTATCATAATTATTATTATTATTGTCATTATCGTCATAGTCATTGTATTAATGTCAATAGTTTGTACTTTTATTATTAAATTACTCCATATGGAAGTTCATAAAAATGTTTATGTTAAGAAGTTAAAAGTAAAAAAATTCATGTAAAATTCAAAAAAATAATAATAAATAAAATCAAATAAAAATGAATGGTAAAAAATCATTTGGGTACATTTTTAGTGTACTCCTAGCATCTCCCCATAATAAAATTATATATTGAAACAAATTGTTAAAGAAAAAGAGGAAACTATATCACAAAAGAATTAATCACTCAATTTTTCTATTGTACAGAGTAACTAGTGTCAACCCCGTGCTTCGCACGAGCTCGTATATATTCTAAATTTTTTAGATTCTATAAATATAATTTTAGTTGTTTTAGTTTTCTAATAGTGACAAAATATATTTTAAACTGGTGGAATATATATAGGTATGTTAATTTAAAAATCTACGAAATTAATGGTCATTGAATTAAGTACTAATAAAAATTGTTTAAATTAATAAAATATTTTAATAAAAAGTGGATTAATAACATAATGATACATCATTAGAGAATGTATATGTGTTATAAAGTCATTTGTCAGTTGTCACCCTTCAACTAAATCAATTTTATTCTATTTACTTTGTTAAAAAATATATGTAGCAATAAAATAGATAAAGTAATAAGATAAAATTTTTGAAACAAAGTATTTAACTAATAAATATGCATATGTGATTAAATATATATACTTTTTTTTGAAAAGTAATAAACTAAAATAAGTTGTGGATATATATATATATATATATATATATATATATATATATATATATATATATATATATATATATATATATAATATGGAGTATATTTTACAATGGTGAAATATATATTTATAGAATTATTAAAAAATGAAAAAGTTTTATACAAATGTATTCAAAGATCTTTTTAAAAAAATCTAAATGGATCTCATTAGTGGGTGCATATGTGGATACACATGTGGCATGCCACATGTCAACACTACAACAAATGAACTCTTCTTTACATATATATACGATACGATTGGAATGCATGTGTCGTTGATAAAATATTTAGGCCCACAAGGGTAATTCAGAATTTGAAAGATTAAATTGTTATGGAGGGAATTCTTTTTGTGGTTCTTGAGTACATATTTATTTTATGAACTTTAATATATAAACTAGTGTTTACCCAGTGCTTCGCACGGACTCGTATATATTCTAAACTTTTGAGATTCTATAAATATAATTTTAGTTTTTTTAGTTTTTTAATAGTGACAAAATATGTTTTAGATTGATAGAATATATATTGATATGTTAATTTTAAAACAAAAAATTATACAAAATTAATGGTCATTGAATTAAGTACTACTCCGTGATAGAAATGGTTTGCATTAATAAAATATTATAATAAAAATTGGATTTGTTACATGCATAAAGATAAATCATTAGAGATTGTATATGTGTCATAATGTCACTTGTCAATTGTCACCCTTTAATCAAACCATCTTTATTCTATTCACTTTGTTGAAAAATATACATGTAGCAATAAAATAAATAATGTAGTAAGATAGATTTTTTAAAACAAAGTATTTGATTAATAAATATGCACATGTGATTAAATTTATATAATATTTTTTGAGAAGTAATAAACTAAAATAAGTTGTGGATAGTAGAAAAATAATTTTATGTGTGTGTGTGAGTTTATATATATATATATATATATATATATATATATATATATATATATATATATATATATATATATATATATATATATATATATATATATATATATATATATAATGAATTTAACTATTTTGAGAGTGATTTAGTCTCTGCCTATATATTAACAATGCACATATCTGGTTTCTAATACTTTAGAGTTTAGACCATTCATAATAATTTTATTATTGAATATGAGAAAGTGAACAACAAAATTAGTGCAATAATAGGTGGCGAAATCTATGGAGAAAATGATTTACGAGAGAATTGTGTTGCCAAACGATCCGAGAAGGAAAGAGCTAGAAACAATGGAGAAGCAAAAGGGCTTTATCGACCAAAAGGCCCAATCACTAGTCAAAAGAGAACTATACTGCGGGCTGGGCTTTCTAGCCCTGCAAACGTTGGGCTTCATGAGGCTAACATTTTGGGAGCTGAGTTGGGATGTTATGGAGCCCATTTGCTTCTTCGTCACGTCATTTCACTTCGGGCTGGCCTACACTTTCTTCCTCCGGACTTCCAAAGAGCCCAGTTTTGAAGGGTATTTCCGACGTCGTTTCAAAACAAAGCAAGAAAAACTCATGAAACTATACAATTTCGATGTCGAAAAATACAATAAGCTCAGGGAAGCCTTTTTCCACGTGGATTATGATTTATGACCCCATGTACAAAATATAAATTTGTTTATAGATCCTAGAAAAGACCATTAAGGTAATGAAAATTATATGTACCAAATGGATGGGAAAAATGTCTTTATACCATTAAAATTTTGTTCATTTGGGTCTTATACCATGAGATGTGCTTTAATAACATAGGGGTATCTTTCAAAAAACTATAAACACAATTAATTTGTAGCAGGGGTAAAATCGTCAAAGGTTGAAGTCCAAATAAGTGAGAGAAGCTTGATATAGACATGACAATAGGGCATAACCTTTGAACCAAATGGATGAACAAAATGTAAGGTATATGAGAAGGGCAGTTAGGGCAATGACAAATGCAAAGTTAGCCAAGCATTTTGGGGAAGAGATTTCTTCTTCTGTGACTGGGTCAGGGAAGCAGCCATTGTCAATGAAATCTGAGAGCAACTGGTCTTTGGACCGGAAAGTTTCCATCAGCCAAGCCGTGACGTCCTCCTCGTCGCCGGATTCCGGCATCTTCTCCGCCGGGATGCGCCGGAGGTGCATGTGAACCTCAGATGGGTCTACTCCAAAGATGTTGTCCATCAGAGATGGACACTGGTTCTTGTATGCTATTGTTATGTCATAAACTGCCCAAAACCATTTTTCCAAAAAAACACACATTTTAAAATGATGACTTAATTAGTTGAAAAGTAATTTATAGAGATAAAAAAAACAAATGATGTGAGAGAAAACATACCTGCATCCAAAGAATGTCTAAGTACATCCAAACAAGCAAAGAAACCCTTTGACTTTGGGAGCAACACATTCTTCATCACTGGATATCCATTATCTACAGCAAACTTCTGGCTTCTAATGCACTTCTGCTCACTGTAACAAATAAGAAACCACAAAAACACTCCAATTCTCAATACCACTCACTCATGTAACAAAAATACTGAATCCGGCAGAATCCCACAAAAGTAGAGTCTGAAAATGATGTGTATACGCAAACTTTATAGATCCCTTCACCCGGCGTAAAAACCACACCACACATAGAGTGTAAAGTAACATGTAACAAACATAACAAATAAAAAAAATTCTTACGTGAAATCGGTTCCTTCTGGGAAAATGACGAGCCACAAGGGATCGTTAGGATCGGCGAAGCTCGAAAGCATGGACCGCAAAACGGGTCCGTCCACTTCCCATTTCCTCTCCAAGGGGATGAACTCGAGGATGCGAAACCCCCAGCCGAAAACCGGCATTCTCATCAAACTCTTCTTCAACACGTACTTCACACGGCCCAAACACCCCTTCCGCGACGCGAGGTCCCACAGGTACATCCAGTCCACCTCCGTCCTGTGGTTCGAGACCAACAACGCGCGCTCCCCCTTGGGCACAACGTCCCCGTAGAACGCAACCTTCGTCTGGTTTATCTTCTCGAATAGGTACGGCCATAATCCCAACCAGACGCCGAAAACCAGAGACGACAGCTTCCTGGAATGGTGGATGCTGGAATAGCGCAAGATCATGCCAATTGGGCATAGGTAAATCAAGAACATGAGTGCAGTTGAGAGGAGGATTGTTATACATATTGCACCCCTGATGATCCTGAGAACACTGAGAGGGCGGTGTTTGGATAATGGCGGTTTTCTGGGTTCCAAATCAGTCTTCATTACCTTCGTTTTTCTCTTTCAATTCCAAAGAAACTTTTTGGCATGTATTACTCTATATCAACAAAGAAGTTAAAAGCAAAAACATCATATGTCTACTCTCAAATACTCCCTTCCTCCCAAAATATTTGTCACATTAAGTAAAATGAAGCGAAATTTCAAGCTTTTCAGTTTACTTTATTTAAAGGTCGATTGATATAGAAATAAACAAATACAATTTACATATCCAAAAATTATGTTAAAAGTTCTTCAAAACATGAGGTATGACGTTTCAATTTCCGGACAGAAAGAGTAATAATGGTTTATGTAAGAAAACACGACGGTGACAGGAAGTATATTATATAAGTTGGTAGACCAAAACATAACAAAAACACCTACAACTTAGATGTGGAAGCCAAATTGTTAGAAGTGAGTCAATTGAATACTCTCTAATAACTCCAACTTTTGTTTTGTTTTCTAATGACTTTTATTACTTCCTAATCTCTACTAAATGTTGCTTTACATATCACACCATAACTATTCAAATCTAAGGGTATTTTTTGGAAAAAACAATACCAAAATTTACTTTTTTTTAAATACAATAAATATCGGTACAAGAAACGTTTTTTTTAGAGACGGAAGAAGTATCTTTCTTCTTACTTTGATTTTTCCAATCAACGTTTTCAAAATTTGACTATAACAAAAAATACATTGAAACAAATTGCGAAAACTTACCAGTTTATTAGAGTTCCTTGAGACAGATTGATGATTAGCGAGAAAAAAGATCCAATCTTTATCCTCGGGCAGTGAGAAAAAAAATCGGGCAGCAATGGGCAGAGATGGATGGATCAAAGAAAACCCACCGGAGGAGCCCTTTTTATCTTTGGATTCAATCTAAATCCAAAATATGACTCACTGATTGCGTAATTCCTCCGTCTCCTAAAATCAACCCGGCCTTTTTTTCACACCTTTTTAATTAATTAAACTCTGTAAAAGTCAAATAAATATTTTTTTTATGGGACAAAGATCATATAATACGGAGATTTATGTATATATATATATATACACACACACACACATATGCATGTGCATTATCATGGTGAGCATGAGAGGGAGAGACAAAGAAAATTTGAAAAGAAAAAAGCTTTTTTTTTTTAGAAAAAAAAAGTTAAAAAAGGAAGGGTCGGCAAAGAAGCAGAAAACTAAGAAAAGGAGGAATCTTGACTTGTTCAAAGATAAGACGTTAGAGTTGGAAATTTTAAGCTACCTAATGAGGTAATTTAAATACTAATTCCCTTGAAAGAATACTACTACTAATTACTCCCTCCCAAAATTATGTTTTGTTTTAATCATATTCAGTTTAAAATTATTTTTTTATACGGAGATATGAAATAACTATTTTATTTTAATAAAAAAAAGTACTGTAATTAATAGGGTAAGAGTATACGTACTCTGAATAAGAAAGAATAAAAAAGAAATCTTGTTGGATAAGAGTGAAAAAGTATGAAAATATCAGAATATGAGTCTTTAGTTTTTTTAGACGAAAATAGGAGTATAGTGGCAGTGTGATATAAGAGTGCGTGTTGCGAGTGTGATGAAAAAGTGAATATATATGGCAGTCGTGGTGGTACAGTAGTGGTGGCAATGATAGATGACAGTGTGACATTTACAATGCGACAATGTGGTAAGTAAGACGGTGTAACAATAATAGTGGTAATAATTTGGTGGGCCGAAAACAACAAGCAGAGTGTCAGATAAAATTAACTATTTGTATATTAAGTAGGGATCTACTTTGTGACCTAAAAACTTAAGTTGATAGGTAGGGTTTCACCCTTCTATATATGCTAGTGGCATTCATTTTTATTTAAGAAATCACTCTAAATAAGAGTAAAAATATAGAGAAGGTACCAAAATAGGAGTTCTGTATTTTTATTTCCTACATATGAGTTCGCATCGTGGTAATTTGGCATTGTAGGTGTGCATATTACTATACTTTTTGGTAATGTAAATGTATTTTAACTCCTATTTCGAGAATAAAAGCATTGAACTCTTACTTTGGTATATTTTCAATGTTTTACTCATGCTTTAATCTTTTTTTATTTTCCGATGTGAAGACTTCAACACTTCTCTCAAGTGGTAACTAGAATGATCTAGTTAGTATTTGGGTAAGTGTGTCTAGCATTTCTATCTCATATAGCCAGCTCACACAACAGGCGATGGTGTGACAATCATATAGCAAACTCAACCCAAATCACGAATAGGTAGCTCATTTCGTTGAAACCACGTTTATACAACCACGAAGAATCAAATCCAAACTTGACATGTTTCAATACTATGTCAAAGAACCAACTCACCAAAAACTTAAGTTCGTGGTTTTGGCCCAGGAATGATTTTTATATACTCTAACATGCTCCTCACGTGCAGGCGTGACTTCTTTAAGCCTTGAACGTGAAACCTTAACTTTTTTTAAAATTGGATGACATTGAGTTTCGAACTCGTGACATTTTGGTCATTAAGGCTCGGATACCATGTTAAGAACTTGGGGCACCGGGAACAACAAGCAAAGTGTCGAGTACAATTAATCACTTGCATATGAAGTCGTGATCCACTTTTTAATCCAAAAGTTTAAGCTGATAGGTAGGGTACCATTATTTTAAACATGATAAGGGTATTCACCTTTATTTTTCGATGTAGAAACTTCAAAAGACAATGTGAATTCTTATTTTAGTCTTAAAAGGATTAGAATTCCTATTTTGATATTTTTCTAACTTTCTACTGTTATTTAACCGGTTGTGAGAATGGTGACAAAGAGTACGTATTTTACATTTTTATTGAGTACAATGGATGGATACCTCAAGTGGTTAGAGTAGATGATATCTGACCAATGGAATAATACATTGAAACTCAATATGCTAGTGGCTCATTATGAGAGCACTGGAAATACTCGTGAAGCCCTGAGATTTCAAAATTTCTTTCTCTGCCATGTCAGCTTTAACTTACCTCAGAGATTCAGTGAAAATGGGTTTGAAGGCCTGTGGCTTCAAAGCTTCAATTTTTACGTTTTTAAATATACATTTTCTAAAATTTAATTATTTTATTATTTAATTATATTGAAACAAGAATATTTAAAAAAAAATACATTCATTAAATTTAAAAAAATTGAAACGACAATAATTTAAAAAAATTACATTCATTAAATTAAAAGAAAGAAAGCGACAATAATAAAAAAGATACATTAATTAAAAAATAAGGTAAATTATATTTGGCCTTGATCTCTTTTTATCTTCTCTCGAAGATCATCCGTTTGAAGCCCGATAACGTAAAAAGGTCAGTTTCCATGATTTTGATCTCGTCCTTCTCCTCCTTTCGCTTCATCTTCTCTTCTTGTCGAATATTGAACACCCGAAGTTGTTCAACAATTACCTGACTGATATCATCGCGAGAAGAAACGGAAATTGAGACGGACCCTCCAGAACCCGAGGCAATGGATTTTGCCTTCTTTCTTCCGATCGACCGTGGAATAGGGTCCTCATCATCAAAATCCGCAACGTTGAAGGGATGCATTTGTTTGGACGAACCCATAGTGTCGTCGACCTCAACCTCGGCGTCGATAGAGGATCTTTTCTTTGACGATCCGCCGTTAGGATTGTTGCGTTGTTGCCACTTCGGGAAATGACTCAAAATCCTTCAAAGATCGATGGACACCTTGCCTTGGTGCCCGTCATCTTGATACTGAGTCGTGGCAAGCCGGAGAACATCATCATCGTTCATCCCACTCCTTCGGGACCGGGCACATTCCTCATAAACTCCGATAAACTTTCGGACTTTACGGTTGATGTGACTCCATTTGGAAGTGAGTTGGTCCGGGGTACGGTAGGAGCCGTCCTTGTTCATCACCATGAAGAACTTCTCCTCGATACGACCACACATTGCATCCCTCGTTTGCTCCGAACCTTTAAAAAAAGTATAACACGAATTTTTTTATAACACGGTTATATATAGTTTTATATAAATAAAAACATACATACATACACACACACACACACAGATATATATATATATATATATATATATATATATATATATATATATATATATATACATATATATATATATTAGAAAACATATAACTTTTACGAACGATAGGATGCTCGAAAACGTTAACCCAAGCCGACGCCAATAAGCACTCTTCCTCCGGCGTCCACTTTTGGATTGACCGTGTCGCCTCGGTCATCGTGCCTTTCACTTTGTAGCTCTTCCTGCGTGCACTTTTTTTGGTGCCGGCACTACAAGAAAAGTTGTTTTTAGCCGCATTTGATTTGCTCTACACATGACTTAGTGTAGTTACAAAATTAACACATTACTATTTCTCCACCCTTATAAAAGTGGTAATAAGTGATTATTTGATTTGCCTAAGTTATATAAGTGTGCCAAATGAACTAAATTTTTTTAAATAAAAAAAATTTCTTTCGTCCATCTAACTTATACATTTTCAAGAAAACATTTATACAGCTAATCCAATTAATACTAATTAATTTCTTACTCCGTATTAACCAAATCACCTCAATTCGTTTTCAGATCGCCGCCACATCGCTCGCCCGTTTCACCTCATAGAGTTCATTGTCTCAGTTTTTGCTTCATCTCTTCGCCATCATCCGGCCTGATCGATTCATTGAGGTATTCACTTTAATTTCATCCCTTGAAATTAGATTGTAGTTTTTGTGGTATGTTTGGGGTTAATGGTAAATCCTAGAAGAGCGATAGCAACTACGGGATCGAGAGAATCCTGGATTCGTTCTTCTTCTCCTTCTCCGATTCATCAGGCGTGAGACGTGAGAACAGAGATGGCAACTACGGGAACAAAAGATGTCAGATCTAGGGTTCGAAACCCTAACACCCGACAATGGATCTCCAAGGTATGAAGCAGCATTTAGCGATGGAGGAACTGAAATAGAGATAATCTTGAGAAGCTACAACAAGCGACCAGTTCAAGATGAAGAGCAATTTAAACAAAGCCAAATCTAAAAAAAATATAGCATCCAAGGGTGTTTCCGAGGGTATAGTTTTCAAGTCCATAGTTGTTCTTCATTTTCCTCTTTGTTTGTGTTTATTTCGTTATTATAGTTCAATTTTAGTATTAGTATGATTTTCTTAGGGCTTGAACAGATTTGGAATTATTTTTAATCTTGTTACATGATTTTTATATGCTTTTTTTAACATTCAAGAAAAAATTTATATGTTAATGGATAATTGATAATTTTGAGCTTCTCTCTTTGTTTTTACAGTATGCATTCATCTGCAAGTGCACTTGGCAGATTTCAATCTGGGCAGTGTGGTTTCTAGGTATGGGCTTTGGCTGCATAGAGGGTCCGGCTGTGAGGTATAGTCAGTGTGTGGGGCTGCCATGTTTGACTAGCGGCTAAGAGCTCTGGCTCTCCCAAGGGAGGGTGTTGCTTTCATTTGGTGGGTGACTCAGGGTACTTTGTTTTGGCTATCAAGTGTGGTTCTAGGTCTAGAGAATAACTATAATGCGAAGAAATATTAATTTCTTATTTTGGTAAAATTTAGAAAAATGGTTTATTATTTTGTTTAAACATGCTTCACTTATTATAGAGTAAGTCCTATGTTGGGATTTGGAATTCTTTATCGTAAGTACTGTAGAATATATATTTACATTGCATATTGATCTTTTCATACAATGAATAATTATTAATAAGGTTATATGCTAAGTATTCAAATACTACAGACTACCTTTTAGTATCTGTTTATTGATCTTTGTCTCAGGTTAGTTGTTGTGACTTTTTGCTATGGGATTGATGTACCGTCTTTGTTGTTGCACAACTTGTTCAGGTTGCTTGTTTTTCTGGTGTAGGTTTTTCTTTGTTTATAGTCTGAGTATGTTCAAGGATTTAATTTTTATTTGTTCTTGCACCTTGCTGACTTGGTTCTGGATTAAACCTTTTACGCCTTATTCAAGTGTAGCAAAGCCACTCGTATTTTATGCCTCTGATGGGGACTAATGGACTATGTCTAATGGTTGTAAATTGGACGTTAATTTGCTGGTATGAGGTATGAATAAGTATATGTTTGCTAGTTGGAGTACAAGCTACCTATGTTTATAGTTCAAAAAGCTGCTGATCTGACTATAATATTGATCTGAGTATATGGCTTCAATGTTTTTGGTTTGAGCATATGGATTCAATGTTGTTGATTTCTAATTGATGTTGGATTGCAACATGGTTCTTAGGTTGAAACCTGCTTTATAATGAACTTCTCATCTTCTTATTCAGACTCTAAAGTACACACACACACACACACACAATTCTTCAGTTTGACAACACCCTCCTAATGTTGTAGGGATATCATGATGGCAAATGGGGATGCTTGTGACTGTATATCAACATCTGAGGCAAATTCGTTAGCATCACATCTTGACAACAGAACAATCAACACTTTGCCCCGACATGGTGAAGTGGATTTCATCATCACCGGCGCTCTTTGTCAGGTATGATTTATATTCCTTTGCCATTGATAGTAAAGTTCGCTGTTTAATTGCTATGGAGCAATAATTTTAAAAAATCCATCTAAGCTTGTCTTTGTCTGCAGGGGTTTTTATTGAACATGCACAATCAGAGTTCAACGAGTGATGTTTGACGTATAATGATCTTGTCGGTTTTATCCTTTGTTGATTTCTTCAGGGCCAAGTTTCTGCTCATTGAAAACGTTAGGAATCTCGCTTCATTTGATAATATGAAGCCATTTCAGCTAACTATAGAATATGTGAAGAAGATTGAAGGTGTGAGAATGGGAGGAGGAAGAGTTTGAAATTTATAAAAAAAATAATTAATTTTTTCTTTTTTTAGGTTTCAACGGCTATATTAGCCGTTTGGGGGGGGGGGGGGAATCATGCGTCAAAACAATGACGCGGAAGTTGTGACGCCACGGTGAAGCTCTAGGGGGCGGTGTTTAACACCCCCTGGGCAGTATTTCCCTTGCTCTGAAAGTGTCTGTTTATCTTCTCAATTGGTGATTCAAAATGCTTTGTTTGTTTCTAATTTGAAATGCAAGTCTTATTTCTATAGGTTATATTATTACTGATAATGCATTTTTTTGTTTAGACTTTTTTGGTCAAACATTAATACTTTTTTAACATAAATTAAACATAATCTAAACAAGTGAATGTTATAAAAATTTTATATATCAAAGCTATATACTAAGACGAATGCAACAATATTAAATTTATATTATAATTAAATATAATTTTTCTCACAATTTACGGCTGATAAAAAATGTTACTGTTTTTTCAAAAAAGTCAAAATTAAAAAATTTTTAGGAACAGAGGAAGTAATAAACTTTTTACCAAAAAGTGAAAATATTTTGTTGAAAAGGTAAAAAATGATAGAGAAAATATTTTTAAAAACAGAGCAAATAATATGAATTTAATGTAGCAATTATTTGCATTAGAAAAAGCTCATCAATTAGTGATTCATATATGAGGCCGATTCTCATAACATTGGAAACCAATGTCATGTGATTACCCGGAGGTGTTCCGGTATTCCGTTCGTAAAATTAATGGTTCCTATCCCCTAACCCTCTCGGTAAATCCTCCTACCCGCCTCGACTCGAACACACCACATTCCTTTAGTTATTTTTGACTTTTGAGTCAAATTTTTAGTCATTCAATTCATATTCGTATTGGAAAGAAACACATTCAATTCGTATTCGTATCATGCCATAAAACATGCTTTGACCTTCTTTACATAATTACATGTATAGCCTTAATTACTCTGCAGAATCCTGTGTCTTCGACCTCTGTAGTTCATCATATCCATCCATGGAAGCCAAAGCCGCCGCCTTTCTTCTGATGACGCGGGCCCTGACGTGGGATCTCAGGAACACGAAAAGGACAAAGCTGTTGAGCACGGAGTTGAAGACCCAAGCTCCCATCCCGCTGCACCCGCCGCCTTTCCTCAAATGCAGCATCAGCACGCCCACGTGGCACGCCGTGTTCGACAGTAGGAACACCATGTGGCAGTTCGCCGCCGCCAGAAACCACTCCGGCCGGCGCACCCCCACGTCCCTCAAGAACCGGCACCCGTTCACGGCGGCGAACCCGAGAGTGGCGGCGAGGATCGCCACCACTTGGAACGACTGGGTGAACTCCAGCCAGAGGAAGGACATGCATATGAGGATGGAGTGGTTGAAGAGGTGGAAGGGCGAGAGGCGGCGCCGCCGCAGGACCACCAGGTAGGTGCGCAGCACGTGGAGGAAGCGGGACATGTAGAACGCGTACGACCAGAAAAAGACCCGACCCGAGGGTCGGGTCCCCACGGGAAAACACAGGAGCCACTCGAACGGGGACGCGGTCCCGGACCGCTGCCACATCCACCGCGTGTCGCGGATTTCGGCTGCGGCGGAGGAGAGGGTCCCGAGGAAGATGGCGGAGGAGACGAGGGACATGGCGAGGCTATGGAGGGTCGGGAGGCGGCCGACGGGGATGGGGCGGCGTCCGACGAGGAGGAGGAGGAGGAGGTGGAGGGTGGCGGAGGAGATGATGTAGGTGGCGATGGAGGTGATGAGAAATGACCAAGTTGACCCCCACATTGTAAGACTCCATTGGAAACCCACCACAGAAGGATGCTCTGATAACCAGTAGTTAATTGTGTTTTTCTTCATGTATTCATTTGAATATTATTATGTCTGTAATTATTTGGAGTCAATCAAATGATATGTTTTCTTTGTCTTGATGGTTTTGAATTGGCTTATTTTTATAAACAACGGGCGATCCAATATTTTTGTCCATTCAAACATTTGACCGGACTCTATACACATATAAAATATTAATATCTCTATTTATATATAAATATATATGGTAAAAAACTTAATATTTCAAGATTATTAATTTTTTAAGAAAGTCTAGCATTGACTCTAATGCTCGTGACAAACGAGATAAAATAAAACCTGATTTGATACCATAATAAAGGTTCGGTGGACCAAACATAGCATGAGAGGATGAGACTAATTAGGGAAGAGACTAAAACTTATATGCTAGATACTTTGCTATTTATTTTCTAAAGGGATACAAAAAAATACTTCATCACTCATTGACCATCCCATTAAGCGTTACGAGAATTATTTATTTTTATTTTCAATTTAATTTATTTTATTGTAAAATTTAAAAAATAAATTTATATAGAGTATAATAAAAAATTACTTTTATAAACACTTTAACAAAATAAGATAATAAGATTATACGGACGGATTATTATTTAATGAGATGAATAATAAAAATAAACAAACAACACAATTTGGGTTTCACCCCAAGGAATATTGAATGTGGGGACAGAGAAGAGAAGGTACCGAAATACGGGAGTAGATCATTTGACCCGTTATCAAATATGGACCACATTTCTCTAGACGGGAAGACCGATCAATTCGTGCCAGGGTCAGCTCTCTCTTCCAGTTTATAGGCAATTTCGGAGTAAATTCAAATTAGGTCATATAGAAAATCAATTAATCACTATTCGGGGCGAGCAAATTAACCGGACCGACTGCGAAGCCGAAAACGAAATAACCGAAAGTTCGGTTTCGGTTTTTATGAAAAATCATTTTCGGTTTTTCGGTCGGTTTTCGGTATTTTGTAAGAAAAAACCGAATAACCGATGATTTTATTTTAATTTATTTTTTATTTTTTAGAATAAGAAAATATTTGATTAACACACATGCTTTCTTCTTACTCTTTCATGAAAACATTTAATGTTCCACTTTTAAAAAAATTATTTGTTAATGTTTTGAAGATATTAATAAGAAAAGTGCAATTTTTATATGAAATGGATAGTGTATATTCAAATAAAAATTAATTTAACTTACTAAATTAATGACAATAGAAAAGTCTTAATATAAACTAATTTAATACATATCAATCTACCTTGCCGAATTAGTTTCTTGAATTTATATTAAAAAATCAAAATAAAAGTTATTAAAATTCGGTTTTTCAGTCAATTTTTATGTTGTATGGGCGGTTTTCGGTTTTGGTTCGATCGGTTTTATTTTATGATCAATTTGGTTCGGTCGGTTTTCAACCATGTTAAAAAAATTGATTTTCGGTTTCAAACCGAAACCGACCGTTGCTCAACCCTAATCACGATTCATTTGGTTGGAGGGAAGATTTGATATTTCAGGTATATTATAATAGAGTAAATCTTTTATGGTTATTAGGTCTATATTTATTTTATAGATTTTAATATAAAAATGATTCTATGTAATGAAAAATCTTATAAAAATAAAAGATTTAACTATAAGTCTGTGAAATATATGTGAGAATGTTTGCATTTGACATAAATCTTGTTTGATTCGTTGGAGAGAAATAATATTTTAATAATTTCTGTTTGGTTTAAGAATTGAAGTTTTCTTCTAGAGTGAATTGAAAAATGTGGTTTTATAAAAATATATAGTGCAAACAAGCTAGATAGCAAAATGGTTTACCCACATCCTTAAACAAGGCGTGTGAATTCATAATTTAATTATTTATCCTTTAGACAATGGGTTTTTCTCCCATGCCTTCTTATTTCAAAGGGCATGGATGCCCTTCCATTTAAATAGTGACATGTGGACAAATAATAATGAGAATATTCAACAAAGTTTAATATGGAGCATAGCTAGTTTCAAAATTTGCAAAATGCTCCCTCTAAAATCTAAATCGCACGCATCACTCTATATTAAAATTTGCAAAACCCTCTCTTCTTGTTTAAAAATTTTAAATGAAATTTCAATTGAATTTTTAATTTATTAAAAATATTTTATCACAATAGTAGTAATAATAATAGTAATAATAATAGTAATAATAATAATAATAATTGTGTTTGGTTCTATTGAAAATTAAAATAATTTTTTTTTTGTACATACTTATTTTAATATTATCCCATATGTATTTATTTAAAAAAACAATATTATTATATTTCGCGTTCGATCATGCTTTTTATACTCTATCCATTCCAAAATTATCATTATATTTCAAACGTGAAAAATTGTATATATATTTCCAAATAATTATATTTACTTAATCGTATAGAAATAAAAACTATAACTTATATATATTCAAAAACTACATCAAAAGTTTTACAAAGCAAGTGCTGACATGTCTATTTTATTTTATCAAATGATCAACAAAATGAATGCACACGCATACAAAATATTGGGGTGTTTGAATTACATTTTGAACATTACGAAAATTTAATTCTGTCTAAAACATTTAGCAGAGTTTCAACGTAAGATTGTATATTTTGTAGAGTTTTGTCAAAAAATTCCAATGAAGAATATTTCATTAGTATTTTAATTTTGGCAGTTGCTACGACCAAAGATTTTAAATTAAAAATAATTAATTTCAAATTTTGAATTATAATCAATTTCGTCAAAATCCAACTTTGATTTTTTCTAGTAAACAAGAATCGATGATAAAAATTTATTTGGGATATTAGTTTGATAAAATAATATCTAAAAAAATATTTTACAAGATAAATCTATCTAATAAAATTATTCTTGAATAAATATCTGATATAAATTTTATGTAATTAATGTTTAAAGTTTATCTTTTTTTATTGTAAAAAGTTAAAATTATACAAATACTTATAGACAAAAGTAGTAATTAAATATAATTAAGTTTTGATTGAGATGGCCAGATTATATTTTTGAAGTATTAGTAAAGACTAAACTATGAGTAAAACATAGAGAACATACAAAATAGGATTTCTATATTTCATTTCTAAATAAGAAGTTTTAACAATGATGTCAATATATAATATAAAAAAATACTTGTAGAATGCCGATATACAATATCAGATTATTACTGTACAAAACTGGACAAATACTTCTAGACAAAGATAGTATTTTGGAGATAAATATTTTACTTTTATTTTGAGTGATTTGTTAAAGAAGGAAAAAATAATAAATGGTGGATTAAATAATTGATAAGAGTAATGTGTGCCATTTAGAGGGAGCATTTTGCAAATTTTGAAATTAACGTTGCTCCATATCACTTTGTGGAATGCTCCATACATTTAACTCTCTTTATTATTTGTCCACATGTCACTATTTAAATTGGAGGGCATCCATGCCCTTTGAAATAAGAAGGCATGGGAGAAAAACCCTTAGACAATTGATACATTATTGTCCTATTCTTTTCAACGTTTCATATAAGATGTTAACTCAATATTTGTTTAGTTTTAACTTTTTGTAATTAAAATTGATAACTTTTGACTTCTAATTAAATAAAAATAGTATCAGGTATTAATACAAAAACAATTTTATCATATTTAGTTTAGAAAATATTTTCAAAATTACTTTATATAATTAGTATACCATATAATTTTTATTTAATTCGACGTCAAAGATCGATATGATTAACTGTAAATAGTATAGATTGTACAAATATTTAAGGACGGAGGTAGTATCTCCCAATAAGAAACAATATTTTGGGTAAGTAGGAGAGGAAAGATGTTTTAATTTTAATAAGAAAAATGCTAGGGGTACACCAAAGGTGTACCCCAAATATCCCCCACCCCTCCTTGTCCACTAAAAAAGGCAAAAAAATTCAAAAAAATAAGTAAATAAAAATCAAATAAAAATGTGTGGAGGAAAATAGGGTGGTGTACATTTGGGGTACACCTTTTGGTGTACCCCTAGCATTACTCTTTTAATAATACTCATTGGTCTTTGTCCACGTTTTTGTTTTTTGTCCACTTTTTATATTCAATGAAAAATTATAATTAATTATCTTAAATATTCTAAAATAAAGTATAAACAAGTGAACATTGTTGCCATAAATGATTGAGAAACTAATTTTGAAAGATTAATTATTTATCATTTCAAACTTATTTCTTAAATAAAAGATTTTATAATTAATGGATATATGTAGAGTCCTTAATGGACACCTCAACAATGGACAAATGTACACCTTAATTAACACAAAGGAAGTCATCACCACATTTCTTAAAGTTGTTGCTATGACTAAAGTTTGAAGATCTCTCAGTGTGAAAAAATTTCTCTGGCCACAAAAAAATAAAATTGAGTACTTAAATGAAACATGCGATTGTTTGGGCATTAAGTATAAATGGAGTAAGTTTTGACCCGTGTCATGCACGTGGTTGAACATAATTTTTGTCGATTCTGAAAGTTTTTCAATACAATTTTTTCCCTGAAATAAAGATAATATATTTATCATAGATTTTTAATAATATAGACAAAAAATACAAAGTACTTAACATAATTTGTTTTAATACCAAATTTTTTGAAAAAACCTCACGATGTACAACATTTTTGGTATGGTTGCATTGTCATCTACAATAAAGATTTTTAATCTTGTCTTTGTGTTCACTCATGAAACAACATAAAACTGACCATGAGTGAACACCGACTTGGTTAAAAATAATCTAACAAATAACAATATTTGACCTTAACTTTTGTTGATAGTCATTGCAAAACATAAGACCATTTGGAATTGTCTTCTCTGTAATTTCAGAGGTAGTCATAGATCGGATGGTACCAAATTCATCCAGGGTATGTAAACTTTTTCCCCGACTCGATTTCCCGAAACCACAATAGCGCCGATAACGTTCTCCCTCTCCCTCCCCTTTTAAAAAATAACTTTTCATATTCTCCATTTAGGACAAATTCATTTACTATTTTTACAACCTCGAGCATGAGTGCCAATAGTGCTATGTCCTCAAATAAAAAATAACTTTTCATATTCTCCATTAGGTTCAGATAAGTGAAATCCACTATACTTTTGAGGAGATAACTTGTGTCTAGAATCAAGAATTCGAGCGTAATTTCAGTTTCACTTGTTCCATTAATCACTTGTTCAAGCTTTCCATCTCCAAGATTGATTATCTAATAAAAAAAGCTTGTGTGCTTTTATCTGTGCAAGAGGACGTATATGAATGCAATCTCATACTCTTCGTTATCGTATAAACTTTACAATTGGATCACACTTCTGATGAATTGATGGTAGCACCTACAATTTCCTCTCGAAACTCCGGATAAAATAGCAAGCTTTAACATTACCTCCAATTACTTCACAAAATATCCGTCCTTTTTTTAAATTCTTCTTCAAATGATCCAATTTCATTTTAAAGAGTATAGATTCAAAATCAAGTCCATCTTTGATTAGCTGCACTCACATTTTCTTATTGTCATATATCTTACAATCTTTGTCCATTAGGGATTGCATATCATAGTAATGAACAAGCTAAAAAATCAAGTCCTTTACAAATGGCTATAACATCTTGATAGTTGTTAAACATATATCTCATTCTACACGTGACATTTCCCATTACTTTATAAATTATATAATAAATATGTACAAAAAATTTAATTAGTTACAAAAAATCATACAATTATGTTCATTTCCGCAAAAGTTTTCCTCTCTTATTTAAAATTTAATATATACTATCTCTATCCTTAAAAGATTGCCACAGTTTGATTTCTTGGATCAAACTATTGCACCCTTTGACCATAAATTAAATATAGTTTAAATTAATTAAATATTATAAAATTTTGATAATTGAGAAATATATTTTAAAATAAACTAAATTTTACTAAATTTACATTATAACTAAATATTTTTTTTCCCATAATTTGCGGTCAAATGGTGCCACAATTTGACCAAAAAAGTCAAACTGTGGTAATCTTTTAGCGATGGATGAAGTAATTTTATTTCTGAAATAATAAAGTAATTATGTATAATAAGGGCTTAAAACATGAAAGTTCCACTCAATGCTCTTGTTGGCATGGATGATGAGGTGTTAAAAAATTGTTTAGTCAGCATGCCAAATGTCGTAATTCTAGAAGCCTAACTCTCAAATTTTATATATAAAGATAAAGATATATAAAGGATAAATGATATGCACATACATACTTTCTCAAGCTATTCAAGCACACAAAGACTTATCAGTCATATTGAGGATCGAGCATGTGACATCTCATCCGGAAGAGCCAAATTGATGTCGTTGCACCACGAGATTTTTGGCAACAGTTAGATATTCATTTTCTAAAAACAAAAAAAGAAACTTTATTTTAGGGCATCCATCGATGCAGTGGCGGATCCAGAAAATGAAATGACATGGGGCAAGAATAAGGCGGGGCTTGGGAGCAACACTCGATTTTTTTGTGTGAAAGTTAATGTAAAATGCCATAAATACAGTTTGATGGTGTAAATTATCAACTGATATATCATTTTTAGCCGGACAAAAACAATAAACTAGTCTAAAAAATACACCAAAATATAAAAACAGGAATTTTGACGTGGAAACCCAAATCGGGAGAAAAGCTCGGGTCTTTTTTGGCAGTACCTTGTCAACGGGAAATTTTTATTAATAACAGGGGTGTGTACACGGTACATAAAATGGGCTCGAAAGCCATAAATGGAAGCTTGAAAGCTTATTGAAGAACAAAAAATTTAAATATCTAGAGAGAGAGAGTGATCGAGATGTGCAGGAGGAAGTGAGTGAATTGGCCTCCCATCTAATGAAGGAGAGCCCTCCTTTTATTGGAGTAGCAGAAGCATCTACGGGAGAATATTCTCTTATTCTTCTATTTTATTAAATATGCCCCATTTGGTTGTTCTTCGTAAATAATTGGAAAATGTGGGTCGAACCACGTGTTATTTCCCATCACAGTTAAATTGCATTTCAATATTATGAATTGCTACGCATAATTTATAACCTACTAAATAAATAATGTTAAATTTAGATATTATACATGACTAGACTACCAAAAATAATTTTCAATTAAAGATTTAAAATGTTTTCATCCTTCTTTTTTATGTTGTAAGTGAGGATTTGGAAAAATGAATGGGGGCATTTCATTTTTTTAGTGGGGGCATAAATGATATTTTTAAGAAATTTGGTTATTTATTTATAAAAAAATTAAAAGTCATTGGGGGCAAGTGCCCCCATTAGATCCGCCCATGCATCGATGGAAGGATTTTGTAAACCACACTTTGAAACGAAAAGAGTATTAAATTTGTTTCAAGATGAGAGATAGACAATGATAAGGAGTATTAATTGATTACTCCGCAATTATTACGAGAACAAAGATTGATACGACGTTTCATCAGACATAATAAGCTGCGGATCAATGGTTTCCATCTCCCACTGCAGAACTTCCCACTGTATTCTTCTCAATAATTTTCTGGCAATTTTGAATGGCCTTATTACTGCGCCAGATCTCCTTGAGCTGCTAATAATCTTCTTTAACGCCAACCAAACAGCACCCAAAACCAACTCCCAAAATGTAACCCAGCATTTAACGCAGAGTGCAATCCATTTCGCGTATCTACTAAATCTCACCATACGCACTTTCACTTTATTTGCCGATATGTGGTTACTTTTGATTATTTGTTTGTATGGTAGACTGTGTTTTCAACCTTACGGTTTGCCAATAAATAGTTAATATTTGTGCATGCGATCGTGGTTTTCGCTGTTTAATTGCGCTTTGGAAGGAAAGAAAGGTCATGTGAAAGGAATGTCTCGCTTAGGTGTATTATTCTCTCCTTGCCCAGTGTCATAGAAACCCCTAGTATATAGTATCTTCAATTCAACTTAATTACATTGTAGAATATTATATGCTATTTTATCTCTAAACTTTTCATTGCATTTTTAGTTTGTTCATCAAACAACGTCAACTTAGGCCTATCTTCCGTAGTTCCGTTGTTCGTTGCCTCGGTGGAATTGGTTTTATTCACTCTTTTAATTTTAATGGTTTAATAAAGTAATAAATGTTAGAACGCACAGACTGCTTTTTTTTTTTAATTCTTACCATTTTTAATTTATTTCCTCCTTTAATTTTAATAATGTAATAATATTGCTGTATCATGTATCTTATTTATAACAGTTTTTTGTATACAATAATAATGCACGGATTGCTTCTTATTTCTTTTTTTTTAATTCTTATCATTTTTTAGTTATTTCCCCTTTAATTTTAATAATGTAATAATATTTCACTAAATTATTTCCTCCTTTTTAATTTATTTCATTCTTTAATATTAATAATGTAATAACGCACATATTAGTTTTTTTCCATTTTTTTAATTATTTCCATTTTTATTTATTCCCTCCTCTAGTTTTAATAGTGTAATAATCTTGCATTGAATTATTTCCGCTTTTTTATTGATTTTCTCCTTTAAGTTTTCATAATGTAATAATATTGCATTAACTTCTTACCATTTTCTTAAAATCTGTAGATCAAGAATAATGTGCTACGGAGTATAATATATCAACCGTAAATTAAGATTTGATCAAAGATGGACGGCTCACAAACTTTTGTGATTGGGCGGGAAATTGGCCTGACATTACTTCCCCTGCATTTAAGAATAAGATTGATGAGTGAAAGATGTGGTTATAAATAATGCATACAATATACAAAAAATGGTTTACCCTTAAACATGGTACTTGAATTACTAACACTACTTATACAATTCTTATATCCCATGATTTTCTTAACCTTGAAAGTCAAGATTATATTATGACCTGATTGGGAGTACAAACTATCAATTTTATCAACGGTTGGAGGCAGGTGATACATGGGCGCGGGGCAGGGTTGGAGGTAAAAATCATTAGTTTTATCAACGGAAAACCGTAGCTGTTAAATATGTAAAGTATATATCACATATTTAATATTATTGTTATATTTGGTAGATTCCTTGATTGTATAGGATTTGTATTTAATATTGTTTCCTTTCCAATATACCTCCTACATGTATATAAGGGGAGGTGATTTACTTGTAATTATCATCGAATAATACAATTCTTCATGGTATCGGAGCCAACCCTAGGCTAATCCTGATACGTCTTCTTCGCCGGCTCTGTCTCACCCAGCGCCGATCACCCTCTCTCCATCTTCTTTCTCGGCGCCATCGGCTCTGTCTCACCCAGCGCCGATCTCCCTCTCTCCGTCTTCCTATCTTTCTCGCCGGCCAGTCTCCTCGGCAACCAGCAGCTCCCCCCATCTTTCCCTATGGCAGCCAAAGAAGCCGAAAAATCAACCCCTCCCTCTACCCCTCATCTTGCCTTCACCACCGTTTCAAACGTCAAACTCCAAGTTCCCATAACCCTCAGTTTCTCAGAACCAAATTACAAAAAATGGAGTCGTCTCTTTCTCCTATTGGTTCGGCGTTTCAATCTCGAAGGTTTTCTCACCGGTGCCACAACCTCCACCGGCAAAGATGATGTTGATTGGTTGCAACTTGATGCTCTCATTCAGGGATGGATTCTATCTACCGTTAATGATGAAGTTTCGGATCTGATTATCTCCTCCACCACCACTGTCGCGGATCTTTGGAAAGCCATTCATAATTTGTTTCACGATAATAAAGCCGCTCGAGCCATGCAATTGGAACAACGCTTCTACAACACCGTCAAGGGCGCATCCACTATCGCTACTTATTGTCAAACCTTGCGGAATATTGCCGACTGGTTAGATGACGTGGATGCCCCGGTGACGGAAAATCAGCTCGTCTTGCAAACCCTACGTGGCCTTCCCGAGGATCTTGGTTCACAGGCATCGTTTCTGCAATTCCAAAAACCCCCGCCGACCTTCATGGAAACTCGATCTGCACTCCTCCTCCTTGAAGGACAACGTCGCCCACAACCAGCTTCTGGCGACGAGGGAACTGCCCTGGCCACCCTCGGCCACGGTGGCTTCCGGCAGCAGGGTCGCGGTGGTGTGCCTGCAGGCGGCGGGCAGCAAGGCGGCAGTGGCAGTGGACAGCTCTATGGCGGACAACATCATGGAGGACAATCTCAAGGCAACGGCGGACGCGGGTACGGCTATGGTGGACGTGGTGGACGACCGAACCGCGGTCGCGGTCGAGGTCGTAACTCTGGATTCAACTCCCGGACTACTCCAACGAACTTTGGACCCTGGCAAACCCCTTACCAAAACCCCAGCCCAGGCCTACTGGGCCCACGCCCCACCACCCATCCCTTCCCTGCCCAAGCCCACTTCACCTCCCCCACCTACCCCTATCAGCCCACCCCTTTACCCAACTCCTACCCACAACCCCCCATATACCCAAATTCACAAAACCCAACTCAACCCTACCCCTACACCTACGGGTCCCCCTCGGCCCAACCCCAATCCCTCACCCCCACAGCCTTAGCCCACCATTTTGATACAATGACCCTCCGTGAACCCACCTGGCTCATGGACACTGGCGCCACTCATCACATCGCTTCAGACCCAGGTACTATTTCTCATGTTTATTCACAAAGCTTAAATTCTCCACATTTTATCACTTTTGGTAATGGATCAAAAGTAAGCACTACGGCTATTGGTAAACACACCTTCCCCACCTCCCCACCCCTTTCCCTTAACAATGTCCTTGTTTCCCCCCATATCATTCATAATCTTATTTCCGTTCGTCAGTTCACTCGTGACAATAACTGTACTGTAGAATTTGACTCTCACGGTTTTTCTGTGAAGGATTCTCGGACGAGAACCGTGATTCAACGTTGCAATAATGAAGGCCCTCTCTATCCTCTGCGCACCCAAGACTCCACCGCTCAAGCCCACGTTGCTTCTGTCTCAGCTCAAACGTGGCATCAACGCCTTGGTCACCCCAGTCTTGCAGTTCTAGATAGTGTTCCTTATTTATCTTCTTTTTCCTTTAATAAACAACTTCAGCATAATTTGTGTCATGCTTGTCAGTTAGGGAAACATGTTCGTCTTCCTTTTACTTCCTCCGCTAGACTTTCCTATTTTCCCTTTCAATTAATGCATACTGATTTATGGCAATCACCTGTTCCTAGTATAACTGGTTTTAAATTTTATATGCTTCTACTAGATGATTACTCTCATTACTTATGGGTTTTTCCTATTCGACATAAGTCTGATGCTTTTTCTCACTTAACTAATTTTGTTGCTTATGTAAAGAACCAATTTAACACAACCATCAAATCTGTTCAATGTCACAACGGAACTGAATATAGAAACACGTCCCTCCAGAATATGTTTAACTCTCTAGGAATTCTCTTCCGCTTCTCTTGTCCCCACACTAGCCAACAAAACGGCCGGGCGGAACGTACAATACGCAGTGTTAACAACACCGTCCGCACTCTGTTATTTCAAGCCCAACTTCCCCCTGAATATTGGGTTGAAGCCCTCCACATGGCGTGCCATCTCTTCAATCTTCTTCCCACCACCACACTCCAACAACGCACTCCTCATGAAGTCCTCTTCCAAACACCACCCACTTACTCCCACCTACGTGTCTTTGGTTGCCTTTGCTATCCCAACACCTCTGCGACCGCCCCTCACAAACTCTCCCCGCGTTCGGCCCGGTGTATCTTTCTTGGTTACCCATCCAACCAACGGGGTTTCCGATGTCTTGACCTCACCACTAATAAAATAATTATCTCCCGCCATGTTGTCTTTGATGAACTCACCTTTCCCTTCAACCACTCCCCCTCCCCGTCCGAATTTCAATTTCTGGACACTACCGACGACGTCACCCCATTTCATCTTTACCCCCATATCCCCCACACGGCCCAGCCCCTACAACCCACCGTTCCCACGGCCCAGCCCACCCCTCCTATCCCAACCTGTAACCCCCAGCCCACACCAACTCCCTCGGCCCAATCCTTCCCCTCCTCACAACCCACGATCCAGCCCCACCAAAATACGGCCCAGTCCCAGCAGCCCACGGCTCAGCCCCAGCAGCCCACGGCCCAATCCCAGCCCACGGCCCAGCCCCAAAATACAGCCCAGCCCACTGCCACTCAGTCCGACACTCCCCCAAACACTCACCCCATGACCACCCGTGCCAAATCCGGAATAACACGCCCCAAACAAATCCTTAATCTTAACATCACCAGCCACATTTCTCCTCTCCCTCCTACCTACCGTAGTGCACTAAAAGATCCAAACTAGTATGATGCAATGTGTGATGAGTTTAATGCTTTGATTCGTAATAATACATGGGAACTAGTACCCCCCTCCCCCACCCAAAATGTTATTTCAGGGAAGTGGCTTTTCCGTCACAAATTTGGCCCTACAGGGGATTTGTCCAGGTACAAAGCTCGTTGGGTAGTCCGTGGGTTTAATCAGCGTTATGGCGTTGACTACAGCGAAACGTTCAGTTCGGTCATTAAGCCCGCCACCATTCGCATCGTCCTCAGTCTTGCTTTGTCTCGGGGTTGGCCCGTCCATCAGCTGGACGTCAAAAATGCTTTTCTCCATGGACATCTTCAGGAGACAGTTTATGCCAGCCAGCCGGCCCCACTATGTCTGCAAACTTAAGAAAGCACTCTATGGTCTAAAGCAGGCTCCTCGATCGTGGTACCAGCGGTTTGCCGGCTTCCTTCAGCACATCGGCTTTCAGGGGTGCAAGACGGATACTTCTCTGTTTGTTTACTCTCATGGCACGCACATGGCCTATCTACTTCTATATGTTGATGATATTGTTCTCACTGCCTCATCCTCTGCCCTTCTCACACGAATCACGGACCGTCTGAAGACCGAATTTGCTATGACCGACATGGGCGAGTTACACTTCTTTCTCGGGATCAATGTTCAGCGCACCAAGGAAGGCCTCTTTTTACATCAGACTCAATTCGCTCATGATATTCTGGACAAAGCAGGCATGCTTCACTGTAGGCCCATCTCCACTCCTGTTGACTCAAAAGGGAAAATGTCTGCCACCACAGGCGAACCTGTTGCGGATCCGTCCCTCTATCGCTCCCTTGTAGGAGCCCTCCAGTACCTCACATTCACCAGGCCGGACCTCACTTATGCAGTTCAGCAGCTCTGCCTCTATCTCCATTCGCCTCGGACCACTCATCTCACTGCCTTAAAACGGGTTCTGCGCTATCTTCATGGTACCACTACACATGGGATCACTCTCACTCGCTCCTCGCCAGACTCTCTTCGGGCCTATTCTGATGCGGACTGGGCCGGGTGTCCAGACACACGCCGCTCCACCTCTGGCTATTGTGTTTTCCTAGGCGACAACCTGGTATCATGGTCCTCCAAAAGGCAACAAACCACCTCCCAATCGAGTGCTGAGGCCGAATACAGGGCGGTCGCAAATGCCGTAGCAGAAACCAGTTGGATACGTAATCTACTTCTTGAGCTTCATCAACCACTGCGCCGAACCACCATCATCTTTTGTGACAATGTGAGTGCCGTCTATCTATCCTCCAACCCTGTCCAGCACCAACGCACCAAGCATGTGGAAGTTGACATTCACTTTGTTCGAGACAAGGTCGCGTTAGGACATGTTCGTGTTCTTCATGTACCATCCTCCTTGCAGTACGCTGACATCTTTACGAAAGGACTACCATCACTTCTCTTCACCGATTTCAGACAGAACCTCGGAATCCGAAGTTCACCAACGGAGTTGGTAGCATGTTAAATATGTAAAGTATATATCACATATTTAATATTATTGTTATATTTGGTAGATTCCTTGATTGTATAGGATTTGTATTTAATATTGTTTCCTTTCCAATATACCTCCTACATGTATATAAGGGGAGGTGATTTACTTGTAATTATCATCGAATAATACAATTCTTCAGTAGCTACCAGGGTCATGTATATATGTATAGAAATTTTTTGCGACAAAAGTAGTTACGGAGTATATGATTCGCTAGTCTTTTTTAGAAATCTGCTTTCCGTCGCGAAGTTCATCTCTAAAATTCTTTCTCCTTTCTTTTTTTTATCCCAAAATACTTGAGTACTTCATATTAGAAAAGTCTTTTTATCCATACTACTCCGTAATACTTATCATATCTTACTTTTATCTATCACATCAATGGTAATTCAGAAAAGTTAATAAAAATTATTTTTTATTCAATAAATTTCATAAAAGTCAAAAAAGAAAGAGATTTATTTATTTTTAAACCAACATTTGTCATAGATTATTTCTAGGTTCCAAAGTTGATTGGAAGAGAATTTTCCACGCTGGGGTGACTTTCTTGTA
The DNA here is from genome assembly GCA_003260385.1 of Cuscuta australis. Taxonomy (NCBI): domain Eukaryota; kingdom Viridiplantae; phylum Streptophyta; class Magnoliopsida; order Solanales; family Convolvulaceae; genus Cuscuta; species Cuscuta australis. Next base: position 2,700,113 of record NQVE01000194.1, read on the forward strand.
AAGCTATGGAAAAAATGGACAGAAATTATTTCATTTTGGAAGACCATTGACGAATTGAAACTGCCTAATATATACTTTCTCTGTTAATTAATCCTTGTTTGACTTGTTCCGTTCGTATGTAAATGAAATTAATTAAATGAAATTTCACATTAATTAAAAGTGTGCAAATGTCATTTGTGTATAAAAAAATGATACAAGTAATCATCAGAAGTTTTAATATTCAATTGAAATTACAAGAATATTGTACATTATTATTCTCATTATAATTTTTTTTCACTTTATGCAAAATGAAGTAAAATTTTAAGTTTTTTCAATTTGTTTTATTTAAAGATTGGTATATCAATTAAATATAAAACAAACATATTTAAAATTCTATCAAAAGTTCTACAAAACAAGTGGTGACACAAATATTTTATTTTGTCAAATATTTAATGAAAATGCATAAATAAGAGAAAATTACCGTGATTTTAAATAGTGAAAAAAAGATAATTTCGAGACAGAGGGAGTAGATTTTTTATCATTGTAATTTTTTGAATAACGTAATTCACAGATCTCTTAACAAAATTAATACTCCTTCCGTTTCACAAAACCTTTCCCCTTTTGTTTTATTTGAATTCTCTAAAACACTTCCACTTTCTATTAAAAAACAGCTTTTACCCTTACTTTTTCATACACTACTTATCACATCATACTTTTTCACTAATAACCAAACTATCACATTTTACTTTTACTCATCACATCAGGAGCAAAATTGGAAAGTCAACCAAAATTACATTTTTCTTATTTTTGCCAAAAGTCAAAAGTGGAAGAGTTTAATGGAACGGAGGGAGTACTTAGTATTAGAAATAATCGAAGAAAAAAGACAATTAAAATTTTTGATCTAGAAAATATTAGAAGCTAAACATCACATACACCACCAAAATAAACTACCAATTGTCACAAATGATCAAGGATGTTTATACCACGCATTATTTTTTTTGAACTATGCTAGTTGTACATCATATTTGTATACAAAGCTTTGCATAGTCACAAAATGTAAGTCCAGTACAATTTTACACTAATATTTTATGTATATGTAAATCTTAGGTGTATAAAATAATATACGAATATGGTGTACAAATAGTAATATTGTTTTTTTATTTCAATTGTTGCATACGACAACTTAATAAAAGTATTATTATATTTCAAAAAACGAAAAGTACGTATATTCCCTCTGTCCCAATTTGAAATGGTTGTTTCGTTTTATAATGTTTGACTGAGATTATTTTTAAATCATTTTATATAGTAAAATGGTGTAGAATTAAAAAAATAAAATTATATATATTGAAAAACTATATTAAAAGATACTCCGTATACAAAACTAGTTGTATTTTATCAAATAACTAATGAAAAAATGAATAAAGTCAACAAATAATCTAATTTGAGACGGAAGAAGTAATAATTATAGTCCTCTTTCTGTTCCACATTAAATTATCTATTTACCATTCACATGTCAAATTTCATTCACTTTATTTCTCTATTTTTGTTAGTGATATGATAAAATAATATAGTTATATCATCACTAATTTTATAAATCGTTTAGTCTAGTTTTAAAAATGTAATATTTATTTTTTAATTCTACACAAATTTTCAAATAAAATATTTTGAAAATAACTTTAGTCATAACTTTAGTGAAGTAAACTCAAAAACTGTTTCATGAATCATACGTTTGGATCAATTGGGCAGGAGATGTAAACCGATGATTCTGGAAAGCTCCAGACACTGCATTTGGGCCTGGCCCGTGTTCCCATATACGGAGTATTTCGTATCCGATTAGATGAACATATTGCTGAAGGAATTCCGTTGCATTGCAATTTGCAGAGAAGAGTCGTAATCGCCGGAAGGATTCCACCCCTCTCTGGTTTTTTCCGCCGGCGGTGGCTACTTTCCCGTCGATCGCTTCATCGAATCGGACCAGTCAATCCTCCAGCTGCTCGATCGGTCGATTTCTCGATCCCTTGATCGCTCCCTCGAATTCAATTACGGTAATATCTCTTAGTCTCCACGTTTTCTCTATGATCATTGATGCTTAATCGATTTTATGGATTTGTATGAGATGTTTGGGGTTGCTTGATGATTATATCTGCTTCTTCAATTAAGATATACTCCGTATTTATTTATTAGGGTTTCTGAGAGAGGTTTAGGCATGGCTAGCGGGGTTGGGGGAGCGACTAACAGTAGGACGTCATCGAGCTCTTCATCCTCCAATGGTGGAGGTGATGCCGCGAATTTCGAGTGCAACATTTGCTTAGATTTAGCGCAAGACCCGATCGTTACACTCTGCGGTCACCTCTTCTGCTGGCCTTGCATTTACAAGTGGCTGCACGTGCATTCCCAGTCAAGCGAATGCCCTGTGTGCAAGGCGCTTATTGAGGAAGACAAGTTGGTGCCATTGTATGGTAGGGGGAAGAACTCGGCTGATCCTAGGTCTAAGTCGATTCCAGGGATGGAGATTCCTCATCGCCCCGCCGGACAGAGGCCTGAAACTGCTCCTCCACCACCACCACCACAACCAAATGCTTTTCCACCTCATGGCTTTGGGTTTCCTGGTGGGTTTGGTGGCTTTGCTCCGATGGGAGCTGCAAGGATTGGCAACTTTGGACTCTCTACCGCATTTGGTGGTCTCATTCCTTCTTTGTTTGGGAACTTCGCTCTCTCGGCAGCTTTTGGTGGTCTCATCCCATCTTTCAACATTCAAGTGAATGCTTTCCCTGACGCTGCTATGTATGGGGGAGCTGCTGCTCACCCATATGGATACCCAAACGCGTTTCACGGTGTTCCGGGTCATGGGTTTCTTCAGCGCACATATCAGCAACAGCAAGCTGATACTGCCTTCAAGGCATCGGTGATGTTCGCACTGATTGGGATCTTTTTCCTCCTTGCTCTTATCTGGACATAAGGTGTGTGTTTATCTATGGAGATTGATTCTTTTCTCACACAGTGTGTTTTCATTTTTCATCTTTAGACTGTACATCTATCCCTTAGACATCACATCATCTTTGTATCTCCCTTGGTTTGAAAAATGTCCATATACAAGATACTGGATGGAAGTTTTTGGGCTTCCTTTGCTTCAACATTTGTAGCTTACGAGCCTGTATGGTTAAGGTTTATATTTCTGAAGTGGTTCTATATGTTGAAATTTGTGCGGATGAAATGGCCGAATTTGATTAGTTTCTAAAAACTGTTAAAGAGTGTACTCTGTATATTTGAATACATAAATAGAATAATTGTGGAAGTTTTAGATATTGCGTTTAGGGTAGCCCAGTATTAGTTTTGCATAAATCTTGACTATATTAAGAAACAAAGCAGAAGCGGTAAAGGCAAGGTTTTATTGTAATAGTTCAACTCTCCATTCAAGTTGAAGATTATTTAGTTTCAAGATTTCATTTAGAGATAAATAGACCTATTTCATTGCCAGATATGCGAGCCGAGGCTATACTCAAAATCAGCAAGGCAGCAATAGGAAGGCTTTCACCCTCTTTGCCTAGACTTTTTTATACAGAGTAGTATACTTAAGACTAGCATAATTATTTTGTTAGTTTTTGTTTGTTCAAACTACAACTTGCTTGGTTATTTCTCAATTCAGTGTTTTGGACACTAATTGCAAGCTGCAACAATGCATCAAGGGCTTAGCGGAATTAGCTTATATATATATATATTATATATATATATATATATATATATATATATATATATATATATTATATATATATATATATATATATATATATATATATATATATATATATATATATATATATATATATATATATATATATATATATATATATATATATATATATATATATATATATATATATATATGTATATATATATATATATATTTTTATATATTATATATTTTACATAGCGAATTTTATGTACATGATTTGTTGCTTTATTTGCACTTTATTTGAATGAATTTTATTAAAATCATCATCTGCTGTAAACTCAAGTTACAACTTGTAATTATGTTTGATGCTATTATTAAACCCAAAATGCATCACATTAGTCTATAATTAATAACCAGCCACACTCTTTAATACAAAAAAGTGTTTCTGTTGTACTTTATATAATACTGGGGTGACGTTGAGTTGTATGACTTTGCCGATAGTTCCAGTCATGCAAATCATATCAGCCCATATAAACCTTCTATGCAAACTGGGATCCAAATTCTAACATAGACTCATAGAGAGACAATCATGGCCATCTATTCAAATAACTGTGATCACCTATTGCCATCTCTAGATTTCCATACAAGAGAGTTAGAGAAGAGGAATGTTCCGTTCTACATTTAAATAGGAGTATCAGTTTAGATTAAAAGCGAAATTATCTAATACATCGAAATAGAAGACATCAGTTTACATTAGTATGATATTATCTTTTTAAGGTATTTGTTCATTTCCCTAAAACTATCACATTTATATAAGGAACACATGGAAATCTATGACTAAGATAGTTGGGTAGACCTTTGGGCTTCATATTGGAATGCTAAGCGATCTCTGATTAGTAAAGTTTGCTAGTCTTTGCGCGTGCTTTCTGTGATTTGGGTCTAGTTGTTAGTGTTGGGGTTGCGTGCTTCGTACCTCGCTTACTATGTCCTTAGAGCATCTAAATTCAAAGTCTCACATTTATACAATTTTTTGTTAAAATTATATAGATGATATGCTCGAGTGTGTGTAAAAAAATGTGTTGTTAAAGCATTATTGAAAAACTAATATAGCATTTGAAGACCAAAACATAGAAGAGGGGTTGGAGATGCTCTGAGTATGCTTCTTTCCCCTTTGTTCTTATTTATTTTGGCTGTGCTCTTGTAAACAGTATCTCTACTTCGAAGTTAATATGGAGTATCTTTCTAGACCTTACTTTTCTACTCCCTCAGTTTCGTTTTAAATCGTCTGTTTTGATTTTTAGGCATATTTAAGGGAAAGAAAATAGAATAGATTTTTTGAAATTGTCATTATTTTTTAGGAGGGGTGACGATGAATGAGAAGATAAGGTGGAGAAGAGTGACTTATTTTAGGGGTAGTTTAGGTATTTTACTCTTAAAAGTTTACGATAACAAGTAACAGACAACTTATTTTGGGACGGAGAAAACAGGCAAATAGATAATTTAAAATGAGACTGATGGAGTAAGATTTTACTGGATTTCTTGTTTCTTAAAATTTTTTCAGTTTAGTTTTGATGGATTAACTTTTTGCCACCCGGAGCCATTCTTGTTTTGTCTATTACTCCCTCCGTCCCTGAAAACTTTTATACTTTCTTTTTTCATATGTCCCAAAAAAAAATTTCATTTCTATTAAAAAGTCACCTTTACCCTTTATTTTTAATAATAATCTATATATTACATCTTATTTTTACACATCACATCAATGATATTTTTGAAAAGTCAACACAAAAATATATCTCCCTTAAATCATCAAAAAGTCAAAAAGGAAGTTTATTTGGAGACGAATGCAGTAATACAATGGCCCATGTGTGTATGTGGGATGGGTTTCTTCATCAATTGCTTTAGGCCTTTAGCATTGTGGTGAAAAGGTGGTCTTACGCCCATTGGACAAAAAAGAAAATTGAAAGCAACAAGTTGTGATGGAGTTTTTTTACTCTTTGTAATGACCCCATTATGAATTGATATTTTTAAACCTCTTAGACTAAATTTCATAAATGATTCTTTATACGGCGTACGCAAAAATATTTTTCACACTTAATCTACCCCACGCAGTAATACTTTTTGTGATCTTGCATATTTGAGAAAATAACGTTGCTTCTGGGAGCTCATTACACTCAAACTTTCAAAGCATTAGGAAGTGGATATCTTTATAGAGTGGTGCTTACATGGTCTCAATGTCTATATTTAAAATGTTGACATTCTCACATTTATTATGTACTTGCGTGTGGATATTTATTTTTTAAAGGTTCTTATGTCCACGGAAGAATTTTTGATCTTTTCTATAAGCTCGTGTCCGTTTAAATAAAATTGAGGGCAAAGAGAGGTGAGATTTTACTTAGTATTGATAACGTTGTAGTACACGACTTTCTTCCCTACATGACTTGTACCATTCTTTCTTTTTAACAGTTTTCCAAAATCAATCAGATAATTCTAAGACGCCATCACAATTTCTCAGAATTGATTGAAAAATTTAACTTGAAGAATAAATTCATTTTTGTTAACAGTCTCACTAATAAAAGGTGGAATCTCCACCAATTATGTACTCCCACAAATTCTACTTTGAGAATGATTGTGTTTTAGCTTTAATCACGAAACTAGCTTGTTTCCCTAGCGTCTCATTAAAACCTATTTGCTAGATTGAAAAGCACTAATCTTCATAATTGAAATTAAATCTAAATTTATCCAATTTCCTCCCAAATAAATATCTAACCGATCGATCTTAGGATCTAAAAGACGGAGTTCATCTTTTTGTTAAACATGTTTACATGTTGATTGCTATGTTTCCGCGTGAATGATTATTGCATCTAACTTTTTTTTTTATAATTATTTTTGGTCATGTGTCTTTATAATATTCTATCCGGACATCATATCATTCCTTTGACGACACCTAATAAGTTAATGTTGCTTTCTGAAAGTATCATTTTGCCAACTCCCCAATGCTTAATTTGTACGTACTTTGTCTACCAAAGGTTGTAACCTCAACCATGAGGGCCCCATTCCTCTCATTTTCTCATAGATATGCATAAATATTACTCCCTCCCTCCCCCCGAAATTAATATTTTTATTTTTTTTCTCCGTCAATTCGTCATGTTTCAATCTTCTCATTTCTCATACATACATTATGTTTGGACAAAAATTTCCCTTTTTATTAAAAATTTCCAACAACCTACCTACTCCCACTTTTTCAGTAAAGATCTTTTGGACAAATTCACCTCACAGTCAACCTCTTTAAAATGAGAAAAAATTAGACCCAGGCACAGAGATGTACTTCCGTGAGTTCCGTCCCATAAAATTTTCAAAAATGAAAACAAGCGTACCCTGAAAATGGGTTATTTTGATATTGTTTTTTAATTAGGACTAATTTATCATACACATCATATCCTAATAAAGTACGTGCAAAATTAGAAAATAATACTCGTATCTAAATTGTATAGTTTTAGAGTGCATCTTTTTTCCTTTCTGAAAAGTTTTGTAGGGCCAAGGTAGCATCAAATAATGCATCAATGTCTTATGTCTCTCCATGTTTATGAGAGATATGGGGGCATGTATATGATTGGAGTATGCTGTAAATGAGCATTATGTTGCGAGACGGGAAGTTTATTTGTAGATGGAGGGAGTAACAAAGAGTGGATCCGACATTTGGTACTTAGAGAGAACATATGCTTATCATAGTTATCTCTCAACGCAATTATCAAGAAATAGGAATCGGATTCAGATCTTACCTCCTTGACACTCTTTGCTTTTGCCAACTGCGCAATGTCTACCGACTTAAACGACGTTTTCAAATATTATTTAAAGGGAGCATTTACTAACACGTGATTCTGGTAAGTGCATTCCATCATACTGATGCCGGCCATACAAAATATACCGACGTGGAATATGTACGTATGATTTACGGAGTACATACAATGTCCCATGCATTTGTGACTTGTGCATGGCACCCTATACTATGTACCTTATATATACGGAGTTCTTGGCATGCCCATCCTTCATTAATTAAATATTTGCACTAAATAACACTAAAATTTAAGTCATTTTTCTAAATAGCACTTAAACTGTTTTATTCCTTAAATACCACTTAATAATGTTCATAATGTCCAGTGATAGCAATTATTTGTTTGAATAATGACTAATACATAATGACTAAAAGTGCTACATTGGGAAGAAAAACACATGTGGTGCTATTTAGAGAAAGTCATTATGTTTTAGTGCTATTTAAGTAAATTACTCTTCATTAATTAAGAGGCTAGGTGTAGAAATTAAGAGAGAAAATATTTCTGTATATTGAATTGACTTGTGCTTACAAAGGTCTAACTCTCTTTATATAGGAAGAGAGTAAAGCATTTAAGTAAACTTTTATTCCTACCATATTTCTATTTCTACTATAACAAGAACTAAGCAAACTAGGAAAGATACTAAACCGAATCCCAAAGGGATTCAGTTTCCTTCTTTGATCCGGCTTCCTTCTTCTGTCGCCAACACCCCCCCTCAAGCTGGAGCATGGGAGTTCAACATGCCCAGCTTGGACATCAAGAGATTGAACAAAGCAACAAAGCTTGAGGAAGTCGCTGCCATCGTTGTCCAAGTGTCATCTAGACACTTCAGTTTTTTTCTTCGACGGAGACGCCAAGCTTTTCGAATCCGCCGAATAATCAGTCGAGTAAAGGAACGCCATTCTTTTCGAACCTTCACCGTATTCGAACAAACAGGGGGAACGCCATTCTTTTCGAATCCGCCGAATAATCAGTCGAGTAAAGGAACGCCATTCTTTTCGAACCTTCACCGTATTCGAACAAACAGGGGGAACGCCATTCTTTTCGAACACCCTGAACGCTGACTTTTTTATTCCCTACTAAGAAAAGAGTTGTCTGTCTCTGTAGAACAACCCTTCTCGGACAACTTCTTCAAGATTGATGGTTGGGCGGGATTCCTCGACAGCAATGTTTTTCGTCAAAGGAGTTCATGATATTCTTTAGTGAGGGAGAACAATCAAAGAAAATCAAAAATTACAATATCCCGCCGGTAGGCATTGAATTGTGTATGCCCACCGGCAGGGGAAGAAGCGTGTTTGAGGTCTCAAGAATTCAAAACCTGCTCTGATACCATGTAGAAATTAAGAGAGAAAATATTTCTGTATATTGAATTGACTTGTGCTTACAAAGGTCTAACTCTCTTTATATAGGAAGAGAGTAAAGCATTTAAGTAAACTTTTATTCCTACCATATTTCTATTTCTACTATAACAAGAACTAAGCAAACTAGGAAAGATACTAAACCGAATCCCAAAGGGATTCAGTTTTCTTCTTTGATCCGGCTTCCTTCTTCTGTCGCCAACACTAGGTGGCTTCACCATGCATTTATGTGTGGGAAATACTCGTATCGGTTGCCTATTTGGTAATGCAAGAAGTGCTGAATGAATAAAATCCGAATTCGATTTCTGACGATTATATTAAAAATAAGATTTTTTGCAAGTATAAAGTGTAATTAATAAGTTGATAATTATAATCTGATTAATTAATAGGACTTCCGAAAGTACTAATTAAGAATGAAACATTTATCATCAATCTGCGATAAAAGTTCAATGTATTTTCTCTCATATAATCGGCTGGTTCATTCTGAGGGGGCCTCTTTCAGCCCTCACAAATGGAGTTCATCCTTTGTTATGTATGGGAGATGAACTTAAAGATTTGTCTATCACCCAAAGCACGTGCCATATCCATGCAGTTGTTAAGTCTAATCAAAAGCCTCTTTAAATGAGTATCTCTCCAATTCCATGCTGGATGTTATTGCCATATTAATTATTGCATTATTTTATTGCTGTCTCTATCTCACAATAATATTTCATACGAAATATTTTTTACATTTGTTTAAACAGTTTTGTTTTTCATTTTTTTTTTAAAAATTTGGGATTATTATTATTTTTCCTTTGTACCACTTCTAATCATATTATCTAACTTTTCTTAATATTCGTACTAAGTTAATTATAAAACAATGCCCAATGGCAACGGATGACATTCGTCAAACTGAAACACCTATGTTGCTATGTTCACAAAACTAAGGATGGCTTTCCTTAATCCTCTCCCAAAACACCCCATTGTACTGCACCCCCCCCCCCCCACTAGTCCCTCTAGCTTTTGCCTCTCCAAATTTGTGCATTGCATAATAGCCTTACATGCATTTTGAGGGGGCAAAACGGGAGGCTGGGTGAAGTTGCGGCCGAGGGTTTAGAGAGGACGTAAGAAATATCAACTTTATATTATGTGCAATGAAAGTATCTCAAAAAGACGAGTGTTATCCGTTGACACGATCAAAACATTAATAGAGGATGGAGAAATTAGTTGATACTTACTATATACTCGTTTTACATACGGAGAAGCTTAACATCATCTTCCACGTACGTACTACAATCATCATCATACGGACTTATATACATCAATGCCGCATGGCCCACGTACTCTCCCATGTTTGGCTGTTTAAGTCTTTAATAGAAGTCACTATTTATATACTCCAATCCTCCAAAGTATTGTATAGTACCCGGTAACATTTAAATTTATTTTATTTATAAATTAGCATTGAAAATAAAATTTACTCCGTATTTTGGAGTACGTACGTATATGCTAATACATGTATTTGTGTAAAAATAAGGATAATACAGTATAATTTATTGAGAGATGGAGAATAGTACTCCATCCGTTCCACAAAACTCTTCCGGTTTTGACTTTGGGAAAAAATAAGGAAAGTGTAATTTTGGTTGACTTTCCAATTTTGCCCCTGATGTGATAGAAAAAAGTAAGATGTGATAGTTGGGTTATTAGTGAAAAAATATGATGTGATAGGTAGGGTATGAAAAAGTAGGGGTAAAAGTGGTTTTTTAATAGAAAGTGGAAGTGTTTTATGAAAAGCAAAAAAAACGAAAAAGGAATGGTTTTGTGGAACGGAGGTAGTACTACATAATTTGTACGAGGGGTCATTTCGTAAAAATCACGGCAAACATGTAAAAACTCGCTGTAAGAATATGGTTTATACGAATATATATATGTAGATATGATAATTGTTAGAATATAAATAACTGTTCCTAGGCCACAACCATAAGCTTGAGCTTTTGGTTGAATTGGTTCCTTGACATGGTATCAAAGCCTCGTTGACTAAGAGGTCACGGGTTCGAAACTCAGCGCCACCCAATTTAAAAAAAATTAAGGTTTCACGTGCAAGGCTCGAAAAAAAGACTACGCCTACACGTGAGGGGGCGTGTTAGAATATAAATAACTGTTCCTGGGCCACAACCATAAGTTTGAGCTTTTGGTTGAATTGGTTCCTTGACAATAATGATACACACATACGACCTGCTTAGCATTTGTTTGCACCGTTAATCATGGTGTACTTAGGGTTTCCCTTGATGGTCATACTAAACTATTTTTGTCCATGGACATAACTTAGTCGGTCGGTCTCTAACAATGGAAAAAGATGTAATGTCTGGAGTTTATTATTATTAATAACGATGATGAAAAACAATCGGAGATTAACTTTAAATAGGTCGCACACAGTGGCGGACCCACTATGGTGCAAGTGGCATCACTTGCAGTCACGAAATGGCTAATGTTGTTAATGGCTCGTGTAAGAGAAGAGACATCTTTCGTTAGAAGTAATACAAATTGATACGTGAAAGAATTACTTGTGGTGATGTGTCTGGAAGAGGTTCTAATCAAAAAGTTACTTTGAAAAGATCGGGTGACACACGTTGGGGGTTTAACTACGTACAATTGCGAGTGTTATTACATTGTTCTCTCCTATAGTTGATTTGATATGGATGAACATCATTAGAGATGATCCGAAGAATGATGCGGTGAGAACAAAAGCATCTGCCATTTTGTATGCTATCGATAACTTTGAATTCATATTCATTTTGCATTTGATGAGGCAAGTCTTGGGAATTACTTATGAGTTGTCTTAAGCATTACAAAGAATTCTTTAATTAGGGCTCTGGCTTCTGGTTTGGTGTCTGATGGTTTCTGTCTCGAAAAAAAGAGATCTGGTTTTTACTTTAATTAGGGTGACAGAATGTAGCGACGGAACTTTTCCATCGCTGTGAAAAACGCTGCCGTTTTGAAGCCTATTAATAAAATTCTTTAAGGCAATAGTTTATTTCCGTCGCCAAATTAACGACGGTTCCATTCTGTCGCTAATTCGGTTGTCAAACGTGGCGCGCACCCCTTCCCGCGTCTACTTAACGACGGATTTTAGGTTCCGTCGTTAAGTCTGGTATGCATCTCCAATCCGTCGCTGGTTCCGTCGCTAATGGCGACAGAACTAATTTCGTCGCCAATTTCCGTCATCCTTTTTGCGTTTTCTTGTAATGGAAAAGATCAAGATCTTGCTAATGCAATTGCTTTAGTGAAAGTTGCAAAATCTGAGGCATGTTGGTTTTGACAAGTTACTTAATGAGAAAATAGAGTTTTGTAGAAAGAATATTATTGATGTTCTAAATCAAGGAGATTTTATCATCCAAAACCAAGATCTCGGTGATATCCGACCACATTCAAGTTTTGGGAGTATTTCCAGGTGATGCTATTTGATAACGTGATTGACTAACAACTTCTCTAATTGAATGATCATTTTGATCATGTCAACACAAAGTAAACCGAATGCTTGAGTTGTCTTGATCCTCAGAATTTGTTTCTTGCATTTGACATGCAAAAGTTGGTTGAGTTTGCTAAGTTTTATCCGATGGAATTTGATGAGTTTTGAATTGTGATCTTTCTTTCCTTGCCTCCTCTCTTGAGACTTTTATTCTTGATGTGAAAAGTGATGAAGATTTTGCTAATTTGAAGGGAATATGAGATCTTGCTCAAAAAATGGTTGAGAAGCACAAACAAATTGCTTATCCCACGATTTATTTGTTAGTAAAATTGACTTTGATCTTACCGGTGGCAACGGCGAGTGTTGAACGTGTCTTTTCGGAAATGAACATAGTCAAGGATACAATGGGCAATCGAATAGGAGATGAGTGGTTTAATGCTTGTTTGTTAACTTATATAGCGATTGATAGGATTGAAGATGACAATATCATGCAACAATTTCAAGCAATGAAGCCTAGAAGGATGATATTTTAATGCTTGTTGATGTGTGACTTCTTGAGGCATGACATAATATTTACGGAGTTCTCCCTCCGTCCCCCTGTATTTGTCCACTTTCATTTTTACACATCATCCAATGCACTTCTTTAATCCATTTTATCTTGTAATTTGTATATTAAAAAATTATAAAAATTATATATTAATAATCTATATGTTAAGACAAATCAAACAAGATCACACATGACTATATTTAGGTTTACACATTGAGAGAATTTGATGAGTCAAAGTGCTTAGATGAACAGTTCCAAAAGTTAAATGTGGACAAATATAGGGGGACGGAGGGAGTATTATATTTGACCTTTTTTTGTAATATTTTCAAGCAACGGAACATGTAAATATGATGTTGTAATGTTTGTGTTTTGTTGTGTAGTATGACTTGAGTACTTCGTATGACTTGATATTAATTACATTTAGTTCTTTTTTATTCTCTATTTTTTAAAATTTTTATGAACCATTGAACCCACTATACATATTTTCTGTGTCCGCCTCTAGTCGCAGACGGTGTGACTTTAAATGTTTTAATCTCTGTAATTAACTTTAAACAAAAAAAATCAAACCGAGTAATTAATTATGGGTTGTAAGCAGCTGTTAGATTATCTTTTTTTACCACACGTTAAAAAAAATGATTCAGAGTAAAATGATGTGTTGCGTCACATCAGTGTTTAAGAGATGGTTACTTTCAAAAAAAAAAAAAAAGTGTTTAAGAGATGGCAAATTTTGTGGTCAATGGAAACATTAGGGGGTAATGGGTAACATGGGGTGTTCTAATTGGCAAAACATGACACGGTGGGGGTGAATTAGTTGATGATTATAAAACTCCCTTTTTCTCGTGTTTTGACATTTGTTTATAGTAGTGACACTTTATTAGATGAGAAAATTACCCCTCAGCTACTTTTGTCATCATTTTATCTTGTGAATTGCTTGACTCCCATTTCAATTAATCCACATATACAAAATACTCCTTCGAAAGGGTTGAAAAAAGTGTGATTTAAATTAAAAAAATTATCCAGAATATTGTCCATTTTATTCAATTTTCAAAAAAAAAATTAATTATTTGGCCCAGTCTTACAGAAGGACCCCAGTACCATTGTTCCGCTTTTATTCTTTTATTTGCTCGAGTTACAGGATAACCTCGAGTTTATGGGTTTGTCTATTGAAATTGAGAATAATCAAATTCGAAACTTTGTGATTATTCCAAGATTAATTGGTTCCATATGTGAGAATTGACCAAGTTGATCTCATCTGATTTTTTAAATATCTGATCTGGTCTTATCTGACCTGATTGCATTTATAATTAAAATTGTTTCTGATCTGATCTGATTATAATAAAAATAAGTAACAAGCAGAAAAAAATAAGTTGAACACTACCTAAGAACCATTTATACAAGTGTATACAACCCTATTCCAAACTCAAATGAGCTAGGACTTCATCCACCTTATTTGAAAGGATAATTATAGTCATTTAAATATTCTCTCCGGGAAAAAAAGCCTTTGGTTACAACGCAAACAAATTGTTTGTCCTAATAGGGTCCAATAAGCTAATTAAGGGTCTTTGTCTAGGACAAATTAAAAGGCCACAAACTCTTTGAGATCTGATCCAATAGATCTTTCTAGCTATTTTCGGGATAAAAAGACTTTTTATTTTTTTTTTAACACTAAAAGGCTCTTCATTAATTTCTTTAGAGGACTTTGAAAGAGCTTTTTCTTTGTGCCCAGAACGCATTGGAGCTTTACTTCAACGTCCCTATTTGTATTTCGTAGTGCCGGTGGGCGTTGCGCAGTTGGCAAGACAAGGGGTGCCAAGGGGGTTAGATCCGAGTTCGATTTCTAACAATTGCGTTGGGGACAACTATGCTAAGCATAGAGTCTCTGTAAGTACCAGATGCAGACTACACTCTTTGGTACCAATCTGGATTAAAGCCCAATTTACCTTTTCTCAGTGACCGTCCGACCGGACCTGAGGGGATGGGACTCATCCTTTTTTTTTTGTATTTCGTAGCAATGTTTTATTTTTTTCTGTTTATTTTACTATTTTTATTACATACTTTACTCCTCCAATGACATTTTTGTTGGTACAATACAGAATAATTTCACAATTGGGACTGTAACTTAAAAAAATAAACTCTTCTAAGGCTCTGTTATGAGCACGTTCTCTTCAACTAATTTTATTACTTCGTATTAATTATTCTTATAACAATCAAATCATATAAAAAATAACTTTAGATATAACTGCAATAAACTGATCAAAATCAAATTAATATATTACAAGATAGTACTACATACAAGTATACAACGAAGGAGATCAAACTACTTGGTTGCTCTTCAATACATTTTGTTATTGTACTTTAATTAGAGTTATTTCAAGACAAAGATGACAAGACACATGTAAAAATAGTTAATGAAAAATAGTTATTGTGAATAGTACTCCATATCTCATTATCATAGACCAAATTTTAAAGAAATAAATAATAAATCTTATTCAACATTCTAGATGATCAATATAATACGGAGTAATAATCATAATAATAGTAATAATAATAATAATAATAATAATAATAATAATAATAATAATAATAATTGGTGAGCATACTATTGTTATTTAAAATTTCATCATCATAGAAAAAATTTGTAGAATTATATAATTAATGAATAAATTCTTTTACAACCTAAATAATTAATGAAATAGTAATTAATATTAAACGATGAATAGTAACTTTATAAAACGGGCAAGGTGAAAACCAGGAATAGAGGTTTGGGATGGAGTAAGAGAAGGGTCAAATTGGGGCAAAGATGGGAAAAAATTGCGGTAATCAGAAACTAATGCGCGCAATTAGTTGCCAAAAGTTATAATGCAAATGAGCTAATTGTATGTTAATTAAAATCCCACTAGGCGATGATTGGGGTGATCACCCTTGGATTAATTCACTAGGCCATGTAATGTAAGTACAAGTACTATGCATTAAGTTAATTCTAAACTTTACTTAAAAGATTAAAAGTCATCAAATAAAGTAAAATTGGAACACCTACCCGTTCATTAAGGTACCTCTAAACTTCACTTACAAGTCATCAATAGAGTAAATTGGGAACACTTAATATAATGAGAAGTCAATAATTGATTCTACCAAAGAGTTTATGTGTATTAGGAATTCAACAAAATTGTCGAGCTAAGAGTTAATTGACAAAGCTTTCATAGTGACTTGAATTCAAGACCTTCACAATAAGTTATGGCAAATAAGTCTCAAAGTGAACTCTTAGATTATAAAAGGTCTAAATGAGTTTTCGACTATAAATTTAAACTTTTGATGAAGATGATTGTTCTTTGATATAATACTAAAGCCTAATTGACCTGGCGATCAAAAGGCAGAATGATTGAGTGAAAGATCCGAGTTTGCCCGCACAAGCGCACATGCGTGTTAAAACATATCGGGATATAAGGGAATGGGAGGCTCATTCATCAATTTACAGTGGTAGTAGTATTGTCCCATTTGTAATTTTATAGATTGAACTAACTATGTTATCAAATATTTTTTAATTTGGTGATATTGATACGAATAGAATGTAGTATTTGTTCATGTTTTTTCGATCTAATGACACATAGTGAACGATTGTTTCCACTTTCCACTCCCACTAGGACTTGAACATGAGGGGGCTTTCCCATGAATTTTGGAGAGTAAATTATCTACTCCCTCCGTCCCTAAATAAACTTCCTCTTTTGTTTTTTCTTTGTTCCCAAATAAGTTTCTCTTTTCCCTTAAAAAACTCCTTTTACTCCTTACTTTTTCATACCCTACCTATCACATCATACATTTTTACCAATAATCTACATATCACATCTTACTTTTACACATCACATCGAAGGTATTTTTGGAAAGTCAATACAAAAATATCCCTCCCTTAAATTCTCAAAAAGTCAAAAACGGAAGTTTATTTAGGGACAGAGGGAGTATAACTCATGCCAAGAGAGAAGCTTTTAGTGTTATTGAGTGCTTACATTATACTACCTCAGTATTGGTTAAGATTAGACTTTTTATAGTCAATCACTTTCAACTTTAATTTTGACCAATAATTAAACAAAATTAATAAAGTATATTATTGAGATAAAATAGTATTTTGAAAGTATTTAAAAAAATAAATCTAATGAAATTACTTTTATATCAATATCTTTTTTAGAAGAAACAGATATTAGTATGAAAGTAATATCATATCAATATCTAATATCAATTTTATTTAATTAATGATCAAGGTTAGTTAATTTAACTGTAAAATATCAAATTGAACAAAATTTCAGAGAAAAAGATAGTATTCTATATGTTTTTTTCAATCACGCTAATTATGATTAAGGTCTGTTTAGTATACAAAATTGACGAAATTAAATTTGAATTAGTAGTTGAAATTCTATGGAATTGATTTGGATAGAATTGAATTTTCTAATTCTAACTCATTTTTTACATTACCAATTCTAAATTCACATATTTTTGTGCTACGAAACAAAAAATTTAGAATTATTGTCGCTAATTCTAATTCTATTGTTTGAGTTTTTGTACTAAATGTTATATATTTTAGTGTAATTGAAAAAATTATGACCAATGGTATCCTAATAATCATCAAAGATTATTGGTGTTGCGGAGTGCACGCTTCGTTGAGTTTTTTAGGATAAAAGTCTTATTTTATCGGGGGTTCCAAGGGGTCAGCGCCCCCTTGGCGGGGGTTTGGGAGCAGCGCCCTCGAGCAAGGTTCAAGGGGCGGCAACCCCTGCGGGGTCTAAGGGGCAGAGCCCTTGGCCGGGGTCGCTCAGGTCAGCTCGAAAAGTTTTTATTTTGGGCAAAGTGTTATGTTAAAAAATTCAATGGAATTTTTATTTTTGAATTTTCTTTAAAGGAAAAATCCTTAAGGATAGCGTTGATTTTCTAAAGGCTTTTCGCGCGAAGGATTGTGTGTCTTGGGTAAAAGAAGTGATCGCGTCTTCTCTTCTCTACCGGAACTCCATATATTCCCAGAGGTCTTTGGTCGAAAATTCGTTCGAAAATTTCACAGCAATCTCGTATTCGTTCTTGTTACTTTCGAGTTTTATCTGATTGAATTTTAGATTGAACAACCAAAATATTCAATCTGAAAGTGTTATACACGACTCTCGATTGATCCACGTTTTCGTTAATTTTCCTAACACTAAATCGAGTCTTAAAATTTAATCTACTTTTCCCAATATAACTATATTCCCAATTTAACTATATGACTACTTACTATGGGCAAGGTTCCATGACATTGGGAACCAATGTCATGGGATGACCCGGGGGCGCTCCGGTACCATGTTCGTAAAATTGACGGTTCCTACCCCTCATAACCCTCCCAGTAAACCTCCCACCCCGCCCCGACCCGAACACACCCCCCACCCCCTTCAATTGCATCTAACAAGTTGATTTTGACTTTGGAGTCAAATTTTAACTCCAAAGTCAAAATCAACTTGTGGGAAACAATTGAAGGGGGTGGGGGGTGTGTTCGGGTCGGGGCGGGGTGGAGGGGTTTACCGGAGGAGTTAGGAGGGTATGAATCGTCAATTTTACGAATGAGACACCGGAATACTTCCGAGTCATCCCATGACATTGGTTCTTAGTGTCATGTGAACCTTGGTGATTTAGTATTTAGAGACCCGATCCTCTCGTACAACTAGGTGCATTCTTTTGTTTGCCTTTCCCTTCGAATTAATTTAACCAAAATGTTACAAAACGTATACACCTTTTTCAGTACATATGCACCTTATTAGGTATAGATTCAAATAAATGATTAACGCATCACATAGTGAGTTTCCGAAAATCACCCCCCCACCCTCCAATTTGTTTGAGAACGATTCAGTTTATCTGATTTGTTTTAATCTCTTTGAAATAAATTATAAATTGATCTGGTATAATCTAAATATAGTTATATTTAAAATTATTTATGATATAATTTGATATGATTGTAATAAGAATAAGTAATAAGTATAAAAAAATAAGTTGAGAAGGACATGGTCTTAGACACTCTTAGGGGCTGTTTGTTTCAGCCTCTTAATGGTTCAGATATCTGAATGGTGCAGCACTTAATGATTCAGACTGTTTATTTCGTGAGCAGATGTCTGAATGGTTCAGACATTTACCTCTGAATGGTTAAGTATTACACAGAGTCTGAATGGTTAAGACCTCTAATCTGAATTGATCAGACATTTGCCTCTGAATAGTCAAGCAATATACTAGCTCTTAAAGGCTCAGACTTCTTACTGGTTCAGCACTTACCTATTCAGAAGTTGCCAAACAGCCCCTTAATCTCTTTGAACTGCCCAAACTCCCTACTATACGTCTTTCTCTCTTCATTGTGGCGTTGGTACGATAAATTATGTAACAAATTGGGGATAAATGATGGACAATACGAGAGTTGGGGTGATAAAAAGGGGCGAAGAGCATTTGGAGGATGATTCGGCAATTAGGGGGTGGATTTACCTGTGGCTACAACGAAACAATGTAAGTGTCTGAAACAAATCAATATCATAATTATGAATTTGGTATTTGAAGTCAAGAGAACAGTACGTATTTTTTCATTACTTAAAAAAGGTGAACCTCGTCTTAGAGTCCTCCCACGCCTTGCCTCGATAGTTAAAGTAGGTACATGAATCTTATATCTCGGTCAAGTGAGCTCTCTTCCTAATCCCAACAGGAATTTTTATGCAAATCATAAATCATTTTATATTATCTTCACTATGAGTCTAATCTGATCACAACACTCTTCTACACCCTTATTATATTCATCACTTGAAATGTGTAGTTCCTTTTGAGATTTAATTATTTATTCTTGTTATTGTTATTGTAAGTGTGAGTTTTTCTTTAATTAGGGTTTGTTTGGTGAGCAAACAAGAAATTAGTTTTGATATGTACAGATATATAAAAAAAATAGATGTCTGGTGAAGCCAAATAAGATAACGATTTTGATATCTTCTGATATCATAAATCTTTCAAATAGAGGGTTTCGATATCTTCTGAATTTGAGAGATATCAGGAATGAGAGTTTGACATTTCTCTCAACCATTGCTCATTCTCAATCATCGGCTACCATTATCATCGCCAACCACTCATGTTGTCGGTCTCCTCCACTTATCAATAATTAAATCATGATTTTGAATCTCTTCAAATAACTTTGTTTCAGATTTCAAAACTTTTATCATTTTTCCAATATTTTTTAACTGATATCTTATCATATCTCCAAAAATTTACCAAACCAGCCCTAAATTGTGTAGAGGGATCTCTCCAAATTTCATGCAATTTTGATTTTATAGAGAAGAAGGTGGATGACGAGTTCTATTCCCCTAATTTCATGCACTTGTTATAAATTGACGAGTTTTTTTTTTTAATTTTAAATTTTTAATTTGATACTCGTATTCTACTCCTTCTTCTTCGTCCTCTCCTCACTCAAAACCGTGTGGTCCAATCTTTCAACTTTTTATTGTTATATATATATATATATTTATATAAATCCTACTTCCGCCTCTCTCTGGTCTTACCCTTCCCAATTAGGGAAGAACATTCTTCGTCCACATGGGGCCTAAACCACCTCCGCTCCCCCACCGCCACCGCTGCCGCCGCCTGATATTCCTGCTCCACCTCCTCCTCCTCACTCTTGTCTTCGTTTCCACAAATGCTGCCGGCCTTTTCCGAGAAGCTCCGGAGTTTTACAATTCCCCGGAGTGCCCTTCCGTAGATTCCGCAACTGAGGAGGGCGATCTTGAATCCGCCGCATACCTGTGCTCCGAGGAGGCCGTGCACGTGGCGATGACGCTCGACGGCGCCTACCTCCGCGGCTCGATGGCGGCGATCCTCTCCATCATCCAGCACTCCTCCTGCCCCCAGAACGCCGTCTTCCACTTCGTCGCATCCGCCTCCGCCAACGCGTCGCTCCTACGCGCCACGATCGCGTCCTCTTTCCCCTTCCTCAAGTTCCGAGTCTACCGGTTCGACGATTCCTCCGTCGCGGGGCTGATCTCAAGCTCCATCCGCTCCGCCCTCGACTGCCCCCTGAACTACGCCCGCAGCTACCTGGCGGACATCTTGCCCCACTGCGTGAGGAAAGTCGTCTACCTCGACTCCGATCTGGTCCTCGTCGACGACATTGCGAAGCTCGCCGCCACGCCTCTCGGAGAAGACCGAGTCCTGGCCGCGCCGGAGTACTGTAACGCCAATTTCACATCCTATTTCACGCCGACGTTCTGGTCAAATCCTTCGCTGTCCCTCACCTTCGCGAATCGAAACGCCTGCTACTTCAACACGGGGGTCATGGTGATAGATCTCGATCGCTGGAGAGCAGGGGACTACACGACGAAAATCGAGGAATGGATGGAGCTCCAGAAGAGGATCAGGATCTACGAGCTTGGATCGCTGCCGCCGTTTCTGCTGGTGTTCGCCGGGAAAATAGCTCCGGTGGATCACCGGTGGAACCAACACGGGCTAGGAGGGGATAATTTCCGGGGACTGTGCCGGGATTTGCATCCCGGGCCGGTGAGCCTTCTCCATTGGAGTGGGAAAGGGAAGCCATGGGCCCGGCTCGACGCTAACAGGCCTTGTCCATTGGATGCTCTTTGGGCCCCTTACGATCTGTTAAAATCTCCATTTTATTTCGATTCTTGAAAATTATCAACCAAAAAAAAAACAGAGAGGTTCAAATGTATAGTACATAAAAATAGAGAAGAAGAAGAAGAAGACAATGAATGTGGATCGGGTCGGGCCAGTAGTGATCAGATCATCTTCTGGGCCACTTTCTTCCTCCCTCACCCATATAGAGTTGCAGGGGTGGAAAATATCAAATTTCGTTATTCTTTTCTCGCGCTGCAAAAACAGCCAAAATGTGAATAACAGAAACGAACTTAATTACAAGTCCCTATTTCTTTTATTATTATTATTGTTATTATTATAATAATAATTATTATTATTAATCTTTGGATTTTTTTGTTATGAATGCTGCTAAGAGTATTTAGGAATGATTGAAAAATGCTAAGGGTACACCAAAGGTGTACTCCATTTGTCCCCACCCCCTCCATTACCACAAAAATGGGCAAAAATTTTAAAAAAAAATTAAATAAATAAAAAGTAGATAAAAATGAATGGTGGAGAAGGGGTTGGGGGACAAATGGGGTACACATTTGGTGTACCCCTAGCATGGCTCAGGAATGATTTGTATAAAGTTGGGGTACTGAAGGAAAAGGTCAAATTTTGGTTGTGGTGATTATGAACGGGATTATGCTATGTGTACCCCAAGGTTTGTACACCAATTTGTACCCCGCAGTTTGCACCAACACTTTGTGTTTGTGTAAAACTAATTTTTGTTAAGCGCACTAACATTTGTGTCCGTGTGAATATTTATTAACGCACCAGCACTTGTGTCGGTGTAAACCATCGAAATGTTTGTGCAAGTCTATTGTGTACAAATGAGGTATATTTTTTGGTGTAATTGTAGCATGGTCCTTATGAACGGACTCTATTTTCTTATCATCTTATGCTTATCAATAGAACCATTTCAAATAAGAGAAATTTACTTAAATAGAACTAAAATATACTCCCCCCGTCCTATAATGATCTTCCCAGAGCACTATTCCAACTTCACGGAAATTTATATTTATTTGTGATTTTTCATGGCCTATATGATAAAATAAAATATTCTTGTCACCACTTGTTTTGTTGAACTTTTGGTGTAGTTTTTAAATATGTATGTTTTATTTTTTATTTTTATACCAATATTTAAATAAAATAGATTGAAAAAACTTGGGATTTTTCTTCGTTTTGCGAACCGGGAAGATCATTATAGGACGGAGGGAGTAATAATTTTTCCAATTTATGACCATATGTTTTTATTTTTAATATAGGACCTTTGTTCATTATCAATTAGTCATTATTTAAGTAAATGTCCATCATTATTGGACATTATTTCTCTTACTAGACATTATTAAGTCCTATTTAGGAAATAAAAAAAGTTTAAGTCTTACATTAGAAAATAACTTATGTTTTAGAAATGACTAAAAAAAGAATTTAGGAAATGGGGACTTTGGTTGATTTCAATTATTGCTGTCAAACTTATTGGTGATTAAAAAAATTATTGGTGTCAAACTTTTTGCAGTGCTCAAACTAACTTAAAAGTGATCCTTTGCAAATTAATGATTATGCCACCATGTTACCTCTACGCCAAAGAGTGTCCCAATTTTATACAGAAAAAAATATTATAGCGATGAAAAATTTATATGAATATTTTATATTTGTGTGAACTAACAAAGTGGCGGTGCACACATATAATTTACAAAATGAGATATACTCTTTGGTCTAGAAGTAGCTTTAATCTTAATTATATGATCTTTTTCAGTTTTTCTTCCCTACATTCGATTAGGGATAAGATAATGTAATTAGTAAAATACGGAGTATGTTTGTAGCACTTTTTTTTTGGTGTGAATGTTATGAGTATGTCAAGAAAAAGGGTACTCCCTAATTGGTAAATGCATTCCATTATTGTTAAATGCACTTCACTTTTTTGCTAAGGTAGATAAATTTATCCTTTCAACTAAACTTCTTTTGTAATCATAATATTTTTGACACAATCCACTCATTTTATGTCTCAAATAACATTTTGTTCACTGCACATGTAGTTGAATTTTTTTATGAGTACATATTTTCTCGTTTATTTGATTCGGTTATATACATTTCTTAATATATTGAGAAAATATTGTATAACTCGTAAATTCATGTACACCATTTTTATAATGTGCATATTCTTAGCATATAAAAAATTAAAATTTTTCATCTTCTTGTTTCTTTAAAAAATTACTTCTTCCGTCTAATTTATTTTTTTGTTTATTATTTATATAATTAAACTTTAACCATTTTCTTAACACAAATATTTTTTACAAAATAAGAGATGACATAAGATCATTTTATTTGAAAATTAGTGTTACTTGTGTGAAATAATGAAAGATTATACTTACTTATTATTATTAGAAAGCGGGTACATACATACATACATACATAAATACATAAATAAATACATACATATATCAATTGCCTTCTCTTGTTTCCCTTTTAGTATAAAAATTGTGTATATATATTTACGAGGTATACAATATTCATTCCATTTATAGAAAAATAGATATAACTAAATCAAAAAATAAAACTATGTATAAAAAAGAGTATATAATGTAACTATTTTAATAGTAAACGAATTTTTATTTGGGACAAATAAAATAACTGGCTTGTATTATTAAATATTTTGAGAACTAAAAGTTTAAAGTACAAAATTGAAAGAAAGACAAATTTGTCCACTCCAACATAAAAGTAAGGTGGAGTGCATTTAATGGAACCTATTTATCAAGGACCAAATTCTATGGTCATTCACTCATTCTCATTGATTGATCACCGAAAATTCCATCTCAATTGAGACACTTATGATGTTTCATTTATAAAATATATATTTCATACTCTTCTAAATGGGAAAAGGACCAAAGTAGTAGTAAAACATATGACATATCCTCAAAATAAGAATTGAAACATAAACTCCCCTAAATAGGAGTAATTAACTTAATTAATATAATGTCTTAGAGTTAAGGAGCGAAATAAAAGTAAAACATCGACCATGTACCAAAATAGAAGTTATATTCATATTACAATAAAATTAAATACATTTTATCAATTAAAAAAATTCTAAATTAGCTACAACCCATTCCACACATGCCACTGACGCCACTCTTGCCGCCATCGTCGGTACTATCATTCCCGCCACTCCATCGCCATGATCTCTTGTTGTCATCGCTATTAAATGCGGCCATCATCTACATTGTTGCTGCCACTAACACCGCCATGGTCGGCATGATCACCGTCATCGCCACCGCGATCTACCGCTCTCATGCTCATTTGTTGCGGACGCCGCCTCCATCGCCCCCATTTTCTGCTGTCAATGTAAGAATTTACTGCCATTGTCGCCACCATAATGCCATGGTGTCACTGCCAAGGGAGAAAACTTTCAATTGCAATACAATGACAACTAAAGCCACAATGTCAAAGACGAAAATGCATACTGACAAACTTGTCATTTTATAATGACAAACATGTTATTGCGTAATGCCAAACATGTCAATATAAAATGTAAAAAAGAGAATGAAATGTCAAGATTGCCAACATACAATGTCAAATTTCTTAATATTATCACCAAATTTTGCTGAAATTGGGAGCAAAAATTAAACACCACTAATAGAAAAACAATCAAACAAAAAAATTAAAAGGAAAAACAATCAAATACAAAGATGAAAATAAAAAACCAAACCAAAATCAATGCCTAATGAAGATACAATTTTTCGGAGAAAAAAAGGATGAATGCAATTAGTTGGAAATATTTTTTTACTTCTATAATGCAGTCTCAATTAAAGTGCATTTGGAAGCTAATTAAAAATCAAAATCATAGTCATGCGACTGGCGATAATCTCAAATCTAATGGATATAGGTGGTGTGATAAATCTGAAAGGGGGAGAGATGGAGGCGGCGCTCTACGACGAATCTACAGGGGATGCTTCGTGACAAATCTACAAAGGGGGAGGCTTGTGCGGCGGTATTGTAAGGACTGGGGCGGTGGTGATGTACTGCATACACTTCGGGTGGATTTGACGGAGGCAACGCTTCAAAATGATAAGGGTGGTGGCCAAAATGAGAGAGAGGAAAAAGAAAGAGGCATGGTGAGGTGGCCATGCATGAGGATATGGACCAGAGAGAGAAGAGACTAATTATAGATTTAATACTATTTATGAAATTTTTTTTATTACTTAATTAATTACTCGTATTTAGAGAAGTTTAAGTTTGAGCTCCTATTTTATGGATATGGCATATGTTTTCTTCTTATTTAGGAGGTTTTCTTCTTCTAAATCTCAAGGTAAATTCCCGTCAAGTCTAGACCCCAACCTATTTTCCACCAACATCAATTGCGACATGGAAGTTTAGTTGATTTTGGGGTCAAATATTTTGACTCTAAAGTCAACTAAATTTGCAGGGTGTAATTCGCGTGGGTGGGGATATGGGTTGAGATCGGGACAGGTTGGGAGAGATGGCTATTTACCATGGGGTTAGGAGGGACATAAACTATCAATTTTGCAGTTCTTATTTCTATCAGTTTCTTCCAATTTTTTCAAGTTTTTTTCCAACTATGCTCATGTTTTTCAAAATCTTTTCACTCCCCAAATAATTACTCTAAAAATGATGAATTTTAATGTTATTATTATTATCATTATAATTTTACTTATTATTATTATAATTACAACTATTGTGTTCATAACTATAGTTTATAAATTATTTCATTTTTTTTTCATGCCACTATTTTTACGATTTATATTCTTCTAAATTGATATGAGCAAAACATTTTTCGAATTTTTATAAAAAAAAATTGAAAGTCAAAATATTTTAGAGAAAAACATAAAACTATGAGTAAAACATAAAAGTGTACCAAATATGAGATCTTTATTTTTATTCCCAAAATAAGAGTTGCACTAGAAATACAATGTCAATCATGAAAGAAAAAATAGATTTGATCACATTATGCGGCATGTCTGATATTTAAAATAAACCCTGGAATATATAATGTGTAATTATAAATATATTTTTTCATAATAAATACAACATAAATAATTTGAGGTGAAACGTAACCACAATAACTTTTTAAAGTTTAACACTTTAATATTTATGCTAACTTTATATTCTAATTATTATTTTTTTGTGAAAGTTGATTTTTGTGTATGAAAAATGACAATACTTTTCTATCTTATAGACATTGATTAAGATAATGTGATTATGAATATAATAATAATAATAATAATAATAATAATAAATTCTAACAGCAACAATTAGCATGAGAATAATATATATAAAAAATAAACTTAAATAAACTTTTTTTAGTTTTTTTAGATATTCCATTTTTTCCGGTTTATCTAATTTCTTTCAATTTCTTCAAGTTTTTTCAAGTTTTTCCCAATTCATTATAGTTTTTTTCAGTTTCTTCTAGTTATTTCAATTTTTCCAATTTATTCCAATATATAACTTTTTTTCCAGTCCTAAAAAAGAGACATCTACAATTAGTGTAACGATATTTTTCTTCTCCATCATAAATACTTTTATTAATGTATGAATTTTGGTAAGGAATTTTTCCTTATTCACCTCTTGAGTCATGACCATTTTTCTTATTTTTGGATTCGTTTTGTCGTTGAACATTACGGAGCATTGATTTAATTTCCTCTCCAAACAACCCCTCACCCCGCCCTCTCCCCCGTACCAAAGATTCATTTTTTAAAAATTTTATATCCAACATCGGTAGGGATCTACTGACACCGGAGTACGGTGCCACTAGCGATGCCACTGGCATTTTGGGGCAATTCCGATGCTTCGTTCGTAAAATTGACGGTTCCTACCACCTTCTAAACGCCCCCCCACCCTACCTCTACCCCCGCACCCCCACCCCAACCCCCCGTAAGCCCCCCACAAAATGTGTGGAAATTTTTCTTCCTTCTTTTTTTCATTCATCCTAAAAAAATATTTCTAATTTTTATTAAAAAGTCACTTTTACCCCTTACTTTTTATACTCTACTTATCACATCATACATTTTTACTAATAATCTACTCATCAAATCATACTTTTACCCATCACATCAAACTTTTTTTTGAAATATAATACCAAAATACACTTTTCTTAAATCTCTTAAAAATCAATAACTTCAATGTACTCTCTCCGTCCTAAAATGTTCTTCCCACACACTTTTTACCCGGTCAAACTTTAATCACTTTCTTTACCTATTTTCATTAGTTATTTGATTAAATTATATAGTCTTGTCACCACTTGTTTTGTAGAACTTTTGATATAGTTTTTAAATATATAAATTTTATTTTTTAATTTTACACCTACAATCAAATAAATTGAATTGAAAATAAAGTCGGTCAAATCTCGTAAAATGAACCGGAAAGATACGGAGGGAGTATTTAGGACGGGAGGGAGTATTTAGATTTCGACTTTAAATTTTGTAACTTTCGTCTCATGTCCGTTTTCCTCCGTCAAGATTGATAAATTTTGAGATCTCATTAAAACTCTATTCTTATGAGTATTAACTTTTAACTTTCAACATTTTCCAACTTTTTCTAGTTTCTTGTAAGTTTTTCCAACTTCTTCCAACAATGAATTTATAAAAATTATTTAGGGTTTATTTTCATATATTATTTTTATTCTTATTCTTATTATTATCTCAATAAAATAAAAAAATTGATTTAATTTCACAATTTATCAAAAATTGTGTCTTGGATATAAATTTTAGTTACCATTATTGAATCACGTAAATTATGAAAATATTAAATGAACTAATTTATAATTTTCTTGGTGATTTTGAATTTTTGTTAACTATATTTTTTTTTTGAAATGTGTTCTTCTCAACCTTTTAAAATATTATTGAGAAAAGTAAAAAAAATATGCTTCAAATGAAACAAGAGCAACAAGTTTAAATCATTATTGCTACATGTACTTTAATTTGCACAATTTTATTCGTCTTCATCGAAATAGGATAGTAGGATACAAATCTCACCAAGGCAACCTACAACAAAAGATAAGGCGAAGGCGATGAAAAAACAAACAAGCAATAAAAAAGTTTAGGTATGAGGTATAGCTTATATTGTAATATTTTATAATGTAGTTGAGTTTTATTGAAGGATTGAGGTGTAACTTTTTCTATTAATTATGTCTCTATCAACATTATCAAGCAAAATTAGGATAAATAAAGTTTTAATTTATTACTAGTGTTATTGTTTATACTCCGTAATATATTGTGGTGCACTTTTTCCCTAAATATGGTTGGATTACAACTTTTTTTCTGAGATTGCTTTTTGAAATAAAAAATAGTTAGTGTATATTGCTAATCTAAATCATTTTTTATAATTAAATAAAAAATATAAATCATGTTAAATCAGTAATTTTTAGTGAAAATTAACATTGTCAGTATCAGGTCATTTTTGTGATTATTTTGATGTATAAAATGTGATGTAAGATTATTATTTTTGTTTGATCGAGACTTCGTTATATTATTTACAGTTTTTCTTTCAACTAAGATTAATAAAAGGTATTGTTTCATTTGTCTTCTTAGTTTTGTTACATAGATTAGTAACGTACAACTAAAAAAAATAAAAAATTATATGATTGATATTGATTTTAAAAAATAAAGAAATTTGTGAGTTATAAAAGAAACTACAAATATGAATTGGGATAAAGCAAAATGACATAAAAAAAATAAAAAGAGATTAAAATTTTAAAAAGTAGAGTATATATTTCTTTAATAAAATATCAAA
The DNA here is from genome assembly GCA_003260385.1 of Cuscuta australis. Classification (NCBI taxonomy): domain Eukaryota; kingdom Viridiplantae; phylum Streptophyta; class Magnoliopsida; order Solanales; family Convolvulaceae; genus Cuscuta; species Cuscuta australis. The sequence goes on from NQVE01000194.1 coordinate 2,729,310, forward strand.
TTTATAAAATAAAATAATTAATTTAATTTTTTTATTTTTTTAAACTCTTTCAAAAAAATTCAAACTCCTTCTCGAATGTTCCAATTGATTCTAGTTTTTTCCAATTTCTTCTGGCTTCTTCCAACTTCTTTCAGTTTCTCTCCAACTTTCTCCAGTTTTTTCCCACTTCTTTGAACTTCTTTCAGTTTTTCCAACTTCTCTATGTTTCTTCCAACATCCAACTATGTTTTTCCAATCGAAAACAAATCCTAAGGCATGAGAAATTCTAGTCGTTTTTCTTTTTTCTTGCACACTCGTCACTATAAGATTCTTCGATTTGTAACTTGAACATGCATTCACTAATTACTACGAACTAAAAATAATAATGTTTAGAGTACGTTTTAATTTTTTTACGGATTTAATAATTTTGTGGTTGAAACTCCATCTTAATTAATTAATTATACTCCCTCCGTCCTTAAATAAATTTCCACTTTCGTTTTTTCTTTGTCCCTAAATAAACTTCTTTTTTCCCTTAAAAAACCTCTTTTACCCCCTACTTTTTCATACCCTACCTATCACATCATACCTTTTTACTAATAATCTACCTATCATATCTTACTTTTACACATCACATCAAGGATATTTTTGGAAAGTCAACACAAAAATATCCCTTCCTTAAATCCTCAAAAAGTCAAAAATGGAACTTTATTTAGGGACTAGCGCTGGGTTGGAAAAACCGAAAACCGCAAACCGAACCGAAATCGATCGAAATGAGCTAGTAAAAAAACCGAACCGAAAAAACCGAAACCAAACGTAAAAAAACCGAACCGAACCATTAGTATTTGGTTCCGTTTTGGTTTTCACTTTGAAAACCGAACCGAACCGAATAAACCGAACTTTTTTAGATACTTCACTTAATTTATATGAATATATGTGATATGTAGAAAAATCATAGAAATATAAATGCAAATAAATTACTAGTCGATTTAAATTATTTTCTTATCTATTAATTAAATATTCTAGCCATATTATTATCAACTTTAAAAAACTTAAGAATATATATGAACACCATCCAATAGTAATCCTAATATAGAATCATATTAAGATTAAAAATTGATACGCGTAATTTACATATTTACATAAAAAATACTTTGATGTTATGATGAAATTGAAAGTATTATACAAAAAATATAATTTCTTCATAATTGATTTTACATACGATGTCTTTGGAAGTATTTAGAATTTTCTAAATGTTTGTTGGCACTCCACACATCTTTTTTATGTAAAATTAAACTATAAGGAGCAATAACCTTCTGTTTGGTTTTTTGTTTTTGTGTAAAAATCAAACAAAAAAACCAAAGCTAACTTTACATATTTTTATTGTTTCATCGGGTTAGTGTTTTATAATTTTTTAATGCTTATAAATTTCTACTTTTATAAACCGAAAAAACAAAAAAAAACCGAAATAAAAACCGTAAAAAACCGAACCGAATAACCAACGGTTTTCATATTTTTTATGCAAAACCGAACCGAACCGAACCACCAATTTACCTTCCGTTTTGTCTTTGGTTTTGGGTAAAAACCGAACCGCCAAAATCGAACTCACCCCTATTAGGGACGGAGGGAGTAGTAATTATAGTGGTTGAAGCCACATGATATGATCAACTACGTATAGTATTTGTACGAATTAATCATCAACATCTAATAAAACAATAAGTACTCTCTCCGTTTCTAAATATTTATCCACTTTATTCACGAGGCAAAATATCAAGTTTTTCAATTGATTTTATTTACATATTGGTATAGAAATAAAAAATAAAATTTATATATCAAAAAATTACATGAAAAATTCTTCAAAATAAGAGGTGTCAATAATATTTTATTTTATCAAATAACCAATGAAAATGTAGAAATATACAAACGTTAATGGACTTTAAGATTTTTAAAATATCTGATATCTAACATTTTCTTAATAATAATATACTCCGTAATATCCTTAACACCTTAAGCCACTTCAAAAGCTCTTCTAGATCCAGTAGTTAAATTCCTTAGTAAAAAATGGAAAAAATAAAAAGAAAAGAAGAAAGAAGGCCACATGGGGTTCCTCAAGCAAAAACTATCGAGAATAATCTTAATTTTATTCTATCGTTAGAAAATAATTTCATCTTTATTGAAATATGTGAATTTTGGATTGTCATTATGTAGCTATCAACAAGTTAATAGAAATGACATATTTTGTGCAACAAATTGAAAGTTAAATTGTGTCAATTTTTTAGAGACGGATCGAGCATAAGACGTTAATATATACTCCCTCCGTCCTAAAACTTTCTTCTCAGAGCACTATTCTAACTTCACGGGAATTTATATTTATTTGTGTTTTTTCATAGCCTATATGATAAAATAAAATATTCTTGTCACCACTTGTTTTGTTGAACTTTTGATGTAGTTTTTAAATATGCATGTTTTATTTTTTATTTCAATACCAATATTTAAATAAAATAGATTGAAAAAACTTGAGATTTTTCTTCGTTTTGCGCAATGGAAAGAAAGTTTTAGGACGGAGAGTATATATGTGTGTGTGTGTGTATGGTCAAATGCATACGAATATACAATCCTAAGCTATAAAGACGTTCAGACGCGGAGGTAGGCCAGCAAAGAATATTATATATTCGCAGTTTCACACTACAGAGTTAGAGCTGATCTGAGGAACATTTGGTTAGAGGAACATTTATAATACCCGACTATGGTTTTATTTTAATTTCTCAAAATAGTCATTTCTACAAATTAAAGATCTCAATTGTAAAATACCATGTATGTTTTTATTATTACTTATTATTGATGACTAATTTGAAAAACATCATATCATACAGGATTATTTTGAGAATTTACTCTTTCTTTTACATAGTTTTTCCTATCTGATACGAATATTGTATCAGATCTGCAAGAATTTTTTTTTGGGTTTTTTTGGGTGTTCAAATCAATGAAATCACCAATTGATACGAATATCGTATCAGATAGAAGAACTTCGAGCGTCTTTGTGCTCCAAGAAACGAGAGACAAAGAGAAAAGGAAAACTTCGAGCGTTTTCGGGCTCCAAAAAAGAGACGAGAGATTAAGAGAATTCTTGATTATTGATTGATTGAATGATAATGATACGGGATTACAATATATAGAGATGAGACGCCACACCTACATGACCTAATGGGCTCGGGCCCATACAAAAACCCTAATCTATAAAATACTGATAAATAATACTACGGGGTATTCCGTAATAACTAGCTACTAAATACTATAACTAATTAAAATATTCTAATTAACTATCCGTATCAGTATTGTATATCTATATTTATTCATTCAAGCCATAATATGGTCTCAATGCAAGATTTTTCCAAAAATTATTGAATACTCCGTAGTATAAAGTCAGAAAGTAGCAATTTGTACCATATATTCTCTTCTAAAAAAACACGGAGTAGAAAAATATAATTAAATGAGAGTAGAAGGAAAGAAAAAAATTTGGAAAACTTGTTTGTTACATATGGAATAATTGAAGAACAATAGTATATATGGTTCATTTATACTTGCTTTTATTGTTTATTTATTTAATTAATCACTCCGAATTTATTTACGGAGTATTTATTATTATTATTATTATTATTATTATTATTATTATTATTATTATGAGTTTATGATTGATTGGATTAATGTTTATTTTATTCTTTCTCGAATGATGGGTGGGTTGACTTGGTCGCATTATTCTGATTTTTTATTTTATTATAGTCTGTATTATTATTGGCGCCATTCAAAATTTCCAAGATAGTGTCGGCTTCTTTCACACTACCCTGTTTGTGTAATTCATACTTTTCCGGGTGATGGGATTTTGTTTTATTCTCCATTCTTCGTGAGACTTGTCATATATCATTAGGAAACTTCCTAGCTAATTTCCCTTCCAAAGAGCATTAATTTCAGTCAATTTTAATATTTTGAAAATGTTATTTTTTTTTATATTTTCAAAGTTAATCCGTATTATTAAAACAATGTCTAAGTTACCAAAGAAAGCCAGTATCTTTTCTATGAAAATATTAAGCTCAATTTGGTAACAAAAATCTCACTTGTTTGTTTTGCACAAAAGTAGAATAAACAACGTTTGAGAAAGTTACTTGTTAACTTGAATTTTACCAAATAGTTTTTTATACTTCCAATAAAAGAATGTAGTAGATTCTATCTAATTTCTCTTACCCAAATGAGCACATAAAACATACTTCATTGGTCACCTAGTGAAGTTTATACTTTCTTTTTATGTTCGTCCTAGAAAATTTTTTACAATTTTCTTATTTTCTCTTTAAGAAATGAAGGTGGGTCTCAAAGCACTTGTTTTAAGCAATTTCTAACTATGGTAAATGTATCTGACTTTTTTTTAAGGAAAAATCTAGAAGTACTCTAAGTTAATGTACACCAACTTCTCACAAACATCGACTATGAGTGTCTGTGAGAAGCTGGTGTACACGTGCGATAAATCAACTTAAGATACCCCTAGTAAACCCCTTTTTATTGCTAAATAATGAGCAAATGTTGCCCCTTAGACACAGCTCAACTTGCAATTTCTAAGAACTTGCATGGTTTAGACCATGTTCTCAAATTTATTTTTTTAAATCTTTTACTTATTCTTGTTAAAATCAGATCTGATCAGATCAAATAAAAAACAACTTTAAATATAATTATATTCAGATCAAAATTTATTCAAATCAAATCAGAAAATATTCAGATCAAGTGAAAAGAACATGACATTAGACATGCAAAGTAGAGAATTCAAATTCTAGCACAAATGATGGATTTGGCTCCCTCATTGGCGAAATCCCTTTACAAGAGAAAACCCCCTAAATAGGAGTAAAAATTAAATCATATCCACAAAATAGGATTTCAAACTTAAACTCTTCTAAATAGAAGTAATTAATTAAATTTATGTTTTAATTAACTCTCCTGGCGGCACAAACCAAGTTGGGCAATGATTTGTGTCAAAAAATGTAATATATCATGGTGTAAGGTTGGACTCCCAATACTCATCAAACAAAACTAATGCAAATAGTAGAGTTACTTGACATTTATCCTTTTTTGACATTATGCATTAACATCTGTGATATGTAACATTATACATTGACATATGTTTCATTTTACATTATCAGGAATGATATTATACAATGTCAAGGTTGGCATTATCTATTTAATTTGTTTAGAATTATGCGAGAACTCGCATGTATGACTTTATACATTTGCATGATTACCATTATATGATTACATGTGACATTTAATGTGATTTTTTTGACACTGTATGGATATTTTAATATAACAATTTACTAAGTTTCTATATGTAAGGTATCGATTCATTTTTGTTGATGAAGTTTTGGGTGTGTTTTGTTATTGAATTAATTTTCTTTACATTCAAATTTGTTATTTTTTGTCGATTCAGTTTTGTTAATGATTCAATAACAATTTACTAGAAATCAAGATGACTGAACGAGAATTCTTGCCAACAACACGCAGCATGGAAAGTTTTTCTTTAATAATCATATGATTGATTTGGGCGACAGTTTGTGGAACTACTTGGTAAAGCAAGATCAATGTTCACATGGTCATTATGTTACAACATTATATTCTTATGGAAGAGTTGAAGTGGCACTAGAGTGTTCTAAGCAAATGATGAGGCGTTAAAATAAATTAAATTACATTCTTGACATTGTGAATTTTTTCGAACTTCTAGAGTTGTGGGAAGTTGAAACTTAGAGGCTTGGAGTGTATGGGTGTGTAAAAGAGTATGAAAAATTATAATTTTAAAAAATAATTAAATAAAGAGGAAATTGTATAAAAGAGGGGCAGTGGAGGTCCTAATTGGAAACAAAAGATTTGAAAATTGATGCATGTGGCGGTTTAGAACAGTGCACCAAACTCAAGGATTGAAAAGTTAGCACATGTATGAATAAGAGTTTTGGAATTTAGTCATTGTTTAGTTTTGGGAGATGCATGAGGCATTGTTTTTGGAGTTAAATTATAGTCATTATTAAGTTAATTACTCCTATTTAGGAGAGTTTATGTTTCAATTCTTATTTTGAGATATGACATCTCTTCTACTCCTACTTTGATCCATCTCCCAATTTACAATCTCCTAGACCCTAGTAGACATCCTCCGATTCACCTCAACAGTCAACATCTCAATGGCACGGGCGTAGGGTACCCTTGAGGTGGGTACTTTTTTTAATTAAAAAGAGAGTTGTTAGTACTAATAACACCAAGTTATTAGAGACACCTTATCATATTCCATGCCATCAAATTATTTTAAAAAGACTATGAAAATCGTTTGTTAAAAAAAGAATAAAAAAGATCTATTTGAAAACTAATGCCATGTATGTTACCCATGTAGGATGTTTGTTATAGCTTGTGACTAAACACTCTTTGTTTTTTTTTTTCCATTAATCACAACCAAATGAGAAATTTTCATTCATGTATAGATGGGAACAAAATGTTAACCCTGACCTCAGCCTTGCCTTGACCCCCCCCCCCCCCCCACCCTGATGGCTGCAGGAAGGATATATAGCCCATGTCCTTATAAGAATGGGCAAAAATTTTAATCACAGGGATATATATTTTTTTTTGAAAAGCATAGGGAATATACTTGACAACAAAAAGAACAAGAAAATATGAGTCACCTTATGCTTCATTCAATAAGGAAAGGTACCGGTCATCCCAATATGTTCAAGTGTGCCCTGCAACCCGTACTTAAGAACAGCCATCTTGCCCGCTCTGTACCCATTTCCATAAACGGGCGAGGTGTCAGATTCGATCTGGTGTTTGAAGAAATCCCCGAGTTTCCTTTCATACCCGCCGTAGTTTGATGACGAATTCGACCCACTATTGTTGCGACATGAGAGGGACTCAATCTGAGACTCCAACCACATGTGTGCCATCACTTGACAAATCCCTTCTTCAACATCTTGGCTCAGAGTTCTATAACCTTTCCCAATCAAAGAACAAATAGTAATATTAAGACCATGTTTGGCTGTATTATAATCAGCAAAAGAAACAGGACTATGTAGCCTTTGATTTACTCATTTTGTTTGCATCATTTGGCTCATCAGAACAATGCTTTTATTTTCAGAAGTTTCAATATATTCGGATCAATCATTTCACTAAAATAAACATGCCAAACCGGCCCTTAACTGCTAAATTTTCGAGCCAATCCCAAACTTGAAAAGTGTGTAGTTTTGGAGCATCGTGTTAGAGAATAATTACCTCTGAGTCGAAGCCAAGCGTGCATCATCTCATGTGCAAGGATTGATCCCGTCAAAAGCCTAAGCAAAGAGAAGCATTCCTTATAGGTCAATTTATCTTATTTTGTGATTCATCAACCTAATGGTAGGAACTGAATGTGATGCAGGGGAAAAGAAAAGAAAAAACACTACCTAGGAAGACCATACAAAATAAGAATTGCAGTCACTTCACAGTGCCGTGTCAATCTATATGGTTCTGCTCGCATGTCAATGGCTGGATTTCCAGACTGAAAATCCTAAAAGCAATTAGTGCTTATGTTTTACTGTGTAATATAATAAGCTGACTGAAACTTTGAAAATAAGCTTACAGTGCTGACTGTTTGTTCTTCAGAAAGGCAGAGTCCTCTGGTCTCAGGTACATGATGATGCCCCTGAAAGAACTCGAAAAAAAAGTTCTTGTTATGTTCACATTGTATGCAAATGACATATACGACTTGATGCATTTAAGGAACCAAGAAAATGAAATGAAACTTTTGATCCTTGTTACATATTTCTCAACATCCATGGCTTCGTTCAATGCTTGCCGCTCAACCAATAGCAAAGGAACCTTCTGCTCTACTCTCATGTTCAGACCTTCATAGAATTCTTGTATATCAATATAAAGTGGCTGACACTCATTGGAATCCATAATGGCCGAGTTCAAACACTCCATACAAAGCTTCCGACCATCATCAAGCATGGCTGATTTTGTTTCTCGTGCCTGGCACCCAATAAGAACTCGTTTAATAAGGATTATATAAAACAGAGACTGTTTGTGTTAGACCCCTGATGCATTGCCGCATCTACTGCCCCAAAATTCATAGAATGTACTCCGTAAGAAGCAAGGGAAGTTCAATGTGTCATTTTGAGATATATAGTTCATTATTTTCAAATCTAGAAGGTAATTATTGTGTAGCATATACTGTCTACTTTATGAAAGTAAAAGTGTACTGTAACATCCATTTCAGAGAAATAAGTTAACCAGAAGCTGCTTATTCTGTTGATAAGTAGAATAATGAGCATAGAGTGTTAAAATTCACCTCCATTCGTTCACAGCTACAGCAGCGTGGTGTTCCATCATGCTCATGAAAAGGGCAGTACTTCTGAGACCAAAAAGGATGTGCACGATATTCAATAAGGCCTGCTGCATTTGTAGGAATCTGGAGAAAATATATTACATTGTTATTATGCTCATAATAAAGTAAACTCCGTAAACGAAAGAACATATTCACCTGTTGTGAAGAGTATCAAAAGGGACAAGGTCTTAATAACGCAGGACTCGAGCAGTCGAGCCATAAGGGAATAGTATGGTTTAATAAAACTTGGGTTTTTACAGGTACGGATGTGCATTAAACAAGTTTTGTGTCTGATTATATCAATTGCTTGGTGATATCAAGAAACTCCGATTTGGTTCTATGTTGTTTTTCAACTAAGAAAGGTGAACCTTAGAAGCATTATAATTGTTTACTAACACAAAAGTGAAAAGAGAACAAATGGTGAACATGATTATTGGATATTTACTTACAAAGTGTTTGCAAACATCACACTGCGGATGATAGTGCACCTTGTAGCATGCCCTGTGATATGGATGATTTCCTGACATAGAAAACTACCAATATAGATATAGAAAAGTAACTAAGTCAGAAAGAAGGACAGCTTATTGACCTCTAATGACGAATACTAATCAACTATAATCTTATAGTAGACATCAATACTCCTATATTTTTTTGCAAATACTTCAATTATGCACTTGAAAGCCAATTCCATTTTCATATCCAAATCAAGTGTCAACTTTTCATCGCTCATTACTTCTACAATCCTTCCTTTGTATAAACACAATTGCTCAGACATGCAGACTCGTATAAATATATACATGGAAATTTAAGGCAGACCTCAAGTGTAAATTGTGACGGGCTCAAACTAAGTTCAAAGAGCCCATCTTTCTTTGTCGGCAAATTCAAGTAATAATGCAATAAATGAGAAGCTTTTCATGGTATACACAAACAACAATAAGAATACCAGTATGGCAATGGACAATAAACAAGAAGAGTTTATCAAGATATTAATAGATAAAAGAAAACCGTATATCCTCAGATTAAGCATTGTGTACAAATGGAATACCTCATAATCAGATATTGGTTGGCTGCAGGCATGGCATCTAAAACACTCTGGGTGCCAATATGTACCCATGCAATTCAAGAATCGTCCATGACCAATCCCATTGTTACAACCAGCACACATTAAACTAAATGAAAATATAATTATTAACTACAACATTTAAAAAATCAGCAAAAGCAAAAAGTGATGAGCTAGTTCATAGTCTACGGCTTATCTCTCGTTCAAAAGAAATGAAATGCAAATGTGAAATTAACTAAAGGTTGCATCGGCTAAGTGGTGACAAACTGGCAACCAAGAAAAAAACATGTTTACCAACACAAATGGAAACAGTCTGGAAATTGATGGAGGTTCCATTGGATTTGGGACACTTATGGTTTTTAAATGGAAGTTATTAGTCATGATGAGGGACAAAAAGGGTAAGTAACAAGATTTAACAAACCCATAATGTGTTGCATAAGGTAAAGGCGGGTAGTAGTTCCCATGACCATGGTTATGTCCATATCCCTGCCAGCCAGAATTTGGGTTTCCCTGCCAAGGCGGAGATTCGATGTTCAAGCTATCCTGTAGAACTCTAGCAAGTTGTTCATCTTCATTTAAATTTGATTCACTACCTGCCACAAAAAACGTTCCATAAAAAACATTTGATTCTAGTATTCAGGAAACTTTGTGTTGAAATGGTATACTACGTATTTTCAATCACATGTAGGTAACCAATGAAATTATGTTAACAAAATAGATAACCATCAGGAAAAAGTACTCACCAATTACATTTTTTCCTCTGTGGTCCTCCTCTGATAAGGACAATGCAATGCCACTGCCTACATCTTCAGCATCTGACCATGAGTCCTGCAATAAATATTATGAGCCATGAATAAAATATTTCATAGAGGAGAAACAAATGATTAAGTGTACTTAAGTATACAATGCCAAGAGCACAAAATCAAAGAACATTTCGGATACATTTAAAATATCCAAATGTGAAACTCTGAAGGAGGATAGTTGCTTCCGGGAGTAGTAGGTAATCATTATTGTTATTTGGCATTTTCAATTCAGTTTTTTAGCCTGAGCAAAAAGGTACAAACTGAAAAGCCTGAATAACAAAGTCAATTCCATAAGTGAAATTTGGATTACTGCACGCAAATGACCGTCCGCATATGACCAACCACATCTTCATTCAAAGGTTCTATATATTATAAAGAACATAAAAAGCTCACCAACATTATAGTTCTACACCTTAGATAACAAGGCACATTCGTCGGATTTATAGTGAGAAACAGTTGAGAACTCACAAATACTAACCAGTGAAGTAGATGGATGGTTCTCATCTCTGTACCCTTCGCAAGTCCAATCACATTGCCCTTTTGAAATCTTGTGTTTGGAGCCTCCAAATATTTTTTTCAGCCAACCCATTACAGGAAGTATACTATCAATCTCTCATAGTCAATGCAGCCCTACCCTACCTAACCTACAGAAAAACAATGGAGCAATGAGGCCTTATCAGCATCAAAAACAACACAAGCTTTCAGAAAAACTAATCATATAGCATTGAACATGATAAAAACACCAGCCACAAGCAAGTCTATATGAATGTGATGCTACCTTATTCATCAATCATCGCCGAATAGTCCAGCCGGTGACTTGAATTTCCGGCCAAATTTGGTAATTAGATAAATCAAAAGCAAATATCGACTAATATCCTACCTCCACTCACTTTCAACCTCGGAGAAATCGCGCCTTCAGCAACCCTCGGAGACTCCACCTGAGGTACGGTCGACCAGATACGACTTCAAAAGGCCTCGGACACTGCCGGGAGACGCCGAGCTCAGGCGGTGCGAGCTGCTAGAAGAGGAAGGTGCGGAGGCTGGAAGTTGGAGTGGAGGTTCACGGCCGCGGCGAGTATGCTGAACAGTGCGTGAATGTAGCTCAGCTGAGTCAGATGCAGACCAGACGGCGGAGTAGGGGCGTCGGAGCGGTGGCGGAGAAGGAATCTGTAGATGTGAATCCGGTGGCGATGGATTAAAAGCGAGTTGATGGGCTCTCTTTTTTTTTTCCTCCTTTTTTCAACTTTTGGTTATTGGAGAAGAAAGAAGAGGGAGCCAAAGGGGAGGTGATATATAATAATACGAGTAATAATTACTGTAATTAATTACGGATAAAAGGAAAAAAATTAAATAAAAAAAAAAACAAAGTCGTGTATGCTTGTCTTTTCCAAATTTCCGTTTTTCTTCGTCTTTTTCTGCACCGATTACTACTATAGTTTCCAACACCGGACGGATCCAAAACCGGTGAACCGGTCGCCGCTCTTATTAACGTTTCCGGCTTGAACAGTTGAACTAATCTTTTTTAGGGTGAAAAAGATTTAAGGCCTGCCTTTCGAGAGCTCTGATACCACATGTTGGAACTACAGATACCTTCAGACAACTTACATTAGTATGAAATTGTTGGCTTTGAGTAAAATCGGCACGAATTTGTTTTATGAGGATATTTCAAAAAGATTCATACTAGTGAGTTTGGTTGAACTGAAGCTTTAAATATTTTTATTCTTCTTTTCAAATTATTTCAGTGTGGACTAATGTTTACTCTCAACAGACCAGAGTATGAGAAGATTAAGATAAATACTATGAAAAAATCCATTCTAAAAATTGTAATCTTTTGATTTTTATTTTTTTTTATATTGTTCATTTTTTCGTAATTGATCTTTTTTGTTGTATATTTGTACAAAAATTACTCCATATTATTTATGTCAGTAATTGTTGCATTTGTGTTGATGTAAACTTTGATATAATGGTTTGAATTTTAGGAATTTTACTAAAAAAAAATAAAATTTTAAGTGAGGCGAATTTGGAATGTAAAAAGGTAGTCTGTATTTCTTTAAAATTTGCACCATTTTAAATGACGCGAAGGAATGGTTTCAAAGTTAGACTATTGGAGGAAAGATTGTATTTCACCATCTTGTGAATGAATTTTGTAAACTTCACATATTTTAAACCAAAAATTGATATGAATGAATGTAATTTTAAAGCTAAAATATGTCATTAAAAAAGTACTTCCAAGTAGAATTATTCTTCGTACAGTACTATAGATTAAAAATAAAGTCAAATTTAAGGTACATTTAGTACTTTTTGGAAGTACGTTTGTGTACACATTTGAACTTTTGTTTCATTAAAATATAATTTTAAGTGTTTGGTAATCTACTATAGTTTACGCATTATGACGTATGGAGTTTAAATATAGCTCTATAAGTGTTTTTATCGAAGTAGTCGTGATTGTTTTTTTTCTTTTGACTTAATCTTTTATATTTTCAAGAACTCGCCACACCTTCAAAACTCTCTAAAAATAATTCAAAATGCTAACCTTTATTACTTTACACTAAAAAAAGTAATATGTATCTAGAAAAATTTTACAATTTGGCATTACAAAGTTTAAGAAACATTTTAAAAAATGAAAGATGTAGATGAAAGGTAAAAAATGTATGCTGAAATTTAATTCAAAGTAGCAATCGTGAGACCATTTCCAATCGTTATACTAAACACAAACTCAAAATGCAGTATAAATTCAAAATACAGTAAGATCATCTCTAATCATTTACACTAAACTCAAACCAAAAAAATGTTCTTCACTAACTTTTTATACTTTTCAATCGTACCTATATATTTTCTTAAATTACACATAACCCCACAACACATAACTTGATGAATAAAATAATGATTTTAACCCCAATAATTTTCTCAACAATGTACGCCTCTATCATCCTGACTTGTGTCTTCTTCCTCCCATGGCTAGTCTTGTTCATGACATTTCTCAAGAGCCTCAAACATCTCTATCCTCCTACTTTCTAATTACAAACAACATGGGGACTTAAGTGTAATATTTTATATGTTGAAAAGAGTGTTTGCGTATGCTACATAAGAAAAACATATATGCGTAATTATTGTTAAGAAATGCAAAAAAAGATACTCGATAGAATTTAAGATAGAATAAAGGTCACTGAATTAGATCATAAGATATTTGGAATTAATCACATCTAGTGCAATCGATTACTTGGTTTAATTCAAAAGCTTATATACTAATTACTATTCTCTTCAAATTTTGATGTGGTATAGACTCTAACACTCCGATGAGAGCTTTCAAGTAGACAACCATACCATTTTGAATCTAACTAACTATCCACTTACAAATGAATTACCATCTCTTGATTCTTTTGAACTCCAACACCTAATTGATCATGAGTCACTAAATATGGACTTCGAGACGAACAATCGGGTTAAAGAGCCACGAGTCGTTGGATTTACATTCAACGTGGACAACTGGGATAAAGACTGGAGTAACTAAGAACGAACAACATATTCATATATTACACTTTCATAACTTTTCTAACACATTGCCAACACATACTCTTATGACACATTGTCATTATACTCTTATTTTGGTCTTAAAATACTTAGAAATTTCTATTTTGATATTTTTCATACTTTTATACTTCTATCTAAGGAGATTTCTTTAAATTATGCTCCCTTTGTTCGTAAATGGTCTTCCTATGCTGACTTGATACACTTATTTAGAAGTAAGAAAAAAGTACCAGACTTCAAGAATGCTCATACTTTAAACCTGTATAACTATTTTTCTTATTCAAAAAGCAAGAAAAAGTAAATGGATGGTAGAGTGGAAGAGTGTAATTGACATTACGTTTAAAAAGTAGACTAAAAAAATAACAAGACTATTTCTAGATAGACTAAAAAAAGTGAGAAAAAAATTTCAGGACAAAGGAATTATCAAATAGTATCTGGTGTACCTTTGAGGAATTTATTGCACCAATACACCTTGTGATTTGATAAATGTGCACTGTTACCCTCAATGGTTTCAAAATTTACGTTTTGCCCCTCAGACTAAACACATAGAGATTAGACATAACTTCATACGAGATCATGTCCAAAAGAGAGATGTCACAATTGAGTTTGTTGAAACGAAACATCAATTAGCGGACATTTTCACAAAACTCCTTAGTAGGGAGAGTTTCTTCCACATTCGAAACGAGCTTGGTATTTTGGATATTTCTATGAACTAATTTATTCTTTTATTTTATTTTACTAACTTGAGCGCCGGAGGCGCAATAAGTCTTTTTTGTAGGGTCTTTTTACAGGTATTTCATCCCTTGGTATAATCTTCATGATTGAAATTGACAAAATTCCTTGTTCAAATCTCTTGTTCTGCAAAAACCAATACCGAAATCGATTTTATGTATCATTAAAAAACGATTTTCTTTCTGTCTGCAAATTTTGCACTCCTTAAAAATCGAAATTGATTAATCATCTTAACAATATTTCCTGCAATTTTTTACAATTGTTACGATTTTTTGCACCCCTTTACTCTTTACATATTTTCTACAATTTTTCTTTACGTTTATCACACATGCAAAAATGCTCATTCTATAAAACAACTTCATTCACGTAGAGTTGCAGCTTTGTCTAATACCTCATGGTTATGACATTGCCACGTCAATGTCCCTATGGAAAAAAATATCTTTCAAATATTAGATGAATAATTCTGTTGCCCCTTGTGGTTTTGAAATGGGCGACAACGCCTCATCTCCTTTTTTATTATTTTTCTGTTTTCTATTTTTTTCATAAAGAGAAGAAAATTATTTTTTATGAAATAATGAAAAAATGTTTTTCAAACCTACAGTTTTAAAAAATAAAAAAATGTTTGTGTTTGAAATAAAAATTTAACATATACTTCATTTCTCAAATTAAATATTTTTGTTTTTTGTCTAAAAAAGTTTGTATCTTTTTTATATGTCGGGACCAAAAGAAATACAGAGTAAGGTTTTTTTAATATATAGTTAATTATATATTAATAACATTTTTTGGACCAATGCGAAAAAGATTTCCTTCATGAATTAATAACATTTTTTGGACCAATGCGAAAAAGATTTCCTTCATGAATTAATTTTCCCTATTCTATTATGGCATGTTTGGGAATATGAATTTGGATTTCAAATCCGGATTTGACTCAAATTCCATGTTTGGAAAATTCAAAAATTTTGAATTTGGATTTAAGTCAAATTCATCTCATTCATAACAAAGCTTAATTTGAAATCCATGTATCTCTCCTTGTCATTTGAAATTCAAGATTTCAAATTTTGGAATTGAAATGCATGAATTGAAATGAAATGCTAGTTGCCAAACACTACCTTAAAGTACTTTTTTCATACACTTTTCTTTTTTATTCTTTTTTTCTTTATTTTAACATTGATTATAATAAAAGAAACGGTATAAAATTAATGAACAGAAAATGAGAAATTGGTTTAAGTAAAAAAGAAAATACTTCGTTGATTTCCGTATCATGAAAAAGTACCAATAAAGACATCTTTTGGACAAAAAAAATAAAAATGATTAATTTGACACAAATGAAGTGTACGTTAATTATTGTTATTTATTTGATTTTTATTGAAAAAAAATTGATTGTCCAAATATTATAAAAAATTTATGAAAAAAATAGTAGAAAAATTAAAAACAATGAAGAAAAGATGGAATGTCTGTGCCAATTTACAAAATCATAGGCGATAGTAGAATTAGTCACATAATATTTGAAGGATATTTATGTCAGAACTATAATTTATAATAACGCAAATTTTGAAGTCATTTAAAGTAAAGGTGCACACTTATTACTAAAGGGGATGATTGTGCGATAAACTCTAGACATTCAGCATCGAGGGAGTACAAAATACCCCCCGTAGTATATACAGTCGATTTTTAGTGGTTCAGACTAAGAGGATTTATTTTTGTTCCAAAAAAAAGGAGACAGTCAGAGAGCTTACGTCCGGAACTGATGGAAGGGTTTTGGGGCTATTTCCGGCCAGATTTGATCGCCATAAGTGGTTTCAAGCTAACCCATACCCATGTTTAAGCTCTCTGGATTCAGTGGTAAGCCCTTCCCTTTTAAAATTAATTTTGCTTAAAGTTATTATCTCTTATAATCTGTACCCGTCTGTTTGAGTAAAAGCTTGAGATTTCTGTACAATTCTGAGATTCCGTATATACCCAACAATTTCTTTGTGGTTCTTAGTTTATAATCTTGTTCGAAGTTTATGTGCATATGTTTTGCAATATAAGAATAATTATTCAAGCTTGTAGTGATGTTTCTATGGCTCTCCTTCCATCCTATAAAAAGAGTCCCGTTTCTCAATTTGTTTCAAAATATAGGTGTAGGTAGTTTTTCTAAAAGTTGTACTTGAATAAAATTAACAAAAGTTGCACATTCATCATAGGGGACTGTGTTAATGGGACCTAAAGCTTGTTCTCTTCAACTTATTCTTATTATTTATTACTTATTTTTTTGGAATCAGATCAATCCAGATCACTTCAGATCAGAAATAGCTTTAAATATAACTACAATTAGATCAAACCAGACTAGATCAAATTACAACTTATTCTAATCAGATCAGGTCCAATCAGGTCAGGTGAAAAAACAAGCTCTCAGGATATATTCATGTGCATATCCAAAGGATGGTAGGGGTCTCCTCTATCCCCTCACTCCGCATCCTTTTTACTCTCTCCGTCTTGATTTAGTTGTTTACTCTTAAAAATAGCTCAAATTTGATGAATGATGATCAACTAACAAAAACCCCATTCGAATTAGATTACATGTCATTAGTGGCAAGAATGTAATATGCTATGTAATTTTTTGTTGATAATTCGTTATTATTTCTTGCCAAATATAATAAGTGGACAACTATATCAGGATGTACTAAAAAGGATATATCTACTCACACACAAATATAGTAATATGTATAATATGTGTATATAAACGGACATATATAATAGTAGGTGTTACAACATTAGTGAAGTGGGAAACCGCTCCTTACGAATGCAGGACATTTGGACCTTTAATCCCCTAAGAGGCATTTCTTTCACTTTTTGTTTGAAAAGTATTCTCATATATATTTATTAACATTTTAGTTAACAATAGCCAGTTAGCTGCAATAGACTCAAGTGGAAAGTCTCTACTTAGCCATCAAAACACAAGGGGTTTGAGCCTCTTCTTGAACACATTTTGTTTCTTTGGAAGCTCATAATAAGGGTTGAATTTCAATGCGGTACATTATGTTGTGAGAATCATGTATTGCCTTTATAGTCTTAGTTTGGCCCTCCTTCGCGACCAAAATATTTGCACACACCTTGTGTATAGTTGTATACTATGTGGATGTGATACTTGATTTTTTCTGCAGGAAGATTATCAAGCAACATGTGGGAGCCATCTTATTACATGTAGCCTTTTTGGGTTCAACATCTTTTCACTGCACACACAATGGTATGCCATGAATTTTACCCGCTTTACTGTAAGTCTGTGGATTCCAAACTGTGAGTCTGGTATGTAAATAACTTTCACACTGCACACACAGTGATATAGCATTGATTTTTAACTTGCCTTATTGTAAGCCTTATGTTTGTGAATTCCAAAATGTAAGCTTGATGATATGTATATCACTGGAGTAGATATATTGTCTTTTCTCATTTACATATCTTATGTTTTTTAAACATATAATAGTGGTACGATACCGTGAAAATAATTAGTTTATATCATTAGATCCATAGCTGTGTTTTTGTAAGTAGTTTCTTGGACGGTGTTCTTAAGGCTTCATCCAAATCTCAAGAACTTCACAATCCATAAGGTTTCATAGTCATGATAGATACCTTCTTTGTATGTTGCTATGCAGAAGCAAATGGAACCCTTGAAGACTGAAACAGACCTTGACCAGATCAGCAACTTGCCAGCACAGATTACTGACAAGATCTTGTCACACCTGTCATTGAGGGATGCTGTCACGACAAGTGTCTTGTCCAGTAAATGGAGATACAAATGGGTTACCCTTCCAAACCTTATATTTGACAATGGTCTTTTGGTTTCATTCCAAGACCATTCCATGATAAAAAGTAAGATAGTCAGCATAGTTGACCACGTCTTGTTGCTTCACGTGGGACCCATAAACAAATTCAAGCTTTCTCACCGCGACCTTCAAAACGTCCCTGATATTGATAAATGGGTTCTCTTCCTATCAAGAGGTCCTATAAAGGAATTCATACTTGAGATTTGGAAAGGCAATCGCTATAAACTCCCGTCTGCTACTTACCTCTTCCACAGATTGGTCCACTTGGAACTGTTCAATTGTCTTTTGAAACCGCCCGTGACATTCAATGGTTTTAAATGCTTGAAAAGTCTTGATCTTCAGCACATTTCCATGGAACAAGAAGCATTCGAGCATCTCATCTCTAGCTGTTCTTTGCTCGAGAGATTGACTTTGATGAATTTTGATGGTTTTACTCATCTCAAGATTCATGCTCCCAATCTCATCTACTTTGATGTTGGGGGCACTTTTGATGAGTTGAGTTTCAAGGGTACCTCCCATCTAGCAATAGTGTCGATTGGCTTATATCTAAATGATGGAAATGAACAAAACCTAGGCTTTGCGAGGAGTGGAAATCTAGTCAACTTTTTTGCTCATTTGCCAAGAATACAAAGGCTTGAAGTGCAGAACTACTTTTTGAAGGTATTCCTAAATCCTATTATTCTATTGGATATTTGGATAAGGCATTGTGATGATGTATTGTGAAGGATTTTGGAGGGCTTAATCTATATCTTGATGAATCTAATGTTTATAAAAACAAACGGATGTTGGTTGAAACATTAAATGGTCACACGTGACACGCTATATTACATTTTTTCACTTTTTAATATATAAAATCTCAATTCTATATCAAGATGTAGACTTTTAGCCCTCTAAAACCCTCCATCCAAACTCACCCTTAAGAGGTTCATTCTTTTTTCTTGAATAATTTTGAGATCCTGTGATCTTCAAATGTCATCAATTAAGCGCACCATTGTTGCTATTGGCCTCTCTCCACATTAGCACATGATCTTTAGAGGCTGTTTGGGTGGGATTTGGAGGGGAAGCAGGGAAGATCTGTATAATTTTTCTCTCACCTGCATAAATTTCAACCACACAATTTCAACTATTCTTGAACTCCGTGAATAAGAAAATAGGAAGTTCTTTGTGGGAAGTAGTCATTTTTTAGTATAGGACTAAGAAATAAAAATAAATTAGAAATAAAAAAGACATCATTCATCCCCTAAAAAAATCAGCAACCAAACAAGTGAAACAAGACATTAGCGACATGTTTCAATATTTCATTATTAACACATTTGTTTCTTTTTGCAGTATTTGGCTGCCGGTGTGGTACCGGAAAGATTATTTACACCTTGTAACGAGCTTAGTTACCTTTATATGCGCTTTAATTTCAACTCTGTGGGTGAGTGTCTAGCTGCTCTATGCCTTCTCAGGAGTTCTCCTAACCTTCAGGAACTTGAAGTTGTGGTGAGTAAATATCAGTTCGGTCTCACTTACACCCCACTTACTTCGGCTTGTTTTTTTTCCGTCTTAACTCTTAACTTAACGGCTTGTTCTTTGCTTATAAGTCAAAAAAATAAGTAGGTCTTACGTACTTATTTTTAAGCCAGTTTTTTCGTTTATCCATTTTGACTTAGATTATTTACAAAACTATCCCTCACCATTTATGAATATTTCCAAATGACTTTTCTATCCTTTAAATCATTTTACTTTCACGGGAAAAAAATTGACTTATTATCGACTTGTAAGTTAAAAACTACATATCAACGATAAGCCAATAAGCACCAACACAAGAGAAACGCCCCTGAAAATAAGACCTCACCTCCTATGTTTTATCCCCTAAATAGAAGTGTTGGCAGTGAAACACCCCACAATTTGGTATTATGTTGGCATTTCAGTGTGTCTTTTTGGACAGAGTTGGGCAGAGGAACAGAAATCAGAAGGCGGGAGTGCGACGATGGTGGAAGAGAAGTATGAAACTGTTTCCAAGTTTAACAGACTGCGAGAGGTGAAGATGTTTGGCCTCTCTGGATTCGCACAAGAGCTCAGCTTCATAAAGTTTCTTCTGGGGAGTTCACCGCAACTCGAAACCATGACTGTGAAGCCCTTGACGAATGCGGGATCTTGGGATTTGTTGAAACAGCTCCTTCGCTTTAGGCGCACCTCTGTCCATGCCGAAATCATCTTCCTCGATCCCTAGCACCATGCATTATAATAATGGTGTGCTTCAACAACTGAAACAAGACTATTGTATTTTAATATATGGTGTATGGTTTTTATAGTATCATGCTTCCTATGTACCAAAATGGTACATTTCCCCGTTTTTTCACTCCGTGGATAAAATTCGTCTGTGTCCTCTTTTCGGTGTACAAAGAGTATTTCAGCATTTAGCATTAGAGTTTTGAAAAAGTTATTTATCAGCAATGTGTAGCGGTAACATTTTTTAAGTTAACTTAAGCTATTAAAATTTTTATCCCAAAACTAATACTAAAAAAAATTCCTAAACTATTGCATTACAAAAATATATTGAGTACTTCGTATCTTTTAGACCTTAGATAATTAATGCAAACTACATAATTTATGAAGGAAAATGTCTGTAAATCTAAGATCATCATGGTGGAGCTTCATAAAGACAGATTCTCAACTTTTTTTAACTTCTCTTAGTTTTGATCCTTTTTTAATGAGAATAAGTACTACGTAATACGAAAAAAGTATGGAGTAAGATGAAGAGAGCACATCTTTAGTATTGACTTGAAAAAGGTGAAATTATGAGTTAAATGATCATTTTTGGTTGTTTTTAGTTAAATGATCATTTTAAAAAAATGTAAAAATAAATTTCATTTGCATTGGGACTCAATTGGGTTGTTGTTGTTGTAAAAATAAGTTTCATTTGCATTTTGACCATGTGAGCCTCTACTTCGACTAACATTTACAAAAAAAAGTAACAAAGAGAGTTTTGTCCAAGAATATTTTTCACTAGAGTTGGTTATTTTAGACTACAAAAAGTAAAATGCACTTTTGAGATATCCTCATTTCTAAAGAAGTGTTGTTAAATTCACTGGTTTTGGCTAAATACACTCTTTTTATGATGAATAAATAATTTTGCCCTCAAATGTTGACTTGCATCTAACTTTTCTCTTTTTTTAAAGAGTAAAACCGTGAATTTAAATATTCCCTCCGTCTTTTGAGATGTTCTTATTTCGGTTTTTTGTGGTTTTTAAAGAAATTTGAAAAAGGTGAAAGTTTAGTAAAAGGCCAAATAGCACTAGTACCCCTGTGGTTTGCAAAACAGACATTAATACTCCCTCTATTTTCAAAACTTATTTCTAAAATTCTTGTGGTTTCAAAACGTTGCACTTGTGCCTCCTCTGTAAATAAGTGGAGTATATTAAATGGGATGTATAAGGTGTGATAGATAATGTAGATGTAGTTGTAGTATTTTAAATATTAAAATGTCTAATGAGAAGATATATTGGAGACAAATTAAATAAATTAACGAAAAAATCTATGTAGACGATGAAGGAGAAGGTATATGGTACATCCGGATGTATCTAGAGATAGGTACATCCGGGTAGTACTTATTCTAAAGTTAAGTGGTACTCATTTTCGCACAAACATAACAGTTCATTCGAAATATCGTGGTACCCATTCTTAAATAAAGCAATACTCATTCTAAAATAACATAATACTCATTTTCACACATTTGTACAATATTCATTTACGAATAACGTAATACTCATTCTAAAACCTAATAGTACTCATTCTCAAAACAGTCTAGTACTCATTCTTAAATAACATATCATTCATAAAAATCTAAAATCTAGGACCAGATTGGAATTAGAACAGATTGAATTAGAGCGACCAGATCTGGCGGAATCTAGGATCGGAAGATTGAATTAGAGCGACCAAATTTGGAATAGCGGAATCTCGGATCGGAAGATCGATTTCGCCCTAACCTGCTGCCTTCATCGCCTTCATCGCGGAGTCGCAGAGCTGTTACGGCGATAGAGAAGGGCGGAGAGCAAGATGCTGGAGACAGGGGAGATGAACATGGCGATGAAGACGTTAAGGTGGGCGGCTGATTGAATCCTTATTCCGATCAATTTTAGTCTGGCTGTACGGGAAGAACCGTACAGCCGGATGTACAATATAATTTGCGGATGAAGTGATTAGAATAGATTTAGCTAAAATGGAGTGGATATAGCTGCATTCCTTTTAAGGTTTAGCAAAAGCTACTTAATCTCAAAGATTAAATTGATGTGAGTGCATTAGTCTAAAAAAATTATCATAATGTTACATTTTTAAATCCAAACGGGCGCAATGTTTTTGGTCTTGTCCCCACAACTCATCCTCTTGGGTGAAGGAGAAAGAGCCTCGCACGTCCACCGTACACCAGATTGAAAATGGCGATTCCGATGACATCTCTGGTTTCGTCTTTCGCCGCTCTATCTTTCTCGTCTCCTCAGTCTCAGAAGCCCCCCGCGCTGTCGTTTAGCAGCTCGAACCACCTCTCGCTCTCTCTTACGCCTAAGAACCCTAACCTGCTAAGAACAGCCGCCGCCGTGGCAGCTCCGTCGACGGAGGACCTGGAAACCGCCGACCTCCAGAAATTCGTGAAGTCTAGGCTTCCTGGAGGCTTCGCTGCTCAACCTATTTTCGGAACTGGCCGCCGGAAATCCGCCATTGCTCGTGTCGTCCTCCAGGAAGGTTCCGGCAAAGTCATCATAAACTATCGAGACGCCAAGGTACACATCTAATTCACCGCTGCTCAGAATCAAGTAGGCTTATTATTGTGTGGATATGAAAATTTTGTTGAATTAAGAAAGTAGCTGCATTGCTATGTTTTGGTTTTCCTGATTCTGAAAGCATTGAGCTGAATCTATTTGAGAAGTCTGAGAATTGAACTCTGTGTTCCAATTCTTTTATTTTTGCTTCCTTTTGAAGTTCTATTTGTGTTCCTCTAAATCTCCCTCCACCTTTGCTTTAATTTTGCCATGGTTCCCTTGTTCCGAGTAGGGGTAAGGTCTCCTAAACAGTAAACACACCCTCTCGAGACCCTACTTTTTGTAGAGTTTTACCCGGTTTGTTGTTGTTTTCTTTTAGAAATTATGTGATTGTTCTGATTTGCTTATTCATGTTGTTTGGTGACCCTTTATTTTTTATTTTTTTGGTATTGCATCTTTCTCCACATTTTCAAATTTGTTTAGTGTTCGATTTACTTGTTGGACTTTTCTAAATTGATACCTTATAACTCTTTTGTTTCTGTTCTTGCGTCCGGATATCTTTCAGAAACATTCTCTCTCTACCTTCTTTAGGCAGGGATAAGGTAGACGCAAGCTCATCCCCCAGGCTCTACGTCTGAAGTTTTATTGGGTAGGCTGTTTTTGTATAGGTTTTTAATAATCCATCTTTGAAATTTCAACCATGCACATTATTTTCCTCCACGGTTCACAGATTAGCTTCACTTCTGTTTCTTTAAATTCAGCTTCTGACTTGTAACTTCTCAGCAAACAAGACCAGCGTTGGTCTAGATATTGCTTCTGGAACATAGAGGTCAAGTCTCAGGCTTTGTATTTTAAGGTTGCAAACTTGCAGGTGGTGCATCGTTGCACGATCTTGAGTAGTGTGTTAGGGGTATAAAACGCTAATAGTAACTCACAAAGACATCCAAAAAATGCTAGACTTTCTGAATGGAGAAGAGACTTAGTAAAATCACCCATGGTAGTTGGATAGTTTACTAGAAAGTTTGCTTGTTTATGAAATTGATTCGAAGGAGCCTTGCATAAATAAAATTGAAAATTTGGGGTCAGGCGATGTCACCACAAATTAGTTTCACAATGTATGACGATGCATCTTATACTTATGATCATGGACATGCAAAGTTGCGACAAGAAGGGCATCCAACGTAAAACAATGCCCCTATGCTTTTTACATGACTTGGTCTAAAATATTTTTATATATTCCGTGATTAATTAGCACTATAAATTTAATGTCACCAACCTCAAATCCCCAACCAGGTGGTTTATGGGTACTAATTTTGATGTTGATTGGGATGACATGCAATTATTGATGTGAACTTTTCTGCCCTAAGTGGAACCATTTTCAAAAACTTGAGTGTTCACCTAAATCAGAAATACCCGATGAGTGGCCTCTTTAAACTTGTTTATGCTATTCCATTATCGTGTAAATCTTGGGGTGACACTTGCAGGAGTATCTTCAAGGGAATCCCTTGTGGATTCAGTATGTCAGAACTCCATTGGCGACTTTTGGGTATGAGACAAGCTACGATGTTTTTGTGAAGGCGCAAGGGGGTGGCCTTTCTGGACAGGCTCAAGCAATCTCTCTTGGCATCGCTCGCGCTCTACTGAAGGTGAGCGAGGACCATAGGAAAGCCTTGAGAGCAGGAGGCTTGCTGACTAGGGACTCCAGAGTGGTGGAGAGGAAGAAAGTCGGGCTCAAGAAAGCCCGAAAAGCTCCCCAGTTTTCCAAACGTTGAGTCCATCATTTTTACTACTACGGAGTGTATATTTCTTTGATGTATGGTTTTGTCAAATTAAATCCCTTATTGTTGTCTTTATAGGTCACAAAATTATTGCTCCCTCCCCTACCCAAACAGTCTTGTTTTATAAATGTAGAAGTGTAAAGCAGTCTTTTTTTTGTTGCTCCGAGACGCATCAATGTAGTACCCGGAAGAAGTTTGGCGTGACTTTCTTGCTACTACGTCTCAAAAATTCCTTATCATTTCTTTTTTTCTTGTCCTACAGTCTTGCTCTTTCCAGTTTCTATTAAAAAATTACTTTTATCCTAACTAATTCTTATCATATCTATCACATCATACCTTTTTGTAATAATTTACTTATCACATCCTACTTTTATCTATCATATCAAAGGTATTTTTGGAAAGTTACCACAAAAATATCCTTTAAATTTCTTAAAAGTCAAAATAGGAACATTTTTATGAGACGTAGGAAGTACATAAGAAATGTTACAAAACAAAGCCTCATTCATGTGAGATTATCAATGTCATAGATTGACTCGGGCTTCATACAGTGTTTCGTTTGAAAAATTGATAGTTTCTCCTCTTGTCCTCCCCTCGCCGGTTGATTTTACTGATCAGCGTAGCCAATAGACAAAAGGAGGAGCGGGCTGGGGTGTAAGGATAGGGAGGACAAGGGATTAAAGGTAAGAACCACCAATTTTTCGAATATAGCAACAAAGGAAGCTTAGATCATCTTATAACATTGGACTCAATGAGATGATATAACATTAGAGGGCCATAGATGGGGGAATGTGTTCATTTTTTAGTCATGCTAGAATTACACCAGTAAATATATATCAAAGTGTATACCAAAAGTATGCATTGATATTTTGATGGGTTCATTGAAAAAATTTGACTAACATTTTCTACGTGGGTAAACTATCACAATGACACAAAATAAAAGTAGAGAGGGCTCACATGTGATATGATACAATTTTTGAGGTTGAAGTATCTTTTTTGTTTTGTTTTGTTTTTTGTTCAGCGAGTGCAGGATAAGAAGAAAGAAAGCTGATTTACCTCTAACGGACTAACGGTCTCTACTCTCTGGCAGCATGCAAAATCTTCGGTTTGTGCGGTGGTGCCCAACACAGGGCTCCTACGAAGAAGAATACGCACAATTACAATTCCAAACACCTCCCCTTTCGCGTCCTCCATTCTCTTCTCTCATCGTCGCATTCTCAGATGGCCAAGTCCAGCGCCGACGACGCCGAGCTCCGGCGAGCCTGCCAGGCCGCGATCGAAGGAACCAAGCAGAAGATCGTAATGTCGATCCGAGTTGCCAAGAGCCACGGCGTCTGGGGCAAATCGGGGAAATTAGGCCGCGGTCAGATGGCAAAACCTAGGGTTCTCGCCATCTCCAGTACGCTTATTCTATCTATTCCCTATGATGCTGCTTCAATTCGCCTGCTAATTCCGTTTGATTCCTAGGATTTTAATTGATTGATGATGTTATATTAGAAACACGTTTGAGATGAAGCTCTAATAGTTATATCCCCCATGGTTATTGTGTTTCCCACATTTCTAGTTCGAGCATGTTTTAACTGAAATCCATTATTTCTGTTCATCATTTGTTCTGGTTCTGTACTTCTAGGCGTAGTCTTCGCGTCTCTATCAATTCGATTTGGGACGAGTGTTCACCATGGGAATGTTCATCCTGTGATTCCTAACTAATTCGCCATCATCATATCATCAAGAAAAAAAAGCAAACCAATTATATGTGCTGGCAAGCACAAAAAATGTAACACTCTGATTTCATTTGTTTCTTTTTTAAATCTACTTTACAGGTCATATTTTCATATTGTTTTAGAAGTTCGAGATGAAATTCTTACCCCATTGTCAGACATCAGTGTGTTACTTCACTAGAATTTCATGACTATGTTGTGAAATCCTCATACTAATTTCAATATACCTTGGGAACCTACCTCGTGTTTTATGCAGCAAAACAAAAAACACAGAGGACTAAAGCTTTTCTACGCGTGTTAAAGTATTCCAATGGAGGAGTACTTGAAGTAAGTACTATCATCAAGCTCCCAATCTAGACTCACATATTTTGCATACACTTCGTGAGTTAAGTTCAGTATTTTTCTATTACTGAAGATTTCCAAAAAGGAAAAAGATGGAGAAAATATTGCATTTTAATCCATCAATAGCGTCGGACGAATATATAATTTATAATACATGCATAGCATACGATACATCTCCATCTTTCTGAAAATAATCCTAAGCTAAGATTTAGTGGAACCACTTTTCACATTCAGGCTGCAAATATATATAAGCTAAAGCATCTTTCGAAGGTGGAGCTTGTAACTAATGATCCAAGTGGCTGTACATTTACACTGGTAGTTCTCACTTTGCAACCTGCTATTTCATATATGATGCTGAGAATATTGTCTTGAAAAAAGATTTAAGTGCCAATCTTATTTCTACAGGGGTTTGATAATCTTAGGAATGCTACTGTGGCACCCCCTCAGTGGACGATGCGCAATGTTGATGACAGGTGTTTCAAACTTCTAATCTTCTAGATTTTATCAGGTCTTTTGCTTAATCGAATATTGCACTTTCTGTGTTCAGGAATCGGCTTTTGCTTTGCATCCTAAACATTTGCAAGGATGTACTGGGTCATCTTCCCAAGGTTATTGGCATAGATGTTGTGGAGATGGCACTTTGGGCAAAGGTACATGCAGAATTTTTACTTGAATCATGTTGCTTCTTCTTAAATAGTTACAATAACAGCATAAACATGTCTTTTCTATTTTTATTTAAAAAAGTCTTTTTTTCCTAATGCCTGAAGAGATTATATTTAGTGATAGACTTGTCATATCAAAGAGACAGAAACAAGAGTAAGAACTAAATAAATTGACCTCAGGATCATCCTTACTTCTCTGCTTCATATCAATATTACTTGTAAGACAAAATCTATTACCGAATACTAAATTGGGATAAGATCAACCTCGTAATAATCCTTGTGTCCCTTTTTATCATACTAAGTTGGTGACTGAAGTCCGCAATGAGTAGATCCATCCGTATTACAATTTTCATTCGTGTTCTAAATATATGTAGAGCTAATGCAGGAAAACACACCTGTGGTTAAGAAGAAACAAGGTGGCAATCTTCAAGATGGGCCGGTGATCGTTGTGGAGGAAGAAGCAGATACGAAAGTGACTGTTGAAAAGGAACTTGTGTCTCAAGTAGAGGAGGAGGACATGGAGGCTCTTTTAGGCACGTAAGTAACTTTTTTCATTTCTTTTCCTGAATATGACATATTTGTGCAAGGTGTGCATACAGATATATAAACAGCACATAGCCTTCTATAGGGAGTGTTTAAAAAAATTAAATTTCTGCTTTTGTTTTTGTGAGATAAATAATTGTTTATTTAAGTAAAAATAATAGTGGGTAGTGTTTTAGGTTTAAGTATAATTTTTTGCTTTGATGCTTTAAACCGCCTAAGTGCTTATTTTATGAAGATACTCTAGCTACTCTACTGTACTGTTTCTTCAATTCCTTTGCTTTAGCATTTTACGTATTAAAATTGGATTCAATCCCATACTGGCACATTTAACTGGGTGTTTCCCCATTTTATCTCATTGCTAGAATATAAATAACTGTTCTTGGGCCACAACCATAAGCTTGAGCTTTTGGTTGAATTGGTTCATTGACATGGTATCGGAGCCTCGTTGACTAAGAGGTCATGGGTTCGAAACTCAGCGCCACTCAGTTTAAAAAAAATTAAGGTTTCACGTGCAAGGCTCGAAAAAAGACTACGCCTGCACGTGAGGGGGCGTGCTAGAATATAAATAACTGTTCCTGGGCCACAACCATAAGCTTGAGCTTTTGGTTGAATTGGTTCATTGACACTCATCAACTTAATGCATTTCTGATCATGATTAGCGTGGCATGATGTGCAGTTATGTCATGGGCATTGGTGAAGCTGGGGCTTTTTCTGAAAGGTTAAAGAGAGAGCTTCAAGCTTTAGAAGCAGCAAACGTGCATGCCATATTGGAAAATGAGCCTTTAGTGGATCGGGTACCTCCCATTTTGTCTTGAAGAGTGTTGTGGGTTTTATTCCTGTACTTTTTTATAAAAGAGCAATGTGAGCTTCCCTTTAGTAGATTGGGTACCGTCCATTGCCATTTGCCAATGGAGCTAAAAGATTGAATACTGAAAATGTTTCGACTTCGGCACATAATGGACAAAATCAAAATGGCACATTAAACTTTCCTTGCTTCTTCCTTTCTTGAAGTTTTGGGCAGTAAATGCAGCACTGCATTTAGGGTCTAACAGAAACAGCCTTTCTGTTTTTAAAGGGGTAAGATCGCGTACATCTTGACCCTCTAGACCCCAATGGAGATGGGATTATGCTAGGCTATTGTTGTATCCTTTTTCCTATATGACTTTTTTATTCTGCTATAAAAATGCCTTCTATTACATTTTGCTTGACATTTATATGCCATGTTTGAAGAACCTCTACTACCATCTACAAATCTTTATTTGACGTGACCATCAAGGCTTATATGCTGGTCATGCTACCAGAGTGGAATTTTGTACATACATCTTAATCTTTAACGAAGAAGTATATGAAATCTCTCTAGGAAGTGTGTTTTTTGTACTTACTGTGTCCTTACTGGTAATACCTACGTGTTCCCTGATCATATCAAATTATGTGATCTACTGTATCTAAGAGCTTCAATTCTGTGGATGAGATATGTTTTTAAAAAACTGATACTCCATAATATTCAAGAGTAAACTCCAACCTCAAATTAGCCTCTGTTTTGGCTAACTATTTGATTCTTGTCCTGTAGGTACTGCAAGGGCTTGAGTCAGCCTCTAATTGTGTTGAAGACATGGATGAATGGTTGGCAATCTTTAATGTTAAACTTAGACACATGCGAGAAGATATCGAATCAGTGAGGATCCTCTGCATTGAGTTTTGTATATGTTCACACCTGCCAGTCACCATTTCCTGTATTTTATTTTTTTTCTGCCCATTTCTTCAATTGACCCTTTCTCTGGTTCTATTGAGTTAATGATCCTAGTTGGTAGTTGAATAGGAAATTTGCATCATACCGTTGCATGAACTCGTGAGATCAGAGATGGGTTTTATTACAGTTCTATTTATATATTCCATTCAAAGCTCCAGTACATTAACAAAACTATTTTGAATCTGCATGTAGCTAATAGAATCCATGCAAATATGATTCTTCTTTCAAGCTGAAACAGTGCTTGGTTATTTTTATTTGCTTTTAAATCATTTTTAGTTGCAAACTTGCCATGTGGGGAAATTATTCAAGTTTCAGCAGATGCGTTGCATTAATACAAAATAACTGATGTGAAACCCAAAAAATGTATGACCAACTCTTGACTAGGACTATATATCCTCCCATCATTTGCAGATCGAAGCTCGGAACAACAAGTTGGAAATGCAGTCAGTGAACAATAAAAAATTAATTGAAGAACTTGATAAACTTGTTGATAGGTTTTGTATCCCACCAGAGGTGTTTCTCATTCTTCCTTTCTATTGAAGTTAATCTTAACTAATCATATTGGTCTAATATTTTGATTATTTTTTCACTTAATACTTGCCCTTCTGGCTGTAGTATTCAGCATGTCTTACAGGTGATTCTTTTGATGAGGCATGCATGCATCAAAATATTGATGCTTGTGAGTGGCTAACTAATGCTATATGTGGCCTTGAAGCACCAAATTTGGATTCTACGTTTGCAAATATGCGAGCTGTATGCTCCTAGTTTCTTATTTTTCCAACTTCTTTTAATATACCTCTTCTCAGCCATTGTCATGGGCCTTTATTTTCTCACTTTACAGGTTTTTTTTCTGTTTCCTTTACAGTGATGCAATCTCTTATGTTTAATTCTTTTGAGCCTTTTACAGGTAAAAGAGAAACGGGCAGAACTTCGGATATTGAAAATGAATTTTGCTAGGAGAGCTTCTGATTTCTTGAGAAACTACTTCTCTAGTTTGGTAGATTTCATGATAAACGACAAGAACTATTTTTCTCAAGTAAGTCTCTTAAAACACTGTTTCGAAGTGCAAGATCGTTGGGTACTACTTTCAAGTACTGAAACTAGTGAAAACAGCTCGTTTGAATTTTTTAGCGTGGGCAATTGAAGAGGCCAGACCATGCTGATCTAAGGTACAAGTGCCGCACTTATGCTCGACTTTTGCAACACTTGAAGGTTAGATGGAATATTATGCTCCCTGCTTCCTCTGTGCCAATTTAATTTGCTTAGTTGATGTTTCATGGTCTTCAACGCAACATTTTGACTAGATTTATACATGAATAAATGATAAAAACATAATATTTCAAAACTACATTTCAAAATGAATCTAATGAGATTAAATTTACATTATAACTAAATGAACTTTATCAACAAAATGGTCAAAGTTTGTAAATTTTGGCCAAGAAAAATCAAACAAGCAAAATAAATTGGGATGAAGGGAGTAAATTTAAATGGAGTGGAAAAACAAATTTTTAATCTGTTTTTGAAGATTTGTTTATGTTTGCTCTTCAAATGCAGATTCTTGACAATAGTAGTTTGGGATCACTAAGAAAAGCGTATTGTGCATCCCTTAATTTACTTTTGCGCCGAGAGGTTAGGAAGCTCTTGAACTTGTTACTCTAAAATCATATGTTTCTAACTTTTCATTATTGTTGAGTGTAAACATGTGAACTGCTTCAAATATTTTATATCTCAAGCTCATCTCTTTTTTTCTGTTTCCGTTGCACCATTATAAATAATTGGTTTTCTAGTATTGTGCTCTGAGACTCAGGTCACATTTTTAAGTGATTTAGGGATGTTCTTGGCATTCTGATGTATACTTGTCTGTTACGGTCGTCTGTTTGGAATGAGGGGGGGGGGGGGGAGCAGCGGGGAAGAAATGATAAGGGAAATAATCAAAGTGCATTTGGATTTGATAACTTTATAAGTGAGAGGAAAAGAGGGAATTATATAGGACGACTCTTGTTTGTATAACAAAAAAATTGACAGAAAATTGTACCGAAGTCTAACTTTTAAAAAGGTTATGATTTTGAATGGGAGTTTTGTCTTATCTAAATTTTTTGACTGCCATTTGGAGGGATGTCATCTGGGGGTGGGGGGGGGGGAGGGGAGTGTTAGGAGGTTAATCTTCGCAGCATTACTTTATAAACAAATAAAAGAGAAAAAGAGTGTTCTCCCTTCCTTTGTCCAATTCCTCTCAATCCTAACGTTCACTTATGGAGTCTATGCTGGTGCTACAAATGGCTTATTGATTCTTGCAGGCTCATGAGTTTTCAAGTGAACTTCGTGCCAATACAAAGGCACCAAAAGCTGCAATTATATGGCTGGATGGTTCTGCAGTTTCCAACCAAAGTCTGAATAATGTGGACACTTCTGCAGTTTCAGAAGCATACTCTAAAATACTTACAATATTTGTGCCGCTAATGGTGGATGAGGTTATCCTTTTGACTATCTCGCTTAATATAGATGTTTTACCAATTGGTGTAAATTTGTTTGTGTGGATCTTATTTAGATTGGAGGCATCAAGTTATGCTTTCTCTATTTATATAACTACAGAGTTCTTTCTTTTTTGTGTGGATCTTATATAGACCTTAATCTATTTCTATAACTACAGAGTTCTTTCTTTGCACATTTTATGTGCTTTGAAGTTCCTGCACTTGTTCCAGCAGGAGGTTCTTTCAATGCTGAGGATGATCTCAATTGTGATGATTCAGGAATTAGGGGCATTGGCGATAATAGTAAAAACAGAGCAGGTACTATAACTTTTTTTTATATTTCATTTTCTAAATGCAGCTTGTGTAGTAGTTGTGAGCAAAAAATTTGGGGCATCCTACGTTTATTACAGGGATTCATTGAAGAATACGCTTATGGCATCAAATTCTAATTCAGTGTGTCCTGTAAAGAATCTTTAGAATCAGCCTTCTCATTTGGGTTCTTCACCTGCTTAGTTAATACTTTGAGCACTTCAATCCAAAGTGATGCACACCATTTATCGTAATGTTGCAGGTAGAAATTCTACAGATCTAGAGGAACTAAATGAATCCCTACGGGATTTGCTTGATGGAATACAAGTGATATTCATCCCATTCCTTTGAATGCAGTTTTAGAATTTACCTTAGTGGTAAACACCACTACTGTGTGATATCCATATGAAAACTGGGTTTCCATTTCTCTTTATGTGCTTCAGGAAGACTTTTATGCGGTGGTAGACTGGGCATACAAGATTGATCCTTTGCGGTGCATATCAATGCATGGAATCACAGAGCGCTTTATTCCCGGTCAGAAAGCTGATACAGCAGGATTTGTTCGCATCCTTCTTGATGACCTTGAATCTAGAATATCAGTGCTGTTTAGCCGTGTAAGCTACTGCCTCATTTCTTATCAACCTGAATAACGTTGCAGATTATGGTACTGAATCATTTTTCTAAACTTGGATCACAGTTTGTCGATGAAGCTTGTCATCAAATTGAAAGAAATGAGCGAAATGTTCGGCAGGCAGGCGTCTTGTTATACATTACAAGGTAAAGCAATAGCCCATTTGTTTATGCATTTTTTCTTATAGTTTTCAGTGATCACACTCACACACACACACATCCTGATTAACACAAGTAGATGTTGTAGATGAGCCTCAACAGACTTTTTATCACATTTTAAGTCAATATTCATTATGTTTGAGTGCTTTTAAATACGGAGCACTTAAAAAAATATGGAGTACTATGCAATGTAATGTTTATTTAGTTTTAAACAGTTTGTCTGCACTATAAATGTCATTGAAACTCACATTTCCACTAAAATGCTCGTAAAATGTGAAACAACATACATAGAATTATAGAATATCTGTTGTGTACTATGAGCTTCTCAGTGAAATCTTCCCATCTATCCAAAAAGGTTCTTGTTTTCGTTTCTTGTCCATCCCAAAATAATGTTCCCGTTTACTTGTAAGGAATAACTGGAGAGGTTTATATCATATCTCTCTCTCCTCTGCACAATCTCCACACAATTTCAGATTTTTAATAAGTGTGGAGGGTCAAACCAAAACGTTATTTTGTAACGGTAGTGTAACCAATAGATTCTCCTATGATATGTTTATCCTCTCCAAGTATCAAGGAATCTCAAGCACTGTATGTTTTCATGTAGATTTGCTGCTCTTGCAACTCGTATGGAGCAATACATCCAAGGACAATCAAGGGACTTAGTTGATCAAGCTTATACAAAACTCGTAAGCCCTATAAATTTCTCAATTTTGTTTATGTAGCAATGAGTGCCACAACTTGTGTTATAGTTGTAATCATTGCATTTAGTGTTTAGGATGATGGCACACTTCACGAATAATATCTTAACAATCTTCCGCCTTATTGTTGTTGATGAACGGGCTAACAAGCCCGATTCATTTTGAAAGCAGTTTAGCTTACCATTATTCTATTTGGACTGGTTTTAATTCATTGGTTGTTTATGTTCTAGTAAATATTTCTTTTTTGTTTTGCATGTTTCATGATTAAAGATTTTCCAATTTTTCCGGCAGGTAACTATGATGTTTGTGACTTTGGAAAGAATTGCTCAGCTTGAACCAAAATATGAAGATATCACACTTTTGGAAAACTATGCTGCATTTCAGAACAGGTAGTATTCATTAAATTCATGAGATTTTTCCCCTGTTTTGACAGTAAGATTTTGTTACCATAAACTGATGGGATACACTTTTAATGCAGTCTGTATGACCTGGCAAATGTCGTGCCCACATTAGCGAAATTTTATCATCAAGCTAGTGAAGCTTATGAACAAGCTTGCACGCGTCATATTAGCATGATCATCTATACCGTACGTGATCCAAATTTGAGGATGATACTGTGTACTATTTTCTCTTATTGCTAGTGAATTTCCTTTTTTTGTGTGTTTGTTTCGTGGCCATGTTTAGACTCATTAACCTTATCACTGCTATTTTTCACCAAGCAAACCAGTCATTTCTGTCACAATTTCAACACATTCAACCATCATATGCTATAGATCCTTGTTTTTTTTCTTATTTTTTCTTTCTAAAACAGCATATCATCTCTTTCTCTGCAGCACTTTGAGAGACTCTTTGATTTCGCTCGAAGGATTGAGGAGTTAATGTGCACACTAGCACCAGAAGAGGTTATTTCTGTGAATTAGAATAAATATCCATTTACTAGCCTCTCCACTAGTAAATCAATAAAATCCTCTATGGCCATGTATTTAGTTATCACCGACAAACCCAGTAAATCCCACAAAAAGTAGGGTGTGGGGAGGGTATGTGTATGCACACCTTACCCCTACTCGGGAGTACAGAGGTTGTTTCCAAGAAACCTTGACTCAACCACACAACACTATTAAAGTAAACACATACCGAAGCTAGCAACTAGACCCAAAATACAGAAAACACACCATTTGCTGAGAGATTCAGTCATCATCTGCAATTATAAAATGCAGCCCAATCATATAGTTTAGAAACATAATATACTTATTGGCTATGATGATTACTATAAGCAAGAGTGCACACTATCTTTCAGATCCCATTCCAAATTGGATTTTCGAAGACAGAGCTCAGGAAGGTGGTGAAAGCAAGTTTATCTGGGGTATAAGTCAATTACCAAAACGCTTTAAGATCAAAGTTGTGGAGGTTGGTAATGAATGTATTTTTCTTTTTGCAGGTTGATAAGACCATTGGCGCTATGCATAAGAAATTGCAGAAGAACTTAACATCAGAAGAGTTGTTACCTTCCTTGTGGGAAAAATGCAAGGTACATTTACTCAATCAACAGACTGGTGGCTTTT
The DNA here is from genome assembly GCA_003260385.1 of Cuscuta australis. Taxonomy (NCBI): domain Eukaryota; kingdom Viridiplantae; phylum Streptophyta; class Magnoliopsida; order Solanales; family Convolvulaceae; genus Cuscuta; species Cuscuta australis. The sequence continues at coordinate 2,764,956 of NQVE01000194.1, forward strand.
AAAAATCTTTTCTTAAAAGAAATAAAGAAAGAAAATGTCCATTTGAAAAGTTCGTTTCTCAATATAGGCTTTTTTCGTTTGAAATATGGACTCATTTAGAAAACTTTTTATTATGGCTCGTACAAATTAAAGGTATAATGTTGAAGGGAAGAATTTGTCACGCGCCATTTGGTCCTTAATATCCGTGTAAAAACTATTTAGGAGTTCTTTGTTAGAAATTTAGGAGGATAAACGCTGCGAAGCAGCATTGAAGAATTAATGAAACGAAGAACGAGAATCACAGCTTGATAGTTTAACGCATCGCGAATACGCTTTCAGATCAAAGTTATTTTGGGATATATCAAAATACTTTAATTGGATAATACGTTAATCAAGAACAAGTCTTTCGGAAAAAAATACCCTCAACCATACCCAACAACTCCTTTTATAGAGTTTAAGATTTTGGTGTCAAGATATGAGCGTTCGCGTAAGGAAGCGAACGTTCGCGCAACAGGCAGAGAACCGAACTTTTGCTAAAGGATGCAAGTCTTCGCGCAAGTTTTCCCTTCGGTTTTGGGTCGATTTTGACGTTTACCCGTACGCCTGAATCTTTAGGGTTTCGTACTCTGTTTACGAAAATCTGAAGGATTTTCATAAAGCAATAACGTCCAAAATAAAAAATTTCATAAAGCTCGACCCCGGCCAGGGGCTCTTCCCCTTGGACCCCCCGCACCCTCGTTACGAATTTTGTAATATTGTTGAACGAGTGCCGCACTCCGCGCCTCTTTACTCGTTTGACAATATTTATTCAAATTCTTGTCTGATCTAAGTAAACCCAATCGCACAAAATAGTCGATAATACTAAAATCATCGACATCGTTATTTCCCACTTATATTTAACAATGCACTTTTTAACAAGGAATTTACTGCATTAGATTAGTCAAGGTTTTCTGACTTACTGTGTATTTATATACTCCCTACTCTCTATTTATTTTGCATACGGTTGTTTCTTACACAAAATGGGTTGGCAGAAGGACTTTTTGGACAAGTACGAGAGCTTTTATCAGCTTGTATCTAGGGTTTACCCGTCAGAGACTATTCCATCTGTCACAGAAATTGAGCATTTCTGCAAATAGACTCTGTTGCTATTTGTTTATGTATTCGTTCATTTATTGCATATCATTATTACGGAATGCTTATGAAGGAAGAAATGGTCCACCATACATACCTTCATTACGGACTAAAATTATGTTGCTTAGTAGTTGTATTTGAACTTTGAAGGAAATGAAAATAATACCGAGTAGTCTACTCTCCCGAGTCCTGTCTCCATGAATTATAGATTTTATAATATGGTAATCTGATACTGTATATGGACATTTTATAATACTTGTCGGTAACATATATAGTCATGATTGAAATTGTATATGTATTTTAACTCTTATTCAGGGAATAAAATATGAAACTCATGTTTTGGTATATTTTTAATATTTTACTTCTACTTTAGTCGTTATCCCAAAATAGAAATGTCATGTTTTTATCTTCAAATTAATATAATGTGTCACTTTATTGATATTCGATAATACATTTTGGCATTATATATTAGCTTTATTGACATTATAGATCATATTTTCTTATATGAAAACATAAGTATCCTATATGCTTTAGTCAAATTTCACTCATTTTTAGTTTTGAATTATGTACTTCTTTTGATATTAATGAAAATTATATTAAATGAAATGAAGATTTTGTTTTAAAAAGTTTCATTGTATTTTTCTGCATAAATGTATTTCTAATGTGAAGTACAAAAATAAGTTTGACGTATTAATTACAAAAAATTGTTACAGGATACCCTCAATTTTGTTATACGAATGTACATGTATTATTATTTTTCAAAATATACTATGATGTACTTTAAAATATCTGAAAAGTTACTCTAAAGCAGCAATTTTTTTTGTATATTAATTAATCGCTCATTTTCTAAAATTATTCAACTATTTTCGTATGCTATATTATATAAAGTATATTTATGTCAAACAGAATTTTGTCCAAAGGCCTTTTTTTGATACTCGAAAAAGTGAACTCCGCCCTTGTTCAAAGGACCGTAATTGAGGATAAATTTCTCACGTGTTTATTAATTATTAACATCACAGATTCACATTATATTCCTCACATGCAAATTGTTTCCCGGGACTATTTGTCAAATCTAATCATTTTCCTATTTTCTAAACAATATTTATACGGAACAAGTTGCGGTGCTATTTTGTCAAATCTAAAATCATAATTCCATACTACTTTGGTAAAAACACTCTTTTAGTTTTAATAAACAATTCTTTCTCTCTTCTTTTTTGACTTTTCAATTTCATTTTTTGTACCCTATACTGGCAAATTATATCCAAAATTATAGAATAAAGTACAAGTACCAAAATAAAAGTTTCATGTTTTTATTCACAAAATAGGAGTTTGTATTATGATAATGTGACACTTTATGTGAACAATTCACAATACCTTTTGGTAATGTATATGGTTATGAATTTATGATTGACACTATATATGCTTTTTAACTCTTATTTTGAAAATAAAATATAGACTCATATTTTGATATATTTTCTATGTTTTACTTTTCCCCTACCCATTCTTTTTTTTCAACAAAATCTTCAATTCATTTAATGTATTTTCATTAATATTTAAAAAATTACATAATTCAAAACAGAAGATTCAAGGAGTGAAATTTGGCTAAAACATAGCCACGAGAAAAAAATAGGACACTTATGTTTTTATATAAAATAATATGACCTATATTGTCAATAAAGCTGATATATAATACTAAAATATATTATAAAATGTCAATATAGTGACATATTATCACAATGCTTATTTACTACTTATTTATTAATTTAGTTTTAAATTGATTTATTTATTTATTTATTTATGCAATAAATAATTATTTTTTTATTTATTCATAAAAATTACATACAATAACAAATAATATATTAAAATTTATTTTCCAATCGCCAAAGCGAAATGCCACTCTCTGTAGCTTTTTAAAGTTTGGCTTTTCAGACTCAAACAGCCAACCTTTGCAGCCAACTACCAAGCACCCATTTTGACTGTTTGATCAGTCAAATCCGCTGAAATTAGTCAAAACAGCCAAAAGTCATCCTAAATGCCAAAAACCAAACATGCCCAATATAGAACTAACAATGTCAACTTGTTCTTTTACGTGAATCTCGTCCTCTAACCAATAGGATTGTGTATATATACTAGGATAATTTAGACTTAAGTATAAAACAAGGTTTTAATAATGGAATGAACCCATTATATTCATCATATATATGGATTATTGATTTATTGGAATAACGAAAAGAATAATTTGTTTGTTTGTTTGTTTGAAACTTTGAATACTTTGGGATGTTGGAATTTTCGTTGGAACCAAAGAAAGAAAGAAAGTACTCCGGTCTGTATAGTGAGTGTGGTTTGGCATTTTGGTTGGTACGTTTTCACCGCCAAACTCTCCACGCCGACTTGGACTCACTTTTCAACGCTCCCTCTCTTTGACATTTTGATTATAAAAAAAATGAGCTATGTACCCAAAGGTCCTCTCAGAAACAGTCGAACGGGTACTGAGAAGAGACAAATTAAACTTTGATCATAGATTAATGACAAAGAGTCGAGCATAGGGAGAAAGGATTTGAATTTTTAGTTGGCTCGGTTCTAGTCTTGTATACTCTCGCCGTCTCAAAAAGATTGCTACTCTATATTTTAACTTTTTTAGTCAAATTGTATAGCACTTTGACCACATATTATTTTAAAAGTATAGTTAGTTATAATTTAAATTTAGTAAAATTAGATTTATTTTAAAATATAGTTTGGAAAAATCAAATTTTTGAAATATCTAATCATTCACAACGATTCTTTATTTTGACCTTGAAAATTAAAGTCATATTATAATCCACGGCCTATACGGTGCTTCGTTGGTAAAATTGATTATTTTTACACCCCTTAATCCTCCTCCATAAACCCACATACCACCCCTGCACCCCCGATCCCCCCTAGATCGCCGATTTGGAGAGTCGAATATTGGGATTGATGATTGATTTTGTTCCATAAATATGAAGTACTTTTAAAATAGGTATAAATGTTTTATATCCCTTCGTCTAGTATATTTGTTTTGTTTGATTTTTTTGAATCAAATTGGATAAATTTTAATCATCAAATTTTCTTAATTTGTATTACATATTGATATTATGAAATTAGATGTTGAAAATTCATCATAAGATAAATCTAATAAAATCATTTTAATACTAGTAGTATTCGCTAGTCATTTGGATTGTAACTGTATATTCATGACTCAGTGTTCTAGGGTTTAAATCAAATATTTAATAAAGGAAAATTTATCTAAATAGGCCTAAAACATTATGACTTTCTCAATATAAAATCATACGTTTTTATTTTCCAGTGTAGGATCATTGGTCATTATCCATTAGTCATTATTCAAGTAAATGTCCACCACCACTGCACATTATTCCTACTACTAGACATTATTACGTACGGAGTATTATTTAAGGAATAAAAAAGTTTATGTTCTACATGTGGAAATGACTTATGTTTTAGTCTTATTAAATGCAAATTTCACTTGAAAATATTACTGGTAAAAGGTTAAAACTAGACAAATATTCCATGACGGAAATATATATTATATTTTCCAAAAATAATATACGAGTATTTCACGAGGATTACAAACATATTTAACCCATAAACTAAATAACGAGTATAGTTTATTGAAATCTGAAGAAAGCCACTTAAAACTGTTGTGAAGATATTTTCAAAAATAATAATTAATAATAAAAATTGTTATGAAGATAATGAAAGTAAAACAATTTTTCAATGACATGATGTGTTTGGACAATGAAGATAAACAAAACAAAAAACTTTACATAATTTTAGACACGAGTACTACCCGATGGTGATGGAGGGTGCATGATCATTAACAAGAAATTGGAAATTATATTGTGGGTTGATGATGCCAACTCAATGGTCATGTAAAAGAACATTAAAACTTTGCAATATATATATATATAATGCACAAAAACGTAATTGGAGTACACAAATATCAAAACATAATATATAGTTCATTGAACAAAAAAATAAATATGATGCGATTGGTCCTACTTTAATTCTATTATTTGTGGCGGTAGATTTATCATTCAATTTAATTTTTTGTTCTACTAAGAGCATCTCCAACCATACTTACTATATTGGCTTGCTAATTTTATATTTTAGCAAGTGAATAGTGATATAGCAAGCAACTTTTTGTTTCATTTTCTAACCATAAGTTGCTAATCCATTTTACAACTTCTAGCTTGTTATATTTTGGAAAACTTGTTATATTTACCAAGTCAACCTTATTCTTTAGCAAGCTTGCTATAATATAACACAACCATTGAAGATGAAAAAAATGATTGGCTTGCTATATCATAGCTTTTAGCAAGCCAAAATGGGATGATTGAAGATGCTCTAAGAGTGTGCAAAGTGGCCAACCTCACAGGACCCCTAAAATTTTAGGGTCTCATATTTTTAAATTTGTTAACAATTTTAAAGCAAATATATTTTAAAATATAAAATAGAGCCCAAAATGTAACATGAAAGACTTTTGGGACAGAAGGAGTAGAATTTTTATTGTAGTTTTTAAATACTCTCTTCCTCCCTAAATATTTGTCACACTTGTATTCCCGAGGCAAAATATCATGTTTTTTCAATTCATTTTATTTACATATTGGTATGGAAATAAAAAATAAAATTTACATATCAAAAAACTACATGAAAAGTTCTTCAAAATAAGAGGTGTCAAGAATATTTTATTTTATCAAATAACTAATGAAAACATAGAAATAAACAAAAGTTTCCGCGACTGCTGAAAAACCAAATGTTGCAAATAATTTGGGATGGAGGGAGTATATAAGTTTTTTTTTTTATTTTATACTCCATACCAATCTTTAAATGAAAAATAATTTGTAAATTTTGAAATTTTTCTTGATTTTGAATTTTGAAATGAAAAAGGAATATGTTGGAACTGCCTTATTTGAGATGAGGCATTGGACATTCCAAAATGTGAAAGCCCCACGCGGTATTCAAATTTCGTTTCGCAAGTCCACAGTCCACTCTATATTGTTCGGTTGGTACACGTTTTTATTATTATAGGACTGACTGACCCTTCGTCCTCTTTATATTTAGGACTCCTCTGTTTCCGCAAGTCACCATAGAATATATCGACGACCGCCATTAAATACTCCTTCCTCTGTTTCTTCCCCACCATTTGTTTCTTCTTTCATTAATTTCTCTCAGAAATCACAACCCCACACAGATATGGTGGCCTCCTCACTCCCGTTCCGCGCTCTCCCTCTTCAGAATTCCTCTTTCTCTTCCTCCAAACGCCGTTTCAATCCCCAGATCGTTTGCGTCTCTGTTTCCGACATCCCGCCGGCGGTTTCTGCTCCCCCGCCGCAGCAGCTGCAGCTGCCTCCCTCTCCCAAGCTCCCGCTCCGGAAAATCCCCGGAGGTTATGGGCTCCCTCTCGTCGGCCCGTTGAAGGACAGGCTGGACTACTTCTATAACCAGGGCCGGGAGGAGTTTTTCCGGCAGAGGATTCAGAAGTACCAGTCCACGGTCTTCCGTGTCAACATGCCGCCCGGCCCGTTCATCTCCGATGACCCGAAAGTTGTCTGCTTGCTGGACGGAAAGAGCTTTCCCACGCTCTTTGACGTCTCTGTCGTCGAGAAGAGGGACGTCTTCACCGGAACTTACATGCCGTCGACTGAGCTCACCGGAGGGTACCGGATTCTGTCGTACATTGACCCGTCGGAGCCCAACCATGCCAAATTGAAGAACCTCATGTTCTTCCTCCTCTCCCACCGCCGTGACAAACTCATGCCGGAGTTCCACGACTGTTACTCCGAGATGTTTGACGCTCTGGAGAAAGAAGTAGCCCTAAAGGGGAAAGTCGGATTGAACGCCGCTAACGATCAAGCGGCTTTCAATTTCTTGGCCAGGGCACTCTACGGCGCCGATCCGGCGGCGACGAAGCTCGGACTGGAGGCGCCGAAGCTAATCGGGAAATGGGTTCTGTTCAATCTCCACCCCGTGCTCAGCCTCGGACTCCCGAAGCAGATTGAAGATCCCCTGATCCACACTTTCCGGCTTCCGCCGGCTCTAGTCAAGAAAGATTACCAGCGGCTCTACGAGTTCTTCTACGAGAACTCCGCCGCCGTCCTAGACCACGGCGAGAAGCTCGGCGTCTCCAGGGAGGAGGCCTGCCACAACCTCGTCTTCGCCACGTGCTTCAACTCCTTCGGCGGGATGAAGATCTTCTTCCCCAACATGATCAAGTGGATCGGACGCGCCGGCGTGAAGCTCCACGCGCAACTGGCCAAAGAGATACGCGCCGTCGTCAAATCGACCGGAGGAAAAGTGACGATGGCGGGGATGGAGCGGATGGAGCTGATGAAATCCGTCGTCTACGAGTGCTTCCGGATCGAACCGCCGGTTCCGACCCAATACGGGCGGGCCAAACGCGACATAGTGATCGAATCCCACGACGCCCGGTTCGAGGTGAAAGCCGGCGAGATGCTATTCGGGTTCCAGCCGTTCGCGACCAAAGACCCGAAGATATTCGACCGGGCCCAGGAGTTTGTGCCGGACCGATTTGTGGGCGAGCCGGGGAAGGAGCTGCTGAGGCACGTGCTGTGGTCAAACGGCCGGGAGACGGAGAGTCCGACGGTCAACGACAAGCAGTGCGCCGGAAAGGACTTCGTGATGCTGGTGTCGCGGCTGATGGTGGTGGAGCTCTTCCTCCGTTACGACTCCTTCGACATTGAAGCCGCCATGTCGCCGCTAGGGGCGGCGGTCACCTTGACTTCGTTAAAGAGGGCCAGCTTTTGATTTCTGCATTCTTTTTTTTCGTTGTCACAAAAAGTTCTTTCTCGTCTTATTTTTATTAATTATTAATATTATGTCTCTCTTTCGAATTGTTTTTTATTTATATAGGAAGTATTAATGTTATCACTATATCTCAGTCTATTTCATTTATAAGGCTAATGTCTGATTAATGAAAGCCAAATGTTATCACAAATCAACAACTTAATTTGCAAAATGAACAAAAAATGGTGTTTTGACTACTAGTATATTATCTTTTAATATGTACAGAGTATAATTTTAATGATGCAATAGTGAATATACTTTGCGTGTTTGGTCTAAAACGAGAAAAAAGTCTAGAATAAAATATATTTTAGGCTCTCTGAATTTTGATCTTAAATACGGAGTAATGCTATTCCATAGAATTGAATTCTGCCAATTTCAATTCATTTTTTACACTATCAATTCCAAATCTACATAATTTTTGTGCTACGAAACACAAGAATTGGAATTGAAATCTTCAATTCCAATTCCATTGTTTGAATTCCATGTACCAAACGGAGCCTCAAATATACAAAAATTTCAATAAGTTTCAACTAATCAAAATAATGAAACCTTAAAACAACTGGGTTATACAAAATTGGGAGGCCCTGTCAACTGCACATATGTTTTTTGGTTCAACAAAACTCCAAAGTGAGTCAGAACCAAACTTTGTTCCCCTAAGATCATACTTTAAAAAATAGAGTTCAAAACAGCCATTTCAAAGTGAACCCAAAAAAAGTTACTCTCTCCGTCCTAAAATTTCTTCTCAAAGCACTATTTCAACTTCACGGAAATTTATATTTATTTTGATTTTTTCATGGCCTATATGATAAAATAAAATATTCTTGTCACCACTTGTTTTGTTAAACTTTTGATGTAGTTTTTAAATATGTATGTTTTATTTTTTATTTCTATACAAATATTTAAATAAAATAGATTGAAAAAACTTGGGATTTTTCTTCATTTTGCGCAATGGAAAAAAAGTTTTAGGACGGAGAGAGTATTTGTACAATATTTTTGACACATTGTACTGGCATATATCACATGCATCCAGCATTGTTCTGTGTCTGTGAATATCTGCAAAAAGGGTGGTGTCAAATATAGGGTACCCCATCTAGGGTGAATCCATCGGCTCGGGACGATGCTTCCTCGGCGGACCGCCTTTCCTCTTCAACGATGGGGCCCACGTGATGGCCTTCATGTGCGCCACGTCATCAACTACACGGAAAATGCGGACGTCAAAGATGCACAAGTTGTTGCTTCGGCTAACCATGTCAAACAGGCACACATCATCCATTTCGAGGGCAAAATATTTCCAACCCGATCTCGAGATTCCATGCCCGCCCATTGTTCTTCGGTAGTAACACTTTGCCATCCATGCTTTATCCTTCACGCGCAAGCACGCCTCAAAGTTTGCCTGAGGAAGATGCATCCTCGACCAATCCACCGGGATTGTCTGCACAATCATATCACACACACAAATGATGATGATGATGATTTCAAAACCCCATTTTTGGGAGCTTGCACAACTTATGTCTGTCGCGCGCAGACTACTTGTCTGTGTCACATACAGGCAACAAATAGAACGGTTTGCAAATTTCGGACAAATAAAAGACTAGTGTAGCAAAACGGCGTACCAAATAGAAGCCCATGTAGACATGGCATTCCCTCATAATCACAGTGAGGCTATCGTCGAGAGATGCAGCAGTTGCCGCCTGGATAACTTTGTCTTTCTCCTCTTCCGTCACCGGCCTCCTGTTTGAATCCAATCTAAGAGACAAACCCACACGTGACGACGATGGACCACTGCTATCTACAAAATTGATTGTATTAAAGATAATCATTATGAATTAGCAATCAAAAGGATTTATTTCTGTTGGTAGCGTGGCAGTGTGCAATGTGAGAGTGGCAAAAAGAGTGCCAATCTTTTACTCCTAATTAGGGAGCTCTCTTATAGATGGAAAGAAGTTTCCAATAGATCCATCATGAATGCCTTAAAATTCATACAGAAAAAAGGAGAAAATTTAAAAACTTTATACCCGCGGGTCTCTTCCTTGGCTTCCCACTATATTGATTCATCATCTGCTTGGGCACAATATCCTTTCTTGGCTTTTTCCTCAAAACAGTCCTTGTGACCTCCTCGTTCGAGGATTCGCTGATTGCTGCACCGAAATGGATGGTTCGAGGAGGGGCAGTTTTGTCTTTTTTATCTGCGACTACAATCTCTGTGTGGGCACATTGTTTGACAAAATACGATGCTTCTTTCTCGCATAAGCTCAGCTTATCAAACATTAACACATCAAGCTGCAGATTCCCGTGGTACTTGAATACCAAGACGTCGTTCATTTGCAAGGAATGTTCTTGTACGAATGTTTTCCAGCCATGCTTAAGGTACAAATCATCTCCATCTGCTTCCAACCCCACGCTCCATACGGAACCACTAGGCCCTTTGAGGGAAATTGTGCCTGCTAGTTTACCTCTAAGATTCTCAGCAAATTTCTTGGGAAGAGCCTGCAATGTTTAGCAGTTCTACTCTTTAGCAGTATAAAAGATTTAGGGCCATTCAACAACAACGCGTCAACGAAACCATTAAAGTCCCACAAATGTAGGGCCTTGGGAGGGTGTGTGGGTGTGTGAGAGCATGCCTTACCAATTACCCCTACTCGGAAGTAAAGGGGTTGTTTCAAAAAAAAATCCTCTTCTCATTCCAAGCTTCCAAAATCAAAATCCATGGCAACGAGAAAGCATGAGTTCTATGCTCCATACGTCTTAAATTAAAAGTCATTATTCTAGCCACACAAAGATTGTTTCCGAATTCAAAACATATCTTTTTGCTAATATTCTCAATTTGCACATGTCAATTCTTCCGCCGCACGTGTGCACCAAAGGGTAGAAGAATCAATTAACACGGCTTCTAAAAATGTGTGCATTTTCTAAAATGTGGGAGTGGGTAATAGCAAAACATGACCATAAGGAATGCAGAATTAAAGAAGCTGAGCTACTGCCAAGAATATATATAGTTCTACAAAGATAGTAGGATTAAGCATATTTGAGCGTTTACTCAATAATTTTATGTTCACCCCATTGTTAGCAACGGCCTTGAATACATAATTAAGACTCACCACTATACTTTCCAAGAGGAAACCTTTTAATGGGCGGCCGCATACAACAACAACAACAACATTACCCCGGTGCCTCAATGGCTCCCGCCCATTGCGGGGTAAGAGGGGGTCGGATGTACGCAGTCTGACCCTTATGCTTAAAACATAGAGTGGTTGTTTCCAGATGACCCATGATGATCGAGCGTCAAACATTGACTAAGTGATACTTCACAATTGCAAGCGCAGACAATTTAAAGACCCAATTTGCTTTATTCCATCATACATCAAAGCCAAAAAAAATAGTGAATCTTTAGCTCCATAGGGGATTGGAAATAATGGGCGGCCACATAAAGAACAATAAAAGAGAGACGCTAACACTATGTTTGGTTCAAGGAATTTGGATAGTAAAGAAAATAATTTTCTTTCATTTTCTTTTTCCTTATCTTTCCTTTTCTTTTCGTCTCTAGAAGGGATAGTTCCAAAAAAAGGGCAAAGATCCATTATTTACATCAAGAATTTAAAGAACAAGAAAAGGAACTAGAGATAGGGGAATTGAAAGCCCATAAATTCTAGAAATTTCAAAGTTATAATTGCAATTTACAAGCTGATGATCATAATGCGACCCAGAGAGAATTTGAAAGAACTGAACCGTTTGAAAGTGAGACCAGTAAATAGTTTCCTCATTTTTCTTGCAACCCATGCAGCTCGAATCCCCCATTCTTCAGCTAATTTTACCTTAATAAGAGTTCAAGTCATGAACAAAGACTGGGACTTTATTGAAGAAGAAACACATGCAGCTCGAAAATCAGATATAAAAGACTATAACTTGAATGCAAAACTTAACTGGTTGGTTCTTGAACAGAAGATCAAACGCAGAGACAAGGTAAAAGAAAACCATGGGCTAACCCAAAATGAGTAAAAACAGAGACGCATAAAAACTGTGGGCTTACCCAAACCTTATTTTTAGAGCAATGGGTATACCTTATACCAAAATGAGTATTGAGTACCTCATTTATACAAAGAGGATATTTCAATTTGATGTACACCTAGCATTATTGTTATTTTTATCAATACCATCGGCTAGTTTTGTTTCACTTCTTTTGTCTCATAACTATCTTTATGTTTATTTTTTTTTACGTCTCTAATGTTTTTCATTGATCATTAATTTTTTTTATTTTTATCTTTGTGTTTTACTTGTACCACCCTTATGTCACAAACCAAAAATTTACTATACATCACTTTTAAAATTATTTTATTTACAAACTGATATATAAATTAAAAGTAAAAATTTTCATATTTCAAAATTATATAAAAAAGTTATAAAATAAGATCTGACAAAAGTATTTTATTTTATCAAATAATCAATGAAAATGCACTAATAAAAGCTACCGAAAGACTAGAACATTAACTAAGACGATATTTTTAGAGTATACTTTCTTGACTCTTGATGCTGAGTTATCTTTGTTCTCTCATAATTTAATAGGGAGTATATTCATCTAGAGTAAATATAGCAAGAGTACAATTTTTAGTCAATTACAAACGTTGACTAAACACAAACCAGTCAAATCCACAACAAGCCTAACCTCTCTCTATATAGACAAGTCCACAATGCAAGTAGAGACTAACCCTACAATGCAAAATGTGACAAAAACACAAATATTATACATTCATACTAAAATCCTCTCCTTTAGGTTGCGTTCCGAAAGCCGAAATCGCTCCCCCGGGCCCCTCCACCGCCTCGCTGATGCTGTTTCGTTTAAACAAAAAGTAGACGACGCCGCCCCGGGCGTAGCCTCCACCTAAAAAATATGAAATAGTGCATTGTATTATAAGGAAAGTACTATTTTAACCCTGGAAATGACATCATTAGAGACAATCACACATCAACCAAGCCATTGTATGTCATTTAATGTAGCCTCACCATATGCAAAAACCATTGACATTTGTTAGTGCAAACTAATCCAAGCCTTCTTCTCCATCAACAAAAAGGGGGTTCAAAAACCTGGCCACAAATGCCCACATCTTATACACATCCTCAAAATTGGTCAAGAAACCGAGCGTCGCCGTGACCACCTCAACCCGGAAGAGCCGGTTCCTGCGGTCGTGGCACCCGCTGGACATCAGCTTATACGGCGCGAAATCCACGCCCTCCAAATTCCCAGCCGCCGGATCCCCGTCGCCGGCCGCCTGCTGTATGTGGCTGAGGATGCCAACGCCGAGAGATATCCCGTGTCGCTCGGCCAGCTTCTGGACGGTCTCCGGGTGAATCAGGCCGCCGTCCCGATTCACCCGGACGTTGAACGCGACCGACCCGCCCCTTTCGTACTTCATCTTGGGGCCATATATTTGCACCAGAGCCCCTCCATTGGGGAACTGAAGCTGCAGGAGTGAAGTGACCAGCCAGTTTGCAAGACACCTTAATCTGTGGCTTGTTTTGTTGAGGCCCAGGGTATCCACGTGGTCCAGATGGCAGCAGATTATCTCCGGGTCCTTCCTCCCGACGCGCCTCAGCTCTCTTCTCCTCGACAACCTGAAATCGCATTCTTTCGCGGAGAGGAATTGACCCGAATGGTCTGAGTTCAGGTACGGGCTGTAACCCGACCCGATCCGACCCGAATACCCGTATTCGCTGTCGGCTTCTTCCTCGTACCTGGTGCTTGAACCGTCCCGGTCCGAGGAGCTATCGTCTTCTAAATCCAGGAACATGTCCCGGACCTGTTTGGACGTGAAGACCCCGGAGAATGCGGGGAGATGGGACCCACATCCGAATTCGTCTTCTCCGCCTTCGAATCCCAAACCGGAATCGAAACAAGAATCTAAAGAGTCGCCGTGGTACTGAGGGAGCTCGGGCATGATCCGGACCATGTCGGCCCCGGTCCGACCGGGCTGGGTCTGGAGGGTCGCCATCGCCGATTTCTTGATCAGGAGGCAGCCGAAGCCGGTGGGATCGGAGCCGAAGACCTTGTAGAAGGACGTGATAATGAAATCGGGCCTGAAAAGGGACAACCCGAGAGAGTCCATATCCTTTGGGCCTAACGAGCCGGCGTCCAGTAAAACATGCCAGTTGTGTTGTTGGGCCAAGGCCATCCATTGGTACGAATACGTGGCCCCCGTGACCCGGGACTGGACCGGAAACGCGAAAAGCCCAACCGCAGAAGCCCTCTTCTTCTTCTTCTTCCTCTTCGAAATCTCCTTCCTCAGTTCCTCCGAACAAGGGTTCAGAGACGGCCACCTAAACCAGGCCTTAGAAACCTTAGCGCCCTTCTGTTTGGCACATTGGGCCATCCAATTCACAGATTGGCTCTCGTGGTCAAACATGGTCAACAGATTCCTGTTCCTGTCGAAAGGGTAAAACTCCCCGACCAGTTTGAAAGCAGAGCCTCTGCTGACAGTGAAAACCAGGGCGTATTCACTCTCGGGAATGTGCAAGTAATCCATGATCCTAACCTTTATGTCGTGTTCCATGGTTCCCTCCTCCGCGCCGCCGTGCAGGGCTTGATTGCTGAGGTTTGCGGTTATGTGTTTTAAGGTAAACCCAGATGTGTTCCAAGAATGGAGGGTTTGGTGGTGGGAGAACAACCCAAAGCCGCAATAGTCAAGGCATACCTTAGATTCCGGGTCGGAGAGGTGACTGTAATCGTTCAGTCTCAGCTGGTGGATGATCTTTTCTGAAGATTGGAACTTTGGGTACATGATTAGGAACTTGAGGAAGGATTCTTGGTAATCGGGGATGGATTCTTGGGTGTGGAATGCCCGGTCAGCGGCTAGGGCAGTGGCCTTCAAGAATTCCTTCTGGGCATTTAGCCTGGCCAGAGACATTGAACTGCCCAAGCCCACTTCATCTTCATCATCTTTGGTTTCCAGTGACCCCTTCTCCGAGGCGTCTTCCAGGGCTTCCCCGAGTTTCAGCTCCTGCAGTCGTATCAGGATGGAAGAAGGGGTCGGTCTGGTTGCGCCGGACTCCTCTCCTCTTCCTCCTTTCCGGCCAAAGATCATGGCGGCGCAGTGGGACAGTGGTTTCCATAGTGAGAGATGCATTTGGGTTTTTGAAATTTGAAATGTTGGCTCCAACAGTAAAGCAAAGGCTAACAAGGAAAGAAAGATAAGGGTTCAACAAGAATGTGTGTTCAAACTTGAAATATGAAGAGGCATAGAATTCTTTTTTTGAAAAAAAAAAAATCAAGACTTGGTCTGAAAAAGCATAAAAGGTAAAGAGAGAGCCAAAGATATCTGATTTGGAACAAACCTTTGACGTTAAAGAGAACAAAACCCTAGCTAGCTTTAGTCTCCCACAATTCAAACCCCAAGAATCTCCATTTCTGTCTTCTGCCCCCCCTTCAAAGATTCCGTACCCAAACGTTAAAGAACCCAATTTTGAGCCACTCCACACTCAATCTCAGAAACTTAGAATAAGTATCAGACAAAGAAAAATGGCTGAGGCTGACAAGAATCTAGAAGATAAAAAGCCGCCTTGTTTCAATTTACAATTAAGAAAAATTCAAAAAATGAAACCAAAACTAAAGAAGAATCGAAGGAAACCTAGGAAAAGAAACACAGGGGGGAAAGGTTAGAAAAACCAGAGCACTGATAAATGCCAAAAGCTGTGGAAGAAGAACGCCAGACAAAACAAACAAAAGATCGGAGCAAGTGATGATCGCAGAGCAAATAAAGAGAACTCAAGAAGGACGTCACCTCATTTATGGCTTCATATCTTCTTCTTGTTTTCCCGGTGGCCCTTATTAATTACATGCCTTTTTGGTTCTCTCTGATAATAAGTCTCACATTTTACAAACTAAGGGGCTGTTTGTTTCAGCCTTTTAATGGTTCAGATGTCTGAATGGTTTAGCACTTAATGGTTCAGACTGTTTGTTTCAGCCTCTTAATGGTTCAGATGTCTGAATGGTTAAGAGATTTGCCTCTGAATGGTTAAGTATTATACAGAGTCTGAATGGTTAAGACTTCTTATCTGAATTGATCAGACATTTGCTTCTGAATAGTTAAGCAATATACTAGCTCTTAATGGTTCAGACCTCTTACTGGTTCAGCACTTAATGGTTCAGACCTCTTACTGATTCAGCACTTACCGATTCAGAAGTTGCCAAACAGCCCCTAAACCTCGAGTTATTTTGAATTTTCTAATAAGATTTTTCAGATCTGATGTTATTCAAAATGAAATTCGGGTTTCTTACCATTTTGAGTATTATACTATGAGAATACATTCTATCTATTTACAGTGTTAAGATTGAAAATTTCATAACATTGGCAAATTGAAAGATTTCGTTAAACTCTAATAAAATATTCCCTCCGTCCTAAAATTAACTTTTCATTTCACTTTTCACGGTCACCAATGCGACACTTTGACCATTAATATCTTCATTTTTATATGAATATATATAATAAAAATAATATATTTCAAAACTATGTTTCAAAATGAATCTATTGATAATAAATTTATATGAAAATTCAATATATTTTTTCCGTAATATACAGTCAAAAATAGTTTAACTGCAAAAGTCAAAATGAGAAGTTAATTTTAGGACGGAGGGAGTAATAATTTTAGGTAAAGTTTCTTATTTGTCAAAGTAGTGGAATTTCCCAAGGAATGTACCATGATGTATATTAATATTGCTACCCATGCACACTATATTTCACATCTCTCACCGTCATTTATGTAGTGTTTGGATGAATAAAAATTGGAGAGAGAAAACAAAAGGAAACAAAACACAACATATAAGGAGTTTTCTCTTGTTTGCTTGAAAGAGAAAATGAAAGAAAAGAAATAAAAGTAAATAGATCTCATCCCAAAATATTTTCTCCTTCAAAGTGGTGAGAAAACTACAATGGAAGAGAAAACTTATCAAATGACACATTTGCCCTCAATTCCTTTTCATTTTTGACCATTTAAATAATGATGCAAATATATTTTTACTTTATCGCATTTCCTTTCCTCCTACTTTTCCTCTTATTTTCTATTCATCCTAACAATAACTATTTTCTTTTACTTTTCTTTTCATTTTCTCTTCTCTTCACTTTCTTTCCTCTTACTTTCTTTACTTCAATTTTCTCTCATCACCCAAACAACCATTTGTCATTTAGTAAGTAACTATATATGAGCAAAATAAGCGTGTGAAATTTCTTTATGTAAAAAAAGTATTTCTTTATTACTTAAATAAACATTTGTTTTTTAGATAAAAATATAAAGAAAATTATGTAAGAAGTTCCACAAAAAATATATGCATCCAAGGTGCACCAAAGAAGCAATCATTCAATGGATAGGTCTTCGGATACTACTCTAATTAAATTAATGTTTTCTTTTTTCCTTTTTGATTGTCCCAAAATAAATTTTAGATTCCATGAAAAAGTGGTTCATAATGATTCTCACTCCTCCCTACGTGAAAAACAAACAGAAGATTAATTTAAGATAGAGGTAGTATTAGTTCCAAAAAAAGGATTATATTAATTAGTTCTTGACATAGAATATATCACAAAGTTTTAAATAAATATACAAATTTTATTTATTTTTCATGTTTGTTACGCCGTAATAAAATACATATTGTAATTTGTAAATGATGTGAATGGTATATAAATATATATAATGGGATGAAATGATACCCGGAGTATTCTTTTTTATGCTATAAATTCTATTACAATTTAAAATATGTTCATATATTTTTAATCTATATATGTAGTATAATCTAAAGTAGATAGAGTTACTACCTTTACCGAAGTTCAAACATTTGACGTTCCATTTAGAAGATTGACTTTGATTTTATTAGACCACAAGATCTTTAGCAATAAAACAATATTCCTAGAAACTCAATGATACAAAATTTGATACATTGTTATGTGTTCTTGTTGTGTGTCCATGCGATGCTCAAAGTTGGAAGTCTTTTAAGAGGATGTTTGTGAGTGATTAACTTATAAATAAAGTGATTTTTACAAAAGCTGAAAGCAAAAGCACCTCATGTCTGCTTCTCCGAAACGGTGTTCTACGTACAAAATAGTGGTGGTGAAAATCAAAAGCTGACATGCCAAACAGAGTAAAACCACTCCTACTCAAAGCAGAAGCTAAATTATTAAAAACAACATACTGACAAACACCCTCTAAGAGCACGGGAAATGGTTGTGAAGCCATAAAGCTTCAAAATTCTCTCTGTCATGTCGTTTCAACTTATTTCACAGTTTTACCTGTAAATGTTTTGAAACCCCGAGGCTTTAAAGTAGAGCTTCAAACCTTTTTTTTTTTTAATACACATTTTGTAAAATTAAATTAATAAAACTTCATTAATTAATTAAATTAAAAAGACAATAGTTCATTAAATAAAAATATCACATAAAATAAAAAAGAAAATTTAATTAAAAATACATTTAAAAAAACTAAAGTAAATTATATTTGGTCTTGATCTCCTTTTTTCTTCTTTCATAAAGCATATGTTTGAATCCCCTTAACGTATCAGTTTCGGTTTCCATTATTTCGACATCTTCCTTCTCTTGCCTTCGTTTCTCTCCCTCTTCTTCCCTAGTATTGAACACTCACAAATGTTCAACCATTGTCCAGCCAATATATATCCTCGTGAGAGGAAACAGAGCCGGACCCTGCAAAACCCCGAGGCAATGGATTTTGTCTTCTTCCTTTCGATCGACCGTTGAATGGAGTTCTTGTCGTTGGAGTCGTCTAGGTTGGAGACCTTTGTTCCAACGAGCCGATAGTCTCATCGACCTCGATCTTGGCGTAAGATCTTTTATTTGACGGTCCGGCCCCGGGGTTGTTGAGTTGTTGCCATTTTGGTGAACGGATTAAAATTCTCCAAAGATTAACGAGGACTTGCCTAGGTGCATGTCGCCTTGGTAAAATAATATTCTTCACTTTGTTGGTCTATTTTCATTACTTATTTGATAAAATAATATAATCATATCACCTTGTAGATATTTGATGTAATTTTTAAATACTCTTTCCGTCCCAAAAAAACAATGTCACATTTATTATTTTGGTCTCTGAGTAACTTGTGTTTGTTTATTTGTTTTGGTTGACTATTTAATAAAATAAAATTCTATTAGAACTTTTTGATCTACTTTTGGTTGATATATATAATTTTTACATTTTATTTGTCTATTACTTTGTGAATAAAATCATTGAACATTTTATAAAATAAAATATTCTAGTCGCATGTTATTTTGTAGAACTTTTTCACATAATTTTCTAATATATAATTTTTTTTTCATTTTCTAATATATAATTTTTTTTTCTTATTAACAAAGTAATTGTAAATAAAATCATTTGAAAAACAAAAAGTTTTGCCACGAAACGACCAATTTTAAAATATTTTTACTTTTGAACGGTGCGTAGACTTCGTATGGACCGTGGAGAAGAGTTTGCAGGAAATGGGCAGGTAAAAGAGTCAATGCTGTGAGGGTCCACCATGGTTAAACCTCACCGCCGTTCCGCCCTTGGATTATACGGACGAGTGCGGGTTGTGGACCACAATAATTAGGACCCACTCGCACTTGTAGGCCCCATCGCTCGCAGTTGTAGGCTCCATCGCTCTCTTTTTTTTTAAACCTAAAGTCTAAAGATTAAATTATACCTAGTATAAATAATCCCTTATTACAAGAGGTTTTTTTAGATTCAGTCCATAATTTTTAAATATTTCATAAATGATACTTAATTTTTGAAATTATTTTATAAGCAATTCTTTAGGGACTATTTTGTAGAAAAATATTTTCTCATATTTGACCTAAATGACTATTTGTGAAATAATTTTCCACAGTTGAAGACTACTTATAGAACATATAAGGACTAAATATGAAAAATCACCGTCATTAGGGATCATTTATAAAATTTACTCAAGTTTAAAATACCTATAAATGTCAGGGACATTGCACAGTTGACAAAAACAAGGAGTGCGAAAAAGGT
The DNA here is from genome assembly GCA_003260385.1 of Cuscuta australis. Lineage (NCBI taxonomy): Eukaryota > Viridiplantae > Streptophyta > Magnoliopsida > Solanales > Convolvulaceae > Cuscuta > Cuscuta australis. The sequence continues at coordinate 2,784,900 of NQVE01000194.1, forward strand.
AGACACAAGTCTGATTTATAACAACTATATTGGGAGGCAATTAGGCTAAGCATGGGGCCTCTTCAAGTACCAGGTGCATGCTTCACTCCTTCCATTAATCTGCGATTAAAATCCAATTTACCTCCTCTTAGTGCATCTTTGGTCAAGTCTGAGGGGGTCATCAGGGATGTGGCTCATCCTTTTTTTTTGAAATACCTTTGTGTATTTTTCCATTTTTGCAGTTAAATATTTCTAATCTTTTACTATATTTACTTTCTCTAAATATTCACCAGCAAAAAAAGGGAAAATCAAAGTAATTTTACTTCTCTAACATGTGTGTAAAGTAAATATGAGGAGTAAATTGTTGGACAGATGAACGGAGGGATTATACATTTCAACTATTAATAAATTATATAGATTTAGGTCTCGTTTGGCAATAACATTAAAATGTAAGTATTTCGAAAAGGTTTTCTAATAGTGTTCTATCACTAGCATTCTTATTTTCAAAGTTAATTTATACGGAGTAGTTTTTATTTTTTCTAAGAAACGCTGATGAATAACAAGTAGCAATCTCAAACAAAGGCTTAATATCTCCTTAAATTTAGGTCATGTTCATTTGAGTTGGAATTTCATTGTTGAATGTTGGAAGAAAATGGAAGTTGGAAGAAATTGAAAGGCTTTGAAAAAAACTAAAAAAGAGATGGAAAATGTTGGAAGAATTTAAGTATTAAAAACCCACTCAATCAAATAATCATCCAAATAAACATATAAGAAAATTTTAATTTTGGAAAAAAAATCATCATTTCCGCGTTGGAGGTGATATGTTATAAATTTGGAGATATAATGTTTTTTTGTATTAATCATATATAAATAGTGTTTGAAAGATTTAAAAAAAGTTAAAAGTTGATTTTTTCAACCCAAAAGAATAGGACTTTAGCATTGGAACTTCTCATTTAAAAGTCAGATTTATAATACTCTATCACAAGATTTGAAGCAGAGGTAATTTGTTGGTGATTTTAGTATCATTAGCTATTTTGTGTGATTGAATTTACTTAGATAAGACATGAATTTGAATATATGTCATCAAACTAGTTAGAAGGTACGGGGTGCACATTCGTTCAATGATATTACAAATTCATACTGGGTCCGGGCGCGGCAGCCCCTGTGGCGGGGTCCAAGTAAATTTTTTTTAGACATTATTATTTTATGAAAATCCTTTAGATTTTCGTGAACGGATTTAAAAAAAATTAAAAGATTTGAACTTACGGATAAACATCAAAATTGACCTAAAAAGCCAAAAATATATTTGTGCGAGCGTTTGCGTCCTTAAGCAAAAGTTCGGTTCTATTCTTGCCGCTCGAACATTTGCAATCATACGTGAACAATCATGTCTCATCGTGGATTTTCGTATCTATAACTGAGACTCGCGGGTATGTTTGAGATACGGGATTTCGAAGCTTGTTCTTAATTAACGTCTTATCCGATTAAGGCAGTGTTCCGTTCAACTTTTTTTCTGCTTATTACTTATTCTTATTATAATCAGATCAGATCAAACTAGATCAGAAACAGCTTTAACTATAACTACAATCAGTTCAAATCACCCGAGATAAAATCAGATCTTCAAAAAAATAAATCTTCAGATCACAGTCTAAAGTATTTTAATATATTCTGAAATAACTTTCATCTAAAAATATTTACCATATTCTCGTTATACTATGAGTGGTTCCAGTCTTTCTTCCTTGTTTAATGGACTTTAAGGCTGCTTCATCCTCCTAAAAGTCCCAAGTTTCTAACAAAATACTCCCTCTTCCCGCAATAATGTACTCCGGATCAAGTATTGATCTCCATGCTGAGAGAGATCAATTTTTGTAATTCTTGAATTTTGGTTGAGTGGAATCACACGCACTCAAGAAAACAAGCAAAAGAGTCATCTCCTAGTCTCGTAGCAAATGATTGCCTGGTTCATGCGCACTAAACCCACATTCCAAAACTCGCAAATTCCATACATAGATATAAAATAATTGAATATGAAGACCATTCCAAAACTCCCAAAAGCCATACATAGATATAAATTAATTGATGATAAAGAAAACCCAGAATTGGGAAAGGAGGAAAGAGATAGAAGAGGCGCTGAAAAGTTGAAGAAGAAGAAGAAGAAGAAGAAGAAAAACACACACAGGAAAGAGTGTTATGATCCATGGATCCAGTACTCCAAACTCTGCAATTTTGGCCACTGGGGATTTTTGTTCTTGTTCTTGCTGCGATTTTACCCAGGCTTTTCAATACTCAAAAGAAGAAATCGCCCAATAATCTCCCCCCAGGTTAAATTCCATTTCTTTTTTTTTCTAATATTCTTTTCTTGTAGATCTTTGAGTGTCAATCTCGGGAAATGGTGGATTTTGTGCAGCCATACCAGGGTTACCGGTTCTGGGAAATTTGCTGCAGTTGAAAGAGAAAAAGCCCCACAAGACATTCCTGAACTGGGTTGATAAATATGGACCTATCTATTCAATCAAGACTGGAGCTAACGCCATTGTTGTTCTCAACTCCACTGAGCTTGCAAAAGAGGTGCTTTTCTCCCTCTCCCTTTCCCAACTCAATGTGTATATTTGTGGCTTAGACTATAGTTTTGTGTTTGTGGATTGTGTTTATGAAGTTTATAGCTTTTGGCAATGGACAGAAAGTTTATTACAATGTGCAAAAAAGTGAAATGCAAGAAAGTTTGTTTCTTGAAACAAAATTAGGAACTTCACCTGGATTGTGGCCATTTAGCATTGCTGATTGTGCTATGATTGTCTGTGTTTTAGGCCATGGTAAACAAGCACCCTTCCATCACAACAAGAAAGCTCACGAGTGCACTAAATCTGCTCACTCATCGCAAAACCATGGTTGCGATGAGTGATTATGGAGACTTTCATAAGACAGTAAAGCGGCACATGGTGACTGGCGTTTTGGGAGCAAATGCTCAGGTTTTTGCTCAACTCATTTACAACCCAGCTTATGCTACAGTTAGCTTCACCATTATTGCTTTCTTGATTGCTTAAAACTTGGGAATGGACTTCTTCTGATCATTGCAGAAACAACATCGCATCCATAGAGACGTGTTGATCGAAAATGTTTGTAATGAACTGCATGATGAGCTCAAGAAACGCCCTCAGGAAGCAGTGAACCTTAGGAGATATTTTCAGTCTGAACTCTTCAGATTGGCACTGAAACAAGTGAGTTGTCTGGATATGTAACACTTCACCGTGTCTGTTATAATAGGGTAATGAATGTAGCCTTATTGAAAGAAAATGTGTGATTAATTTACAGGGGATTGGGAAGGATTTAGACTCTGTATATGTTGAGGAGTTTGGATCTGCAGTGTCAAGAGATATGATGTTCAAGTTTCTAGTCGCCGATTGCATGGAGGGTGCAATCGAGGTCGACTGGAGAGATTTCTTCCCTTACCTCAAATGGGCTCCTAATGGAAGGTTTGAGAAGAAAGTCCTGGATATACAGTTTCGCAGAGATGCAGTAATGAAGGCTCTCATTAAGGAACAGAAAAAATGTGTGGAGTCCGGAGAGGTATTCTATGTTAAAGCCTTGTTTGGGAACATCATTTTCTATTTGCGTTAGGGTATTGGATATTTTTTTTAATGGTGCCATGCAGATAGACTTTGAAAACGTTAACGCTAAACAATGTCATTAAACTGCTTTCTTGACTACTTTGGCGACAGGAAATAAACTGCTTTCTTGACTACTTGCTGTCGGAAGGAAAGACACTAACTGAGGAACAAATTCAAATGATTGTGTGGGAGGAAATTATTGAAGCGTCGGACACCACTGTGGTCACCACAGAATGGGCTATGTATGAAATAGCCAAAGACCTCGAACGACAGGTTTTTTTCTCTTCACGCATTATTCCTATCTATTTTCCCCCCTCTCCCTAATGGTCTGTTTTTTACACTAGAATCTTTGTGGCTATTTCTTTTTGCAGAACAAACTACTTCATGAGATTCGCGCGGTTTGTGGGCCGAATAAAGTAACAGAAGACCATATCCGCCAGCTTCCTTACCTTTCTGCCATATTCCATGAAACATTGAGGAAACATGGCCCTGTTCCTATCGTCCCTCTTCGATACGTGCACGAGGATGTACAACTCGGAGGTTACCATGTACCCGCGGGAACTGAGGTATGTGAGAGTATTAAAATTTTTCTGGGCCTAAGCTTCTGATTTAGTTAGTTTCTTAACATGATATCAAAGTCTTGTTGACCTAGAGGTCACAATCTCAAACCTCACCGTTACCCAGTTTAAAAAAAATTATGTTCACTTGAAAGTGTTAAGCAAAAGCCTTGAAGTATAAAATCTTCCTAGACCTAGGAATCACAAAGCTCGAGCTTTTGACTGGGTTGGTTTCTTGATCGACACTTATTAAGAGGTTCATTCATTCATATTCACAGATTGCTGTAAACATTCATGCATGCAACATGGAGAAGGCACTATGGGATAGCCCTGCAGAGTGGAGGCCAGAGAGATTTCTTGAAGGAGGGTACGAACAGAACGATCTGTTCAAGACAATGTCGTTTGGGGCAGGTAAGAGGGCGTGCGCCGGTGCTCTGCAGGCCATGGTGATTTCGTGCTTGACTGTCGGGAGATTGGTTCAAGAATTCGAATGGAAGATCAAAGATGGAGAAGAAGAAAACGTTGCTACTTCCGGTCTTACGGCTTACAAGCTTTGTCCACTGCTAGCAAACATTAAGCCAAGAAATTGAGGTTGAAGATTGGCAAAAAACAACTTATAATGTTGCTTTTTTGTTCAGGAAAATGTTCAATTATGTTGTAATGATTGAAGCTTGGATGATGCTCTATGAAATAAAATGTACTCCCTACGATCAAAAATATCTTCCCGTTGCGCGTTATGATGTTTGACTAAAGTTATTTTTGAATCATTTTATATAAAAAATTGTGTGAAATTAAAAAAAAAATAAAAAGCTAAAGATTTACAAAATTAAAGGTGACATGATTATATTATTTTATTAAATGACTAGTAAAAATAGACTAACAAAGTAAATAAAGTTTGATCCGTGAATGATGAACAAGAAAAAAAATTTGGACGGCGGGAATACTTTATGATGAGAAATTTGCACTTATTTGTACCAACTTATCGATGATCGAAAAATGACAATATTTTAGTCGTAGTCTCATAGACCCGTAGTAAAGATGTCACAAATTTCAGACAATACACATGTTCTCTTCAACTTAGATTCGATAAAGTTCTGATATGATTGTAATTATATTTAAATTTGTTTTTAAATTGATTTGATTCCAATAAGAATACATACTTGTTAAATAAGATAAATTAGTTGAAAAGAATAACTTCTAATAAATAAGTTGAAAAGAATAAGTTCTATATTTCTAATGTTGGTCAAAATTTGCAAATATTGACAAAAAATGGAACTGGAATAAGACAGGGAAAACGGCAGAGTAAAAAATACACAGTAAATATTAAATCACTTTAAATTTGGAACTGAAATTGAAGACACATTCTTACCTACTACCCTTCTTACCGCACTCCAAACTTTGGCCCTGTTTGGCATCAGCGTCAGAGATTAGTGTTAGAGTTTTGAAAAAGGTATCTGACGGTAGCCTTTAGCGTTAGCGTTTTCAGAATTAATCTGCACCGTTAAAATTTTATCCAAAACGCTAACGCTAATCGAAAACGTTGTTACCAAACAAAGCCTTTACCTAGCTTTATTTTATTAAAACAAACTAATACAATTACAGGTGAAAAAGGTAACATATAATTTCAGCATTAATAATAAAAATCCCATTATAAATGCTATGCTAATTATAGAGAGCCTAGTTAGGCTTAAAGAACTTGAGCTTGAGGCCATTGTAGACCAAGCTCCAAACACCACCAATGGAAAGGGCTAAGCTAAAAGCCACACCCAACCAACCCAATGTCCAGTTGAAGTACCAGCTGAAGCTACCCTTCTTTGGCTTCTTTATGAGCACCCACATGAAGCACGGGTAGGCGAACGTCACGGGGAGCGTGATCCCGCCCAATAGCCCCGCAAAGCTCGCCAGGAAAGGGAGCGCGACTCCCACGAACAGGGAAAAGAATCCGTAGAAAACCCGGAAACCGGACCGGACCCAGACCGGGCACGGCCGGTTCGTTCGGCTCACATACCCCGCCTCGAAGCTGTCGAAGGCCGGCATTGAGTATATCTGGAAACTGCTCAGGCAACTGAACACGACTAAAATAAACGTCATCGCGAGCAGGCCTCTCGGAATGTCGTGCGTGTGAAACATAAAGAGCGCGCTCAACATCCCGCCCGAAGGCATCTGCACCGGATCAAATGGGAAAGTGTTAGAAATCTGATTGAATCTGATCTGATTTCATTAAGATCAGATCTGATTGTAGTTACATATAAAATTGTCATCACTCTAGGTTGATATGTTGGCAATAAGTTTGGGAGAAAGGTGGAAACTTACAAGGTTTCCATAAGCCCAAAAACCTCCAATGGCAATAGGGAAGAGGCACAATGCAACAAAGAAAAAGGCGACCTTTGCTCCCTTCCACATTGGAACGTGTGCCGGGTGTTTGAAGGTTGATGGCATTGTTGCCTGCATAATCAACGCAACATCTGTTAGAATACAAAAATATTTCCCGAGCCTACAACCACAAACTTGAATTCAATATTTCAGTATAGTTTGGCCAATGAGAAGGAAAGTAAACCTGAATTTCCAAGACCAAATTGTGTCCTCTAAAAGCAAAAGCCACAATACCAAGTGCATTGAGGATTGAAAAGGCATAGGCTGTAGGGGAGGGCAACGAAATAGGGTCATAAGAGATTGAGGGTGGCCTAGGTTGGCTGACTGAGAGAACCCACGTCATCGTAGAGTAGATGATGGCAGTGACTGCTCCGACGAGTGACAGCCCCGCGATGGAGTTGAGATTTGGGAGTTGCGACAACACAATGCAGAGGGAGGTGAAGACCAGATACCATTCGACCGTGGTCAAAGGGTTGGACGAACAGAGTGGGCCACACACGGTTTGAAAGAAGAGTTTCATGGTTTCCCCTCCTATGAGAATCAATGCTGTCCCCGTTCCAGCCGATAGGTACACCGTAGGAAATAGAGCTAGCCAAACACCCAATCTTTCTCCTACAAACACACATTTTTTCAATGTATCGAGAAAGTCAAAATGGACAGTTAATATGTAATGAAGAGAGTATTAAAGAAAATGAATAGCAGGTGAGGAGTTGATGCAAACGCACCGAATGCGGCTTCTGCAAGTTCCACATATCTGTTATATCTTTTCCCCGGAACGGCTTCGTGAAGCTGAACTAGAATCCATAGAGTGTAGAGTTGCCATACATAGGCAATGGTTAAGGAAATTATTCCCCATGTCCTGGTTTTTAGAACACACAATGAAAGTCATTTTTCTTGAATCTTTTGTGTTTGTTAATGACAAAAATAACCCTGTGGATAACTTTTCTATTACATGGATTAGTTAGAACACAGTGAAAGTCATTTTCTTGATTGTATTGTGATAATTCTAAGTTCGATGACAAAAAAATTAATAATGTTTCAGTCACCTTAACCCCAAATTGACACCGTTGGTGTCAATGTTTCAAAGAGTGGTCGATAAAATTTAATTGAATTAAGCTTGGGGTACCCCAAGTGTACACCAAAGCCAACACAGACACAAAGTGTCTGTGTTGCACAGACATTTTGTGTCTGTGTATGTCTGTGTTGGCTTGGTGTACACTTGGGGTACCCCATGTTGGTGTACCCCTAGCATTGCCCAATTTAATTATAAAGATAATGAAAGAATAGTGGTCAAAGAGGGATGATCCACTAAGAAGAATAATAATCATTCGTGCAACAGATAAGGAAACATGATAAAGACACAAACTAGCTAGCTCATCACTATAAAGAAGAATAAAGCTGTGTTATAAATTAAAAACAAAAAAAAAAGATTAAAGCTTTATAAAGAAATAATAAATGCAGAGTGGTAAATCAAAGCAAGACAAGACTCCTCTATGAATCATTCATTTTGGGTGTAAAAGCACATGAAAACGAGAGCCTCGGGATTCACTCTTGCCCAACCTTTGATGAAAGTTGGGCAAAACAGTCAAATGGGGAAAAAAACTTCAAAGATTGGGAACAGAGATTCAAAGGAGCTAAGATGAACAGTACTGGAGCAGTAACTATTCCCAATTGGGGTTTTTTTTACCCAGTTCTCAAAGAAGCCACAAAAACAGATCGAAAATATGAAAAAGATCGCATCTTTCTGCAGAAAGAGGAAGAAATAAATGAAATGGTGTTCCAGAAATGCAACAGAAACCATAAATCAGGCCCGAATTAAGAAGAAGACGAAGAAGAAGAAGAAGAGATATGTGTGTGTTATAAAATACCATCCAAGAAATGAGAAAGCAACGGGAAGGAGAAGAGCCTGGAAGCCGACGGAAGCATTGAGGTTATGGAAAGCGGCGTAGTGGGCATTGCCGTTGCGGGACTCTGTGATTGGGAGCCAGGCGTCTTGCGGGTTGAGTTTTGTGAGGTGACCCATCTCTTCCAGGTACCCTTTCATGTTTACCAGAACCCTCTTCATCGGCGTCCCGATTGGGCTCAAGAATCGGGGGGATATGAACGACGTCGGCGTCCACGACTTGTTCCCGGCACCCCTCGGCGACCTCTGCCCCGACGGCGTCAGTATTTCCGGCGTCGACGCGCGCGGCGTCGCCGGAATCGAGATCAGCTCCGTCTCCGGCCTCTCGTCCGCCATCCCCGGCGCTACGAATCCAGAGGAAGGGGGGAAATTATTGGAGTATAAGAAGAATGGGGTTTTGGGTTTTCGTCCTCTTCTGTTTGTTTCTTTGTGCTTTATACTCTTTCTTTCGTCTCCCCCAGCTTTTTCTTGGTTGGACAGAGAATATAATTGTAGGCTGGTGGGATAGACATGCAATGATGATGGGTGTCTGTGTGAACGCACGCGCAGAGCTTGTTGACAGCAGGAGGAGCGACGGCGGCCGGCGGTGGTTGAGTGGCGACTTTGCCGGCGACGGTGCCGGCGGATGGGTGGGAGGTAGAGAGTGTGTGTGAACTGTGAAGTGCTCACGGATACGAATCCAAATAAATACGGAGTAATAGAATTCCCACGGTTTCTGAATGAGTGTGACAGCAAAATAGACAATTTAATACCCTCAAATAAAAAAGACAATTTAATCTTAATTTTTGTTGTCCGTTTGATTAATGTTAGTCCCTGGAATTAAGGTATACTTGAAAAAGTATATCTATTTTGTATCCTTAATTTATGTACTAATATTGTGTGCCGGTGTAATACTGTTGTAATGACTTATATTAAAACAAAATATCAGTGCAAATGTGGCAATGTGGTAATGTACGTGTGCACATTACTATATCTTTTAGTAATGCATGATCGTGTTTGATAATGTAAATGTATTTTAAGTCTTAATTCAGAAATAAAAATATGGAAGTTCTATTTTGATATATTTTCAATGTTTTAGTCCTATTTTAGTCTTTCTCACAAAAAAAATTCGTGTAACATACTGCCTTTTTTGGCCCGTCTGAAAATATTCTTCTCATTCCCTTTCTTAATATAGGTTTTAAGGTAAAATTTCAATAATACCCTTTTAATTTATCAATAATTTACTTTTTTATTGTTTTTTTAATAAGAAAAGAAGATTTAAAAGTTTATAGTATATCTATTTTTGGAAATTTGACATTTTATAAGCATGTCAAGTCTACACGGGAAGAACATTCTCGGACGAAAAGAGTAGTTATTACGGAGTAATTCCACATGAAGTCTGATGGGAAATAATACGTGGCTCGGCCTACATTTCCCAATTATTTACGAAGTATAATTTGTTTCATCCAAATTATTACTGTCCCCATGCTTCCCCCAAAGGCCCTCTTCTCGTTTTTGTTTACGTGATTTGATCGATTTTATTTTTTATTAAATTTATTTGATTGTAGATGTAAAATTAAAAAATAAAATTAACATATTTAAAAATTACATCAAAAGTTTTACAAAATATGAGGTATCAAGACTATATTATTCTATCTAATAACTGACAAAAATAGGCAAAAAAATTGATTAAAAATTGATTGTGTGAACAATAACTGAGAAGAACGTACGTTATAGGACGGAGGAAAAAATATTTTCATTTAATTTCTCTTGATCAAAATTTATAAATTGACATTGATTTATGAAAAAAGTTTGTTTCTTTATATAAATATAATATCAATAAGTTGTAATTTTAATTTTTTATAAAATACATATATCTATTTATAAAAATCCATACGGAGGAAATATTTAGGAAATACATGTACGTATTTTCTATTTTATAAAAATACATGCATCTTTCAAAACTATTATGTCTACAAACTGGTATAAAAATAAAAAATATAAATTACATTCTTCAAAATTACGTTAAAAGTTCTACACGTATAAAATAAGATGTGACAAAAATATTTTATTTATCAAATAATAAATGAAAATATACAAATAAATAAAAGTTATTGGAAAGCTTGAATGGTAATTCAACCTTTTTTCCCCTTTTTTAACTTTCATTTGTCATTTTTTTCTTTTTCTTTTTCTTTTTTACAAAAAAGAAACTCGTCATCGAAGTAATTATTAGAGTACTCGTCAACGTTGTTTCTAAAACTTTCCGATGGGTTGGGATGTTGGTTTGGGTGCAAACGGCCCACAAATAGTTCAACATATAATCCGCATGAGGTTAAACGAACAATACGAGCGAGATAAATATGTGCAAGGCCCAAATGGCCCAAGATCAAGAAATGAACAGTGGTGGAATGGGCTAATATAGCCCATTTAAAATTTCTATGATTGTCAATAGACATTGCACTATTGGCATGATAAAAACTATCCAGTCAATCCAGATGGTAATACTTGAGTTTGATTTTTCTTGACAACTGTGTTGGGTGACATTTATGTTAAGCATAAAGCCTCTGTTAGTATTATTACGTATATGTTTCACTTTTTTTATCAATCTGTGATCAAAGACTATTTTACTTATTTTAAGTGGTTGTGTGGTTAGTTCTGAGGTCTCTTGGGGATGAAGTTCATGATTTTTAAAATTTCTATGACTAAATAAGCTTTATTTGATGAAATTAAAGTGGAAAATAGAAAAAAATATGATAACTAGATTGAACTATAGTACTTTAATTTGACATATTTTCACCACCATCAGAGATCAAAATATTTATTTATAAAGATTGCGAAGGCATATCTACTTTATAGTAATAAGATTGATGTAATCTTCTTTCTTGCTCCACATTAAAAGTGATTTTGACATGCATAGAGATAGTGATTTTATTATTGATGAGCTTTATGCTAGGTAGTACTACCTTAATGAATATTATTTAATAGAATCTTTATTTGCCAACCCAATAAACATGGTTGCATTTAAATTTTTGAGATGATGCTTCTTTCGTACTTTGTCTTTATTTGTGTTTCTACTCATAAACTATGACTTCTAATGTATGAAATGAAATAGAGAAGTATTTTTAAGCAAAAACAAAATTATCTACTTCTCACTTATACTTAAAACTTACTTCCTCTGTTCTTAAAAACACTTCCTCTTTCATTTTTTTTCACTTCCAACAAAACACTTCCACTTTCTATTAAAAAACCACTTTTACCCTTACTTTTTCATACCCTACCTATCACATCATATTTTTTCTCTAATAATCTATCCATCACATCTTACTTTTACCCATCACATCAGGGGCAAAATTGAAAGTCAACTATAATTTAACACTTTCTTATTTTTGCTCCAAGTCAAATAGGAAGTTTTTTTGCAAACGGAGGGAGTATTATTTTTCCATCAATATACCACATTCTCAAATATCTTCTTAATATTGTAAGTTTGTAACAACATCGTACTACTAGAATTCAAGTACTAATCGTGAATGTAAAATACTACATAGTAATAAATTACCCTTTATGCCCTTAGAAATTTTGTCATTGATTACGTGATCTTTAATCACTACTCGTATAGCTAATACCTCGAGGCATATTTTAATGAGAAGTAATTCGTGTATTGGTTCTAAAATCAAGAAGTAATGTTATGATATCTGAAATTTAAAATAAATATTTTGAGTTATGCAAGTACACCAAATTGTCTACTCGTTAAATGCACTTTATTTGATGTACCTCATTTATACACCATAAAAACTGATAGACTTTTTTGGTGTATTGCTAAAATTTCTGAAATATTGTTTTAAGAGATTTGAAATATCAATGTGAAGGATCACAGACAAATGACAATGATCATGGCTACCAACAAGTCTAGAGTAGATAGTGATTGAAGAAGATAAGTACCAAATTAATATTTACCAAATTTTGGGAATATCAGAACTCCTCCATTTTCTAGAGTTATAAAAACGAAGATATCAAATTTAAATTCTCTTTAAGGCCCAGCGGTGTGCCCATTGGAAAGGAAAAACGAGATGCCACCTGGCGTGGGAAGGGAAGGGGAATGTTGCCCCCTCCCCCCTGCGGGAGGGAACGGGAAGAGCGAGAGCCCTTACCCATTTTTTCCGTTGGCCTTTACGGTTGGATTTTGTTTTTTTGAAATAGCCGTTATAAAATTTAAAAAATAAAAAAAATATTATTTAAACACAACACTCCACTCATCTTTTTCACACACTTTTATCCATTATTTTTGCTAAACATTTGTCATGTTTTTAGTTTATGGATCCATTCCGACCACCAATGTCTTCCTCTGATTCTCCCTTTTCTTCATTTGTGGCTCTTGCTTGAGGGCCAAGTTTTTTCCAAATACAAAAATTTCAAGAATCACAGCTAATGCAGTCGCAACAATTCCAGAACCAGTGACGCCTGACCATCCCAACCACCGTCAAGCAACCACCGCACGAAATGGCTCCCACACAAAATGTGTCTTTTGATATCAAAGCCGATATGATATTGATGAGGTTGTGCCCAAAACACACCCTCCAAAAAATCAAAAGGGAAGGGAAAATGTGAAGCGAGACCAGGCACAACTCGGAGTGCTCCAAAATTTTGGACCATGACGAGGAGGAAGTTATAGCCAAAGTTTGGGTTAACATTTCCACCGATCCGATAAGAGATGCGTTTAACTTGGATTGATTTTTTAGGTAAATTGTTTTTATATATTTATTTTTTCTTAAGTTTTTTTCACTCGTATACGGGGAATGCTGAGACGAACGACACCTTTTGGGCTAAAGTGACCGACAAATTTCATGAGTTGATGAACTCAAAGGCGTACTGCCCTGTTCATTTCATAGCTTCCATTTACCGCGATATCACTAGACAATTCAAAAATTTAGTGGTATTCACAACAATATTTACCTGAACAGTGCGAGCGATTCGAGTGACAAGATGTCTTACAGCAATCGCTTGATAAATATCAAACACAATTTTCTTCTTTCTTCCTGCATCTTAGGGTGTGGGACATCTTTCGCGGATGTTCTAAGTGGGCGCCGGTTCTGAACGAGGTTGCCTAAGAGAAGCAATCCAAAACGTCCGAAACGACGACTATAGTACCGGCATGTCCGATGCGCGTTGGATGCTGCATATCAGTGACAATAATGACGGCATACTAGCACCATCGGAGCCGGAACGATTCTTGGTTAAAAGGTTCGAGCAACTCTGCACTTCGTTGTCCGCCTTTGCTAAGATGCATTCGGAGAGGCTTCGTGTTAAACAACAAACGAGAGCGGAGAACCTTGAGCAAAGACGCAAACAAAAAGCGGAGAAGCTTGCCCTCGAATCCCAACACCTAGAGCAAGCACACTTCAAAATCATGATCACCTATGTCGATAAGCTTGGTCCAACGTTGCTAAATTCATATTTATAGCATTATATATGACAAATTATGTTTTTCAATTAATTATATTTAGTTTGATTTAAAAATTCCACCTAAATACATTGGCACATAGATAGTGGTACTACCTCCGTCCCATTGTTTTTGTCCAGTTTTGACTTTTGGAACTGTTCATTTAAACACTTTGACTCATCAAATTCTCTCAATGTGTAAGCCTAAAAATAGTCATGTGTGATCTTGTTTGATTCGTCTTAACATATAGATTATTAATATATAATTTTTATAATTTTTTAATATATAAATTACAAAATAAAATGGATTAAAGAAGTGCATTGGATGGTGTGCCAAAAGATAAGTGGACAAAGACAGTCGGAGGGAGGGAGTATAATAAGCAAGTTCTTTTTCTTTTTCCTTCGCCTCAGGGCGTTGTCCCTTCTGCAACTTCTCATCGGGTTTTCCAGTTGTTTCCCGGAGTCTCCGAGGGACTCCCATCTCCTTCCTTCTTTCCAAATCCTCCGGCGGTTTGGCCTTTCATAGCCGATTTGATCTGATTCGTCGCGGCCTTCATCCCTAACCGTTTGGTCTCACCTTTCAATTTATCGTTGTGGATCCAAACATGGTGGTTCACTCATTGAAAATGTTATAACTCGGCTTCTTGTAGAGATCTGTTCGGTATCCCAACCTTTACTATTCGAACCTGCTGTTTTTTGTTTGTTATTTAGCTGTTTACAGTTCTCGGTCATGGCGATCCGGCTCACCGTCGCTTGCACCGGCCACCTCACCCAGAATCTTGCCTCGTCGGCTTCCTCCAAGGCAGGAAACTTCCGATTGTTCAATGAATTCCTCTCGACCCGCTCCAGGTTCTTCCAGATCCCGGATTCCAAGACCTTTGATTTCCGACGGACTGAGCCCGTTAGTCCGTACTTGTCAAGTAGGTCGGCTTTTTCTGGGGTTTCTGATGAGTTCAACGGTGGAAATTCTACGACGTTTCCCCCGATCGCTGGATTGGGTTCGTTGTTGAAGTCCTCTTCTCATGGGGTTTCCAATACGATCGCTGTTTCACCCCTCAGGAGGGCGTCGCTCGTCCCCTTTCTGGAAGTGTCAAAATGGTTGCCCGGTGGAGAGTCTGAGGCTGGTGCATCTGCCAGTGCTCATCAGGTGGATAAGGGCGTGACAGTTCCTCAATCAAACAAGGAGGGTTCTGTCTCCGTGGCTATCTTGTCCAATGGCTTGATGCTCTCAAAGGGGACCTCAACTTGGTTCTCGAAGATGCTTAATGCCTGCTCGGAGGATACAAAGGCCGCCTTCACAGCTTTGAGTGTCAGCATACTGTTTAAGTCTTCTCTTGCGGAGCCTAAGTCTATCTCTTCCAGTTCTATGTACCCTACTCTCAATATGGGTGACCGCATAATGGCAGAGAAGGTATAGTTTGCCAAGTTTTTCCTACTAATGTTAGTTCTTGATTAAGTGTTAAGATTTTTGTGATCATGTTTCAGAAATGATAGTGCTGGTTTTGCGTTGTGATTTTGTGACATTTTCTCTGCTCGCTTAGTTATAGTTTGTTCTTGAATTGGTGTTAAGATTTTAGTGATCATGTTTCAGAAATGGAACGATGAAAGTTCTGGTTTTGCATTGTGATTTTGTGACATTTTCTCTGCTCGCTTAGTTTTAATTTGTTCTTGGATCAGTGTTAAAATTTTAGTGATCATGTTTCAGATATGATTGTTCTGGGTTTACATTATGATTTTGTGACATTTTCTCTGCTCACTTAGTTTTTGTTTGTTCTTGAATCGGTGTTAAGATTTTAGTGATAATGTTTCATAAATGAAACTATGGAAGTTCTGGTTTTGCATTGTGATCTTGTGACATTTTCTCTGCTCGCTTAGTTTTAGTTTGTTCTTGAATCAGTGTTAAGATTTTAGTGATCATGTTTCATAAGTAAACTATGAAAGTTCTAGTTTTGTGATGTGATTTTGTGACATTTTCTCTGCTCACTTAGTTTTAGTTTGTTCTTGTATCAGTGTTAAGATTTTAGTGGTCATGTTTCAGAAATGATAGTTCTGGTTTTGCATTGTGGTTTTGTGACATTTTCTCTGCTCACTTAGTTTGTTCTTGCATATATATGATGATGACTTGTTGGCTAATGGCTATATTTATATGCCATTTAAATGTATACTGTTTCAGTACTTGTTTGCTACTCTGTATGTCACCTAGCTGCTAGAATCAAATCATAACTCACATTATTTACCTTTCTCTGAGCTTATTACTATGTATTTATATTAATCATGTAACTGAATAATGAAAAGAATGTTTTACGTTGCAGTATTTGGGATGTTATTGCAATAACATAAGGTTGCTTTTGTTGTGTGGAAACTCATCCTGTTCTACCTGGAATTTCAGGTTTCTTACATTTTTAGGAAGCCCGAAGTTTCAGACATTGTGATTTTCAAGGCTCCTTCGATTCTTCAGGTGTTTTTTGCACTTCCTCCAATTAGTTCGGACGTGTTTCACTAAGGTAACATTTTGAATGCACTCTTCTGTAGGAGTTTGGCTTTAGTTTGGGAGAAGTGTTCATAAAAAGGGTCGTAGCGACAGCTGGTGACTATGTTGAAGTAAGTTCCATCTCTGTTATGAGTGCTTATTCACTTATATTAATCCTTGAGCGTGTAAATATTCATGATTCTTTTCCGGTGTATAGGTTTTTGGTGGGAAACTGCATGTGAATGGCATTCCAGAAGATGAGGAATTCATTCTAGAGCCCCTTGCTTATGAAATGGAACCAGTGGTAATAATCCCATTTCCACCTCATATTACTACATTATATACAGGTTTTTGGCTATTGTTACTGCTGAGATCTAAATTGTTTTTGGGCAACTATTTAGCATATTCCTGAAGGCCATGTGTTTGTTCTGGGGGACAACCGCAACAATAGCTTCGACTCTCACAATTGGTACTCCATACGATCTTAGTCTTTTTTTCCCATGCGATCTTATTTATTAATTTGCATATTCTCTTCCCGTCCTTTTAAGGGTCCGTATTGAAATTGAAAAATTCTAGGGAGTAAATAGCAAGGAATTTTAGATTGGGATTCTTAAATGTTGGAACTGAGTAATTTTTCGTAGGCTGATCTTGTATATATCATGATGTAAATTAAATAAAGCTTCTTCGTTATTGTTAGGGGTCCACTTCCGGTTGAAAACATAATTGGCAGATCAGTTTTCCGGTATTGGCCGCCCTCTAAAGTATCAAGCACTCTGCATAGCTCACAGATGAAGATGAATGATTTTGCCTTTTCTTGACCCTTTTCTCCTCCTCCTCCTCCTCCTCCTAGAGGGAAGATATCTAACTACTCACTGCAACTCTTGATTACTTTGCCATCACTTTCCATGCCCTATTAATGGCTTGTAGATGGCTTCAACTCTGGGTGAAGTTTTGAAGTATGTCGATAGATGTGCTTAAACATCTTTGTTTTTCTTTTCGATTGTTAGTGTCATGTGAAAAAGTTGCTACTTTGGCCCCTCGTTTATCCAGCGTTTGGTAGTGTGACCCTTGATTGTACATCTCATGCAATCCAACCCCTTGGTTAAAATATAGTCGATTCAGGTCTTCGTTTACAAAAGTGGACGCGAGGGACTGAGTTGATGACATTTTAAGCTAGGGGTTGGATTGTATGAATGGACAACAAATGGTTGCGCTACATATTCAAGAACTCTTGAGGGACCAAACCAACAATTTCCACACGATTTATGTTAATGGCTGTCCATATATCATTGGCTTGTTTCTTTGGAACTAGGGTGGTTGAGAAATGACTATGTATATATTTCTCCTTTTAAGTTGTGAAGGAGTCAAATATAATTGAAAGACATGGCATTGTGAATCCATGATGCTTGCTATTTGTATGGTTAGTTACCCTCCCATTATGAATGTAATGAGTAAGGTGAGTAGGTGACTCCATGCCCATCCATATTTCATTAAAATAAAAGACAATCAAATTGATTTCAACCTAATGCTCCATTGATATTTATATAATTGTGAAAATATTGGCGGGTTTGATCATTTGTGTTAGATCTTCAAATAAAAGATTTATCTCACTCATGGGCGTATACTTATTCCAATCATATCTTCAATGTTACGGAGTAATACGTAGCATATGTTTTTCTATACTACCCTGTATTGGTTGTTTGCAATATAGAGGCCTCCAGGGAACCTTAAAAATGGGCTACTGTAGAAGGCCTCTATGTTGGAAGTCTTGAGTTCAAGTTTCTGTTTAGATGTATAGACGCTTTCAAAATATCTTAACCTAAATTGAATATGATCAAACGAGTAGGGACAAGCATTCTATACTATTTCGTAATGTTGAATTGAAAATTGTGATTTCTTGCGGTGGGCCCATAGTGTGGTGGACCGTCTACTACAAAAAGTTTATCTTTTGCACTATGTTTGGTTCTAAAAATTTGCTAGGAAAAGAAAAGAAAATGATTTTCTCTATGTTTCCTCACAAAATGGGAGTAATTTGGTTTTCCTTTCTCTTCTTACATTTTGTCTTCTCTTTTCCTCTCTAGCAGAACAAGAAAAATATTTTACTTCTCGTTTTTTTTTGTTTTTCTTCTCAAATTTCTTGAATCAAACGTAGTGCTAGAATTTTGACAAGATGAATTGGTCCAACATTAACCACTCCACGCTCATGATCTTTTATTATGGGAGGTCTTCACTTCGAATCACTATATAGGTGTCTTGCTAATAAAAATGGACTCACTTTCATTTAAAAATGAGTTGAGAGTTTGACTATGTTTTTATATGTATCATTAACGTCCATGCTTTAAAGAATAACAACTCAACTTGAGTAGGACCATACAAACAAGGATGGTTTGTAAGCCTAAAATGTAAGTTAAGGTTTCTCTTTGTGAGACTACATTATCATGCACGAGTCCACGACTAGTATAAAATAACTTACTTCTTGTAGGAACGTAGTTTAGTTGGTCAATAAAGATGTAAAAGCACGTATCATTCAAATTAAATCATGATAATAGTGATAAAGGATGACCATATACAACATAAAATTTTTACACATCCAAACACAAATTTCACTCTCTCCTTATCACTATAAAATTAAATTTCAATTTATCTTTTTCAAATTACTCTCTAAGTTAATCCTTGAGACCATTGAACCATATTTTCCTTCTTTAACTTTTTTACTCGGTAAAATAGCATACCTTCCACGCCGTATTTTATTACTCAACTCCGTTCGTATTTAATTCTTAGCACGCCGAATTCTCATGATCTACCTTGAAATTGAATAGAACGTGGTTTTTTTCCCTCAAAAATTAAATACAAATAAATAAAAATATTTTGTAAAACAGAATTAGAACGTGCCTGAAAGTGTTATAAGGCTGGAAAGCAAGGGGGCAGTGTGCAAATTATCTTAACTCTCATCGGAAACCGTGGGCCCATGCGGGCCCTACATGTGTCCCACTGGTCTTCTCCTTTTCTTTTTTCCTCGAAAAAGGACGATTTGTCTAACGTCATTTTTAACATGACCCTTCTTTTCTTTCTCCCCACCACCCCTTCAATTCTTGCGTTTCTTATGAATTCACCCCTTTCTGTTGCTTCTTGAAAAACCCAGAGATCTTCAGCCTAGCAGCTTCCTTTTCCTGTTTTTATAATTTTTTTTTTCGTAACTGGGTTTTAGATTTCTTGGTAACGAGGTTGCAGAAGAAGAAGAAGACGAAGAGAAAGAGAGGGGAGTTTCTGGGTGTTCATAAAGTGAGGGAAAGAATAGAAATAAAGAGTAGAAATGGGTGATCACAGCCACCAACCACCGCAGCCAGAGGCGGCTCGTCCGCCGCCGGTGATGCCGCTCGGTGCAGCAAGAGGCCCAATTTACCCTCCCGCCGAGCAGCTTCTTCAGCTTCACTACTGCATACACTCCAACCCTTCCTGGCGTCAGTCCTCTTTATTCTCACACAATTTTCAGTTTTTATTTTTATTTTTTTGAAAATCTTATTTCATGTTAAATTATACTCCATGGATGGCTTGAATCTAGCTAATAATTTTTCTATTATATTTTCATTTTTGTATTTTTTTAATTTTAGGATGCATTAAGTGCTTCCTTTGTTGCAATTGATGACTCAAATTCCATTTCATTTCTTACCTTATCTTCTCTTACTGTAATGTTCTTCTTAAATCAATAGTTTTAGAGTTTGTGAATTTTATTTAATTGACCATATTAAATTTAATATTATACAAATTAAGTTTTAAAACTTCAGTATCCAACCATTTACCACATAATATTGCAAAAAGAATTCATTTAAAAAAATATTCTGTATTTCTAAACAAAAATGTTATTTTAAATGTTGCTGTGCATTCACTTTTGGGGGCATCAAATAGAGAATATAATAAACTCATACAGAACACTCATAAAGTTATGCTTTTCCAATGGATATTCTAAAGTTACTTTGGATCAAATTGGATATGTACATAGACACAAAATGAAGTTTTAGGGCTGATGTGTTAGTTAACTTTAGTATATCTCATAGAAAAAGTATCTTTATGAGAATATATATAATATTCTGTGGAGAGTGATTAAGTAACCAAACCAAACACAACCAATATATCCCACACAATAGTAGGGTCTGGGCCAAGATGTATGGAGATTTTACCCACATAATGTAATAATAATAATAATAATAATAATACTCCGTAATAATAATAATAATAATAATAATAATAATAAGACTCCGTAATAATAAGCTCACCTACTACATGTAGAGAAATCAACAAAAACATGAAGAAAATATTATTAGGAAATCCAAGCTACTTGAGGCACAAAAAGTTAGAGAATCAAAGAAACCTCAAGCGACATAGTAATGACACAAATAAAAACGACAAAAATTTATCTTAAATACGAGAGGGAAATCAAGCGGCGAATTGTTTTTTTACACGTGTGAGGAATTTGTACTCTTGGTTTCAACACCTTGTTAGTTATAGCAACAAAAAACTTCCTCATATGTTTAGTCCAATTAAGATCATCACATTAATTATACTCTTAGGTTTTCGAACTTCGCCGAATTAATCCTAGCTCTATGACCAACCTCATGGCCACACTCAGCATCATTCATTTTCGAGCTTCCGCACATAAGGAGTATTTACCATAATGAATGACTTGTTTCTCATTGATTGCTAGATGGCCACACTCACTCACAAGAGAACTGAACTACCACACTACCATTGGAATATGTAATTCACTTGGAAAATAATTTGCATAACCATTAGTTACATTCTCTTCAAACAATTACTTGCACCATTCTAAATCCCCTAGTGACAAACACCAGTACACCACCTTAGCTACCACTCTACCAGTTATGGTGAATAACCCCAACCACCATAGCCATTGCCAACATATGTGAGTAGATTCTCTCCAACAACAACAAACCCAATAACATCCCACAAAAAGTAGTGTGTAGGGTGTGTGTACATAGACCTTGCCCCTAGGCGGAAAGATTCTATTCTATATGTGAATACGTTTATACTAGTATGTTATTTGTGAATCTTGGCTTACTAGGGTAATTATGGCATATGATTTTCAGCTCAAACTTTCTTGCTGGCTTTCCAACACTATGTGGTTATGCTTGGAACAACAGTGATGATTGCGAACCTGCTTGTGCCTCGTATGGGTGGGGGTGCGGTATGTCCTTACCATTCCCCTTACATGAGAGTTATTTGAGGTCTATCATCAATTTGTCATCATCTTAATTTTACTAAGAAACCAACTCTTTGGAGCAGGGTGATAGGGCCCGTGTGATTCAAGCCTTGCTATTTACATCTGGAGTGAATACACTTCTCCAAACGCTTCTTGGGACACGGCTTCCGACGGTCATGGGTCCTTCTTTTGCTTATGTTATATCAGCACTGTCAGTCATAAATGATTTTTCTGATGGTTACTTTTCTTCTCAGCATGAGGTAAATCATTTTCGGTGTTAAAAGAATTGATCCCTCCGTCCCAAAAAGAACTTCAGTGTTTAAGTTAACAAAGTTCAAAAAAATGTTGAAAAGTGAACTGTGTGGGTGAAATTTGTTTAGAAGAAAATTTTTGTGGGCCAAATATTCCTTATCTTTTTAAGGAAAGGTAGAATTGTTAAGGTTTTTTTAAGATATCCAAATAAGGAAAGTGTGAAGTTCTTTGTGGGATGGAGGGAATAATTAATAGGTTGTTATCATTCTTCATTGTGCATTTGTGTCTTTTTTGTCTATAGTAAACGGATATTAAAGCGTTTCTCAACTTTTGCCCATAAGTAGAATGTCTTTTTGTGTTGGCTCTTGTAGAGATTTCTTCACACAATGAGAGGCATACAAGGTTCGCTAATTGTCTCTTCGTTTATTAATATCATTCTTGGCTATGGTCAGGTCTGGGGAAAACTTACAAGGTACACTTCTCTAACTCTGCCGAAATGTTCCTACTTTTACTACTTGTACATAAACGAGTTATATTTTGTTTCTGTTTATGTTTTTCTTTGTTTATATGTGATTTAATCAATTAAAGAAGCCACATTTTTCTTTCTTTGCTGATCTGTTTTCTTTTTTTCAATAATAAAAAAACTCAGACTTTAAAAGTAGAACCACTGTTAGTTTGATGTGCCCTTGTTTTGGTTTACTATTCTGGACAATTTGAATATTGGTTTTAGTTTGTGTTATAAATGGTAATTGATTAAATAAACTGAAGTATTTAATGCCAATTATGGCCAACAGAATTTGTGTTTGTTTAGAAAAACTAACCTAAAGGGTAGATGATTTTGATGATTAGGTCTTGGTCCGTCATTTTTCTTGATGTAATTTTTTTCTGCAATCTTCTTCACTGCAGGCTCTTCAGCCCCAGTAGTTATAGCTCCGCTGGTATCTGTTTTAGGTCTTGGTTTATTTGCAAGGGGCTTTCCAATGGTAAAAATCCTCCCCCCCCCACCCCTCCCTCAAGCTACTCCCTCTGCCCCAAAACAAAGTTTACAGTTTGACTTCACAAAGTTTATGAGAAGTGTAGAAAAGTAAAAAGTGTATGATTGAAATTTATCCAGAAGAGAGAATTGCTTTGAGCCACATTTTTCTTTCCTTAATAGGAAAGTAAGTGCAAACTCTATTGTGAAATTTGCACTAAATAATACTAAAACATGTCTTTTCCCAATGTAGTACCTAAAACTTTTTATGCGCGGTGGACAATTACTTTGAACAATGTCTAGTGGCGGTGGACATTTGCTTTGAACAATGTCTAGTGGTGGTGGACCATGGACATTTACTTGAACAATGTCCAGTGGTACTACATTGGGAAATTAAAACATACTCCGGGGTATGATACTACATTGGAAAACTCACTATGTTTTAGTACTGTATAGGTATATTCCCCAACTTTATTTTGGGACATAAAGTTTAAACTTCACTTGGGACAGAGGGAATATATAGCTATTAGATTGGCATAACATTTTTCCCTGATACGGTGTATCGCTTCTCCTCTACTTGTGCAGCTTGCTGATTGTATCCAGATTGGGCTCCCTATGCTAATTTTGCTAGTTATATTCCAACAGGTAATGTTTCTTACTCTGTTCATATTACTAACTCAGAGTTGAGACCAAATGCCAAAGTTTTTTTATTGAATCTTTATATGTAAACATGGTACATATGGGTTTATATATGATGCGATTCCATACAATCAATATGACTTTGTAAGTGTTAAAATCCTTTCTTGGGTCTTCACTAGCTTGAACTTTTGGTTGAGTTGGGTCTTTTTCATGATATCAAAGCTTTGTTGACATAGAGGTAACAAGCTCAGATCTTTCTGCCACCCACTTAAAAAAAGTTTATGGGCGTGCAAGGTTCGCGCAAAAAGAATTAATTAGTTAACCACGGACTTGAGCTTTTGACTATATTGGTTCCTTATGGCATGGAAATAAATGAATACAGAATATATAATATTTTATAGTATGCAAACTATTACCGAGTACTAAGTAACATGTAATCTACAGTATCTGCAACGAATCCATCGAGTTGCAAGCCCCATGCTTGAAAGATTTGCTTTGCTCTTTTGCGTCGGTGTCATCTGGGCTTTTGCTGCTATTCTTACTGAAGCCGGTGCTTACAAACATGTTAAGGAGAGCACCAAGCAGAGTTGCTGTACCGACCATTCATACCTTGTTTCATCTGCTCCATGGTAGTACTATACTGCAATCTATCTATCTCAACAATAGGGATTTGTCTGTCTGTTGTTCAACTCTGACCAACTCTCGCTGTGCTCCGTTTGGTTTAGGATCAAGATTCCATATCCTTTCCAGTGGGGTACTCCCATATTTAGAGCAAGCCATGTTTTTGGAATGATGGGGGCTGCCCTGGTTACGTCCGCAGAGGTCTGTCATTTTTTTAAAATGTTTTTTTTTGTGTGGAAAATTGTTATTTTTACTGAAATGAAATGTCTAGAGATGAATTAAGGCTGTCTTTTTAATCTGGAAAGCTGTACGGAAAGGGAAAAACACAAAGGAAATCAATATTTTTAATGTTTGGTTGCATGATAGACTATACAGAGAAATCACATTTGATCAAAACCTTCTTAGTTTCACACATATTTACATTTCTCAACTTTTATGTATTAAAAATACATAAATAGAATTAAATTAAAAGAAACATCTAAAATTTATTAACTGCACCTGTCTCTTTTCTAGTCCATCACAACATTTTATGCAGCGTCAAGGCTAGCAGGTGCCACAATCCCTCCTGCATATGTTATAAGCAGAAGCATTGGCCTTCAGGTTATTTTAGTCATATGGAAATTACTAAATGTTTTTTTTATTTTTTTCTTTTACCAATTCATCTCACTTTCTTTGGAGTTTTAATACATTAATATATTTTTGGTCACGTTCATTTTCATTTCGTTGACTGCAGGGTATAGGACAGCTCCTTGATGGGTTTTTTGGTGGTGTTGTTGGTACAACTGCATCGGTGTAAGGAATTATTATTGCGCTTCAGATTTGATTAATCTTGTTTGATTAACAAATGTTTCTTTTTTTAAAAGAAAATACTCTGAATCATGGATAGTTCGGATTTCTAAATTCTAATATGATTGCAAATTGAGACATGAAGTGATTTGTATCCTTTCTATATGTGTTCATTCCTGGACCTAACTTGAAGTTTGCATGGGGAAATGCAGTGAGAATGTGGGCTTACTCGGGCTAACTCGAGTCGGGAGCAGAAGAGTTGTGGAGATATCCAGTGGTTTCATGATCTTCTTTTCTATATTTGGTTTGACTCTCTCCCTCTCTTGTTTGACCCGACGTTGCTTTTTATGTTTTCATGTGCTCGATCAGAATCATCCAACTATGTGACGAAGCCATGATTTGTTGAACAATTATGAAGGGTAGTTTTGTCTTTTTCACAGGGAAATTTGGAGCTCTCTTTGCATCTATTCCTTTGCCAATTTTTGCGGCCGTATATTGCATCCTGTATGGCATTGTCTGTGAGTCCTCACGTTCTCTTAGCTCCCGTTTGGCAGCATCAATTGCCTAATTATGCTTATCAACAGAACAATATTTACAAGTAGCCTTTGACTTAACCCCTACCAAACAAGGACTTGGGTTTTGGCATTTCCCGATGTATATTTGCCTAAAATACCCTTTTCATTGCAGCTGCGGTCGGGGTTTCGTTCATTCAGTTTGCAAACAGCAACTCAATGCGAAACATCTATGTATTGGGCGTGTCTCTGTTCATGGGAATATCCATACCGCAATATTTTGTGATGAAGACAGATATTGGTGGCCACGGACCTCTTAGGACCCATGCCGGATGGGTAAGATTGTAAGAAATACCCCTTTCGTCCAAAAAAGAGATCCACAGTTCTAATATTATATATTAGAAATGCAACTCCCTTTTGGGACGAAAGAGGTACAAACTTATCGTTCTTTCCTAAAAATGCCTTTTTTTTTACACCACCCTTGTATTCTCTAGGTTGCCCACCACATTTTTTTATGCACAAACATATGTTTAATGTGCAATATTAAACATTGTCGATGTGGGATACTAAACGGGAGAGCCGCAGTTCTAGTATCCCACATCGGATGTTTACTAGATAGCCATTGTAAGGGTGAGAATTTTTCGCTTTGCTTATTTTACAGTTCAATGGGATATTGAACACAATATTTTCGTCGCCGGCAAGTGTTGCAATGATAGTTGGGACAGTTTTGGACAACACGCTTCGAGCTCGGGACACATTGGAAGAGAGAGGCGTCCCGTGGTTAGTCCCATTCCAGCAGAGGAGAGGAGATAGCCGAAACGACGAATTCTATAGCTATCCCCTCAGGATTGATGAATATATTCCTTCTAGATTTGCCAAGTAACTTTCATCTGCTGCAAAAAAAAATGTTCATATTGTATTGTACTATATGTGAATTTTGTACCTGTAACTTACCCAACTCTGTAAAGTTCTGTGGGCTTTTCAAATTTTTTTTATCCTCTTATTTTGTTATGCTGTATTTTTTGGTTGGTGCTCTGTGTACACCACCCCTAACCTATACACCATTTTTATTTTAAACAGATTTTTTGTTTTTGTTTTCAAAGAGTTAACCTTTGGGCTTTTCAAATGTTTTATTTGAGAGCAAAAGAAAGACTTAACCTTGGGTGACTCAAGTGTAATCCCAAATTTGACACCACAATTTTTATAGACATTATAGACATGGAATAATGCTTCATGTAAAGGTTGCGGTGTCAAACATGGGATCACGCTTGGTACTCTAAGCATGAGTGTTGACCTAGTTTAATTTCTTCAATCAATTTTGTTGATTTCGATCATCAATCAAATAAAAAAGGAATTAAATATGTTTATCATTTGTATAATTAACAAATTTTGTTTTTGGTTCTACAATTTTTCTTAATGAACTCATCATTGTAAAAAAGATATCAACTAGGTTTTGGTCATGTGATTGGTGAGAGGATTGATTGTTTTTTTATAGGGATGAATTATTAAAGAACAAATTTACGAGCAATTAAAATTAAAATTTAATTATAAACCGTGAAAAAATTAAAGGGCTGATGAAAGAGTGAAAACTTGAGTTTAACGACTAGAAATGATCATTTTAGTTTCCAAACTAATAGAGGGATCACTTTGACACTTTGGTGTCTAACTTGCAAAACTAATAGAGGGGTGTTTTTGGCATGTGATAGGAATTAACTAGGGAGTAAAAACCTAGATTACCTTTTAAGTTTGGCATTACAAATTGTCACACAATCTTTAACACCACAATAACTTTGAAAACTATGAAACATTTTTAGAATAGAGTGACTAGAGTCTAATGCTTGAAATCTAATGATAGAAGTTTAGAATCTAGCAAGTAGCAAGTGAGATTTCTTACCAAAAATCTAGAAATTAAGTACCAAAAGTAATGACTAAGAGTTTCTTTGGTGAGCTTAGATTTGATACCTCTCAATATCATACTCTTCTTAAATAGGGATTAAATGTTTTGATATTTTGAAATTTGGGAGATACTGTATGAATTTAGACTCAAAAATAACTTGTGGGACACCAAAATATATGATACCAAATGCACACCAAGACTTAGGGGCTGTTTGTTTCAGCCTCTTAATGGTTCAGATGTCTGAATGGTTCAGCACTTAATGGTTCAGACTGTTCGTTTCAGCCTCTTAATGGTTCAGATGTCTAAATGGTTAAGAGATTTGCCTCTGAATGGTTAAGTATTATACAGAGTCTGAATGGTTAAGACCTTTTATCTGAATTGATCAGACATTTGCCTCTGAATAGTTAAGCAATATACTAGCTCTTAATGGTTCAGACCTCTTATACTGATTCAGCACTTACCGATTTAGAAGTTGTCATACAGCCTCTTACACCGAAACACAGATACACAATTGTCATACAAAGGGAAGTTGTCAAAGGCTATATAGAGCAAAGCTTCTTGTATTTGACAACAACAGTCGCCCCGGTTCTTCATCATTGCAGCAATGGAAGAGCATATGAGAGATGATGAGATCATGGGTTGTGTTCTCTGTGAGGGCGTCCCAATGTTAGGAGATGAGAAACGCCTGCGACGACATGGAGCCTGCTGTACGGAACCCCTGTTTTTGCCAGCGCCCTCCCTTCCTTGTCCACCACCACGAAGCATGGAACATACTTTATGTCATAATGCTGAAGCTATGGCGGAGGAGGAGGAGGAGGATTCAGAGTTTTAATAACACTGCAAAACAAAACAAAAAAAACGGGGACTGAGGAAATGCGCGTACCTCAGGCAACCACCGGTCGTCCTCGGCGTCGGCGAACGCGATGTTGAGCCAATCGGCGTTCCGTTTCTGGACTTCGGCCACGAATTTCGACAGGGAGTTGCAGAGTTGGCACTTGCGGGAGTAGAACTCCAGCACCGTCGCGGCTTTATCGCTCGCCAGCGCCGCCGCAAACGCGCCCTGCTCCGCCGTGGATTGTTCCTCCGGACTCGATTTCTTCCCCATTGTCCCTCCGAGCGGAGAGTTTCTGGATCTCGGCGAGGTGTTGATGAAATTGACGGCCAGAGACGTCAGATTCTGGAAGGATCTGAACAGCCATGGGGTTTCGAGCGTGCAAGGGCTTCTAGGGTTGTTCTGGTTAGGGATTGCAGTCTCCCACGGCCATTTCAGGCAGAAAACAGGGCGTTTTGAGCTGGAGTTGTCCCTTTCCATGGGATTTGGTCTTAAATCGCTTCTAATCAATCTTCCACTGATCTGAGCGGGAACGGCTTCGGCGGGGAGCTCGAAATGGGAGGAGCCGGCGGGAGCAGAAGGGTAGAGGGCGTCGCCGCCGCCGTCGACGACTGCGTGTTCCGTTCTGACTTCTGCGTTTGCAATTGATTTGGACCTTATTCTGAGCAGAAGTTTTCTTCATAGTCGGCCCGTATCTCTCCTCTGGTGTAGGCCCATGGGCTTTGAGACCTCAGATCCTCAAATCAAATATTCTCAGAACTGATCAAATCAAAAAATAAATATATGATGCGTTGAGTTAAACTAATCTCTATGATTAGAAATATGAATCAAATTCTCCGTCTCAGTCTATTTGTCCAGCTTGACTTTTTTGAGTCAAACTAGATAAACTTTGAACTCCAATTACTCTCAACTTATATTGCATATTAGTATAATGAATAAAATTTTAAAAGTTTCAATACGATAAATCCAATAAAATCATTTTTACGTTAAAATAAATTATTGTTTTTATTTAATTAGAGCTCAAAGTTTGTTCAGTTTGACTCGAAAAAGTCAAATTGGACAAATGCACTGGAACGGATGGAGTACTACGTATTAGAAAGACTAACTTGATTTCTATACCTTCTGAGAAATTTCTTTGACATGGATCCAATTGAGACTCACATAATGTCATGTTCATAAAATTGATAGTTCTTACTCTCGACATTTACGATAACTCTTCCTCCCTCCACCTCACCCCAACCAAACCTATCTCCACCATTTTCAATTGTACTCTCAAATTTATTTAACTTTAAAGCCAATTTTATTGACTACAAAGTCAAATATTTTGTGGGTGCAAATGAAGAGGTGGGTTTGGGTCAAAACGAGCTTGAAAATTAATTAAAGAGATAGAAACCGTCAATTTTACGAATACAACTTAAGACTTTGAGGTCATTCCATGACCATGCTCTGCTTAGCAATATCAAGGAAATCACCCGCCCATTTATTAGGTACATAGATTAATTTGACCCAAGAGCCAAAGACAACATAAAATGAGTACTAATTAATGACACCAATAGCACGTAATGAATTGCTTGGTAATTAAGGCCCCTAAATATGGACGGTGGAGGCATTATTAGTCTTTTGTGGTGGGTCCATTACACTTTAATTTGGCACTATGAAACGCGCATTGTCCGAAGTGACGGGGAACAAAAGCATACGGTGTGTGTGTAGTGTGTACGCCCATCATTTCTTCCGTTCCTCTTTTCTCCATAGGTCCCATCTTTTAAGTTTTGGAATAGGTTTACATCGTGCCCCAACATTTGGAGCATAGATTTAAACATAAATGAATTCTTAAAGCAGTGATGCAAACATATGAAAATTTTGGGAGTATCGATGTCATTAATTATATCTCAAAGTATTTATATATAATTGTATAATTCTGAGAGTAATGATTTGAATTTTTGAAGTGTTTAGGTTTTGTTTCGTTGATGGAAAGAAATCAAAAAATAAGGAGCAAGAAGAAATGATATAGGATGAGTTTTAAATTTTGATCTATAATTGAATTTTGGAAAATTCACATGAATACTTCAAGAATTTTTTTATTTTACACTAATATTCTGAAATTCAATATTTTTAACCATTACTCCCAGAAATTACTTAATTTTATACCAATACTTCAGACGGCCAGCTATGCAGAATATGTAACATTTTAGATGGAGACTTTAAGTTATGAGGTATGTGTTGGTAACTACAGAGTGATAAAAAAATAAAGAAAAATAATATTTCAGACCAAATAAAGAATTTTGTAGTATCTCTCAGCCGAACTACAGTTGCGTTTCGTTCAACTTATTTTTTCAACTTATTAAATATAAATACAATCTTATCAAATCATATCAGAAATAGTTTTAAATATAACTATAATATGCTTAGATCGGATAAGATCAGGACAGAGCATATCCTAAAAAAAATCATTTCAGATGCGACGGAACGCGACCTACCTTCATACCCTCATCTTTTCCACATTTACTACACCAAATAACAGTCTTAATAATAATAAAAATGACAATAATAACTATCTTTTATACATGTTGTTTGTAAAGGTAGTTAAATTTTTTTATATTATGCGAATTAATTGCAAAAAAAAAGTTGGATTGAAGAACGAGAAAGACCGTCCTAGGACAATACTACCCATACTCAAGAAGCCCATTGCTAACCGAATACGCATTTAGCTTTACATGTGAGTAGAAAATAAAAATATTTGAAAAAGATCATTGATCTATATATGCACATGTAACATGTTCGGCAATAACTTTAACATTTTAAAAAGACTATCTAGTGATAATTTTTATATTTAGAATTTGAGAGTTAATAATTGTCTCTCACGTCAACTAGGTATGCAATCAACCGCCGTGAATCTCCTAGTGGCAACCGCATGGCGTCGTTGGTACACTATTGGCACAAAGTTACTCATCTAATGTTCAAAGCAATGGTCATTTTTTAATATGAGACCCTTGACCGTCTGATCGGCTCTGAGGAGGTTTTCGGGGATAGGGCTACCTCCTACGATACTTTGAGAAACTAAGACACATACCCTTAAGATAGGAATGATGGGCTTACCCAAATTTTTAATCCAACAAACTTAAAGATTACATTCTTATTGTGATTTAGTCTATGCCTCTTGCGTCTTGTGACTCCTAATCCAATTTATTTAGTGAAATTTGCATGAAATAAGACTAAAACAAAAGTCATTTTCAAATGTAAGACCTAAATTTTTTTATTTCCTAAATAGTACTTAATAATGTCTAATGGGAAGAATAATGTCCAGTGATGGTAGATATTTATTTGAATAATGACTAATAGATAATGACATATGGTCTTACATTGAGAAATAAAAATATATGATTCTATATTAAAAAAGTCATTATGTTTTAGTCTTATTTAGTCAAATTACTCATTTATTTATTCACTAAAAGATTTCTAAAAACAAGCAGGAGGACTGAGGATATGTTGCGGAATACTCCGTACGAAGGTATGACAAGTTGTCACTCAAATTTGGTGTGAACATGAACTTTTTTATAATGTTCCCTTTTATATTGTAGTGTGAAATATTGAAAAAATTTGGTTGTAATGAGGGTTATCTAAACTGGATCATAAGACATTTGAACTGAATCATATTAAAAGATTGTATTCAATCAATTATTTAATTCAATTCAAAATTTGATACTTTCCAACACTTCCCTTCAAATGGAAAATTTGGACATTTTGAATTTACCTGGTTGATCACTCGCAAATAGACCCCCCCCTCCCCAGGAAATGAAAGGATCGAAACACCAACATTCAAAAGACTGGGTATGAACTTCCAGAGGAACAATCGAGTCATCTGGATCCAAACCATTTTTCATACGGACAATTATGCTAAAGACTAATGGGTCGCTAGAAATGAAATTCTAGACGGATACCTTAACAAATGAGATGGAGTAAAACTAGATTTGATATCATGATAGAATTTAGAATGCGGTGAGGGTTTTGTTGTAATGCCTTGAATCTGACCCGTTACAATGTTGATGTACTGGACTATTAATTATCTGTCAATTCTATATTTTGGTCCCAAGCTTGATAGGGTGTAGCCTAGCACTATATATATGTGCTATCAAAAACCCTAAGCTGTATTCTGTTCTTGCCTCTCCACAATAAAACTGTTCTTCTTCCCCGTGGACGTAGCCAATTTATTGGTGAACCACGTAAATCTGTTGTCGTGTTTTTCGTGTTCATATTATATTGTTATTCTTGAAATCCGTATAACATGTTTGCTAAGTTCGATCATACGACGTTTAGGTTGAACACGTTAAAAGATTGAATCCAATTAATAACTTAGTTCAATTCAAGTACTTATATACTCATTATTATTTTCCTCTCTTTTTTCTGAGTATACTCTCTATCAAATATACTACGTATTATGGTAATAAATCATGCCGATAGAATTTTAAATTTGAATAGAACAACGAAATGCAAGCATATAAACAAACTGAAACTTGGACGGAAAGCAGATTTTAAGTTGGACGGAAAGCATCCAAATTTACATTTTCTTTTTTTTGGATGTTTAATTTCAAAAACCTTACACTAACTTTATTTTTAATTTTGGTAATGAATATATTGTTATCAAAAATACTCTTTGATCTAAATAAATTTTAACTACATCTTTTTACTTTTCAATAACGGTTTGAATTTTGTGAAGTTAAAATGTCAAGAATATAATAGAGATGAAGCCAGTAAGAAAAAATATGTAAGAGATGTTTGGAATTTTTAAGCGTGTAAGACCTGAAATACTCAGAACATGGACAAAATGAATGGTCCTAACAAAAAGATTTTTTTTTGAGAAATTGAATATTTTTTTACTATTTCAAGACGATACATATAGAAAAAAGACTAGAACATAATGACTTTCCCTAAATAGCATCACATGTATTTTTTCCAATGTAGCAGTTTTAGTCATCATCCATTAGTCATTATTCAAGTAAATGTTTGTCATCACTAGACATTATGGACATTATTAAGTGTTATTTAGGGAATAAAATAATTTAAGTGCTATTTAGAGAAATGACTTAAGTTTTAGTGCTATTTAGTGCAAATATTTCTAGAAAAAATTCTCCTTGATTACAAGTGTTAGATACCCAACATTCAGAAACATACATTTTCCTCAAGCTCAACGTCGAGGTAAATGCAAGTTACTAGATGCTTGTTACTCCATTAACTTCTCCAAATCTCAAGATATTCTTACATTTTTTCAATGATATTCTTGTGTACAAGTGTATAACGTGTCTGTTCGTGGTGTTGTACCAACACAACCATTGAGATCTCCCGTGCACGCTATTCTCATTTGCCACACCTCTAATTTATACGAGAATCTAAATTAGTTGCTCTTGATAGAGAAGTATAAGTCCGAAATATATGTAATGTGATAGCTTCTTGTGCCGGGCACGAAATGGTATATTTAAAGACTAAATTAAGAGTAAAATGTTATGTATCTCGTCGCTATTTTGTCTGGCCGCGTGTGAGGTACGTGTCTGAGGTGTGCGTTTCACCTTTTTGAGGAACCATTTCTGCTTTTTAGTTTTTACCCACTAAGGTATCATTTGAAAATGTGTTAAATACATTTTCTTTTTCCTTGAGACATTCGTTTCAAGAGTAAAGTTGCTTCCTTATTAAGAGAATGAACCAAATGCCTTCCTTCTCTTTGTAACAAAAGCACAAAAACAGCTCTTATCCTCCGTACGAAAAAATTCGTTTCTACATTTTCTTTTTCCTTAGAGACATTCCTTTGCTGATTTACTCCATGCCATCATCCAAACATAAGCTTGTCCCTTATTTGACTTTTTATAGGTTCCCTAATTTCATTTTCAACTTTAATAATAACAAATATGTTACTCAAAAAATTGCATTTTTTATTTGGGTCATGCTACACTTGCATCAAAAATTATACCTCATTTGCATATCACAGTTATACACAAACATTTTGATAGTTTATACCGACACAAGTCTTGGTGCTGATGGGTAATAACCCATGGATACCACCCGGTTAGTTCGCCCGTATGGGTGGTCATAAAAGTGACAGCGCGCACCCTTCCCAGCCCGGGTTGTTTGCCCGGTTGGAGGGGTTGGCCGGAGCCAACCACTAAAGATCTATTCTTGAAGTGCGCGTAGGGGACCGGTCAGCCAACTGACCGGATGGATAATCAGAGACGTGCATGACGCGCTTAGGATTATTATAAATACTCCTAAAAACCTCATTTGTGAGGCATGCTTTAATTAATCCACACGGCCTGTACTGATTGTAATAGTTCCTACTCTCATTAATAACAAGCCAGGTTTCAGGTGTTTTCACCTACAACCCTTCCGATTACTTTACTTAGCATTTGCGTGGTAATTTACACCATCAGGTGCGTTAACAAAAAATTGAGAAGTGCTAGGGTCACAAACATTTTAGTCACAAAATACAAAAAATTACTATTTATGTAATTAAATGTCTACTTTTTAATTATTTAACATTATTTTATTCACTTGGTGAGGTGCACAAATGGCAAGTTTGTGTATTCTGTGACTGGAGTTTTTGTGACTCATTGTGAATGTCAAGAGCGAGTGCTTTATAATCTAGGATACTTAACCATTAGTCAACCAACAGCAAGGTTGGCTCATAATTGAAGATGAATATGGTGGAGCTATGGCATCTTCTTCTTCTTCTCTCCCTGCAACAATGGCTTTTCCTTCCCATTATCATACCCTGCCATGCCACTACCACCACTCACGCTCAGCGCCTCCATTCCTTCATCACCTCCAATTTCATCTCCCCCGATTATAACATTAATCTTCCCCTCTCAGAAGAGTGGCCTGATGAAGACCTTCTTTCGTCTCCTTCTTCTTCCTCAGTATATATTGGACCTCAGCAAGGGTTGATGAAGGCCGACAAGATTCTTTCCCTGCCGAAACAACCCCCCGGCGTCAAATTCGGCCAATACTCCGGCTACGTCACCGTCGACCCCCTCGCCGGAAGGTCACTCTTTTATTACCTGGCCGAATCGCCCCACAACTCCTCCGCCAAGCCTCTGGTCCTCTGGCTCACCGGAGGTTTGTGCCCGAATCGAATTCTATAGCTTCATTTAGCATAAATCTTTTCTGGGTTCGCTTAATTTTTTTTTTAACTAAATTGATTCTTGATCAGATCTAAGAGCTTTCGAGAAGTGACTGTTCATGGCTGATTTGCAGGACCCGGATGCACAAGCCTTGGTTTCTTCGAGATTGGACCTTACAATGTACGTAGCGATGGAAAAACTCTGTACATGGATGAACATGCTTGGAACAATGGTGAATCATATCAACCACTGGATTAACTAAAGATTTTCCATATTATGCATCTGATCAATTGTTCTGATCTGGTTTTGGCAGTGGCAAATGTATTGTTCGTGGAATCGCCCGCGGGTGTGGGGTTTTCGTACTCCAACACCACCTCGGACTATGACACCACCGGTGACCGGAGAACAGCCAAAGATTCTTACACCTTCCTAGTAAACTGGTTCCAAAGATTCCCACATTACAAGAAGAGGGATTTCTACATAGCTGGCCAGAGCTACTGCGGCCATTTCATTCCTCAGCTCGCTCACACCATTGTAACGCAGAACAACAACCAGAATTCGGGTCTTCCCGTCATCAACCTCAAAGGCATTGCCGTGAGTTTCATGTTTTTCAAGAATATGTGTTCGGCGTGACTCAACCCGATGACCTCAAAAAACGATGACATGTTTTGCAGGTTGGGAATGGTTTGTTGGATTATGATTTGGTTATGAAAGGAATTTCGGACTTCCTATGGGGGCACGCGATGAGCTCGGACGAAACACACCAAGGGATCATCAAGAATTGCGACTTTGCGCGTCGCAATTATTCGGAAACCTGCCAAAAGTACTTGATACAAATGATACAAGAATATGGACTTGTTCCCATTGTTAACATCATGTACAGTTCTTTATGTGTTCCAGATTCACCCAAAGCCCAATCTCCTGGTTTGGTTAGTATTCCCTTCTCTCTTCAACTTTTTATTATACTTTTGATGAACAATGGCATCGCCCACAAGCTAACATTAAACCAAATTTTATGAAAGACCTTCAATCTGTGCTCAACCACATACGTCCAAGCTTACCTCAACCGGAAGAATGTGCAACGAGCTTTCCATACCATCAACACCACTTGGAGAAGCTGCAGGTGATCATCCACCCTACCCCCCAACACCAATATGTTATCACAATAATACAACAAAAACAACAACGAATTGCAATAGTAGTGATTCGTTTTAACTAATTGCAGCAAAGAAGTTGGGGGATCGAACTGGAAAGACGCTCCTAGGACTGTCCTACCCATAATCAAGAAGCTCATTGCAAACCGAATTCGCATTTGGCTTTACAGGCAAGTAGTAAATAGAGACTGCTTTAATTTCTTTGAAGATATATATCATTAATCTTATAGAGAGTGTATATATATATATATATATATATATATATATATATATATATATATATATATATATATATATATATATATATATATGTATATGTATATGTATATGTCTTTACGTAATGTGAGACTCTTAACGAACAAAGGAACAACGAATGCAGCGGGGACCAAGATGGTCTAGTTCCAGTGACATCAACGAGGTATGCAATAAACGCGCTGAAGCTCCCCGTGGTGACACCCTGGCGTCCTTGGTATTCTATGGCCACAAAGGTATGTACTAAACAAATGTTATATGAGACCACTACTTTCACAAAGCTAAGACAAGGGTATCACATTAGAAACTTGAGATAGGAATGATGGGGTTAATATATAAGATCTTGAGTTGAGCGAGCTATATAATATAACAGATTGCATTCAATCCTTAACCGCGATTCAGTCCAAGTGTCTTATAGCCCTGACCCTGACTCCTAATCATGTCCTAAATTCAATTGCTCTTAATAACGCTTTATTAATTCACTAAAAGATTTCTTGAATGAAAAAAAAACAAGCAGGAGGTCGGAGGATATGTTGAGGAATATGACGGATTGACACTTGTCACAATACGAGGGGCGGGGCACGCGCCTCCGAGTTACCAGCCAGAGCGGGCCCTCACTATGATCTCCTCTTTTCTTGAAGGGAAACTTCCCCCCTCAGCTTAGCAGCAAAGACTTGTTGTGAGCATGCAATTTTCATAATCACAATTTTCCCTTTTGTATTGCAGTGTGCATTATGGTTTAAACAATTGATATACAAATAAAACATTCCTTTTTATGGTAACAATGTGGTTCTGTTCGTTTCAGTTTTACTCCGTATTTTTCTTATGCCGAAAGATTAAACAAAATTTGTACAGTTACCTTGTTGGTGAAACTCCCACCCTTACTACAGCAATCTCCTTAGATCAATTCTGAAGTAGTGATCCAATAAAGGAAATTGATCTGAAAATTAATAATCAATATGAAATGATCCCTTTTACGTATAAGTGTGTATCCTATTTAGACCTCAAAAATTAACCAGACTTGTTTTTTAATCATGACCTGGTCCAGAAATATTGAGTTTTAACAAAAGTTTGGTTGATCGAACCCGTAATGACCCACAAAGAATGACTCAAACCTGACCGGACACGAATCCGACCCGGTCAAAATTGGTAAATTTTGATCTCAAAATAAATAAAAATGATACGGAGTATTAGATATTGATACAAAAATAGTTTATTAGATTTATTATATAAAATATTTTCAAAATATTATTTTATTTAATTAATATGTAATTTATATATTTTATTTAATTATAGATTAAAGGTATAAGGCTCCGTTCCGTTCAACTTATTTTTTTCTGATCTTATCTAATTTTTTGTAGTTCTGATCTGATCTAATCTGATTGGATCTGATCTGATTTGGTCTGGTCTAATTGGATCTGATCTGATTAATTATGATTTGATTTAAAATTCAATTCAATAATTTGATTTGACTTTATAATAACTTTTGAAAATTGTAATGATAATTCATATTATAATATAATCAATATTTTTTATTTTATGATTATTTTTTAATGAAATAAAATTTGTTAATTCATATATTAGAATAATCATTCATATTATAATGTAATACTATTTTTTATGAAATAAGAATATTGATTTAATATTTTAATAATTAGTTCATATATACATTAGAATAAATATTTAATTCATATATACATTAAAAAGTAATTAAATTTAGATCATCAATATAAAAAAGAGATAGTATTTTTATTAAAATATCTCATCCTTATAAAATATCAGCGTGTGCTTTGTATTACGAAACTTTTTTATGATTAATATAAAACCATAGATATAATAGTTATTTCAGTTATACTAAAATATACTCCGTATATGAATATCAAATGTTAATTTTATTTAAGTCATGATCAAAGTTGATCAACTCAATGTATTAAAAGATCAAAATTTTAGAAACTCAAATTATAGGTAGCAATAAAAATGTACTTTAAAAGTAGAATTAGATCGACAATGTCTATGTATTTTAAAAATAATTTTTTCGACACTTAACAATTAAGGATTATTTTCTCAGTTTTTCTATTTAACTTATTTCTAAAGTTTATTTTTTTCATTTTTAAGAATAATAATAATAATAATAATAATAATAATAATAATTATTATTATTATTATTATTATTGAGTGGATCTAATTTGGTTTGATCTAATTTGAAAATTCGTTTAATGACAAAAAAATAAGTTGAACGAAACAAGGACTAAATAATTTAATAAAAAAGTCAAAATTGGATAAATATTTCGAAAACAAGATAATAAAACTCAACTTAGTCGAGGAGGAGTGTCGTACAAGGGACACACCAACCAACAATTTTGACTTGTACTCCCCTGATTCTAACGTGCACATAAAAAATGTACAAGATCTTTTCAAAATGCGTTTTTCTTAGTTTACAAAAAGCCCAATTCTTATATGATATGGAGTATTTTTTACTTAAGTGATGCTCAGATCCAGATTTAAAATGTAGATTTTCTTATATTTTTCTGTGATTTGCATGTGAATATTTTGTTTGTAAATGATGGATTTTAGGATGGAATAAAGATTATTAGATTGAGTTGAACCACATCAAAAGATTGAATCTAATCGATTACCTAATTCAACTTCGGAGATTATATATCGATTACTTTTTTTTCAACTTTTGATGTAGAATATACTCTAATACTTCCTCTCAAGTGGACGATCCAGCCATTTTGAATCTAACCGATTGACCACTTGCAAATAGACTTCCATCTCATGGTTTTTTAGCACCAATACCTAAAGGACCATGAGCCACCGAGAATGGACTTTCAAGCGAGTAATCAGGTTGAATCACATCATAAAATTGAATTTTGTCGATTACTTAGATTAACTCAAGAATTTATATATCGATTACTTTTCTATTCAATTTTAACTCAGAAATTTATATATCGATTATTTTTTATTCAAATTCCGGTATTGAATAAATTCTA
Source organism: Cuscuta australis (assembly GCA_003260385.1). Lineage (NCBI taxonomy): Eukaryota > Viridiplantae > Streptophyta > Magnoliopsida > Solanales > Convolvulaceae > Cuscuta > Cuscuta australis. Next base: position 2,824,440 of record NQVE01000194.1, read on the forward strand.
ACGGTAAAAGACTTATTTGTTATTTTGTTTAATGCTACAAATACATCTGGTCAATAAAATGAGGATAATCATTGCCTCTCATATTGGATACCACACTCCAATTAACGTGTGAAATCACATCATTTTAATAAATTTTTTTAATTACAAATTAGTATAAAAATAAAATAATATATTACACTATTTAAAAATATATAAAAAAATTATATAATAAAAAATGACAAAAACATATTATTTTATCAAATTATTACTAAAAAATATACAAATAAATGGATAGTGGCCCGTGGGCATCCAATTTGGACGGGGGAGTATCCAAAGAGAGAGGATACGAAGCTAAAACGCCGTAGTAGTTATGCTTCTTCATATTCTTCTTCTTCATCTCACCTAGCAACAATGGGTATTTCCCATTATACCCTCTCAAGCCACTCAGCAGCTACTACACCAAGAAGGTTTTCTTTCTTCTTCAGTATATATTGGGGAGCAAGAGGGATTGAGGGAGGCGGATAAGATCGGAGGCCTGCCGGAGCAACCCCCCGGAGTGGAGTTTGGCCAGTATTCCGGCTATGTCACGGTGGACCCCAAGGCCGGAAGGTCTTTGTTTTATTACTTTGCTGAATCTCCCCACAATGCCTCTTCCAAACCTCTTATCTTGTGGTTAGCAGGAGGTATACATATAAGAAATAGTATTGTTGTTACATTTGATTTAGAATAAATTCCCAAAATTGTCCTTTCTATTTTTTTCAACATTTATATACAGGACCAGGAAGCTCAGCTCTTGGATATGGATCATTTCTGGGGATTGGACCTTTCAAAGTGCACAGTGATGGGAAAACATTGTACATGAATGACTATTCTTGGAACAAAGGTAGGTTAAAATTTTCAAAAAATGCCAGGAACCCGTCACGGGTGCCCTTACAATTTTCCCGTCTGTATAAAATCACATGTGATTGTTATCCGTGGAGGTAACTTTGGTGGGTTTGTAACATGATCCAAACTTTTTTTTTGCAAATTTGGTTTGGAATATAATTCCAACCCTTTAGTGATAGTGGCAAATGTATTGTGTTAGATGTGTAGCTAGAGGTTGATTTGCAACATTATATTATATATATGTGACAGTGGCAAATGTATTGTTCCTGGAATCCCCGGCGGGTGTGGGATTTTCGTATTCCAACACAACCTCAGACTACAACACCACAGACGACAATAGGACAACCACGGACGCATATTCCTTTCTTGTAAACTGGCTCGAAAGATTCCCCGAGTACAAGAGCCGTGATCTTTACCTGTCTGGAGTGAGCTATGGCGGGCGTTTTGTTTCTGAGCTTGCTTACGCCATTCTTCTGAATAACAAAAACCGCTCTCTCCCATTCATCAACCTCAAAAACATCGCTGTGAGTCTCACTACTTTTGTATATGTACATAGTTTTTCGCGCATCATAGAACGAATGATAAAACTTTACCCTTTTTTCGTGCGTGCAGATTGGGAATCCTGTCCTGGATTTACATTTAGCCGCGAAAGGGAACTTAGAGTACCTGTGGGCACACGCGATGATCTCAGACACAACTCATGAAGCAATAACCAAATACTGTGATTTTGAAAGCGGAAAGTATTCAGACAAGTGCAACGCGTACATGTCTAGAGCAAACTCCGAGGCCGGGCCTGTGCCTAGAGCCAACATTTTCTCCTACGACTGCACCACCACACATAACGCATCAAAACCTCAATCTCCTCCCATCACGGTGCGCATTCGTTTCATTTCTATACATACGATCTGCTGTTTTTATACACGTGATGTGTAAATGTAACGATGACGATGGTGATTGAAGGGATACGACGAGTGCTCGCCCTATTACGTGGAGAGATACGTCAACCGAAGGGATGTGCAAGAAGCATTACATGCTATCAATACTAATTGGACAATTTTAAGGTACTTACTTGCCTCAACTTAGAGAATTTGATGGAACCCAAAGCTCTTTAATTACTACGTATAACGCGTTTTTCCTTGTTTTCGCAGCCATAATGTCGGCCTGAGGAACTGGAAGAATATGCCTATGACTGTTTTGCCTACACTCCAGCACCTCATTGAAAATAAAGTGCACATTTTGATTATAAGGTAAACTAACTAAATTAAATCTGGACAAAAGGAGTATTAAATAGGGTTATGTTTGATTGGCCCCAACATTTGAACCCCAACGTTTATCCCCAGTCTTACAGATGTTGCAGACACGGAACAGTGTCGAATGGCTGTAATGTCTGTAAGACTGGGGTTAAACCTCCGGGTTCAAATATTATGGTTAAAATAGGATAATATTAATGTTGTATTGGTTTCATTAAACTTGAAATGGTAAAATGCAGTGGGGACCTGGATGATATAATGTCAGTAACAACAACCAGGCTTGCAATTAGCAATATGAAACTTGCTGTAGTGATTGCTTGGCGTCCCTGGCTTTCTGACCAAACATTACAAGTAGGTTAATAATGACCCTTTCTTGAACAATACTTCGCATTATTTTTACGAGATTACAACCAGTGTGAGGCAGACAGTGTCAACCTTGATGTCATCCATGGTGTGACTATACGGATGATTGATGACTTGTGCAGGAGGTGGGGGGATACGTGGAAGTGTACGAGGGATTGACACTGGCGACGATACGAGGAGCGGGGCACGAGTTTGCCAGCTACCAACCACAGCGTTCCCTCGTTGTCATTTCGTCTTTTCTTCGAGGGGAACTGCCTCCCGGGCCAGTTGTAGTTAGCTAGCTATAACGACTACTAGAACAAGATTATAGTGTGAATGAACATTAATAATCCTGGGATGGAAGTTGTGGCTATGGAGGTAGATCACCCATTGGAAAGATCATTATGGTTCTTCTGGATTAAGTATTTATTTTGTTGTAAAATGTTTTTGAGAGATATGAAGTTATGAACTCTGTAAAACAACAGTATGTCCTTTGAACACATGATTTATGAAAAATAAACAAAGGAAAGAAAAAAAAACTAGTTTATGAATTTAAAAAATTAACTATATTAAATTTGCAGTAGTGCATATTTATATAATGAACTAATTTCTCAGTAGTGTTTTGTGAAATCGCCCAAAATAAGACTAAAACATAAAAAAAGTACCAAAATAGAACTTTCATGTTTTTATTCTCAAAATAGAAGTTTGCAGTGTAGCAATGTGGAGGTAATGCGGCATTGTACATGTCCACATTACTATACTTTTTGGTAATGTAAATAACCATGTTTAGTAATGTAAATGATTTTAACTAATATTTCGAGAATAAAAACACGGAAATCCTATTTTGGTATATACTTTTAATGTTTTATTCCTACTTTAGTTCTTTTCCCTAGTGTTTTATTATGTATCTATATGTGTTTGTGTTAGCTTGGTGTATAAATGGAGTACTACGTCTCGATGTACCCCTAGTTTAATTCTTTTACTTATATAATCAAAATCCGTTTAATTTAATTTGAAAAAAATTAGAGTGGACAAATGTTGTATTTCCTTGGCCAAAACCTACCTGAATCAACCAATCAGCCTTAGCTTGCTGATGTTCAATCCACGCGCTTTGGTCAAAAGAATCCCATAAATTTTACGAGTAAACTCCGTATGTTTTTGTCTTACTAATTTTGTCAATGGAGTATCATTCACTCCGTATGACTCTCTACACAGTTGCACAATAAACAAAACTTAAATTGTCTATTTCACTTTATAATGTTTTATTAAAATTATATTCAATGTAAGTTCGTTAACTCAAAAATGTGAATCAGGTTAGTTTTTCGAACGAAATTTATCTTCTAAAATTAATTGACGCAAGTGCAATGGCCCTGTGTATTAGTGTTTGTGTCAATTAACGTGCCAACTTAGAATTTTAAAAGATAAATTTTGCATTAAAGACTAATTTGATTCACAATTTCTAAATGAGTATTGACTATATTTTAATTGTCCCAATTCTTTTCTATTAGAATTTGATATCATATTATGAAGTTGTAATTAAAACTTTGATAGACCATCTTCCTTCTATCACCCTGGTAAACCCTCCAAGTCAGCCTCCTACCTAAGGCATTTCCCATTTCATCATTTGCAACTTTAAACTTTGTTAACTTTTATTTGAGAATAGCACTTTCATCTAAATATGAGTCTTATTACATGCCTTCAAAAAAAATGAGTCTTATGACATGACCTTAGAAAACTCGTCCTTGACATATTCAAACCCGACAAATTGAAGCTTGAAACCGGTCCAGTCTCGACATCATTGATTAATAATTAAACAGTTAAACTTGTATGGTGCACAGACAAAGGAGTATTATTTTTTCTATTCCAAAGTCGGGTCTCGTACGCACGATAATTAGGACGAATTCAAATATAACGAAATACGATTCGAACCCGACTCGCTTTCATTTCTTTTTATCTTTCTTTTGTACAATACACATTAAACAATGCTCTTTTTCTTTCTTTCCTCTTTGCTTTTATTCTAATAAAAGCACAAAAGGATCTCTTATACTCCCGTTTTATTATATTCCTTCTACTCTTTAAGTTCACTATATTTCTTATTCCATCGTCCAAAAAATGAAGTTCTCGCTTATTTAATTATTATTTTTAATAAAAATCATTTTTTCTGTTCCATAAAGCTTTTAAAAACGAAAGAATACACTTCTTAAAAGTATATAATCTTGATATTGTTTTTTTAATTTTTTTCTTATTTAATACAGAGTAATAACATAAGATTATATATATATATATATATATTATATATATATATATATATATATATATATATATATATATATATATATATGGTAAGTCTAAAATGACACCAGTGCTACTGGTGTCATTTGCTTACACCAGTTCGTTTGGGATACCTACGGTGTTCCATTTGTAAAAACGACGGTTCCTAGCCCCCTAACCCTACCCCCTAAACCCCCCACCCAAAGTCAAAATCAACTTGGGGGTGCAATTGAAGGGGGTGGGGGGCCGCGTTCGGGTCGGGGCGTGGTGGGGGGTTTACCGAGGGGATAGGAACCGTCAATTTTACGAACGGGGCATCGGAGCACCCCTGGGTCATCCCATGACTTTGGTTCTCAATGTCATTTGTACCAAGGTGTGTGTGTGTGTGTGTGTGTGTGTATACTCCCTCCGTCCTATAATGATCTTTCCGGTTCGCAAAACGAAGAAAAATCCCAAGTTTTTTCAATCTATTTTATTTAAATATTGGTATAGAAATAAAAAATAAAACATACACATTTAAAAACTACATCAAAAGTTCAACAAAACAAGTGGTGACAAGAATATTTTATTTTATCTATGAAAAAACACAAATAAATATAAATTCCCGTGAAGTTGGAATAGTGTTTTGGGAAGATCATTATAGGACGGAAGGAGTGTGTGTGTGTGTGTGTGTCTATAAATATATATATATATATATATATATATATATATATATATATATATATATATATATATATATATATATATATATATATATATATATATATATATATATATATATATATATATATATATATATAGGGGCTGGTTCAAGTGAGAATGCACCTTGGTGAAAGAAATAAGAATAAAATCTGGCCTTTGGATCTGATGCATCGTGCGGCTCAGATTGCATTCTGCACTCAAATTTTGAGATAGTGCATTTTCAAAGGATTATGGTGCATTTCGACATGATGCATTTTCAAACCATCTTGGTGCACCTAATTTTGATGCAATCCTAACTCTTAGATCTCCCAATCTAATGCACCAGATAGGGGTGTAAACGGATAATATCCGTTTCGGATGTATTAAAACCGTATCCGAATCCGATTAGCAAAACCGTTATCCGAATCCGCATCCGTATCCGACGGATGTCTACGATACTAAATCCGAATCCGAATCCGGCGGATACGGATGCGGATTCGGATATATCCGCATCCGATGGAGCATCCGACTAGTAAAAAATCCGAATCCAAATCCGTTTCTAGATTCGATAAAACATCCGATTCACAAGGAAAAACCGTATCCGTATCCGAAAAAAACATCCATCCGAATATCCGAATATGTAATATGAAAATCTAAAAATCTAAAATCAACCAAGCACAACTAAAAGCTTTACATCCTTAACCAAGTTTCTGAATCTACAAATCAAACAACAAAAAGATTTGACCTTGCAACAACCAACAAAAATTGTAAAACATGAAATCTAAATTTGTAACCAAAAAGTAAAATCAGTTAAATCACATCATGAGGTGCTGAGCTGAAGCCGCAGACTCGCTGAAATGGTCGCTAGATTCGGAAAATAGCTGAGGAAGACGACGCCGCTAGGTCAGTTGGTCGCTGGATGCTAGTTCCGGAAAAAAAGTGCTCCGTATTAGGTATTATTTAGGTTTAATCAATACCCCAAGTCTCAATAGTGGTTTTGGGCCTAGGCTTAGTGGGCTGAGTAGAAATTAGAAAACTAGGAGTATACTTTATACATAAAAATATTAATTAGTCTAAACTATGGATAATTTTTTTTAACTACGGATAATTTTTTATTACCTATATTTGGTATAACGGATCGGATAATTGGATATGCGGATATATAAACGGATGTATACACGGATCGGATTTTAAACGGATCGGATCAGTAATTACCAAATCCGCATCCGTTTATCAATCGGATGTGCTTAATCGGATACGGATAATATCCGTTTAAAACGGATGCGGACGGTAATCGGATTTTCGGTTATCCATTTACACCCCTAGCACCAGATTCATTCTTATTTCTTTCATTAGATTGCATTCTCACCTGAACCAAAATCTATATATATATATATATATATATATATATATATATATATATATATATATATATATATATATATATATATATATATATATATATATATATATATATATATATAGGGAGTGGCTCTAATCCAATCTATAGGATACTTACCACTAGTCAAACAAATAATAAAATAATTGAAGATGAATTTGGTAGGGATATGTCTTAATTCCTCCCTGCTTCTTTTTCTTCTTATCTCCCTGCAACAATGGGTTTTTCCCATTATACCCTGCCGTGCCACTACTACTGGTCAAGCTCAGCGCCTCCATAGCTTCATCACCTCCAATTTCATCTCACCAAATAGTAATAATAATATTAACCTTCCCCTCTCGGAAGAGTGGCCGGAGCTACACCAAGAAGACGTCGCCAGAGATTTTCTTTCTTCTTCTTCTTCTTCTTCTTCTTCAGTATATGTTGGGCAGCAAGAGAGATTGAGGAAGGCCGACAAGATTGTCTCCCTGCCGGATCAACCTCCCGGCGTGGACTTTGACCAGTACTCCGGCTACGTCACGGTGGATCCCAAAGCCGGACGGTCTCTGTTTTATTACTTTGTTGAATCTCCCCACAACTCTTCTTCCAAACCCCTCATTTTGTGGCTTACCGGAGGTATTATTATTATTATCATCATCATCATCATCATCATCATCATCATCATTGTTGTTGACTTGTTGTTGTTGTTGTTATAATTATTATTGTTGTTGTTTTTGTAAAACTCTTGTGGACTAAATCTATTTCGGTTGAATTGATTCTTTGATATGGCATCTGAAACTGATTTAGAGGTCACGAGTTCGAGTCTCATAAGCGGTTATATATGTAGGGCCTGGATGCTCATCCTTGGGAAATGGAGCCCTTTTGGAAGTTGGGCCTTTCAAAGTTAAGAGTGATGGGAAAACACTCTACAAAAATGAGTATGCTTGGAACAAAGGTCAGCACCCACCCTCCCCAGACCTTACTCTCGCGGTGTTATTCTACTGGGTCGTTGTAGTTGTTGTAAGAAGAAACATGTACTCCCTCCGTCCTATTTTAAATTGCATGTTTGCCTTTTTTCTCCGTCCCAAAATAAGTTGCTTGTTAGTTGTTTTCGTAAACTTTTAAAAATAAAATACCTAAACTACCTCTAAAATAAGTCAATCTTCTCCACATTATATATTCTCTTTCATCATCATCTTCCTAAAAAGTATTGACAATTTCAGAAAACGGGACGGAGGGAGTATATATCTAAAACAACAACAATCACAAAAAAAATGAAATGTGCTAAGGTTTTTTTGTGTTTGTGTGTGAAATGACAGTGGCAAATATATTGTTCCTCGATTCGCCAGCTGGCGTGGGGTATTCCTATTCCAACGCCACCTCGGACTACAACAACACGGGCGACAAGAGCACAGCCAAGGACGCGCACACCTTCCTAGTCAACTGGCTCCAAAGATTCCCGCACTACAAGACTCGAGATTTCTACATTGTGGGAGAGAGCTTCGGCGGGCATTTCGTGCCTCAGCTGGCTTACACCATTCTTGCCCATAACACCATCTCCAAACACACACCCATCAACCTCAAAGGCATTGCTGTGAGTTTTATATATATACAAAAAACAACTCTTTCTTGAGCGAAATTGAGCATTGTAGTTGATTGTAATGAGTTTTTTTGGGGTCTAGATTGGGAATGGTTTACTGGATAATGACTTAGCCTTAAAAGGAAACATGGAGTATCTTTGGGCACACGCAATGATCTCAGATGAGACTCATGCCGGAATCAACAAGTATTGTGACTTTGCTCGTAGCAACTATCCTGCAACGTGCTCAAAGTACACATTGCTATCGCTTTTGGAGGGAGGCCCCGTGTCCATAGTTTACATTCACAACTCTTACTGCAATCCAAATGCAACCAAACCTAAATCTCCTGGTTCGGTGAGTAATTCATTCTACCAATAAACGATATGTTAAACTTGGTGGCAATGAGGTTCGAACTCCTGATCTCTCTAGGCCAGCAAGGCTTTGATGTCATGTTAAGAAACCATGTTAAGAAAAGTTTTATATATATATTCTCTAACAAAGTATGATCTCGTTGAGCTGAAACTAAACGAATGTGTGATGTTTGAAATCATGACGAAAGGTGTACGATGAATGCGCGGGCTTATATGTGCAAGCGTACCTCAACCGAAAGAATGTGCAGAAAGCCTTTCATGCTGTCAGGACCAATTGGACAACTTGCAGGTAACTCCACTCTCAACCCTCAGGATCCTTAAACAAACAGTTCTTGAATTGTTCCAACACAGCAGAAATGCTATGTAATGAAAAATGACAGAAACATTTGGAAACTGTGTGCAGCACAAAAGTTGGGCTGAAGAACTGGAAGGATGCTCCAAGAACAATGGTGCCCTTACTCAAACAGCTCATTGCAAAGAAACTAAACATATGGCTTTACAGGTGATCAATTAAGTTCAAACACCCACAAACCACAAATGCACAACGAAAACCAGATTTGCCATGAAACTTCAAATCTCAACGCGAATTGTAAAAAAAATGCAGCGGAGATGCAGATGCACTCATATCAGTGACATCAACAAGGCTTGTGATAAACAGCATGAAACTTCCCGTGGTGACTCCTTGGCGTCCATGGTTGTCTAAGGGTGGACAGGTACTAACAAATGTTTTTGCAGCCATGTTTTCCACATTATTAGCCGAAATATAATTAAAAACACCAACCAACATATAGATATGGCTCACTGCTTAAAGATTAGTGTTAGAGTATAAAACCTTTCCAGAGACTAAAAGTCACAAGCTTGATCGTTTGATTTGCAGGAGGTTGGAGGATATGTGGAAGAGTACAAGGGGTTGACTCTCGTCACAATACGAAACGCTGGACATGCGCCTTCCATCTACCAACCGGAGCGCGCGTTCACTATGGTCACATCTTTTCTTCAAGGGAAACTTCCCCCCTCGACTTAGTTAGCTATACAACAAGCTGAGGTTATTATTTTTATTATGTTCACATACAAACAAGGTCATTATGTTTATATGTTAATAACTTTTTACCGGCCATTATGACTTTTGTGATACATCTGAAGTTGGATGAAAGTATTCATTTATTTTTAAATGTATCAAGAAAGTCACAATGATCCTTTAAAAAAGAAAGGGAGAGAGTGTGTGTATTAAGACTTTTCTCATTCTAAAAGTTGAGCCAATAATAGTGATTGTTGAAGGGGACAAGTCTCTAAATGTTTTGATTTTGACTTTACACGGACTTTTAAGTAAACTTGTTCGGTTGAGATTCTTGAGAACTGTTTAGTAATCATGAAACGTACTAATTTTTTTCATAAAATTAGGAACATAAACACTACTTTGATTCGTGGAATTTGAAAGAAAAAAAAAAGAAAAGAAAGATCTTTTCCTATTTTTCTTCAGCAAAATGGAAGGAAAATCATTTGATTTTTTTCTTTTTTTTTGTTTTCTCTTTTAAGTAACATAGTGAAAATGAAAAGATGAAAATGGGACATGTCACATGTGAGTATAATAAGTCTTGGGCCTTACTTTTACTATATGGTCGCCCCCCAGCCACTAGTGGTATGTTTGGTGGGGTAGAAATAGGAAAGAAATTGAAAACTTATCAAGTTTAGCAATGGGAACAGACCTGAACCAATTCAATTTGCTTGGTACTATAAATTATTTCGTGTGAAACTATAATGGCCGTTAACATTGCTTTCAAGTTTCAAACTCTTATTTCTATGAACTCTTACCGCCCGGGTTTATGTGACATTAAACATCAATGTCATACGATGATTCGGGCTTCATACGGTGTTCCGTTTCAACAATTGGTGTTCTCCTAACCCCCTCCCACCTCTCTTTGTCGATTGACTATAATGATCACTATAGCCAATCGACGAAAGAATGAGATAAGAATCGTCATTTTTTCCAACAAAACATCATAGGAGATCCGGGTCATCCTATTACATTGATGCTCAATGTCACATGAACCGCCCCCTTATCATTATAATTAATTATACTCCCTCCGTTCCGTAATAAAATTTAACAATACCTTTTGTCTCTGTCCCATAACACATCAATTCTGTCATTTCTACCAATTTCAACCACACAATTTTATTTTTCTTAATCTTCGTGTCTGGGTCACTTGTGGTCGTGGAACACCGGATGGATGGAGTATTTCATAACAAATTAGAGGCTGCTTTGGTTATTGTGTCAATTCTCTTGAAGATCCATCAAATGCAATGGGTATTGGTTGGGCATGGACAATTGGACATTGTGGTTTGGGTGATGCATGATTGTGGTTGTGTTTAGGGGGACCAAAAATTCGATAACTGATCAGTTTCGTATTCGTTTATATGAAAAATATTTGTATCCATTTGAAACTACTAATATCTGTATTCAATTCAATTTGACTTTCAAAAATTAAAATCGGATGCAAATACGGGTGTTGATTTTGACCATTTGTGAAGATCGGTATCTGAATATGACATTCAATAAAATTAAACTAATGTAAACATAGCAATGTCACATCCAATCTGTTTAGTATCCGTTTACACTCCTAGATATAGTAACAATAAACAGAAAAGTAAAAAACGAAGACGAAGAGGATGAAATTCAGAACCAATGGAACGTCGAAAATGAGGAAGATCCCCAGCTAGCATATTTAAGATCTTTCCTTAAAAAGCATTTCCTTTTTGGGGATTATGTTTTCAAGAAAACCAGTTTCATAAATAAACAAATCTTATGTCAACTAAGAAGGGAAATCAATGCCAACTATTTTGGAAGCTAAAAAGTGTGACAATAATACTATACACGTACATGGTCAAGCCTGCAATACTTGCCACTCCAAGAACATATCTACACTCCGCGCACCAGAAACACCTGCCGCGAAACATGCATTCGCAACCTCTGAAGATCTCTAGAAACATAATCCCAGCAGATCCTTTATATTACCTCCGTTGGGGGGAAAAATCTGCAATATGAAAAAAATCGCTTGAATTCAAGGAAAGATCAAACGTGTGGGGAATTAAAACTTCGGACGTTCTTGAACCGCATAACTGGGAAGTGCTGCTAGAGTTGCACTGGGAATTTAATGGTAAATTCGGGGGACATAAAGTTACCTAGCTAGGAAAACAAAGAAGATACAACATTCAATTCTTATAAATTTTGGACTCCCTCGAGGACTCCCAAGGCCTGGAGAATGCTATCAACCCACCTGGACATTCATAGAATGTATAAATTAGATGCAAATTGGTTAGTAAGTGAACAATGAATATCTTCCTTGCTCGCACTATTTCGGAAAAGTTAATAATTTAATATAGCTTGAGAGAATGTCATTTAGACTAATAGACCTCATTTGGATATGAAATCATAATTCCCGGGAGGGAATCGTGTCATATATCTACATTTGGAAATGAATTCTTGGGAATTCTCAACTTCTCAATTGGGAGGTATCACATGTCTCCACTGGACCATGGGGTTTTGCTCAATTCCAGGGAATTAGCCCCTTATTTCCGAGTATAATTGTATCTAAATCTAATTCATTGATTTCATTCAAATCCCAATTATTCAAATTCGGGTCGCCAAATCAATTAAATGAGGCCTAAAGCATAATAAACACGTTGAAGATCATATATACTCCGTGTGTGTGTGTGTGTGTGTGTGTGTGTGTGTGTGTGTGTGTGTATTCGTCATTGAAAAGGTTACGAGCAACAGCTTACCCATCAAGACCAGGATTTTTGGGAAAGTAGACATTTCTCAGTCCAAGTTTTTTGGCAGCCAAGGCAGTTGTTTCACCTATGCATGCTATAGCATTTCCTCGCTTTTCCGTTGGTGGAATAAGATTTGCCCATGCACTGTTCCATTGTGGAAATACATGATAATATTCAGTTTACTAAAGAAAAATATGTCACTGAAGCCATTCATTCGTAAGGGATACATCAAACAACTACAGGGAGATGAAATCTTCCGGTTATGACCAACAAGTGAATCAGAAAGAGTGTTTGATGAGATTATTGTAATGAAAGTGGTGACTTACTGAATGGCAGAAGGTGATGCTACAGAAACAACAGGGGTAAACAGTGCTACTCTGAGAAGGTCCTTATCAACATGTTGGACTGGCACCTGCAAGGGACCAAGAGATATCAGTGGGATGGATAGATTAGCTTCTTGTACTTTTCCCGAAACAACTTTTAGTACCAAAAATGTATTTTGGAGGAGCTAGGGAGTGAGTTACATGTACTAAAAAATGAATGTGCTTCAGAAATTAACGACAGAGAATAACAGGATACCGTATTGTATGTATTCAGCCTTGTCACCACAAATCCGCGCTTTGAAAGGCCTTCTTCTGGGAAAAAATAAATTACATAGTGATCTCAATTTATTTCAGTTTATTATGTAACATGATTTAGAATCTCTGTCACCCCATAAAAAAGCACAACCAGTCACCGCTAGTCCCCTAAAGCTGCAACTTATAACAGCATCGACAGAGGAAAGGCACCAAGGGACCCCCATTAAACAAACAAAACACACACACACACACACAACTTGTCACTTCCTTCATTCCTTCTGTTTATCTATATAAATGAGAAGAGATGAGAAAGGCAATCTAGCTCTCTGGTATTTACGTCCTTGTTTTCTTAGAGAAACGCAGAATAGTAGAAAATGACGATGAGAGAAACAAGAAACGGCAAAATAAACTTATCCACAGAGTAATATATTTTACATACCAATCTCACCACTGGCTTTAGCTGAAGCAGGATATAGAACAGTACATCTTTTGTTCCCATGCTTAGGAAGCTCTAAAGCTAGGAACTTACCAGTTGCTGAAAAAATGAAAAAATAATAGCAATTTTAGTGTCAATAAGCAAATACTCCATAAAACAAACAGTACAAAGCTCTTTAGGGCTCATTGGATATTGTTTTCTGCTCTGTGCTTTGGACTTTGTAGAAACGTAAAAACAAGAATATGAAAACTAGAAAAAGTTGTTTCCAGTATTTTTGTTAACAGTTTTCAAAATCAACATGATTGGTTTAAATATGACTTTTTCCAAGTCCATTGTACTACTTATATCATAGATCTTGAAAATCATAAAAACCAAAAACTGTCAGTCATACTGAACTAGTCCTTTTTTTACAAGTTTATTTCACAGTATAATCTCTTGATAGGACCACAGTCCACAGGGCAGAGTCAGCACACTATATTCTTTGATAAAGCTAAAAGAGGGAGAAAGGATCTTAACCCATACCTTTGGATGGTGCAAATGCAACATCAAGACACTGCTTTGATGGCCAACTAACTTTATCAAATATGCTAGCTGTACCCGCCCCGACAACTGCAATTCTGACATTTGGGGTCCCAGCAACCCTATGTGAAATTTAAGAATAAATCCTAGGGATCTCAGGAAAAAGGATTGTCATGTCACTTAGTAAATATTTAAGGATAAAAAACAGACAGAAGCACTATGAATGGACATTTTTTGAGTAAAAAATTTTCCCTTCTAATTATCTAAGAATTATATGGTGATACCTAACCACATTCTTCCTTTGAATATGTAGATATCATCATCATTGCTTTCAATTCAGAAGTCAAGAAGACAAGAATCCTAGGTCTATTGCTTTTATCGTGAAATAACTGAATGTCATGTCCTTCAAATTTCTACAATTTTTCATCCCTCAAACTTCCAAGAGGTTCAACTTAGAACTATTTATGATAATAGCACTATTTGCACAGAGATGCTCAAAAAGAAAAATACTACACCCTATCCATATAAAATGACGTTTTCAACCAAATAGGAAAATGGTTGAACCAAGCATTAATTTAGATTCATTAAAACATTTGGGCCTTACTTCCAAGCATCGAGGAAAACTAGACCAGCCTCTGGTGAAGTTATGACAATCCAGTCAAAGTTGTTTTCTGTCAGGACAAGAAATATGAGAAAAGATTCCACGGGCCATGAGGCCATGGCTGTACTACATCAAGAAGGAAAGGAAAATATAGTTCCTAGGAGTTACATTTCTGTGAGCGGAGAGGGAAAACTGGTATCAGATTAATTTTACAATCAACATTAGTGAATTCAATATGAGATGTGAGGATCTCAGCGTACATGAAGTTGGAGAACAGGAAAAGAACTGAGACTGAAACATAGATGGGAAAATAAGTTAAGCATGGAATCTGGGAGATCAAATTGTTAAGATTGTAATTTGGTACAGTTGGAGTTTTGGCAAAGCCCTTGAATTTCCTCCTGTTTGAGCAAAAATATAGTTTGCTTCTTTAAAAAATATCAAACTTTTAATAAACTAATATGCTTTTAGGTATGTAAGATAACAATGTTGTGATAGTGATGTTAAATGCTGACATAAACACTTATTACATGCAGATACCCAATGAAAATCATAAGGACTTAGAAACATAAAGCACTAACAACAAAACGACAATGACTCAGTATAATTCCAATTCCGTTGGGGTCCATAGGGTCAAGATGTGTGCAGTCTTATCCTTGTAATAAGCAAAGAGGTTGCTTCCGTTGGACCCGTGATGCACTGCTTCATTTACTTCCCAAAAATTCATAGAAAGTAAGAAGCAAGGGATGTCTAAATCTAACATGGGAGACTTGGCACACCAACTGAAGTGTTGTGGTGTGACTTCGACGTCACAGGTTCGAGTCTTAAAAATAGCTTTTCTAGAAGATGCAAGGTAAGACTTGTCTGCATCTCGTTAAGTGGGGCACTTTATTTACCGTGCTGCCCTTTTAAAGTGCCAAGTACAGAAAAAATACACATTTTAAGGACCACAAACTTGGTCTTGAAACACAATAGATGAAACACTATTACAAACAAAGAGAACCCCTAAAACAAATAAAGCCACCCATAGAACAACAGAGTCGACATTTCAGGGGGGAAAGGCAGATTAAATCTCTAGGAGGTATTTTTTTAAAAAAAAAAAACTCTAAGAGGTATGAGGTAAAAACCTACGAAGAGGAAAGTAAAGAATTGAAAGAACACTAGCCTGCAAATATCTAAATACTATCTGACATTTTTGACATGAAAAACAAGAAACACTTACGACACAACATGGAAGGAAGCAAATCCAAATCAGAAAGGTGTGTGTGTTGAATGAGTGGAAGCTCTAGACAATCGATCCCGTGCATTGCCTGCAGAAAATAATGAATAGTGCATTATTGATACATTACTCAATTTAGAAAAGAATAGTTCATAGACATAATCCACCTGGATTGTCAAGGGTATTTGTTCATACATTTGATCAAATCCCTATTGTGATGCTTCATCATTATATAAATCAGTAAGCTACGAGCAAAGCACACACTCAATTCCATTTCTGGAAATCTAAAAAAAAAACATAAACCTAAAAGAGGACTCTTTCACTTGACAAGCAGGGCTTCACCAATAGATTTTCCAAAATCAGAAAGTAGAATGCGTATAGGGCCAAAGGAGCACGTGGAGAGAGCGAGAGAGATAGTACCAGAGCTTTGATGAGCTTGCCGTTCTTGCCGCGCTCTCTGGTGACGACAACTTTGGGCTGCTTGGGTGACGCGATACATGAACCCTCGCCGGAAGATTCTATTTTGATGCGGCTGCGCAAAATTGTGGTCCGGTGAAGCCGCAGGTGAGCGGTGGAGGATGACGGAGGAGGTGGAAGAGGACAGGGAAATGATAGAGAAAGGCGAGGCATAGCCATTGTCAAATACCGGTACCCGAAGTGCATAGTTTTTTATTTATGTACTCCCCTTATAATTTTCATCCCTTTTTTCTATTCAAATTTATGTTAGTGACATTAACAAAATATTGGCACGTTATTTGACAATGTTTAATACTTCCTCCGTCCCCCTAAGATCTTCTCATTTTGACTTTTGGTGGTTTTTAAGGAGAGTTGAAAAAAGGTGAAAGTTTACCATAATACTCTTAATGAAAAATGGGTGGAGTGTATTAAATGAGGTGGGTGAGGTGTAATAAATAAAGTAAGTGGGGGTAGTTGTGGTATTTTAATTGTTAAAAAATGAAATGAGAAGATCTATTGTGGACAAAGAAAAAGGGCTATTGAGAAGATCTATGAGGGACGGAGGGAGTAGTTTATTACTCACCTCGCCAAAAATTTCTTTTTCCGTTTTCATTTAGGACGAACGGAATAAAGTGAATATTATAAATCAAAAGTGAGGGTATAATTGAACATTAATTAAAAATTTATTAAAATAAGAAGCAAAAAAGAAAATTTGAACACTCCAAAAAAAAATGAAAAAGAAATTAAACGAAAAAGGATTACATAGAAAATATTCATTTTTTAGTCAGTTTTATTTTGTAAATAGAGAAAAAGAAAATAAAAAATTTAAAAAATGAAATGATGGTCATAGCAGAAGACAAAAAGATCACGCCAATATGGAAAAATAACAAATACACGACAAGAAACAACGACAACTCAGTTACATCTCACGCAACTATGACTTATCCTAACAAATTATTCGTCAAAATATAATTATTAGTATTGAAATATATCCTCGTACTCTTTACGAAAGAACTCCGGGACAGATAGTTTTTTAAAACATCAAGACCTTCGAGTTCTAATGAGAAAACTCATGTCACCCCAAATAGTTTTTTGTAAAATTGTTACTCCCTCTGTCCCATTTTAAATTGCCTGTTTGCCTTTTTTCTCCGTCCCAAAATAAGTTGCCTGTTAGTTGTTTTTGTAAACTTTTAAAAATAAAATACCTAAACTACCCCTAAAATAAGTCACTCTTCTTCACCTTGTCTTCTCATTCATCATCACCTCTCCAAAAAAGTAATGACAATTTTGGAAAATCAATTCTACTTTTTATTTTCTTTAAATATGCCCAAAAGTCAAAACAGGCGATTTAAATTGGGACGGAGGGAGTAGTATATTCTTATGTATATTCAATGATCTCTTAAAATAAAATAGTGTCACACCTCTTACGTGATGAATATAATTACTCTTAACAAATTATGTCAATTAATGTGTCAACTCAACATTGTTAAGATAGACTCTCGTAGAGAAACTATATTGATCCAACTTGTTTTGCTATATGGAATATTTTGACTCGACGTATCATACGGTAGACTAAGAACATGTTTTTTAGGACGGGAAGAAAATAGATGTTGGAAGAAATTGGAAAAAACTGGAAAGAACTAAAAGAAATTATAAAAAAACGGGAAAAATTGAAAAGAACTAGAAGAAACTAGACTAAAAATGAGTAATTGACTCATGAGTGTACTTATAGAGTAACAAAATGAGTATTAACTCGTTAAACTCGTTAATACTCTACAGTGTACTTACAGTCTAAAATCGATTCTATTGTCACTTCTTATTTTGTAAAAATTTTTAACGTAGAAAATTAAAAATAAATAAGAGTGTACTCCATATAGGGATAAGATCATATTAGATTAGATATGATTAGAATTAACTTTAAATATAATTTCATCGATATCAGATTATATTAGATTAGAACTTATTCCAATTTAACCAGAACTATTCAGATCAAGTGAAGATAACATGACGTATGTACTCCATATAAGCATACATGATAAATTAAAATGTTTCCACTCTCTCAAATTAAACTGTATATTTATTATTCATATTCTCAAACTTTAACCACGTTGTTTACCTAATTTCATTATCCATTTGACAAATGCCCCAAGGATGATGATCAAAGATGGTTTATTCATACATAGAAAATAATTATCATACACATACTATTGTCCACATATATATATATATATATATATATATTATATATATATATATATATATATATATATATATATATATATATATATATATATATATATATATATATATATATATATATATATATATATATATATATCAATGTGAGCAGTTTTGGCATGTAGCCACCATTTGTTCTTCATAGTCACCCACTCCTGAAATATACTCCTTTTAAAATTACTTTCCAAAATGTTCATGGAAAACGAAACGAAGTGGTTGAAAATTACTCTTTTGTCCTAAAATGTCCCCACATTGCAAGAAACGACACAAAATTTTAAGTTTTTTTTAATTTTATTTCATTTAAAGATTAATATACAAATAAAAAATGTATAGGGTGTTTCATGTTTGTAAATGCAGTGAGTGGTGAAAAAAACAGATGTGCTAAATTAGAAGTAGAAAACAAATATTCCGAGATTCAGTGAGAATCACTTTTAGAGCATATTTTACACTTCTGAAACTATAATCTATAATTGAATGAAAAAACACTTAAAATTATGTTTAAATGAAGTCGAAGCTCAAAAGCCCTTTTCAAACACATTCCAAACACCCTCATAAACATACAAATAAACAAAAAATCTCATAATTTTGAACTAAGGGATTCATCGTAATCTCATAAACTCAATTTTTACTTTCCCTTCCCTTTCATTTCCCCTTCCATGGAAATGCTTACTTTTTTCCCTACAATTTTAATATTATTTTTTAATACTTATTTTAATTCAAATAAATAAACTAAAAACATTAAAATTATAAAGTAATTGAATATTTTGAAATAGTGAAAATTTTGAACTAAAATAATTGAACCAATAAACTAAAAACATTAGAGTTATAAAATAATTGAAATCATATGAGTTGAGTGTTGTGTTCAAATTGTAAAAATTTTGAAATTTTTTAAATTTTTTTCAATTCTCCAACGATTAGCTTTTTACAAAAAATTAAAATCCGGACATTTGGCAACAGGAAAAACGGGAGAACCCTCCCCATCCCGCCGGAGGGGGAGGGCACTATCAGGGCAGTGTTCCCGCACTGCTTCCCGTCTTCCCGTTGCCCCTTCCCGTGGGCGTACCGCGTACCACACGGCCTAATTGAAACAAATTATTTTTCAACCACATTGCGTGAGGATAGAGTTGATCACATAGGAGCACCATTTTGGTAAAGAGTTACAAGATGAGGAACCACACAATAATATTGCAAGCACACTATTTATTCCAATAAATTAAAAACAAAAAAAAGTTCCATGTCTGGTCCAGAGTTCCAAACTTATGTAATCAAATCTCACTCCTAATAGAATCAATTCCTAAAGAAGAACTACCTCATTTAACTCAAAATTCAATGCCACTCCTGGTTTGGAGGGTCAGCTAAGAAATTCTACTACATGCCCAATTTACCTCGAATCAACAAAACATATATATATATGTGTGTGTATATATATATGTATGTATTATGGCCACAACATGGGCATTGCCAATCTTATCTGGGAGAGTTCTCTTGGGAAGACCGTCGTCAACCTATCTAGCTTACTTGTTGTTGGTGGTGGGTCCCGTACATAGGGTACGCCCCATAGCCTCCCGGAGGTGCATACATGCTCGGTGGAGGGGTATGGCGAGGAGGGAAAGGATAACCGTAACCATCATAAAAATGCCCACCATAGTATGCGCCACCGCCTCCCCACTGGTTCAGGAAGTCAGATCTCAACTGCAAAGAAAATTAAAAGTCCAGAGTCAGTTATCCATAATTTGGACTCCAAGCTTAAAGGCATATGTAAATTAGAAATACACTAAGGTGATTTTTAGTATGCAACAACTGAGCCTTAAATCACACTACTGAACACAGAATCTTATGATATAGGAGTATTATTAAGTAAAAGAACAAGTTGTGTGAGCTCCGTGGGCGTTCTTTTGGGTTGTTCTCGACCTCTTTTGTGGGGACTCCATTCAATTAGATCCACTCCAACCCCTTTGCAGATCAAAACACTACGAATCTTCTCTTTTCTTGTATGGACGCACATCCATCTCAAAATCCTTCAACTCCAAAGCTCAAGCGTAGAGTTGACATCCTCCATGGATTGAGCTAAAAGGACTATATCATCAGCGAAGTGACGAGCTTCAGTTGGGAATCTCTTCTCCCATGGGCTCAGTTAAAACATCTACAACTAGGCTCAACAAATATGGGCTCAAACCTAGTGTAGGCCAATCCTTGTTGGAAAGTCCCTTGTCTCACTTCCGTGTGTTCTAAACACAACACGTTCAAAATTAATGACAGCAGGGGCATACTTTTTGATGGACTTTTTAATGTAAATGAGAGTTTAGGGTGAAATACTTTTGTAGGGGAGAATAGTAAAGAAGGCATTACCGGCCTGTGCACTGGATTTCGACCCCAAGAAAGGCGCACAGTCTGTTTGCCAATTACTAGACCTTTCAACTTCTGTAATGCTTCCTCAGCATCATGTCTGCCAAATATGATGGGGCCGCTTCAACTTAGATATAGCTTTAGCCAAAAAAAACATAAAGAATTCAGCAAATAGTTGGTTAAAGAAAGAACACCTGTGCGCATATTGAACAAATCCACATCCTTTCCGAAGTGGTATTTTAACAGACACTATTTCTCCGTATTGCATGAAAGGCTGTCTAAGATCTTCATCACTAACATTTTCGTCGAGGCCTCCAACAAAAATCTACAAGGGTAAATTATCAGCCCAATTAGAACAAAATAAACACAAAGGCAAAGAGTCTAGAGAAAGATATGTAAGCAACAAACCGTTGTATTCGAAGAATCCCCTTCAGATTGGTGCACATGGGCTGGAGAACCATTTGAGTATCCACCTACCATTATTGGCATTATATTTATATGCTTATATAATATGTGAAGTAAATAGCAGACGAGTTGAATAAAACTACATCAAGGTTGCTTAGTAGACTTTAATGTTACATATAGCAAATACTATGGAAAATAAACAGCTTAACAGCATAAAATACATTGAAAGTCAGATTACCTGAAACGAGTAGACCATTGTAAGCACGGTTAGTATCATTTTAAAATCAAAGTAGATATCATTTGACTCAAGTTTTGAGCCACAAGAAAGGCAACTGTCACCATAAAAGTGATGAACTAAAAATTATACGGAGTACTATTTTAACACAAAATAATTTTTTTGTGAAATGAGATTTGAGGTGCACCTTATACATTTAAGTAGAGTAAAGGAGACAAAGCAAAACTAACAGAAAATGAAGAGCAAAGTATTCCAAAACTAAAATGTGTGGAAAAGATTATAGTATCAAGCATGAGGGCTTGCATAATGTCAAAATTATGATGAAAATGGTGTTCTCTTATCATCGGAATGCATAAATCACCATCTACCCTTATACACATATGAAACAGAGAAAAATAAAATACAACAAAATCATCACAATTTCACAAATAAACAGAAGTGTAACCCTGCAGTGTAAGACTATCCTACCTTGTGCATGTTGTTGCTGTTGATATCCTGCTGATTTTCGGGGCGTTGCTGCACCGATTCGCATAGCCCTGCTTGAACAATACACACCATTCATTTCAGTCATGGCCTGCAATTTCTCATTATCATCTCCGAACCTTACAAATCCGTAACCCTTAGAACGACCAGTCTGGGCATCAATGACCACTTTAGCAGCTTTAACAGAAGGATATTTACTGGAAAATGTTTCAAGTAATAAAGTATCAGTAACATCTGCAGCTAAATCTCCTACAAATATAGAAAGGTCAGAACCATTATTTGAACGCTTTTCCCCCATGCTAAATGTTGCCCAATTAAGGCGAAAGGGCTGATCTGTATTCGGCATTAGAATGCAAGAGTATGACTGCAGAATTTTCTCTGCAGCTGCATGAGAACAGAATTCTACAAAACCATATCCCTCTGAGAACCCAGTCTGTTTGTTTCTGATCACCTTAATGGAGAAAACCTGCAAAAGCATTTATTAATATGTTAGCAAAAAATCAGTTTTACAATAGAGCACCAATCATTAAAAAAACTGTGTTAAAAATCTCTTCAGCTATCGCGTTAATGGTACTAGGGATCAAATTTGATCCACCTAAAGACGATGCTGTTAATGGGAAAATCAAGGTACAGAAATCATTTATGAAGCACACATCTCAGAGAAATACAGTGAAATTCATACAGAAGTCTTTTACGAAGCAGGCATTAATAGAAAAGTCTAACACTATGTTTGGTTCAAGGAATTTGGAAGGAAAAGAAAAAGAAAATGGTTTTCTCTCGTTTTCCTTGCCTTCTCATTTTCTTTTCCTTCCACTTTTCTTTCCACTTTTCTTTCTCTCTAACTAAACATGTAAAATTGTTTTCCATCTCATTTTCTTTTCTTTTCCCATTCAAATTTCTTGAACCAAACATAGTGTAAATGTTGAGATAGTAACACCAAATGTTTTATAGTAATTGAGCTGCTAACCATGTTCCAGAACCAGTATCCTTCAAAATGGGTTGTTGGTAGGTATTAGGTAACACCATTTGAGGAAAGCTTTCAGATTTACCATAACTCGATACTATTAAAACCTTTGCAGGGAGATTGTATCATAAAATTATTATAGCCCTGTTTTCAGAAGCTAGGTCATTTATGAGTGCAATTCATTTTGGTAACATTCATTCACAATGCAAGTCTTCAATTAAATGCTAGGTCACAATTGATAAATTCATAACTGTATTTAAGCAAAACTTGTACGCATGTATTAAATGCAAAAAACACAAGCTGCAAGCAAAACTCTTTACTACAAGTCTATGATCACTAGCAAATCCATGAACATTGGCGGCACAAGTATTATTTGCAAATAAATAAATTAAGCAACAAAGCAAATCAAGAAACTTTTTTCCCTGTTTCAAGAAAAATTGCAGCTTTCTTTGGTTTTTCCCCCATTTGATGATTATCATAGATTCTGTAATTTACTAAAGAGCATTCATTGGTCTCATTGGAGTGAGGAAAATCAGATCAAGTAACTGTAGTAATAAATAATCCAGATCCATATCCAACATCATTAAGTAATAATGTGCAGAATCTTAGTGCGCTCGAATGACAGATAAAAGAATACTGGGTAAAAAAGAAGAATTACCCAGACAATGAAAGAAAGTGTAAATTAAAATAAAATAAAATAAAAAGAGAAACGAAGTGCATATGAATGAATATATGTATAAACATGCAGGACTCGACCTCTCCAGTAGAAGCGAAGCAATTGCGGAGGTAATCCTCGTCCATCCAATTGTGAAGGTCGCCGATCCAGATAGTCCGGTTCTCGCCGTTGGATCCTCCCCCCTGTTGCTGCGGAGGCTGAGCATGCGGCAGAGGATGGGGGAGGAAGTGGGGGTGGTACGGCATGTAATGAGGCGGCATCATGTGGTGCGGCATTATCGCCGCCGCCGGCGGCGGGGGGTACGGCAGCGGTATCCACGGCGGGTGCGCTGCCGCCGCTACTGGGACCACCTTGGCCGCGACTCCTGTCACCTTGCTCTGCTTTATCTCGGCCTCCTCCTCCTCCTGGTGCTTCTCCGCCGGCGACGGTGATCTTTTGCTCTCTTGTGGTTCAGAACCTTTCGCCGTTTGCATCTTCAACACTCTGTTTCTCTCTCACTCTCTCTCTCTCTCTCTCTCTCTCTCTAACCAACGAACTACTGAAACCCTAGAGGGGCGACATACGGCGTACATACGGAATATATATACTCCCAATTTTTTTCATTAATTGCTTATTTTAAAATTAAATAATTAAGTCATACCCATACTGATTTTTATAAAAAAAATATAAATAACTTTTAAAACTTTTACGTTAAACTCGGTCTTTAAATATTTTAATTTATAATCTCTCCATCCAACAATAAAATTCCCATTCACTATTCATATGGTCAAATTTTAATTTTATTTATTTTGATGGTCTATTTTCGTGTCATATTTGATAAAATAATATAGTAATGTCACTTCTAGTTTTGTACGGAGTATATCTTTTCATGTAATTTTAAAAATGTAACTTTTATTTTTAAATTCTGTATAATTTTTTATATAAAATTAAATGAATTGAAAATAACTGCATCAAACATCGTAACGAACAATGAAAACTTTATTTATGAACGAAAGGGGTATATAATGTGGAGTATTCACTAAAAATAATATATTTTGAACCAAATAAACAATCATTCCATTATTTTTTTATGATAAAATTATTGTGATAATAAAAACAAATAGGGTGTGATACCTATAGACGAGACTGTGGTTTATGTGTGTTTAGGCTTTTAGAGCAATATTTAGATATAGTTTAACATAATCTCTCTACTTTTTTACATTTAAGTTGGTTTTTTCGAACTTCAAAGAATATACTTCTGTTTTGTTCTAAGGTGCTGTTTAGCAACTTCTGAATAGGTAAGTGCTGAACCAGTAAGAGGTCTGAACCATTAATTGCTGAACTAGTAAGAGGTCTGAACTATTAAGAGCTAGTATATTGCTTAACTATTCAGAGGCAAATGTCTGATCAATTCAGATAAGAGGTCTTAACCATTCAGACTTTGTATAATACTTAACCATTCAGAGGCAAAATCTTTTAACCATTCAGACATCTGAACCATTAAGAGGCTGAAACAAACAGTCGGAACAATTAAATGCTGAACCATTCAGACAAACAGCCCCTAAATATTGTTTGCCTTTTCTACTACGAGTATTAAATCATGAGAGAAAAATAATGATTATTTATTTGTGCATTTTTATTACTTAATTGCTCAGTTCTCAATTTGATTACAAATTAGGAGTTACGAGACAAAACATCAAGTCTTTTGAAATCATCTTATTTATAAATTTGTAAGTTAATAACAAATAAAAATTTCATATTAAAAAAGTACGTTAAAAATTATACAAAGCAAAAAGTGGCAAGAATAATTTATTTTATCAAATAATCAAAGAAATCACACAAATACACAAAATTTATTAAGAGGAGAGAGAAAAAAGATTGGAATCGGACGGATGGAGTATTTAATAAAATAAAATAATATTATCATCATTTAAAATTTTACTTTAGTTTGCATAAAGTGTTAAAAATTTTGGAACACATGAAGTAACTCTTATTCAAAAATACTCCCTCCATTCCATATTAATTGTCCATTATGACTTTCTTGGTACATTGAGAATTGAATGAATGTAATTAATTCAATTCTCATAATTTAAATATTTTTTTATCATAGTAAAGTTTATAAAATTTAATTTTAGCTCCTATAAATCGCTTTTTGGTTTATTCTCCATCTTTTAAAAAATATTTAATACTCTATACATGTTTAATTTATTCTTCTTAGTCAAGACAAGATAGATTTAATTACAATGTCAAATTCATTAAAATACTTTTTGAAGCTTAATCGAATAATTATATTACTAAAAATTTGTTTAAATTTTTTCTAAAGTAACAATTTTTAATAAAAAATAGCTAAAAATCATGAATGTGACAAGTTATACTAAAATTTACACTAAAAAGAAATCTTTTATTAATTTAGGAAAATTTTTTTACTAAAAATTAAAGTATTAATTTAGCAATTTTTTAAATGAATTTGTAGAATCGTAGTTATTAAGTATTGAAAAAACATTTCATTGACTTTGACCTTATAATTAAGTGAATCTTGAATAAAAAGATTAAGATCATCGTGAATGGAGTATTTAATAATTTAAAAATAGAATTGAATTAACAAACAGAATTTAAAAGGGACTAATTTTTTTTATAAATTTTACAAAGATAAAAAATATTTGAACTAAGGGAGGACTAATTACAAAAATAATAGTTTTACTGTGAGGATTTTATTAAAAAATATTATGGAGGGACCAAAAAACAAAAGTCACCAATTACCGGTCCCCAAAGCGGTCAGATTTTTTTTATATTTTTTTTCATTCTATCACATTCAACCAAGAAGAAGGAAAACAATTTTGTTTTTGCCTTCAAAATTTAAAATATTTATTTTCTTTCATCCGTGAAAATTCATCCAAACAAAACTTTAGTCTCACATTCCTCAAAAAAGACTTTAGTCTCACAGACCGCATTATCTCCATATCACAAAATATTACTCGCTCCGTCCTATAATGATCTTCCCGGTTCGCAAAATGAAGAAAAATCTCAAGTTTTTTCAATCTATTTTATTTAAATAAAACATACATATTTAAAAACTACATCAAAACTTCAACAAAACAAGTGGTGACAAGAATATTTTATTTTACCATATAGGTCATGAAAAAACACAAATAAATATAAATTCCCGTGAAGTTGGAATAGTGTTCTGGGAAGATCATTATAGGACAGAGGGAGTATTTTTTATGGGTCATCCTACACTTACACAAAAAATTGTACCTCATTTGTACACCGCAGTTGTACACAAACATTTTGATGGTTTACACCGATACAAGTGTCGGTGCGTTAACAAAAATTTACACGGACACAAAGTGTTGGTGCGTTAATAAAAATTAGTTTACACTAACACAAAATGTCGATGCAAACCTGCGATGTACAAAAGGGGTACAAAAATTTGGAGTACAAATAGCTTTATCCTTTTTTTATTTATTCGTTTTTACAATTCACTTTGGTTTTAAAAAAACCACGTGTAATTTAAAAAATTGTTTGATTCTGTGAGAAAATGGAGTGCCACAAAATAAATAAATAAATAAATAAGGGTCTGTTTGGGAATAACGTTAGGGATTAGTATTAATATTTTGGATAAAAATTTAACGGTGTGGATTACTTTGAAAACGTTAAACGTTGCCCGTAGATAACATTTTCAAAACGTTAACGCTTATCTCTAAAGTTATTTCCAAACAAGACCTAAATAAATTATGAGTACCTTATGTGAATTAATTGAGGCGAGAAAGGTAGTGTTCCGTTCAATTTATTTTTCTACTTATTCGTATTATAATCAGATGAGATCAGAAACAATTTTAACTATAACTACAATCAGATAGATCAAGCAAATGAAATACAGCCAAAACCATCACATATGCAGCGGCATTCAAAATTCCAGAGGGTTTACTATATTTAACATCCGCCATTTATGGAAAAGTAATCAAGTGTTCCGGTTTAGGAAAACTGCACCCATCTGTTTAATTAAATCATTGTTTCGAAAAACCACAGGTAAAAAAAAGTTGTTGGATCGGAATTAACGTTTTTGTTATCGCCCCGTGTCTATTTTCAATGTATATTATTAATACGGTGGTGTTCTAGTGACACCGGAGTACGGTAACACTCCGGTGCTACTGTCATTTTGGAGCATTTTCGGTGCTCTGTTCGTAAAATTGACGGTTCCCACACTCCCTAACCCACCCCTAAACCCTCCACCCTACGCCGCCTCCCCTGCATAATAGTCACACATTTTGTGGAGGACTTACGGCGGGGTTGAGGTGACGGTGCAGAGGCGGGGGTAGGGTGTGGGGGTTTAAGGGGGTAAGAATTGTCACTAAAGATTTAAAATTTAGTGGGACATTGTTTTTTTAGGGTGAAAAATATAAACAAATATGAGTTGTTCTTCCGTGTTTTAAACATCCGCATGTGAAATGCATACATTCTCATATTTTTCATGAGCTAGCAAGTTGAATTTTTCTTTTTTTGCATAAGGCCCATTTTTTTATGTATCAATACATTAACGATTATAAAACGAGCATGTACTTTAACATCACGTAAGAATTTGTCTACAAAGATATACTGAGTATTAAGTTGCAATGAAGTTATTAGTATTAAAAAAAGTAAATTCCATAATTAGTCCTTTATCACAGGGGGGTTTCCTTATTTAGTCCTTTATTATCAAATATTACCCCAGTAGTCTTTCTTTTATGAGTATCTTTCCACAAATAGTCATTTTTTATCTTCAATCATGTTGGTGTTAATTTAGAAGCTAAAAATGTAATTTCACAATGATAATACATCTTTTTTGTCATAGATAATTCCAAAGGCTGTTTCGTTTGCGTCTTTTGTGAATTACAGTCGCTTTCTACTGCAACCATAGTTTATAAATGTGGTTTTTCGTCAGAATCCTAGCCCACAATCATAGTCATTATTTTTGTGTTATCCGCTTAACCAATATCAGAACACGTCACTAGACATAATGTTGATGTCAAATTATACTTTTAGCCTTTAAATTAACATCAACATGACAGAAGATCAAAAAAGGACCATTTTTGGAAAGGCACCCTTAAAAAAAGGACCGCGAGGGTAATATTTGATAATAGAGGACTAAATATGGAAACCCCCTGTTATAAATGACCAATTATGGAATTTACTCTATTAAAAATGTTAATAGTATTAAAAATGACATTATGTTTAACCCCAAATACTTACGCTATGTTTGGTTCGACGAATTCGAAAGAAAATTAAAAGAAAAATTTCTCATTTTCCGTTCAGGGTCTTGTTTGGTTAGAAGAAAGGGGATGAGAGGGGAACAAGACTCCTTCGGTCCTCCCCCCTTAATTGGTTTGAAAAATGAATGTGAGAAAAGTTCAAAGTTTTAGCTTCATTTTTCATCTCCTCCACTCTAGATTAGAGAGCTTCTTATTCCCTCCAGCTCTTCTCCATGTTCTTTCGTCAATTTTCTCTCAATCTTGTTATTAAAAAATAAATTTCAAATAATAATAATAAATATTACTAAAATAAAATAATAATAATAATAATAATAAATATACTCTATAATTACATAATACTTGAGTAAAAAATAAAACATCAAACTAATAATAAAAAAATTATGATAAAAAATAAAACTACTAATAATTCCCTCATAGAAATTTTGTGTGTGATATTAGCTTTTGGTATTAGTGTGTGTAGGGATTGATTCTAGTGAGATGACACTTTACGGTGAGATAACATGCTTGAGTGCGATGACGTCAAAATCACCACACTAAACCACAAAACTCACTAGAAATAAAGCAAAACTCACCACTTTGAACACCAAAAATCACCTTTTTAAAAAATTTTGAAAATTAAAAAATTAATAAAAAATAACAACACCGGTCAACAGCAGCAGCAGGCGGCGGAGCAGCGGCGGCTTCCGGCAACCGGTGGTGGATTCCGGCGACAGGCGGCAGAGCGGAGGCGGCCGGCGGCGGTCAAATGTTGTGGTCAACGGTCAAAATCTAATCAGCACCCCTTCCTTTGATTTTATTTTTTCAAAAAAAAATTCAATGTGTTGAAAAAATATGATGAGCTTTACTTTACAGTTTGGTAAGCATCGTAGTTGTCTTTGGTGAGCTTTGCAGTGCCCAGTGGTAAGCTTTGTGTCATGTGATCGTAGCATGTCATCTCACCGTAAGATGCCATATCACTGGAGTCAATCCCATATATATATATATATATATGTATGTATGTATATATATATATGTATATATATATATGTATATATGTGTGTGTGTGTGTGTGTATATATATATATATTTGTTTTTTTTTGAAGAAAATGAAGTTACGAATTTGGGTAATAATTAATTTTAGTTTTCTTTAATTCTTTTTATTGAGGGATGGCATATTCCATTCGTGATTCCACCAACAAAAATTGGTTCCCCGACAGACATCGTCTCATAAAATGTCGACTCCTTGATTTACATGACTTAGGCCCTGTTTGGCATCAGCTTCAGAGATTAGCGTTAGCGTTTTGAAAAAGCTATTCGACGGTAACTTTAGCGTTAGCGTTTTCAGAATTAATCTGCACCGTTAAATTTTATCGAAAACGCTAACGCTAATCGGAAACGCTGTTACCAAACGAAGCCTTAATTTCAAGTGAGCCTAACGTCAAACCCTTTGAATAACTATCTAAACATTTTTATAAATACTAATTTAATTTGTTTATTTATAAATGAAATGCTCCGCAATTAATTTAGACCTAACTTAACTTCAGAAATTAATTGAAATGGTTAAGATATCCAAACTATTTTTTATTGGGTTGTTTGTGAACGATTAGCGTCAGCGTTTTATTTAAATTTTAATGATATAGATTAATTTTAAAAATGGTAACGCTAAATGCTACTTGTGGATAATAACTTATTCAAAACAACTTAGTTCTCATGACATTGGTCCTTGGTTCCCATGCCATTGGTTGTCATGGGATGACCTGGGGATGCTCCGGTGCTTCATTCGTAAAATTGAAGGTTCTTACCCCATAACCCTCCTATAACCCCCTACCCCGCCCCGAACACGCCCCCACCCACTTCAATTGAACCCCGAAGTTGATTTTGACTTTGGAGTCAAAATTCGACTCCAAAGTCAAAATCAACTTAGGGGTGCAATTGAAGTGGGTGGGGGCGTGTTCGGGGCGGGGCGGGGTGGGGGGTTTACTGGTGGGGGGGGGGTTAGAGGAGTAGGAACCGTCAATTTTACGAACGGGGCACCGGAGCACCCCCGGATCATCCCATGACATAGGTTCTCAATGTCATGAGAACCGACCTCTATTCAAAATGTTAACGATAATCTCGAATACTATTTCCAAACATACTCCGTACTTATTATGCTTTAAATACGTTAAAGTTCCGTTTACACTGTAATCTAGAAATACCGGAGGTGCTTGAAATATGCAAGTGTCATCCGTCGACATTAGATTATAGTGTCAATAGAATCTTGTCGATATTAAAATGACATGACTCATATCTCTCTTTTTTTCTATAAGAAAATTTGATATTATTTTTAATATATAAATTTGTTATTTTAATTTTTTTGTCAAATTATGCAAATAAATTAGTTTAGGAAATTTAAAATAAACTGAAAAGTCAATCGGAATAAATATATGCAAAGCAAACGTGCATAGATTTGTCCGTGTGAAAAGCTCAGATGCTTCCTTCTCCCCCCGCCTTCTTCCTCTCTGCATTTGTACAGGCACCCTCTCTTTAAAAATCATTTCTTTATGATTTTAAAGCTTGAACTTCGAAATGTTGGGCAACACCTGATTTAGATAAATCAATTCTGGGTTTGTTTCTTTATTATGATTGTTAAGATATGATGGATTTCTTGCGGGAAGCAGAATTCTGGGCGAATATTTATTTATTTATTTATCTTTAAATATGTGTTCTTTGAGTATTTGATTGGGATGATGCTACTTGTGATTCTGCTCCAGTGAGCCTGCTCGGTTGAACTGTAATTTCTTTTTTTAGAAACCGTCGCATGATTTCTCAGTATTCAGATGTAGAGCTTTTTCTTAGTTGTATGTTTGATTAGAACAGAAACATACTTGCTTATGATTCAACTGGGCAAATCAATGTTTGTTTATGATGTTCTTTTGAAGAGGGCAATGATTTGAATCTATGATTAATGTGCAGTGGTTGCTTGTGAAGTAATCAGGGAACTAACTGCATAAATGGGGGGCGATAAGCCGTCCATTGGGTTACTGGACACCCTTAATATGGAGACAGTCCGGACGATTTTAACCCATCCGTACCCGTACCCCCACGAACACTCGCGACATCTTTTCATTGCTGTGGTTGTGGGCTGCTTGTTCTTTATATCGTCTGATAATATCCACACTCTTGTCCAGAAACTAGACACCAACATCAAATGGTGGTCTATTTATGCCTGCTTGCTAGGATTCTTTTACTTCTTTTCCTCTCCATTCATTGGGAAAACAATTCGGCCTAACTATTCGAATTTCAGCCGATGGTATGTGTTTTTGAAGCTGCTACCACCATTTTTCTCATGTCAAATTCACTGTTTTGTTTAGTTGTTCCATCCGTCCCACTTTTTGTGTGTGTCTAAAATAGAGTGACAGAAACGTTAAGTAAGAGTTGAATTGTGTGGCTGATGTTGATTTTGTGAGGTGTGAATCATACCAAGCATAGTATGTCACGTAATTAGTGGGACGGGCGATAATGGTAAAAAGGGAGAAAAATAGTGTGACGGAGGGAGTAATAAAAAAGAATCACTAGTAGGAACTTGTATTTCTAATTGCTTGCAGGTATATAGTCTGGATATTGGTTGCAGCACTTTATCATCTTCCCAGTTTTCAATCAATGGGAGTTGATCTAAGGATGAATCTCTCTTTGTTTTTGACAATATACGTCTCGTCCATCTCCTTTCTGCTTGTTTTCCATCTCATTTTTATTGGGCTTTGGCATCTTGGTCTTGTGGCTCGCGTGGCTAAAAGAAGGCCTGAAATTCTTGCAATAATTCAAAATTGCGCTGTAAGCTCACTGATAACCTCTTAAGACTATGTTTTGGGGTTGGAATTTTGAGGGTTTTGGAGATGAAGGGAGGGAGGAGTCATTGTTTACATATAAATACAAGATAACTACTTATAGTTTATGATAATGAATAAATGACTAGGACATAAGTTAATCATAATTTATCATTTCATGTATTTTATTGTGAAAAATCATCAAGTTATAGCAATATTTGCTTAGAGCCTTAAAAATCCCCGCCCCTCCAATACCCTTCATAATCCAACTCACTAGCATAGCGTAATTTTATAAATGAATGCAAATTGCACTTGATCTTATTTTCTGGACTTTTTCACTTGTGTAGGTTTTAAGTATAGCCTGCTGTGTATTTTATAGCCACTGTGGCAACCTTGCTATTGTGAGGGAAAAGACATTTGACCGTAGAGATTCTCTCTGGTTTTCTCTTTGGCGAAAGGGAGAGAGAAACACATGGCTTGCAAAATTTGTTCGACTGAGCGAGTTCAAAGAACAAGTTTGTAAATCTTGGTTTGCACCTGTTGGCTCTGCCAGCGACTATCCATTTTTATCTAAATGGGTCATATATGGAGAGGTATGATCTCTCATGGCTCATAGCTTTGGCTATCTTGACATTGATGTAATCAAGGAGCTCATATATTGATACTATCCCTTTGCATTTTGATTTATTATTTCCAGTTGAGTTGTGGCGGTGCATGTGCAGAATCATCAGATGAAATCTCCCCAATATATTCTTTATGGGCCACTTTTATCGGCCTTTACATTGCCAATTATGTTGTGGAAAGATCATCGGGGTAAGTAAGCTAAGTGCCTTCTTTCTTTTTGACAAACCAATAGGAAATATGGTGTATGCTTTGAAGTATCATGTCTGGCATGTTATTGAACCCTCACCATCATTGCAAAACTTTGTCAGAAGAAGTATTCCCATATCTGAACCATATAAATCCCCCGATTTTAGTGTTTTTGTTCACTTAGAATATGTTTGGATCACAAAACGTGCTAGCGAAAAGGAAACAAATGTCAAGGGAAGTTTTTGTTCTCTTTTGTTTTGTGTTCCCTTCGAAAATGCAAAGGAAAAAATGTGATTACTTCTGAACTTTTTTTAATCACATATATTTATATTTCTTAGTGTTTATAAGCTAAATGAAATGTTATCGAACAAGTAGCTAAAATAAATTCATTGAGTTTTAGTCCATCTTTAATTTTCCACCACATTATCTTTCCATCTATGTTGTCTCAATGTTTTTCATCATATTTCCCCCCAAATATCTTCTCAAATGAACCCTTAGGCTACATGTTATTATACTCGACTGCTAATGAACTCTTGGATGGAACATGCCAAATGGTATAGGATTACACTCTCCTGTACTACCTCCCTCACAGAACTACTTTAAACTATATCCTTCTTTTCTATGTTCTTGACTCACAGATGGGCCCTTTCTCACCCTCTATCGCACAAAGAATATGAGAAGTTGAAAAAAAAGCAGATGAAGCCCGAGTTTCTGGACATGGTTCCTTGGTATTCGGGGTAGGCATCAATATCCATTTATCATCCTATATGGGCCCGAAGTGCCATCAATCACTTAAATGTGGGCCATATGTTGTACAGGACATCGGCGGATTTGTTTAAGACAGTGTTTGACTTAATAGTCTCAGTGACACTGTTTGTGGGACGTTTCGATATGCGCATGATGCAGGTGTGGTTATGTATGTCTTATCACATTTAAATAGATCTTCAGATTGCATGACATTGTTTCACATGAGAATAGTGTCATGGTTTTGGAATTATAGGCGGCAATGAGTGGAGTTCAAGATGGGGCTAAACAGGATGATCTTCTGTATGATCATTTCAGTGAAAAGGATGACTTCTGGTTTGACTTTATGGCTGATACTGGTGATGGTGGAAATTCTTCATATACAGTGGCACACCTTCTTGCTCAACCTTCATTATTTGTCCAGAATAATGGCACTCTACTTAGGTTGCCCCGTGGGAATCTTCTTCTCATAGGTGGCGATCTCGCGTAAGCCCAAACTTTTTTCTTTAATCTCTTTGAATTATGCTATTAATTGTTTAAGTTAAATGCCCCACCTCCTCCACACTCACCCTCCAAAAAAAGAGGAATATTGTTTTAGATGTTATTTTTCATTGAATTTAATGTACTTGTTCAAAACCATTTTCTGGATAAGTATGTTAAACTTATTTGAACAAATAATTGAATTTAAAAATATAAGTAGGATTGATAATACAAGAGCCACACCTTAGTAAAACTGAAAGGTTGTACCTTGATGAAACATGACTTTTTGTGGGATTTTTTTGGAACCAAATGCACAAGATAATAACCACCAAAAAGCCAAACGTTTACAACCAAAAGGAACATAAACCCAAACAAATTAACTACTTACATCTTCTCATTTTAAGTTCTACATAGCTATGAAAAGTAAAGTGGACATAATCTATAGTATTCTGTTCATTGATAATGAGCATGCCCTTTTCCCGCCATCCAGACTCCAAAGCAGCAAATTGCCCATACAGCCAAGATTTTTCTCCTGTTATTAATGCTGAACTTCCTTCTGATCTCCTCCCCAAAGTCCTTGATGCTATTAGGATGATACCGAATGTTGTAGATTTGTATTACAAAATTGAGCACCTTCTTAGTCAATTTACAATCACAGAAGAGGTGTTTACTATCCTCAAAGTTACTTCCACATATGCAGCAATCAGTGTTTACAGTATACCACTTATTCATTCTTGCCTTGGTAAGTAATCTGTCTTGCATAAGTAGCCAAAACAGAAATTGTCCCTTGGGAGGGGTGACTTTATTCCACACCCAATTTGCCCACATAACCTTATGAGTTTCTCCCTGCAACCATTCATAGCCTTTCTTTATGTCATACTCTCAACAAAACTGCATGTCCCTAAAGTAGTCTCTTACCTTAACCATTTGTCTCCACTTTTTGTGGGATTTTACTAGTTTTGTTGTTGTTGTTGTTGTTGTACCTTAAAGAAACATTACTTTTTTTGGGCAGTGGGAGTGGTTGTATAAACTTACTGCTTCTCTTGAATTGTTATTTTAATACATTGGAATTAATGCTCTCCATGATAATATGATATGTTATATGATTCCTTTTATCTCTTTGATTCTACTTCCAAGGTATCCAAATCCATCAGCTTTTACATATGAGAAACGCCTATTTCGCCCCTTTGAGTACGCTCTTCAGCCACCAATATGGTACAAGGAAGAGCATATTGCTGTAAACAAGCCAGAACTGCCTCATGGGATTGCTGAATTGAAGCAGTATGAAGGACCTCAATGTTTTGTCATTCCTGGAAATCATGGTCATTTGATTTTCTTTTCATGCCTAGTGTCATTACAGTAATAAGGTTTGATTATGAAGGGTAGTCTGCGTAACAGGTTATAATTTTCAACATCCTTATGTCGTTTGCAGATTGGTTTGATGGACTTCAAACTTTCATGAGGTACATTTGTCACAAAAGCTGGCTAGGTGGTTGGTTTATGCCTCAAAAGAAGAGCTATTTTGCCCTTCAGCTGCCAAAAAGGTGGTGGGTATTTGGTCTTGATCTTGCACTCCACTGTGATATTGATATCTACCAATTCAAGTTCTTCTCTGAATTAGTAAGGGATAAGGTACATACTTCTTGTGAAATTTCCTTAAGTATTACTAAAGGATAGAGGGTAGTCATATTTAGCATCATCAGAGCCTAATACATGTATAATTTAATATGATGATTTGCTGATTATTCCAACAAAAGTTTTTATCAAATATTATCATTTACTCAATTTACATTATATATTGACACCACCGAACCACACCAATGGACCACTAGCGGACACCACCACCTACACTGACTTAGGTACATATATTGACTCCGTTACATTGACTATCCACCATGACAACATTTTTACTCTCCGTCACTAAAGAATCAAAATCTCATTACTGCTAAATATTACTTGGGCTTGTGGTTAAAATAAGCTCCGTATAACTGTAGGAGGCAGCAATTATTTCTATTTATGCTCAGTATATACTAATTTCTTGTTTATCATGTCAATTTATTTGTTACCATGCATAAAATATATAACATGATAAATAAACCTTCCTTTTCCGCACCTTTAAGATTTAAGATATAGTGCTATAAATGTATGAACTTATGTTGATGTGTTTGGTGGGAAGAGAAGAAATAGAGGGAAGGGAAGTAGTTAATGAGAACATAGGAGAGAAGGAATGTTTGAATTGAAATGGTTCCGCATGTAGAAAAAGAAATTTATAATGAAAGTATACTATTACCAATCAACATTCTCTCACCATGGAAGAAGAAAGGATAAAATGGTAAATTAATTTTAAGTGTGATTTTGCTAAACCCCACCTTATGAGAGGAGTGCTATGTTGTGGGTCCCAAACTCCCAATTGAAAATTTAAGATTTTCACATCTTCTAAACCATGGGTAACAACAGAGATGCTGTTTTTATTAGGCCCTTGATGCATTGCTGCATTTACAACCCAATACCTCATAGAATGTAAGAAGCAAAGTTTGCTATGCCATTTTGATGTATAGTCCATTATTTACTCCAAGCAAATTCATTGTCAATAATGACTCTTTTTGCTTCATTGGAAATGGATGCTTAATGCTTCCTTATCATCATGTGAAATTCCTATGCTTTCAGATCTACATAAGCATCTAACAACCATATTAGAACAAGAATTATGATTCTATATGCGGATGTTCTTTTCAGGTTCGAGAGGATGACTCTGTGATCATTATGACACATGAGCCTAATTGGCTCATTGATTGGTACTGGAATGACGTGACAGGGAAGAATGTGTCCCACTTGATACGTGATCATTTAATGGGGAGGTGTAAACTGCGAGTTGCGGGGGATTTGCACCATTACATGCATCATTCCTATGTTCCCTCTGACCGGCCACCTTATGTGCAACATTTGCTTGTTAATGGTTGTGGTGGGGCTTTTTTGCACCCTACACATGTCTTCAGAAATTTTGAAGAGTCCCACGGGACATCTTACAAGTGCACAGCTTCTTACCCGTCGTTTGAAGATTCAAGCCGGGTATGAAGTTTGAACCTTCTGGTGTTTTGTATTTTCAGATAAATAAGTTCTTCATTTATAGATTCTGTAATTTGGTTTTTAATGAACACAGATTGCATTGGGGAATATATTGAAGTTTCGAAAGAAAAATTGGCAATTTGATATCATTGGAGGCTTCATATACTTCTTATTAGCATTTTCAATGTTTCCCCAGGTAACTTTATGGCGGACTTTATCGTTCTCACTATCCATGATTATTAACACCTTAATCTGAAAAATATTGATGGTCTAAAGCTGCCATTATTTTTTCATAATGTATAGTGTTAACATAACACTATTACATTTATGGAAAAAGAATGACAAAATTTATGCTAAAATGGAGATGCCTTTCTCTCGCAACTTTCTGAAAGAAGAATAATGAGATGGTTATCGTAAGTGTCACCATCATAGGGTTTTCCACTTGCAAGTATCATGAAACATCAATGAGTTGACATAGTTAATCTATGGGTTTTCAATTATACTCACCTTATACTGTGCTTCAAACCTTAATCTACCTTGTTTGAATTATATCCACCTGTCCATGTAATTATGATCATGTGAATGACTAATGATCTCACATTGGTTTCAAGTGTCATTTAGACCACATCTTAAAGGACAATACCTTTTCGGGCCACGTAAGAAGCTTCTTTAGGGCAGTGTGGGATTCCTTTATATACATGTTGGACTGCTCATACATATCATTGGCGGGTGCTATGTTCTTGTTAGTAGCTGCAATATCTTTTGTTCCCTCAAGAGTGTCTAGGAAAAGAAAAGTGATCATCGGGATCCTTCACGTGTCTGCCCACTTAGCTGCAGCATTAATACTCATGCTTCTGTTGGAATTGGGTGTTCAGACATGTATTAAGCATAATCTCCTAGCAACATCAGGTTAGACATCATATCATTTCTTTACAGAGTTTATTGCACCAATGCCCCTTGTGGTTAGGTAAATGTGCACTGTTACATCGTTGCTCCTCATGGTTATGATATTGCTAAGCCAATGCAGACAGAAATATCCTTCAAATATTTGGTGAATAATTCTGCAGCCCCCTATGGTTTTGGAAATAGGCACCAACACCCCTTTCCTTTTTCTTTATTGTTTTTCCTTGTTCTTTTCTTTTTTTATCATAAAGAGAAGCAAAATGTTTGTGTTTGAAATAATGAAAAGTTAGTTTTCAAAACTATATTTTTAAAAAAGTTTTAAAAAAGAAAAAATGTTTCTGTTTGAAATGAAATAAAAAATTTAACATATACTTCATTTGTCAAATTAAATATTTTTAATTTTTTTCTTCTTTTTTTGAATATGTCGGGACCAAAAAATATTGAGTAAGGTATTTTAATTTTGATATATGGTTAATTACCTACGTAGTATTAATAACATTTTTTGGACCGATGCGCAAGAGATTTCCTTCATGACTTAATTTTCCCTATTCTGTAAAAGTATTTTTTTCATATACTTTTCTTTTTCTTTATTTTCTTTTCTGTTCTTTTTTCTTTTACTTTAATTTTGATTAAAATAAAAGAAACGGTATAAAATTATTGTTTAAAAAATCAAAAGGGGGAATAAATAAATAAATAAATCATAAAATGAACAAAAAATGAGAAATGAACTTTAGTGTAAAAAGTGGGTCATTGATTTTTGTATCATAAAAATGAACCAATAAAGACCTCTTTTGGACAAAAAATAAAAATGTTTAACTTGAGACAAATAAAGTGTACGTTAATTCTTTTTTATTTAGTTGATTTTTTTATTGCAAACAGAAAAATTTTGATTATTAAAACAATACAAAAATAATTTTAAAAAAGAAATAAAAAAAACATTTATAAAAAAATAGTAGAAAAAAGAAAAATGTTCCGTAATAAAGAAAAATAGGGAGGGGGTGCTGGTGCACATTTATTGGCGTAACAATATCATAACCATGAGGGGCAATGGCGTAAGTTTTGAAACCATGAGGAGTAACAGTGCACATTTACCGAACCACAAGGGGTGTTGGTGCAATAAGCTCTTTCTTTACACTACGTTTGGTTCAAGGAATTTGGAAGGAAAAGAAAAGAAAACATTTTTCTCTCATTTTCCTGATCAAAGTAGGAGGAATTTGGTTTTCCCTCCTCTTAGTACAATTTGCCTTCTCATTTTATTTTCCTTTCACTTTTCTTTTTTTCCTCTCTAACCAAACATGAAAAATGGTTTTCCCTCTCATTTTCTTTTCTTTTCCCTTTCAAATTCCTTGAACCAAAGTACCAAACATAGTGTTAATTAATGCATTTTGAATGTTTCTTTTCACCTCTGAAGTATACAATCATCTGCCATACATTCATTCATATAATCTTGGCTTGGGATAGGACATGACTTAATTAGTTAACTAATTAATGATGCAGGTTATCATACTTTATATGAATGGTATAAGTACGTTGAGAACGAGCATTTCCCGGACCCCACTGGTCTTAGGGCACGTATTGAAAGATGGACATTTGGTCTCTATCCAGCATGCATCAAATATCTCATGTCCGCTTTTGATGTACCCGAGGTAAGAAAACTTTCCCCATATAGAAAGAATGAGGGATGATGATGCAATATTGATTGATGGATGATGCAATCATCATCAGGTAATGGCGGTGACAAGGCAAGACATATGCAAGAATGGGATGGATTCGCTACCCCGAGGGGGCGCTGTAATATACTACGCATCTGTCTTTCTTTACTTTTGGGTTTTCTCAACTCCGGTGGTCTCTTTGATTTTCGGGAGCTATCTGTATATATGTATCAATTGGCTCCACATACATTTCGATGAAGCCTTTTCATCCCTCCGTATTGCGAACTACAAGTCCTTTACACGGTTTCACATAAACGTCAAAGGGGACCTTGAAGTTTTCACTCTTGCAGTTGACAAGGTAAGAAAGTGTAGTGTTGAGCTGTCCCCTAAGGGCCTGTTTGGGTTGATAATTTTTTAGAGGACTTTGTGGGTCTTAATTATTGTGGGGTTTCAGGTCCCAAAGAAGTGGAAGTTGGACACTAATTGGGACGCAGAACAACAACAGCAGAAGAAGCCAAGTTACCTGTGGAGTTCCCCTAGCAAATGGAGAGCAGCGTCACTACACCACGATCCCCTTAACACCGTTCGGGTCGTTGACCATTTTGTCATCGAACAAACGGGAAAAGAGAATCCGGGTTCCGCGGATTTGACGAACGGGTCAATAACTGACTGACTTGTTCTGTTACTAGTTAGTGTTTGTTTTGTACAAATGTAATGTAGTTAGTTGGCAACTAAATTGGTTCTTTAGATGAACCATTGAATCCTAGGATCTAGCTAGTTTTTTTTAAGGATGTTTCTTGAGTTTGTCTTTTTCTGTGTTGTATGACTAGAATCAGTCTGTTTTCCCACATTTACACAAATTTGGGAGGAGGGCTAATACATTCTCTACAATAATTAAAATACTAGTGTGGGTTTTGAGCAAATTCAGGGCTTAAATATGAGTAGTTTTTCTCATTTAACCATACACTACAAAAATGAAAATTGGATCACTATACTATTGTAGTTTACATGTGTTGAGGATTTTAAGACTACTACTCCTCTGTGCAGAGAAACTTTTCATACATGGTTCCCTTCAGTTTCTCTTCCACTTCATCCCAATTCTCAATCTGCTCTGATAAAGCGCCGCCGCTATGTATCCTAACCTGCAGACTAGTAAGGTTTCTAATCGGCAGGCCAAGAAACTCTTGAACGTCTCTAAGCTTCTGCACATGAAATGGTTGCAACATTCATATGAATGACCAAACATGTTTAACCCAACAAACATAATGAAGCATCTACTCACGGTGCGGTTTTTGACAATATCTTCGTAGTAAAACACGACATGCCTCGTGTTCTTGAAGTAATCCAAAGCGGTAGCG
This sequence comes from Cuscuta australis, assembly GCA_003260385.1. Taxonomy (NCBI): domain Eukaryota; kingdom Viridiplantae; phylum Streptophyta; class Magnoliopsida; order Solanales; family Convolvulaceae; genus Cuscuta; species Cuscuta australis. The sequence continues at coordinate 2,866,127 of NQVE01000194.1, forward strand.
GAATTCTTCATGGTGCTTCTCAGCTTGGGTATGAGTGATGATATATTCACACTTGGTTTGTATTTGGCTAGAATTTGAGCCTACAAGTAATGAAAGAAAATGAAACCAAATTAACATGGTGGGGGTTGTTTGTAAGAAGACTAAAAACAATGGATGGGAGAGAGACCTCTTGTGGAGTATGAACATGAGATTTGTGTGTTCCATTTAATAGCTTAACATCCTTGTCATAAGTATTTGCGAGTAGAGAGATCAACCTACGCAACGGGTTTCTTCGTAGTAGAAATACCGTAGACACGCCGTGTTTTGTAAAGTAGTCCACAATCACCTCGTGGTGCACCATTACTCCCTTCACAATTCAACACAAAATCTAGTGAGAAATGATACGTTTTAATATGTTTTGGTGCATTTCATTAAAAAATCATAAAAAAAGTAAAAAATAAAATTTATCAAAATATTTATATATTTTGTAGCACATGGGAGTGACACAAAAGTTAAGAAAAGCAATATTGTACCCCGCATGACGTATTATACTTGTAATTTATATTGAATTGGTGTTAAAAAGCACTCTATCCATCTTTTATAATCTTTCTCCTTTTGACTTTGACATTATGTTTAATTCAAAGAATTTGACAGGGAAAAGAAAAAAAATTAAGCTGGGAAACAGTTTTTCTTGTTTGGTTAGAGAGGAAAAGAAAAGAAAAGTGAATGGAAATGAAAATAAAAAAACGTAAACCATACTAAGAAGAGGGAAAACCAAATTTCTTTCATTTTGGTTAAGAAAAAATGAGAGAAACACATTTTCTTTTCTTTTCCTTCCTAATCCCTTAAACCAAACAAAGTGTCAAATAAATATGTAAGAATTCCAATTTTGGATAAAAAGAATTCATCCTTGTTCGTGTTTGAGGTGATATGTTATAAATTTGAAAATATAATATTATTGTATATTCATCATATAACGAGAAACTAGATGGAATTAGAAGGAAGGGTGAGAGTAGGTTTTTAATAAAAAGTGAAAAATGTTTTGTGATCGGTAAAATTAATTTTTTACTCTGTAATAAGTAGTACAAAAAAAAAGAAAGGTTTTAAAGGATGGAGAGAATAAGGTAAAGTAAGAATGAATGAGAATCACACAAATATTAAATATGCTCCGTAATTAAAAACGGGGCTAGCATGATATGTGAGAAAAAGTAGTGAGACTAAAAAAATAATCAAGTTTCTATGACTATATTAGTGCAAAATTAATTTCAAACTTTTAAAGGAGATTAGGAACCTGATTAAGCATCCATTTGAAGCCAACTGCAGCCAAACACTCATTCTTTGAGGAACTAGTGAGAACATCAAGATTGTAAACTCTATCAAGAGTCCTAATCACCATTGAAGCATTGCTCCTCCTCTCCCTAACATTGAAGATTTCTCCATTTGAGCTCACATTTGTGTGACTATTCAACAACGTCTCAAACCATCCGCTCCCCGACCTTTGCATCGACAAGATCGCGAAAAACCGAACCGGGTTGCACACGCATTCCTCTCTGCTCATTTTTCATCAACCAACTCATCATCTTAACCAAATCTATCCAAAATTAGTTAATGACAGAAATACCTAACTAAGATTAAAACATGTTCCACGTACCAAGACAGACTGTAAAATGCTAACACACAATGCCAGATTACAAACGCTTATTAGTGTCAATACGTACTCCTACTCGGGAGATAAAACATAGAAGATAAATTCCATGTTTTTAATTTTATTTAGGTAGATTTTTTTATTTATTGATTAATCACCTACCTATATACTATGATTACCTGCTAAAAGTCTGAGGTTTAGGGAAATGTTGAGGAATCTCCCATTTTTGGAGATTCATGGGAATGGGACATAAGGGATCAACCAAATGGATGTTCATGGAATCTGAGCTTGTGAAATTACTTGTTTGCCTCACACATATAGAAATAATGTATACCCCACAGACCACTGCAAAAAGCAACACCACCTGAACCAAAGAGTAGTATATCATCATTAATTTTCTAAATGTAATTAAGCCTCTTTTAATTATTCACCAGAAATAAATTAATAAATTGTTTTATTTTCTCTAAAATTTTTATATGTATTAAAAAACAGCATTACTTGAGAAGAGCTTACCTGGGGCTTCCATCTAATAAAACTCTCCATAAAGTGTAAGAACAAGAAGGAAGAGAAATAGATTAAATGTTTAATGGGGTTTAGGTGAAATCATGATTTACAGTACTGTATTATGTTAGAAAAACGAGGAGAAATAAATGGTCTTTAGAAAAAGTCTCCTTAGATCAAGAAAAAAAACACTTTCCTATTTAATTACCTAATGTAATTTGCTAATGGGAAACAATATACTTAGTCAAATAAAGGTTTGTCCATTGTCAAAACTCGAGTATAAAAAGATTTTTTAGGCTTTAGAAAGAAGTTCCTATGAAAATATAGTACGGAGTACTCCGGAGTCCGGATATAGTGGGTGTTTCACAGATCTTATTTATAAGTTGATCAAAACTACTTACTCCCTCTGTCCTAAATTATTTGTCATATTTGCTTTTTCAACAGTCGTGGAAACTTTTGTTTATTTCTACATTTTCATTGGTTATTTGATAAAATAAAATATTCTTGACACCTCTTATTTCGAAGAACTTTTCATTTAGTTTTTTGATATGTAATTTTTATTTTTTATTTCTTTACCAATATGTAAATAAAATGAATTGAAAAAACTTGATATTTTGCCTCGATAATAGAAATGTGACAAATAATTTGGGACGGAGGTAGTATAAGTTATTTTTAACCTATAAGTCAGCAGATGATGTGTTTTTTTGTGCTTACAAGCTACTATTAAGTCAGAAAAAATAAGTAGGTTTTACCCACTTATTTTGAAACTAGTCTTTTTGTTTCTCCGTTTTGATTAGATTATTTACAAAACTGTCTCACTTATTATGAATATCCCCAAATGACTTATATACCTGAAGTATTATTTAAGTTATTTTATCTACAGAAAAGAATTTATAATTTATAAACAGATTATAAATTAAAAATTGTTTATAAGTAATAAGTCAATACAATAGTACAAAGAAACACCCTTCAAGCTTGGTATTGAATGTTTGGAAAATTAGAAGCCAAAGCAAGTAAGTGAAAATCTTATCAACAAAATGATTGCCACTCGAAAGGAAAATATAAAAAGCCCCCTCAAAATCTTAGGAAAAATACTAAAGTAAAAAGTAAAATTTTTAAAATGTATCAAAATAGAATTATTTCCATCATTTCCGATGGTGACAAAATTTCACCATTTTTTTGGCTTTGGGATGTGATGGAATAAATCAAAATAGATCTTTAAACTGTCTGCGTTTCTTTAATTAATGAAGTGGCAGTTAGTCAAGCAATGCAACTTTCGACGTTGAGCCGGAGGTCTCTTTGAAAACAGCCTCTTTACTTTTGAGTATGGGAAAGGTCTGCGTACACACACGGACACACCCTCCCCAGACTCTACTCTTGTGAGATTCAACTGAGTTCTTGTTGTATCAAAATAGAATTACATTTTTTACTCTAAAAATAGAAGTTAAAATACATATACAATGTCAATCATGAAATGTCAATATATAGTATCACATTATCATAATAAAAACTCTTATTTTGAAAAAAAACATGAAACTTAGTACTTTATTTATATTTTATTTTTATTTTGGATTTTCCCAAAATCTTGGGGCGAGGGATGTGAAAATAATGAAACTGATATGAATGATTTATTTAAAAATATAAATAATCTGTTTAATTCTATATATTTTGAATAATTCTACCTTTCAATTTACTTATAAAACTCTGGATTGAAAATTATTGTCTTCCCAACTTAGTCTTATTAATACTCCGTATTACTTATCCTAAAAAACACAGTTTTATGTACTCGTATTAAATAGTACTCCGTACTCTGTATTAATAGTTACTCAGGACTGAAAAACGCGGCAAAATCACTAGGGCATCATACCACACCAAATATTTGCGGCGAGCAGTGATTTTTTGCGCAGATTCTGCTTTAATATGGAAGTAAATCGCATCGAAGAAGAAGAGGAGGAGGAGGAGGAAGAAGATGAGTTTGGGTTTTCAAGGAATTACTTTCTTTCGAAGGAATTGGGCTCTTCTCGGAAAAAATCTGCTCGGAAACTCTCAGACATCAATCTAGTCGATGAAGAGGTTCTTCTCTCATATATGCATACACTACCTCCGTCCGGATTTCCTCGCCCACTTGCTTTTGCTTGGCCGGAGTAGTATATCTTTTACATAAATCCATATGAAATACTGGAAAGTTGCGATCTTTGGTTGTTTTATGCAGGAATTGAGGGAAGCTGCTGCCAACATTGAACCCAAACACGAGAAAGAAATAAAGGATTTGGCCATAACCTATAAGCAATCGTATTCGGAATGGAAATTCGTCCTAAGGTTTTTGATATGTTTGCTGGGTTGTCGTTTTCGGTTTGTTTATCTATATGATTAACTGATCAGTGATGACTATCTGGTATTCAGTGTAATTGTGTTTTTGGCTTCACATTTGAATTCCAATATTGTTATAGGTGTGGTTTTGGACTTCTGATGCATGGTTTTGGATCAAAGAAGGCCTTGATTGAAGATTTTGCTTCAACCACTTTGACTGAGTATTCAGTTGTCGTGATCAATGGTTATCTCCCCTCTATCAATCTTAAACAGGTAAGCTTTTTTTTCAATACTTCATGAATCCTACATATTTATAGTATTTTGTTGTTTTACCTACATTCTTCATATGGAAGTTGTTTGAAACTCTTTTCTAGAAAATAGAACGAAATATTAGCTCCAGGTTCATTTTATCAAGCAAGCATCATTTTTTCAGATAAAAAGTGTTCAAAACCAAACACTTCGAGCAGAGTAAGATCTTTCCTAACCTTATGGAAACACAGTAAAGAAAAAAAACCATCACATGTGCTTATACCATTAGAATGTATGGAAATAAGCCGGCCCAAACTGGTACAGAATTTCTCTGCTCTCCGTGTGTGTTACATATGTGCTACATTTCATTGTCTAATCTTTTTAGTTTGTTTTAAGGAATCTTGGGGCATGTAAGGTTGTGTAAACTGATAAGCATCCTTTGGTAATGGATTCCTCTCTAGGTAGCAATAACCTTAGCCGAACTTTTATGGGATCAGCTGGAAGCATTGCGAAAGATGAGTTCAGGGAGTCAGTCGAAAAATCAACAACCTTTCAATGCCCGATCAGTGGATAACCTTATTGGATTTCTAAACGAACCATTGCCCTTGGATGCGGATGACGAGGAGTGCTTTGTTTGTGTTGTTGTTCACAACATTGATGGGCCTGGGCTGCGCAATCCAGATGATCAACAGTTTCTTGCAAGGATTGCATCTTGTGCAAACGTCCGAATGGTTGCTTCTATTGATAATATCAATGCTCCTCTTTGTAAGTGTCATCCTTTTAAAAGAATTCATGAAGTTTTTTTTCTACTTGTGTTTGTTTGTGCATTGTTCCAAATGTCATTGAGTCATTATATTTCTGTGCAACCGGTAAAATGGTTTAAGTGATAACTGATATAGCTTTAATGTGAGTTTTGTAATGAAAAAAACCAGGAAGCTTTTCTTTTTGCAGTTTGTATTCTCACATAAGGAGAGTGGTTATCCACATGGTATGTTTGGATTCCAACATAATTTGCTATAAAGGAAAAATTGTCATGTGAAGTTACTTGTTTGTGTGTGTGTGTGTATGTGTTTGGTTTTACCACAAAAAAATGAAAAGATTAATAGAATATGATTGGTTTTTTATAATAAATTTCTCCAAATCTCTTATTTGTTTTCCTCGCCAATTTCTTTTTTGTTATGGGAAGTATGGGACAAGAAGATGGTACATACACAGTTCAACTGGTACTGGGTCCACGTGCCCACCTTCGCACCCTACAAAGTTGAAGGAATGTTTTTCCCTCTAATCCTTGCCCATGGAGGTAGTGCTCAAAGTGTGAAGACAGCATCACTTGTCCTCCAGAGTTTGACACCCAATGCTCAAAATGTATTCAAAGTTCTTGCGGAGCATCAGTTGGCCCACCCCGATGATGAAGGCAAGTAATATCTACTAAAACTTCTAGCTACCTTCAAAATCACAATGACCTTATTTGGGAACAACATTTTCAAATAGCGTTAGGGTGACTAAAACTAAACGCTTCTATTAGATAACTTTTTTGAAATGCGGAAGCTGTTATCAAACAGGCACCATACCCTTGGCAGAAATATTTACAACTATTGGGTCATTCCTTCTTTGGGTTCCCGGCTTTCATTTTTTTCTCACTTTAGGTCTTTTTCACCTCATATCTACTCAATTTCCAGTTGTTTTAACAGGATAAGTGACCAGAAAGGGCCAAAAGTGGAAAGAAACCATTGTCATATACAAAATGTGAGATAAATGAAAGTGGGTTTGCAAAAGAGGGACCAGCAGAAAAACAAAAACCTTTCCAAAATAAACCAGACCCTAATGTCTGCTTTGTGTTTTTTACTTTTTTTTACCAGGGATGCCAACCAATAGCTTGTACACCATTTGTCGGGAGCGCTTTATAGTTAGTAGCCAGCTTACCTTGAATTCACATTTGACGGAATTCAAGGACCATGAACTGGTCAAGAGCAAGAGGAAATCCGATGGCCAGGATTGCTTGTACATCCCTCTCTCGGATGAAGCAATTGAAAAACTTATCGCGGAGATCGGCCAATAGACACACATGACTCTCCTTGTCCCATAAAGAGTCCTATTTGAGTAATGTACGACTTTTGTATCTACCATCTGATGTAATAGGTTCTTTTGACACACATAACGAGTGTCATAATGTGTCACGAGACGATTTGGGGGTCCTACGGTGCTCCGTTTGACTTCAAAGTGGTTCCTACCCCCTATCCCCCAATCCGCCTCAAATCGTCTGGTGTCATATGAACCGCAGTCTTTAATTTTGGTAGATGTATGAAAACATCTACAGTTGTTCAGTCATTAAGGGGCAGTAGGTCAAAGGTTAACCGGGTGAACACGATTGTCCTTCAGCGGTTCGGCGTACCATTTAAATATCATGTTTCGTCAGTGGTCTTTGACATTCTCCTGGTCTTCCCTCAGAATTTTACATTCCCATTGTAACCTTATTCTGGCTTGTAAAAATTATGTTGATTGTATTATTGTAAATTTGTAATGGATAGTTGTGATTTATGCATGGATCTTGCCACCATAGCATTTGTGTTCTTTTTTTTTTAATATAAAAAGAATTGTCTATATTTGTGCTCCTCGATGCATTGCAGTTGTGGATGGTTGTTTCACATATAGAGTCTCAGGGTCTTTTGTACAGAGTACTCCCTCCGTCCCCTTGTATTTGTTCACATTTGACTTTTGGAACTGTTCATCTAAGCACTTTGATTCATCAAATTCTCTCAATGTGTAAGTCTAAATATAGTCATGTGTGATCTTGTTTGATTTGTCTTAACATATAGATTATTAATATATAATTTTTATAATTTTTTAATATACAAATTACAAGATAAAATAGATTAAAGAAGTGCATTCGATGGTGTGTAAAAATGAAAGTGGACAAATAAAGGGGGATGGAGGGAGTATTACTTTTACGAGTAATATTTTTTGCTGTCACAAAACAAACCTTTTATTTTTGCAGAATTTTATGATCTGATATCAAATCATTCATCAAATCCAAGTTAAATAATTTAATTTAGGGTAAATTCCATTATTAGTTCTTTATAACAGGGGGTTTTCCATATTTAGTCTTCTATTATTAAATATTATCCCTGTAGTTCTTTTATATATATACCTTTCCACAATTAGTCCTTTTTATCTTTTGCCATGTTGATGTTGAAGTTAATTTAAAGACTAAAAGTATAATTTGACATCAACCTTATGTCCAGTGACGTATTCTAGTATTGGTTAGACGGACAACACAAAAATAATGACTATGATTGTTGACTAAGATTCCGACGAAGGATCCCGTCTGTAGACTATGGTTGTACTAGAAAGCGACTGTAGTTCACAAACGGCGCATCAGGAGCGGTCTTTGAAATTGTGTAAGACAAGAAATATATATTATCATTGTGAAATTACACTTTTAGCTCTCAAATTAACATCAAATGATAGAAGATCAAAAAAGACTATTTGTGAAAAGATATCCATAAAAGAAAGACCACCGAGATAATATTTGATAATAGAAGATTAAATAGTGAAACTCTCATGTTATAAATAACCAACCATAGAATTCACTATTTAATTTATTTAAACTCCTTAAAAAATAGACATTTTAACAAAATTAAAGATTTTTTTGTTTGGGACTTGTAACATTTTACTCCGGAAGATCACAATTGCCTTGAAATTGGTGTGGGCTACCAAAGAAATTACTCCGTACAAGGGAACAAATAAAATTCAAACAATCAAAAAACTGGAGCATAAACCGAATCGGGTTTCGACCTGTCTCTTCTTCCTCAGAAGAGCTAAATAAGCCATGGTTTCTTTTGTGGGTTCAGCTCCCCTCAGCTTCTGCATCCGCGATAATGGCGCTTCTTCTTCTTCTTCTTCTTCAACATGTTACTCCACTGCGAGGAAACCATCCAATTCGTATTGTTCTTTTAGTTTCAGTAGAAAGGAATTCAATAGAAGAATGGTTTCTGCTTGTGTGGCGCCTCCTCAAGAGGCAAATGAATTTTATTCTTCTAATTTCAATGTGAGTTTCACAGTTTTTTAGTTACTTTTCGCTCGAGCTGAGTATCGAACATTCTCAATTTTGGGATCCAATCTACTCTTCGTTATTTCTGTGTGTCGTGTGATCAATTGCAAGTTTTAGCTTTATATATTTCGGAATTGTGTTGGGTGTTTTTGCTAAAACCTAATCGAATCCGGGTCATTGTGTTGGGTGTTTTTGCTAAAACCTAATCGAATCCGGGTCATTCAGAACCCAATCTATCCTATTTCAGTAATTTTATCTATCCCTTATTTATCTATGGCTGGATTAATGATCACACTTTCTTCAATTCTAGGGTTCAATTAAACATGAGAAGCTGAGCTTGGTAGGGGAGCCTGGTGATGGGTCTGACGTGCTGATTGAGTGCAGAAATATATACAAGTCATTTGGAGAAAAGCATATTTTAAGAGGTGTGAGCTTCAAGGTGAATTTTCTCTACGGGTTTCATACCATTATTTCAGCGCACCTTTGTAGGCCATATGAAAATGCTTGAAGTTCATGTTGTGACAGAGCTATTGGTTCTGAATCTCATTTGGGAAGGAAAATTTTTTGCATACTCATCGAGTAATTTATTTGATGTGTATTAATTTTCTGACCAAATCTTAGAAGATACCGTATAATACTTGTTGATCATTTTGTTCAAGTGATCAATTAATAGGCATGAGAGTGTTGTCAGTTTTATCGGATTTTCCCTATAAAGATCTCCTTTGCCATCCCTGATTTTGTCAAGTTAGACATGTTATCATGAGGTCAATAATCACCGGAGTTAATTATGTGGATTTACAGAACAAACTTCATGATATGCAGTGACCCATACAAATATCTTGTCGATTTCCTCTAATAATGTCTCATTTGTAAAATTCGTAGAATTCATAAATATAAATGGACTGCACAAAAACCTCCAAGGTGAAATCCCCAAATATATTTAGCATTGCAATGGATAAAGTCATAAGAGAACTATGGTATGCGATATTTTAAAGATGAGCAGCAGGTTGACGAGTCACGATATTTTGCTTAGTTGTAATCCTTAAGATTGGGAGATGGAAATAGCTTTCTTTGGTAAAGCTGTACTAGGGCAAGCAGGTGCCGTGTGTCACTGCTCAAATGGCCCCTCATTAAGTAGTTTTTACAAGATGCTAAGACAAAACCTATGTGGATCAAATCAAATTTTCTTGTCACTGACTGTGGAAATTCAAAGCTTCATTGAATAGATTCTTACTTTGGGAAACTCTTTTAGTGTTAATTCACAATTCTAACATGTGATAATCATTTCTTCCATTCTTACTCTTAAGTCTTAGTTTTTTGAAATGATTTCACACCATTGGTTTCACTTGAGAGACAATATTGAAACTGCATTACACAGCTTTTTCTTAAAAGTTGTGCTGGAAAAGAAAATGGCCCTATAACTTGGGACTGAATGAGCATAAAGCAAGATATCTGAAAGACTTAATTTATAATGATCACCATCATCATTTGTCTTATTTTAGCCACCATGTGCATCCTCCTTAGATACGGCTTGGAGAGGCTGTTGGAATAATTGGGCCTTCAGGGACTGGGAAATCTACAATCCTAAAAATAATGGCAGGGCTTCTTGCTCCAGATAAGGTACTACTTCTCAAATTTGAGAAGGTCATATTATAACAGACATGTTCTATTTCTTTTAGGGACTGTAGTGTTTCTCATTTTTTGTACTTTCATTCGTTGAACAGGGCGAGGTGTTAATCCGAGGTAGAAGACGCCATGGACTTATCAGCGACGAGGAAATATCTGGTCTCCAGATTGGCTTAGTGAGTAATTTTTTTTCTTTTCTTTCATTTTGCATAGGATTTAGTTGTTTAGTTTCATGTACTTATTGACTCCCTCCGTCCCAAATTATGAGGGTTGTTTGGATTATGAGGCTTGGAAAAGGTTGTTAAAACTGTATTGTTGAATCAAATCATTGGATGGAATCATAAATAATAAGATTTCTCATAATGTGTATTAGTTTAGAATCGTAAAGCAGTCTCCGTATTATTCTTCCGGTTTGTGATTTTGCATGCGATTTGAATTGATTTGTTGCGTTAGAATCGTAAAATCATACTCCCTCCTTCCCAAAATGATTTACACTTTTACTATTTGAGACTCACAATAACTGTTGTTTACTTGTGTGTTTTCATAAGTCATTTGATAAAATAAAATAATCATGTCGTAACTTATTTTGTAGAACTTTTGATTTAGTTTTAAATATGTAATTTGTACTTTTAATTTCTATACCAATTTTTAGATAAAATCATTTTAAAAAAGATGGAATTTTACTAGTTGTTAAAAGAGTGTAAATGAATTTGGGATGGAGGGAGTATGATTTTACAATTTGAATTGTGATATTAACAACCTTGGGATTGAATGAAGTTCGTTTTAATTTCATTTAGTAATACTTCATTTAGCACTAGTACATATTCAAAAACTAAACTAAAATTGTATGATTAAAATTAAAAGAAATTGAATTTGGTAATGACAAATTTTTATATAGAAATTATGAGAGTTGGTGGTTGACCATATGAGTAGCCAAAAGGAAAATTCAAATGGGAATGAGGGATTGGTACATTATAATTGTCTTTTTTTGAGCATATTATTATTATTATTATTATTATTATTATTTATGCTTTTCGCATAAACAGGTGTTTCAGAGTGCAGCACTTTTTGACTCCTTGACAGTTCGAGAAAATGTTGGTTTCCTTTTGTAAGTCACTTCTGCTGAGGTTTTTGATCTCCCATTAATTTTTAAAGCACTGAAAATCATGATATATCTCTAATGTGTTTTATCTCTTACCCTCGTTCTCTATTTTAATCTAAAGGTATGAGAATTCTACTATGCCCGAGGATAAAATTTCTCAGCTAGTGGCTGAGACCTTAGCTGCTGTTAGGTTGAAGGTATAGTAAAATGATTTTTATTTTATTTAATCACTTATATTTATTTTATCAACTTAATGCTTTTATTTCACTTTTTAGTTGGTTGTTTTTTGTATGGAATAACTAAATGTTTGAGCAGGGTGTAGAAAACCGGCTACCTGCTGAATTGTCTGGTGGAATGAAGAAAAGAGTTGCTCTTGCTCGTTCTATAATTTTTGATACAACAAAGAACATTGTTGAGCCAGAGGTGGTTTTGTGCTTTACGTTTTTTCATCCATATTAGCTGCCATAATTTGACTTCTGCAAAAAAAATCAGAATGTCCCCAAATCATATGTTCCTAACACAATTTTGTTTCTCTGCTGCATTGCTCATTTTAAGACCTGTCTTAGTGTATCAAGGCCTTGTTTTGTTTGATTTGGCAGTCGTAATTGAATTATAGAGAATTCAATTACTAAAAGCTAGATAAAATCATGTGTGAAATTTTGAGAATTCACCCAATTCCCGGGAATGGGAAGTCAATCCAAACGGGGTCCAGATGTCCATTTTGCTTATATTGGTCCATGTTTATATCAACACTTTATCTTGTGTACTTACCTATGGGATTTATTGCATTTTAATATCTTAGAGATGATATTAAAAAACAAATTTTGATGAGTTTCTATTTCAAGTGTTTCATTTCTAGACAGCCTTTTGTGTTGATGTGCTTGTTAAGTTTGCAATTATTTCATTTTGGTGTAAGGTCCGTTGTGCTCTCAGAAATACTACGGAAAGAAATTAAGAATAGGAATATTGGAAGGGAAGGAAATGTGGTGAAAAAGAATAGATAGGCTGAAATCAATAAGTGTTTGTTAGTTATTTGTTGATAGCATTTTATATATTTTTATTATACAAAAACTAAGAAGTTTAAATGTGTAAAAAATTAATGCAAAAATCATATTTCATTTTCGTTATTAAATGGATGCTGAAAAATGGCAAATCCCAATGTTGATTGGTTAATGGCAGGTGCTTTTATATGATGAACCAACAGCTGGACTTGATCCGATTGCTTCAACTGTTGTGGAAGATCTGATCCGATCCGTTCATATGAAAGGTGAGGATGCCCTTGGGACGCCTGGGAAGATTGCATCCTATGTTGTGGTCACTCATCAACACAGTACCATTAGAAGAGCGGTAGACAGGTTTTGATTTCTTTCTCCTTCATTCTTTCTTTGAAATATTGGTTGTTGGATTTGGTTCTTGTTCGGTGTCTCAGGAACTCGCCCCACGGTTAGAGTATAAAAAACATTCCAAGACCTCCAACCACAAGCTTGAGCTTGTGGTTAAATTGGTTTCTTGACATGGTATCACAGTCTTCCATGCTCAGAGGTCAGGAGTTCAAATCTCACTGTCACGGCACCCACTTAAGTTTTTTTAACATCCACGCGCAAAGCTCGAATAAACCCTATTGTTAAAAAAATGAAAAGTGTATTATGATCTCTGGCTCAAAAAGGAAAGGGTATGCGTAGGCTATTGTTTCTTCACGAAGGAAGGGTTGTTTGGCAAGGAATGACTCACGAGTTCTCTTCATCAACAAACCCTATTGTTCAACAGGTAATTATACTAATCGATTTGTTCACTTCATCAAGAGTTTAGGACAGAATGTTACTAATGCTGTTTCGTTTCCCAGTTTGCATCGGGGAGCTTAGATGGACCAATCAAATACCATTAGCCACTCTGAAGAACCATAGACTATCTTATCGTTGATGTTGCTTGAATCCACACTTTTGCAAATATCACCACCATACCTTGTGAAGAGTTAGTTCATTACACAAGAAGAAGATGAAGAAGATGAAGAAGAAGAGGTACATGTTTTTTTTGTAGTCATGGTGATGAATCATTTCGTCTTCGTGCTACCATTTATCAAACTGTCAGAATGTATGTTTGGTAAATAGCGCATTTGTTTAGTTGTTATGCCCGAAACTTTAAAAGCGTGCAACAAGCTTATCCTTAAGACCGGATTTCCAACATTCTCTTTTGCAACTACAAGAGATGAGAGAACTCTAATAGAGTTTATTTTAGCAACGGGAGCAAAAGTTTTTTTTTTTACAATAATCGATCCCATAAGTCTGAGTGATCGATCCCCTCAACTGTATCAATTTCTTGCCCGTTTAGGTCCGTAGCCTCATGGGAAGAAATTCATTGTCGTGTACCAAAAGTGGAAAATGGAAGTCGGGTTTGATTTTTACATACTCAACTTATTTGTGACACTTTTTTTAAGAAAAATATGTTACATGTGATGTAGGCTATGTTCTCCTTAATAATTTATTCTGATTACTTATTACTTTTTCTTATTGGGTTCAGACCAGATCAGACTAAATCATATCAACTCAGAAAGAACTTTAAATATAACTATTTTCAGATCAAATGAGACCAGATCGAAATTTATTCTAATCAAATCAGAATCATTCTGATCAGGTGAAAAGAACATGACTGTAAAATAGCTTCTCTTACATTCAAATAGACTATTTTAGACAAAATTATGTTCGGAAATGTGACATTTTGTGGGATTAAATTTGTAAGTGGACGTGAGGTTCACATAATATTTCATGGACCTTAATAAATATATAAGCATTTTTTTATAATGTCACGATAAACATTTGCTCCGTATTTAATTTTTTTGTTCTAATAATTTGCTTATGATAGTTAGTCAATCGCAATATATGTACGATGTTTTCCGTACATCCACGACGAGTACTTATTTGCGAGTAACTTATCACTCATTATCGAGAAAATACTTATTCATGTAGATGAGGGTGAATATAGTCACACCCTAAAAAATCAAGAGCTATATATGCAAGTAATTATTACCGTAAAAGAATTTATTGTGCACCTTGGGTACACACAAATTTTCTTATATAAAATGAAAAATGAGTTTTTTTACTCTCTGGTCGGGAGTGTTCTTCTTGTGAAAAATGAAAAATGAGTTAATAAAATATTCAAGTAATCAAGTTTTGTTTATTATTTGCACTATTCATTTCATTTTATCGGGAGTGTAACATATTCATCTCACCTACGTTTTTGTAAATTTTTGTGTGTAGTTTTTAAATATATAATCCGTATATTTTATTTTTATATTTTACACCGACAATTTAAAATTGAATTCAAAGTAAAATCGATTAAACTTTCGCGTAATGAAAAGAACACTTGAGAGGGAGAGAGTGATCATATTACAAGATCCACGTCCCTCTTAGGTATATATATTACGGAGTATCAAGTACGGAGTACTTTGGTATACATGAACCTTCTATATAAAAGAAATTTAGAAAAATAAGCTAAATATATACCTATGTTAATATTGAATGAATATTTATTAATCACATTTAGACCTGTCAATGAGTCAAGTTCGGACCGGCCCATAGTATTTGATACTCGTACCCTTTAAAAAAATTAGTCCGTATATCTTGACTCAAACCTGTTTACCCGACGGATCTTGAAGTTTTATACTAGATTTGAGTCAATATACAATTTGGTGAATTGACACCACGGACATAAATGGAGATTTAGACATATTTGGGACTATTGGAGGTGCTTTGGTCGAATTCGGACATTGTCGATGTGAATGTCTCAAGGCATAGTATGGTCTCAATACAAGATTTTCACAAATGTACGTTAAACACATATGATCCAAACTTTGGTGAGTTGACACCCAGACAAGATTTGGCTTTTTAGACATATTTGAAACTGTTGAGGATGCTTTGGTCAATTTTGGACACTACCGATGTGAGAGTCTCAAGACATAGTATGATTTCAATACAATACCTTAACAAAAGTACGTTATGCATTTATGATCCAATTTTTGGTGAATTGACACCATAGATCCAATGGATCTTGAAGATTTATAGTATTGTGAGAGACATACTCCCTTCATTCATTTTTATATGTCCATTTTGATTTTTCTCGATAGACTTTCTATATACTCCCTCCGTCCTATATCTTTCTTCCCGGTTCGCAAAACGAAGAAAAATTCCAAGTTTTTTCAATCTATTTTATTTAAATATTGGTATAGAAATAAAAAATAAAACATACATATTTAAAAACTACACCAAAAGTTCAACAAAACAAGTGGTGACAAGAATATTTTATTTTATCATATAGGCCATGAAAAAACACAAATAAATATAAATTCCCGTGAAGTTGGAATAGTGCTTTGGAAAGATCATTATAAGACGGAGGGAGTATATACATACATACATACATACATACATACATACATACATATATATATATACACATACATACGTACATACATATACATACATACATACATACACACACACACACACACACACACACATACATACATATATGTGTGTGTGTGTGTGTGTGTATATATATATATATATATATACCATAACGTTTGAACTAAAATTTATTTTTTTGTCATTTCACATTTCCCCCATCCTCCCCTCGCCGTTTCTTAATACTGAGTAGGTAATATGAAATGACAAAAAGATAAATTTTATTTCAAACATTATGGTTTAATTTTAATTTTTTTAACTTTTATATATATATATATATATATATATATATATATATATATATATATATATATATATATATATATATATATATATAGTTATTGAAAGTCTATCGAGAAAAATCAAAATGGACATATAAAAAAGAATGAAGGGAGTATGTCCGTCACAAATCACAATACTTTTCTTTTCCTCAAATATATTTATCCTTACATGTTACTGAGATAAAATGAAAAGAAAGAGGGATAACTTTTTAGAGGCCCATAGAATCTTCGTTTTACTTTTTTAGGTAGAAATTAGACTATTGAAAAGGAGTAAAAACGAGTGTAAACATAAAGGATGAGCCCTTTCACAAGGGCGGCCTGAGAACCGGCACTTGAGATGAAATAAATTGAGTTATAATCACAAACATGTTCGCAAATGGTGAAACATGCACCTGATACTTGCATAAGTCTTACACTTAATGTAGTTGCTTCCGAGTATAGTTGCCAAGAAATGAATTTAGATTTAACTCCTTTGACACTCTTTATTTAACGAGCTGAACTACGTCCACTTAACTACAACAATAACAATAACCTAGTGGAGTTCTGCGAGAAGAGAGTAAAAATATTGTAAGAAAAACGAGAAGAACCTACTACCAATCCGCAATTAAAATCTAATTTAGGTGAGAAGAAGGCAGGAATAAGACCTCACATCCAAAGGAGAAGTACTCCTCCAGCACAGATTTCAAGAGAGAAAAGGAGAGAAGCTTCACCGTGTGAGCGTTGAAAGAACACGGAGCACGGCCGTGACGTTACGTTACTTGCGTAGTTCCATCGTCATCTAGCCCTCTGGGTATATTTACGCCTGCAAATGGTTCAACCCATCTTCATCTTTCTCAGCTAATTAACCAATAAAGGATATAGAATCGCAAGAAAGAAAGAAAGAAAGAAAGCCCGTGTTGTTCAAAAATCGTGTCTTTTCTTTCTTTCTTTCTTCTGGGTGGGGAAGGTCGTGTGCTTATTATCGGCGGATCTTCAGATTTGGGGATTTGGGGTTTGCTGAGAATGTGGGGTTTGGGCGGGAAACACTATTGGGGGAGAAAGGAGGGATCAGAAGGCAAAGTGGAAGGGATAGTGGTGGTGTTTGCGTGGATGTTCAGTGAACCCTCTCACGTGAAGAAATATGTCGACTTTTACTCATCCCTGGGCTGGAATTCCCTCGTTTGCCACTCCCAGTTTCTCAATATGTATACCCCTCTCCCTTTCCACTTTTACTCCTCCTTCTTCTTCCTTTTTGCTCACTGTGATGCCCAAATGCTTGAAAAAATCATCTTCTTGACTTCTGTTGGATCGTGACGTAATTCAGAGTTTATTTACTCTACATTTTTAACTGCTTCTTCTTCTTCTTCCTTTTTGCTTATTGTGATGTTGGAATCTCTGAATATTCATGTTCTTGAACACTGTTGGATCAAACCCACAGTTCATTGATTGGTTATTGGCTGCTAGAATTGGAGTTTAAGTCTCGATTTCTTTTACGCCAGGTTCTTTTTGCCCTAATTTAAAACCAGAGTCTAGATTTTATGGGGTGTATGTTTGTAAAATGGATGGTGCTTTTCAACATTAAGTTAATGTGGTGAAGTATTTGATCTTCTTATTGCCTGCTCACATAGTCTGGTTTATAACTTTCACAGGTTTTTTCCTGATAAAGCCGCAGCCCTGGCGTTAGAAATTGTAAACGAGCTTCTTGAGGAGCTAAAAGCCAGGCCATGCCCTGTGGTCTTTGCATCTTTCTCCGGCGGCCCAAAAGCCTGCGCGTACAAGGTTCTTCAGGCAAGCGACATTCCTCGCGTGCAGAGGATAACATATATTTGAAGTAAATCCAACTGAGCACTGTTCATCTAACTTGAGAAATGTCTTTTGCAGATAATTGATGGCAAATGTGAGGAGTACTGCAATTTGGTATTCCCTATAATTTCATCCATTGAATGAGGATTATGGCAAATGTGACGCACTTCTATTATTCTCATAACAGAGTACAATAATTCTTTGCAGGGAGGAGAATACAGTCTAGTCCGCGACTGTGTTTCTGGACATATATTCGATTCTTCTCCAGTAGACTTCACTAGTGACATGGGTACTCGGTTTTTCCTTAGCCCAGCCTTTTTCACCACGCCTCCTCCTCCACCCTTTGTCAGATGGTTGGCGCATGGCTTTGCTTCCAGTCTAGACTCACTCTTTCTCAGCAATTTCGAGGCACAACGTGCTAATCTATGGCAAACTCTATATGCTTCCGTGGTAATATAATAATTCCAAAACCATTATAAAATTCTTTTTGGGCCTGCAACTATAAGCTTGAACTTGTGGTTGAGTTGGTTCTTGTACACGTTCTTATCAATTTCTGCTCTTGATTTTTGTGGTCACTTTCTAGTTGCAATTCTTGTTTTTGCAGAGCATTGGAGCGCCTTATCTCATTCTATGCTCAGAAGATGATGACATTGCTCCGTGCGAAACTATTCGCAATTTCGCTCAGCGGTTGAAAGATTTGGGGGGCGATGTTAAACTCATAACATGGAGTAGCTCTCCCCATGTTGGTATATAAAAATTTCTTTTTTTCCAAAGAAATTAACCACAATACTCGTAAAAGTTTATCCCCGAACTCTTCAAAAATTGCGCACATTCCCCCTAAACTTTAAAAATCGCACCAATGGTCCCTGAACTTTTAAAAACGTTGCATCAATGGTCCCCTCATGCTAGACTCAAGAGTGTATAAATCACGCATTCATCAATATACTTGTTTGGAGCTTGATAAAGATTTATTGGTCAACTTTTGCAGGTCACTATCGCCACCATCCCAAAGAATACAAGGAGGCAGTAACTGAGGTTTTGTCAAAATCCTCTTTTGTCTATTCCAAACGAACTTGTCAAGTCAAAAGTGAGAAGACGACGACCATAGAACACAGCAACTGCAAAAACTATGAGCAACCCAGAGAAAGAGAAGGGGGAGATCTTTGGGAAGAAGGGGGTGATGATCAAAATGTTCCAAACATTTCCACCCGGACGAGAATCAATGGCCATGGAGTGCTTGGGGAGATTCTGTCTGATGTTTGTGTGCCGAAGAACGTGGAGGGGTGGGATATGAGCATGGGACCAAGGCATTCCCCACGTTTGAGCCTTACGAAGAGTGTTCGTCGTTCCAGATTATGATATTGTTCTTCTGAGTTTGGCTTTAAGGTTGGGGGAAATGCTCGAGTGCTGGTTTTATGAGTATTTTCCAGTTTTTTTACACGATTCGTCTTTTTTTTTTTCTCGTAAAATTCTTGCTAAATGCAGAGAAGTTCAAGACCCAAATAGCAAATAAACAGTTGCAACTTTTGATTTTCATGTCTGGTTTATGAATCTGATTATGGATTTGAAGTCTTTAGGGTTAATACCACGGGAGCCCTCTGTGGTTTACAAAAGTGCGTCAAAACCCTCCATGTTTTCAAAAGTTATTTGTAAAGTCCACGTGGTTTCTAAATAGAGCACGCATGCCCCCCTTACCTATTTTTAAAGCAAAAATGACATTTATGCCCTTTGTTTTCTCCGATCTTGAATTTTTTCATAATGTACTTTTGAAAACAAAAGATTTTTTTGGAGAATGTTACAAAAAAATGAAAAATAAAATATTATATACAAAGTAAAAAGTGATAATAGTTAAAAAAGTAATGAAAAGAAATAAAAATATAAAAAATAGTCTTTTTCTTTAACTCCATATTTTATTTCATTGTTCTGTTCTTCATTTTTTAAAGTCCTTAAAAAAGTATTTTACTTTTAAAAAACAAATAAGTTAGAATTTTTAATTACAGATAGAGTGAGTATATGTTGTCCAATTTTTTATTTTATTTATTTTACTTTTACTTATAATGAAAAAGTGTATTTTATTTCATTTTTGTAACATTTTCTTAAAAAAATTATTTTTTTGAAAATTGAATAAATAAAAAATTTAATTTGAGAAAGAGGGTGTATATTTTATTTTATTTATTTGTATAACAAAAAATGTAAAGAAAAGAGTGAAATTTGAAGATAGAGAAAAACCAAGGGCAAAAATGTCATTTCATGTGTAAAATAGGCAAGAGTGGGTGTTTGTGCACTATTTAAAAACCACAGGGGTTTTACAAATAACTTTTGAAAGTAGAGGGCGTTTTGGCGCTCCTTTTGTAAACCACGGGGGGCATCCATGCTATTATCCCGAAGTCTTTAGGAATGATAATTAATGATAATGAAGATTGTACCATAAAGTTGAACTAAAAGGAGTAATTTACCTAAATAGGACTAAAACATAATGACTTTCCCAATATAGGACCATATGTTTTTATTTCCCAATGTAGGATTTTTGGCCATTATCATGTAGTCATTATTCAAGTAAATGTCCATCGTTACTGGACATTATTCTTCTCACTAGGTCATTATTAAGTCCTATTTAGGGAATAAAAAAGTTTAAGTCCTACATTGGGAAAGACATTATGTTTTAGTCCTATTTAGTGCAAATTTTACAACTAAAATCGTACCATATCGAACTTTAATGGTATTGAATCGTTTGTCGTGTTTTGGTAAATGAGATTTGTTATTTTTCATTCCAAACTGGTTTTGAATTGTTATCAAATGGGATAGAAGGAAAATGAAGAATTTTCATTGTTTACGTGGAGGGAAATAGATAAAGAAATACGAATAAATTAGGAAAGAAATTTAAATTGTATTAGAACAAATATTTTTTCCTTTGGAGTGAAATAAGAGAGAAGTTGAATTTCCATCATACTTTTACTAAAAAAATAATGGAAATTGAATTTTCACATATTTCTTTCTCTACTTGGGTGAGTTCGGTCATATTCTCTTCACCTTTTAGATATGATTTAAATGTAGCTATATTTAAAGTTGTTTATGATTTGATTTGAACTGATTTCAATAAGAAATAAGAATAATTTGAAAATAATGTCTTCTTCCCCATTTTCTTCTCCTCCTTTTCCTTCCCCTCAACTTCCTTCTATTGACAAACAAAGCATTAATATTCACGTATTATTATTATTATTATTATTATTATTATTATTATTATTATTATTATTTTTATTATTATTATTACTATTATTATTATTATTATTATAATATATTCTCATCATCATCTTCTTCTTATTCGGTGAACATTATATTAGCAACGGAAGTGAGTGTCATCTTATAATATTTATCTGAATTGTATATATTTTGCGGTGTTTCATTCAAAAAATTGATATTTCGTAACTTTAATGCACTTGATCTTGGTGAACCTACCCAGCCGTTAATTATACCTTCTCTAAATTGAGTACTCTTGCCCCAAAATGAATTATATTGAACGCAAAACGAAATAAAATATTAAATTTTTTCAATTCATTTTATGTAAAGATTGATATACAACTAAAAATAAAACTTACTACGTATATACTTATATATTTAAAGTTCTATAAAAACAAAATGTAACAATAATATTTTATTTTATCAAATAAAAAATAAAACTAAATTTCTAATGATTTTTTTTTATAATAAAGGATGGTTGAAATTGTTAAGTCAATAATTCCACGTTGACAATGTAATCCAGAGGCAAAATCCACCCTAAACTTTCATGTCCGATTTCCTGCCGAGTAGGATGAGGAAGAAGGTGTTGGTGACTGGTGCTTCGGGCTATTTGGGCGGCCGCCTCTGTCACGCTCTCCTGAATCACGGCCACCGCGTCACGGCATTCGTCCGGCCAACTAGCGACCTCTCCTGCCTGCCTCACGCCGGCAGTGGCGGCGGAACTTTCGAAATCGCTTTCGGAGACGTCACCGATTACCAATCGCTCTCGGAAGCCTGCTCCGGTTGCAGCGTCATCTTCCACGCCGCGGCCCTAGTTGAGCCCTGGCTTCCGGATCCATCTAGATTCATCAACGTATTCCCAACTCCAAAGTGATTGATTTTCTCTGTTAATGATGGAGTTCAGTTTTGTAATTTGAGATTTTTCTTATTATTTGTTATGCTTCATTTTTTTAGGTTAATGTTGGAGGATTGAAAAATGTTATACAAGCTTGGAAATCAACAGGATCTGTAGAGAAAATCATATACACGTCCTCGTTTTTTGCGCTTGGATCAACAGATGGATATGTTGCAGATGAAACTCAAGTATGGTACTCCCTCCGTCCCAAATTAATCCATTTTGTCGTTTGCTTTTTCACGTAGTTTATGAAAAGTAGGATTGTTTGATTAAGATTTAAGGAAATGAAAAAGGATCAATATGGACCACTTATTCCATTCCGTTTATAAGGAATAAGAAGTTTACTTTGAGACAACCCAAAAAAGAGAGTAGGAAGATTAATTTGGGACACAGGGAGTATTACGGTAACTCAAACTCTCAAAGTGTGGCGATTACTCAATTGAACTGAAGTGAAAGTTATTTTTAATATTAACTGAAAAAACTGAAAAGGGCTGAAATGAATTGAACCAAAACTAGTGAACCGAATTGAATTGAAAGAGACTGAAAATAAGTTGAAAAGAACATATCTGTAGTCAATGAGTGTGATTCAATTTTATCGCCTTTTCGTTGGTTACTTATTATAACTTGTAAACAAATTGTTCAGACACATTCTGGAAAATTCTTCTGTACGGAGTATGAGAAATCTAAAGCAATTGCGGATAAGATTGCATTAGAAGCTGCAGCTGAAGGGGTGCCTATAATCGCTGTTTATCCCGGTGTAGTATACGGTGCTGGAAAGATCACGGCTGGAAACATCTTTGCTCGCTTGGTAATTTTTCAATCATTAGCACTTAGCAAGCAATAAATTGACTGTCTACTTTGATTGAGTAGGCACACAACAGAAATTTTGGATTGATTTTGAAATTGTGTGGTGATAAAAGTTTCATAAAACATTGTGCAATTCTATCACTTTTTCTGCTCAAAGTTACTCCAAAGTTTTTAGTTTTGAGTTGTACTTTCTCTAGTTTGAGTAATACTTTTGGGTTTAAAGTCATCACTTCTGTAAACAAAGCATTTCGAAAAAATGAAAGGCTTGAAAAGTTATGTGTAGTACTTGGTCCGAAGGTATTAATTATGAGCCAAAAAGTTATAGGATGTTTGATGCAAGTGTTGCTATAGAACTTACGGAGCATATGCATTTTTAGACACTCTAGTGTTCAAGAGTTTCTTTCTGGAAAATGAAGTTAATAGAGTGGTACTAGTCGCCAAGGGTCTTGGAGTGCAATTGAATAAACTTGAGAGATGTGACTTTATATAAGAGATCTCAAGCTCAATCCCATTTTCTTCCCTTAGGTGTTGGAACACTTGTTGATTATTACATCTAGCCTATTTTTTGTTCCAATTTGTTTCATAGATGACAATAAGATGCATTATAATCATCATCATGATCTTAAAAGAGCTGAAGAACCTGGCATTGACTTTGCTCTATGTTCTTTTGTTAGACATATAAAATCTTTCATATATGTTGTGGCAGATAATAGAGCGGTTTAATGGGCGTTTACCTGGTTACATAGGCCAAGGAAATGACAGGTATTCCTTCAGCCACGTGGATGATGTCGTGCATGGGCACATTGCCGTAATGGATAAGGGTCGCCTTGGGGAACGATATCTTCTCACGGGAGAAAATGCATCCTTCAAAGATGTTTTTGACTTGGCTGCGGAAATCACTCACACAAAGAAACCTTGTTTTGCTATCCCATTAGCTATTCTTGAAGTCTATGGTTGGGTATCAGTTTTCTTCTCCAGGATAACAGGGAACCTTCCTTTGATTAGCCCACCAGTAAGAAATCTACCCATATAATTTTCAATTTTTTTTCTTTTAAAATGCACATCATTGAAGGATACATTTTGTAAGGGTGGGTGGGGAGGGGGGGGGGTATCAGGTATGTAGTTTATTATTGAATGATCCTTGTACATGCCTTGGCTGGAACAGGCAGTCCAAGCTCTAAGGCATCAGTGGGCTTATTCATGTGAGAAGGCCAAGGCAGAGTTGGATTACAACCCCAGAAGCTTAAAAGAAGGGTTGACAGAGGTACTCCTCTGGTTAAAGAATTTGGAATTGATTGGGTACTGATATAAATATAAGGGAAAAAGACTAAAGTAAGAGTAAAACATTGAAAATATACCAAAATAGGACTTCCATGTTTTTATTCCCGAAATATGAGTTAAAATGCACTTACATTACCAAACGTGGTCATGTACATTACCAACCACAATGCAAAATCGTATTTTGAAAATAAAAATTTGGAAGTCCTACTTTGGTATTTTTTATATTTTATTCTTATTTAGAGTGATTTCTATAAATATAATTGTGTTAAATGTGTGCGCGCGCTCGCGAGCACTATTTCACCTCTGTCAAAACAATTTTTGTACTCCACATACAAATAATCTCCACCAAATGACATCATCATTCTGTTAAGCGAGACTTTTTGGCACCATAAATCAGGGTTAGTCAACATGAATGTAGACTTTATTCTCTCAAAGGTTCAGAGCTCCGCAGTTTTATAGTTTTGACTTTCATACCAACAGCCATTTTTAGACTACTCTTCCCGTTTTAGAATTCATTACCGGTGCCATTTTGAAATTAACGAGGCAAAATCTCATGCTTCCTCTCCCCCAAAATGTTTTACATTTTACGCAAAATGAAGTTAATTTTTAAGTTTTTAAAATCTCTTTTATTTAAAGATTGGTATATAAATTAAAAAATAGAACTTACATATTTAAACACTACGTCAAACGTTCTACTCTTTCCGGTCTTAAAACCTTTTCATGTTTTGACTCTTTTAGCCAAACTACGATACTCTTTGACCATAAATTAAACATAATCTTAATAAATAAATGTTATAAAAATTTGAGATATCAAAATACTTTATTAAGATGAACCCAACTTTATTAAATATATATTATAATTCAATATACTTTTCTTACAATATATGCTCAAAGAGAAGTTGAATGTCATTGCAATTTTTTAAATAAACTAGTAAGCAAACTTAATTGTATTCAACTCACTAAAATCGTTTGTCTTTCTTCGGTTCTTCCTAGCAGAATGCAACTCAATCTCAAAGTTTTAAAGTGCATCCAAATAGCACCCAATAAATCACTATTTTAGATGTGTGGCATGTCCTTTAAGTTATTCAAAAAAAAAAAGAAGTCTAGTTATGAAGCTTCGATTAGGATTTCCCTATTAAATTATTCAAAAAATCAAAAACTGAGGTTCAATTTAATTATATTACTTTTGATAAGTTGACACCCTATTATTCCAAATTCATATCAACCAAAGCAGTTCAATGTGATTATGTTCAAAATTGTCTCCACCACATTAGAATACTGATGTAAAATTCTGTGATTTTCCTCAAAGTTTTGACGCGCAAAAGATAAAATAAGAATAATAATGTATATCCGACCAAACCTGGAATGTGAATTTTTCTAACAAATATAGTGACATACCAAGTCTGACATAATTTGCAACAACACCCCGTGAAAAGATGAAATTATGTAGTCACTGAGTCACTCTACGAATAACGTATAAAATCTCATCATTCTTTAAAATTATTTTATTTACAAATTTATATATAAATAATTACAAATTAGATCACATTAAATTATATAAAAAAAATTATAAAACAGGCTGTGAGAAGAAAAGTTTTTTATAAATTGATCAATGATAATATACGAATAAATACAGAATATAATTTACTCACTCCGTCCCAAAAAGAATGCAACAGCTACCATTTCGGTTTCTCGATAATTTTTGTTTGTTGAGTGATACTTACATGATTATGAGGTTCACATTTAAAATGTGGACTTCTCGCATTTTTCATAGGTTTGCATGTGGCCATTTTATTCTTTGTTAAAGACCAACTCTTTTTATGTCATAAATGCACTAAGGTCCATAAAATAGGTATGGACCTTAGGTCCACAGAAAAATTTGTCTTGTTTTTGTTTACTCGATTTGGTTAATATTCTTATCGCATCTTGTTTTGTAAAACTTTTAATGTGCTTTTGAATGGTGTAACTTTCACTTTTTATTTCTCTACTAATTTTCTAATAATAATAATTTAAAAGAGATATAATAACAAGAGACATGGGACAGAGGATGTGATGTCACTAGTGTCAAATTTGGTATTCCCTAACATGGGCTTCTTTTAAAAAAAATTGGAAAGTGAAGTTTTATTTGAAAAGGAAGCCGGTGCATTAAAAAAAGAAGGTAAAATGGGCGCCCTGGCGGGGCAAAAGGAAAATATCCACAAGCAAACAAATTTCTCCGACGTTTAAACGCTGGGATCCGCGTTTTCCCGACGACGACGACGATGATCCCAATCTCCTTCTGCTCATCCCTAATTCACATTTCTCGCACGCAATTCTGAAGATTTTTGTTTTTACTGGGTAATTCCCCCCATTCCCAACTCTGTTTCTTTATTCCCCATTTTTCTCATGCGCGAATTGCATTTCAATGCAATCTTCTCCCCCATAATTGCAACAGAGGAGGATCCCATGATATAGTTTGAAGAAATCTCGCTCTCTATTGATTTTCGTCTTTACTATCTTTAAATTTCTCGTTTGATTGAGCGATTAATGTGCACGCATGGTCTGTGATTATGCAATGGCGTTCACTCCTTCAATGTCTATGTATGTGTTTTACAGGGTTTGGGTAGGGCTTCTTCTATGGTCTGAATCAAAGTGGAAGCTTGGGTCGGAAGACCTAATTAGGGAGAAAGGAGGTTAGAGTTTTATTTTATTTTCATTTGGTTCAAGAGGGAAGAAGGAGGATGTCAAGAGGAGGTGAGAGTCAGACGGTGCCATTGTCGGTATTGTTGAGGCGCGAGTCTGCCTCCGAGAAGATTGAAAACCCCGAATTTTTTCATGGTGAAGCTAGCCAGAGCAAGAAAGGTGAGGATTTTGTGCTCGTCAAGACCGAATGCCAAAGGGTTCTTGGAGATGGGATCACAACTTTCTCCGTTTTCGCGGTATTTACGAATTGTTTCTTTCTATGACGCTATTGTAGTTTTTGTTGTTGTTATTACTATCATGTGCTTTAGCTAATGTTGTTACTACCTCTCATGATCATGTCTCTGCTGGCAGTCATGGTGTTCTGATTTGGAATGTGATATCTAAAACTTTCATCGCAATAGGTTTTTCCAATGTATGGAAATTATCATGAAAAAGTGATAGATTGAGATAGTTGAAATTGTCATGTTCATCACGAGGTCGACATTGTAAAATAAATATGCAAAATATGAAGCATGATGGGCTGTTTAGGTTTATCTGTTAGACAAGTTTCCCAGTTTTTGTAGTTTTAAGAAAGCCCCAAACCCAAATTGATCCACGGGATACGTATTTATAAAATAACCCTCTTGTTCTTTAAAAGATAGATTTACACAGGCCCTTCTTTGTTCCTTTTGCAAAGCACACACACCCCATGTCCTTGAAAATTATCCACAAACAACAGATGCTTGTATGATGTGAGCATGAAACATTGTTGTGGGTTCCTTCTGCAATGTATCTGCATACCTTTGTGAGGTGAACAAGAGCCGGACATGGCTTTTGATTTGTTTCATAAGTGATGTTGACATTTGGTGTAAAAGAAACAGATGAAGCATGACATGCAAGTAATATTGTTTGTGTAAGATACTAAAGAGAACCTTTTTGCGAGTTGATTCATATTATAAATAACGT
Organism: Cuscuta australis; assembly: GCA_003260385.1. Lineage (NCBI taxonomy): Eukaryota > Viridiplantae > Streptophyta > Magnoliopsida > Solanales > Convolvulaceae > Cuscuta > Cuscuta australis. Next base: position 2,893,954 of record NQVE01000194.1, read on the forward strand.
ATTACTAGCACTGGGGAACACAAAAACTGGTCAGTTTCTGATGAGAACATATCACGGTGGATTTCCTGGTCACATATTCGAACTCGTCCATATCGTCAATTTTCCACTCACCATGGTTGTTTTATGCCATTTTAAAGAGTCATTTTGCTTTTCTCTATCATTCCTCAAAGCAAAAAATAGTGAATCTTTCACTCCATTGGAGATGGTGGAAGAGGAGATGAGAATCAATGAAATACACTTAATTTATCTTCCCCATCAAATCGGGAATTAATAGTGCACTCTTCAACTAATGTATTTAACACATAGGAGGCATGTCAAAGTTTTGGTTATAAACCCATCTGAAGAAAGAATGGTCATTGTGCTAAAACACAAAATTTCATTTTCTAATATCTTATTTTGCCTTCTTTGAAATTCTATATTGGTTAGATAGTTAGATATCTCTTCTGCAACAAAATATTGGATGTTGACAAATCAAATGACATCTTTGCAATGCTAATTGGTGTTGTGCTTTATTTGACATTATTCCAGCTATTTGATGGGCACAATGGGTCAATGGCTGCTATTTACTCTAAAGAGAATCTTTTGAATAACGTTTTGAGTGCCATTCCACCAGAGCTCAACAGAGATGAATGGATTTCAGCTTTGCCAAGAGCTCTTGTTGCGGGATTTGTGAAGACAGATAAAGATTTCCAAGAAGAAGGTGCTGTAAAACTTCTATATAGAATGCTCTATTTAAGAATAACCTCTATTTTATAGGAGTAATAAAATATTTTGGCCCTAACTATTATTTTTTGGGTACATATAAGTCTGTTCAGTTATAACCTGTCAATTAGAATAGAATTAGGTTTGTCCAAGGCTATTCTTATATAGAAGTAGTAAGGTTAAACCTAATCCCAAAAATCCATGAACCAGTATTGTTATAGAGATTATGTCTGAGAGTTTTAAGGCTGGTATTACCAGCCTCAATTGCTTTTCCCATGTCCTCTTGGGCAGTTGGGCTGCCTCTCATCCTCATCCCTTCAAACAAAACTCTCTCCACCCTCTATACTGGCGCCGTGGCATCTCTCCAGTCAATCATCTCTTACCTTATAAGTAAGAGACTCGAAATATGACTTACTATTCTCCAACCCCACGCAAGTTCTTTCCTACAAACCCTTCTTGGAATTGTTAGTATGCTGAGTTTGATGTACTATTCTGCACATTTCCAGCACGGACTTCAGGAACAACTGTCACATTTGTTATAATTGAAGGATGGGTAGTAACAGTTGCATCAGTAGGTGATTCTCGCTGCGTTCTTGAATCTGCGGAAGGGGGTATATATTATCTGTCAGCAGACCATAGACTTGAAGGAAATGAAGAAGAGTAAGATAGTCTTTGTATCTGATACAAAAATATGGCTGTAGCTCGTTGAGTAAGGTTTGAATCCCCTCTTTTTCTTAACTAAATAGGAGGGAACGCATTACTTCCAGTGGCGGAGAGGTTGGCCGGCTTAACACTGGTGGTGGAACACAGGTACCATTCTTTTCCATATGAACTATACCCTTGAAATTTACTGATTGGCTCATATCATACTTTGTTTTTGTGTAGTCCAACTTAAATTTTAATTCATCCCCTAAAAGGAGGCTTTCAAAACTTATTTTTGTCCTGAAAAGTGTCCTATTCCAATGAAGGACGCTATTTTCATTGAATTTTATGTAGTTTTTCCAAAACAAAAGTGTTCCAGACAAGTTAGCTATATTGAGTTTAACTTTAAAAACAGAAATGGAAAAATATATTTAGGATTTGAATGATTGAAAATTTACAAGTTGTACCCAACCAAAATTTAAAAGGCAGCCTTGAAGAAACTTGATTCATGCTTCAGTGGTATGAAATACCATATCTATAATAATTAGAAACTTTTTGTTCTTTGGACTGCAAAATTTAAAATTTTAATTGATCCCGTGATATCTTTTTTGTTATCGCCTCTTCTTTCTCTCTCACAAATACATCTGGATTGGAAAGCAGAATTTACTATAAAAAGTTGTGATTTATTATTGTTTGGTTTCAATTCAAGATTGGTCCTCTGAGATGCTGGCCCGGTGGATTATGCCTTTCGAGATCCATTGGAGATATGGATGTTGGGGAGTTCATAGTTCCTGTCCCTCATGTAAAGCAAGTAAAGGTATGTTTATTACTCCTTCGTATTTGATTAGTAGATTTCACGCGAGACTGAATAATGTCAGGAAGATCGCGTGAGAATATTTTTTTGTTTAAAAATTATGAACATAAATTTACTACTCTGTGTCTTATCAAGTAATACAAGCACTTAGTACTTTTCTTTAAATTAAGTAGTACTCCGTAATACTTTTAATTTGCGTGTAAAAGTATTATTGTCTTGTCATAAGACAGATTCGCCCAAGTTTTTGTAGGCGTCCCGTTTCTGTAGTCTTTGTTTGCTGTATTATGGGTGTCCCATTCCATGGTTATTTTTTTTGTTGAGAAAAAAGCACTATTTGGTCACCGTAAACCGACCTCACAATTTTGTGTAATAGTACTATTTTCTTACATCTGCGAAGCTCTTCATCCTTGTATTATACTCCGTAACAATTAACAAAAGTACAAGTGATGCATTCTCTATGAAAGATTTACCTCTTTATCCAAAGTAATGTGAAGTCTAAAAGATTATAATTCTAAAATTCAAAGATTTATGGTATGCATAAAATAAAACTCTCAAGTCATATCCCTCAAATAAGTTTATGAGGGTTGGTGAAGTTGAATTAATGGTATTATCTTAAATAGTTTATTACGGAGTACAAGCTTTCCACATGAATATAATTCATACCATATAGTTTCTAAGTTATCTTAAAAAATACTTATAATTTTTGCATGTGCAGCTCTCATCAGCTGGCGGCAGGCTAATCATTGCAAGTGATGGTGTTTGGGATGCTTTATCTGCAGAAATGGCGTTTGACTGTTGCCGTGGTCTGCAACCAGATGCTGCAGCAGCACAAATTGTGAAAGTATGTACATATAACTTGGCCACCTGAATATATTACGTGAATAATTTAAAAGCCCATGTTTCTCCAAACTTGCAGGAAGCTGTTCACCCTAAAGGGCTCCGAGACGACACTACATGCATTGTGATTGATTTACAACCTCCCGAGAAACCACCCCAACCACACCCCAAAAAAACAGCAAAAGGAGTGCTAAAGTCTATGTTTCGCAAAAAAAGTTCCGAATCTTCTTCTTATGCCGATAAAGAATATTGCGAACCAGATGTGGTGGAAGAACTGTTTGAGGAAGGATCTGCATTACTTGCTGATAGGTAAATGCGTAGCACAATTACCTCCATAAAAGAATCTTCTCTTCTGTTCTTTGTTCTTATTCTTCGCCATTTACAGAAGGTGTTTGTCTGCTTCTATTACAGGTTGGATATGAGGTACCCAATCTGTAATATGTTTAAACTGTTTATGTGTGCTGTTTGCCAACTGGAGATTAAGCCCGGTGAGGGGGTTTCTATACACGCCGGATCATCGGATTCAAGAAATTCCCGGCCTTGGGATGGCCCATTTCTTTGTTCAAGCTGCCAAGAGAAGAGAGAAGCCATGGAAGGACTAAGACCCTCTGGAAGTAAGAAACTTTTGATAATTTTTCAAACTGACACACAAAAAAGCTCATTCCTTTTCAAGGAACTCATGTGTTTCTATCTTACTATTTCCAGATGGTAGATACAGCAGTGGAAGTGACTAGAAACCACCACTTCCCTCATTTGCTAACAAATTGATTAACAGGTTTTATTACACTATTGGAAGGCTGACCAAATTCTCATCCCATTTGGTGCTTATTGTGACATATATATATATATATACTCAAGAGCTTCATATAGTACATAAACAGACATCAGAGTATACGCATTCTCGACGAGTTCTTGTAAGTATTTGGAGATGTTTATGAGCTTGATAATAAATAGCACTTGGAATACATTAACTGGTGTTTTAACCCTTTCTGTAGAGTTTAATGATTGATGAGTGAACCATTTCAGTCTAAAACTGTCATGTGGGAAAGCTTTGTTAGGATTTGTGGGTTGGGGTTTTTTCCCTTAGAGTTTTATATGTTTCATATATGATCATAATGGTTCTTGTAGTTTAATTATTTTCTTGAATGTATAGATAAGGATACCTTCTGTAAGGAGTATTATATTTAAGTTTATTTATTCATGAAATAGTGAATCTTCTCTTATACAACTTGATAGGAAATGACATTGGGTTTCAGTTGAAATCAAATTTGAGACTATTATGTCCCAAAAATGACATTTTGGCAATGTCTTTTTCTCTTCCACTTATTTTCTCCTTTCTACCTTTGCCTCTCACCCTTTAGATTACACATTAGTACTCAGTTTTCTTAGAAAAAAATATTAATAAAGATACCCAGTGTTGTAGAATAAAATTTTGGGTTTTCAGGTCATGAAGTTCAAAAAATATTTGAAAAATAAAAAATATGTGGTTATTATTTAATTTTTTATGCAAAATGAATATTTTGTTATTAATGAGTATTCACTGTGCATGTATGTGAAATATCGTACAATCAATTTTTTGATATATATATTACCTAGTTAGATTACATAGACCAATGCTAGACATATACTAAATTATACTATTTCCGTTTCGGAGTATTTGTCTAGTTTTGACTTTTTTTAGTGAATTGATTTTAATATTTGACCTATAAGTAAAATAAATATATATATATATATATATATATATTGTATATAATTAGATAAAAAAATATTTTGCAAATATTTTAGATAATAAATCTAATAAAAAAATTTGGATCAATATTCAATATCATTTTATTTAATTTGAGGTCAAAATTTACCAATTAAGACCGAAAAAGTCAAAAGTGAACGAATACTTCAGGAGGAAATACATTAACTTGTACATGACTCTTTTACCACCCTGTATTTTTATTTGCTCCTCAATTATTTTATTCACAAAAAAAGTGAGTAGTGGAAAAATTAGTGTACAAGATCATAGTAAGGAGTGTCAAGGAGGTAGATCAAAATTTGATTTATGACACCTGCGCTGAGAGTTAACTATGCTAAGTATAAGGTCTCTGTATGTACCAAATACATATTAAATCTAATTTATTTCTTATCAGTAATGGAGAGGATGAGACTCATCATCCTTTTATAGTTTTGTCTACCCAAACTTTTTGTAGCAATAATGCACACATGATTGCAATGTGATGTTGACCTTTGGCGAGTAAACAAAAGGCTTAGCTTTTTTTTTTCTCTACAAAAACGTCTGGATGCTAAATAGCCCATCCCATGGACCACTTTATTACACACGTGTGTGTCTTCCAACCAACTCACCAAACTGTGTGACCACTCACATCAACCTCCAGTCTCACTTTCTTAACCATTTTGCTAGCCATTGCCTTACCACCCAAAAACCAATGCCCCATTGTCTTCACCCAATTTTTTATTTATTAATTCATTTTATTTAAAGTTAGTAAAAAATAGAAAATAAAACTTCTATATTTGAAAGTTATGTTAATGATTTTATAAAATCTGAGATAATTATAATATTTTATTTTATCAAATAATTAATAAAAACATAAAAATAAATAAAAGTTCTCATAATTTTTGAATAACTAAGTGTGACATTCTTTCGAACCGAAGAAGTATTTAAAAAAACCTGAAAGTACATTTAAATTTAAAGTTTTAGTTGGGCTAGTGTCATGGTAATTAATGTATCAAAGTTTTAATAACTTTGGTCAATGTGTTCAAACGCAAACACACTCAATTAAAAAAAATAGTATTTCACGTGCAAAGCTTTGGTGTGGGCTAAAAAATTGAACTAACATGGTATCACACCAGTCACCACATTGTAATAGTACTAAGGGGCTGTTTGGCAACTTCTGAATGGGTAAGTGCTGAACAAGTAAGAGGTCTGAATCATTAAGTGCTGAACCAGTAAGAGGTCTGAACCATTAAGAGCTAGTATATTGCTTAACTATTCAGAGGCAAATGTCTGATCAATTCAGATAACAGCTCTTAACCATTCAGACTCTGTATAATATTCTGTATAATACTTAACCATTCAGAGGCAAATCTCTTAACCATTCAGACATCTGAACCATTAAGAGGCTGAAACAAACAGTCTGAATCATTAAGTGCTGAATCATTCAGACATCTGAACCATTAAGAGGCTGAAACAAACAGCCCCTAAATCGTTTAGATATAATGTTTTTAAACGGGCTTGATTTTTTTCATCTTGAATAAAAACCGAACTGAGATTATATGAGACGAGATTGTGATACAAAAAATTAAAATCGATTATCACGGATCAAATCGTTCAAAGCTATCTATAGAGTATGTCAAACTTATTTGTCTACTACATCTTAACAAATATGGAGTACTTTGTATTGTACCCCGTTTTTTAAATATTTTTTAAATTTATTATTGTTGTTATTATAATTATACTATAACTACTATGAGCATTTTTTTAGAGTTTTTAATATTTAGTTCTATATTGTATGAATGGAAGAAATTCGTTATTTTTAAAATTTAGATTCATCGTCTTTTATTCTTCGTGTTTCTGATCTTTTAAAATTCGAAATCTTCACCTTTTAGCATTGTGTTTTTTATACAAAAATATACTTCTGTTTTAATATTATTTGAGTAATGCATGTTTAAGTTTTTGACACGCTTTGAGCATGATATGAAATTTATGTGTGTGTGTGTGTATATATACACATATACATATACATATACATACATACATATATATATATATACACACACACACACACACACACATCCATACATACATACATACACACACACAGACACACACACATACACACTCCAAGTATATACTTCCTCCGTTCGAAAATGATATTCCCATTTGACTTTTCTCTGTCAAAGTTTGTAAATATTGACTTTGATATGTTGAAAAAATACATTGTATTTTGATATAAATTTAATATCAATATATTCTTATTGAAACGTAGTTTTTAAATATCAAATTTTTATAGAATATATCTAGATATAAATATAAATACTAATAGAAGAGCGTGAAAAATCAAATGTGAGGAGTATTTTAGGATAGAGAGCGTATTTATTATGACTGTTTATGTTACACGGAAAAATAAAAGATAATTTCTTATTTTTTGATAATTTAATTTTTCTCAAACAATGAAAATCAAACTAAGTACTCGGTAATGTTTTTGGGCCAAACTAGTTGTTGGTGTGTTGTGATCTAAGTCCCTACGCATTTATTAGAGTATTATATTATTATTATCATTATCATCATCATTATCATTATTATATTCTCCGATCTCCCAAAAAAATGTTTAATTTCGAACAATGTGTAAATTAAAATATAATCTTTTTAAATTAATTTTATTTACAAATTAGTATTGAAAAAAAGTTATATTTTAAGCATGTGGCCATAAAAAAAGAAGTGATGACAAAAATAAAATATTTTATCAAATCGTCAATCAAAAAACATTCGCAAATAAAACTAATCGAGAGTATTTTTATTAAGAGAAAAAAAAACCTTGAGGCTAACAAACTACCTACCTAATTAATCAAAGGGGGGTCCAACGAAAGACTTGGAAAAATAGGATTTGAAGAAGCAAAGGCTGTATGAATATATGTATATATATCCCCCACACTCTACTGGCCAGCCTCCCATGGGTCCGTCCATCCCATTCTGTTTGAGACAATGAATCTATCACAAATTTCCTTTTTGCAACTTTCAAGCACGTCTTTGGAAATAACGTTCAAGATTAGCGTTAGCGTTTTGAAAAAACTATCTACGTTCAGCGTAGTATTTTCTAAGTAATCTGCAACATTGAAATTTTTATTCAAAATTTTAATGCTATTCACAAACAGACCCTAAATTGTATTCCAAAATATCCAAACCTTATAATTAAATATTTTAAATAACACTAAAACATAATGACTTTCTCTAAATAGCACCATATGTGTTTTTCTTTCCAATGTAGCATTTTTAATCATTATGCATTAGTCATTATTATGGACATTATTAAATTCTATTTAAGGAATAAAATAGTTTAAGTGCTATTTAAATAAATGACTTAAGTTTTAGTGCTATTTAGTGCAAATATTTCTAATAATAATATAAGGTTTGGATATTTTGGAGAGAGCTGAGTAACATTTAATCATAAAGGTGTAGAATACAAATTTCTACTTATGAGAAAGAAAAAAACAGTGATGGGGTAGCTCACTACAAGGAGAAGGAGCTAAGTATTACTTTCTCTGTCTCAAAATGATCTTTTAGTCACTATTCACATGGTCAAATTTTAATTACTTTTTTTTTCTATTTTCTTTAGTTATTTGATAAAATAATATAATCATGTTATCTTTTGTTTTGTAGAACTTTTGATTTAGTTTAAAAATATATAATTTTTATTTTTTAAGTTAACACATGTATATATAATTAAATACATTGAATTGAAAATAGTTTCAATCAAACTTCGTAAACTGAACTGAGAATGTCATTTTAGGATGGAAGGAGTAACACTAGATTCACAAAACAAATTATTATTATTATTATTATTATTATTATTATTATTATTATTATTATTATTATTATTATTATTGGCAAAAGATAGGGACCAGCTGCACCATTTCCGAGCTAATTAAGTTATCAGATTACAACCCATTGTACAGCTTATTTGTTTGTGTCTGAAATGGACCCGCCAAGCCATGCCAAATTTTAATTATTTTATTCAAAATCATGCAGGTTTCACCAGTTCCCTAGCTAGAAAAAAAATACCGAGTAATTAATATATTGCCTATAATAAATCGAGTCAATTGCACTAAAATATATATACTTCATCAACTCCTTCCAAAAGATAGAAAACATCATTTGATTCACATTATGAGTTTATTGAATTTATTTTTAATTTTGACGTATTTTAAAAGCGATGTAAGAAAGAAAAGCAAAACCTGTACATTAAAAAAAGTTTAGTCCTATTTTTAATTATTAGTTTTTTCTTTTTACTTCCTCCTAAAATATAATCATATTGTTTCTATGTAATATTCGGTAAAAATCATATGGTGCACCATTATTGTCTTTGTTTTAGGTACGGATATGAAAGGAGGTACGAAGGGTTTGGGGAAAGGGTAAAATTGGGATGCATTATTTATTTATTTATTTTTTTTTTGAAGTCTATTTATTTATTTAGGAGGGGTAGCCTCACATAACATTATATCGAGCTAGCCATATATGGCACATATAATAATGCACACACCACACAATTGATCATATCGAGGATAAGTAGTGACAAATCCGAAGACAATTATTAAACCATAGAGAAAAACAATTTCAAGATTGATTATGACGATGATAACGAAAGATATCCATACTAGGAGAGCCACAAAGCAAGAAGAGCCACCGCAACCGCCGCCGCCGCCGACTTATAATAACACAAGTACACCGCGAGGCAGCGTGGCGTCGCCGCCTCTTTCGTCGTCGTCCTCTTCTTCTCCCTCCCACGACGACTTCTCCTTCACCATATCCCTCCATCCATCCTCCGCCGCGATCCCCGCCGCCGACGGACCCAAAACCAAGCCCTCCACGCCATCGTTCACCGCCGCCGCCGACTTATCTCCGGCGGACGATATATTCTTGCACGGCCACTTGCTCCCCCTCCGCCTCTTGTCCCACCTCCCAATCTCCCCTCGCTCCTCCACCAACTCAGTTGACAGTTTTACCCTTCCCATCATAAAGAATAACTTCCAAAACTCCACAACAACTACCCATCTAGTACCCCAAAGAGACACTAAACCATCCAATAAAGATTCAAAACCCAAATCTCCCTTCTCCTTTTTCCGCTTGTCAAAGCGGAAAAAGGAGCTTCCCCTTAAGAACAAGACGGAACGGTCAAAAACCGATCCGTCTGTTATTAAGGGGCTCAGTCATTCATATCTAGACGAGGAAGAAAAAGACGACTACGACAAGGAGAAACAATGGAAGAAGCTTAAATTTGAGATAGCCCACGCCGTGAAAAGGTACGTGAGGATGATGAAACCGCTATTGTCGTCCTTCAAGAGCGGCGGCGGTGGCGGGGGCGGCGGTGGCCGGAGAAAAGTGGAAGTTGACCGGAAGGCGCACTCGTTTTCCTCCGGGACGATAAGAGTGGCGAGAGCGAGCCGGAGTGATAACAATATCGCCAACAAAAGATCGGGGGCGACGTTCGGGGGCGGCCGGGGGTTGGGAGTAGGGGAGTACTCTGCACCGGCATCCACCAGAACATCGCCCACAAACAGCGGCCTCTTGGTGGCGCCGCCCCGTCCGCCGCCTTCAGAAAGCACGATGGAGGAGCTGCAAGCCGCCATCCAAGCTGCCATTGCTCATTGCAAGAAATCCATTGCGGTTGAAGAAGGAGAAGACCAGAGGAAATCCAATGCTACTGTTGCTTGAATCTTTCTTTGGATTATCTGTTAAGTGGGCCCTGTTGATTTTTCTATATTAGTGTATGCTGTTATAAATGAGATGTTTGTTCATACAATCTACCTAGCTAGATAGCCAATTAATGATTTTTCATATTTTTTTTTGGAATATTTAGTTATTATTAGCTTCTTCATGCTCTGTTTGACATCAGCGTTAGAGATTAGCGTTACCATTTTAAAAAGGTTATCTGACGATAGCCTTTAGCGTTTGCGTTTACAAAAAATAATCCACACCATTAAAATTTGATTTAAAATGCTAACGCTAATCGAAAACACAGTTTCCAAACAAGGCCGTAATTTGATTCGTGTACGTATTATCGGAAGGAGCGTAATTAATTGTGTATTAATTTGATTTTTTATAGTTATTTTGACAAATAAAATTATTGAGTTTGGACGGTATTGGACAAATGTTAGATTCTTGTTCAATAGCATGCATATAAGAAAAGAAAAGTGTTTTAGTTTGCCAAATACAACGGATTACGGAGTACTTAATTACAAGGATTATCAAATAGAGAAATCAAGTTCAAGATTACAACGGATTACGGATTACTTAATTACACTATGTTTGGTTCAAGGATTTTGGCTGGGAAAATAGGAGGGAAATGTTTTTTTATGTTTGGTTAGTGAAAAAAAGAAAGGAAAAGTGAGAGGAAAAGAAAAGTGGGGAGAAAATAAATTAAAAAAAGGCAAAATCATTTTCCTCCCAATTTTGGAGGGGAAAACGAGAGAATCCATCGCTTCCGTCTCGTCGCCCTATTACCTCGATCCTATCTCCATAGGAGCATACTTCGCCGTTTCGAGAGGTGTGCTTGTGGCGGCATCCGTCAGCAACGACGGACCTAACCTCATGTCTGTCACTAACGTTGCTCCGTGGCTGCTGACGGTGGGAGCCGGCACGATCGATCGGAAATTCCCGGCGGAAGTAATCCTGAGCGACTGGAGGAAGTTCTCTGGGGTATCACTGTACGCGGGGTCTCCATTGAAGGACAAAATGTATCCCTTGGTATTCCCCGGCAAATCTGGGATGCTCTCTGCTTCAGTGTGTATGGAGAATTCACTTGACCCCAAAGAAGTCAGTGGCAAGATTGTAATATGTGATCGGGGGAGCAATCCGCGTGTGGCGAAGGGATTGGTGGTGAAGAAAGCTTTGTTGATTAAAGTTTGTTGATTCATAATTGACAGCTCATCATAGACTAAGTCCTTGTGGGTTATTTTCATTATTCCTATTATTTTGGTATTACTGTTAGTGGAATAAGTCATGGTTAGTGGAGAGGATTTTTAGGATCTCTAATTTGTTGAAGTTTATCTCCGTCTGTTTTTATGTTTAGAGCTCTATAAATAGCTCTACAGATCAGTGAATAAAAATTAGTTCTTCCTTCTCAGTTCTATATCTACTTTGAAGTCTTTGTTTTTTGTTCTCTGCCTTCCAGTTCCAACATTTGTGGTATCAGAGCACCTGGTTCCTTTCCGATGGCCAGCAACGGGAGTTCAATGAGTGCTTCACAACCTCTCATACCAATCTTTAAGGGAGAAGGCTACGAATACTGGAGTATTCGGATGAAGACTCTACTAAAGTCTCAGGATCTGTAGGACTTTGTAGAACTGGGATACGCAGATCCCGACGAGGCGAACAGATTGCGGGAGAACAAGAAGAAAGATTCGAAGGCGTTGGCGATCATCCAGCAAGCAGTCCACGACAACGTCTTCTCCCGAATTGCAACGGCAACCAACTCAAAGCAAGCATGGTCAATCTTGCAGAAAGAATTCAAAGGAGGCTCAAAAGTCATCGTTGTGAGATTGCAATCACTCCGACGTGACTTTGAAACGATGATCATGAAGAATGGAGAAAATCAGTGGCTGATTTTTTGTCGAGGGCATTGACAATAGTTAGTCAAATGCGATCTTGCGGAGAAAAGATCACAGACCAGACCATCGTCGAGAAGGTACTCAGAAGCTTGACTCCAAAGTTTGATCATGTTGTAGCTGCGATTGAAGAATCGAAGGATCTATTGGTTTTTTCGTTCGAAGAACTGATGGGATCTCTTCAAGCCCACGAGTCAAGGATTAACCGATCATTTGAAAAGTCTGATGAAAAAGCTTTTCAAGTGAAAGGTGAATCCTCCAATCAAAAGGAATTCTCTACAGCAAGAGGACGAGGCAGAGGAGGTCTCCGAGGTCGTGGGCGTGGTCAAGGTCGAGGTCGTGGCGGTCGATCAGGTGCAAAAGGTGGACAGCAAGGCGACAAGAGCCATATTCAGTGCTATAATTGCAGCAAATATGGGCACGTGAAAGCAGATTGTTGGTCCAAGGAGAAGCAAGCAAATTATGTTCAAGAAGAAGATGAAAACAAGTTATTCATGGCAGTTGCAGACGCCGTGGAAATGCCCAACGATGTGTGGTTCGTAGATAGCGGCTGCTCGAATCACATGTGTTTCAACAAGGAGATGTTCAAAGAGCTTGACGAATCTTACAAGTCCGAGGTCAAGCTAGGCAACAACAATGCCATTCAAATAGAAGGTAAAGGTGTTGTAGCAGTAAAGAATTGCCATGGTATATTAAACCACATTCATGATGTCTATTTTATTCCAAAATTGGCATATAATCTATTGAGTGTGGGGCAATTGATGAGCACTGGATATATGGTATTCTTCGAAGATAACTCCTGTGTCATCAAAGAAAAGAAATCTGGGGAAATCATTGCAAAGGTTTGCATGACAGGGAATAAGATGTTTCCGCTGCGAATTTCAAGTGTAGACAAATACGCTCTTGTTTCCGGCACACAAGAGGCGTCGAAGCTGTGGCATCAACGATATGGACATCTCAACGCCAATGGGTTAAAGCTTCTACGTGAGAAAGGTATGGTTCTAGGGCTGCCTAGAATTGATGTTTTTGATTTATTATGTGAGGGATGTATTTATGGGAAACAAACAAGGAAATCGTTTCCTACCGGTGTCGCTTGGAGAGCTTCTAAATGTCTTGAGCTCATTCATGCTGATTTGTGCGGGCCTGTGAATACGGAGTCCATGGGTGGAAGTCGATATTTCTTCCTACTTACGGATGACTATAGTCGCATGAGTTGGGTTTATTTTCTGGAAAATAAATCCGAAGCCTTTGAGAACTTCAAAAATTTCAAGGCGATGGTGGAAAAGCAAAGTGAGAATAGCATCAAGGTTCTACGTACAGACAGAGGTGGTGAGTTTTGCTCTAATGATTTTAATCATTTTTGCAAAGCTAACGGAATACACAGGGAATTGACAGCACCATATACGCCGGAGCAGAATGGTGTGGCTGAGAGGAAAAATCGCACCGTTGTAGAGATGGCGAGAAGCATGTTGAAGGCGAAGCAGCTTCCAAACTCGTTGTGGGCAGAAGCAGTTGCAACAGCTGTATATTTGCTGAATATATCTCCTACAAAAGCTGTCTTAAATCGCACTCCATATGAAGCTTGGGGAGGTATGAAACCAACGGTGAGCCATTTAAAGGTTTTTGGATGCGTAGCTTATGGTTTGGTGAGCTCTCAAAATCGTCGAAAGCTCGACGAGAAATCTGTGAAGTGTATCTTCATTGGATACTCTTGTCAATCCAAAGCATACAAGCTATATAATCCTCTTAGTGGCAAAGTTATCATCAGCAGAGACGTCATTTTCCATGAAAATGCTTGTTGGGATTGGGAGACCAAGCAAGATGATTCATATACTCTCTTTCCGCTGGACTCAAGTGATGCAGATTCTTGTGAGAATTCACCACATAACAGCCCCACCAACTCACCAAATACTACTCCAAACTCTACTCCTCCAACTACGCCTCACACCTCACCAAACACAAGTACACCTGCTTCGTCAAGCAGCTCATCATCTCTCGAAACAACACCTCCACGAGGCTATAGGTCTCTAACTGAAATATATGAGAGATGTACTTTTGCCTTTATGGTTGCAGATCCTAGTCGATTCCATGAAGCTGCCAGAGAAGAAAAGTGGCAAAAGGCAATGAAGGAAGAGATTGGAGCAATCGAAAAGAATGGCACTTGGACGCTCGTAGATTTGCCGGAAGATAAAGGTGCAATTGGCTTGAAGTGGGTGTTCAAGACAAAGTATAATGCGGATGGGAGTGTACAGAAACACAAGGCTCGTTTGGTGGTCAAAGGGTATGCTCAACAACAAGGCATCGACTACGAGGAAACGTTCTCTCCCGTTGCTCGGTTTGAAACGGTGAGAATGTTTTTGGCCTTGGCTGCTCATCTTAAGTGGCCTCTCTATCAACTTGATGTTAAGTCTGCGTTTCTAAACGGAGACTTGGAGGAGGAAGTCTATGTCATGCAGCCGGAAGGATTTGTCGTTGAAGGAATGGAGGATAAGGTTTATAGGTTGAAGAAAGCCTTATACGGATTGAAGCAAGCTCCGCGAGCATGGTACAACAAGCTTGACTCATTTTTCCAACAAAATGGATTTGACAGAAGTGCTAATGAGCCTACGTTGAATGCAAAGAAGGGAGGTAAAGGTAGTTTGCTTCTTGTTTGTGTATATGTTGATGATATCATTTATATGGGATCATCTGACTCTCTTGTTCATGAGTTCAAAGAGAGTATGATGAATATGTTTGAGATGACAGATTTGGGGCTGCTTAGTTATTTTCTTGGGTTGGAAATTAAACAAGGAGAAGATGGAGTGTTCGTCTCCCAGAAAAAATATGCCGAGGATCTTCTCAAACGCTTTAATATGAAAAATTGCAAAGCTGCAATTACTCCCATGAATATGAATGAAAAATTGCAGCAGGAAGATGGTACAGAGAAAGCTGATGCAGTAAGCTTTCGTAGTCTAGTTGGAGGCTTGATTTATTTAACGCATACGAGACCCGATATTGCCTTCGCCGTTGGTATGGTTTCCCGATTTATGCACAATCCAACACGTCAACATTATGGAGCTGCAAAAAGGATTCTACGCTATATAGCTGGAACTCAAGATTTCGGTATTTGGTACTCAAATGTTGATAAATTTGAGTTGGTTGGGTTCACGGACAGTGATTGGGCAGGTTCCGTGGATGATAGGCGAAGTACTTCAGGCTTCGTTTTTAATCTTGGGTCAGGAGCTGTGACGTGGAGCTCCAAGAAGCAAGGTGTAACAGCACTTTCGACGGCAGAGGCAGAGTATGTGGCTGCTACTTCTTCGGCATGCCAGGGAGTATGGCTGAGAAGGCTTCTAGCTGACTTGGAGCAAGAGCAGATGAAGGCTACTGAAATTTTTTGTGATAATCGATCAGCTATTGCGATTGCAAAGAATCCGGTTATGCATGGGAGAACGAAACACATCGAAATTAAGTTTCACTTCATAAGAGATTTGATTAAAAAAGGGCTCATCTCTTTGAAATTTTGCAGCAGTTTAGAGAACTTGGCTGATATTTTCACCAAATCATTGTCCTCACAGAAGCACGTCAAGTTCAG
Organism: Cuscuta australis; assembly: GCA_003260385.1. Taxonomy (NCBI): domain Eukaryota; kingdom Viridiplantae; phylum Streptophyta; class Magnoliopsida; order Solanales; family Convolvulaceae; genus Cuscuta; species Cuscuta australis. The sequence goes on from NQVE01000194.1 coordinate 2,909,853, forward strand.
AAATATGCTCGGAGTATGCAACTATGAATCAAGGGGGAATGTTGATTAAAGTTTGTTGATTCATAATTGACAGCTCATCATAGACTAAGTCCTTGTGGGTTATTTTCATTATTCCTATTATTTTGGTATTACTGTTAGTGGAATAAGTCATGGTTAGTGGAGAGGATTTTTAGGATCTCTAATTTGTTGAAGTTTATCTCCGTCTGTTTTTATGTTTAGAGCTCTATAAATAGCTCTACAGATCAGTGAATAAAAATTAGTTCTTCCTTCTCAGTTCTATATCTACTTTGAAGTCTTTGTTTTTTGTTCTCTGCCTTCCAGTTCCAACAAGCTTAACCAAACATCATTTTCCTCGTCAATTTCCATCTTAACCAAACATAACTAGAATTTTGAGTTTCTTTTCTTTTCTTTTCCTTGTCATTTTCCTTTCTTCCTTAATTCCTTGAACCAAACATAATGTTAAAGTTCTTCTTTTATTGAATTTTTGAGAATTTAAAGAAGTGATATTTTTGTGTTGATTATCCAAAAATACCCTTGATCTGATGCCTGTGATGGGTAAAAGTAAGATATAACAGCTAGATTATTAATAAAAAGATACTTCCTCCGTCCCGCTATATTCGTCCACTTTTGACTTTTGGAACTGTTCATCTAAGCATTTTGACTCATCAAATTCTCTCAATGTGTAAGCCTAAATATAGTCATGCGTGATCTTGTTTGATTTGTCTTAACATATAGATTATTAATATATAATTTCTATAATTTTTTTATATACAAATTACAAGATAAAATGGATTAAAAAAGTGTATTGGATGGTGTGCAAAAATGAAAGTGGACAAATATAGTGGGACGGAGGAAGTATGATGCGATAAGTAAGGTAAGAATTATTGGGAGTAAAAGTGGTTTTTAAATATAAAAAATTGAAGAAGTTTGTGGGACAAGGAAAAAAAAGGTGAAAAAATTTTAAGAGACGGAGAGAGTATGACTTCAAACATTACTTCGTACTCGTATTTTATTTCAGTACAAAAATTTTCACAGGGTCAAAAAAATTACCTACCTCTCAATCCAAAAAAAATCTTTTCCTTCACTATTTACAGATTCAAATTTTATTCACTTTATTTGCATACTTTATTGTCAATTTGATAAAATAGAATAGCCATATCACTTTTAGTTTCGTGGATCTTTTTATGTAGTTTAAAATGTGTAATTTTGATTTTTAATTTTATAACACTTTGAATTTTACAACATTTTTCATTACATTTATAACGTTTTTCAAATTCTAGTTTCCAAACGCACCATTATAGAATTTGAATCTAAGACTCCTTCGAATTTGAAAATAAAATAAAGGTCGGTGGGCGTTGGCAAAGACAGGAAGTGTCAAATGGATAGACTCTAGGGTAATACTTCATCCGTTCTCAAAAACACTTCCTCTTTCATTTTTTCCTCTTCCAACAAAATACTTCCCTTTTCTATTAAAAACTCACTTTTACCCTTACTTTTTCATACCCTACGTATCACATCATACTTTTTTTCTAATAATCTACCATTTATCACATCTTACTTTTACCCATCACATCAGGGGTAAAATTGAAAATTAATTATAATTTAACACTTCATTATTTTTGCCCCAAATCAAAATGAGAAGTCTTTTTGCAAAGGGAGGGAGTATGTCAAGAACCAACGAAATATAATTCATGCCTACAACTTGTTCGTCGTCATTACCGGTTTCACCATCAATTGCATATACATACACAATGAAGAAAAAAACCCAAATTCAAAGATATATATATATATATATATATATATATATATATATATATATATATATATATATATATATATATATATATATATATATATATATATATATATAGAGAGAGAGAGAGAGAGAGAGAGAGAGAGAGAGAGAGAGAGAGAGAGATTCTTTCGGTAAAATTGTTTTCTCCGGATGGCGGTGAAGAGAGGCATAGATGGGGTAATTAAAAATATTCAATTCCCTTCACGCATGACACACCTCATATCCTTATGGGTGAAAGAAGTTTGAAACAAATCCCATAAAAATGGCAAAATTTGACCCAAATTAGATGAAAGTGATATTTGATAGGATATTGATACAATTTTTTTGATTTATAATATAAAATATTTTTAAAGTATTGTTTTATCTAATTAATATACAATATACTGAGTATATTTTATTTAATTATATGTCAATGTTGAAAATAATTAACTATAAAAACTTAAAATTAGACAAATAATCAGATAGAGAAATAATATGACTTAGGGGCTGTTTGTTTCAGCCTCTTAATGGTTCAGATGTCTAAATGATTCAGCACTTAATGATTCAGACTGTTTGTTTCAGCCTCTTAATGGTTCAGATGTCTGAATGGTTAAGAGATTTGCCTCTGAATGGTTAAGTATTATACAGAGTCTGAATGGTTAAGAGCTCTTATCTGAATTGATCAGACATTTGCCTCTGAATAGTTAAACAATATACTAACTCTTAATGGTTCAGACCTCTTACTGGTTCAGCACTTACCCATTTAGAAGTTACCAAACAGCCCCTTAAAGTTTATATATAAATATAAAATAATACTAAAATTTCGTATATCATTCGTAAATTTACTCATAAAACTTGTCACCGGAAAAAAAGGATTGGGACAATTTGGAGGACATTAGTCTGTGTCTTTAAAACGTGGGGTAACGTGGGGTACCCGACAAAGTTATACTGATGCATCAACCAGCCGAACCGGTGGTGTACGGACCGGAGCAACTTGGGCATAGGACATTATATTGACATGGGAACCATGACGAATTATACTTCCACGTTTTTAAATTCTATTCTTGTATTCTTTTTTTGACTTGATTTTTTTCTTTTGCATTAATTTCAAATAAAAAAATCGTGTGGGTGAGATTTTTTTCTTTTCCATTAATCAATTTTTTTAAATGATTTTTTTAAGATAAATCTTATCAACACATTTCATTTTAAATAAACACAAGAATTAGAATTTAAGATAGAATAGAGACTACTGGACTGGGCCATACGCCATTTAGGTTAAACCACGTTAAAAGATTGAATCTAATCGATTACTTAATTCAACTCAAGAGCTTATATACTTATTTATTTTCTTTTCAAATTTTGATATGGGATACTCTTTAACATATTCTATTCTTTTTTGAATATTCAAAATGTATTTCTTATTTACATTATTTCTATAGTTCTAAGCATGCATGTAACCCACAAGATTTCTTTTTCTCGTACAAAAAGAATTTTAAAGTTATATATTTTTCATAAAAGAGTTAAATCTTGTGAGTGACTCTCTGCAACACAATAGATCACATGATATTATTTTATATAATGATATATAAGTTTTTTTCTAATAATTTCATCATGTAAATAATAATTGTAAAAAATCAAGTGCGATGGAGAGAATACATTTTTTTTTTGTTTTTAAAGTTCTACTTAAATTTCATAAAAAAGCTAATTTGAGTACTCCAAAATGTTTGGGAACAAGAGGCTAGAATGCGGGCAAGGCATGATTGGGCTTGATATATAGAGGCCCAGATGAAATTATTTCCACTTGATAGCTCGGCCTCATCAAATGAAGGCTCGACAAAGAGTCATAGAGTAAATGTTAGGTAATGTCATGAGATGATCAGGAAGTGTTTTGGTGCTCTGTTCGTAAAATTGATTGTTCCTATTCTCTAATCTTTCTGATAAATCCTTCCACCCCACCCTCTCCCCTTCTACGAATACACCCCCACCCCCTTCAATTACACCCCCAAGTTAATTTTGACTTTGGAAGGGGGTGGTGGTGTGTTTGGATCGGGTCGGGGTGGATGGTTAGAGGGTGGGAACCGTCAATTTTACAAACGGGATACCGAAGCACCCTGGGTTATTTCATGACATTGTCGGGTAATGTCATAGTACCACCTCGATACTCTATACTAGACTACTAAGAGGGTGTATGTAAGTGCCGTGAGTCTTAAAAAAATAGATGTGCTAAACCAAAAGTAGAGAACAATTACTACGAGCTTTGGTGAAAATCACTTCTGGAGCATAATTTACACTTCTGAAATCACAATCCACAATCTAAAGCTGATCGGATAACACTTAAAAATGTGTTTCAATGAAGTAGATTTCGAAAACTGTTTTGAAACAGACTCCCACATACCCTCTAAGCACTGATTCTATTTCTGGTTATTTATCTTGTTATAATTTTTTTACGGTTAATCAAAATTGGTATCAAAATTGATATAAATTTTACGTATTCAAGTTTTATAAAAATTTTCTTAGTTAATGGTCAAACTTTATTAATTTCAATTGCACATGGGATAATTGAACAAATACTCAATGAAAACAAAATAGTAAGAAATACTCCAAATATGGGGTTGGGTGTAGGTTTAAATCTAAACACGTAATTTTACCCATTAAAATTGGATTGATGGATTTATTGATTTATTGTTGCTTTAAACACTTGGTCCCCGCCCTTATTAATTACGGAGTAACTTTTACGTTATTACTTACCCTTATTAATTCCTACTCCACTCTATACCGGTCAAACTTTATTTTTGTTATTAACTTTTTTTTATCAGTTTGTTTTCCTAAAACTTTATTCTCGTTGCGCAAAACGAAGAAAAATCCCAAATTTTTTCAATTTATTTTATTTAAATATTGGTATAGAAATAAAAAATAAAACATATATATTTAAAAACTACATCAAAAGTTCAACAAAACAAGTGGTGACAAGAATATTTTATTTTATCATATAGGCCATGAAAAAACACAAATAAATATAAATTCTCGTGAAGTTGGAATAGTGCTCTGGGAAGAAAGTTTTAGGACGGAGGGAGTATTAAATTAATAACTTATTTCCATTATGTGCTTATTTGTGTTAAAATAATACTGTCATAATACCGTTATATACTCCTCCGTTCTTAAAAATGATTCATAGTTTGACCAAGTGTAAAAATAAAGAATTACTCCCTCCGTCCCAAAAAGAATGGGACGGTTTGACTTTTTGGGAAATTAAGGGAGGGGTATTTTGGTATTGACTTTCCAAAAATACCCTTGATGTGATGGGTAGATTATTAGAAAAAAGGTATGATGTGATAGGTAGGGTATGAAAAAGTAAGGGGTAAAAGTGGTTTTTTAATAGAAATGTAACGAATTTTACGGGACGCAGTTTTTTCTAAACGTAACAAACTTTTTGGGACGGAGGCAATATTAAATTGTAGTTGACTTTCAATTTTGTCTTTGATGTCATAGACAAAAATAAGATGTAATAGATAGATTATTAGAGAAAAAAATATGAAGTGATAGGTAAAGTATGAAAAAATAAGGATAAAAGTGATTTTTTAATAAAAAATAGAAGTATTTTGTTGCAAGTGGATAAAATGAAAAGAAAAGTATTTTTGAGAATAGAGGGGGTATGTTGTACCATACGCTTATTTATTTAAACTAATTGATGTGAAAATAAACTCAATAAAACAAATGAGCACTACCCCTCACAGAAATAAATAAAAAAAATCACAATATACTCCAATATTTATGTAATGCGTAATACAAATAGATTGAAACAAATTAATAGAAACTCCCAGTATATGCAATATGACAAACAACACGAATCAACATTTTTTTATGAACATCCTCATCATGATCGTCATACCTATGATGGAATTTATTTATTTTTTTAAAATATTTGTGCGTGACAAACTCTGTAGACATTTTGATCCGTATGTTTGTCACGCATGCATGTACGTGCATGAAAGGCATATGTTTCATGCACGCAGCAAATTAATATTATATATATGTGTGTGCGTGTGTGGAAGAAATGAAATGAAAAGATTATTAATAGGTGACGATGCGGACATTCAAGTGGTTCTGGGCGAAATCGGCGAGCTTGGCGAGTTCGTCGGCGTCGATGAAGCCGTCGCCGTTCTGGTCGGCGGCCTTCATGCCCTGGCGGCCGCGCAGCCACGAGAAGCGGACGCCGGCGGCCTGGATCGCCTCCTGCAGCTCGCTCCTGCTGATCTTTCCGTCCTCGTCTTCGTCGAAACTCTTCACCCATTTCTTGAACTCTTCCAAAGTCATGTCCATTTTCCCGTTGCACGGCGCGCTCCGGGCGTAGCTCTTTATGGCCATCTGATTGCAGTACGTAATGAATTAATGCTTTGGGGCAAAAACAAATAAAGATGATGATGTGATTAGCACAGAGAAATTAATTGGAGGGCAGTAATGGAATTGAAGTATGTATATATATATATATATAATTATGGGCTTAATTAATTAAGTTGATGGGTTTATATATATAGGGAGTAGATAAGAAGCCAGCCAGAAGCGAATTAGGCGTGGGGAATATTAGAGTGTACAGTACAAGTATTCTTTTTCTTAGACGCAAGAAGCTAGGTCGTAATTGGCAAGAATATTACTCCCTCCGTTCTAAAATTAACTTCTCATTTGACTTTTCACGGTCTCCAATACGACACTTTAACCATTAATATCTCAATTTTTATATAAATATATTTTATAAAAGTTATATATTTCAAAACTATGTTTCAAAATGAATCTATTGCTAATAAGTTTATATGAAAATTCAATGTATTTTTTCCGTGATATATAGTCGAAGTTTAAAAAATTTGACTACAAAAGTCAAACTGGGAAATTAATTTTAGGACGGAGGGAGTACTTCCTCATCCTCATAAAGAAAAAATCAAAGATGAAAAAAGAGGCACCTTAAAAATGTTTAAGTTTGAAATTATTGTATAAATTTGCTCTTACATTATAGTAATTAAGATGGTATAGGATATGTGAGATTGATGTGTCATATATAATTAAAAAAAATAAACTAGAATATATCGAAATAATTCACTTTTAGGTTACTTTTTTTTTTGTTTTTGAAAAATTTTATTGGACGAATTGAAATATTTGCATGCATGGATATGATGCATATATTCATGTCAGCTTTCCAATACATTTCTTTGACTTTTTGATGTGGAGGAATAAGAATCAAATATGTACCCATTAAAAGGAAATATTACTCCTAGTTGATAGAGATATAAGTATAACGACCAATTCAAGTATATCTTTACCGACTATATACTCCCTCCGTCCCAAATTATTTACAACGTTTGCTTTTTGAGTAGTCGCGGGAACTTTTATGTATTCCTACGTTTTCATTGGTTATTTGATAAAATAAAATATTCTTGACACCTCTTATTTCGAAGAACTTTTCATGTAGTTTTTTGATATGTAAATTTTATTTTTTATTTCTATACCAATATGTAAATAAAATGAATTGAAAAAACTTGATATTTTGTCTCGGGAATACAAGTGTGACAAATATTTAGGGACGGAAGGAGTATAACAAAAGAATGTCACAGTTTGACATATACTCCCTCCGTCCCAGAAAACCTTTCTCCTTTTTTTTTCTTCCGTCCCAAAAAATACTTCTCATTTCTATTAAAAAGTCACTTTTACCCCTTACTTTTTCATACCCTACCTATCATATCATACCTTTTTACTAATAATCTATCCATCAAATCATACTTTTACTCATCACATCAAAGGACATTTTTGGAAATTTAATACCAAAATACATTTCGAAAAATTATTTGAGAATATCCCAATTTACATCAGTCTTCTTAAAATAGTCTGACTTTTTATTGTAGTGTATAATAACTCAACATTTGATAGAGTCTGTAAGCTTATAAGTTTTGGGTCTCGGTTAGGATATGAACACTTATAATGGTGTTATAATTTCAAAAAAGTGTTATTACAATAGCGTTACATTTTTTATTTTTTTAAAACAATTGTTGTGCATTTTTTACAACTGCAAAAAAAAAATTCAAAGTGGCACAATTGTCATTTTTAAAAAATTTATCAAACTTTTACTTTGTCAAACTTGATTTTTTTGAACTTGTACTATTCTAATTTTTCACTCCTTTAAATTCATTACAATGTATTACTTGTTCCTACATTATCAACTTATTAATGACGTTGGGAATGGAGCTTAGGTGTAGTTTACCATGAATATTACGGAGTGAGCTGCTAACTACTCGAGCAAAAGAAAAACTTCGTACGGTTCTATTTTTAAAAAATTTATTTAAAATTTAAAATATTAAAAAAAATCCAAAAAATAAATTTATCTGAAATAATAACACATTTCAGTTAGTTATGCAAGACAAGCATTTACTATCTAGAATCGTTAGGCAAGCATTAGGGTTCTAATTAACGACGACCCAAAATCACACACCCAAAGTTTGGCTCATGTGATTATTTTTGAAAGACCGCTTAAAGTTGGAATTGTTTCAGATATTTTTTTTCCAACTATAAATTACTCCTTTTGGGAAAATTTAACCACATTCTTTACATATTTCCACTACCCATTTGGAAAATTAATATATAGTCTTTCCATCTCTTATTTTGTAAAAATTCTAATGTAGTTTTTAAATATTTAAATTTCATTTTTTTTAATTCAATATCAATTTTAAAATATTTTGAATTGAAAATAACTTCAGTCACCAATGGGCTGAGCTTCCTTTACGTGATGACCCACGAAGAATATTCTTTATATATATATATATATATATATATATATATATATATATATATATATATATATATATATATATATATATATATATATATATATATATATATATATATATATATATTATAGAATAATCTTTAATAAAATAGGATGCAAATTTAGATTTAGGTGTATGCTATCGGAAATCTAAGACAGAATATTTTTGTCGCTTAAGTTGCACTCCATGCCGCCTATCGGCCAAGGGGAAGAAAAGTTCACCGCCTTTATCCCGAATGAAATCTATACAAACGAGACTAAAAGATAAAATTTGTATCAAAATAAAACCTACCAAATAATACGTAGTATTATGTAGTAAGGTACTGTTTGGCAACTAGCATTTCATTTCATGTATTTCAATTCTAAAATTTGAAATGCTGAATTTCAAATGACAATGGGAAGTGCATGGATTTCAAATTAAGCTTTGTTTTGAATGTATAAAATTTGATTCAAATTCAAATTCAAAATGCTTAAGTTTGCCAAACAAGGAATTTAAGCCAAATTTGAATTTGAAATCCAAATCCATGTTCTCAAACATACCATAATAGTATTGTGAAATGTCTGCAATTTAACATTATATGTTAACATTTTATGATATTTTTTGGCATTATATTTTAATTCATTGTTTTATAGTACTCCACAATTTTATGATATACTCTGCACTCGTAAATTTGTCTTTTGAAAATTCTAAATTTTTAAGAAATAATCCCGCCGTCTCACTTTATATGACTTGATTTGTTTATGATATTTGATTGAAATTATTCTTAATTTAACATATTAGACAATTGAAGTGAAATTTAAAAATAAATTTTATGTATTTAAAAACTAATCTCTCCATCACAAAAAAAGGACTCCTTATTTCATTTAGAGGACATCCAAAAAACAACTCATCTTTCCTCTTTTATGAAAACCTTCGACACAATTTTTCTATATTTTTTGCATCACTTTCAACCACACATTGTCATTTTACTTAAATTTTTTGTGAAGTCAAACTGGAAGCTTTTTTCAAACAAAGAGAGTATATCAAAAAACTCTATAGAACAAGTAGTGACATTACTATTTTATTTTATAAGATGTCTAACGAAAATACATAAAATGAATAAAATCTAACCTCGCAAATAGTGAACAAACTATCTAATTTGGAACCAATGGAGTAAGTTTTAAATGTCAAATAATTCTTTCAAATGAGTTTGTTATCTATTCATGTCGACAATATAGAGTCATAGTTTGTTTATATAGAATACACAACCCATGCCACGAATTTTAAACAAACTAAAACAAGAAATTAAACGACTAAATCCATATGAGAGGAGTTTATACTTTGCATAAATAGCCTAACCTAAAGACAAAACTCTCCCCCATCACTAGTTTCCCCACAAACATACTAAACATTATTCCACCTATGGCTAACAGGTTTAGTTATAGCTTAATTAATAACACAAAGTCGAAGATGACGATTCATGAGATATTATTTACAAAGTGCAATATTGTAAAATGAATAAATACCAGAAAACCACAGGTGAATATCATTTTATCTACAAAACTGTGCTGAAAGAGGAGCAAAGCTAGACGATGCACGACACATTTCATCTCCACGTACTACCAGTTCTGTAGCTGAGAAGTTATACTCTTAACTATCGGATGGTACTCGGTGTGAAGGTACCTTTTGGCCTTTTCCGAGCCGGGATACCCAAGCCACTCCTCATATAGTCTCTTTATAATGGGATTCTCGGATGGGTTGGCCACTAAGACCTACATTGAGGCAGAATAGGGTATAGATGATCAAGTTTTAAACCAAAGCTAAGGCCTAAGGGTGTGTTTAGATCTCAGAAGATATAAAGGTAAATAAAATAATTGTTTTATTTTCTTGTGTTTGGCCTTGCCTTTGAAAATACAAAGGAAAATGAATTACAAAGTGTGATTAATGTTTTTTTCCTTGAGCCCCATTAACTCTATTAAAATGTTGTAACCGTTGATACATACTTGCTCAACCTACTGAAACACAAAGAGTGGTTTGAACCTGTGACCTCCCGTTTGGGAGAACCAAAGCTATGTCACTTGGCCACAAGATCTTTAGCATTAATGTTATCATTATTTTTTAACTAATGTACAGTAGAGTTTTTTTTGTGTTCACATATTAGAAATGAATATAATGAGTTTGAAAAATCTAAAATGAATTTATTGGGATCTTTTATTACCCAAAACTTTCCTCCCATTTTCTTTCAATTTCCCAATTATCTTTCCCCATTTTATCCCACAATTTTTTCCCCAGAATTGTTTAAATGTATTAGGTTAGGTGGGGCCAAATTGGGGAGGGGGTCCGAGGCTGGCCTAGACGGGGACTTTAATACCATGAACATCATCGAAACCAAAGTGTGAGCATAGCAGATAATATTATACAATAAGAATACTCAAAGGCTAAAACATAGGTGCAGATAATTTACTTACATTTTCCATGTGAGCTTTCTCTAACATCTGGATAAGCTCCTTCCCAGATTGACCAGGATTTGGTTTTATTTGACCCCCACCATTTAAGCACCCTGTTTATAACATGTTCAGAAAAAAATCATATACAGAGTACTTCCTAGTGTTCAGATAAACAATTACTAGAACCACACCAGAGAGAGGGAAAACCTGAAGGGCAAGCCATGATCTCTAGAAAGTGATAATCACACTTCCCCATTTTGATTTTCCTAACCACATTCTGCAGATTTCGAAAACCATAGCACAGTGCAAATTTGAGAATAGTCTTTCCCTCCACCTGAATAGGTCAATAGGCTATTCACTTATTCACAGCCACCAATTATAAAACCCATTGATGAGCAACTAAAAATCAGACTCCCTCCGGTTCTAAATTAAATTCTCATGTGGGTGATTGAGTTTTGTGCAGAGGAGAGAAAACATATAAACCACACAATTATTCCTTAACGAGGAAGTGGGAAAACAATTTCGGGACATTCCACAAAGGAAAGTAAGAACTTAATTCAAGAACGGAAGGAGTATTAGTAGCCTACTCAGCATGATAGAGATTTACCTCTAAACTCACTTCTTGGAAATCTGAATTCTTTATTATATTAAACTTCAAAGGATTGTCAACTTCCCTCCCAAACAGTATTTTAGCAGCAAAACGAAAAACTGTCTCTGCATATCCTCCTGAGCTCCCAGGAACTCCATAAAGATGTTCTTCATCATCAATATTTGTTAGCCTTGAAATTATAAAAAATTTACTTAATTATGAATTATACAACACCAAATAAACAAGGATGCCTTGGAGAACATATCTCGGACTTACAATTTATCTAATGAAGACTCTTCCAAGGCTTTAAAATCAATGGCCTTCGACTGCATTTGAGAAAGGGACATATGTCAAAAGTCAAAATATTCTCAAAATATAATAGAAAAAGGTTTGAGGTATAAGCGCAATAACATTTATGATATGTATATAAATAAAACTTATCAGACCATACAAGTGCAATAACGTAAATCAGATTAACAAATAAATGCAATCACATACATCAGAAATACATATATAGAATAATTTCAATAATATATATCAACAGAACTCTGAATCCATAATACAGGGAAGTAAGATCTAGAATCTTTGGTTGTATGGTTGTACCTGTATCAACTCCAAAATCTCTCGCGTGGTCAACACCGAATCTACCTCTTTAATTTCTTCACCATCACCATCCACATTAAATTTAAAATCATCACGTGACGCTTCAAGTTTCTTGTCATAACACGGCATCACTGTCACATGGTATATTTCCTCGGGCCTGTTCAGAAATAAATGTTTGAAAAAAAGTTCAGCATTCCACTTCTTTATGGACAAGTTTACTCCTCGAATGAGGGTATGCGGCAATCCACAAACCATCACACACATGTCATGTGTGTGTGTGTATTGTATGTATGTATAATTGTATATATGTACATATATATGTATATATATACACACATGTATATATATATATACACATGTATGTATAATTGTGTATATGTGTGTGTGTGTACACACACACACACACAAAAAAAACACACATGCTCCCTCCATCCCAAAAGAAAGTTCTAATTCCTTAAGGAATGAAATGGGCGGTCCACATTAATTCTCTCTCTCCTTTGCATAAATCCCACCCAAACAATTTCACTTTTTCTTAAACTCTATGAAAAAGTAAACGGGAAGTTTAACTTAGGACGGGAAATTTAATTTCGTTTATTATTTCAATATATTTTCAATAAAATGACATGAAGTGTTAATTAACTTAATGTGTAATTTATTTTAAATTCATTAAATTAAATTGATGTGATATTTACTTCACCAGCTTATATAGCATAAACTGACGCTCTAATAATATTTATATACATAAATTCTCAAATAGTATTCATATACATAAAATTGAGTGTTTTAATTGTGATGTTAAAATTTGTATTTATGCAGAAATTTATGGATGACATTATGTGACTTATGGTCGCATTAATTAAACTCATTGATCTTAAGAATAATTAAATAAAAAATGCTAATTACATTAATGTAATAAAAACTAGAACTTAGATGTTGACGAGTCGCACCTATTGCAATATAATTTAATTTTTAAATTAGTATTTAACTTTTTTTGGAAGAACAATCATTTTTTGTTCTTATGTTTGCTTATTTTTTTCACATTTTTATATAGTTCTCCACTATTATCTAAACACGTTTTTCAAGTACTGGTAATTTCTTTTTTGTGTGTGCGTGTGTATAAGTTAAGTTCAAGAAATCTCATTTTATGGATACACATGTATATAAACTTTATGTTCTCCATGTAGTGATGATGTAAGGTAATAACAATTTTTATACATATTTCATTCATTTTTAATTTCACCTTTTTATAGAACATCAAATTCATATGTACACAAAGTATATTTTTACATAAGAGTATGTGAGCCCGTGCAAAACAAATGGTAAAAGTACGGAGTAATAAAATCCATACATAACAGCATACTAAGTAATGTTTCTATATGCAGTGCAGAAATCGTCACCTGATATCTAGCTTTTGGTATACAAAATTCTTTAAGACAGCACCAATAATTTGTTGGGGGCTCTTGACAGAGGAAATGAAAGGAAGAATGTATGATCCAAGTGTTTTCTCAGCATAACATATCCACCCTACAGTTTCAAGCATATCCGTAAAAATAGAAATGGAACAAAGGATCGAAGATGACAAGATATCTACATGCGAGCACAATATAGAGAAAACAGATGTCTATGCAAAGGGGGATTAGATGCATGGGTTACACCAGAAAGTACCTGGACATGCAGAAGATATCATAGGTATACAAGAATTTGATTCCTTCCCACCAGCTGATTGGGACTGCTTATAACGTTCTACAAACTCATTACAAGATTCAATAAGAGTTATGTCTCGGCTGCAGCTTGTATCAAATATAGCCTTCACACCCAATAACTTAAAAAATGTTGACAATTTCCTAAAGGCCTGAAAAGTAAACAAGGCACAGTTCATCATGCTCCAAATGTTTGTGTGTGTGTGGTAACTAATTTTGAAAAATTAATTGACAGTTTGACACAACAGATTTCATGATGCCAGCCTGCATAGATGGGATTAAGGTGATTGCAATGAAGCAATGATATCATCGCGAATAGAAGATGAAAAGCATTCTTACAACAAACCTGAAGTGGGGAAATGTTGAAGTGAACCGCAAGTGAAGTTCTAGACTGAGGAGAAAGAGAGACAACTACTGTCTTGCCTTTGTTTATATTTGAAAGAAACTCATCAGTGCTCTGCTCCTCGAGCATTACCGTCTCTGCTGATGTAACGCATCCACTGCATGATGGACATAAATTAGATCAAACACTTAGAGATGCTTGAATTCCAAGCTTCAATTCGAACAAAAAGGAAACATTATCAAAACATCCATTGGGTGCAGAAGAGTGCAAAGTGCAAACAAATACGTGAGTACAACATGCATAGTAAATAGTTTTCAAAATAGCTATTTTTTACCCCTTCTAATCTGAAGCTAAGCACTTCATAGCTGAGAGGTTCTTAAACCAGGAACTAACATGTAAATCGAGAAGACCAAAGAAAATCCTTTAAATTAAGGTTCATTGTCGGGTCTAAAAACACAGGGAATACACATATAAGTTACAACACCTTAATACCTTAAAGTGACATACAAATATACATGTCTCCTCTAAATGCAAGCATAGTGTAGATGTTGTTAAAATGGAAGAAACATAGAGTGTGGCAGTTGGCAAATACCTGCATGCTAAACAGTCCTTGAGAGAAATCTTTACAGCCTCACTTTGCACAGAGGGTTTTGAAGCTACAACCTCCTTCCCCAAGCGCTGCGCATGCACCATAATTTTAAAAAATGGAAAAAAAAGTTATCCCATAAAACTCGCCAATTATCTTGGGATAAATAACATGAAGTAATACTGCAATAATGGCCAGGAATTAAAAAGAGGTGATTTTTCTTAATACCATAAATTATCACTAGCAAACAATCCACTAGACAAAACATTCCATAAAAGATCATTGGCATATTCAATCCCACCCATCTTAGCAAAAGTTGAATCAGAATTCGCAAATCAAAAAATACACTTGCAAGGTAATTGAAAATATATATAAAAAAAAATAGTATCAAAATCCTAGAAACAAACTGTTCCTATCTAGATACCTCAGATTTGACGAGCCTAGTAGATTCATTTTTTAGGGAAACAACACAGCCTTGAGCTGGAGCTATGAAATCATTCAGATCCCCGATTCTCAATGTCGCCGAGAATTTCTCTGACATTCTGAAAATCGCTTGGATTATGAACACCAATATGAATAACGAAGATCACACAACCACAGCAGACGGCTTTGACTCCTTCCGGATACTAAAGGCGCCTTGCTCGTAATTGGACGTACCACTTGGAACAATATGAAACCCAATCTGCGGAAGCAAAAACAAACTGAAAAATAGAAATTCAGTAGTTATTTTTTTATAAACAAATTCAGTAGTTGTTAACAGACTGAAAAATTGAAACTACACAGGAACCTTGCAATGGAAGTAATCGAGCCGGAGAACCAGGAAGATGGATTGTGAAATTGGCTAATCCGAGAAGTGCGGGAGCCGTCGAGAGACTCCAGTAGGGGTGAGCATGGTAAGGTATGGACAGGATTATGCCCGTACCGATACCGTACCATAACTTTCGGTTCGGTATGGGATTTCATATTTTACCGTTACAGATCCCAAAATATTGGTACGGTATGGTTCGGGAAAAAATAATGTCGGTACGGGATTTTTTCGGGATTTTTTTAAACAAGCAAGGTATAATACACAATTGGTAATAAAAATAGTAGTAGAAATATTTGTCTTAAATAGAAAAACTGTAAATGTAAATAGCAGTAGCAGTAGTACAAAAGATTAAAAAAAAGCATTACAAAAGCAGTAGCTTCAAAAAAGGCAAAAATAAGCACTGTAGAGAGAGAACTAGCCAAAGGAAATGTTCTGTTACATTATTGAGGCCCCACAAAAACATTGTGGTGACAAATTTCTTCTCTTCTACGGAGTATTTGATAGCATAAATTATGGTTCTCATTAAACAATCATTTTAAACAAAGACTATTTTTTTAAAAACAACAAGGATTTGTAAAGGAAAGCCTACTTTTCCCAAAAACAAACTACCAATTACAGTAGCAAAAAATGGGTGGAAATCATAAATATGGCATAGCCATAATTCTGCCCATTCATGACAAATAAGCAGTAGCCAATACAAATTTATAAAGAAAAAATGGAGCAGAGGCTATCTAAAATGGAGCCAGTACAAAATTATAAAGAAAAAATGTAGCCAGTACAAACTTTAAATTTCCAAAAAAAAAAACAGATCTTCATATTTCTAAATTAAAAGAATTTCAGATTTTCACAACAAATTCATAACAATTAGCAAAAAATTTAAATAAAAATTTCAATTTTTCACATGACAAATTCATATAACAAATTGTCAAATTCACAACAAAAATTCATAACAAATTCATACCATAAATTTATAAAGATTAAAGATTTTTCATATTTACACATAACAAAATATAAAATTCTTAAAGAAATTCTGAAATTAGTATTTTTTTACCTCCGTACCTGGACTCTGGCACCTGGAGGCTGGAGAATTTCCGGCGAGGTGGCGTCTGGCGGGCAGCGGCGTCTCTCTCTCGGTGACTGGCGGGCAGCAGCAGTTGAGCGTGCAGGCGGGCGACGGCGTCTCTCTCTCCGCAACTTCCTTCTGGCCTCTCTCTCGGCGACTTCCGTTCGTGCTACTGCTTGGGTTTGAGAGTTTGGCACTTTTCCACAGTTCCGCTTTCAATCTGGAACGGAAATAGCAAATAGGAGGGCTTCTGGGCTAGGGAGTTTTGGGCTTTGGCTGGACTGGACTTCAATATACATACATACGGAGTATCTAATACAATGCTAGGATGCATTTTGGAACAGTGTTCCCGCCCATTTCTTTGGGCCTATTTGGGCTGCCTCGGGCTGGGTAAGGAGGAGCTGTTGGGCCGACTGCTTTTGGCTGCCAATGGGACTGCTTTTCAGGCTGTTGGGCCGACTGCTTTTCAGCTTTAATGCATTGTGCCGAGGTGGGCAAAAGGAGGGGATTCAATGGAGATCATATTTCACGATGAGAATGTATGGTATTCCCCAAGTATGGTTTTACTTTTCAAATCATTAAATCTAAATATCTCACATACTTTTTTTTGAATAGGGAAATAGGATTCACGCTCATCTCAACCGACCGGAAAGAAGTAAATTTGAAAAGCAAATCACCGAGGGTGGTGTTTTTGGCATTCGAAATGTGTTTGTTCATGACAATTATCAGAGTTTGAAAACCACTTCAAATGATAAGCTTTTGGGATTTTTCCAAGACACCGAGGTGAAAACTTTGTCTCGGCTGGATTTCCCAAGCTTCATGTTTGACTTGAAGCCATTTCTGGTTATTCAAAGCCAACCGTGTTTGAATGATCAGCTCTTGATTGGTATTATTTTTTAAAAAAAATTCGAGTAAATGTTATATGGTAAACGTCATAATTAATCGGAAAACACGTTACCCTCTTTGTAAATCACAAAATATTAATGCAGACGTGATTGGAAAGATAGTTGCTCGAACAAGCGTTCAAACAAACTCAAAGAGAGGCTTCGAACAAAAATTGATGGAAGTTACTCTAGAAGATCATGAGTATGAGTTAATAATTGCAAAAGATTTTTAAAATAAGAAACTGCACATTCGGCTATTGTTTATGATACACTATTACAGGGGGAATCGTTTGGGTTGCACACTATGGGGAGAATACGTGGACCGTTTCATGGATTGTTTGACCCAAAACAACCAAGAACCGGTTATTATGCTTTTGAGCTTTTGCCGCCCAAGACGCTATATGGGTAAGCAACATTATTTTTTTTATTCGTTCTAAGTTATTTAAACATGAACAAAACTTAATTTGTTTACCCATGATTTGTAGGGACTGTTACTGTCTCTACTGCATTTCATGTTACCAAAATGATTTTCGATGGTAATTCTCCCGAGGTTGAAGAATTTAGAGCAAGGTATATCATTTCTTGCTAAATATCGTGTAATTCAAGTGTAAATGATAAAACTACTTATAGAGTAATGGAAAAATATACACAGTTTGCCTCCACAAGTGGATGACGGAATGGGCAGCATCGTTCTGAACGGTGGGGATGCCGGCGACCAAGGTGTCATCAAAACAACAACAATAAAAGCTCTTTTGGACAACATGAAGGTGAATACCGAACTTTTAATATTATAATACCGAATAATTGATATCATGTTTAAATTAAAAAAAATTAATATTAAATTTTTTTGGACAGCCTGGGCCTTATTGGATTCTCGGGGAGATTGCTTCATTAAATGATTTAAGTGATTGGTGCTACTTGGGTTGCACAGAGTGCAACAAAAAGGTCATTCCGGATGGTGATAAGTTCAAGTGTTCGGGTTGTGCAGTTACTATACCGCATGGGGTGTATAGGTAAACAACTAAACATTGATGCATGTTAAAAATAAACATATCACGTATTTGGTAATATCCATGTAATACAAAAAATAACAATGTTTCAAACTTTATTTAATAGGTACAAGGTCAGTGTTCGAGTCTATGACCACACCGGTCACGCTTCATTCGTACTTTGGGACCGTGAGTGTAAAGAAGTCTTGGGTGCAAGTGCGTTTGTACTGAGGGAAATAATGCTTGAGGTTTGGAAAAAATTATAATTTCCAGTTTTTAAGTAATTAGGAACTTAGTGTATTTCCCAAAAACCGAATTAAATTGTAATGTTATTCTCTTTTTTCAGAAAGAGATGGACCCAAACTTCCTTCCCCTTGAACTAAATCGCTTCCTTGGTCGGAAGGGTTTGTTCCATGTAGTGGTGAAGTCCGAAGTTGGGAGTTCAAGTTGGAATGGACCAAGGGCTTTTGGGGTGAGGTCTTTAATTACCGACCCTACAATCTTGAGCAAGTATGAACATTTGGTTGTGATTGAAGATGAAGAAGTTGACAGAGAGAGTGAGGGTTTATGGGCATCCCTCGAGGATTTGAGCCAAAAGGTGAATGAAGTGGTAAGCTAATATTTTAATAAGTATGTCCCCTAATACTATTTATTGTTATAACATTACTAAGATTTTCTGACTCTTATAGATTGGTTCAAGTGATCCAATGTCTAGCCAGAGTGTCAATACCAAGCCAAGAAGGATGCTCGATTTGGATGAGAGTGAAACTCTGAAAAGGAATCTATTTGATGAAATTTCAACAAGTTCTAGCAAGAAAATGAAGAAGGAAACTGCTGAAGACTGAACATCACACTCCTTGGGACTGAAAAATCATTGTCATTTTGTATGCTTGAATACCCCACCTATTTTTGTGTAGCGGTTTGTTATGGTGTGGGTCAATTTCGGGTTTTATAAACCTTTTTTGTTATCGTATTGGCTTAAACTTTTGAAAGTCATATTGTTTTAAGTTTTACTAGACTCGATTGTGGCGTAAAGAATATTTCACTATGCATTCCTAAATTACATTCAATAACTTAACAGATTTAGATAACGTGATTTAAACAAGCATTCCACAACACTACTTAAATTAATATACTCACAAAAAATATATGCGACTAACCTAACACAATATATAGCATATAAGCATTAACATTACCACAAATAACCTGAATCACCAAACATAGAATACGGGAGGCGAGACTTTAACTTATATAACTTTTATGAAAAAAGAATTACATATAGACCAAGGAGTTTGATGAAGTGGGATTTTTGTAGTGTCATTTATTACATTTAAAAGTGCATTCAATAACATTTATTGAAAATGATTGGACACACTTATTTTTTGAAATTTAAATTTGTTGTACAGCTCCATACACATGGCCCATGCTCCTTTACTATTTATTCATAATATTCAAATTGAATTTAAAAATAAAGTATTTTTAATATCCGTAAATGTTCAAAAAAAGTAGTCAAGGGAATCGAAAACTTTAAACTTGATTGGTTATTAAAAACACAATTAATGAATAACTTTGAAATTATTTTGGTGTGAAAGACCCATTATGTTGCCGGATTTTTAAAAAAACGGAAATAGTTTTGGGTATGGGCATGCGTTTGTATGGAGTCGATATTTGCTATTTGGCCTTTTGATCCGCTATTGACATGGTTATTTGGCTGTCCATGTACTTGGACAGCCCACACCAACACCGTCACGCCAACAGCGATCTAGCCCATTTCAACTCATTTAACCTTCATATAACTATCGAATAATAAATATAATATCAGATTTATTTCTAATTTCTAAAAATACTGCCCATAGACACCAACAGCCCATTCCCATTTTAATTGTTAAAAAGATTATACTAAACATGCATTTTTTGCTACAATGTTTCTTTAAAACTAAAAATATTTGAAGTTCCAAAAAGATTTTGATGCTTTTTAGTTTCTTTTTTTAAAAATACGCTACCTTTTTAAATTCGAATTTGGATTTAAATATATACACATCAATGTTTTCGAATATATATATATATATATATATATAATATATATATATATATATATATATATATATATATATATATATATATATATATATATATATATATATATATATATATATATATATATATATATATATATATATATATATATATATAATAACACGCCTAAGAATAAGATATCATTATGTAGGTACAAAGCATTAAATACATCCATCCATGGACACCAACAGCCCACGCCTAGACCCACACGCCGAGTGCATATCAGGCACATTAAATGACCCTTACACACCACTTTTGGACTAAATTTAAAAAATGGATTTCCTTTTTTTTTAAGATTTTACTAAACAAGTAATAATATGCTAAAATGTGTCTTTAAAATAAAAAATACGCTACTTCTTAGAATTAGAATTTTGTTTTAAATATACGTGTGTGTGTGTGTGTGTGTGTGTATAACTAAATATATATTCGTAATTAAAAATTATTTCAAAATATATATTCATATTGAAATTTTTTTAAAGTTCCAGAAATATATTTACATAAATATTAGTAAAAATCATTTTAGTGATATTAAATAGAAATCAATATAGGAAGAGAATAGACCTTAAGTATAAATCCACAGGCCTAAGCATAGGATATGATTACTTAAGTACAAAGCATTAAATGCAGCCCATTGAAAGGAATATGGACAGTCGGCGCCTGGATACACTACGAGACAGCAAATCCAGCCCATTAAATGCCACTTTCCCATCACCCAATTACTAAATTAAAATATAATATTTGAAATAAAGAATTACCTATTTTAATTTCATAATAAAATCATATTAAACTTACATTTAATGCAAAAAAAAATATTCGTATGTAAAATTTAATTAAGATCAAAAACTTATTACTAAGAATTTTAAATAAGTTTTTATTTTTAAATCGAATATTTTTTATATATATCTACGTAGAGGAAGGATTTTTATTTATTGAAAAACAGTAATACATGGATAACAGTATTCATATTTAAAAAATAATAATATTTTGGGTGACATTAAAATATTATAAAATGGTAGAGTGAATAATTTAGTAAAATTCAAGTTAAAATAATGCAGTGAAAAAATATATTATAGCCGTGTACATCCAAACCCAGATAACTAGCATAGGCCTAATTATGCTACTTGCATTAAATACACTATAAATGACTACAAGTCTTTTACTACTTTCCTCTTCTTGGCTCATTTATTTCTAATCTTTCCTACCAACAACCACATTGAAGTTGAGCTTGAGCAATTTATCTACCTTTCATATTTCCATTTCTAAGGTTAGTAATCCATTCCCCTCTTTGTGTTCCTTATTAAATATAATATTAAATGTTTCCCAAAAAAAAATTTATTTTCCAATTATGATAAAAATTCTTTTGAATCTAAGCCCCCCTGAATGTTAGATTTCTGCCCACCTTGGAATAACGGAATTATACAATTCTCTAAAATTCTACTAATACATGAGATGACTAAGAAAATAGTTCTAATTCCAGATTATTATGAAATTTAATGTTCCTAAATTACGAAATTTAATGTTCCTAAATTAAATCCTAATTATATTCGTATCAGGTTACCTGTGACTGCTAAGCCATTTGGGATGAGAAAGCTTACCAAAAACCAGAGGATCAATCCATTTCTTCATTTCGAAGATGAACCAGACAAAGGTGACTTTAACACCTACGATAATTTGTATATATCGATCAACATTGATAATCTGCAATCAATAATGTGTTTGTATGATAGGAAATAGAAAATATACAGTAAAAATACAATAATCATTAGCGATACAATCAGGAATGACTATTTGAATACTTAGGTAATTATAGTTTGGAATTACCTTTCTTAGTATTAGACCCTCAGTGAATCATGTCTTTAGAACTCATTTCGTGCCGTAAGAAATTGGAAATGTGCCATATAGCCTTCATCATGCTCAAACCGTAAGCTGAACATTAATATTGAGGTCTAATGACTATATAAAACAATTATATCTACCGCCTATAAGAGAATATGAATACTGTTTTAATTAAAAAAAATCATGGGTTTTTTTTTCTCAGATTCGATACAGATATATAAACATATATATACCTATATACCATATACAAATATATATATATATATATATATATATATATTCTGGTTCATATATGAAATATTAATGAGTAATATGTAAAATTTAAATTATAATTATTTTTAGCATAAAGGATATGTTAATGTGCAATTGAACCTTAAACATGTTCATAGATTATTGAACATGATTAATAAGGTACAATAGCTTTAAAAAACATGATGTTAACATTCCAGATTTTAAAAGCACCGAAAAATAAAAATCTCCGGACTAACGTGTAATTTAGTTTAAGAAATATGGATTTTTAACATAGATCGTTGTTTTTCTCAAATAAAGATCAAATATTGGATGTGAGAAGAAGAAAAAATTCAGATCTGATATTGCATGAACAAAAATAAGTTAAATCTACTTATGTAACGAGTATTTCAGTTTAAGAAATATGGATTTTTAGCAGAAATCGTTGTTCTTCTCAAATGCAGATATGGAGCTTAAAAAATAAATTTGAACGAAACATAAAAAATTCTCATCTTTGAAATCAAAGGCTGTAGATATAAATCCCCAATTTCAAGATCTATAAATATTAGATGTGAGAAGGAAAAAATTCAGATCTGAGATTGTATGAAATTGAATAAAATTACCCCTTGCTGGAAATAAATGGTCGGAGTACTTCAAAAACGAAGATAGATGCCGGCGTCAACATCGGTAGTAACCAGATAACCATAGTTGACGATTCGAGTAGGCGTTGATTGCCCATCGACTAAGGGACGAAGGTGGAGGTTTCTAGAGAGATGTAGAGAGTCGTAGGCAGCGGCGGATAGGGATAGGTTATAGGAACGAAAGCTTAAAAACGTAAGGTTATTGGGCCCAAATTATTTTTTTCTGATTTAACATTACAACTGGGCCAATTTAACACACTGGGCCATGATATGTATACTTAAAATATACTATTTCCATCCTAAAATTTTCTTCTCATTTTGACTTTTCCCCATTTTTAATTTTTGGCTTTGACTTTATATTTTACCCTCCTTAAAAAATATTTTAAATTTTTTTCAATCATTCAAAATATATAGTTAGAGTATAATTCGTGCAAATACATGATGGTATTAATGTCATTTGTTATCTTTTTTTTCTAATGGGAAGGTAGTTTTAGGACGGAGAAAATGGAAAGTGGGAAAAAAGTTTTAGAACAGAGAGAGTATTAAATTATTCTTTTGCTTTCATTTCTTTTAAAAAATCATGATATACTTTTTTTTTACAAATATAGGAGGAATTGGAAGTTTAATTGATCCATGTTACAAGTGCAACAGTAATGAAGATTCACTTGATATGGAAATGTGTTGGAAATGCTTTAGTGTCTCTGGTCATATGCGCTGCTTGCAAATTGGGTTTGATGATTTGGGTCCATATTTTTTTTGTGATCATTGTTCTATTTTACCACCTCCATTGCCGACTCCATTGCACTGCACTCCTCCGCCAATATTACCAAATCCGCAACCTATTTCACCATCTGGGCAAGGAATGGAATTAACACCTACACTCGCTTCGTTGAGAAGATTCAAACGGCTTAAAATAGCCAACAGGAAATATTTCAACGATGACTATGTTCTTTTTTATTAACCTAAAACATGTATTGGTGTGACGACTATTTGTATCCTATATGTTTTGGTTTGAAACTTAGCGTCACTGTTACCTTATTTTGTAACGTTAATTATGTAGTGTATAAGGAATGTTTAATGTCCTAAATATTGCAAAACAATAATTATTTTGTTAGACATCATTGGTTGTTTTATTTGCCAAGATCCACCATTTTCTTTATTATTACTTATTTATATTTCGTTGGGCATTCGTATTATTTTATTATATTATCTCAGCATTGTTTACCGATTATTTAAAATTAGTAAGATGTTAAGTAAATATAAACTATATTAATTTGTATGTTATATTTTCATTTTTGTGAAATATATAGAAAATGGAAGTCCCCATACCGCTAAAGAGAATGAAAGAAGTTGTCGAAAGGACATGGAAAATTATACTACATCGCCGTTGAGCAACCTAACAAATGGTAAAAATTAATTTCAAGGTCTTACATAATTTTATAAAATTGAGTTTAATTGGAATATAAATTTCCTATTCATTTTATTTCCAGTTATGGTTTGTACACCGTTTGATCGATACTCTTCGTCTTCATCGCGATTTGTTGATGCCTCAAATCATTTATATACGCCTGGTTGCACAACTCAACCTCAAAGCTGTATAACACAAAAAGAATCAAGTAGAGGAAGCAAACGAACATTTGAAGCTGGTATGTTTTGCGTAATTTTTTTCATATATGTAAAATGAATACATTTATTTTTTCACATTTAGCATCTTTTTTATATCAAGTTTTATACATTAGTAATTTTGAACATGGGCAGTGAATGGAGATAGCAGTACTCCTCTTATTTCGCCTGTTCTTACGGATGTGTTTATTACACAAACTTGGGGCGTTGATTCAGACTTATGTCATGGACCTTACCATCATGATCAAGACAAGGTTGTTAGGGATTTAGATTTGGAGTTTATGAATGCCATTGATCCTGACAATTCCCCAGTGATTGGGTCTTCTAGAAAGAAGTTTTCACAAATAGTCGAATATTGGGATCTTGGTGATTGTACTTACCAATGTAAAAGCTGCATGACTTATTTTTGGCTAGATGAGCGTTTGGTAAGTCACTCTACCATGAAAAATCCAAAGTATTCTTTGTGTTGCAAGCATGGAAAGATTAAATTAGCTCCAGTCAAGGAACCACCATCTCCACTCAAAGAATTCATTAGTGGAAATAATCCCCAATGTAGGCACTTTCAGACAAATATTAGATCATATAATTGCATGTTCTCTTTCACGTCGTTGGGTGGACGGATAATTAGAGATTCAACTCCTGGTAGAGGACCTCCAACGTTTAAACTGGGCGGGCAAAATTACCATCAAATCGGGAGCTTGCTACCATCCAATGGATTACTACCTAGATTTGCACAATTATACATCTATGACACTCAAAATGAAGATTTCAACAGAATTAGAGCTTTGAGGTACTTATTTCATACCATATAATTACTTTTGATTTATAAATTGTATATAATTCCCATCATATAAATATATTGCGTACTTTTAAAGCTTATTTTCATGAGTCCATTGTAAAATTTTCCTTATTTAATGTACAGGCCTGAAGACGATGTGCAAACGCTTCATGTTGAGATCGTGTCAAAGCTAAGATGCATGTTGGATGCTCACAATGTCTTAGTCCAGTCCTTTCAGATTGTTGGGCAAATGATAGGTGAGTCAAGTAGCTTGGAATACAAACTGAGGTTAATTGGGAAGAGAACTTCTGATCCCCGAGTTTACAATCTACCATCCGTAGGCGAAGTAGCGGCCTTAATTGTTGGGGACTTGGATCAAGCTTTAGGAGAGCGGGATATTTTAGTCAAAACCCAATCTGGACCTTTGAAACGGATTAGTGAGTTAAATCCTGCTTATCTAAGTCTCCAATATCCATTATTGTTTCCATACGGAGATGATGGTTATCGAGAAGATATACCCTTTGTTGAGAAAACAAACCTGAAGGTCGGGGGACGGAGGAGTGTGAGCATTAGAGAGTTTCTGTCTTATCGTTTACACGAAAGGAGTAATGAAAGTACATTAATATTGCGAGCACGTCGTCTTTTTCAAGAGTTGTGTGTGGATGGTTATACGATGATTGAGTCATCAAGATTGACGTACATCAGTACCCACCAAAAAAAATTACGTTGTGACATGTACAATAGATTCTCAGATTCGTTGGTGCAAGGCGATAACGATACATCGACCAAAGGGAAAAGGATTGTAGTACCTCCTACGTTTGTGGGGGGTGCTCGATACATGATTCAAAACTATCAAGATGCCATGGCAATTTGTCGTTGGACTGGCTATCCTGATCTGTTTCTTACGTTCACATGTAACCCAAAATGGCCCGAAATTGAGCGTTTCTTAAATAGGAGAGATTTAAAGCCTGAAGATCGTCCAGATGTGATTTCTAGAGTCTTCAACATGAAGCTCAATGGACTGATAAAGGATTTGAAGAAGAACCAGATCTTTGGTAGACTACGAGCAGGTATTTTTCATAAATTTTTATGATATGCTATTTTTATGTAAATATCATCGTCCTTTTCTCTTCTCATATTTCACCTGCTATATTGTAGTTGTTTACACTGTGGAATTCCAGAAGCGTGGCCTACCGCATGCACACATCTTATTGTTTTTGGGTCAACAGGATAAGTATCCTACGCCTAAAGATATTGATGAAATAATATCTGCTGAGTTGCCTGATGAATTTAATGATCCATTGTACTTCAACGCGGTTCGAGACTTTATGATTCACGGACCGTGTGGAAGCGACGCACCGAGATCTCCTTGCATGAAGGATGGAAAGTGCTCCAAGTACTTCCCAAAGTTATTCAACGATAGCACGATTATTGATGATGATGGTTACCCAAAATATCGGAGAAGGGATGATGGCCGAACAATAATGAAGAACAATGTTTATTTGGATAATAGATTTGTGGTCCCGCATAATAGATATCTCTTGCTCAAGTATGGGGCCCACCTCAATGTGGAATGGTGCAATCAATCGCGTTCTATCAAATATCTGTTCAAGTATATAAATAAAGGCCACGACCGTGTTACAGCTGGCTTTTATGCAAGCACAGAAACGAGTGAGAATCAAAAAGCAGAAACTCCTAATGAAATTAAGCTCTATTACGATTGCAGATACATATCCCCTTGCGAGGCAACATGGCGAATATTTGGATTTCCAATTCAATTTAAATGTCCCAATGTTGAATGCTTGAGCTTTCACCTGCCTGGTGAGCAATGGATTTTCTTTGAAGATGATGATGATGCAGGTGAGGTTTATACTCGAGAAAGCATACGTGAAAGTAAATTCCTAGCTTGGATGAAGGCCAATGAAAAATATCACGATGCAAAAACTTTAACGTATGCTAAGTTTCCTCAAAAATTCGTTTGGAAACAAGCGAAAAGAGAGTATGAACCTCGACTGAGAGGATTTGCTATCGGTCGTGTCATCTACGTGCCCCCTGGGTCAGGCGAATCTTATTACATGAGGATTCTTTTAAATATAGTTAGAGGCCCAACTTCGTACGAAGATTTGAGAACTGTGAATGGTGTTGTTCATGAGACCTATCGTGACGCATGCTACGCAATGGGATTACTAGACGATGATAGGGAGTACATCGATGCTTTCAAGGAAGCAAGTGAATGGTGTTCTGCCAAACAATTGAGATTCTTATTTGTCACACTGTTGACTAACGAGTCAATGTCCAGGCCTAAGCATGTATGGGAACATTGTTGGAATTACATGGCTGATGACATCTTATATCGTCAAAGAACTCTTTTGAATCATCGAGGTAATTATCTACTAATAGTTTTTTTTAACAATTCTAGCAAGTCTAATATATTTAACATTCTCATGCGCAGATTTAGTCTTAAGTGAAGATCAAATAAGGAATTATGCCTTGATCGAGATAGAGTGCTTATTGAGAATGCGAGCTAAAAGCCTTCGAGATTTCATTGACATGCCATTCCCAAGGTTAGATGCAGCTTCTACATCTCGGAACAGACTAATTCTTGACGAATTGAATTATGATCACGTTGCCTTAAAAGAAGAACATCAAAGGATGATTGGGGAGTTGAACCACGAACAACGTTCAGCTTATGAAACAATAATGGAATCCGTTGATGGGGGTCATGGGAAGGTCTTTTTCATTTAAGGCTATGGCGGAACTGGAAAGACATTCGTTTGGAAAACTTTGTCTGCCTCAATACGTTCAAGGGGAGATATCGTGTTAAATGTTGCTTCAAGTGGTATTGCATCGCTATTGTTACCAGGAGGAAGAACTGCACATTCCCGATTTGGAATTCCAATCAATCCTCATGAAAATTCCACTTGCAACATTAAACAAAAGACGCCATTGGCAGATTTATTAGTTCAAAGCAAACTTATCATCTGGGATGAAGCTCCAATGACCCATAAATATTGTTTTGAAGCTTTGGATAGGAGTTTACGTGATGTTATGAGTGTCGTCAATCGAGCCAATTCTGAGCTACCATTTGGAGGGAAGACAATTGTTTTGGGGGGAGATTTTAGACAAATACTTCCAGTGATTCCTAAAGGGCGGAGACAAGACATTGTCAATGCTACAATTAACTCATCATATCTGTGGGAATATTGTACAGTACTACGTTTGACGACCAACATGCGTTTGCAATATATGGCCCGAGATGACCATTTTGAGGCAATGTCAGAATTTGCCAAGTGGATTGCAAGTATCGGTGATGGACTTGCTGGGGAGGAAAATGATGGGGTTGGTCAGGTTATTATACCCGATGATTTGTTGATTAAAAGTACTGGTGATCCGATTGTGTCTATAGTAAATTCAACTTATCCAGACTTTCACAATATCGCGATTGATCCTACTTATTTGCAAAGCAGGGCAATCTTGGCACCAACTCTAGAAGTTGTGGACGAAATCAATGAATACATGACCTCATTGAACCAAACAGGAGAAGCTAAAAGTTATTTGAGTTCAGATGCCGTGTGTAAATCCGATTCAAATTTGGACTTCTTAAGTGACATGCATTCTCCTGAATTCTTAAATAACATCCGAGCGTCTGGGGTTCCAAACCATGAATTGAAGTTAAAGATTGGGACACCGGTGATGTTGTTGAGGAATATAGACCAGTCGTCAGGTTTGTGCAATGGAACAAGGTTGATCGTTACACGACTTGGCAATCATCTAATTCAAGGTAAGGTCTTGACAGGGAAGAATATTGGTCAAGAAGTGGTTATCCCGCGATTGTTGCTTACACCATCGGATACCAGAATTCCTTTTAAATTTCAAAGGAAACAATTTCCGATTATGATATCTTACGCTATGACAATTAATAAAAGTCAGGGACAATCATTGACGCATGTTGGGCTATTACTAAAGAAACCTGTGTTCAGTCATGGACAACTTTACGTGGCATTATCACGAGTCACGAATCGCAGTGGATTAAAGATTTTGATTGATACTGAAGATCCTGCGACATCAAATAAAACAGCAAATGTAGTTTATAAGGAAGTTTTCCAAAACTTATAGTTGTATTCTTCCATTTACTGCATTAATTGTAAAATGCATCCTCTTAGATGTATACTACGTATCTTTGCTAAAACCAAAATGTTTCTCTTAATTATATCAATGTTTCCCCTAATTATATAATTAATACTAGCCCGTGCAACGCACGGGTTCGAGTCTAGTAATATTTAAAAAATTAGGTCATTCCCATTCCCAAATTTGGCTGGACCAGTGGACTGGACTTTAATATACTCTCTCTGTCCCCATTTTGATTACAATATTCCATCATTTATTTATCCCAAAATAGATTACAAAAACTAAATTTGGTAACATTTACCCCCTCCCACATCATGTAAACAGTGACTTTACAGTGATCCCACATCATGTAAACAGTGACTTTACTATTCATATTTGCTTTATTTAAACTCACTTTGAGCCTTTCCCACGTGAATACGTGATGGATCACAACATGAAATTAGAGGGTAGTTTGGGAAACTTTTGAGTGATTTGACTTATTATTAATATACACAAAAAGGGAATATTGTAATCAAAAAGGGGATGGAGGGAATATATATTAATATATACTACGGGTACGTAGTATTTGCTAGTTGCTATAGTAGTTCGATACGGGAAATTCGGTTCGGGGCAGAGCCCATTCCCATTCCCAAATACCAACCCGAAAAATCGGTATGGTACGGTTCGGGATTTTTCGGTTCGGTAAAATTTGGTACGGGTAATCCGAGAATTTTCGGTAACGGTATGGTACATGCTCACCCCTAGAGAGACTCCAGACGCGCTTGGTACTGTCAGTTTTATTCCGGCTAGACCCGATAAAAGTGTGGGCCGGGCCGGGCCTGGTTTCAACTCAAATTGTTTTTGAATTAGACTTAAATTCGAGTTTCCAAAAAATTAAAAAATCGGTAAAGGAAATAACGCGCCAGATAGGGGTCGAACCTACGACCTTCTGCTTAGGAAACAGACGCTCTATCCACTGAGCTACAAGCGCTTTTGTTAAGACAGTGAACATGTAGTTAAATAATCTAAATTGAAGTTATTTAGAATTGAATTGCCATTTGATATACAAAAATCAATTTTTTCAATATCTTTTTTTTGAAACAACTATTTTTTACTGACTCAAATGGTTCATGGAATGATGGAACTGTCATATTGAAAATGTTATGGTGAGGTGGAGTGGTAATTAAGGATTTAAGTTTCTCTAATTTTATTAGTATAGGATGC
The DNA here is from genome assembly GCA_003260385.1 of Cuscuta australis. Taxonomy (NCBI): domain Eukaryota; kingdom Viridiplantae; phylum Streptophyta; class Magnoliopsida; order Solanales; family Convolvulaceae; genus Cuscuta; species Cuscuta australis. The sequence goes on from NQVE01000194.1 coordinate 2,940,940, forward strand.
TATTGTTTTTATCAAAAATAAACATATCAAAACTTACCCGTTTCTCTCATTTTATTATATTTTATTTGTTGAATGAATCCTAATGAATGAGTTCAAACTATGTTAAACGTAAAAAGTAACAAAAAATGATTTGAAAAACTTACAAAATCTTATAGAGGAACACTTGATAAGTTTTCTTTAATAGAATTACACCATGGTGAACACGAACAATGCTGATGATTTTTTTAAAGACAGGTGTGATGGCAAAATTGTTGAAAGTTTATGTAAAATTGATCTCATTGAAGATGTTGATGTTCACACTATTGAAATGGGTTCACCTTTTGAAAACGTTGATGTTGAAAAGAAACAAATGAAAGACTAAAAGTGAGGCAAAAAAATAAATGTACTCTAAAGAATTCTTCTTTCTTGTAAGAAGAAAACAATTTTTTTGAAATCCAAAAAACAAAATTTAAAAAACAATATGGAAGTTTCGCCTTTTGTAACTTTTTATATTTTTTTAGAAATTTATTACTCCGTATTATAAATTAGTTTTCATATATTTGTATCGTAAAAATATGTCTAAAAATAACTAAATAAGAAGTATTTCTTCTTTTTTTCCAAAATAAAAAAAAAGAAAAGGAATTGGAGCAAGTATATGCCTCGCACATGCCACAGAAAGGGGAGTTACCCCTTCATGCCTCCTAATTCAACCTCCTAATTCAACTGTGTCAAATCCTATGTGGCAGAGTGTGAATGTAAAACAGCACGCCATTGCTTGTGCTCTAATAGATGAGAGCAGTATCAAGAAGGAATTCATGGGACAAATTTCTTCTCCAGAAGAACATATTGTTATTAGAATTTGCATTCTCCGTCACTCAAACAAACGCAGTCTCCGGTTGCCCAACCATCCAGTGATGAGGGTAATGCCTAAATACAAAAAAAACAATACAAAAGCAATGTGTTAGGCCCCCAGCTTGAGGACTGGAAGTACAGGAGAAGAGCAAAAAGGTTCATCTAAGAATTGAATTATCAGAAGGTACAATAATACAAAAAAGCGGCCATTTAGGTAAAAGCATAGTCCCTGGAACAAGCACTCAAACTCTTGTGAATGTGCTTTTACTTCTTCTCTAGCTTTAGTCAGTGGGAAAACAAGGAGCCAAAAAGGAACCACACTCAGCAAAAACTATTGGTGTGATATTAGCAATTACTTCCAAAGATGCACCTAAAATTGCATGATCATGACTCATGATTCAATGTCACTTCTCAGTGGAAGACAGGGTCTCTCAAGAGACCGCAAGAAGTAAAGCAACCATCCGATTTAAACATTTAGTGATCACTACTCGATATCAGCATTATAAAATACAGTACAGCTTAAAAAACGTAATCACACCCAAATCAGGTAGCGTTGAAGGAAGCCAAAAAGTTGAGTAAAAAAAAGGTACCTTCAAGTATATTGATTTCACTAAACCCCTGCCCACAACAAAAAGAAAATTGTAAGAAACAAAACAGTTGACCAATAATGAGTACAATTTAAAGCTTTAGTCACCTCCAGAATAAACCGAAGACATGTGCATCAAATCCTCATCGTTTAGCATTCTGCAAAAGAAGTTTTTGTTTTTAAAAAAAAGCTCAAAATATTAGTTCAATATAGAAACTTTAAAAAAAAATTACGCCTTTTCGCTTACCTCATTTGTCTGCAAATACACAACTGGAAAAACATGTCCATGTGATAATCTGGAAAATATTCAACCAACTTTGAATCGATTTGTTCCTCAAAAAATTTATACATAAAAAATGAAGTTGTGTCATTGACGAGAGGGAATGGAAATCAAGACATGATAATAACTAACACTGGAAAAAAAAGGATCAAATAGCAACTGGTAGGAGCATAAAAAATAACACGCAAGCCACTCAACCTTTTTAGTGAGGGCAATCCAATTCAAATCTGATCAAAGGTCTGGGAATATTCAACTTGGCCCCCAAACCTCTTAGGTCCCCGGGTTCCGGTCACCTCTCATAACAAATTCCAAAATCTAGCAACCCCACGTGACAAGCACGATAAGGCTCCCAGGGAACTAATGATAAGCTTTGATTTGCTCAGACCAATGCATCATATGGTACTTAACAGGCTTGTAGCTACGTTTGCTTTTTTAGACTAAAAATGATCTAATCTGTACTGTTCTAGTCTCCCAGGCTTTCTTTTGACTTATAAAATACGAACTCATTTAAAATAATAATAATTATTATTATTATCATTATTTATATAATAACAACAACAATAATTATAATCATAAAAAGAAATGGAGAAAGAGATCAAACCTTGCCGGCCCGAGCAATTTTGTACTCAGGTGAAAGTTGATTTCTTGTTTTAGTTTCTGTTGTCTGGATATAATAATCTTTCACTGTTTTTAAAATTGTTTTCTTTTGTTGAAATATAGGGGATTGTTCGAGGGCTTATGCATTTGTTTGTAAAAAACATATCATGTGTTCGGATATAATAATAGCCTCATATCGAGCACATTGAAGGCCTCATTGACCTCTGTCTCACCCATATGAATTTGGTTAAAATTGATCAAAGTTTGCGTATTATGGATGATGAGAGACGAGTTCTTATGACAAGCAAAAGTGTGTGCAGTGTCGAATGCTTTTTTAGGCATAAGTTGAGTGCACTTCTTCCCGAATTTGTAAACTCAAATGAAGTTTGGTGGAGAACTATCGAAGTAGTTTTTTGGAAAGTATTCAGGTGAAAGTTGATTTCTTGTTTTAGTTTTTGTTGTTCCAATATAATAATATTTCACTGTTTTTAAAATATTGTTTTCTTTTGTTGAAATATAGGTGGATTGTTCGAGGGCTTATGCATTTGTTTGTAAAAGGCACATCATGAGGTGATGTTGCATTCTGCTCCTTTGTTACTTCAGAAGGAGAAGGGCGAATTCTTCCCTCGATAAAAAAAAAGAAACAGATGGCAGATTTAGTTCAGTTCGTAGATTTGATGAATAGTGTAATCAGGCTTTGTGTTCCTTCCTAGCTTTCCTCCCTAGCGAGTTGAAACATTTCTTTTGGATAATTGCATACTTTAAATATGATAATAGGTATGTAACATTGTAAGATTGATACACATCGCTCATTTATATGACTATAAACGGTACAAACATAGAACACAATGTCAACAGGACTTTTGTAGTCACGTTTGCGACATCCATTCTTGGTGCAAATGGTGGATGATGTTGGCCGACATCTACTGGGCAATTTATACCAAGAATGGATGTCGCAAACGTGACTACAAAGGTCCTGTTGACATTGTGTTCTTTGTTTGTGCCGTTTATAGTCATATAAATGAGAGATGTGTATCAACCTTACGATGTTACATACCTCTTATCATATTTAAAATATGCAATCATCCAAAAGAAATGTTTCAACTCGCTAGGGAGGAAAGCTAGATCACTATTCGAAGAAACACAAAGCCTGATTACACTATTCATCAAATCTGCCAACTGAACTAAATCTGCCATCTGTTTCTTTTTTTCCATCGAGGGAAGAATTCGCCCTTCTCCTTCTGAAGTAACAAAGGAGCAGAATGCAACATCACCTCATGATGTGCCTTTTACAAACAAATGCATAAGCCCTCGAACAATCCCCCTATATTTCAACAAAAGAAAACAATATTTTAAAAACAGTGAAATATTATTATATCCGAACAACAAAAACTAAAACAAGAAATCAACTTTCACCTGAATACTTTCCAAAAAACTACTTCGATAGTTCTCCACCAAACTTCATTTGAGTTTACAAATTCGGGAAGAAGTGCACTCAACTTATGCCTAAAAAAGCATTCGACACTGCACACACTTTTGCTTGTCATAAGAACTCGTCTCTCATCATCCATAATACGCAAACTTTGATCAATTTTAACCAAATTCATATGAGTGAGACAGAGGTCAATGAGGCCTTCAATGTGCTCGATATGAGGCTGTTGTCCGACAATGAAACACTTTCTTACATTCGTAGTGTTAGTCTATGTAGACCCTATGTAAGATTTGTCATCTAGCTCCTCCACTGTAATATCAAGACAAATTTGAAACTGCAAAACGAAACAAAGTTGTCAAAAAGCTTATTCCACCAATCTAACTAGCTCGAATCTGTACACTACAAGCATAAAACAAAGAGCACTACTTTACCACTCTAAGCTAAAGTGCTTATAACTTTTTGCACAACAATTTTAATTTTAATATTAATATTAAATAAAATTGAAAAATAATTATCGAAATTAAGTGAAAGTAGAACCCTAGTAAATCCTGAACACCATGTTTCTCTCATCCCATACATGTTCTAAACTAAAGACAACTACTATACATAAATTCCAAAATAGGAGGATCTTACCCTTGAATGCCTTTTTCCTTGACCAAAGCCAAGGCTGATCCGCTTCCCTCCGCGACTTCTCTCTCCAAACCGCTTACAATAACCTTCATCTTCCTCCACCATGGCAATCTGGATGACTTCACCTACACTTTCCTTGCGCTTTTCGTGTTCCTTGGCTCTTCTTGGCAGAGTGACGACCCTTACATTTTCATGAGCCAAAAGTTATTCTATTTTGATGGTCACAAACCAAGCAAAATAAATAATCTAGAAATATGAATTCCTCAAATCTAGGCATTGTTATGCAAGAACTTTATTAATTGGTACTACCTCCGTCCCAGAGTATTTGTCCACTTTCATTTTTACACACCATCCAATATACTTTTTTAATCCATTTTATCTTGTAATTTGTATATTAAAAAATTATAGAAATTATATATTAATAATCTATATGTTAAGACAAATCAAACAAGATCACACATGACTATATTTAGACTTACACATTGAGAGAATTTGATGAGTCAAAGTGCTTAGGTGGACAGTTCCAAAAGTCAAAACTGGACGAATACTCCGAGACGGAGGGAGTAATTAGCAAATTCTCGTTTTTAAAATGTTAACTGGAAATTTCTAAAACTGTAGAACTATCTTAACCAAGTATCATGATTTCATGAAGTCAAAATGTCATTTGTATTTAAAATGTAAATTGAAAAGAATGAACTACAAATATGCATTGTAAGACAAAATCCACTCTCATGCATTTGTTTCCTTAAGTTCAGATTATAAGAACTTAGTAAATTAGTCTCCTACTTCAGCATATATAGTGTGTGCTATGTGAAGCTAAAAATGGAGTTGTTCGAATTCAAATGTGGAATGTGTATGGTTGGATGTGGATTGCACTTTTTAGTTGATTTGGGTGAATAGAAACAGAATATAATGGTACATGGCTAGGGTAGGAGGGGGAATTGATTGACGCGTAACAATAATTTATGGCATGTTGCAAACTGACAAAAATATTTATGATGAAACAATTTTGATAAAGCAGATGTAGGTTGCACGGAAGTTGAAGAGCGGTAACCCATGGTAGAAAATCTAATTAATAGAATTTCAATAAAACCTTACCATGTTCTCCGGTTTCTTCAATTCGCTCATGTGGTGCTTCTTGTGTTGCTTACTGAGGGGCTTCTTGTGTTGCTTACTGAGGGGCTTCTTGTGTTGCTTCCAGAGGTGCTTCTTGTGGTGCTTCATGAGGTTCCTGCTTCCTGCCAGTGTTGCATGTGTTGCATCTCGGGTCCAACGACCATCATCCATCTTCCTAAACCTGGAAAGAAAATAATTAAAAAGAATCATAACTTTTATCATCCTTAGCTCCTTTTTTTCAAATGCCCCTTATTAAGGCAAGCTCACGCCTTGCAGCAAAATCCACCACACCCGCTAAGATAGACTAAACAACAATTTCTTAAAATCTGAGATATCACTACAATCTTAACCACCGACCAAAACAACATCGTTGCTAGGACATACAATCAACCAAGGTTTAGAATCGTAGAAAGGAGGCAAAATGAAAAAAATACAAAACTTACCCCAACATTTGAGCAGTTTCTGTATATGTTACTTTGCGATGGGCTTTCCACGCCCAATAAACCTTCTGAAACTCTACAACAACCAACCAACAATAAGTGATAGTAAAATTAACTTCCCGACCGTATTCCCTTGATGGCGATATAATTTCATCTTGAGTTCCATGACAGGAACACCGAGTACGGGGGGAAATGGTGCACCAAGTAAAGTTTGAGCTTCTTCTACCCGACCACTATTAATTAACTCGTTAACCAAATAGAGTAATAAATCTTAATGGAATGGATATAATCAAAATTGGGGCGGATATATCAATGCACTTAGGTGAATTTGTGAATTACATAATCAAATATCAACAAGGGTCATGCTAGGGTGCCGCCACATGAGTGCTACCATGGGTGTACCCATGCTCCGTACAGACAACACAAATGGTAATCATTTGTGCAAAATATGAGCGCACTCATGTAAACTGCAATGTAATACAAAATGCAAGGGATTATTAAAAGAAGAAAATATATTAAAAATCAGTTGTGCATCTTAAAAAAAATCAGCTGTGCAGCTTAAAAATGCTGCAGAGAACACTCTAAACTCCAGTATTTGGTCCAATAAGTGCTGTCAATCTCTCATGTAGCCTTCTTAAAAGTACATTGCTGTTTTTTTAAACCATTGACATTGCTGATTTTTTGCAACTTAAAAATCAGAGAACTGTCAAATTATTTTTAAAAAAAAATACATTGCTGTTTTTTAAACCATTGACAATCAGGGAATAATTGGAAACAAAGTCTATGAATAAAGTCTAAGAATAATACAATTTGGCTAAACCCTATTCCAAATTTAAAAGTTTCAAATGTTATATGGAAACAAAGTCTAAGAATAATACAATTTGGCTAAGCCCTACAAATAGCATGGAAATGATTTAACAAGTAAAAAGCCAAAAACCTAATAGAGAAGGAGACTAGGGAGTAGGGATTACAGAGAAGGAGACGAGGGAGACGAGATGAGTCGTACCTGATTCAATTGGGATTGAGGGAGTCCGCGTCTCAGGCTCTCGGCGATCTATCTCGGTCCGACGTTATGGGTCTATCTGGATCAGGACCGAATGGAAGTCGGGTAATGATAGGACCGGACGGAAACCCAAAATTTTAAATAGTACTTCGGACGGAAGACTGACCCGAAATCCTTTCGGTTCGGGTTCGGTCTGGACTGATCGATCCGATTCGGTCAGTTTTTCCGGTCCAGACCTATATATGAACACTCCTACTCATGGTAACATACATGTGATGGCATTCTAGTATTATTCTATCAAATTTGTACCCAAAGTACCAACTTTTGTAAGCAACATTCAAGTGAGTGCTAACAATCTTTATCAGCAACATTCAAAGGTGGCAGCATGACACAAGGGATGGTGCTTGAGTGTCTTAAGTTTGGTATTTCTTTTTTCGGAACGTAAAAAGTAAGAGTGAAAAGTATGGGACTGACTTAAAGTTCTTATGAGAAAATCGAGAATGCCTTAAAGTAATTTTAGGCTTGTCAGGTGACTAAACTACCATTTTGTTGCTTCTTTATTTTGTAATGAATTTTTTGTTGAAGCAACCATTAATTTGGGGGCAAATTCTCTATCATCTTAAAGTTCATACTCATTTTATGAACGTTAATTTCTTATAAATACCATTAATGAATTAGGTTCTTTGAAAAAAATAAAAGATTTTTATATTGACCCATGAAAATGTGAAAATATTCATAGTTTTATGGTAGCACACTCTAATTTGGGTAATGCTTTATCCCTAATCTAATCTCTAAAGGTGAAATCGGAACTCAAATGGGACTTAATTACATTATGATTTCATGGGTGGAACCCAAATATTTAATCGAGTTTATAGAATGTTTTTGTATTTCAAAAGTTACTTGTAGTAGGTGTTCAATTAAGAATTACATAGAAGTCATTTAAGATAGTTGTGTGATTAGTTGCGAATTTAAATTTTCTGCCCAAATTTCATTGATATTGACGAAAAGTCCTGCCCAAATTCATTGATGAAAATTCTATGATTTTTAATTTTAAAAAAATGACAAACTGCAAGAAGTTCTAACCTCATTGGTAGAAACAAAAAGTCATGATTGGTCTTATTTCAATTCCATTATTAAAGATTTTACTAGTACATCACCCGTGCGATGCACGGGAAAAAACCTTATCCTAATTGTGAAAAATATTTTATATAAGAAATATTAAATTATTAGGTATTATTTTGAAAATAGTACATACGTAAGCACTTCAATTTATAAATATTTTCATTTCTATTAATTGGCATAGACATACAAAACATAAAAGTGAGAGAAATCAATAGTACTATGTTCAATAGATAATATGAGAATGAAGCATAATTAGATAATATGAAAATGAAAGACTAAAAACTGACCAATTAATTATTCTCAAATACCTCCTTATAAACTACATTTATTGCAGTGTTAGCTGAAGTATTTTTAAAATTACATATCATTATTTTTAAACAACGCGAGAACGTACCCTAGACATCGCTACATACATCTATCTGTGACTGAAAACTGATTCTTTCAAGAACAGGCTAACATTAGAAAGATTGTTCCTGACTTTTGTTTATGGTAATTACGTACAATACTATAACTGAAAATTATCTTCTTTGAAACTTAAATGACAATCTCGTATTTGAAGAACTTAATGAAACTCGCATGATCATAAGAGCTTGTCCTGCATTTTTCCGTAAATCATTTTTGCTTCCAAAAGACGGTTACCAAGTCTTGTAACAATTTACTGTATTCAATTACAGAGACTGTTAGCATGATTATTATATATCTTTTGTCACTTCTGATTTTATAGAATTTTTTTATATATTTTTAAACAATGTAATTTACTTCGTATATTTTTATTTTTATATCAATTTGTAAGAAAAATGATTTTATATGCATTCATTAGAGAATCATAACTTTGGTTGCATCCTTTTATTTTTAAAAAGGCGGCCAAAGTGGGGTTGATTCTTCATCCATTAGAATGTTTTCGATGCGTCTACATGCTCCATTTCTATTTCAATATTCTCTTTTTATCTATATGAATCATTATTTTTAAATATTTTAATGAAATGAATAATAAGTTATTGACTTTTTACAATAATTGTGGGATTTAGAACGATCTATAGACTTTCTGGAATCTAAACAAATCAAATTCGATCATAAACTACATCATTATCAATTTAACTACAAATAGAATTAAAATAATTCATTGATTTTATGTCATTCATGGAATATGATATATATCACGTAATCTTTAAAAATATGGATTGAATACTTCTCTAAGATTTTGCGTACATGTATTTCAAATCTTTAATAAACACCGAATATAAATAAAAAACACAAAGTTGTGACTTTCGACACAGGAAGGATTTTATACTCTAACAAACTTCAATGACTCTTGCTCTTTAATGTATAACATTGAATGACATTTCTTTGGTGCTAAAATGAAATTCATATTGACTATTTACACGATTAAATTTTATCTGCTTTATCCACTTTTTTTAAAAAAATGAAATAGTTTTGTCACTTTTTTTATAATAGAATTATGTTATAAGTTTTAAATATATAAAATTTTACTCCGAGTATCTTTTAAATTTTAATTCAATATCAATTTCCCAAACAAATCGAATTGAAAATAACTTTTATAAAAAATTATATCAATATTTAATAATGAGATAATATTGATCTAGATACCTTGTCCACATCCAAATCCAATTTTATACTTTGAGATTACATTGTCAACTAACCTTATAAAGAGAAACATTTCTAATCTAATAGATCAGGAAAAAATATGAATTGAAATGAAACTCCCAATGATATCATCAACACTGGTTACACTCATAATTTAACTAAATTCACACTCGTATGTAATGTCTCATTTTCATTGTAATGATTGTATTTTTAATTTTATTTAATATTTATATATTTCTACTCAGGTTAAATTCTATTTTTTAAAATAATAACTAAAATTAACTTGGTATTTTTTTTTATTTTTCTATCTCTTATTCTTTCAATATTTATTTTAAATCTCTTTTTTTCCATTTTTATATAGAATTTGTTCAAATTTTTTGTCTCATTTTATTTGTTTGATTTTTTATACAATCAAGAAAATAAAAAAATAAATAAGATTAATAATTCTAATAATAATACTCCATAGAAAATAATTTATTGCACAACTCAACCGCCAATTGTGAAAAATTCATAAAAATACGTTACAAATAACACTAATTCTGTCTTGAGTTTTACACATATGCTTTACTTTTATACCATAACAAAAAACATAAATTAGTTTAATTTAAAAGGAAAAAATATTTAATGATCTAATTCAATATTAAAATATGTTTCATTTAAGAAATATAATGATAAAGCATAGCTCATTCAATTTAGAAGTGTTTGAAAGAAAAATGAAAGGCAAGTTAAAATAATGATGCTAGTACAAAAATTAATATTCCCTATGTTCAATTTTTAAGTTCACAGTCCACAAATAATTTTTTCATTTTCTTTTCTTGATAAATTTTCTTTGTTAAAATGAATTAAGTTAAGTACCCCTAAATTTAAAATTTTTTACTTACTACCTCCGTCCTAGGGTATTTGTCCAGTTTGACTTTTTCGAGTTAAACTGAACAAACATTGAACTCCAATCACTCTCAATTTATATTGCATATTAGTATAATGAAATATAATTTTTAAAGTTCTCAATGCGACAAATCCTATAAAGTTATTTTTATGTTAAAATACATTACGATTTTTATTTAATTAAAGCTCAATGTCCAGTTTGACTCGAAAAAGTCAAACTGGACCAATACACTTGGAGTATTCCTTCTTCATCCCTGCTGCAGCCCCATTTCCCTTCCTTATTACGGAGTATTCTTTTCTTTTCTCATTTCTTCTTCTTCTCTTCAGAAGGTTACCAATTTTCATATCTCATTCTTCTCTCTTTTTTCATTTCTTCTTCCGCTCCTTCTTCTTTTCTTATTGTTCTTTCCTTCTTCATCCCTCTTTTCTTCTCACCCTTCCACCTATCTATTTTTCATCATCATCTTGTTTCCTTCTTTCTTCTTTCTTTCTTTATTCTCCCCCACCCTTTCGATTTGGTCCAGCCGCCCTCCATCGTCATCTCTTCTTCTTTCTTTTCTTCTTCAAATCTTCTCCAGATCTTCTATTCTTCTAACTTGGTCCAGGCACAACTCAATTTGGTTCTGAAATGATGCCCACAAAAATTCTAAAATAATGAGGTTAGGCGAAATTTGGTCGCCGGAAAATGCCGCCGGCGATGTCTTTTGCCGGAAAATGTTGGGTTGTGCAGCGATAATTGGGGACAGGATAGGTATGTGTAGGGAAAGGGGCCAGACTTTGCCGTGCTATATTCATTAATAATGGCCATCAACTTTGTTTTTTTACACAATTGCCATTTCATCTAATCAACGGTCTAGATTTGTGCAGAGTATTTAGATAAAAACTGGACCCTTAGATCTTAGTTTCTGGCGGCAAAATTGGAACCTGATTTTGGCAAAAATTTCTCATCAGCTTTTATATATATAGTAGAAGTGTGTGTGGTGTCATTGTAACAAAGACCTTAGCTTTCATTTTGTTTTCAAGTCTGCTAATCTGGTTGCAAACTTGCTTGTGCATGTTTCATGCATATTCCACCGAGAGTGTTAAGGAGTAGGTTGGTTCGCCTCTAGGATTCATTGTTTCTTCTATTTAAATTTAATACGATTTCTTTAAAAAGAAAGCTACATGCAACGCGTAGCATGCGTGTTTGAACATATTGGCTCTACATTTTGCAGAAGTATGTGGACCAACGAAGGAGTCAGTGCTAGTTGATTGCGCTCGTGGCAAAGAGAGATTCTTCAAGATGATGATGTGTCACTTGCTCCATCGCCAAGATTGTGGAAGAAGCCTTGTATAGAAACTCAACTATCTTTAACAAATTCAGGGCATAGCAGCAGCATCCAAGAGGTGGCATGTTTAGAAAATGTTGAACAGTAGGAGCTATCACAAAATGGCTCCCACACTTGGCAATTGACAGGACAAAGTGAAGAGATCTACATGACTTAAAACATGAAACAACCACCAATCAGGTTAACAAACGACAAGCACATCATCAATCAAAAATCAACATCATGAGACAAACCACATGGAAAAGCCAAGTTGCCAACAAGCAATATGACTCAAACACCACAAGCTCCATTCAATTAAGGTATACCTACATAAACATCATTATATGTGGGGTAAAATCTGTCCTTAATGTAAGGTAAATCTAACCTGAGCCATTTTGGAACCATGGCTATCACGTCGATGAGTTAGCTGACAAGTTCTTGTTTAGTTGACAAGTAGTAGTAACTAATAACTTTGTTCAAATAAATATATTTATATCACTAAAGATAACCATATATATATAAGATGAAATACCATTAGCATAACAAAATTAAGTTTAGAGGTAGTAAATGAACAAACATAAAGATGAGTGCATAAGAAATCAATATCCTCCAATCTTCAAGACCAACAAACTAACAAAGAGAATAAAAATCTACTAAAATTAAGTTTAGAGGTAGTAAATGAACAAACCTAAAGATGAGTGCATAAGAAATCAATATCCTCCAATCTTCAAGACCAACAAACTAACAAAGAGAATAAAAATCTACTAAGATGAATAAAGTCGTGACAACTCTATCAATAAATTACTATATATAAATAGAATAATTTTAGATTTTTATTTTGGTAAAACAAACTTAAAAAGAAAAATGAAATTTGGGTAATTACTAAACTGAAAGAGATAACACAAATTTCAACCAAATCAGAGGCATTTTAAACTGGTATAATACGGTTTTTTGCAATTCGGTGTGAAAATATAGTATTATGTTCACATTACACCTATAAAATCATTACATAAGATGAAATGCAACAGGACAATTGGATGTATAACAGATGGTGAAATGCAAGAGAGTACCTGTTAGGCAGAGATGAACGAAAGCACAATCTCATTCTCAGGAAGTTCATACGAGTAGGAGTCACATGCATGGAATCTTATGGTTCCATCAGGGTCTTGAAGTACTTTGAACTTGTAAAACTCAACACTAAGAGAATCAGGATACACAATAGGCTCCGGATATATGTGTGTCCAAGCAGCAAAGCACAAAATATTTCCACCCAAATGAAGCAATGCATCGAAGTGCTTCCTGTTGACATTAAAATTAACGTTGCCCTTAAAGCATGAATCCCAGCATACTTCCAACCATTTTTCCTCGGCTATGTGAAAAGCGCGAAGAAGAGATGGGAATTTATGTGAGTGAAAGTATATGACGTCATCAACAAGCGCGAGAGTTCTCGCCCAAAATGAGAAATCACGGATGAGTAACGTCCATGTCCCATTACCATCAATATCAGGAGTGAAAGCATACAGCGAAGGAGAAGAAAGCTGACCACCATGCAAGCGCACAAGAATGCGATTCTTAGAAGGGTCGGGCAGTACAGGAGCAGACACACTACAACCCACAAGGTCTTCAGGGATGGAAAGAGGGCAGATTGGATTGGGGTAGCCCACAGCGGCAGCAGGGTCAAGAACCTCAAGGTTTAGGCATGCACATCCAAATGAGTAAATCTTGCCAAGAAAGCTAACATACGCAGAAGAAAGAGCTTGATCGTTGATGAAGACGGGAGCCGGGCACCACACTGCAGCCTCATCAGATGAATCAATACGAGAACCACCGAAGTACAATGTCTGGTTGGATACGGGGGACTGAGATTGGAGTCCATGGAAGTTGAAAGGACGCTCTTCGGCTATATAAGTTGTCACACCTCCCACAATGTAGATGAATTCATCCAAAGACAATATGTGAAATGTTGCTACAATCATGATTAGTGAAGGAAAGCAACAACGAGAAATTTCATTGCGCTCCAGATCCACCATGTGAAAATCTATGAGTCTACAGCTGCGTCTTTCAGGACCACTTACTGTGTTAGTATTAATTGCCATCATTACAATCTTTTTTCCCTCTCCTTGGCGACCTCTCCAGGAGCTGGTGCTACTCTGCTCTATCTCTATCCCCATATATGCCTAGACACCAAGCAACCAATAGAATAATCAAACAAATTTGGTAGTCTATTTGAACAAAAATTGAAGTTTTGAATGCCATTAAAAAGATAAAGGATTAGACTAGATGATTCATGCTGCATTTACAACAAAATCACACCGAAAAACTGACAAAAACAATCGGAAAGAGAAATACCCTTCAATTGTACCAGAACAAGAAATCAAAGAACACCAAAATTAGATTCCCCCAGCTTAATAAATTATACTACGTTCTCTATGATATAGAAAAATTGGATAGAAGTTTTGAGGCTTGAGGAGAAGATAACTAGGGCTGCGACCTGGCAAATTGCACTGCAACGCAGCGGCGACCCACACTTAGCCAGTGGCGGATCCAGTAGAGAATGGAGTCATTTTTTGATTCAGTAATTCACGCTATTCATCCCAAACAGCACGATTCAATTCTCACCTATGGTTTTCCGGACCTACTTGCCCATCCTGAAGTTCGATATCGGTTAAACTAATCTGAGACTCCGTATGAAGAATGGCTGTTTTATAGACTTTACATATATCCAAATTTGTATTCTAGTTTTTTTACCTTCTCCAAACATATATCTTTGGAACTTTATGCTAGGGGTACAAGATCTACCCCAAATGTACATCACATGTTTCTTTACCATTTATTTTTATTTATTTTTTTTAATTTTTATTAGATATCAAAATTAGTACCTAGTACTCCGTATTTATTTTGTTTATAAAATTCTGTATGAATAACGTGCGAAACCTTATCATTTTTAAATAATTTTATTTACAAATTGTATAAAAGTAAAAGGTATATATTACACTAAAATACTCTTTCCTGTCACTGAGTATTTGTCCACTTTTGATTTTTCAAGTCAAAATTAGTAAATTTTGACCTTAAATTAAATAAAAATGATATTAAATATTGATACCAAAATAGTTTTATTTGATTTTTATATCAAATATTTCAAAATACTATTTAATCTAATTATTATATAATATATATTTTATTTAATTATATGTCAAAGGTTGCAAAATACTAATTATATATAATATATATAAAATGGTTGACGGAATTAGTAGTAATTAATAATTATGACAAGATTTTAGAGACCCGAAGAGTATATGCTTTCTCCCCAAACAGGCCCTTAGGTTTTACTAATAGTATTGCACTGTATCAAAGTCGAGAGGTAAACATCAAATAAGCACTCTAGATAAATTCTATACGCACCCTCGTTTTAGCTATATTTACTCCTTTTATATTAAATGGATAATTTTTCTATAAAAGTGACATTGCATCAAATTTCTCTCTTCTGTATTTTTAAGGTCAAATTATAAATTTAACATTAATGGAATGGATATAATCAAAATTGGGGCGGATATAGCAATGCACTTAGATGAATGTGTAAATTACATAATCAAATATCAACAAGGGTTATGCTAGAGTGTTGCCACATGAGTGCTACCATGGGTGTACCCATATTTCGTACAGACAACACAAATGGTAATCATTTGTGCAAAATATGAGCGCACTCATGTTAACATCCATGTGATGATACTCTAGTATTATTCTATCAAATTTATGCCCAAAGTACCAACTTTTGTAAGCAACATTCAAGTGATTGGTAACAATCTTTATCAGCAACATTCAAAGGTGGCAGCATGGCACAAGGGATGGTGCTTGAGTGTCTTAAGTTTGGTATCTCTTTTTTCGGAACGTAAAAAGTAAGAGTGAAAAACATGTGACTGACTTAAAGTTCTTATGAAAAAATCGAGAGTGCCTTAAAGTAATTTCAGCTGACTAAACTACCATTATGTTGCTTCTTTATTTTGTAATGGACTTTTGTTGAAGCAACCATTAATTTGAGGGCAAATTCTTCTGTCATCAAGTTCATACTCATTTTATGAACATTAATTTATAAATACCATTAATGAATTAGGTTCTTTGAAAAAATAAAAGATTTTAATATTGACCCATGAAAATGTGAAAATATTCACAGTTTTATGGAAGCACACTCTAATTTGGGTAACAATTTATCCCTAATCTAATCTCCAAAGGTGAAATCGGAACTCAATGGGACTTAATTACATTTTGGTTTTATGGGTGAAACCCAAATATTTATTCGAGTTTATAGAATGTTTTTGTATTTCAAAAGTTACTTGTAGTAGGTATTCAATTAAGAATTTCATAAAAGTCATTTAAGATTTTTGTGTGATTAGTTGCGGATTTAAAATGTTTGCCCAAATTCATTGATATTGAAAATTTTATGATTTTTAATTTTTAAAAAAATGACAAACTGCAAGAAGTTCTTATCTCATGGGTAGAAACAAAAAGTTATGATTGGTCTTATTTCAATTCCATTGTTGAAGATTGTAAGTGTGTGTGGTGTCTCCGTAACAGAGACCTTAGCTTTCGTTCTGTTTTTAATTCTCCTAACTAGGCAATTCATAAAACAAAAGAGAACGTGACTTACTCTAACAGGATGCAACTTCGATTTTAGAAACCTGATTATTCAATCTGAAACATAAACAACAATCAATTTCACTTAACAATAAATTTAAACAGAAAAGATACACCGTAAGAAAAAAAGGACAACACCTTCAAGGGGGAAATAGAAAGTAAATTAAGTACAAAGTGTGAAATCTCCGAACCCTTCAAAAACATATCCCTCACAACTTTTGTTGAAAGCCAAATAACTTACTATTAAATTGGATGCCCTTCGATTTTGATTTTTTTTAGAAAATTGCCATTGAAATTGAAATTGGAATCTAAATTTTGATTCTGTTTTTAAATATATACTAGTTAAAAATTTCTTCCCACTTCCCTAACTATACTAGTTATATAGAAAAGCTAGTTAAAGTAAGCTGTGGTAGAGAGGATTCTACCACAATTCCAATCTTTAGACAAATCTCTTGCAAGCTTCTCTCTCTCTCTATGTCATCTACAACACAAAAATATCAATAATTGTTAGGAATGCAACTGAGCCATCATACTTAATTAACAAACATTTATCCCAAATGGAAAGGTAAAGTGTAAGACTATAAGTAACATATGGCCTTCATTTTTACTCCGTATTAGTTACGTAGTATCTTTCAAATTTCAATTCTAGTTAAAAAAAATGTACTACATCATGACTTCATAATTTAGAGCCCATAAGTCCAAAAACATACACAATGCAACCAATTTGGTCATATGATACGATGTTAGAAAATTAGAATTAAAAAGTAACTTCGAACAATTTTGTCAATCAAAACACTACTTCCAAAAGTTGCATAAGTGTCCAGTACTCCAGTTGATTTTAATGTGGATAAATAAAGAACATCCCAAGTAAACCACAGTAAATCAGTAAAAATCTCAAGTAAACTAGTAAAAATCCTAATTGGTTTTAAGGTGGAATTGTGGATCGATAACGAACATCTCAATTCTTCAAGCTATAAACTATGAAAACCAGTAAATCACTGACCACATGGAGGCATGCAAAGCTTTTACAGTAAAATTAAAATTTAAATTATTACAATTTAATAATTTCAGATATGGATAAAAATATAAAATTAATATAGATGTGAAATCAATTTTGAAACTTGAAAGATGGAAATTAAATCAAGTGAAAGGTAAATGGATAATCACCCAAAATCTCAAATCTTCGTTGTTGATACTTGATAGACAGGCGATTGGCGAAGCACCTTGAGGCTTGGAGTCACCCGCGATTGCAGCTCGGAGATCTGGGGACTGGGGTTGCGGTCTTGCGATTTGTGAACGGACGGTCAGGACGGTCAGGTCAATTGCAATTGGAGGTTTGGAGTTGAGTCTTGGAGAGGTGGAGAATTTTTGGGAAAGTGGAAGATAGAATAGTCATAGGAATTAAGGAATGAGGTGGAGTGGTGGATCGATTGGAACTTCGAAGACGGAAGTACATGACGGAAAATAGCTCGGTTTCTAGGTCTGGATCAATTGATATTCGGATTTGGACCAGATCGGATCGAAACTCGAAATTGTAAAATGGGTGGATCGAAGACTAACCTGAAATCCAATTAGTTAGGGTTCGGTCTGGACCGATCGGTCCGATTCGGTCGGTTTTTTCGGTCTGGAACTAAACCCGAATAGCCCTAGGGGTTGGTGCCTATTTCTAAGATTTTAGGGGACAACGGAGGAATATTATGATTACGGTACACCTCAATTTATTTATGCAGTATTTGTTATAATACGGAGTAACATATACTTATAATTACACTTGATTTTATTTTAAATATCAGACTTGTCATATAATGTGATCAAATCTATTTTTCATTCATAATTGACATTGTACTTACATTGTAACTCTTTTATATATATATATATATATATATATATATATATATATATATATATATATATATATATATATATATGAAATAAGAATAATATAAAATTCACATATATAATTTTAAAATTACTATTTGAATAAATCAGATACACAGAAAAAAACTTGAAGAAGTTTATAGAAATTAAAAGAAATAAAAAAAATGAAAGAAAGATAGGAAGTTGGGAAATAGTGGAGGTAAATGATGCATTTGGTTGGGGTGGGGATACTTTTTTAGATAATTAATTTATATGGAAAAATTTATTTTCTCCCACTTTTTAAGATTCTTTGGTAAGAAGAATTTTATCTAAAAAACAGTTTCATTATTTGTTACTAGTATGATTTTATTATATTAGTACGATTGTTTATATTTGAGTAAAGAACAGAGATGTTTTAAGACAACTTAAAAACATTTTTGGCTGCATATTTTTTTTTATATTCGACTGATATCAAATACCATTAAAGAGCTTCATTTTCTATGGTTTGGGAAGTATTGTAGTTGGGGGCGGGGTTCTTTTCTTTATTCATGAAACTAGAAGACTCAAGGACTAAGTAAGAAAATAAATTTTCATCCAAAGGAAATTAAAGTATTTTTTGTGTCATTTAACCCCAAACTTTTCGAAAATTAGACGGATTCACTCCGAACTATTAAAACTGCACCAATGCGACATGAACTTTTAAAAATATTGCAGTAACAGTCCTTCTGTGCCAGATCTAGGATCGTGTTAATCATATGTTAATCAATATATGGGTTGGAGTTTGACGAAGATGTCATAGATTAATGAAGAGGTTGAATAATTGATGACGAGCTTTATCGACTATGTATGGTCTTCAAATTTGATTATCGACGACTAAATCGAGAATAATTATATAAGTTTTAAAGAGTTCAAAAATATAGAAAATAATATTTGGGAAGAGCATATTGCGAAATTCACGTGTGATAAATAGTCATTACATAAATTCATAGCTGCATTAGATGGGTAAAGCATTCTTAAAACTGGTATAGAGGGACCATTCATGCAATATTTTTAAAAGATCATGGATATTGGTGTAATTTTGAAAGTCCAAATCAATCCATACAATTTTGAAAAAATTATGGGTAAATTGCGCGAAAAAAAACTCCAAACTAAAGTCATTTTATACATTTCTTAGTTGAAAATATTTGTCTTCAAAAAATATTTTTTTACAACTAAAAATATATAACCAAATGTAAGAAATTAAAATTATTTTTTTGTAATATATTTCTCTCCCAACCAAACAGGTCTTATGAAATATTTTTCTTGATCAAGAGATTACGAAATAAAAAAATCCGTCAACACCGTGCATGGAACGAGCTAAAATACTAGTACAAATATATTCTAATACTCCGTATCATTTACGGAGTACGTTTTATTTTTTGGCCAATGTGAATTCCAAGTTGACAGGAGAATATTTTCAGAGTCTATAATGGAGAAGCTGATAGTAACCTTGAACTCAATGATAACATCCATAGGCTGGGGAGTTTGAATTGTCTCAGGGGTATTCAGATGAAAAGAAGGCTAGGGGAGCTCCAATTGTCCGATGGGTATTAAGGCTATGTTTTTCTTGACTTTATTTATTATTTATTTTTTATTAAAATCGGTTCAAAAATAGTGTTAAAAATACCTACATTCAGATTAGACCATATCAGATTATAACATATTCCAGATATATCAGAATCAATCAGATCAGGTGAAAAGAATATGACATAAGTTGAAAAGGTTAAAAGAGTGCTACACCAAAGACATACTACCTCCGTGTCTCTGAGTATTTGTCTAGTTTTGACTTTTTTTAATCAATCATTTTCAATTTTTGAATTATAATTAAATAAAATATACTCCGTATATTTTATCTTAATTAAATAAAAAAATTGAAAACACTTTATATAATAAGTCTAACAAAATTATTTTTCTATCAACATCTAATATTAATTTAATTTAACTTGAGATCAAGATTTACTAATTTTAACCACAAAAAAAAGTTCTCCGTAAAAGATAGACAAAAATTCAGCGAGGAGTAATTCTCAATTCACATGTTATAAAAGTGTGGGGATAGACCAACATTGTGAGATGTGATGATCATGTGGCCTCGTGATTAATGTCTCAAAATAAAAGCATAATTCAAAATTTAAGGGTTAATTTTCTTTTTTTGGGTGACTTAGGAATACTCCAATATATAATTTTAAGCGTGACTTAAAGGGTGTTTGATACTGTGCTGCTTTTAATAATTTAGCTTCTGCTTTGAGTAAAAATGGTTTTACTCTGTTTGGCATGTCAGCTTTTGTTTTTCACCACCACTATTTTGTATATAGAACACCGTTTCAGAGAAGCATGTATGGGGCGCTTTTGCTTTCAGCTTTTGTGGAAAGCACTTAATCCATAAGTTAATCACTCCCAAACACCCTTTTAGTAACTCAAGTGAATGCGTTATGTGCTAACACACACACCTAGAGCATTTTAGTTTACATGTTGATATTATTGACATTATAATTTTTATTTTAGAGATAAAAATATTAAACTCATATTTTTTAACTTTTTCAATATTTGCACTTTTCTTGATTTTTAATACAGTGTATTGTGGGTGATTGTGGATTGTGTATAAAAAAGACTGAAAGAGAATTGATATGAATCACAAATTTGTTTCATTCAAAAGAAAGAGGAAGAAATATTTTAGAAAACTCATAAGAATAAAAAGGAAAATTAATTATGAGACGGAGTGAGTATATGCATTTGACATCTTTAGTTCTTTTTCTTTTGTTCGTCTAAAAAATTATTTCTAGATTTGTTAAAGAGCATCCCGCATTGAAACTTGTAGAGAAAAATAAAATTGATATATAAGCTTTTGAATAGGTCGATTGGATTCAATCTTTTAACGTGGTTGAGCCCAAATGTCTTATTGTCAATCTTGTTATCACTTCACCACTCTAAATTTGGTATTGGATCAAGTTTTGACGCACTTTGTTGGACGGAGTACTTTAGTTGGGGCAGTGGGCTTGATTTAATTATTTACTCCCTTCGTCCTAAAAAAAATGGGACGGTTTGACTTTTTGGAAAATTAAGAGAGAGATATTTTGGTATTGACTTTCTAAAAATACTCTTGATGTGATTGATAAAAGTAGGATGTGATTGGTAGATTATTAGAAAAAAGATATGATGTGATAGGTAGGGTATGAAAAAGTAAGGGGTAAAAATGGTTTTTTAACAGAAATGTAACGAACTTTACGGGACGCAATTTTTTCTAAGCGTAACAAACTTTTTGGGACGGATGGAGTATTTTCTTATTTTTTGGGCCAATGCAATGAAATTTAAAGTTGATAGGGGAATATCTGCAGAGTCCTATAATGGAGAAAGCTAAAATTAATCTTGAGCTCAATGATTCAGGTCGGGGAGTTTGATTTGTCTAAGGGGTATTTAGATGAAAAGAAGGCTAGGGGAGCTCCAATTGTCCGATGGGTAATAAGATGAAAAGGTTTAAAAAGTGTTGGTTTTGACTTTATAATCAATTATTCCATATTTTTTAACTTTTGATATATAATTAAATTAATATATATTACTCCGTATATCTTAATTAGATAAAATAAATCTTAATTGGATAATAAGTCTAACAAAATTATTTCTCTATCAACATCTGATAATAATGTACCTCATTATATTATACTCTCCCGTCCCCAATTTCATTGCAAATTGAGAGTTACGGGGCAACATATCTCGTTTTTTGAAATTATTTTATTAAAAATTAGTACATCAATAAAACATAATAATTAAATATTAAAAAAGTATATCAAAAATTCTGTAAAACAAAATGTTACAAGATTATTTTATTTTATCAAATAATCAATGAAAACACATAAATAAACAAAAGTTCTCGAGAAGAGAGAGAGAAAAACTTATAATCTATATCGGATGGAAGGAGTACTACTTTTGGATTATTATTATTTGAATGCAATGTACTCCGTATACAATATGAAATTTATTACAAGTATATTTTGAGCCTGTTTGGGAATAACACTAAATTTTAGCATTAGCGTTTTGAAAAGGCTATCTACAGACAACGTTTAGCGTTAGCATTTATCGTTAGCGTTTATGAAATAATCTGCACCGTTAATATTTTATTCAAAACGTTAACGCTAATTTCAACGCTATTCCCAAAGAGGCTCTTTATCATTTCAAAAATCTTTAAAAACTAGTTAGGGCATGAAATCACCACCATATTATCTACCATAGAGTCTCTTGTTCAACATTTTCTTGTAAAAATTTTTTGATTTTAACTTTTGGATGCTTTAAAAAAGTTATATTTTGATGTTTGACCTTCCACAAATGCCACACCCTTAGAGTTTTTTTAGAAGACTCTTTTTGTGTATTTTAATTTTTTCATTTCATTTTTCCATATTTTATTTTTTTATTTTAGGTTTTCTTTTTGAACTTTTAAAAAATTACTCTAAGTAACAAAAAGTGAAAATGTTTAATTTGAGATAGATGTAATGCATTTTAATTTTTTAATTTTTATTTCAACACAAAGAACTTTAAAATTTTTAAAACATTATAAAAATTGAAAAGAAATTTTGAAAAAAAATTCTAGAAAAAGGAAAAAGAGATAGAAAATATTTAAAAAGGGGAAAAAACACATATAATAAACGGAAAATAAAAAATGAGCACGAGTACCCCCATATAATTTAGAAATTATGCACCAATTCCCCCCCTTCTCCAGAAAATGATCATAGAGCTGAGGGTGTGGTGCAACATTTTAAAATAACGAAGACTTTAAAAATAAATTTTAAAAACATAGAGACTATTGGTATCATTTTTTCAAACCAAATGGAGCACAGGAGCTATTTGGCATATTATCTACCTTAGAGCTCCCCGTCCAACATTTTCTTGGGTCCATCACTCCTCAGTCATCGTTACTGCCAAGAAACCTACTCCCTTCATCTTGTAAAATTTTTCTGATTTTGACTTTGGATCATTTAAAGAAGTTATATTTTGATGTTTGACCTTTCACAAATGCCACCCTCTTAGAGTTTTTTAAACTGAAATTTCACATCAATGAATAGTTAAAAATAATGATAAGAAGTAATTAAAAATAAAAAGTAAGATGAGATATTCCCTCCGTCCCTAAATATTTTTACAACATTTATTTTTTAGCAGTGTCGGGAACTTTTGTTTATTTTGACATTTTCATTGATTATTTGATAAAATAAAATATTCTTGACACTTCTTATTTCGAAGAACTTTTCATGTAGTTTTTTTATATGTAAATTTCATTTTTTATTTTTTTACAAATATGTAAATAAAATGAATTGAAAAAATTTGATATTTTGCCTCGGGAATACAAATGTGGCAAATAATTTGGGATGGAGGAAGTATGATGTATTGGATCTTAGAATATAAATAACTGTTCCTGGACCACAACCACAAGTTTGAGCTTTTGGTTGAGTTTGTTCCTTGACATGGTATCAGAGCCTCGTTGACTAGTAGGTCACGGGTTCGAAACTCAGCGTCACCCATATTAAAAATAATTAAGGTTTCACGTGCAAGGCTCGAAAAAAACTACGCCTGCACGTGAGTGAGTAACTGTTCCTATGCCACAATCATAAGCTTAAGCTTTTGGTTGAATTGGTTCCTTGAAATTGGACCTGAAAAAAGTCAGGTTGAAGAGGAAAATTTTAGTTCATTTTAGAGAAATTGAAATGTTTATAAAACAGATAAGATGAGAAAGGTAAAATATTTTAATTTATTAGAGAGATGAAGTATTATACTCCCTCCGTCCCAAAAAGATTTACACGTTTCAAAAAAAATTGCGTCCGACAATCCTTTACTCATTTCTATTAAAAATCTACTTTTACCCCTTACTTTTTCAAACCCTACCTATCACATCATACTTTTTTCCTAATAATTTACACATCACATCATACTTTTACCCATCACATCAAGGATATTTTTGAAAAGTCAACACAAAATTATCTCTCCCTTAATTTCTACTTTAATCAAAACGTACTCATCTTTATGGGACAGATGTAGTATATGATTATTTGAAGAGTAAGGTTCCGATCCCATGCCATGCCACCTTTTCATTGAGAAATTAAAATTTTTAACTAACAATGTAAAATGTGATGGTCTTGAAAAATGTACCTTATACTCCGTATATAATTATCTTTGAAAATCACTTCTCTCTTGAAAAAATCTTTTGAGAAAATATTTTTCTCTTGATCAAATGCACCTAAAAATAAACTATGGAAGCAAAATAAAAGAATTGAAATCATTGCATGAAATCCATGAATGCATCTGCTTTTATTGTACTCCGTACTAGGTAACATTTACTTTCCATCTACCTTCTAGGATTCAAAAAAATTAGAGAGTACTTCTACTACTCCACTGGTTCCAAAATATAAGCAACACTTCACTATTTAAAAATCACGGGAACTTTTATTTATTTTTACATTTTCATTGATTATTTGATAAAATAAAATATTTTTGTCACCACTTGTTTTATAGAATTTTTGACGTAGTTTCTAAATATGTACTCCCTCCGTCCTATAATGATCTTCCCGGTTCGCAAAACGAAGAAAAATCCCAAGTTTTTTCAATCTATTTTATTTAAATATTGGTATAGAAATAAATAATAAAACATACATATTTAAAAACTACATCAAAAGTTCAACAAAACAAGTGGTGACAAGAATATTTTATTTTATCATATAGGCCATGAAAAAACACAAATAAATATAAATTCTCGTGAAGTTGGAATAGTGCTCTGGGAAGATCATTATAGGACGGAAGGAGTAAGTTTTATTTTTCATTTGTAGACCATTCTTTAAATAAAATGGATTGAAAAAATTCAAAAAATTTCATTTAGTGTAATGTTACTTATATTTTGGACGAATAGAATAATTTGTAATTATTGAGTATCAAAATTATGAATGACTATCTCTCACCTTGAAGCAGGGTCTAGGGGTCTAGCTTTTAATACGGAGTAACAAAAATGTGTTCTGTTCCCTATTTTGAGTGTAAAGTGCTTTATTCTTCCTTTTCCCTTTATTAGAACGTCTCATTTATCCACCTATTACTTCTTCTTCCCAAATTATTTGTTACATTTCTATTATCGAAGTAAACTATCAAATTTTTTTAATTCATTTTATTTACATATTGATAAAGAAATAAAAAATGAAAATTATATATAAAAAAACTACATGAAAAGTTCTTCGAAATAAGAGGTGTCAAGAATATTTTATTTTATCAAATAACCCATGAAAACGTCAAAACAAACAAAAGTTCCCGCGACTGCTGAAAAAATATATGTTGTGAATATTTAGGGACGGAGGTAGTATTAATTACTCTGACGAGAAGACTCAAAACCATTACAAGCACAACTTTTTATTTTTCTTTCCTGCCCCTTTCTTGAAAATGTCCAAAAAGTAATTGGGTCAATTCACCATATCTATCACATCATATTTATATACAGATAATTTATCATCGTATTTTATTTTTACTTATCACATCAAATGTATTCTTAGAAAGTCAACATAAAGGTATTTCTCTTCAATTCTATAAAAGTCAAAATATATACAAAGTAGATTCAGTGACGGAAGAAGTAATTCATAGGAATTAGAATATTACGAGGTATTATTATTTTCTTTCCTTGTTCTATTGTTACCATAATTCATTATTTTGCTATGATTACTATCATTCATTATTCTTTATATATATATTTATATATAGAAATATTTGCACTAAATAGTACTAAAACTTATATCATTTTTCTAAATAGCACTAAAATTATTTTATTTCTTAAATAGCACTTAATAATGTTTAGTAATGGCGAACATTTACTTGAATAATGACTAATTGATAATGATTAAAAATACTACATTAGGAAAAATCATTATGTTTTACTGTTATTTACGTAAATTCTCCATAGTTTTACGGGCCGTTTGGATTGAAAGAAATTGGAAGGAAAGAAAAGAGGTGGGGAGAAAACACAATTTACTATGCATTTTCTCTTCTTTGGTTGCAATAGAAAACTGAGGGAGGAAAGAAAAAAAGTGAGGCGAGAAGATGAAAAATTTTCTTCCCATCTTAGGCGAGAAAACTCCACTGTTGGGGGGAATTAAGTAAATTACACATTTTCCCTTTTAGCCCTAATCCATGAGTGCTGGCGTGCTGCCTCCTCCATATATCTTTTTTCATAAATAAAAAGCAAGGACAAAAATACTGTATCTTTTTTGCTTTATCACCTTTTCTTTTTTTTTACATTTTCACTTTATTTTTCATTCATCTAAACGACAATAATCGCCATCGCATTTTCTCTTCATCTTCTGACCTCTCTATTTTCTTTCCACTCATTTTTTTATATTCAAACAATGGCTCAATGTTTTTTTACTCCAATCTATATCGACACCCTTCCCATTTAATTAGTAGTGACCTATCTACATACCTATTTAATTACGTTGGTATTTGGGGGGTGCAGTCGTCTTTAACACGCATTTTCATCAAAAGTAATGCTGGAGTCACAAATAAACAGTTCACAAAATTCACAAACTTGTCTTTTTAATACTTTCCTAGAAATAAGATACACTTAAATAATAAAAGATATTTAATTTTAAAATCTATAAAAAGCAAGTTTGTGAATTTTGTGAACTATATGTTTGTGACTCTAGCATTTTCCTTTCATCAAAATGTATACCCCTCACCTCTCCTGTCACACCCCTCACCTCTCCTGTCACTAGGCGTGGGCAATCGGGTCCAGGAACCGGGAGTCGAAACCGGACCGCTAGGTTCGGTCCGGGTTAGGGTCGGGTCCTCTTTTCAAAAAATTCAAATGGTCCGGGTCAGTCCGGTCCTTATAGATTTTAGGGTCGGTCCGGTTCCCCATTTTGAAATTATATTGGACCCGGACTGGACCGTTTTTTAAAATTTTAATATTATTTTTAGTATATATACAGATATACGGAAATATACCCGCCTAAGCCCTTCAATTTTTCGGTCCTTCCAATCACAGACAGAAAAGTGAGAAAATCTTTCGTAGTCAGAGAGTAGGAACCCATGAAGATTGTGAATTTTGTTCTTTTTGGAACCCATTGACATTATGACATTATAATACCAAAATGTGGTTGTCTTCTTTTTTTTGTTGTTGGATGATCATGGGGTGTACACTTTACTCTCATGACGCTCTTTGTCATTGTTTTATTTTCATTTACCCCTCTTTTTTGTGTTGGATGACTTAAATTAATTTATTATCCCTTTATTTTTTTAATATTAGTATAATGATAGGTTCGGACCCGTTGACCCGTGGAATCAACCCGTTTCAAACAAGCCGGGTTAGGTCCAGTTTCAATTTTAAAATTTTGAAAACCCGTTTCGGCCCGGACCGATTTAATAAAAACAAGCCGAGTCCGGTTTATATAAATCCCGGCTCGGACTGGCCCGTGCCCACCCCTACCTGTCACATATATATTGTTGTTGCTATTCGGCCGCCTATTCCCGTAAACTGAAGTTATGTTTAAAGCTCTCAAGGTCTATTTGGAAGTAGCGTTAAAAATAGTGTTAGCGTTAGTGTTTCGGATAAAATTTTAACGATATAGAATATTTTGAAAATGCTAGCGCTAAACAGTGTCATCGATAACATTTTCTGAACGCAAACGCTAAATTCTAACGATGTATCCAAACAGATCCCTTAGCTTATCTCAAAATCCATATATTAAAAGATACTCCGATGATCCATATATTAAAAGTTACTTCAATTGTCTATTAAAAAATTGCTTTCATTCTTAATTTTTCTAATCCTATCTACCACATCATTTTTTTTCTCTAATAATCTATCCATCACATCATACTTTTACTTATTACATCAAGTGCATAATTAGAAATAAACTACTAGTATAGAGTATAATTTAACATTTTCTTAATTTGGCTTTTGGTCAAAATAAGAAGAATTTGATCTCGATATACCAAAAATTACATTCTATTTCAAAATAAATGTAATATCAATAGTTTAAATTCATTCTGAAATATAATTTTGAAATATTAACTTTTTATATTCCCTTCAATTTTTAAAACATGTTCTCTTTGATTTTTTTTCTCTTTCTCCAAAATATTTCTATTTTCTATTAAAAATTACTATTACCTCTACCTTTTCATATGCTACTTATTACATCATATTTTTCACTAATAATCAACCATCAAATCTTACTCTTATCAATTACATCAAAAACAAAATTGAAAAGTGAACTATAAAAATATATATTCCTTATTTTGGCCTAAAGTCAAAATAGCTAGGAATGATTTATGGAGAGGGAGAGTATTTAAAAATGAAATATTTGCACTAAATAGAAATACGGATACTAATGATGTTACATCATTGGAGACTGTAAATACTAGATCAGGGCGGACAATCCCAAACACGAGCTAATTGAGTGACTCCTTCTAGTAAATACTATCTGAACATGTAATCAAACATGATCGTGTGCTCGATTGGAAGATGAAATAATTAGTACTTAGGCATCCCAAATCCTCCATATAGTAATCCGCCTAGCCATTTAAAGGGTTACATTTTTAGTCGATCATGAAAGATACTCCCTTCCTTCCTTTAAACCCTTCCAGTATTGACTTTCGGGAAAAATAAGGAAAGTGTAATTTTGTTTGACTTCAATTTTTGCCTCTGATGTGATGGATAAAAGTAAGTTGTGATAGTTTGGTTATTAGTGAAAAAATATGATGTGATAGGTAGGGTATGAAAAAGTAAGGTCAAAAGTGGTTTTTTAATAGAAATTGAAAGTATTTAATGGCCTGTTTGGGAACTTAGGTTTGGATTTCAAATCTGAATTTTACTCAAATTCCGTGTTTGACAACCTTAAGAATTTGAATTTGGATTTGAGTCAAATTCCTCTCATTAATAACCAACCCAATTACAAATTTCTATCCAAACCCATGTCATTCGAATTCCCCATCCCAATTAAAATTAAGTCCTCTCTCGTCCAATTACATTCACTCCTCTCTCGTCCATCGTCGATAGCTCCGGTCCATCGCCTCTCTTCAGTTTGTGCGTCTTCATCTCTTTCGATCGAGGGCTAGTTTTGAATCGTGTCCACCGCCTCCTTCTTCCCTAGCTAAAAGCTCCGATCCAGGTATATCTAGAAACCATTTTTTAACCCTAGCTATGGTTTCCTTAAATTCCAAGGTTGAGGATGATGAATGAATGAATGTGCATCGATTTTTGTGGAGAAGTGACAAAATGAAACTAAATCATCAAATAATTATACCATATGATCTCAAAAAATAATCATTGTATATCTTTCCGTAAAGGTATATCTTTCAGCCAGTGTTCCAATAATCATTCAATTTTGCAATCCATCCTTGTGAATTGTGATCATAAAAAATTCAAGATCAAACAAATAAAGCAAACCAGACCATTCCAGATGCATTTTAAAACAGTTTCCATAAGAAAAATTGGATTTTGGGTATTTGATGCTTGCTCCAGTTAAATCCAGTTAAATCTGCCCTAAATCTCTGATGGCAATTGGCATATCTTTTCCCAATTGAACCACTGATATTTAGGTTCTCCAGCTTTGAATCCCCATAAGATAATGGCCATTTGCATGTACATTATTTACCACATTTTCCCACTTTTAGCTTCCTTTTAGAATTGTAGTATTTAATTATTTATTGTACCTTGACATTCCCATGATTTTTTTCTTAAACTAGAAAATGTCTCATGATCAACACGTTTGTAAAACAAGAAAGCGTATTAGAGATGATGATGATGATGAAATGGAACTCAATATTATAGTTACTCGCTTTATCATTGTATTAGTGGGAGCATGGTATAAAAAGTATAGGGTGAAGGAAGTATCTTGGAACGAACAAGAACGTGCTAGAAAAAGAGCATATTGGATGGATTCATTAATGAATGATAGAATTTGTAGAGATCAATTGCGTATGGATAAGAGGTGTTTTGACAAGTTGTGTCACATCTTACAATTCAAAGGAGGTCTTGTGACTACTAGACATGTCACGGTGAGAGAAGTGGTGGCATTCTTTCTTCATACACTTGCACATGACCTCAAAAATAGAACTATTAGAGCTGTGTTCACTTGCTCCGGTGAAATAGTGAGTCGTCAATTTCATTTGGTGCTACACGCTGTAATGAAGATAGGCAAGTACTACATTAAACAAGTTGACTCAACTGTAAGCTATGCTAAAGATAATATATGGAAATGGTTTGAGGGAGCACTTGGAGCACTTGACTGTCCCAATTAAAGACCGACCTAGATATCGAGACAGGAAAGGTGATATTAGCACTAATGTCTTAGCCACTTGTGATCCCAGCCTTCGCTTCAATTATGTTTTGCCTGGTTGGGAGGGATCTACTTCCGATCCTCGCGTCCTCGGGGATGCCCTTCGAAGGCCTAATGGTCTAAGAGTTCCAAGAAGTAAGAGATATTCACTTTGACTTATTTTTTTCCTATTTATTTTTAATATTGTTTACATTTATTTGTGATACATTTTAATACTTATATTGTTATTGTTTCTATCACAGATAGATATTTTCTCGTGGACTTGGGTTATACTAATGGACTAGGCTTCTTAGCTCCTTATAGAGGCACTCGGTACCATTTGAATTTGTGGAGAGGAAGTACTCCAACAAATTATAAGGAGCTATTTAATTTGCGTCATTCATCTGCCCGAAACACCATCGAAAGAGCATTTGGGTTACTGAGGAAGCGATGGGCTATACTTAGAAAAAGTAGCTTTTATGATAAGAAAACTCAAGTCAGAATATTTAATGCTTGCTTTATTCTTCACAACTTTGTGAGAGATGAGAATATGGAAGAAAACAATTTGTTGGCAGAGGTTGATGAGGGCTTATTAAATGCCGAGGCTCCTGATGTTGAAGATGAGGAAGATGATGACTTTGTATCAACTGCATGTGTGTCAAATCAGTGGAACGACTTTAGGGATGAAATTGCCAAAAAAATGTTTGTTGAGTATGAATCTCGAAGAAATTCTCAAGTGTAATGGAGTTGATTGTGGAGTATGAAACCTCCATAACTTCTGTTGATGGATGGATAAACAGAAACTTATGTTGATGGATGGATAAACATGTAGCATAAACAATCTTTGAATTTTCTATTTTGTTTTAATTGCAGAATGTTTTTAACAATTCTCAACTGCTTTTTAATTTTTCCAGTTCAGTGTTTTGCTTTAATCATGCTATAATTCAATCATTATTTAAAGCATGTTTTCTGATTTTAGCTAGTTCAATGCTCATTTAATTGCTGCTACTTTTCCTGTAAATCATTATTCTCTATGGTAACACAATTTTTTGTTTAGCACCTCACTTTTGTCTGATGCTTAAATCCCCCCTCTTCTAAATAGTTTCCATGTACATTATATGTTTCTTGTTACTCATTTGGGCCAGTTTCTCTTTTATTTACTTATTATAAAATGATTACATTACATTATATGTTTCTTGCTAATTTGTTAACGTCCTTAGGTGATGAATAAAGAGAAAGAAGTTATGGCTTTTACACAAGGCAAGAAAAGGAGTTATCTCACTTGGAATGGACAAATGGATGGGATACTCATTTCGGTGTTATACGACCAAATCAAATGTTGGAAGAAGCATTATAGTATCATTACAGACATTCGAACTTACACAAAGTTTAAGTGGGATGAGGAGAAGAAAATGGTGACAATCAACATAGACGACTTGAAAGATTGGAACGAATATTGCAAGGTAATATTATTGCTACTTGAAAAATTTGGTGTTAATTATATGCATTGTGTGTTTAAGCTTTTATTGGGTAATTTGTTTATCTCTCTCATTGTTTTTTATTAGCATATTGTTAAAAATATTCTGTCCTTTTCTTTTTGTTTGTCCCATTATTATCTCTGTATTTGATTCTTTGTGTGAAGAAGACAGTATTTGTGGTGATCCATTTGGCCACCTGCAACAGCTCTCTCTCTCTTTCTCTCTCTGTATCTATATATTTGTGCATACATACATATATATACCATTTCTGTCACTGGGTGCCACTTGTTGTAGAATGAGATTCTATATATCTTTTTTTTCCTTATATTTTTATAATTAATTTTAGAACAGCTCTCTGCTAATTGAACTCATTTCTTTATGGCATTCTTTAAAGAAAGAATATACAGTTGAGATTTTTACCCATTTGGATGTCCTTTCTTCTTCATTGATACATGGCAGTATGTCCTCTATGTTTCCTTTTTGGGTTTTAGCACAATGGGTATATGATTACACTCCAACACAAGATAAATATGATGCATTGGCCTTTCCAAAGGGATTTCCATTCTTTGTCCTCTTTTTTTATAATTTAAACCCAAGAAATTTATATATTCAACTTGCATATCTCTGCAACTAGTGCAATGGGGTGTGGCTATTTGCCCAATGACATGTGCAACAGATTTCCCCTTGTCTTTGTGACCCAAAAAGGGTTTCCTAACACTTTTTTTGCATGCAAAGTCATCCACCAGCAAGCTCCTATAAAAATAAGACTATAGACAATTGGGATGATATTTGTATTCTCTTTGGATCGGATAGAGCCTTAGGAGATAGTGCAGAACAATATGATGGAGCGGCTCAGGCTATGGATGAGGAGATGACGAGTGAAGGAATGAGCACGTCAACAGGCTCTGTGTCGAAGAAGGTTAAGAAAGATCGTCTGGCAGATGCAGTTACAAGTTTTGCAAACTCATTCAACGAATATGTTCAAAGCAAGATCAATATGACTTCAAAGGCGGGCGGGAAAGAAATCCATGACGTTGTTTCAAAAGTGGATGACATACTTCGTCATCAAGTGTTGAAAGCTGTTAAGAAGTTTATGAATATGCCAGATGAGTTTCAAATGCTCAAGGACTTGCCTGAAGACGAGAAGCTAGATTGGATTTTGTTATGCTTGGAAGAGTGATCGAGTTATGAACAACTATGCAATATTAAATATTTAATACAAATTAATACTTTTTTAATTGTCATACATTAGTATGTATTTTTTTTGAAACAATTGGTCATTATGTTATTTGAGATTATGTTTACAATATTTTAGTCATTAAAGATTTGAAATGAAATTCTAGTACTTGCCAAACAACATCAGAATTTGAATTCTAGAATTAAAATTATGAATTTCCCAAACAGCATTTGGATTTGAAATTATGAATTTTGAATTTCTTGTGTTTGCCAAACACCAAAATAGAATTTGAATTATGGAATTTCAAATTATAGAATTGAAATTCAAAAATTGAAATGAATTCCCCTATCCAAACACTACCTAAGGGAATTCAAAAAAATGAAAGGGGAAGAGTTTTGTGGAACGGAGGGAATATGTGATTTTAATTTAATTTAATGGAGTAATAATAATGTGTACTTGATATTAATTAAACTTGAACAAAGTTAGTTGCGTTGCAATGCAAATTTAAAAAATTTAGTCATACTTCTTCCGTTCTAATATAAAATGCCCCTTTCAGTTTATGATATATATTCTACTGAAATTATTAGTCCGTATTAAATTATTCTATATGTAAAATGGTATAGAATTAAAATATAAAAATTAAAAATTAGATCAAAAAATCAACAAAACTCGTAATGACATTACTATATACTTTATCAAAAGACTAACATAGATACCGGAGTATACAATAGGTAGGGCCGGGTAAGGAAAAAGTAAGTACTCCGTATAAAAGTGTTTTATACGGAGTAATAAAAAGTGGAACTGTTTAATCTTGGTTGAAGAGAGAACAATGAAAGATGAATTACTTCCTCCGTCACCCTAAGATGTTCTCATTTTGATTTTTGGTAGTTTTTAAGGAGAGTTGAAAAAAGGTGAAAGTTTACCATAGTACCCTTAATGAAAATGGGTGGAGTGTATTAAATAAGGTGAGTGAAGTGTAATAAATAAAGTAAGTGAGAGTAGTTGTGGTATTTTAATTGTTAAAAAATGAAATGAGAAGATCTATTGTGGACAAAGAAAAAGTGCTATTGGGAAGACTATGAGGGACCAGAGGTAATTTTGTTAAACCGGAGAGAGTATATATATATACGGATTGGAGTATGCAAGCTGTAATGAAAAAACTTGGAACTGAAATGCTTGCTTGATTCATTACACTGTTTGGTTCATGGAATTTGGAAGGAAAAGGAAAGAAAATGATTTTCCCTTAGTTTCCTCACCAAAATGGGAGGAATTTGGTTTTCCATCCTCTTAATACATTTGCTTTCTCATTTTCTTTTCCTTCCACTTTTCTTTTCTTTTCCTCTCTAACCAAACAAGAAAAAAAGTTTTTCTTCTCATTTTCTTTTCCTTTCCCTCTCAAATTCCTTGAACCAAACATAGTGTTAATGTCAAAGCCAATATAAATGTACATGGGTGATATAAACGAGGAGTCCCGGTGAAACAAACGAGGAGTCCCCAAATACAAAAATACAAAGAATACACTATATATATATACACTAATTCGCTAATATGTAATATATGGATGAATATATCCAGGATTGAGATGAGATAGATGGTGATAAAAATTTAAAATGAAAACAAAACTGTTAATATAATGATGGGATTGATGGCCAGAGTCAATATGGTCCCGTTTGGTACATGGAATTCAAACTATAGAATTGGAATTGAGGACTTCAATTCCATTTCTAGTATTTGGTACCATAAAAATTATGTGGATTTGGAATTGATAGTGCAAAAAATGAATTAAAATTGACAGAATTCAATTCTATGGAATTGAATCCCATGAAATTTCAATTGTAATTTCACCAATTCCGTATACCAAACGGACCCTAAAGGAAAATTTGCAGGAGAAATTGGGAATCCCATGTTTTCTTGGGAGAGAGAGAGAGTATATGAGACGTTCGTACGGGAGGTGAGGAGTAGTATACATACATTTTGATGAAAATGCTTGTTAAAGAGGTCTGCAGCACCCCCGGCATAAAGACTGACGTCAATGGGTAGATAGTTACCGGCTATAGGTAATAAGGTTGATGGAGCTAGATATATATAGGTCAGTACTAATTAAATGGGTTTCCATATGGATTGGCCTGGACTAAAAAAAAAGAACATTAAAACCATATATGAAAGTGTTGTGGTATGTAGATCTGATCTGCGGATCTGCCCCTAGCAATTTGGATTTTGTGTAGAAAGGGAAAAAAAAGGAGAAGAAAAAGAAGAGTAATGTCCAAATCATCATGAGTAATTTTGCAGGGCCAAAATTGGCAAGCATGGGAGCTAGCTAGGGGAGATACGACTGCGTATCATGCACATGCTGACCGGCCTTAAATCTCCTTTTTATGCTTGATCATTAATGAATGTTCAATGTAACATCTTCTAATAATGCAACTGAAATGAGAAAAACGTCCAACTTAACCTGACAAACCCAAAATTGTGATCCAAACCCACATCTTAGCTTCTAATAGCTCAACCTAACACATTTACTCTAGTAATAATAATAATAATAATAATAATAATAACAACAACAACAACAAACAACAACAATAATAATAAAGGATGTGCCCCATCGATTTTTACTTTGTGCCATATAGCTCACCCCAACTTCTCCTTTTTCTATCACTTACGAGTATGGATAATGCCCACATCACGCCCATCCTTTTCCCTTTTTTTCTGTTATTCTTAAATTTTTCCCTATTTACTTTATGAATTTGAATTATTTGCAATGAAAACATTATATAAATATTTCATTAATATTGAAATTAACATTACATCGACTTAATGCAAATTCGAAGGCCGGACATCAGTTAATGAAGCTCATGATTAGTTGATCAATCTCTTCTTCAATCCATGATATCTTTATCAATCTCTCTAACACGTATTCCCTCTATACGCAAATAAACTTCTCGTTGCACGTTGCGGTGTTTGACTAAAGTTATTTTCAAATCATTTTATATGAAAAATGGTATAAAATTTAAAAATAAAAATTACATTTTAAAAAACTATATCGAAAAATCTACAAAACTAGAGGTGTCATAACTATATTATTTTATCAAATGTGTGATGAAAATAGGCCAACAAAGTGAATAAAGTTTGACCCTGTGAATAATGAACGAAAAGTTTATTTATGGATGAAGGAAGTATATTGATGAACGTATAATTAATGCACTGCAAAATCTGACATAGATAGACCGTTGCCCGTTGGTGTAACATTTTTAAAACTTCAGGGGGGCATTGGTATAAAATATATCTAAATTGAAGTACAAAATGTCATTAAAAAAATTAAAATATGAGTTACATTATTTTTATCTAGCTTGTATATAAAATTTGTTAATATATTAATGTGATGACAATATAATTAATTAACACCATGAAAGGTGGCATTGTACGTGACGGTGGAGTACTATTGCGACAGTGGGGATATGGTGGATCACCGGTCCGATTGTCTATGACGGCAACCAGCGGCGGAGCTCTAGTGACCTACATTGGCTCTCTCGCGACTCGTGGTAGCGCACGATGGTAGTGTGGCGTGGCAATGGATAGTTTTACAATTATAGTGAGAATTCCTATTTAAATGACAAAAATAATACTACTTCCGTTTCTCAAAAGAGTTCCTCTTTTGACTTTGAGGAAAAATAAGAAAGTGTTAAATTGTAGTTGACTTTCCAGTTTTACCCTTGATGTGATGGGTAAAAGTAAGATGTGATAGTTTAGTTGTTAGTGAAAAAGTATGATGTGATAGGTAGGGTATGAAAAAGTAGGGGTAAAAGTGGTTTTTTAATAGAAAGGGGAAGTGTTTTAAGAAAAACAAAAAAAAATGAAAGAAGAAGGGTTTTAAGAAACGGATGGGGTATTATCCTCCTAGCTCTTTTGGTATTTGCTTTCTCTTTTGCTCTTATTTAGGAGTTTCACATTAATCATTTACTTGTTTTTACTGATTATTTAATAAAAGAAAATATTTTTGTTATTACTTACTCTATATTTTGTAAATTTTTTAATATGGAGTATAAATTTAAAATATATATGTAAATTTTATTGTCTTTTAATTTGCTCGTATTTTTATTGCTATCTCAATCTGTATATAAAATAAATTTAAAAAACATACTCCGTAATGTTTTCTTCCATATACTGTCTCCCTTCTCATACACAATACCCCCCCCCCCCTCCAAATGGCCGATTTGGGGCCCTCTTGTGTATCTACGTATGTACCTATATAAATCATCTGGTACCACCTCCTCAATTGGTCTATCCATCTCATTGTCTTCTTCATTCGTAGCTTTCAATTCTCATTTGGGGCCTTAAGTGGAGAGATCAGAGTCAGTTTATCATTCCCATCTTATCCTCTTAGCATTCATTTCGAGCTGAAGTTTAATTTTAATCTGTTTTTTTTTTCTTTCGGCCCACTTCATATATAATTTGTGAGAATATGCATATGCTGTTTTAATTTTTGTTGGCCTACGGCAGGCAGGTCACTAACAAGTGTACGTATTCTTTTGTTTTTTGTTTTTTGTTTTTTTTTGCAGATGAACACGATTGGAACGACTATTTCTGCGTTTTTCTATGTGTCGGATGATAGTGATCATAAGAGGAAGAAGGGGGGTGAGCGACGCCGGGATCTCACCCTGGAGCATGTGCATCTTGTTGCAATGTGCGACTCCCAAGTGACTACAGGAAAGGGAAAGCAGCTGGTGACGTGGAGGGCGAGGAAGTATGAAAACTTCGAGCCGGACGAGGATTTGCGAGTACTCATCCTGTGTGCAACAACACAAGGAGTTGTAATGGATGTATTTCGACCCTGGTTTGCGAAGGAGTTCGAGAAACCAAGAGCACAACGTCCAAACACGCCAGGAGAGATCTACGCCATGGTGAAATCTCTGATACCAACGTTGGTCGACCACGAACACTTTGGAAAAAAGCTGCCAATATTTTGCTTTGTGATCTTGGGTTGGGCAAACGGTAGAGAGCCGTTTATGTTTAGGGTGGGTCATGGCCACCCTTCAGTTGATGTTCCCTTTGCACTGTCGCAATTCGAACGTGTGGGAAGTGGTTCGATTCATGCAGAAGAAGTATTTGCAGAGCTTGTGGGAAAGGCCAAGGACAAGGTGGTGAAGGTCGGAGGTTACAATGTGCCAGTTTTGGCACCCAAAGAGGTTAAACTGTGGTGTAAACAAATGATGACTTGCGCAGCACTCAGAGATCCTCGCACCGGTGGAATGCTGATTTTTTTTGATTTTTCAGGGAGAAGTGCATTTGGCAAGGACGAAATCCCCATCCAGCCTATGATGCTTAAAAACCCTACTGCAGATGACATTGTGAGGGGGGTGTGGACCGAGCCCACCGAGGAAGACCTCCAAATCTGGTGGACCTCAAATGCTAATTATTCTTGATTGATTGATGATCTTTGTTTGAGAGTGTGTGTCTCTGTCACTGTGTGTTTTCCTTAACGGCCCGGTTTGGGAATTGGAATATTTGTGTATTAGCTTAATTGTCATCCCATCTTGTGGTTAAGTGTTCCCCCCCTTTGGACATTTGTCGGTGGATGTTGTTATGTTGTTTACTAAGAATGAAGAAGGTTTGGACATGGAATTTTCTACGTGCGTTTTTTTTATTAATTGTGATAATTTATTATGAGTATAATTATACTCCCTCCGTCCCATAAAATCTTTCTCCTTTCTTTTTTCATCCGTCCCATAAAACACTTCTCATTTCTATTAAAAAGTCACTTTTATCCCTTACTTTTTCATACCCTACCTATCACATCATACTTTTTTACTAATAATCTACCCATCATATTCTACTTTTACCCATCACATCAAAGGACATTTTTGGAAATTCAATACCAAAATACACTCCCTTAAATCTCTTCAAAAAGCAAAACATCGCATGTTTCATGGGACGGAGGGAGTATTATTTACTCTCTGTGCATGGGCATGTGTGCGTGAGCGTGCATGAAGATTTGTGGTTTATTTTTAATATTGATTAAAGGTAAATAATAGGTGTTTGAGTAAAATGAAGATGTTGAAAGTGCAGGTTGTTTAAATTAAAAATTAGGAAAAGAAAATTTATTTAAATAGAAACATAATAAATTTTTCTATATAGCACCACAAGTTTTAATTTTCATAACTAGTACTCCCTCCGTCCCATAAAGATGGGTACGTTTTGACTAAAGTAGAAATTAAAGGAGAGATAATTTTGTGTTGACTTTCCAAAAATACCCTTGATGTGATGGATAAAAGTATGATGTGATTTATAGATTATTAGGAAAAAGGTATGATGTGATAGGTAAGGTTTGAAAAAGTAAGTGGTAAAAGTAGTTTTTTAATGAAAATGGGTAAGGGATTGTGGGACGCAATTTTTTTTAAAATGTGTAAATCTTTTTGGGACGGAGGGAATATCTAATTAATTAATTGTAAAAATGAATAGGTGACATGTGGAAAAAATAATTAAAAAGTAAGGGAATGATTAGAGAGGACAACGTAATTAAGATACAAGGGCGTTTTAGTAAAAAAATATTATTAATTACTAATTAATTTAGTGTTAGTTTTGGTAAAAAACTTATTCAGTGTTATTTGAAAAAAAGTGTTGAATTTTTATGCTAACTACTACAAAAATAAGTAAATAGACTGGCTCAATTGCATCAGTTATTGAAACAATCGATGCTAGAGATAAAAAGCATCGGTTATTTTAAACAAGCGATGCAATTGCTATTTATTTAAAAAAATCAAAAAAATTAATATGCGTATTAGCATCCATCATATAGAACAACTAATGCAATTCATTAAATAAAATTTGCACTAAATAGGACTAAAACATAATGACTTTCCTAATCTAGGACTTAAACTTTTTTATTCCCTAAATAGGACTTATTAATGTCTTGGTGGGAGGAATAATGTCCAGTAATGATGGACATTTACTTGAATAATGACTAATTCATAATGACCAAAAGTCCTACATTGGAAAATAAAAACATATGGTCCTATATTGGAAAAATCATTATGTTTTAGTCCTATTTAAGTAAATTAGTCATTCATTAATGGCATCTGTTATTCTAACTAACCGTTGTTAATACTTCTTTTTTCGATTTTATATACATAAAAAAGCTAACGCATCGGTTTCCTTCCTCGACCAATGCCGCCGATTCTTTTTGTAGAGTTTATACTTGCGT
The DNA here is from genome assembly GCA_003260385.1 of Cuscuta australis. Lineage (NCBI taxonomy): Eukaryota > Viridiplantae > Streptophyta > Magnoliopsida > Solanales > Convolvulaceae > Cuscuta > Cuscuta australis. The sequence goes on from NQVE01000194.1 coordinate 2,981,424, forward strand.
TCCAATCTTATTTGCATTGTAAGTCAATATCCCTCTTCTTGTCTGAGACCTAACCCAAACACTAATTCGTTGGTTCATCGTCGTCGTGCGCCGTCTTTAGACCGTCGTCATCCCTGTGCTCGCCAACAACGTCGTCGCCATCCCTAGGTAGTGCAGGTGCTTCGATCTAACCTTAGTTGAAGAGCTTGGGGTTCCAACGTTCTTGAGAAAATGTCTTTGTTTTAGGCTAAAAATTGACAGAAAGTTTCTAATTAATTAAAAAAATTGACTGAAGGTATGGAGTTAACTGTTACGATTCGATTCGGTCCATATTTCATGAAAGAGAACTCAAAGCCTTAACAAAGTTTGAGTTTCCTTTACCTTGTACTGCAGAATACCTTCATAAACAACCCTGTGCTGACCTTTTTGAATAATTGGGGTTCTCCAAGTCGACGATCACGCCCGGCATTTGGATCAGTTATTATCCACGTTACAGGCCAGTCATTTTTACGTCAAGCTTTCTAAATGTTCGTTCTGTCACACCACGATTGAGTACCCCGGGCATTTGGTCTCTGGGGGCGTTCTCAAGGTTGATCTGGCTAAAATTGAAGCAATGCTTGAGTGGCCTGTCCCTACGAATGTCAAACAGTTACGATGCTTCTTGTGGCTTACGAGTTATTATCGTCGCTTTGTGAAAGGATATGCCTCTCTTACCACTCCATTGACTGACCTCCTCAATGCTTGAGTGGCCTGTCCCTACCATGTCAAGTGTTTAGTGCGCTGGTGCTGTACACTAACACATAAATGATTGTTATATACTCTAACACAAATCTAACCCAAATCTAACAGTTTTATCGATTTTTCAGTTTTTGTGTTCTTATTTACATTTCTTAGGTTATTTATACTCTTTCACAAGTTAGATTCCATCTTCAAATTTGGAAAGAGAAAGACCATATTAATGTGTTTTTTTTTGTACGAATGGTACGATTAGTTCTTGATTGATGGTAATTCTTGGAGTGTAGATGGGTTGTTATCTAATATGGAACTTAGGCGTACATTAAGGCCTCGTTTGGTACCAGGAATTCAAATTATGGAATTGGAATTGAAGATATCAATTCCAATTCTGGTGTTTGGTAGCACAAAAAACTGTGTGGATTTGGAATTGATAATACAAAAAATGAATTGCAATTGGCAGGATTCAATTTTATGGAATTGAATCTCATGAAATTTCAATTCCAATTCAATTTCAATTCTGTCAATTCTGTATACCAAACGGGTCCTATGGGTCCGTTTGGTACAAGGAACTGATGGAATTGGAATTAAAATTTCATAGGATTCAATTCCATAGAATTGAATTCACCCATTCCAATTCATTTTTTGCACTACCAATTCCAAATCTACATAATTTTTGTGCTACCAAACATGAGAATTGGAATTGAAATCCTCAATTCCAATTCCATAGTTTGAATTTCGTGTACCAAACGGAGCCTAAGAGAATTTTGTTATGATCTTGGGTCACAAAAGTCAGAATTGTTTAATATATAAAGGTCACAACCTAGATAATACTCCCTCCGTTCCAAGTTATTTGCCACATTTGTATTCTCGAGGCAAAATATTAAGTTTTTTCAATTCATTTTATTTACATATTGGTATAAAAATAAAAAAATAAAATTTACATATAAAAAAACTATATGAAAAGTTCTTCGAAATAAGAGGTGTCAAGAATATTTTATTTTATCAAATATCAATGAAAACGTCGAAATAAACAAAAGTTCCCGCGACTGCTGAAAAAGCAAATGTTGTGAATATTTAAGGACAGAGGGAGTAAAATTTCATTTGTTCATTTTCATTTTATATAGAATATTGAATTTGTGGATATAATTTACGTGAGATTAAACGAGACCATGCGAAGCATCCAGATGTGATTTTATATAAATAGTGATTAAAACTCTGGTCACAACCCAGATTATTGCGGTGACAACCTAGATTATTTATAAAGGTCAGAATCTAGTTTAATATTATTGAATTGTGGTGATCTTAACCATCCACATGTGATTAAACTGATATGACTAGTTAATCAATTAAATAAATCTAAAAATGTGTATCTAGCGAGCTTATATCATCAATATTACGGAGTACTTAATTAATTAGGACGAATTAAAAAATGGCCGATACGGAGCTGGAATGAGAAAATTAAATATATGAAAATAGGCAATGTTGAATACTCTATTTGTTAAAATTCCGGCGGGCCGAGAACAACGGATAGAGTGTCGGGTAAAATTAACCACTTGCATATAAAGTCGAGATCCACAATTCTAACCCAAAAGCTTAAGCTAATAGGTAGGGTTTCACCTTTCAATATATGCAAGTGATACTTATCTTTATTTTCCGATGTGGGAACTCCAACATTCCCCCGCAAGTGGTAACTAGCCTGGCCTAGTTAGCACTTGGACAAACGGGTCTAGCATCTCAATCTCTTATAGCTAGCCCACACAACTGGCGGTGGTATCTCAATCTCTTTTTAGCCAACTCAGCCCAAACCACATACGGGTAGCTCATTTTTGCTAAACCCACATCCAAACAACCAGGAACAATCAAACCCAAAAGCTTAAGCTAATAGGTAGGGTTTCACCTTTCAATATATGCAAGTGATACTTATCTTTATTTTCCGATGTGGGAACTCCAACATTCCCCCGCAAGTGGTAACTAGCCTGGCCTAGTTAGCACTTGGACAAACGGGTCTAGCATCTCAATCTCTTATAGCTAGCCCACACAACTGGCGGTGGTATCTCAATCTCTTTTTAGCCAACTCAGCCCAAACCACATACGGGTAGCTCATTTTTGCTAAACCCACATCCAAACAACCAGGAACAATCAAACCCGGACCGGACCTGCTCTGATACCATGTTAAAATTCCGGAGGGCCGAGAACAACGGATAGAGTGTCGGGTAAAATTAACCACTTGCATATAAAGTCAGGATCTACAATTTTAACCCAAAAGCTTAAGCTAATAGGTAGGGTTTCACCCTTCAATATATGCAAGTGATACTTATCTTTATTTTCCGATGTGGGAACTCCAACACTATTGTTATTCTGGCTAAGTTTAAACACGATCAGAACCTAATTTGAAAGTGTTGCATCTAAAGATGTAATTTCATTCTTTTAGTTATGTAGTAAAAATATAAGCGGGTTATAATATAAAAAATCTATTGTTACCAATGACATATGATTTATCGAGTTTAGATTTATTAGCATTTCACCCGTGCGTTGCACGGAATATAATTATTTTATAATTCGTGATGATGAATATAAAAAATTTAAATATTATTTTCAAAAGTTTGAGTTTATTAACATTTAAAAAAATATGATTTTCAATACTATCGATATATGATATCCCTCAATTTAAAAAATACTCCCTTTGTCCTATAATGATTTTCTCACATTGACTTAAACCTATTTTTAAGTGATTGATTATTTATAATTTGACTTTCAATTTTGCCCCTCCTTCCCACAAGCTCAATTCCAAGTTACAGAGTAATTAAAAAGACCATCCATATTTTTAGCTATGTCAGCAGCTCTGCTACTTGCTCGACCGTGACAGCTACGGAGCACGGCAACTGCCGGAAGTCATGATCTAAGCGAAAGGCAGCGAGGGCACCGCTTCACGTCTACTCGACGGTGTGCCTCGGTGGCTATCTATTCCCCTAGACAGTGATGATCTATTTCCTTGGCTCGGCGGCGACCAATTTTTGAGAGATCTATTTCCTTTGGCTCGGCAGCGGCCATTGTTACATATAAGTTTGACAAAAAAAATATCTTTAAAATATAAGTTCATACAATTGTAGCATGCATCTTACGACTTGGTTTGTGAACTTTGGTATCTTTACAAATTTCCCAAAACTACTTTAATAAACATAAAAAGTTGCCACATGTGTATGTCCATCAAAAAGGTTTGGACGTTTGGTTCAATAAATATGTATCATAGATTTTTAACAAATTTTCTCTTCCCAAATTTAGACTAATGCAACAATTAAATGTGAAGAATCTAAAAAAGAACTTTGAACGAAACTGGTGTCCAGAAAAAAAAACTATAATAAAAATTAAGAAAATAAAGTACAAAAAACAATGGTCATCATATTCTAATTAAACCAAAGCAAAAGTTATAAGAGAACTGATAAAAAAAATACTTTTGTTTGTCTTATAAGAGCTTCAAGATTGATCCCCCGAACTATATTAGCTTCCCTCCAGCCTCTCGTTAACAGATGCGCTCGAATAGCTGGAAGTCTGAAACCATCTCTGTCTTTCTTGACCCAAAGAGTGAAAAGAATGAAGAAAAATAAACTTTGATCTACTGCAGCAAAACTTGCAGGTATGCCTATAGAGAAAAGTATGCAATATGTAAAACCTAATTAAGAGAAAAAACACATGAAACATCCCATTCCATCTGTACGTAAGAGAAGAGAAGATAAATAATAATGATCAATGGCTTTAAGAGAAGCACTTGATATCTAAATGGCTCAGAAATATACGATATGATTTCAACATAAAGTTTGGTAAATACTCTGTTATCTTGTAAAAATATTTGTAAATACAGTTTATCATCTATTTTAACTAATAACATTGTCTTGAAAAAATGACAATATGTATTCACCTCTGATTAATCAATGGTCTAGAAAATGCTATTTGCATGTAACCAACTCTTAAGATTTGCTCAATTTTTAAGAGCGACTTAAGCCGTTTGATACTTGATAGATTCCAGTGATACTGAGGAGTGGTTGGAAATGGAAATGCAATATTGAATCCTTTTCTAGAAGTTATCTCTAGTGCTTATGGAGTGAAAATTTTCAATTGATCACTTACCTTGTAGGTTTATGAATATCACCAGTGCAATACATTTGGCTATCAGGTATCTGGTTTTTGGGGAAGAGAAGTGATGAGCTATCTGAATTGCAAAATCATCGAAACTAATCAATCTTGTTAAAAGCTAATAGAGTCATGAAAATACCTGTGAGCTTCTATTCTTTTCTGGACTTGCACTTCAATGTAAGATAACAAAAAATGCTTCTCGTGAAAAATTAATATGAAGACAGTTTAGAAATTAAAGATCTGTTATGAATTTCATATATTTTGATTATAGATGACATAAGAATGATGATACTGGTGCCTCAAATATAAGAGTAATAAGGGGCTACTTACTCTTGTGTTCAATAAATGAAAACATCACACATCTTTTGGTGAAGATCTTCAAGACTGGCATTATGCAGATCTGCAGGTAAATGGGCCATAAATCAAAAGTGTGAACTTGAATCAGGATAGAGAATACCAATAATTGTGTGGGTCTGATTTATATTCAAAATTTTTGTAAATGAAAATGGCAAAAGTGTGAACTTGAATCAGGATAGAGAATACCAATAATTGTGCATATAAGTCAAACAACATCAAACATTTTACACATTTCATACACAGTGCTCACAAATCAGACCTTAGAGATCATATTTTACCTCCAGATTCAGTTGCTAAACAAATAAGAACTTTAAGGAACATGATTCGGCATGAATATTCAACCAAAATAGTGCAGATTTTTGTTCAAAAAACATCGACAAAACAGGTTACTTTACAACACGTGCTTTCAAATAGACAAAGACCAAAAACACAAGCACATCAATATTCAATCTCATTTCCAACCAGCCACTCAAGCATAAAGACAAACATCTAGCTGTCTCTTTAAACAAAGTTGTGAATTTTGTAAAGCATTAGAGGAGTTAATTGAAGTAGTTTCTCTAACACATACGTGTAATTTTATGTTGTTCTAAATAAAAAAAATCATGTATGAAAAATCAAGGGCTCTCAACATTATCACATGGCACTCATCAAGATAAAGGTGAGTAACAAAGTGAAAATAAAATTATAATGGTTCACCCTTATGAGCTGATAAAGGCTTAAGGACCCTTTCTTCCCTTACACCAATATTAAAACACTAAGATAATTAAGAATTCTACGCAGCATATAAACAAATTTACTGAATAGATGAAAAATTTTGGACCTCCCATGTTGAGGAGACAAAGAGATGGAGCCATGGAGGCTCGCAAGTCCACTTGTTCTCGCCGTATTGCTATCTCCGTAACCAACATTCCATCCATGATAGGTGTTTCAAATTTGTCTGTAGCCGAGCCCAAACACGGACACTATGGAGACCACAAAAGGTAATAAACCATATTTTACCAAAATCCTCTACACGAACAAAAATGAAAGTGACCATATATTAGATAACGTATCAAAAATTCACTCACTTCAAGGTTTCCTTTAGAGCCACCCATTGCAAGCATATATGGGCAGTCATTAGAAAATGAAAGGGAAAAAAGGAGCTCCCCTGACCAAAAACATAGTAGTGGGTGAAGTACTGGTTTAAGCATATATACATTATCTGTTGTAAAAAGGTAAAACATTTCCCACTTTTTTTTTAAAAAAGAAGAAGATAATAATAACAATGATGATGATGATTATGATGACAAATGTAGATATACTACTTTGGGATTCTTAGAAGCAATACATGAAGGTTGATTGTCAGACTTGTCAGACAAATCCCATAGTTTTACCTGCATTTGGTTGGTCTCCGTCAGTCTTAACAGAGACTGTTTGAGATGCTGAGAATTTCAAAAGAAGATGAGAGAGATGAATGTCGTTTTATCTAAAGAACCTGTCGCAAGAAGCTACCAAGATTAACATAAATAAATTAGTTCATTAGGGAAGATGATGGATGACACTATGAAGCAGGGATGGAAAAAAGACAGGTAGACGTCTAAAAAAGGGAAGCTATATATATACATTTGGAACCAATGAATTGAAAGCAATGGAGCAAACAGCTTTGTCTTGAACATAGAGGGTGAAACTTGGCTTCATATTAGGATCAACACCCGCCTCTAAAAGGATCTTTCCAAACACATATTTTAAAATTAAATTTTAAAATAAAAAGATGAAATGCTCTTACACACCATATTAAGAGGACATTGATTCTCACATTGGCTAGTTGTTCCACATTCTCGTCTAATAACAACAAAAGTAGTTAACAATATAGCTACTCCGTACCCTTAAAAATTGCTACTTCGTATGCGGTACAAAGTACCCCTCATAGTTCATTAAAAGTTTGTTGTGAGGATGAGTATGTGATGAGGGGGATGCCCCTCATCACAATAACGACAATATAGACTTAGATGAAGAGACAATTGATTTGAGAAAAAACTGACAAAGGGATGCCCCCTTTTCCACGTTTCCCCTACTTTGAAAGAACATATAAGAGCAGTACATATTGCCATACTGTGATAAAATAAAAAGAAAAATGCAATTGTGCCCCTGGTGCATTTAGTAAATTAAATATACTATAGATATAAAATTAAATACGTAATTCAACATAACATAATATTTATGCCAATTCTCCATTTTATAACCATATCAATTACTTGAAACAGTCATTTTATAAACATATCAAAACTATGTTAAAATAAAAATATGGAGAAGTCATGCATGTTGCTCAAATTTCTCAATATGAATGCATGCCTTAGTTTGGGAGCAACCTTTGGATTTACCTTTGCAGCCTTTTGGTTCTTTGTCCGTCAACTTCTTCTCCAATGTTTACCTTTTATTCAAGTCTGAAAGCACTTGAAAATAAAAAAAATTGCAAATCAGAATTTTAACATTAATTTACTATTTGTGATAGGACAATACAGAGAAGATTAACATGCCCCAGTGAAAGGATGACACAGAAAATTTGAGAAATGGTCCTCATTTTTTAAACTAATTTTTCCATACGTTTCTACTGCATTTGGGTTTCAACCTGCGGGTTTTGGATATTTGATTCCATTTAATAATATGCTAATTTAAAAAATAATACTATTTTTGATTGAAAATCAAGAAAAACCTAACACATCAAATATGGATTGATTCAAAAAAATGGATCTAAACAAACCCTAAACTTATTTTGATATGAAGCTACAAAACTGATGAAATTAACATGAAATTGATATGGAGATATATAGGAGTAAAGATGGATTGAAACCTTAATTATGAAAAAAAACATAAGAAATTGATGAAATTTGAATCAACAGTACCCGTTGGGTCAAACTCGAGGAAGATGATGAAGCAACGACAGCCTCCACCATCTCCTTCTTTCTCAACTTACAATGTTCCCTTCTCAATTTATTCTGATCGATTGAGTCTCTAAAATTCGTCCATCTCTGTTCGCGATGTTGCACCGCATCGAATTAAAAAGCCCTTTCCTGTAAGATGTGCATTAGTGGGTGGTTGGGACTTTCGATTTTTCTTAGGGAACCGGCGTCGTATTGGTCATGCAGAATTGGGCTACAAATTTTTCCTATCTGTTGTAAATAGAATAGAATAAGGAGCTGTTTGTTTCAGCCTCTTAATGGTTCAGATGTCTGAATGGTTCAGCACTTAATGGTTCAGACTGTTTGTTCTAGCATCTTAATGGTTCAGATGTCTGAATGGCTCAGACATTTGCCTTTGAATAGTTAAGTATTATACAGAGTCTGAATGGTTAAGACTTCTTATCTGAATTGATCAGACATTTGCCTCTGAATAGTTAAGCAATATACTAGCTCTTAATGGTTCGGACCTCTTACTGGTGCAGCAGTTAATGATTCAGACCTCTTACTGGTTCAGTACTTACTTATTCAGAAGTTGTCAAACAGCCCCTAAGTATGAGAATTATTTTTAAAATATAATAATATTAAAACTAATCCTAAAACTACCCAACACCGAAACCAAAACCCTTCCTTGCCCATGTATATTATAATCTTCTAAACCTAATGATGAACAATAAGTTAAGCTACGCATCTTGAATCCAAACTTGAATAAACTTCCTCATTAATCTTGCCGAATAGACTCCCTACTACTCAAACAAAGAGAGTTCTATAAATTTTAGTGAAGTTTTGCTCTAAGCAGCACAAAAAGTTAACATTTTTTCACAAATGACACCGAATAAGTTTTTTTTGTAAAAAATAACATTAAATTAATTAATTATTAATAATATCCACTTACTATAATGTCCTTGTATCTTTTTTCTCCCTTTGACAAATTAGCAGGCTGTTGATACAATTTAGGATGTGGTAGTGATAACTGGATTCGGCAATAAGATACTTTAGCTGAACCACATTAAAAGATTGAATCCAATCGATTAGTTAGTTCAACTCAAGAGCTTATATACCGCTTATTTTACTCTCGAACTTCCGATGTGGGATGCACTTTAATACTCCTCCTCAAGTGGACAACCAGGCCATTTTGAATCTAACCAGTGGACCACTTGCAAATGAACTCCCATTTCGTTAATTTTTTTTAGCGTCAACACCTAAAGGACCACGAGCCGCTGGATATGCACTTTCAGACGAGCAATCGTGTTAAACGGGACATAGGTCGTTGGTTACATACTCCATGCGGACAACTAGGCTAAAGACTAAAGGGCCGCTAGGAATGAACGTCTAGACAGACATCGATCTTAACAAACGAGGTGTGTCCAAACCTACTTCGGTACCATGATAAAATTTTAGAACTGAACGCCTTGACTGCATTTATACCATAAACCCCTATATATAGTACAAGAGTTACCAAATATAAACAAGGAAATACAGTCCTACAAGGAAACCGATTACAACTAAATATGTACAAATATATTCCAATAGTTGTTAGACATGACCTTAGACTTTTGGCTCTTACTGAGAATTTAACCTTGGATAAGAGTGTTTGAAGAGGCGTTTGGATCTGGTGGTAATTTATATCTTGTTAATGTCTCTTTTATATGCTTGATGTTGTTTTATTCTATCTTTAGCTTGTTCCATACTTCTTTTTGTACTTTAAGTATGGATTAGTTCTGCACACACACTCTCTTCGGACCATACTATTAAGAATAAGTATCAGGAAGAAAAAATAAATAAAACGGAACGCAAAATATGTTGGAAGAAACTGAAATAAAAGGAGAGAATCGCAATTTTTAGCAAAGCCATGAGTATCAGATTGTCCAACAAAAGAAGAGAAGAATGTCTTTAACCAGCCAGAACAGAACAAAAAAGAGAGTAGTCATTAAATATAAGCTTTGCCACAGTTTGGGAATCTTTTTCAAAACAGATTCGCAGTGCCAAAGCCAAGCTTGGATCAAAATATATGTGCCTTGAACCTCTTTGCACAGGCACACACAATGGTCCCCAAACCAATTGTTATATCAAACCGTCATCTTAGAGTAAGAGTGACATCATAATATTAACAAAAAAAAACTGCTTGCCAAATAATTATGTAAAGAGGCATCACACATAATCATATATACTCATCATCCTCATCGTCTGAAAGCCACATGCCGACAAAATAACCTCCACCGCTGCCATTAAACTGCCGGTTTTCCAGAACCTTAGCCAAGTCAAACGCTTGAGCATCCCCCATATCTCCCAGTTCTCTTAGCTTTTTCTGCAACGTGTAATAATGATATATAATTTAAGGACCTCAAACATTACTAAAATTCTTTCTAAATCACTTGCAGAGCAGTGATAAAGTTGGGATTTTGTTCATATATTTGAATGCAATTTAAAAACCAATTGTTAAAATAATCTGATTGATGTCACAGTACTAGTGAACTACTTTAATATCAATCCAATTAGTTTACCAAATACACTTTATATTGCACAAAAGTATATGAGCAAAAAGCAAACTTGGTCACTCTACCAAAAGTGAACAAATAAAATGGGGCAAAGGGAGTAATAGGTATCAATAAACCAAAGCATGAGAGAGAGAGAGAAAGAGAGAGAATTTTTATTTCAAAACCACAAAGTAAAAACTTTACCACAAACGTCTTCATTGCATCTGTAGTTACACCTGCAGACTTCCCAAAAATGATGAGCTTCACAGATCCGCTTCCGTAGTCTGTTAGCCGGACTTCAAATTCAGAATCCGATGGGCCACGGATATTGTTTATAAACTTGCCTTCTTCACGAGTCAAGAGATCGGCATGATCCAGTGGAAGAAACACAAGAAGGAATGGCTGAAAATTTTATGATATAACATCAGCACAAATAAAGCTCTTGCAACCTCAATACATGTATACAAGAGAGAGAGAGAGAGAGAGAGAGAGAGAGGATCAGTGCTAAAAAAGGCTAAAAACTAGAAACCATAGAAGAAACTTTAACCTTGCTGAGGAAAAGATAATCTAGAGACATCATCTCTTTTCCATCTTCATATGACGCCATAATCTTTTGCTTTCTTCCATAGACATACAATTTATGAGTTAATCCAGTAGATGGGAGGTTGCGCATCTGAACACAACGAGTTGATCTGAGTCAATTGTGCAAACAAATCAGATTTTCTTGAAAGGCAAAAGGATCTTACTCTCATTTCCATGGATTGTATGAGACTTTTGGGATATTGGAACTCTTCATAAACACAAGAAAGCATTGCCACGAGTACCCTACATACGTCACGATGCTCGCCTTCTACATCAACAATCATATCTTCCTGACCCTTATCACATGATGGATAACCTACAAAAATACAAAAAAAAAAATAAACTTCAAGAGAATAGTCTAAACAGTTTAGGAATTTCAAATCTTGACGGTGCGTATGATGGGACAAATCACAATGAATAAAATAGGTACATGCATATAATAAAAGTGTTCCACGGGCATTCGAAAAACCATGTTGTACTAATCTTCAAATACGCAAGAGATGGCAGAGAGACAGAGACAGAAAACCTGAAGTATAGATATTGATATTGCAATGTTGGGCAACAACAAGCCTTTGAATCTTTTGGCGGTTTAGAAGATATAATACTTCTAACTCAAAAAAAAGCAGCCGCGCTTTGACCTTGTCTTGATTTGAAGTTTGAGAAACGTCTGGAATGCCATAAAATTGGTTAACAATTTCACTAATGCCAACAACAGACTTTGTGTCCAGTGTGTTTGCCTCCACAGCCACCATAACCTATCAAAAGAAGAAGCTAACGTCAACTAAAAACAAATAAACAATATTACAGATGAGACAAGGGCACACACGAGGCATGTGTAACAGAATCTAACACAGAATTCAGGGACTACGAATAGCAACTGAAAAGGTAAGGTTGATGGAGAATCACACACAACCCAGGCAGATAGACATGAACGAACTATCAAGAACAGGAAAACACAAGCAAAGGAACTGCAGATAGCTAAACTGCCAAGTCACAACATATACTTCGTTCAATATCAAGTGAAACTCAACAAAATACTCCCTAAACTAAACTTTAAACATCAATAGCATGTCATGTTGTTCGCAAAAAAGGAGAAATAAGCACATAGTTATTGACATTATCATCAGTCACGCAAGTATAGATTCCACTCTGAAGAGTGACCTAGCACCCACCCCAACCCAATGAAAACAACCCCACAAATTAATGCTTACCATGCATCTATATCCATCATTCCATCACCTACTATCATCTATGTAAGGAAAAACTCAATACATAATTCATAAAATGAGGAGAAGGAATCATAAATCAGGGGAGCAACCGGGATACACTGCTAAATAAGTCGCGCACTAAAATTCCTGCAAAAAAGTTGCATGTCTGAAAACAAACTAAAGGGTTCTCATTAAAAACAAAGACTTAAATATGACAACAATGCAATGCAAGAATCCCATCAACATTGTCAAATACGGAGCAAATGTTTTTTTTCTCTCACGCAACCCACATTTATATTACACACTTGACACAGAGAGAAAAATACATGTGAGGATTTGAAATCGCACAAGAGGGGAGGCACATGAGAGGTATATTACACTAACCAAATTCAGAATGCAGGTTGACATGTAATATTTTAAAAAAAAGCAACTTTTACTTACAAATGTGGGGGGACCCTCAAAAAATGCTATCAGTGAGTTCTTCTCCTCATTATAATCATTCTTTAAGGATTCTACTAGTGACCTAAACTTCTCCTTGTCATCATTGCCTACCATGAATCTATAAACAGCCCACTTTAGACCTCGCTCCAATGTAAGCCTCTCATTCATTCTTCGAAGAATACGCTCGTCCTCCTTTTCATCAAGCATTGGGAAATGGATCTTAGGCAGCTCTTCATCAGTCTCTGACTCATCATCAGTCTCTACCATGGACGACTCTTTATCAATCTCTGCAATCTGCTCTTCAGCCTCTACAATGGACTCTTCAACAAGCTCTTCAATATTAAATAAAAAAAGCCATCGGAATAAACAGGGGGTCTCCAATCTCCATAAATAAGCGGCGAAACAAAACTTTCTACAACTGACATGATAACATACTTGCATGTAAAAATCTTAGGATCGAGCAAAAAGCAAACAATTTTTTAAGGTCTATAAGGCCAGAACAGATAGATGTTCATATACGGTATGGTCTGTGAAAATATGTAAAAATAAAGACAGACCATAACCCCTCCTGAGCTTCTTGGAGCAAGGGTCGGCAACAATAAGGGGTCTACTACTTCTCTTCTCACGGCGGCCAATTTCTTGGATCAAGGGTCGGCAACAATCTTCCATTTTTTTCTTGTCTGAAACGCACGCAGACAAACGTTGAGTCGCCTCAGATATTCCACCCCTAGCCTTTTTCTACGACGATCGATGAAGGTAAAAGTGGGGGGGTTGGGGTTCTACCCATTTCTTTTTCTTTTTCTTTTTCTTTTTTTTGGGCGAAAAGCCCAAGAACATACATACTCCGTATTTTGAATTTTAAATGCCATTAAGAGCATGAGTCCCACGGATCCCCGCGTAACTCTTTTAACTTTAAATGCTGTTTTAACTTTTTAGCATTGCAACAAATAAATGTGTTTTGGGCCTTTTTTAATCCATGTGGTAAAGTGTAGGTCTGGGTTTGCTTTAGCGAGGACCATAATACAGACTCAGATTGAAACGATACATCAAAGATAAATTGAGATTGAGACCTGAAAAAATATGATCGAAGTAGGCTTTGATACTCCTCCGATCTTTGATCGGCACTCTCAAGTCTCATTTGCTCTTTGGTCTTTGGTTTTTTATGAAAGGCTCGATTCATCTTGGATTTGATAGTCTTTTTTGAAAAACTAGACCAGACCAGATTAATACTAGAGATGTAATGTATTTGGAATACAATTTTTATACATATATATTTATATTTTAAAATTAAATTTTTATATAAATGTGTTTATCCTATGAATGTAGAGCATAATAATTTACATTATTTTTTATAAATTTACAAATAAGTTATAACAAAATAAAAAATCTCATATTTATAAAACATACACATTAACATTTATTTTTTGTTGATTCTACCCAACTTCAACCTCACATAATGATAATCATGTTATGTAGTTATTATAAATCAATAAAGTATATGAATAAAAGAAATTAAATAATTAAAAATAAGATTTATTTATTTTTTACACGTATTTTTTTAGAGCAAAAAATTAAATACTTTACGTACGTATTAAGGACCGCACTAGACATAGACCCGTCCTAAATTCTAACCGGGCTACTCGATCTTGAAAAGTCTTTATTTTTTATGAAGAGTAGGCTAGTCTGAATCGATTTACTCTCTCTGTCCTAAAATTAATTCCCTAGTTTGTTTTTGGTAGTCAGATTTTTTGAACTTTGACTATATATTACAAGAAAATACAATAGATTTTCATAGAAATTTAATATGAATAGATTCATTTTGAAAAATAGTTTTAAAATATATTATTTTTATAATATATTTTTATATATAAATAGAAATATTAATGGTTAAAATGTTATATTGGAGACCGTGAAAAGTCAAATGAGAAGTTAATTTTAGGGAGGAGGGAGTAAAAATTTGAATAGATCATGTTCTAAATAGTACATGTCCTTTTAAGGGATCGATCCAGTCTGACGTCTGACTCGTCTGATCCTTTAGCTCATCTCTAGTTTCCTTCACTTACACTATGGCTTTGCAATTTCGAGCCTCCCTTCATTTTTGATTAAGTCTATGGTATATGATGGAGCCTGACTCCACATCACCATACAGTCCCATATTGGGTCAACATTTGGCTCCATCAAGAGGATGCCTACGAGGTGGGGGCGTGACCTTGGCTTGGCACAACCGAGGTGGAGCCCTCGGCTTGGGAAAGAGGTCAGGCATTGAGTTTCAACTCTAATCACGTGAATCTACCCTCCAGGACCATGTGTACAACCATAAGGAGCCAACGGCTAGCGACAGGGGCTAGATGACAGAGGAACATCATATCATGGGCGACCAAACAATTCCCCAGGTCTACGACAATAGCTAGACGATAAATAAATATCAATTACGGTTATTAGCGTTGTAACGAACATAACTATAAACACTCGTTCATTATGCATTATAAGGGGATCGAATCCTAAGCTAATAATACTCATACTCTTGCACTCACTCTCTCTTAATTTTTTTTCTTTGCTTACTCATCTCACCTGACCCCATGGTCGGCCTACTTGGTGGTTTATTACCATCAAAATGGTGCTCTTGTTAAGAGGGGAGAACATGCTCAAAGGCTAGCTCCCTAGAACAAAAATGGTGTAGACCAGGAGCAACAACATCCCATGCCAGCCACTATCCACATCCATGGCGAAGGGAACGACCAAGCCAACGGCAACAGAAACCATACCGCCGCTATCACCTCGGCTTCCGATATGGTCCAGGCGCTGTTCGTGATGAGAGTGACCCCACTGTAGCTCCAGGTTGCCGTTATCGCGCTCTCTGTAATGGGCGAGAGTGTGCACGACACTGGAGCCACCCAGGACCCCCGACACTGAACACCCTTCCACTTTTGAGGCCAATGGGAAGAAGACCCAAATGAGTTGGAGGGGATCCCGCAAGGCCCTAGTGGTGGAGGATGTTATCGCAGAAGATATCCTAGAAGAGGGAGACGAAGACTCTTGTAGAGGTCAGGTGTTGGCCTTCAAAAGGATGGGGGATAGGAGGTCTGCATCTTCGCCTTCAACCGACTCAATCAAGGACGTTCTACTCACCAGGATGATTTGCATCGCCTCATCTCAGAAGGAAGACGAATGCACGCTGAGGAGCCGAGCACCGTCAGCCCGACCGCAACAACGGTCGTTGGGATGGGTGGACGCAGAATTGGCAGGGTGGAGATAATGAAGGGATGCATTGGAGCTCCATGAGGCTCAGAAAGACTAACACCACAGAATATGGCATGTTCAATCTCGCGAGAAAAGTGGCCAAGCTCAAACGAAGGGTGGAGACCAAATCACCCTACGGCCAGCCGATCCTAAGGACGGTTACCCCCTTCACACCTTTGGTCATGTTGGTACTGTTACCGACTAATTTCCACTTGTGACATGTTAAGGTGTACAATGGGACGACTTACCGGGTTCCCGAGATACTTCATCAAAGCTGAGGGAGTCATCACGGTGCCCGTGATAAATGCGAATGATGCCCACAATGTTATGTTGAATATGAAATGCATGGTGGTGAGCTTAAAATGCGAACACAACATGATCCTTGGATGTCCTTGTCTTGTGGACTTGGAATGTGTCATCTCTCTGTAATACCTGTGCATGAAGTTCTCCACCCCCTTCGGAATCAGGGTGGCAAGGGGGAACAAGAGACTCGCCCGCTCATGCTATGTTCAGATCAAAAGCGGGATGAGACACTAGTTGTAGACACCCGTGATTAAATCGGGGAGCAAGAGGCATGGCTGAAAGTAGAACTAGTGGAGGAAGTACCTATTGACCTACGAGTGCCCGAGCAGAAAGTAGAGATCAGGGTGGGGTTAGGAGAGAGCTTACACAGGCAGTTGATGGTTGTATTCTCGATGCTCAGTGCAATCTTCGCATTTTGGACCCAACGACATATTTAGGGTAGACCCCAAAATCATATGTCACCGACTCGTGATCAACCCAGAGTCCAAGATGGTAAAACAGAAGAAGTGGTTCCTCTCATCCGAACGGAGGGTCTTTGTTGCCAAGGTGGGGACTCTTTAGAGTATTGGTCACATCCGAGAGGTCAAGTATTCAGAGTGGATGGACAACATGGTGTTGGCACCCAAGGGGGTGACCTAGAGGATGTGTGTGGATTACACCGACCTCAATAAGGCGTATCCCATGGATCCATTCCCACTCTCGAACATCGATTAAGGGGTGGACAAGACCGCTGCATGCGAGCTAATCAGTTTCATGGATTGTTTCAGTGGGTACCACCAGATCAGGATGCACTCGAATGACGATGAGAAGACGTCATTCCAATTGTAGCCATGTGAATCCACTGTCCTATGACGCAGGTGTACAACCATAAGGCTCCAACGGCTAGTGACAAGGACTAGACGACATAGGAACATCACGGGCGACCAAACAATTCCCTAGGTCCATGACAATAGCTAGACAACAAACAAGTATCAATCACGGTTATTACCGTTGTAATGAGTAAAATTGTACTATAAATACTTCTTTGTTGTGTATTGTAAGGGGGTCCAATCCTAAGCTAATAATACTCTTACTTTTAAACTCTCTCTATTTCATTTTCTTTGCTTACTCATCTCACCCACCCCACAGTCGGCCTACTCAATGGTTTATTACCATCAGGATAATTTTGAATTAAGATTTAAAAAAAACATTTAAAATCTTGGTGTCAATCACGGGTATTACTGTTGTGATGAATATAACTATAAGGAAAAATTATCTTAAATAATTTCACCTTTTCGCACTCTTAAAAAAATAATCTCACTTTTCATTGTCACCAGAAATAATCCCGCTTTTTTGCATTTGTGCGAGTTTTGGATCGCCGTTAAAAAACTAATAGTCACTTAACGGAATCTTTGGAAAATACCTGTTTTTTCAAATAAATGAAAGGTAAGATTATTTTAGGTAATTTTTTAAATTTCTAACTTTAAATTTAAATGTATTTTTAAATTTTTTTGGAAAAATAATGCCAAATTTAAGTATTTTTTAAAGTGAAACTATTTATTTTTTTCAATAATTGATAATCTGGTAATAATAAAAAAAAATAAATTATTCTACAGAGTAAAACTAATTTTTTTTACTTCATAACTCACTACATTTTTTTTGTTAGTTGCAATTATTATTCTTGAGCGGCAACTCGAATTGTTTTTTTATACTATATTATTATTATTTCTTAAAAATGGCACTACGAACTCGTAAATATTTTTTGACAGACGTTTAAGAAATATTGGTTACATCAAAGTTTATTTATACCAAATACCTTAAAAGTGTATTTATACCAAATACTCCCTCCGTCCCACTCTCTTTGTCCACTTAACTTTTGGCACAATTACCAAGTAAGTGGGACAAGAGAGTATAGAAGGACTAAACTGCCCTTATGGCCATGATGAGAAGGATAGGAAATTGATCACTGTAGGAAGCATTGAGCATTACAAATGTACTGTACAAAGCATTGTGCAATGCATTTTCTTCCTTTAACCACACATGAAGTTGAAGGGTAAAGCAGACCTTTAGATAAGTTTTTCTTACCAAATTAAGTAAGTGAACAAAAACAGTAGGACGGCCCAAAAAAGAAAAGTGGACAAAAACAGTGGGACGGAGGGAGTACCAAATACCTTTGGTATAAATATTGGTTACATCAAAGTTTATTAAATCTTAATTACATCACCAAGGTTCCCATGACATTGGGTTCCAATGTCATGAGATGACCCGGGAGCGCTCCGGTATCCCATTCGTAAAATTGACGGATCATACTCCCCCTAACCCCTCACCTTGGTAAACCCACACCTTACCTCGACCCGTACACACCCCCCTATCCTCATCATCAATTGCACCACACAAGTTGATTTGATGTAATTAGGATACAAGTTTATATTGGTTATTACATCAACGGTTTTCAAAAAAGAAATAGCACATGTAGGAAAGGCCATGGGAAGATGGATTTTATGATCTCACATGTGTTAATCTTGATATATATGATCTCGGATTATAAGTGTTTGTAGGATAGCACTTCTCAGTCCACACTGGCACATAATGATCATGTTGTTGTTTTCATTCAATGACCTACCTTAGCTTTAGTGCCAATGTTACGTATTTGTGCCTTTTGCTACTATGGCTCTCTAGCGTAAGACACTTGTGACTATGATTTTTTTGTGCACCAAGACTATGTGCCATGTATTGTCGCTGATTTGTATTTTTTTAGGTTAACATTAACCAAGTGCGGTCTCACAATTAATGTGATCACACTAACACATAATGCCGGATAGTTTTTCATTTTTTGATGTTCATGAACGCTATATACCATATATATACTCATATTGTTATGTCTTTGTCCCGTTAAGGTGAAGCATGTAAATTCTCAAACTTCATATTGTCATTATGGCACATTATGCCTATTTCGCATTTAATTTCATGGTGTGCACTAGCATTATGTATTTATATGTCATGTATTCCCATTATTATATATTTTGTTCCATAAAGGCGAACTAAATGTATGATCTCAAACTTTTAATTATCATAGTAACACATTATGAATGCTAGTCTTTTATTTTGTTTTCTACACCAACATAGTGTGTCATGGTTGTACTTCGTAAAATTACGTATACCAACCGGGAAACCGAACAAAACATTGTAAAAAGGATAAAGCTATTTGTATCCTAACTTGTGTAACCCACTTTGTACCCTACAGGTTTGCACCAACACTTTATGTTGGGGTAAAACTAATTTTTGTTAATGTACCAACACTTTGTATCCGTGTAAATTTTTGTTAACACGCCAACACCTGTATCGGTGTAAACCATCAAAATGTTTGTGTATAGATGCGGTATACAAATGAGATACAATTTGTGGTGTAAGTGTAGCATAGCCCTTGTAAAAACATCACAAAACACAACATAACAAGCAACATCACACACATCATATAAAAGTAGAATTGAAAAGGTTAGTTTTTTGAGATTTTCTTAAAAATAAATGAAGACTATTCCAAATCTAGATCTATATAATTCAGATCAAACATATGCCAATAATAATAATAATAATAATAATAATAATAATAATAATAATAATAATAATAATTAGTACTCCCTTCCTCCCAAAGTATTTGTCCACTTTTGTCTGTTTTCAGTCAAAATTGGTAAACTTTGATCCCAAATTAGATAAAAATGATATTAGATATTGATACAAGAATATTTTTTTAGATTTATTTTATAAAATATTTTTAAAATATTATTTTATCTAATTAAAATATAATATATATTTTTTGTTTAATTATAGGTCAAATATTGAAAATGGTTGATTGAAAAAAGTCAAAACTGGACAAATAATCTAAGATGGAAGTAGTATTATTTAATCATGTGTACACTTATTATTATTATTATTATTATTTAATTGTATATAACATTATACTTTTTTATTATACTGTAATATTAATTAATATTAAATTACACGCAACATAAAATAATGTAACATATATTAATTGTATACAAAGTAATAATTATTATGTAATAATAGAAAGAATGCAAGTATTATTTTTTAAATTTTTTTTTTGGATTTATCTAATTTAGTCTAAAAAATATTATCTGATTTATTCTAATCTAATCTGATTGAATCTTTTTAGATGTGATCTGGGATGACTTAATTGAATAGAAATCACCTTAAATAGGACTAAAACATAGAGAAAAGTATTAAAATAGAACTTCTATGTTTTTTTCCCAAAATAGGACTTTGCACTGTGGTAATATGACTTTGCCCTGTTGTAATGTGGCAGTGTACATGTGCAAATTACTATACTTTTTTGGTAATGTATATGACCATGTATGGTAATGTAAATCCTATTTCGGGAATAAAAACATGGAAGTCCTATTTTGGTATATTTTCAATGTTTTAGTCCTACTTTGGTCTTTCTCCCTTAATTGAATTTGATCAAATCTGATCTGATTCTAATAAGAATAAGGGACTGTTTGTTTCAGCCTCTTAATGGTTCAGATGTTTGAATGGTTCGAGACTTAATAGTTCAGACTGTTTGTTTCAGCCTCTTAATGGTTCAGATGTCTGAATGGTTCAGACATTTGCCTCTGAATGGTTAAGACCTCTTATCTGAATTGTTCAGACATTTGCCTCTAAATAGTTAAACAATATACTAGCTCTTAATGGTCCAGACCTCTTACTGATTTAGCACTTAATGATTAATACTTCTTACTGATTCAGCACTTACCTATTTCGAAGTTGCCAAACAGCCTCTAAGTAATAGGTTGAATAAAATTGATACTTATCTTAGCTACCTTAGAGCAACCCCAATGGGGATTCTAAAACTGCAAAATATAATATGTAATAAAAAGATTTTCCTTTGTCATAATTTATCCAATTTAAAATAAAAGGGAAAAATTATCTCAAATAATATCATCTTCTTACGTTTTTCAAAAATAATCATACTTTTTACTCTCATCGAAAATAATCCTACCTTTCTACATGTGTGCGAGTTAACAAACAATCACTTAACGCAGTTTTGAAAAATGCATGTTTTGCTAATAAATGAAAATTGATTGTTTTTGGCAAATTTAATTTTTTTTAATTTTAGTTTAAAATTTCTATTTTTAAAATAAACAACATATTCTTGTTAGAGATTTGTCTTAATTTTTTTAAAAAATATAACAGATTACAAATTTTGTTTAATGTTTGGGGGAAAATGTAATACTGGATTATAAAAAAATAATCCAGAGCATTGCTTGAAAAAAAATTGTAATACAAATAATTGTAGTGTGTTATGAAATTAATTAGTGTCATCTTGGAGGAAAGAAATATTCTTCTATTTTCACAACTTTTAAATTATTATTCTAAATTATCGAAAAGAATCATAAGTTGGATAGTTCCATTCTAGAAAAAATGATATTGGTAATAAAAAATTATCAATCAACATTTCCGAGTGTTATTTATGAAAAAATTGTAATACAACAAAAAATGTAGTGCGTCATAAAATTGAAAGTTCTATTTCAGAGAAAAACTATTGTATCGTTTTAATTGTTATAATGTTGTTTTGAAAAAAAAATTATATAGAGTTATCGAAAAATATTACAAGTTTTATAGTAAAATATAATAGTAGTATGATATCAAAAAACAATTCGAAGTGTCGCTCAAGAAAAATAATTATAACTTACAAAAACAATAATAAGTTAAGAAGTAAATAAATTAGCTCTATTATGTAGAATAGTTTATTATTCAATTATTATAGATTATCGATTATTAAAAAAACAAATAGTTATCATGAGAATGAGAAAGAAAAGAAATTACGGAGTATTCAACAAAACTTTCCAATAACAAAAGTCAAACTAGAGATATAAGATTTCCTAAATTTTAAGCATTAGGGTTCGTCTTATGCGGAGCAGCATATATGTAATTATATGATTGGTTTGGCTCAGATATTTCTATCTAGCCGAATTTATATTCAATTCGTATTCTCGAGCTATTTATTGATTATGTTGGTGAGTGAATTTTTTTGTCTTTAAAAGCTTTATCTTTTGGTAAAATTTGGTTTGTGTTTGTTATTGTTGGATGTCTCTCCTCTTTTGCTTTCACGAAAATTGCAGAAACAAATTGAAGCCGGCAATATGGATTGTGATGTGGAAAAGAAAGTTGGAGGCGGCGGTGAAAAGAGAAGCGGATCCCCCGTTGTTGCCGACCCTGCTGCCTCCAAGAAGAAGCACAGGAGCGGTTTGTCTCTACTCTTACTTCTTTTCACAAGCCTTCAAATAGTCTGGTTTTTGCTTGATCCTAAAATCTCTAGATGCAAGTTTACTTCTTTTTGTTAGTACTTCTTCCCGTTCATGTCGAATGGGGGTGCTGGTTACTTATGGAGTTCCACCCTTTTTTTGTGATGTTTTCATAGAGCTTGTTGAAGAGTCCATTGTAGAGACGGAGACTGATGAAGAGTCTCAGATTGACGAAGAGCCTATGACCCGTTTTCCACTGCTGCCTGATGATGAAGAGGAGATGAAGCTTCTTCTTCAAAGAATGAATGAGAAACGTAACTTGCAGCGAGGTCTAAAGTGGACTGTTTATAGATTCATGGTACACGAGGATGACAAGGAGAAGTTCATATCCTTAGTGGAATCCTTAAACAAGGATTATAACAAGGAGAATAACTCACTGATAGAATATTTTGAGGGTACCCCGAAATGTGTGAGTAAAAGTTGTTTTTTCCCCGGTTGCATGTCAACGTGAAACATGAATCTTGGTAGTTAAATAGTTTTCAAGTGCCTTCCATCTTGGTTATACATCTTTTCACCAAAAAAACTTTCGTCTTTTTCTTTTTTAGACCAGTTTGTGAATTCAAATTCTCACATGCATTTTCTCTTTGTAAATGTGTTATGTAAATGTGGGTTGCATGAGCAAAAACATTTATTTGACATTGTTGCTTGTTTATTACAGTATTACATTAGGATAAACTTTATATTGGTTCTCACTTATGCAACTTTTGGCTGGAAGTGGTGTTGATTAACCACAGTGTTGAAACCTACTCTTGAATTCTGATGACTTATTTAGTTGTGCATTCACATTGCTCACCTGACTTATGATTTGTTCTCCACATTTTATCAGTTCACTATTGAGTCTTTCCTTGCGTAGCAGGTTATGGATATAGAATGAATTTTTCTCATTCTCAGTAAATGGGTGAGAATGAGGTCAGCATTAACTCGTGGGATTGCTTTCATTGAGATGGGGTGACACCTAGGTCACTTTGTAGTCCAGTATCATAGCGGACTATATACTTGCGTGACTGATGATAGCACTTATTTTGCCTTTTACTTATAACTTGACATGCCGTTGGTGAATGTTTAGTTTCACCTGATTTGGATGAAATATATGTTGTGACCTGTGAAGTTAATAATTAATTTTGCTTTGTGTGTGGAGTGAACCAGTCTTTTGGTCATCTGAGCTGCTGCATTTTCTTTGATATTTAGTGAGTTTGCAGTTTAGCTATTTCCAGTTCCCTTGCATGAGTTTTGGTTGAATGCTTGGTAGTTTTCCAGTTCTTCATAGTCTGAAGATATTTGTTGCATGTTTATCTGCGTGTGATTCTCTGTCAATCTTATCTTCGAGTTGCTATTCACAGTCCCTGAATTCTGTGTTAGATTATGTTAGTTGCCTCGTTCTTGCCCAATGTGCCATTGTCTCTTCAATATATAATATTGTTTTTGTTGACTTTAGCTTCTTCTTTTGATAGGTTATGGTGGCTGTGGAGGCAAACACTCTAGACACAAAGACTGTTGTTGGCTTTAGTGAAATTGTTGACCAATTTTATGGTGTTTCTCAAAATTCAAACCAAGACAAGGTCACAGCGCGACTGCTTTTTTTTGAGTCTGAAGTAATATATCTTCTAAACCGTAGAAAGATCCAAAGGCTTGCTGTTTCTCAACATTGTAATATCAATATTTATACTTCAGGTTTTATGTTCTGCCTCTCTTGCATTTAGTGTGATTTTTTTCATTGTTTTCTCAAGACTTGAACCATTTTCCAGAATGTGGTTTTTTAAATGCCCGTTGAAACTTTTATTATATGCGTGTTCCTATTTTATTCATCGTGTTTTGTCCCATCATCCTCACTGTCTATTCTCTTTCATAATTTTGTAGGTTTTCCATCATGTGATATATTCGAGAATGATATGATTGTTGGTGTAGAAGGCAAGCATCATGACGTATGTACAACACTCGTGGAGATGCTTTCTGTGGTCTATGATGAGTTCCGATATGACAAGAGCCGCATACATTCTATGGAAATGATGGTAAGATCCTTTTGCCTTTTGAAAAAATCTGATTTGTTTGCACAATCGACTCAAATCAACTCATTGTTTTACTCAGATGCGCGATCTCCCAACCAGTGGATTACTTCATGAAGTGCAAGTCTATGGAAAAAGCGCGCCAAAGATGATGGCTTCATATGAAGACGGAAAGGAGATGATGCCTATAGATTATCATTTCATAGGCAAGGTTAATGCTTCTTCAATGGTTTCTAGTTCTTAGCACTGATTCTCTCTCTCTCTCTCCTGTTTATACATATATATGTATTGAGGTTGCAAGAGCTTTAATTATGTAAATGTTATATCAAAAATTTTCAGCCATACATTAGAGTGCATTTTCCACTGGGCTATGCCAATCTGTTGACTCGAGAAGAAGGTAAATTAATAAACAGTATTCGTGGCCCACTGAATGCTGAATTTGAAGTCAGTCTGACATATTATGGATGCGACGAGTCCATGAAGTTCATCATTTTCGGGAAGTCCATGTGTGTAGCTAGAGATGCTTTGGAGACGTTTGTGGTAAAGTTTCTTACTCGTTTCTCTCCTAAGTTAATTTGTTTCTTAATATCTACTCCCTCCGTCCCTAAATAAAGTTCCTCTTTCGTTTTTTCTTTGTCCCTAAATAAACTTCTCTTTTCCCTTAAAAAACCCCTTTTACCCCTTACTTTTTCATACCCTACCTATCACATCATACCTTTTTACTAATAATCTACCTATCACATCTTACTTTAACACATCACATCAAGGGTATTTTTGGAAAGTCAACACCAAAATATCCATCCCTTAAATCCTCAAAAAGTCAAAAATGGAACTTTATTTAGGGACGGAGGGAGTATTACTCTCTCTGTCCCAATTCTTTGTCCAGTTTTGGGGCAGTGACCTAGTTCATTGTTTGTTCATATATCTCTGTGCAATTTAATGTGTACTTGTTAAACTACTTGTATTTGGATTGATATTAAAAGTACTCTTGTTTTAAATTGCACATGAATATATGAACGAAGTACTAAGTTGATCACTGGTAGCTCCAAGAAATGTTGTAATTTGTGAGGTCCTCAAATTGAATAGCATCACACCTTGCAGAAAGAGCTAAGAGATATGGGTGATGTTCAAGCTCTGGAACTGGCTGATATTGTGGAAAACAGGGGGTTTATTAGCCATGGTTGTTTTGACTTAAATGGGATTTGGGGCTCAGATGACGATGATGACTGTATGTGGTAATTATTGTATGCTAACATGATGTTTCGTCACTATTAAGATATTTTGATACATTGCGAGTATGCTAACAACATTTTAACCCATGTATGTGTAAATTAAGATTTTTCCTAATGTTGTGTCTGCTAATTAAATGTTAATTTGTTTAGACCATATCACCTACCCATGAGGCATGTAATGATTCTGTTGTATTGATATAAAAATGTGTTCGGTTGGTTAGGGAAGGTGCACTTGATAAATGTGCAATCTTTGTGTTGCTCAAGAAAAACCACCAAACTCAATAGGTGTGAGAGGATTACTTGGGCTAAGGCTGCGTTTCCTTCACTAATTTCATCTATAGTGTGTTCTAGTGAATCCACATTTGGTGACACTAGTGGTGCGACTGTCATTTTGGGGTACTTTCGGTGTTTCGTTCGTAAAATTTACGGCTTTTACCCTTCCTAACCCACACATAAACCTCCCACCCTACCTTCGTCTCTACACCCTCGCCCCAACCCTGCCGTAAGCCCTTCACAAAATGTGTGGCTATTATGCAATTTGTGGGGGTCTTACGGCGGGGGTGTAGGGACGGGGTAGGGTGGGGGGTTAGGGGGTGGGTTAGGAAGGGTAAGAGTCGTCAATTTTACGAACGGAACACCGGAAGTGTCCCATAATGATAGTGGCACTGGAGTGTCATCGTACTTCGGTGTCACTAGAACCCCTCTGATAATCTAATTTGATTTTTTTAAGAAGTGATCTGATTATAGTTATAATTAAATTTGTTTCTGATCTGATTATAGTAGGAATAATTAATAAGCAGAAAAAATAATTAAAATACAACTAACAAAAAAAAGTTATAGTTTCATTTATTTGATTTACTTTTTAGTGTCTCTAATATTTAAAATAGTGTGCATATAAATATAAATAATCCAATCATTCTCAACATAATCATATTGTAAAAACTGTTTCATTGCATCTTTAGTTTGTTCATTAAACAGCATCATTTTTTTATGTATGAGAAATAATATTCGTAATATTTTTTTTATTTTAAAGACAATCATTTAGATAACGTGATAATACCACTACTACCACCACCACCAACAACAACAACAACAATAACAATAATAATAATAATAATAATAATAATTATTATTATTATTATTATTATTATTACTACTACTATTATTATTATTATTATTATTATTATTGTTACAATAGTAATAATAATAATTTATATCAACAAGAATCAGAATGAGAATAATTTAAAACCACACATAAAAATTTTTTAAACATTTTTTTTAGATTTTACAATTTATTCTAGTTTTTTTAGATTCTTTTAATTTTTTTCCAGTTTTTTCCAGTTCTTCCAGTTTCCAGCTCTTTTTTTTCTAGTATTAAAGAACATGCCCTAATTGTGTACTACTCCGTAATACTTATGATTAAATTATTATGGGCTAACATTTGGGCATCGGTGGTTTGTTTTTAATCGACGCCTTGCACATGTTTATGCGTTTCGTGCATTCTTATTTAAAGAAATTGCTTATAGAAATTTCTTTTTATCTTTCCATGTGTCCACTAAAAGGAAAGTTAAAAGCTCTACGTTTAGAGCATGTTTGGCAATAGTGTTAGAAGATTAACATTAGCTTTTTGAAAATTTTAGCGTTAATGTTTTTAAAGTTTTTAAAGTAATCTGCATTTTTAAAATTTTATCTAAAATGCTAACATTAATCTCTGATGTTATTTCCAAACTTACCCTTAGTTCTTTTTGTTGTAAATTCATCTCGTACTTCTGATGGTCAACTAGTGTGGGCGATACTTTTTTGCATTTCTTTAAAAAGGTTGAGAATGCACTTTCTTTCACTACAATCTGTAACGTCATTATAGGGTATAATTAACTAATATTTTAACCCGTGTCACGCATGGAGTCGGACAAAATTTTTGTCAATTATGAAAATTTTCCTCAATTATTTAAGATTATGTTCTTTTGACTAATTCTTGGGATCTGTTTGGTTAAAAGAAACTTTTTTCTCTGAACTTTTCAACTCTATTTTTCCATTTAGGTTGCATAAGTGGAGGAAATCATTTCATTTTTCGTGGAAAACTAATTTCTATAAGAGAAGAAAATAACTTTTGTATGTTTCGGATGAAAGTTCATTTCTTATTCAATCCTCAAATACTTTAATTTCTCGATCGAGTTTACCCACCCCATCCTCTCCCCCTCCACTGCCCCGGACCACTCCCTCCCTATGTCCGCCCCCTAGAGAATAAAGCACTATAAAAAGAATTGGAAATTGATTGTGTACAGAAAATAAATTGTTCCCCCTAAAGTATTTAAAATTATCACAATATATATATCTTTGTTTTTTATTCAAATATTAATAATGTTTCAATAAAATATGTGGGGAAAAATTATTTTCCATGAAAATTATTTTCTCCAAGAAAAATTGTCTAGACACATATTTCCCACAACCAAATGCACCTTTAACTTTCAATATTCTTCTAACATTTTCTAGTTTCTCCCAATGTAATTCTTCTAACTTTTTTCAAATTTCTCTCCACTCTTTTTAGTGTCATCTAACATCTTCTAATTCCTTTCAATAATGATTCAAAAATTATTTGCATATATTTTTCAAATTAATCAAAAAGGACCACTCGCTCCGGGGTGAGAGAGTTTACCGAGATGTCAAGGGTAGAAAATATCAATTTTGTGAATAGAGCACCGTAGGTACTCCAATTGAAGCTAGCTTCATCGAGAGCCACCCAAAATGAGTGGATGTAGAATCTCTCCATATTATTATTATTATTATTATTATTATTATTATTATTATTATTATTATTAGTATTAGTATTATTATTATTATTATTATTATTAGTATTATTATTATTACTATTATTATTATTATTAATTATTATTTAAATAATTTTTATTATTATTCTTATTATTATTATTATTACTATGATAATTACTATTTTTATTAGTATTAAAAAAATGTATGAAATTAGCAATTTTACATGTAAATGCATATACGACGGATAAACAAAAAAAAATTTCAACCAAATTTATAATATAAAACCTCCCAAACAGGCACCACGATGACTCTCTATTATCCATATTTGTGTTTTTATTATTTTATTTCAGTTGCTTTTTCTTTTTAATAATTTAGTTTCATTATTTCTCTTGTCATATATAATGAAGTGAAAAAATATTACTTAAAAATAATTTTGTTTCCAGCTTTTTGGGTTATATTTGGTTTTAGATAAAATTTCTTTTTAGAAACAAAAGTTATTTTCTTTATCCAACCCTTTAATTGGGTATAAGCTTATGTATAAAAAATATGCCTTCTGTCAATATTATATCTTAAAATATGGGAGAATAGCTCTAGTTCCCATGTGATTTGAAAAATAAGCTTCCACCAAAAATATTTGCTCTCTTTTCAAAACTTAACTGTAAATCTATATGATTTCTAAAATTTTCATATATGCCCCATCCGTTCATGAAATTCAGGCATTTACAATTCACTCAGGAACGGAGGGAGTAATTTTCATGTATGGATTAAAGAAGTGCATTAGATGGTGTGCAAAAATGAAAGTGGACAAACACTCAGGAACGGAGTAATTTCAAAAACAAAATAAAAAAAGTAACGCGCCAGATAGGGGTCGAACCTACGACCTTCTGCTTAGGAAACAGACGCTCTATCCACTGAGCTACAAGCGCTTCTGACATCTTTTAAATTATTTTTAGTTAAGTTTTTGGCAAACTTGATACGGAGTAGAAGGAAACCAAGGTTTCACAAAGAATTTTAATAGGGAGTACTCTGTATTTTATATTCCATCCCTCCCCAAATCAAAATATTAAAATAATAATTTGAATCCACGGAACCTGAAAATATTAAATACGGAGTATATAATTAAAACTTATTTGAAATTTCTTTTTTGTACAATTGGAATTGTTCTTTTACCTACTCCGGAGTAACTTGGTTTCATTATTGATAGGGGTGTAAACAGATATTAATCGGATCGGATGTGTCATTACCAAATTTGTATCTATTTATTTTTGTCGGATATCGAATTCGGATTCGGATCTTGACGAATACTGAAAATCAAAACCGTATCCGCATCCGTTGGATATTGGTCGGATATCGAATATATCCGTATCCATTTCCAATTTTTAAAATCAAATTAAACAATACTTTAATTTTAAATTAGACTAGAATTTTGACGAACAATTTTTTTTGTTTTTATTATTTTTCATCGTGACAAAATTTTTCAAATAACAAACTACATAACTAAGGCTTTATTTTCTAATACTACAAATGCGCTCAAGATAATTTTTCACAACTTTAAATGTTTAACCTTGTACTATTATACAATTCAGAGAAAACGTATATGGTACAGTCGGTTTTACCAGAAGTAAGGTATATACATTCAAGTAGTATTCATTTTAAAGTAAAGTAGACTCATTGACAAATATAAATGTTTATTTTAAAATAATGTAGTACTCATTCTAAAATAACGTAATACTCATTTTCACAGATTTATACAATACAATTATAATGATGATTTATGAATAACTTAGTGTTCATTCTGAAACAAAGTGGTGCTCATTCTCAAATTACGTAGTGTTCATTCTTAAGTAACATAAAATTCATTCTCTTCACATTTGGAAATATAATTTTATAGTCTAATTAAACTTACATTACTTGAAATCACTCCAATCAGCATCGTCATCTTCATCATCATCGTCATCTGATCTTCATTGACATCTTCATTGTTGTCGGCATCAACGATAGTTGGACCTAGGGTTTTTCAGTTCCTTCCAGATGAATAGAGCCTGGATTGTCTTTCCCATCCGCACGTAGGGTTTCGCCTCTTCCACGCAGACTTGCGAAAATCCAGACCTTCCATCGTGTCGCACCTAGGGTCATTGTGGCAATCCAGATCTTCCGCACGATTGCTCCGTTTCGTTGACTCGTTTTAAGGCTGAAATTGGGTACAACGAATTGTAGAATGTAAATTGCGCAATTCAGATGATTGATCGATGTTCCTATATAACATAATGGGTACAACATTCTTCAAATTAAAATTATTTTGTGGTTTGAGATTTACAAACATTTGTTTTCATTTATAAACTCAATTATCATACAATCGTCATTGATTGGCAAAATATATGATCCCCGCATTGGTTTAGATTATTGAAAAAATTGATTAATCTCCACGTAATGATATGATTCTCTTCTCTCAAATTAAAATTTTAAAAAATATAATTTTCCTTTGCCCAGTTTAATTAAAAAAATTATGATCTTATAATTATTCTTCATTGGATTAATTTAAAAAATAGATTACCAATTTATTTTTTAAAAAATATGATTCTTTTACCCCGCATTGCCTCATTAATTTATATTAGTGAAATAAATATTGATCATTTCTCTTACATTAATATGATTATCCTCCTTCGTATTAATTAAAAAATATAATTCTTCTCTCCTAGCATGATTCAAAAAATAAAAGATTAGATTTACTATGATTAAAAAAATTATAGTTAAAATAAATTAAAAATATAATGATTTCACTCCCCTACATTAATTAAAAAAATGAATATGAAAAACAATAGTGATCATTTTAAATATATTTTTGTTGATCATTTGACAAAAAAAATGAATATGAAAAACAATAGTGATCATTTTGTTTACCTTATTGACTGATTGTTTTAATAAATGCTTGAAGTTCTAATTTTGTTTTAATTTGTTTTGCTTTTAATTCTATTGACTAATTTTTTAAATATATTTTTGTTGATCATTTGACAAATAACATAATTTTTTAGTCGTACCAATCTATTCGTTCATAAAATAAATTTATTTGTTTTGATTATACTTTTTGAATATGAGTTCTTTTTTCAATTATAAAAGATATTTATAATATAAATATTTTCGAATAATGAATTAAAATATAAAAGTTTTTAAACATGATTATGTTTAGAAATTTGTGTGTAACAAATATGAGATTTAATTTCCATAGAATAAGGGGAGAAAGACCAAAGTAGAACTAAAACATTGAAAATATACCAAAATAGGACTTCTATGTTTTCATTCCCAAAATAGGACTTACATTACCATACATGGTCATAAACATTACCAAAAAGTATAGTAATTTGCGCATTTTACACTGCCACATTACAACATGGCAAAGTCACATTACGACAGTGCAAAGTCCTATTTCGAGAAAAAAACATGAAAGTCCTATTTTGGCACTTTTCTCTATGTTTTCGAGAATAAATTTTTTTGGTTAACAGATTATTAAAATAACATTGAAAATATACCAAAATAGGACTTCCATGTTTTCATTTCCAAAATAGGACTTACATTACCTTACATGGTCATAAACATTACCAAAAAAGTATAGTAATTTGCACATTTACACTGCCACATTACAACATGGCAAAGTCACATTACGACAGTGCAAAGTCCTATTTCGAGAAAAAAAACATGAAAGTCCTATTTTGATACTTTTCTCTATGTTTTCAAGAATAAGTTTTTTTGGTTAACAGATTATTAAAATACTACTCGTTGACATGGATTGCTAACATGTTAAAAAATGCCCAACAAACACGCCACATGTCACAATTCTAGAAGCACATGTATATAAAGAGCGAACTCCTTTATTTATAGAAGCCCGAAAATTAACCTGCCTTCAATAAGCGATGAGCAAGATCTTCCATATTTATTTTAAGAGAAATTTACGTAAATAGCACTAAAATATAATGACTTTTTCTAAATAGCATTACCTATGTTTTTTTCTCAATGTAGCACTTTTAGTCATTATTCATTAGTCATTATTCAAATAAATATTTGCTATCACTGGTCATTATGGACATTATAAAGTGCTATTTAGGGAAAAAACAATCTAAGTGCTATTTAGAAAAATGACTTAAGTTTTAGTGCTATTTAGTGCAAATATTTCTTATTTTAATGATCGGCTATGAATTACCATCTACGGAGTACTCCATATTAGCTCCTTCATTTAAGCCTAATTAAAAGCTTCTATTTATGTTTCCAGTTTTTGGGGGAAGAATCACATGCTAAATGTTGCCTTATTTCCTTCCATAAACATCATACGGAGTAAAATTAGTTCTAACTTGTCCATTATAATGTCACATAATACTGCCACATGTCAATTTTCTATACTACCACATGTCAATTTTCTATACTGCCACATGTCAAAATTCTAGACATCAAACTCTCAAATTTTATATTAAATGATTAAAGTCAAACTATTATTAAATCAACTATAATTTGTTATGGGATAATTATTTTCTTTTTTTCATGATTTATGATATTCTACGATAATTTCATATGAGAAAAAGATATGCACGACACTCATATACACATAGTTTTATATGTATGTACATATTTTTATATGTTTATACATTTATTTTGTATATATAAATGTCTTATATTTTGAAATATCAATAAAGAAACAAAATATAAACATAAAAAATTAAGAAAAACTATATATAATGGATCAGATATTTGGAAAAATAGTTATTTAAACGGATGCATATTCGGATCGAATTTTAAACAGATCGAATATACAATTAACAAATTTGTATCCGTTTAGCAATTGGATACCCTTAATCGGATACGGATAATATTCGTTTAAAATATATAGATGTGGATGTTTCCTCTTTTAAAATAGATACGAGACGGACGGTAATCGAATTTTTGGTTATCTGTTGACAGTCCTAATTATCATTAATTATTACGTGTTACATACTCATATCTAATTTTAAATGACTACTAACACGCCAATCAAAAGATATTTGACCCTGTTGAGAATGAAAAAATAATATAGGTATGTACGTATAAAACATTTTTAAAACTATACATAGAAAGGTAATAAACACTGCACATAAAATAATTTAGGAGGTTGGAAAATACTTTTGACAAATATATAAGTATCTAGTAAGTATTATCTTGAGAAATACTAGAGTCACAAACACTTCGGTCACAAAATACACAAACTTGTGATTTGTGCATCTCACTAAATGAATAAAATGATATTGAATAATTAAAAAGTAAACATTAAAATACACAAATAGTAAGTTTGTGTATTTTGTGACCGAAATGTTTGTGACTCTAGCATTTATCTTGAGCATAATTTATTATAGAACAGAACACTTATCTAATTTATTTTAGAAAACTTACAATTTATTTTATTTTCGTGTTAAAATGGTATCATTTACTTATTCTATCCTAGTGTATTTATTTTCTAACTTTCTAATTAGAACAATTATCATTTTTAAAATGCTTCCATGCTTGTATATTATATTGTTAATATTAATTTGTAGTTTTCGTATTTAAATGGTACCATTTACCCCATATACTTACGGTACTATATTTATTTTCTAATTTATTATAGAACACTTAGCATTTTTACACATCCATGCTTGTAAATTATAATATTTTTTGAAATAAATTATTCTAATCCCCGCCCATACCTTATTAATTTGTAGTTTTTTATTTCATTTTTGTATTTATTAGATGGTACGGTTACTATTTAATTTATTTAGAGAAATTCAAAAAATAAAAATAAGAAGTAATAACTTTCAATGACAGTTTTGAATTTTAAAAGAGCTTAACTACATTATTGAAAGGAAAAAAAACAGAGAATGACACTTTTAAACATTTTTGACAATTCAATGTCATAAGTGAAAAAAAAAGGCAATAGCATGTTTGAGAAAAACAAAATAGTTGAGTAACATTCTCTTATCTTGAGTGGAATCTACAATACACCCCCCTCAAAAATGTATATGAATAGAAATCATGGGGCCGGTTTTTAAGTATAAAGAGATATCCATATAGGATGAACCCACCCAATGTGCAGGAGCCGCTATTGCAATCTTTGTTCCATGCCGGACTCAAGGCCCACATACAAAACGAGATCGGTATCCTTAAGCCCACCACATGACATTATGAGAGGCTTGTCATGGAGCGAGGCCTAAGGTGGATTATATTATTTCTTATCTCATCACCTTCTTTGGTATACACATTATATTTGCATTGGAGAGGAATATATATATATATATATATATATATATATATATATATATATATATATATATATATATATATATATATATATATATATATATATATATATATATAATATTTGGACATTTGTCATGCTGAGTGGACAATTTTTAACAACTCATCTACCATGTCATCAATGTCATCATCAAGTGAATGTGTCTATTGGGCTTTCTTAACCAAATCGGATCTAAATGACCCGAATGGCTGATTTGAGAAAAATCCACCCCTTCAATCCTGAGAGAAAAACTCACACGTTCATCAGTGTGATTTCTGCGATTTGGATTCTGGAGATTCACAGTCAATTATATGCGAAATTTCCTAAAATTCTTCAATATGGAGATGAACGAAATTAGAGTAAGTTTCCTTCGCAGATGATATGCGAAATTTCTGTAAAATTTTTTGATATGGAGATGCACTCTCCTTGGTAGACGGATGCAGTTTCCTTCAAAGATGAAATTGTGATGAGCGAAATTTCATCGACACCAAACTTTTGCCCAAGAACGGTAACTTTCCTTAATTCTTTGTCCGACTTCACTTTTTTCACGGAATTCCTTATTACGATTTAGTTCATATATAAATCAATTCTAAATTAGCCATTTGATCAAAGGGCTGCTCATGCCTAAAATCTTTGCACAATTGACATGTCTACCAAACCCATTCACCCTTTGCTAAAAATCAATCTAACAAGTGAATGCTGGAGAGTTTTAGTTTGTGTGGTTTGGTTGTATAAGATGCCAGATTACAATGATGACAAAGTCACTAATTCGATTGAGATGATATTCATGGACGAACATGTAAGAATTATATTCTTATACGAATTTTGCATACATTATATGAATTTGGCATACATTACTGCATACATCACTGCATACATTATATGAATTTGGCATACATTACTGCATCCATGGGGACAAAAGAAGCCCTAATTTGGCTCTATTTTCAGCTCTTCAAGGGAAAAAACAGTAATTTTAACCAAATTGCATAGGTAGTATAGCATAGTGTACTTCATTTTGATTTATAAAATTAAATTATGCTTTATGGGAAAGATAGTCATAATTTCAAACTTAATTTTAGTGCAGTATTGTTTTGTTCTATTTCATGTTCCTTTGGTTATGGTGGATGATTATATTTTTTTAACGATTGTTTAGAAATTTGGTGAGTACGGTGTGAAAGATTGTTTGCATATAAGTTTATGTGGAAATCAAACAAATTGTTTTCCCCTTGAAAAGTTGAAAATTCATAATTAGGTTAAAAATAAATGAACCATTTAGAGAGAAAACGGTTGTACTCGGAGGTGATTTCAGACAAATTCTTCTTGTTTTACCCAGAGCTTTGAGAGAGGAATTTGTAGGTGCTACGATTAATTCTTCAAATTTGTGGTCTTATTGTAAAGTTTTTAGGTTGACGAAGAATATGAGATTGCATTCATCAACACCCTCTTGCGTAGATAGAGACACACAAGATTTTTGTGATTGGATAATCAAAGTTGGAGATGGAAAGCTTGGACAAGTGATTGATGGAACTGATGACGTTGAAATTCCTCTCGAATTTTTTATTCTAGATAACAGTTCTCCCCTCAAAAGTATTGTGGACTTTACTTATCTGAACTTATTAGAGAACATGAGAAGTTATTCTTTTTTTGAAGACAGGGCACTACTAGCACCCATGCTCGAAGTTGTAGAGATGATAAATGAATTTGTCTTATCCCTCATTCGCGGAGATAAAATGGTGTACTTGAGTTCTGATTCATCATGCCAAACAGATTCAGATTTAGGTGTTGATGGCGATTGGATAACAGTTGAATTTTTGAATGAAATCAAATGTTCGGGGATCCCAAACCACAGGATAGGTTTAAAAAAAGGGGTACCAATTATGTTAGAGGAACATTGACCAGACATCTAGATCGTGTAATGGTACAAGATTAATTATTGAAGAGATGCGAAAAAATGTTATTGGTGCTATTGTGGTTTCGGGAAATCGAGTGGGCGAAAAAGTTTACTTACGCTGGATGAATTTGGTACTGTCTGATCCAGGACTACCCCTGAACTTCCACGAAAGACAATTTCCAATAGTCTTATGTTTTGCTATGACTATCAACAAAAGTCAAGGCCAAACATTGTCATTTATTGGATTATTTATAACCAAGTCAGTGTTCACTCATGGTCAGCTTTATGTTGCTGTTTCACGAGTGAAGACAAAGACATGATTAAAAATATTAGTCTTATATGACAATGGAAATCCTTGAAGCCATACCAAAAATGTTGTATACTCTGAAGTGTTTCAAAAAATTTGGTATTAAAACAAACTTTGTTGTGTGTAGATTCAATTCCTCAAATATTATTCTTTTTTACTTTGCTTTCTTTTTTGTGTTATTATAAATCATGTATGAAGCATATTTCTTTTATTCCGGAAAAAATATTACATTGAAAAAATTCAGAATCGACAAGATATTTGCGTGGCACGAGTGGGAATACTAGTAGAAAATATAAGTGACACTAATGGTTCTTCCTTTTTACATTTCAAATAACAACATGAATATAGTTTACCCTTTCATGTTATCTTAGCTTTACTGAAATTATTTTGACTTATGAGGTGTATGGTGCAACGGATAGTTTTCGATTGATAAGTGTTACGTTTGAACCTCCCTTCAACATTCCCCCTCGAACAAGTAAAAAATAAAGTACTTACAAGATACTTGTATTTTTTTGAAAATATTTCTCAAGTCTCTAATTATTGAAAGTATTTGTTAGGTCTCTATATTTTGAAAATGCTTCATAGGACACCCGATCTAAAGTGTTTGTGGACATTTAGTTTCCTCTCTCTCAATTTTAAAATATATAAAATTCTAGCTTAGCCCAAATGACCGGAAGTTGGTAAATGGACTTTTAGTAAAAGGATTATGTAAGTTCAGATAATTTTGTGAAAGGATTTAAAGTTCAGGTACAACTTCAAAATTCCAGTGAAAGTTCAAACATCATTACTAAAATTTAATGATATGTTTGGGAACATGGATTTGGATTTCAAATTCGGATTTGGCTCAAATTCCATGTTTGGGAAACTTAAAAATTTTGAATTTGGATTTGAGTCATATTTTTCTCATTCATAACAAAGCTTAATTTGAAATCCATGTACCTCCCCTTGTCATTTGAAATTCAAGATTTCAAATTTTGGAATTAAAATGCATAAATTGAAATAAAATGCTAGTTGTCAAACACTACCTTATTGTATTCAATTTCTTTATGAAATAAAAATCCACGGAGTTGCTTTTGCATATAAGAGTGGCCCTTCTTTCACCAAATCCGAACCGAAAAGGTTTGTGTTCCATTTCAAAAATAGGCCTGGCCTGATTATCCGGCCCGCATGCCCTTCAGGTCGAGCCCGAGCCCACCACTTAAACCCCGGTCAACAAGAATTAATATTTTATAGTCTATCCCTCTCACAAAATTTTTCTAATCCCTTTTTTAATCCATTCGAAAAAATGTTTTTCATTTCCATTAAAAAATATTTTTACTCCTATTAATTTTAACATGTTTATCACATTACACTTTTTTGTTATTAATTTATTACATCATATCTACTTTTACCCATTACATCCAAAGATATTTTTTTGAAAGTAAACACCAAAATATACTTCATTTTAATCTTTTAAAAGTCAAAACGATAAAGGCTTTGTGAGACAGGGAGTATTATACTACTAGAAATTTTTAATCAAAAAAAATATTTTAATTTGTATTTTTTTAACTTCTCTATCTAGTTTTTAATATCATTGTGCATATATTATTCACACTTTCTATTTTCACATTATCGTTTTTATTGTTTTTTGAACTTCTCTAACCCAAAAGCTTAAACTGATATGAAGGATTTCAATTCACCCCTCTATATATGCATGCTAGTGATATTTATCTTTATTTTCTGTGGAAACCTTCCAACATTGTGTGCACAAACAATGAACGTTTGTATTTTATCATAGTGCGAACTCCTATTTCGAGAATAAAAATATAAAAGTTCTATTTCATTATTTTTCTTTATGTTTTAGTATTATTTAGAGTGATCTCTATATTGTCTTTTTAGATTTCTAAAGAGATGAAGCGGCATAAGAGGAAGAGGGGTATTTGAGCTCGGGAAGTCCAAAGGACCATATGCTCAGCTGGGCGGAAAAAATTGGTGTACCCCATTTGTCCCACACTCCTTCTCCGCCATTCATTCTTCTAATTTTTATTTATTTATTTTTTAAAAAACTTCTTGCCCATTTATGTGGTTATGGAGAGGTGGGGGACAAATGGGTACACCTTTGGTGTACCATAGCATTTTTCTCTTTATTTTTCTTTTTCTTTTTTTCTCAACTAGATTCGTACCCGTGCTTTTCACGGCAAGAAATTTAATTGAAAATGTGAATTATGATAAGTTTAATAAATAATTATTTGTGTGTCATTAAATATAAAGGGTCTGTTTGGGAATAACGTTAGAGATTACCGTTAGCATTTTGAATAAAAATTTAGCGGTACAAATTACTTTGAAAGCGTTAACGCTAACCTTTTCAAAATTCCAACGCTAATATCTAATGTTATTCCCAAACAGATCCAAATTCAACATTATTACATATAAATAATTGGAGTAGCTAATGGTTCGATAAAATTTTATATTCACTCTCTCTCTTAAAAAGTTTTATATTTCTTTTTTCATTTATCTCAAAACAAGTTGTGACCCTTATAATTGTCATCTTTTTAGTTTTGTATCACTTTTTCAACTATAAAATATTACTTTTTTGAATCTCCATATCAATTTTAAATGACCTTATTTATAAGAATTAGGAGTACATAATATATAACGAAGTAGCCTAATATCTAAATGTGAAATTTGCACTAAATAGGACTAAAACATAATGACTTTCCTAATGTAGGACTTTAATTTTTTATTCCCTAAATAGGACTTATTAATGACCTAGTGGAAGGAATAATGTCCAGTAACGATGGACATTTAGTTGAATAATGACTACTTGATAATGACCAAAGGTCCTACATTGGAAAATAAAAACATATGGTCCTATATTGGGAAAGTCATTATGTTTTAGTCCTATTTAGGTAAATTTCTCTATTTAAATAGCATATGAATGCAGTTTTTTAAATAGCAATAAAAAACAATTTTAGACAAAGTCAATGCTAATAACAATTTTAGACAAAGTCAATGCTTACAAACTTATGCAGTAATATCACAACAACAACTACTCCAGTACTCCATATTCATTAATACTAACACCTATATTGGATTGTAAATGGTAAATCACTTTTTTATACAATAGTGGTTAACCACTTTATTACCATAGAGTTACTATTTTCTCAAGAGTATTATGGAGTTGTTTCAAAATTATACTAAATTTATACTTTTCTATAATTTATTGTCGAAATTTGACCCAAAAAAGTAAACTATAAAAACTTTTTTTTTTCGCAACAAGTGTTTGCAAACAATTCAATAATAAAAGTATACCATAGCATTTTTTCTCTTTATTTTTCTTTTTCTTTTTTCTTAATTCTTTTACTTTTGTATATAGTATAGATATAGATATATTTTTAGCACTATACATAAAATCCTCTTTCTGTTCAAAAATAAAATATTGTGTGGAAAATTTCAAATTACGATATTTTATTGAAATTATTTTCAAATTCAAATTATTTCAAAATTGGCGTAGAAGTAAGAGAGATAAAATTACTCCATATATATTTAAATAGGTAGTTTTACACAGAGATTTATAAAATAAGAATAAAATTGGTGTAAATAAAAAATTAACCAATGAATAATGAATTATGCTTTTAATTTGAGACAGTAATTATAAGGCCACACGATCATCCCATCTCACAATGTTGATCTATGCCGATACCCTCTTGTGTGAAATTTGTATTAAATATGACTAAAATATAAGTCATTTCTCAATGTAGGACGTAAATTTTTTTTATTTCCTAAATAAAACTAATAATGACTAGTGAGAAGAATAATGTCCAAGTGATGCTGGACATTTAGTTAAATAATGACTAATTGATATGACCAATGGTCTTACATAGGAAAATAAAAACATATGGTCCTACATTGAGAAAGTCATTATGTTTTAGTTATATTTAGGTAAATTACTCAAAATGAAATGCTACAGGTGGGGGTTAAATCTGAACACCTTTAGGGGTGTGTTAGCACATTACGCATTCACTAGAGTTACTAACTTCAGAAAATTACTCGCGGGTGACGCCTGACGCGAGTTTTGTCGAATTAACTTTCAGATCCCTCTATTTTTAAAAAGACAACTGAGGTCCTTACATTTTGTTGTAATGACTGGGAGGAGACATTTCATCCAATACATCATCCGTAAGTGTTAATAAATGTATTTTTTTGCTATTTTTCCAATACCGTTTTTTCCTATTTTGTCATTACCTTATTTTTTCTTTTTTTTTTAATTTTTTTATTTCATTTGTTTTAATATTATACAAACAATTTTGAATTTTTATACAATTTTATAGAAGAAATTCTAAAATAAAACATTAAAAAAATAGTAACAAAATGAAAGAAAAACAAAGAAATAAAAAAGAGCGACCTAAGATTTATTACCTTAAAACATTTAGAAAAGAATATGAAAAAATACATTTATTAATGTTTATAGATGAAATATTGGATTAAATGTCCCCTTCCAGTCATTACAACAAAATATAAGGACCTCTGATGTCTTTTTGAAAATAGAGGGACCAGAGAGTTATTTCAACAAAACTCGCGTCACCCTTGAGTTATTTTCTATACTAACTTTGTTGTTCCTAAGTCACACTTAAAATTATATATTGCGGTATTTCTAAGTCACCAAAAAAAAAAGAAAATTAACCCTTGAATAATGAATTATGCTTTTATTTTGAGACATTAATCACAAGGCCACATGATCATCACATCTCACAATGTTGATCTATCCTCATACGAATAAATTTAGGTTACATCAAAATAGAATATGATATCCCATTTATAAACCAGACAAACACAAACAAACACAGATATTTAGTATCTGTGCATCATAGACACTAAGTGTTTGTGTTTGCCTAGTAAAAAATAGGATATTTTATTTTAGAATATACCCCTAGCATGCCCCTTCATAGTCGAGGGGTATTGAATATCTTTTAAAGGATCACAAATAGAGAAATCACCCTAAATAGGACTAAAACATAGAGAAAAGTACCAAAATAGGACTTTCATGTTTTTTTTCTCGAAATATGACTTTGCACTGTGGTAATGTGACTTTGCCCTGTGGTAATGTGGTAGTGCACATGTGCAAATTATTATACTTTTTGGTAATTTATATGACCATGTATGGTAATGTAAGTCCTATTTTGGGAATAAAAACATGGAAGTCCTATTTTGGTATATTTTTAATGTTTTAGTCCTACTTTGGTCTTTATCCCTCACAAATATTGATGAGAAAAACATATATATGGAGTAGGAAAATGTTCGGGTGCCATCACATGAGTGTTACCATGGGCGCACCCATGTTTCACACAGACAAACATAGACAATAATTGTCTGTGTCGCACAGACAATTATTGTATGTGTTTAAGCATGGGTACACTCATGGTAGCACCCATGTGGTGGCACCCATGGTAGCACCCATGTGGTGGCACCCTAGCATGACCCCTATGGAGAATTGGGAGCCCGGTCACAGTCGGTCACACTAATTTTATTACTTACTCCATAATAAAATATTGCGTCACTCCGAACATGTGAAATTTTATATATTTTTAAATAATTTTATTTATAAATTGACATATAATAAAATGTGACAATAATATTTTATTTTATCAAATGATCAATTAAACATACACGTAAACAAAAGTTTTAGATCATATTAAAATGTGAAATACGGAGTATTAGCGGAGATGATATTTCCGAGAAGAAAAGAGTAAATTTCTTCTAATTAGTTTACGAGAAGAAAAGAGTAAATTTCTTCCGAGAAGAAAGGAGTATAGTAATGAACATCTTCTAATTTATACTACCGTATTAAAAAGACTAAATCAAACAATGTTTATTTATAATATGGAGAAAATGTACCACAACCCCCTATGGTTTCAATAAGGAGCTCCAACACCCCTCGTGTTTTTTAAAGTAACTTGTAATATCCCTCTGGTTTGTAAAGGGTGCACATGCACCCCATCTGATTAGAATTGGTTGTTATTCGATATGCACCCGATCAGTATAGTGTCACCGTGGATCATTTGATTCCTAATGTTTTTTCAATCCAATCCTACATTAATGCTTATCCGGACATCATAATGCCGCTTCCCGATGAGGCCGAATGACATATTCCAGGATACGAGATAGTGAGACTAACTGCACAAGCAAGGACACAAACCGATCGACCTACAAGAATTCGTCATCCGAATAACATGGACTGATCATGGCGACGCCACAATGAACAATAGCTATATCATGGGTTTCAATTATGTCTAAGTTTGTGTTTTATGAATTTCACAAAATAAATTAGTTATGACATGTGTTTTGTAACCTTATTTTTATGAATGAATAAATTATATATACTCTACCAATAAATTTGTTGTGATTTATTTCTTATTTTAATTTTGGTGTATGGTGCATTATTTAAAGTCAATAAATAATTATTTTATTTATGAATTTTACTATTAGTAGATTATTTGTTTCATTATATGTAATTAATTTGCTAGTTTTTATAATATTTTTTTTGTAATTCAATTATGAGAAATAAAGAAAGAAATTGATTTAAAAAAATAATAGAGGAACGAAGTTGAGAAAAGTAATAGATTTAAAAAAATATTAGAGGAAAATCTTATTATCAAATCCTTAAGTTGATTCAAATTTTGATTTGTCATATCATCTATTACTCTTATTAGAAACAAATTTTACTATATATATATATATATATATATATATA
Source organism: Cuscuta australis (assembly GCA_003260385.1). Classification (NCBI taxonomy): domain Eukaryota; kingdom Viridiplantae; phylum Streptophyta; class Magnoliopsida; order Solanales; family Convolvulaceae; genus Cuscuta; species Cuscuta australis. The sequence continues at coordinate 3,025,336 of NQVE01000194.1, forward strand.
TATATATATATATATATATATATATATATATACCTTAAACTTTTCTGCATTGCACTCGTTAGAAACTAGTGTTATTGGAAAATGCTAGGGGTACACCAAAAGTGTACCCCAAAGAGCCCCCACCCCTCCATCACCACAAAAAAAGCAATAAAAATTAAAAAAAAATTAAAAACAAAATAAAATGAATGGTAAAGAAAGTGGTGTTGTACATTTGGGGTACACCTTTTGGTGTACCCCTAGCATATCCAAGTGTTATTAGTAAGGGAATTACATACTGAATACTCTTATGATATATAAACTCTTTTATGAACCATAAACAAAAGCAAAATTTGATCGATTCAATGTCTGTGTGTCAACATTCTGGTGGGCCGAGAACAATGAATGAGTGTCAGGTAAACTTAATCACTTGCATATAAAGTCGGGGTCCATTAAGTCACTTAATCACTTAAGTCATATCCCTAAATAGTACTTGAACTATTTTATTCACTAAATAGCACTTAAGAATTTTCCGAATGAGGAATAATGTCTAGTGATAGCGTACATTTACTAGAATAATGACCAATGAATACAGACTAAAAATGCTACATTGCGAAAAAATACATATGATGCTATTTACTAAAAGTCATTATGTTTTAGTTAAAATTTTAGTAAATTCCTCTTCTTTGAAGTAATGCATGGATTCGCTTGAATTAGGACATTTTTAAATTAATTAATTTCATAATTGGTGTAGTTGAAGTAAAAATTAAAAAGCTCCGCACGTATTTAAATACGGAGTAGTACATTAAAAATGGATCATTAAAACAATTGGTGATATTATTATTCTTTCATATCAAATGAAAACAAGAGTTGACATGTAAAATGAAATTAAAAAAAACAATGTTGATCTCATGATCTACGTACATACCATAAGTCCACAACACATCACTTTCATTAATTAGTTTAATACTCCGTATACTTTTTCAAGTTTTTTGCATGCGTACCCCGGCAAATTATATTATACTCTCTCCGTTCCAAAAAATCTTTCTACTTTCTTTTTCATTCGTCCTAAAAAATACTTCTTATTTATATTAAAAAGTCACTTTTATCCCTTATCTTTTCATATCATACATATCACATCATACCTTTTTACTAATAATCTATCCATCAAATCCTACTTTTACCCATCACATCAAAGAACATTTTTGGAAATTCAATACCAAAATACACTCCCCTTAAATCTCTTGAAAAAATAAAACATCCCATGTTTTATGGTACGGAGGGAGTTTTATTCATATGGTTGTACCGAATTTTGGGTACAACCGGTAAGTAGAAAGAAGAAGAAGAGCTACATCGATTGGAATCGGAGGAGAAAGGAGAGATTTAATCGGGTCGGGTCAGGCTACTGTATGGAAGGAGAGGTGCTCCTTGGTCGAGGAAGCTGCTAATGGCTGCGTCGATCGGAATCGGAGAAAGGAGAGGTCTAATCGGGTCGGGTCGTGTGAAAGGAGAAGTGCTCCTTGACCGAGGAAGCTGCTGATCGGTGCTGGATAAAAAACCCTAGTCGGGGTCGGTGGCGTAGAAGAGAATGAAATTATTGATGATATGGATTTTATTTTACATGAGAATGAACACTATGTTATTTGAGAATGAGTGCTGTTTTGTTTCAGAATGAACACTACATTATTTGTAGATGAATATTATAATTATATTAAACCAATGTGTGAAAATGAGTACTGCATTATTTTAGAATGAGTATCACGCTAATTATATTTGTGCGAGAATAAGTATTACTCCCTCCGTCCCCCATAGATCGTTTCAATAGCCTTTTTCTTTGTCCACAATAGATCTTCTCATTTCATTTTTTAACAATTAAAATACCACAACTACCCCAACTTACTTTATTTATTACAACTCACCCACCTCATTTAATACACTCCACCCATTTTTCATTAAGGGTATTATGATAAACTTTCACCATTTTTCAACTCTCCTTAAAAACTACCAAAAGTCAAAATGAGAACATCTTAAGAGGACGGAGGGAATATTATATTTCAGAACGAATACTGTTCGGATGTACTATCTCAAGGTACATCCAAGATGTAGGAACTTTGCGTACCCCTATATGGTTTAATTTTTTTACTCCAATGGAGTCCAATCTACTATCTACACCCTTCCCATTTAATTAGTACTGACCTATCTACATACCTACTCCGTATTTAATTACGTTGGTCTTTGGGGGCTCAGTCGTCTTTAACACGCATTTTCATCAAAATGTATACCCCTCACCTCCCCTGTCACATATATATTGTTGTTGCCATTCCCGTAAATAAAATGATATACTCCCTCCGTCCTAAAGTAATTTATACCTTTCAAAAAAATTGCGTCCCACAATTTTCTACTCATTTCTATTAAAAAAATCACTTTCACTCCTTACTTTTTCAAACTCTACCTATCACATCATACCTTTTTCCTTATAATCTACACATCACATCCTACTTTTACACATCAAATCAAGGTTATTTTTGGAAAGTCAACACAAAATTATTCCTCTCTTAATTTCCATTTTAGTCAAAATGTGTAAAACTTTTTGGGACGGAGGAAGTATGTGATTTTAATTTAATTTAATGGGGTAATAATAATGTGTACTTGGTACTTCCTTCCCTAAAAGATGTTCATGTTTTATCTTTTGCACATCTCATAAAATACTTTTACGTACATCTAAACCATCTAAAATTTATCACATTTCTCCTTTATTATAGATAGAAGTTGTTTTAAAAGTTTTTTTGGCATTTAAAGTTGGATAAAAGTGTTTTATGGGATGAGTAAATAATAAAATAGGAACATCTTTTAGGAACGGAGGGAGTATTAAACTTGAACAAGCTAAGGTTAGCTGCGTTGCAATGCAAATTTAAAAAAATTTGGTCATACTTCCTCCGTTCTAATTTAAAATCTTTCTTTCAGCTTATGATATTTGACTGAAATTATTTTTAAATTATTTTATATGAAAAATAGCGTATAATTAAAATATAAAATTTATAGATTAAATTAAAAATTAGCTAAATCAAAAGATCTACAAAATTAGTAATAACATTAATATATTACTTTATCAAATACTAGTAACTAACAAAAATATTTCATATAATAGGTAGGGCCGGGAGGTGAGGGGTACTCAGGGGTAGTAGGCATACATTTTGATGAAAATGCTTGTTAGAGAAGTCTGCACCCCCCTAAAGACTGACGTAAATAGGTAAATAAAATTTTGCATGGGCCATTGGAAAAAAAATTAAAGGAAGAAAAAGGTAAATATGATCGAATCAGTAATGCAAGCTAAGTCACATTTTGAAAAAAGAAAGTACTCATACAATTACTCTCTCTCACGTTAACTACTCATCACAATTCACAATTACTAACCCAAAGAAAATCGAATAAAGCCGACACATTGACAGCTGTAGATGTATTGATTCCAAGATTCCGGCATCATTGTGAAATGGTAATTCATCCAAATTGCATATGCATATTGAAGTGACGCAATATACACTACCAGGCAGTGTACTGCCACGGTAGGGAGGGGCGGGAGGGGGGTAGGGTGGGGGAAAAGTGGGGGGGGGGGGGGGGTTTAGGGGAGGGTTGGGTAGGAACCGTTGTTTTTACAAACGGAGCACTGTAGGTATCCCAAATGAACTGGTGTAAGCAACTGGTGTATAAGTAACTGGTGTAAGCAACTGGTGTTAAGTAACTTGTGTCATTTTAGACGCTCTCATACATATATATATATATATATGATAACAAAACACTAAACAAAAAAACGACAAAGCATTAAAAGAAACTTGAGATTGCGGCTAAGCACTAAATTAAAGGGCATAAAGTGTCACTTTAGTGACTTGGAAAAAACGATAGACGAAGGTCATTAGTAATTTTTAGAGGGCAAATAACAATAACCAATTAATCAGTGTTAATAATAATACGAACAATAATAATACTAATATTCCATTTTAATTGCTTGAATATTTAATTATTTGATACTCCCCTTGGAAGGTCAAATTTTTTTTACTTCCTGTGCTTATTTTTATAGAAATATTTCTAAATAGGACTAAAACATAAAAAAAATATCAAAATAGAAGTTTCATGTTTTTATTCTCGAAATAAGAGTTTGTATTGTGGTAATACATGTTGTGGCAGTGTGGCATGATACATGTACATATTACTATACTTTTTGGTAATGTATATGACCATGTTTAGTAATGTAAATGCATTTTAACTCCTATTTGGAATAAATACATTAAAGTCATATTTTAATATATTTTCAATGTTTTACTCTTACTTTAGTCTTTTTTTCTTATTTTTATCATCTACTTGATAAAATAAAACATTTATGTCATTTTTTTTTTGCATATATTTTTATATAGATTTTAAGTATGTAATTAGTTTTTTTAATTATATGTGAATTTGTAAATAAAATGAGTCAAAAATAAATTGATCGAGAAAGGGAGTATCACGGAGTATTTCTGTTGGCATTTGTATCACAATTTTGGGCTCTATTTCTTTGGGAGACCGAGGGAGCTCATGCTTTTTTTTACTTTTTACCTTTTTCCATTATTTCAAAATGTCATTTTAGTAAGCATTCATTACTCACCACTCCACGCTACCATTAAGCTCTGCATGCATCTTACCCGCCTTCCCATACTTATCCAATAGGGCCTTGCAAAATTACTGAGTTGATTATTACTTTTTTTATTCTTTTTCCCCTCCTAGAAAATGTACATCCAAAAGCATAAGGTAGAGCGTCGTACGTTTTGACTATGATGAGGTGTCCGTTTGAATTTTACACTAAGTGCTCAAATGTTTTTCAAAATCAATTAAAATAGATAGTGCTTCCTAAAAAAGGTGTACTAGCCTGTTCCGTTCCCAAAAACAATTGAACCTTTGGTCCAAAACAAATTCTCCTAAACAAAATACTCCCCCATCCTCTAGTTTTTGTTCACTTTCGACTTTTGGAACTATTCATTTAAGCACTTTGACTCATCAAATTCTCTCAATGTGTAAGCCTAAATATAGTCATGTGTGATCTTGTTTGATTCGTCTTAACATATAGATTATTAATATATAATTTCTAGAATTTTTAATATACAAATTATAAGATAAAATGGATTAAAGAAGTGCATTAGATGGTGTGTAAAAATGAAAGTGGACAAATACTCTGGAACGGAAGAGTATAAAAATACTACCTCTGTCCCACTCTCTTTGTCCACTTTTAACTTTTGGAACTATTCATTAAAGCACTTTGACTCATCAAATTCTCTCAATGTGTAAGTCTAAAAATAGTCATGTGTGATCTTGTTTGATTTGTCTTAACATATAGATTATTAATATATAATTTCTATAATTTTTTAATATAAAAATTACAAGATAAAATGGATTAAAGAAGTGCATTGGATGGTGTACCAAAAGGTAAATGGACAAAGAGAGTTGGACGGAGGGAGTAATATATAATGATTGAAATAAGAACGTTAATTATATTATGAATTACTACGTATGATGTACCTCATTATATTATACTAGCTACTTAGCGTTTGGATAATATGTGCAAGGTTCCCATGACATTGGGAACCAATATCATGGGATGACCCGGGGGCACTCCGGTGCCCCGTTCGTAAAATTGACAGTTCCTAATTCCTAACCCCCGGTAAACTCCCTACCCTACCCCGACCCGAACACCCCCCCCCCCCACCCCTTTAATTGCACCCCACAAATTGATTTTGACTTTGGAATAAATGAAGGGGGTGGGGGGTGTGTTCGGGTCGGGGCAGGGTGCGGAGTTTACTGGGGGGTTAGGGGGTAGGAATTATCAATTTTACGAATGGGGCACCGGAGCACCCCCGGGTCATCCCATGACCTTGGTTCCCAATGTCATAGGAACCAAGGTATATTATTATTATTATTATTATTATTAGTACTATTTGAATATAATTTATTTGATAAGAAATTTATTACGAGTATATTTTATCATTTCAAATTCTTTAAAGAAAATGTTAGGGGTGTGAAACCCGGCCTTATTTGACAATGTGGTATAAGGAGAGGGTGAAGAGCGGGGGTCGCACCCCTCTGCTGTGGTGTCACACCGAGTCATCCCACCATGTCGGTTGTGGTCACGTCCGGCGTCCCCATACAAGATAGTCTTATCTACCATAGACTCATAAAGTCCCCCGCTCAACATTTCTTTGGATCCGTCACTCAGCAAAGAAACCTACTATCATTGTTTAATTTGAAGAGAGTCTAAGCTAAGCTAAGGTTGGCATGCCAACTTTTTTCATAAAGAAATTAAATCTGCTATCAAACAATGTAAACTATATGGAGATTTTGGAAAACGTACCATATACTTTTCTTTAGAAATCACATCTCTTAAAAATACTTTTTTGAGAAAATATTCTTTTCTCCACAAAATTCACCTAAAAATAAACTATGGAACCAAAAAAATGAAATGAAAAAAGAGGGGAATTGATGGAAAAGAAATAGAAATATTTGTTCCTTTTAAACTTGCATGGAACTCTTTTTATTTGAAGCTTCCAAAACTACCATTTTTTTATTCAGGACGATTCCCATGACATTATCCGGCAATGTCATGGGATGAACCAGGGGTGCTTCGGTGCGCCTTTCATAAAATTAAGGTTTTCTACCTCCTCTAACATCCACGGTAAACCCTCCCATCGCATCTCGCCTCGACCCCACCCTCCACCCCTTCAATAGCACTCGTCACACCGTATATTGCTCGCCTCCATGCTGTCAAAATGTTTTAAATTATATTAGAAACATAATTATATATTCAAATATTCATATCAATTTTCGAATCTTAACAATGAAAATGTTTTTTAGGAAGAAAACCTTTTCTTCTTGAACATTGAAAAACGTGATAAGAAAATTGTTTTTCTTGCAAATCCTTTTTCTTCTTAAAATACTCATTCCCTCCCAAAATGTAAGCAATGGTTACTATTTTGGCTTTTCGATAACTTTGATGGTTTACTCGTTTTGGTTGACAATTTGATAAAATAAAATATTCTTGTCGAATCTTGTTTTATAGAACTCTTGATCTATTTTGAACGGTGTATTTTTTTACCAAGTAAATGATTTTAAAAGAGATAGATATTTTACTCCGTTCGAAATGTAAGTTACACATTGGGAGGGATGGGTATTTTTATAAGAAATATATCTCCGAGTTGGTTGAATACGTAACTCAGCTACGGCTCTCTACCTTTAAATAAGGCCATACCCCTATATGCTAACACTCACATACATCATTGATCCCTTCCATCTCTTATACTCCTCAGAAGCTATTATATTATATTATTGTAGGTTACTTTTAATTCTTTTTTCTTTTTTCATTCTTCCTTATTAGCTAGTTCGATCTTTGAATTATTTCTTCTATACTCTAAATATGCCGATTAACTGCAATCTAATTATTTGTTTCTTTTTAGGTTAACATAATGATTGGAACAACAGTTGCTGCTTTTTTTTTACCTTCCGGAGGGGCGTCCCAATTTGCTAGAGAATTTCAATATACTTGGTATATGTGATTCTCTGGGGACTAAAACTACGGAGGATTTGCAGATCATACCCATGGCATGTAAGCTTACAAAGTATGATGTCATCCGGACTCCAGATGAGGACATGCATGTCCTCATTCTTTGCGCAGCAGCAAACTAACGGTGGGATTCTAAAGCGGTTGAGAAATGAATTCAGAGCGGAGCTCGAGAAACCCCAAAACGAGCGCCCCAAAACTGCTGCAGCGATACATGAAATGATGGGTTTGCACATTACGGCACTCACCAACTCACAGAGATTTCAGGATAAAGGAAATCCCCCCTTTTGCTTTACTGTAGCTGGCTGGCTGAACTCTAAAGACCCATTCATATTCAAGGTGGGGTTTGGTGTTCCGGATGCGGACCCTGATTTCAAGTTCTTGTACTCTGCTTTCGAGGGCAGTGGTTCTAATTATGCACAACAAATATTTAATGCACTTCTTAGCGAGGCTGTTGGAGTGGAGATGGACGACAATAAAAAAGTACCGGTGATAGCCCAAAGGGACGCCATGCTCTGGGCAAAAAAGATAATAACTTTCGCTGCATTACATGATCCCCGAACTGGGGGTATCCTTCACTCTTTTACTTCTTCAGCTAGGGAGGGGACCAACTCATACTCAAGATCCAATTTCTCCCATGACCAGTGGCGGAGCCAGAAGCTAGCGAGCGGGGGGCACACTACAAGGGGTCGGGGCGTGGATTTTTTTAAAAAATAGTACTTCCTCCTTTCCTAAAAACATTTTCTAAATTGATTTTTTTGGTCAAATACAACGAATCAAACATAAAAAAAGTTTAAACAAAAAAAATTAAGACGGGAGAGAAATCATATAACTTAAAATGCAATAGATTCTATCTCAAATCATTCAGATATAACAATAAAATAATATTATTATTACTTATATGTTTTTTTTCAAAATCATAAAAAATTACTCCATCCATCCAGAAATGATTTTTCCATTTGATTTTTATTGATCAAATTTGTAAACTTTAACTCCGATATGTAGAAAAAAATACATTGTATTATAATAAAAAATTAATATCAATATATTCTTATTCTAACGTAGTTTTGATATATCAAATTTTTATAAAATATATATACATGTATAAATATAGATATTTCGAGATCGTAAAGAGTCAAATGAAAAGAATATTTTTAGATGAAAGGAGTAATTCTTTTGGACAACATAACAAACTCTAATAAAAACCAAATGAAGTTAAATAGAAAAACAGAACTCCAGATTTTTAAAAAACAATTAAAATATGAATTTTTAATCAATCTTCACATTACATTTGTGCTTAAAGGGGGTTTTGTTTAAAAAAAGGCCTAGTCCAGTAGTCTAGTAAAAAACTAGTTATGACCTATTGAAGCCGCATTGTGTTTCTAATAGAGGGTGAGGTTGGTATACGGTGCCGTTTTGCTTTTGCTTTAAAAAGTCATTTACTCTTATTTTAAAGATCGGAAAACTCAGAGCAAGGCAAACCGGGGCACTGCAACCGCCGTTGACTGTAATCGCAGGCCACACCTCTTCGCCGGATCTTCGCCGGGGGGGCACGTGCCCCGGCAGCCCCCCCCCCCCCCCCTCCCTCAGCCCCTGCCCATGACAATGGCCAACCCTGACCCGGATGCCATACTTCAAGGCCTCTGGACTAAAGCGGATGAGAGAGAGGTTCAAAGATGGTTGGCTGAGCATGAAAATAGCCGTTGACTTTGCATTGGTATGTTTTTTATACAATTCTACAAACTAGCTACTTCGTAATTAATTGACTTTTTTGATTTTAATTAAGTTTTAATTTGTTCTTACATAACTTAACTGTCTTATTAATCATTTCTTAAATGTTTTTACTACAAAAAAAATCAATGTAAATAATTATGATGTGTTTTTTTATATGTCACACTCAGGTCTAAGGCAGCTACTCTGGGATAAAGAAAAGGGAGCCGAGGAGATTTGATTTTAGGCCATTATTATTATTGTTGTTGTTGTTATTATTATTATTATTATTATTATTATTATTATTATTATTATTATGCTGGTTAATTATTAGGTTGTTACTGCATGGATGTGTCCCTTTTAATTGTGTTTATCATTCCTAATTCTTATTATTATGCCGTTATTAGAATATTTATTATAAGTCGATGTGAACTTTATTATTATAGTTATTGTTGTTGTTGTTGTTGTTATTATTATTATTATTATTATTATTATTATTACCATTACTACTATTAATATTATGTTAATGAATAATGACTAATTTATCTAAATAACACTAAAACATAATGACTTTCTCAATATAGGATCATATCTTTTTATTACCCAATGTAGGACCATTGGTCATTATCTATTAGTCATTACTCCCTCCGTCCTAAAACTTTCTTCCCGATTCGCAAAACGAAGAAAAATCCCAAGTTTTTTCAATCTATTTTATTTAAATATTGGTATAGAAATAAAAAATAAAACATACATATTTAAAAACTACATCAAAAGTTCAACAAAACAAGTGGTGACACGAATATTTTATTTTATCATATAGGCCATGAAAAAACACAAATAAATATAAATTCCCGTGAAGTTGGAATAGTGCTCTGGGAAGAAAGTTTTAGGACGGAGGGAGTATTCAATTAATTGTTCAACATCACTTGGACATTATTTTTCTCACTATTCATTATTAAGTCCTATTAAAGAAATAAAAAGTTTAAGTCTTACATTGAAAAGTGACTTATGTTTTAGTTATATTCAGTGCAAATTTCACGTGAATGAGTATATGTACCTTGTGTTTATCATTCCAACTTCCAAGTATTGCGGCATGCAATATATACTTAAGAAATTACTTTTTAAAAAGCATTTTGATTGCAACATACGGAGTATATATACTTAATTAGGAAATTACTAATTGTTTTCCACACTTCAAACCACATGTAAAATATCATCTCTTTTAAAATTATTTTATTTACAGATTGGTAGAGAAATAAAAAGGGAAAATTACATCGTTCAAAAGTCCTATAAAACTAGACGCGACAAAAATATTTGATTTTATCAAAAAGTCAACCAAAACGACTAAACAAACAAAACTTATCGAGAAGTCAAAATAGTATTCATGGCATTCTTTTAAGTATGGAGGAAGTACTAAGTACTCCCTCCCTCCGTCCCACAAAATATTTCAACTTTCTCATCTTACTGGTCCATAAAACATTTCAATTTCTCCAAAATGGACTACAATACCCCTCTTTAAACATATTTTCCCACATCACATCTCATATTACTTTTAATCATTATTCGTGATTTGAAACATCTCTTTTTTTCAAAAACCCTAAGGGTCCGTTTGGTACATGTAAATGATGGAATTAGAAATGAATTGGAATTAAAATTCCATGGAATTCAATTCCATATAATTGAATTCACCAATTCCAATTCATTTTTTGCACTATCAATTTCAAATCTATATAATTTTTGTGCTACCAAACACGAGAATTGGAATTGAAGTCCTCAATTCCAATTCCATAGTTTGAATTCCGTGTACCAAACGGGGCCTAAGGGTAAAATTGGAAACTCAAACACCAAGAAGTCAAATCCAGAAATATTTTCCGGGACGGAGGGAGTACTTGTTTTTAGTCGATGTGTCAACGCCTTATACGGGTCAATAAGACATTTAAAGATTTTCGAGGTTTAGTAAAGTCGATATTTGACAAACGTGGAAGCAATAATGAGTAATACAGAGAAATAAAAGTTCAAAAAAATTAAATACACCAATTTTGTACTAGTTTGGAACTCACTACTACAATTCCTTATGGCTTTCTCTTACACTATGTTTGGTTCAATGAATTTCAGAGGGAAAGGAAAAGAAAATGAGGAGAAAAATACACCAATTTTTCTTGTTTGCTTAGAGGAGAATTGAACTGAAAAGTGAAAGGAAAAAACACTACCAGAAAATTAGTATTTCGCCGCACTTAAAACCGGGGTTCGCCACACTTATAAGTTATAAATGTGGCAATTGTCCCACTTTTAGATAAGTGTGGTTAATGAATATATTTAACCACACTTATATATGTGACTAATATTTTATTTTGAAACACTTACATGTGTTCTTAAGACACTACACTGATGGATACCCTAGACTGGGCCGGGGTATCCAGCCCAACAGAATGAGAGGCCCAACAAGGCCTATCTAATCGGAGGATTTGGATGCGCTCGGCGTAGGGATCTTCGCTCGGCTAAACATATAACGCCCTCGCGGCCTGAAAACCGTTCTAGGAATTTTTAACTTTTTTTATGGAGCACTACAAAATAAATTTTTAAAAAAATTGAAAAAAAGATTACAATTTAAGTATGAAAAAAACGTTCCTTAAAAAATGTCACTATTCTTTATTTAAAAATAACAACTTGGAATTCAAGATTTAATACTTCGTAATAAATTATTCCAGGGGATGAGTAAAAGAAATAAAATTAGTTTTGGTTTTCTCTCATCTGAATAATATTATTTGTTCAAGTGAGCTTGTTTTTTCTTGAAAAACAAACTATATTAAAATAATGTGTATGAAATATGAAACTTAACGGTATAAATTTTATATTTTTCTAAAAATATTTGACAACTGAAACTATGAAAATCAGACACGTAGTACTTAACTACTTGACCAATGGAGCAGGAAAAAAACTTTTGTTTTCCTTTCTCTTCTCACGCCAAGGGTTTGTAACCCTTCCCCATACATTGAACATCATTTAAGGAAGGTAATAATTTGGGTAAATATTTAATTGCATAATATATTAAAAAATAAGAACAACCATCCATTTCCCCTCACCTATAAAAAGAGGCCTTGGGTGATAAGTTTTTAACACTTGATTTTGCGAGAGTGTTGGAAGGGCAACGAAGTGTGATAGCGACGATGTACTTCCCAAAGTTTTCTTTGATTACGTTTCATTAACGACTTCTATCAAAGGCGTGCCCCTGACCCTAACATTAAGATTTATGTTTCATATTCATATATTTTTGTGCATTTCAATTTTATTTTACAATATGAGTCTATCCATTTTTATTTTTAAAAAAGTATTTAAACATACGTATATAAAAATACATGAGAAAGTAACGAAGAATAAAACAAATATAAAAAAACCACAATCGGCAGTTTATAAAATTACAAATCTATCTACTATCTACTATATATATATAAAAGCTGATAGGAAATCAGTTGCAATTTTATGGCTCAATTTTCCCGCCAGAATTGTTGATCCAAAGGCTATTACAGATTTCGTACACGTGGCAATAAACTATGCAATCTAATTCCAGGAGCATTTACAATGACAAGTGGCCAAAAAATCATATGCATCATTTCCAGTGAAACTACATATGCTTTCAGCTTAATAAATCCAAGCAAATTGAACCGAAAATTCAAGAAGCACTCTGGCCCAACTACCAATCCATCATCACATGTAGGGGTGTGCATTATTCGGTCCCCGGACCGACCCGAAACCCGGCCAAAACCGAACCGGACCGGTCCGGACCGGTCCTTATTCGGTCCGGTCTCCGGTCCTCATATTTTCCTTATTCGGGTTCCGGTCCGGTTCGGTCAAGTCCACCGGGTTTCGGTCCGGACCGGTGAACTGGTTAGATTTTATTTTTTTTAAATATTTTTTTCTATATAAGTTTATAATATTGTATTTTTTAAGATTTTTTCTTATACTTAAAATTAGTTCAACTTTAATGCTAAATTTTTTTAAATGTTTTGATTTTATAATTTAATATAATTTTTTAAATACATTTCAATTCAAAATAAGATACCAATTGTAATGATTTTTAATTTTTTTAAATATGAAAAGTGTGAAAAAGTAAACATTACCTTTATATTAGCAATCATTTGCATTTCAAATTTATGTACTAATACTATAACTTAAATTTGTATTTTATCAATAATAAAACTCTAATCCGCAGAACAAACATTGTAAACAATCTCATGAACAAAAATAGTAAAAAGTGTATCTCTTTGTCAAAAAAAAATCGAGAACTCAAAAAAATATTACAAAAAAAATGCACTAAGAAGAAGAATATTCCCTATGCAAAATAAAAATTATGAACAGATTTTATGTTATACGGATGGAAGATATACGTAATATATTTTATTTAAATTTTTTAAAACAAATTCAAAACAATTGTGTTTGATAATGTTTAGTGTATGTTACAATTAAAAATTAGTTGTAGTAATATTTTTATTCAATTGAATACTTTAAATTAAAAAAAATAAAATAAAATTTAAAAAAAAAATTAAAAGTAGCATTTATTCGGTCCGGTCCCGGTCCGGTCCCGGGCCAGTCCTTAGCTTAATCGGTCCGGTCCTCGGTCCACCAAACGCCCCTTATTCAGTCCTGGTCCGGTCCCGGTCTGGTCCGGTCCGGGTTTGACCCGATGAACACCCTTAATCACATGAATGAATTCCATTGCCCAAGTTCCTTGAACCTTCCTAGATAATTTCTTATATGAACACAGAATATCTCCATTGGCAGTCTATCAGCACAGAAGATCTCATCTTGAATTTATGCTTTCTCATTTTGAATTTATGCTTCAACTGAGAAAGAATGACAAATGTTACAGTTTTAGTCCAAAAACAGTTTTGCTCTGATCTATGTCTATATGCAAATATTTTAAGGTGTCTCTAATGGAGCATTATGCATACACTGCACAAAAAAATACTCCATATAGAGTGAAGAAGATTGGGAAGACTCCTTTTATATGAAAGGTCCAAGGTAATACAGGTACAATTATTAGTGTTTGCTCGTAAAAAAAAATTATTTATTATCTAATGACAAACCTCTCTGTGTATTTTGCATCAAAATAATCTACATCGTAGTAATTCTATTTCCAAAAGAAAAAACTCAAAGCAATAGTCTCATACAAAATATAGAACTTGGTAGATATGTGGTAAAATCTTAATGATATTTCAAAATAGGTGGCTTCAGTAAAGTGGGGATTTCATTCAAATTCCTGAATTTTGTGTTGCAGGTAAAAAATCCCCTTGACTGAAATAATCTTGAGTTGATTTTTTTAAAATGAAATAATAAAAACAAAATAGTATAACAATTTTCAGCAACATATGTTTACCTTCGTTGTCAAAAGACGGAATCTGTTGGCAAAGATCGATACCTGTATTTCAATCAGTCCACATTAGTATTCAGCAACAGAAGTTCACCTTCGTCGTCAAAAGACGGAATTCATTGGCGAAGATCTGTACCTGTATTACAATCAGTCCATATTAGTATCGTACCTTGATGTTGAAAAAATTGAAAAAAGTAGGCATTTACACATGACATGTAAGATTATAAGAGCTTCAAAATCCATTTTTGGTATGAAAACAAATTTTAGGACTTCATCAGTTTCATTACTGTGAATTTGAGAGTGAGAAGAAATAATTTGGAGAATAGTCCTCCCGCCCTAATTTTTATTACAAACTGGGATTTACGAGGCAAAATCCATCATCTGTACTAATATGTTACTAATACCTCTTAGTCTCTTTTACAAATCTACAAGCACTACTTTTTTGTGGTACATAAATTCAATCCATGAAAATTCTGAGCATGTTGAGATAGAAAAAAAGGACAAAGCTATGTAAGTCAATAACATATTGCTAATTTCATGAATGGAACAAATGAATAATTTACAAAAACGTCAATCTAGCAAGGCACTAAATTGCGCATGTAGTCCAATTTTTAAATATATCCAGCTTAGACCTTGATTTGAAGAGCCTATAACATTCCAAAAACATAATCATAATTGAAAATATTTTCAAAAAAGATCCATCAAAATAGGAAAAAACACTAGATTTGGTAATATAAGCAATAAGCTAAGGGGTTTAAACCATTCCAACCACATATCATTTGGAGCAGGTGATTCAAACCCTCTGCTAGGATTAAAAATATGAAATCTCATATTACTACGCAATTTTTAAGCGAATGCAGAGATTAAAAATTTCTTATCAAGAGAAAATTAGATAAAAATCATTTCTTTATATTTTTTTAATCAATCATATTTTCATTTCTATGATGAGCTGAGGAAAAAATTTAATAAAATAAGCGAAATTTTTTCAAAGAAAAAAGAATCTAAGAGAGAAATTGAGAAATCGAACAAAGAAGATCGACAAATGCATTACATGACCTAAAGACACTGATCTCCTTTAGAAGATTGGAGTGTACCTTCGATCCGTGATCATCGAGAGATATAACCGCACTGTCATACGGATCCAGAAGATCTGTATAAACAGTAAAAGATATTGAATTCAAAATGTTAAGAACATTGTAGAAGATGGATGTTGATACCGAAAGAGGTGAGAACAAAGTGGCGTAGAACGAAAGAGCGAGGAATGGTGTAGAGAATTCCAAACCCCAAACGTAGGGTTATGCTTGGTTTTGGGCTAAGCAGTAACGCACTTTTTCAGGCCTTATTTCAATGCACTTTTATGCTCATCTTAAATTAAGATTATTTAGGACATACAACCCTTACATCGTACATGAACTTTGGAGAAGTTTATGCTAAAGAGTACTTTAATGGGCAATGCTACGTTCACCAACAGAAGGATCACAAACATCACAAACTTACTATTTATGGTTTAAATTCTCATTTTAAAATTATTTTAGACTATTTAATTTTCTTTATTGAAGTTCACAAATGGTAAGTTTGTGAAGTTTGTGAAGCTTGAATTTGTGAACCAAACATTTCCCTACTTTAATAGCGCGCACACACATATGTCGTAAAAACATCATACATGTACACATAAATATGTACTCTGGCATTCATTTATTTTTTGACAATGTTATTTAGTTTTTTATAGATTATGTATTGTATTTTTGGTTTGCATCATTGTATGACTTTAAAATTTAAAATTTTATTGTATCTTTGTATTTAATATTATGAACATATTTCCTCAATTGCTGAAATAATATTTCCCTGTGCATCGCACGGGCGATGCACTAGTTATAGGTAACATCCTTAAGTGAAATTGTGAAGACATTAAGATGTAAACTTCTTTGGAGAGTGAAGACATTAAGATGTAAACTTCTTTTTATATATAAATCTATAAAGATTAAAAAAATTGAGAAATAAATTGTGCACGTAGGTCGTAGCTAACCAACGAATCAAATTTATAATGGGCTATTGTGTTCCTTTAATAGGGCCAAACACATGAGTAAACGAATAGATGAATAAATAATTAATGGTAGCAAATTGTGTCCACCTAAATTTGATAAATGTTTGAAATGTTAAGTAAGAAAAACTAGGAGGTGTATTCAATCTGGATTTTCTAAGATTTTTTTAAACTTTAAAAAGTTGAAGGATTTAGAAATCCATAGACTCAATACAAAGTTTGACCTACTTTTTTTATAGATTTTGAAAGTCTGAAGGTCTGCATCACAATCCATCACAATCGCCCTTCATCATGGAAGGAGGCCAAAGAGCAGCGAGTTAGGTTGTCGACGACAAAACTGGAGCTGAGAAAAAAGGAAGCCGAACCTTCACCGCCTCCGCGCACAGCCCGCAAATCCACCGCCCCTGGTTCTTCTCTCGGATCTTTGCCTCCGCGCACAGCCCGCAAATCCACCGCCCCTGGTTCGACTTCACCGCCGCTGCCGCCGCCGCAGCGGCATCCTCCGGCTTTGCTTCCGTCACGTTCCCCTGCACCACCGCTGCCTCCTTCCTCATCATCTTCGCCGCCATTCTCGCAGCACTCCGATTCCAGATCAGACGCTTCTGAGATTCCAATTTATGCAAAGAGCGAGTGAAATGTGGATTAGTTGGAAAAGAGAAGTCTGCAAAATCTACATCAAAATCCCTGGGATGTTGGTCGGATTTGGAGGATGGATTTGTAGGTATCAAAATCCATCAAATCTTTAAAAATCTTTAAAAATCTATCAACTTTTGATTACGTCCAGATTCTAAATATGACTTTTTCAAATCTGAATTGAATATCTACAGACTTTTGAATTGAATACGTCAAGATTTCAATCTACTCAACCCCATCAACTCATTTAGGTCCCTTAAAAAAGTAAAAGTATTAAATAGTACTAAAACATATGTCATTTTCGAATGTAATAATTAAATTATTTTATTTACGAAATTATACTTGAATAATGTCTAATATTGGGAACAATGTCCAGCGGCAGTGGACATTTAGGCTCTGTTCCGTTCAACTTATTTTTTCTAATCTGATATGATTTTTTATAGTTCTGATCTGATCTTATTAGATCTGATCTGATTTGATCTGAGCTGATATGATTCGATTTGATCTAATTAATCTGGTCTAATTAGATCTGATCTGATCTGATTGAATCTGATTTGATTTGTTCAGTGTGTGTTTTCTACTACGAAACTTTTTTATGATTAATATAACACCAAAGATATAAGAGTTATTTCAGTTGCACTAAAATATACTCCGTATATGAATATTAAATGTTAATTTTATTTAAGTCATGACCAAATCTAATCAACTCAATGTTTTAAAAGATCAAAACTTTAGAAACTTAAGTTACATGTAGCAATAAAAATGTATTTTAAAAATAGAATTAGATTGACATTGTCAATGTATTTTAAAAATAATTTTTCCAACATCTAATAATTAAGAATTACTTTCTCAGTTTTATATTTAACTTGTCTCTAAAGTTTACTCTTTTTCACTTTTAAGAAAAAAATTGTGCTTCATATCATTTTATTTTTCTCTACATAAATTATAATCGCACAAAAGTTTCATTTTCTTTCTTCTTACATTTTTCCAAGAGAAATTAAATTTATTTTTTTTTGAAAAAATTGTATCAAGTAAAACAAGTAAAAAGTATACTACCTCCGTCCCAGAGTATTTGTCAACTTTCATTTTTACACACCATCCAATGCACTTCTTTAATCCATTTTATCTTGTAATTTATATATTAAAAAGTTATAGAAATTATATATTAATAATCTATATGTTGAGACAAATCAAACAAGATCACACGTGACTATATTTAGGCTTACACATTGAAAAAATTTGATGAGTCAAAGTGCTTGGATGAACAGTTCAAAAAGTCAAAAGTGGACAAAAATTGGGGGACGGAGGAAGTAGAATTTAAAGAGTATGGAGTAAGAACGATGATGATGATGATGATGATGATGATGATGATGATGATGATGATGATGATAATAATAATAATAATTCTTGATTGGATCTGATCTGATATGATCTGGTCTGATCTGATCTGATCTGATTAGATGTGAGCTGATTTTAATAAGAATAAGAAAAAAGTAGAAAAAATAAATTGAACGGAACGCGTCCTTACTTGAAAAATGACCAGTGGTACTACATCGGGAAATAAAAACATACAGTATTACATTGGAAAAGTTACTATATTTTAGTACTATTTACAGAAATTCCTCTTAAAAAACATATTTCAAACTAACTCACCAGACCAATTATATATACCGGGCCCAACACACTCGTTCAACCCAATCCACTAATAAAACTTAATGATATTTTCTAGGAGGGCAGTGTATGAATACAGGGTACAAGACGCGAAGCAATTCAATTTTATACAAATCTAGAGAGGTATCCGCCCAAGACCGAAGCTTGATGTACGCGTCGTGGTACTTTTCAGAAACACTTTCAGAGAATTGGGGGAAAGGGAGGGCGTGTTTGGCAATGTGAGGGCCTGTTTGGGAACTGGCTGAGGAGTAATTAGCGTTGGATAGAGAAGAAAACCTTTTGTTCTGTTTATGCTCCTCCTGGAAAGCAAGCTCCGTTTGCTTGAAGTCCTTCTTTTCATGTAGTTTTTTGATATTTCGAAACTGGATGAAATTTCTTGTGATAGGACTTAGGGTTGAGCATCTGACGCTGAATTAAATCCAGGCGTAGGGCTAGAACGAGAAGAACAACAAAAGAAAGGGAATGATTGAAATGCTAGGAGAAGAGTTCCGTTCTAGTAGACCTGGCAAATCGGTCGGTTAGGTCGGGTTCGGGTTCGGGTTGATAACTACATGTTCATGACCCAGTGTCATCGGGTTCGGGTTGACCCAACGGGTTATGAGTTTCATTTATTTTTTAAAAATTTTAAGTAATTTTTATGACTTAGTGTCAATATTACGAATAAAAAAATTATAAATGTAGAAATTTTGAAAAAATGTACGATAACTATGCGACATCATTAAAATTTGTTATGATGGTATAAATCTATATACAAAAAATGAAAAAATGAGTAGTAAGCAAAGAAATATAATTATAATCTTATTTTTATAACACTATGTTTCATATTAAATGTACGATTCTGAAAAAATCTTAGATTAGCGGGTCAGTCAGGTCGGGTTTGGGTTC
Source organism: Cuscuta australis (assembly GCA_003260385.1). Taxonomy (NCBI): domain Eukaryota; kingdom Viridiplantae; phylum Streptophyta; class Magnoliopsida; order Solanales; family Convolvulaceae; genus Cuscuta; species Cuscuta australis. The sequence goes on from NQVE01000194.1 coordinate 3,045,196, forward strand.
GGTCGGGTTTGACCCATTTTTAGCGGGTCATTTCGGGTTCGGTCAACTTCGGGTTCGGTTAGCAAAACCTTTGTTCAAAACCCAGTATTTTCGGGTCGGTCTCGGGTCAAAAACAGGTCGGGTCATTTTTTTCCAGGTCTACGCTCTAGGTATATGAAATATTCTCAAATAATGATAGTCTGACTGAAATACGCCCACAAGCCGGGCTATAAATGGCTGAAAAACAAAGAGAGTGAAACCATAAAAGATGGAAGACAAAACGGGCTTAAAAATAAAAATAAAAGGACTAACTAAAAGATAGGCTGAAGGCCCAAAGACACAAAAATTGAAAAATGAAGGCATTAACAACGAGTTCACGTCAGTCTGGATCCTCTCCTGCATCAACATCAGTTTCGGGCCAAAACCAAACCAACTAGAGTAAAATTGATATGCAATAACCGGCTGAACCGAACTGACCTAAGGAAAAAACCAAAATAACAGACACGGTTCGGTCGGTTTTTTATAACCGAAAATGATCAAATTAATATGTAATATTTAAAAAAAATCATCACTCCCAAATCTTGACAAAATGACATATTCAATGCAAATAAAGTGAGCTCAAATATAAGCTTATTAGAGGAAAAAACAATGTATCGGCAATTTGGGGAAGAAGTTTCGGCTATTAGACGAGTTTGGGGAAGAAGTTTGCGAAGCAAAGAGGCAAATAAGCAATTCCGCAATTACCATATAGGGTTGTGTGGGAGGCTAAAATTTGGAGTGTGGGCTGATCTTATTTGAGCTTTTAAAAATAAGAAAAATTTGTACTAAATAAACTAAAACATAAGTCATATTCCAATGTACTCCTTCCGTCCCAAATTATAATGCATGTTCACTATTCACGGGGTCAAACTTTATTCATTTTTTTTCTCTATTTTCGTTAGCAATTTGATAAAATAAAATATTATTGTCACTACTAGTTACGTAGATCTTTTGATGTAGTATTTTGATATGTAATTTTTATTTTTTAACTCTATACCATTTGTCATATAAAATGATTTGAAAATAACTCCAGTTAAACATCATAAACCGAAACAGGCATTATAAAATGAGACAAAGGGAGTAGGAAATTCCTCTTAAAAACATATTTCAAACTAACTCACTAGACCAATTATATAAACCGGGCCCAACACACTCCTTCAACCCAATCCACTAATAAAACTTAATGATATTTTCTATCCTAACCCGTTTCCTTTCCATATCATTTTCGCTGTTGCTTCTCCTTTTCGTGTTGTTTCCCTCTCGCGCTCTCTTTCTCTATTCCTGTCTTTATTTATATCGCTAGTCGCCGCACCATCGAGAGCCAGAGATGATACACGTTGTTTCATTTCTATGAATTTTCATTTATTGGATGTAAGATTTTTATTTCGAACTTCATATCTACGGATCTTTAAGTCTCTTTATCATTTTTATATTTTTTATTTTAGGTATTGGTAGTATTCATTCATGCATGCATAAATCTTTTACGAATTTAATCTTCCTAGTTCATCTCTTTTTTTTTCGAAAAATAAATAGCCAAGAGATCTAAATTTACACACACACACACATGAATTTACGGATTATACCTCCAGTTAGGCCCGCTGAAGAAATTTCTCGGTCTGGTCGTCGACAACGAAATCGATTCTTGGGTGAGATGGAAAGAATTTCAAGGCATCAAAACTAAATTTTCACATTTCTATGTGTTGGTTTAAAAATCATTTGTTCTTTTAGATTATGTTTTTATTTTTTGTTGACTTTTATTGAATAAATCTTATCTATGTTATGAATGTGACTTTGTTGTTTTAAATTTTGTTATGTCAAATAAATTATATCATCATATAAGTTCTTATTTTAATTATTTCTTCAATTAAATCAATTCTAAAAAATTCAATATAAATTATGTTTTTCTTTGAAAAATCGAAATTAACTTAAAACAAAAAAAACAAAAACTTGAGAAAGTGGACCAGTCACAAAACAAGATTCAGACTTCCTTTGATGAATTAAAAATAATATGCGAGACATGTCAAAGTAAAAAAAGTAATTTCAAAGAAAAAAAGCAAAGAGCAATGCTACGTTCACAAACTCCACAAACTTACTATTTATGGTTTAAATTCTCATTTTAAAATTGTTTTAGACTATTTAATTCTTTTTATTGAAGTTCATAAATAGTAAATTTGTGAAGTTTGTAACGATTGTATTTATGAACCAAGCATTTCTCAAAAAAAATTCAAAAGAAGTCAGCAAAAATACTCCCTCCGTCCTATAATGTTCTTTCCGTTTGTGTTTACGAGGTTTGACCGATTTTATTTTCAATGTAATTTATTTGATTGTAGGTGTAAAATTAAAAAATATAATTTATATATTTAAAAACTACATTAAAAATTCTACAAAATAAGTGGTGACAAAATTATGTTAAAATAGCTAATGAAAATGATTAAAGTTTGAAAACTTAAAAAGTACTCCGTACTTCGTAACTATTTTGCGAATAGCCGGACTGCGTTTTTCGAGGAAGTCAGTCTCTAAATTCTTCACTATCTCGGAATTTTTTCTCTCCTCTTTCAGCGAGACCTCTTCATCCCTGTCTCGATTGGTGGTGCGGCTCAGATTTCACCCCCCCAGGTGTGACTTCGTTTATTTCTTCTTCTCTTTTGGATTAATTTAATGTTTAATTTTTTCCCCCGATTTTTCAAATTTTTTTGAATGAATTTCTTTTGTTTAGTGGCGAATGATTTTCATTTGGATGTTTTGTAATATTTGGTTTTTACCATATGAAAAGGAAATTATTTATTACAAATCGATGACCATAAAACGAAAAATTGTTAATTTTACTGGTTTATTCCCACCTTTGATTTTTGAAGCATCGTGTGAATTAATACACAGGAATATGACTATAGCATTATATATGGTATATTTTACAAGTTTTGGATTGCTTTAGAAGTAATATGATAAAATGCTCTAATTTGGTTCCTGCTAAATGAGTATAAAAGTAAACAGAAGGATTACCAAATCGGAGTAAGGCAAGAGTGCTTGAAGATTTCATTTTAAAGGAGTCTTTTTAAATGTAAAGGAAAAAGATGTGTTTTTTTTTTAAAAAAAATCATATTACTTATTCTATTTTATTCTCAACCTTTACTTGATTTTTTCTTCAGAATTTCATTTCAACATAGGTAAGAATTGATACAGAATGAAGTTGATTAACTTTTTTCAATAATGATGGGGCATTTGCTTTTAATCACATCTGAAACTTCATTTTTTAGGATTTTCCCTTTTCTGCGGCTGACTTTCACCTTTCTCCAATTTTTTTGTTTCCCAAAGAATTCAGAAAAAAACAATTGAAGGAAACATGGACTGTGATGTGGGAAAGGAAGTTGGAGGCTGTGAAAAGAGAAGTGGATCCCCTATTATTGCTGACCCTGCCTCCAAAAAGCCCAGGAGTGGTTTGTCTCTATTTTAACTATTCACAAACTATATGAATATCTATATCGAACTTCAAATTGTGTGTTTTTAGCTGGATCCTAAAATTTCTATGTGCAAGTTTGCCGTCATGTCAGTTGTAGAAATTTTTGTTTCACCATCTACTCCTCTTTAGTATTTTGCGCCATTATTTATGGAGATCCACTGCTTATTCTGATGTTTCTGTAGAGCTTGTTGAAGAGTCCATTGTAGAGACTGGATACCTAATTGCAGAGATTGATAAAGAGTCCATTGTAAAGGATGATGATGAGTTGGTGGAGATTGATGAGTTCCATTGCCCAATGCCTAATGAAGAGGAGGAGAAGCATCTTCTTCGAAGAATAGATGAGAGGCTACTCTTCGAGCTAGGTCTGAAGTGGATTGTTTATAGATTGATGGTAGGCAAAGATGAAACGGAGAAGTTCATACCATCAGTGGAATCCTTAAAGAATGATTATAATGAGGGTCAGAACTCACTGATAGATTTGTTTGAGGGTCCCCCAAAATTTGTAAGTAAAAGTTGATTTTATTCGATTAAATGTCAACCTAAACTTTCTAACTTGTGAATCTGGTTAGTTTAATAGTTCTCATGTGCCTTCCATCTTGGTCATACATTTATCTCTTACCCAAAACTTTTCATCTTCCTATTTGAGATCAGTTTGCCATTTCAAATTCGCACATGCATTTTCTATTTGTAAATATGCAATATAAACATGTGTTCTCTGAGCAAAATCGTTTATTTGACAATGTTGATGTAATTCTTGCATTGTTGTATTGAAGTATTTGTTTTTAATGAGATCAGGAGAACCTTTTGGTCGTAGAAAACTTTTAATCTATGCATGTATGGCCGTACCTATTGAAGTCATTGTGTTTTGTCCTACGACCTGCACCATTGACATTTGAAAATTTTAAACTGGTTTAGTTTATTCTCTTAAATTTATCTTTCGCAATCTTGCAGGTTATCCATCATGTGATTGGGATCGGGAAGATATGATTGTTGATGTAGTAGGAGAGTGTCATGATGTTAGCACGACACTAGTGGGGATGTTTTTGTGTGTTAAAGAACAGTTCTGGTATGACAAGAGGGACGTACATTCCATGGAAATGAGGGTATGTAAGATCCTCTTGCCTTTTTGAAAAAATATGATTACTTTGCACAATCCACTCAAATCAACTCAATGTTATATTCAGATGCGCAATCTCCCAGTTAGTGGATTACTTCATGAAGTGTATGTCTATGGAAGAAACATGCCAAAGATGGTGGCTTCATATGAAGGAGGAAAGGAGATGTTGTGTCGAGAACATCTTTACTATAGCATGGTTAATGTTTCTTTTATGGTTTCTTCGTTTTTTTATTCATATGTATATTGAGGTTGCAAGATTTTTTATATTGCCAATGATACATGACAATTTTCAGCCATTCGTCAGTGTGCATTTTCCAGTGGACTATGCTGATGTCTTGACTCGTGAAGATGGTAAATTTATAAACAGTGTCTGTGGCCCACCGGCTGCTGGTTTAGAAGTCAGACTAGAAGAATGTGTAAGCGGAACCATGAATCTAATCATTTTTGAGAAGTCCTTGAGTGCTGCTAGAGATGCTATGGAGACAGTTGTGGTAATGTTTTTTTTACTTGTGCTTTTGAGATGAAAATTCTCATCGTCTTCTACTTTTTGTTTCCTGATTCGTCGTCCCATTTTGTTTGTCCCCTTTGAGGGCGGTGACCAAGTTGGTACTTTGTATGCAATTTGGAGTGTAATTGTTAAACTAATTGGATTGGTATTAAAGTATGTTTGGAAAGCGGACAAACAAAATGGGACAAAGGGAGTGTTTATAAGTTTTGAGGTGCTTAGACTATATAGCATTACACATTGGCAGAAGAAGGTGAGAGAACTGGGAGATCCTCGGGCCTTGAAATTGGCTGATGTTCTGGGAGGCTGGTGGTTTGAGGGACATGGTTCTTCGTATTTCTCTGGCATGTGTCTCACGGACGACGAGAGAGATGAAGACGATTACTGTATGTGGTAGTTGTGGCTAACTTGAAGTTGCATGTTTTTTTGATGAGATATATGATTTGTGCGATCAATGATAAGCAAACAGAGCTATCATTATCATATATTATTGGGTTTGCCTGCCAGTTGCTTCTCGCTAGAATGAGGAGTGCTGGGTGGCCGCCATCCCTTATGGCCGGAGGATAAACATGCCAAATGCCATTGCCGTGTCCCCGCACGGTCTAGATGTTTCTCTGGTGTTTTGGCGTGGTTTCCCTGTCAGACACGGGCTGATGGCAACTTTAATCCAGGGAGATCTTGAAGGTCCTAGCATGGCTGAGGAAAATGTCTTTGAGGTGGCATGCATCCATTGACGCGAGTGACCCCCCAGGTTTGGATGTCTTGATGATCAATGAAGCTCCCAAAGATGTCTATAATGACTGACGGGACATGCTCTACCGAGGGATGGCTCCTGGGTGGCCATCTCTTTTGCTGATTCTTTGGGCATTGCTTTGCGGATGACAGAAAAAAGTTACCTTGACGTTAGGGCTGCCAAATGCCCGCCAACCTTTGAAGCTCCATTTTGTGAAGCTGTGAAGCGTGTTAATGAAGACAGGCCTTGGGCGATGAACAATTTCATATTTTTGAGTAAATAAATACTCGGTATTATATTTATTTTTATCAAAATATCAGCTAACTAGCTCTCGGGTCATTACAAGAAGTCATAAACCGATCATGCCAGACGATGGCAAAGAGGAAATTGAACACCTTACTTGAGGAAGAAGATCTTGATCAGGCCAAGGGTCGAACGAATGAGCGAAATGTGCCAGAGAGCTGAGAAGTCTGAAAGAATGAGTTGATTAATTTAGGGTTAATTAAGCGCAATGGAAGAAAAAAATACTCCGTAAAAAATTAGATGCCAACTGCCAAGTATTCAACCTTAATCAAATTGGATTTGCGCAATGGATGAAAAAGCAGGGCAATGTTTTTTTTTTAAATTTACATTTTTAGATGTTCTTTATTTAAAAAAAGTTTTGCGTTATTCTTGAAATTTACATAAAAACAAATAAATGCTTGGGCACGCTTATGTTATGTGAGTATATAAAACTACTTTTAACTTATTTTACAAGTGTAGCAAAATTATAAAGACTTAGGGGCGGTTTGTTTCAGCCTCTTAATGGTTCAGATGTTTGAATGATTCAGCACTTAATGGTTCAGACTGTTTGTTTCAGCCTCTTAATGGTTCAGATGTCTGAATGGTTAAGAGATTTGCCTCTGAATGGTTAAGTATTATACAGAGTCTGAATGATTAAGATCTCTTGTCTGAATTGATCAGACATTTGCCTCTGAATAGTTAAGCAATATACTAGCTATCAATGGTTCAAACCTCTTACTGGTTCAGCACTTAATGGTTCAGACCTCTTACTGGTTCAGCACTTTCCTATTCAGAAGTTGCCAAACAGCCCCTTACTCATGTTTGGCAAATCAAGTGTTGCCAAAGACTATATTTCTCGTAGTAGGTACTGAGTTTAAAAAACTTAAAATTGATAAGCGTTCCCATTCTTCTCTGATTTCAATATAAATTGGCCTATTCATTTAATCATTTCATACTCTCTATTTAAAATACACACTTAGGAGATAATATCCCTTGGGACTAATCAGGTGTGGACCCACGTAGGGTCACACGACCCCACGGGAATTTTGTAATTTATTTAATATTTGTATATATTATATTTTGTTACGGAAACGCTGCTAAAAGTTAGTGGATGGAACGGTGGAGTGGTTAGTGCTCAGGTGTTCTCATAAGAGGTCTTGTGTCGAGCCTGCATGGTTGAGACCAAGTTTTTTGACTTTTTGGCTTTCCTTCTTCTTGTTTTTCTTTGCTACTTTTTTTTTGCTTTTTTTTTCTTTCATTCTTTTATTGTCTACTCATACTAGATTCATACCCTTGCGTTGTACAACAAATACATTTTCAATTTTTTTAAATGTAAATAATGTATACCTAGAAATTCATATTCCCTCCGTCCCAAATTATTTGTCACATTTCTATTACCGAAGCAAAATATCAAGTTTTTTCAATTCATTTTATTTACATATTAGTAAAGAAATAAAAAATAAAAATTACATATCAAAAAGCTACATGAAAAGTTTTTCAAAATAAGAGGTGTCAAGAATATTTTATTTTATCAAATAACCAATGAAAACGTAGAAATAAACAAAAGTTCCCGCGACTTTTGAAAAAGCAAATGTGGCAAATAATTTGGGGCGGAGGGAGTATTAAACTTAGCAAACATAAATTATTTGAGTTAATGTAAAATATTCTTCATGTTCCAAATTAAAAGAGAAAGACTAAAGTAAGAGTAAAATATTGAAAATGTACTAAAATAGGACTTTTATATTTTTAATTCCGAAATTAGAGTTAAAATACATTTACATTACCAAACGTGGTCAGATATATTACCAAAAAAGTATAATAATGTGTACATGTACAGTGCCACATTACCACAGTGCAAAGTCATATTTCGAGAATAAAAACATACTTCTATTTTCGTATTTTTTCTAAGTTTTAGTCTTATTTAAAATTGATAGAGAGTAAGCTTCTCGTTTCTTAAATATAATATAGATCGAGTGATAGTTCTGATCATAATTATCTTGAAACTTATTTGAATAAATAGTTCAGATCATAATTATCTTCAAGCTTTTCCTCATCTACTATAACATTTCACTAACTAAAATTTCCTCTTTCTCCACTACTCTTTTTGCAAAGAGAATTATGTCTTTCATATGCCTCTATGGTTGAGATGTTTGAGATGGCCAACTCCTTCAAATGTGTATTCTTTTACTCTATTCTTGTAAAAAAAAATTCACCTTTAAATTATATGGTAAATCCTACCTCAACTTTAGTATCACATCTCCACTCCAAATCACTAATCAAGTGTGGATACAACATGAAACAATTAAGAGAGTTAATGATTGTAATAAATTGGCGGTGCCTTCAATTAAGGGAGAATGACCAAAGTATGACTAAAACATTAAAATTATACTAAAATAAGATTTCCATGTTTTTATTCCCGAAATAGAATTTACATTACCAAACATGGTCATGTACATCACCAAAAAATATAGTAATATGCACATGTATAATGCCACATTACCACAGTGCAAGCTTCTATTTCGGGAAAAGAAAGATGAAAATCCTATTTTGGTACTTTTCTATATATTTTAGTCCTATTTAGGGTGAGTTGTATTCAATTAATCCTAAATAACACCGCACACCCAAAGAATAATGATGCCCCTTGATTTATTCGAAAAATCAGATCCACGGACCAGATTTCGCAGAGCATTGGGCAGGATAACACACTTTTTTTCTTTTTTTCCTCTCCCATTCTCCCAATTCTTTTATTTATGTATGGAGTATAGATGAAATTACAAGAGTAAGAATTGAACTCAGGCCCTTAACCCATACGGAGTAACAACTAACAATTTTAGAAATCACCCCTAATAGGACTAAAACATTGTGCTTATCCCTAAAATAGGAGTTCATGTTTTTTATCTCCCAAATAGGACCTCTCCCGCCACATTCTTTCTTTCTCTCCTGATTTTGCCCTCTTTTTCCGATCCTTTCCGTGTCACAATTCACAATCTGCCCCGTCTACATTACAACTCTTTGTAATACACATTATCACATTACATACTGTGACACTTTACATTACAATGGTTCGTAATATTTATCACCACATTACAAATTATGACACTGGTAATATCCACATTACATACTTTGTTGGATTATCATGAATTTTTTTAATTGCATATTAACCATTGCATATTTTTATTTTTTTGTTATGCATTTAAAGTCAACATGTCCATATGAGTTTAAAGGACAAAACATGGACATGTTGTGAATTCTAATTTGATCAATTTATTTGCGTTCATGCGGTGGCTGCTGTTAGGAGACATCCCGGCTTATCTTGTTATGATTTTATTTCTCCTTTCTACAAAATTGAGACGTTAGTATATATGTACATATGCTGGTATAGTCCACCCAAACACATAGAAATCCTATTCCATGAGTGGAAGATTCAAACACTATTTGATATCACTTTATGTTGCATTACATGACTTTTTTTAGTATGATTTAGTTGTGTTAAAATTGCTTGTACTAAGATGTAATGTACTTTTTAAAATGTCCTTCCTTGTGGACACTTTTATTTCATAATTTCGTTTCATTTAAATAACCTTTGTCATTCAACGCTGTGTACAGTGCCACAAATTGGCATATACATGACCAACTTTAGGGACTCTTATAAATTGTTGTACGTGTAAATGAGAAAACTAAAATTTCATATTGTAAATGGCCACCTTATGTCAACAATAATGCAACACTTAACTTTAATAGTAATATACTTATTTTATGTTTGGTAAATAAAGGTTTGCGGCAAGATGAGAGGGAGGGTAGGGTATTTTGGGGATGTCCATGCAAACTAAGTCCTATTTGGGGAATTTATGTTTTGGACTCCTATTTAGGTATATTTGATACTCCCTCCGTCCTAAAACTTTCTTCCCAGCGCACTATTCCAACTTCACGGGAATTTATATTTATTTGTGTTTTTTCATGGCCTATATGATAAAATAAAATATTCTTGTCACCACTTGTTTTGTTGAACTTTTGATGTAGCTTTTAAATATGTATGTTTTATTTTTTATTTCTATACCAATATTTAAATAAAATAGATTGAAAAAATTTGGGATTTTTCTTTGTTTTGCGCAACGGGAAGAAAGTTTTAAGACGGAGGGAGTATGTTTTAATCCTATTTAGGTTTTTTTTCCCTAACAATTTAAGACTCAAACGACAAACCTATGAAGCACGGGCGCTTCAAAATGCTGGCGCACTAAGCACCGTGCGGGTGCTGCTGGTTGCGCTGTGGGTACGGCACTCTTGATTTTTATTTTTATTTGAGAGGGGCAATGTTGAAGAGATTGAAAGAAATTGGGTTCAAATTGAAATAAATGAAACTTTAAATAAATTGAGTAAATGAATTGGGGAGTCGCAAAATCAGACCTCGTTCGCAGTCTTCGCACGATCCACAAGGAGAGAGAGACTTCGCCGCCATCCATCTCGATTTCGTTGCCGATCGATCACCGTCCCCTGGTCGTGCTCTCCGGCGCGGTCATCACCTGCGACCTGCGTCCGGCATCCTTCGTCAGGTATCATCTTCTCTCCTCCGTTTCCCTTCTAATCTGTAATCTGTATACTCCCTCTCTCAGCCTCTCTCTCCGTCTAAGTCTCTCCCTTTCCTCTTCCAATTGTGGTCTGTCTTGGCTATTTTAATTTGTAGGGTACTTGGTTATTGTGTGATTAGTTTAATTAAGTGTGGGTAATTTGAAATTGGCGTGCAGTGTAGTGAACGAAATGTCTTCATCTGGTTCAGCTTCAATTAACATTAATTCTGAAGTTGATGGTAATGGGAAGTTACCATTGTGGCAATATTTCAAAGTAATTTGGGACTTGTATTATGTTTCCTATCTATTTTGTGTGATGTTATGAGTTTAATTTATTTAAAAATAAGATCACTGATATATGTTGTGAATATTTCTAACATAAATACTTGTGTCTTACAATGACATGAATAATACCAATACACAATGTATAAATAAATTTGCCGCACCCGCACTCTATTTTTTAAAAAATTTCCGCACCTGTGCACTGCTCGTGCTACGATAGAGTGTCGTTTTATCGATAGAGTGCTACGATTCATATGAATAATTAGCTTTTTATTTTTTGTTTGTCAATAGAAGAGAGCACACTCCGCAGAGAGTAGAGATGTGGCGATCCATGATATCTGGAGCTAGGAAATCCTTCATTAGAAGATTTGGAGCAAAACCAAAGCATCCTATAGCCGGAATCTCTTCTCAGCTATGCTTCTCTGTCGAATCTACATTGAATCAAAGTCCAGATTTCCTTGCTTCCGTGAACTGTGTTCTCCCACCCTCCAGAAGATTTTTCTCGTCAAGTCCTCATTTCGATTTTGATGCATCTGAGTTTCCCAACCACGGGTCTGCATCTAGTCCATGGACGGCCAGCGACTTCGATAATGGTTCTTCCTCTGTTTTTGGAGAAATTGACGATGAAATCAAAGACGTAAAAGATATCTCTTTCGGAGATGGGCTCCCTATTGAAAACGCTAGTGTTCCCTTAGTAGTCGAAGAGGATGCAGAGCCTGGGGTGTCTATAGAGAATGAGGAGAATGCAGATGAAGGCGATTCGGTTGAAAAGGTGGAAAAAATGGTGTCTTGGCTTCAGAGTAGTGGAATGGTTGATGGATCTTTAGAGTCTAAACTTGAGGAAATCGGATTGAATGTTACCATAGATCATGTGATGAAAGTGCTCGACACTCAATGTATTCCCGGAAAAAATTTGATTGAGTTTTTCAGCTGGGCTTCTAGGAAACCAGGAATTGCAGTGACTACATCCATGCTTGAGACGCTGACCAAAACGATATGTGCTGGTGAAATAATGAGTAATATGTATGCACTGTGGAATTTGTTGAAGGATTTGGGAGAGAAGGAGATTGGAGTTTTGAACACTGACATATTGAACAGCCTGATATCTTTCTTTTCCAGGTTTGCCAAGGGAAAAGTAGCTTATGAGGTGTTTAACAAGTTTGGGGACTTTGCTTGTGACCCGAATTCTGATACGTATTACTTCACGATTGAGGCTCTTTGTAGGCGCAAAATTTATGAATGGGCATGCTCTGCTTGTGCAAAGATGATTGATGCTCAAAAGTTCCCCGACACGTGCAAATTGGGGAACATCATTTCTCTTTTGTGCAAGGGAAAAAGCGCTAGAGATGCACATCTTGTTTATGTGGCTGCAAAGGCGAAGGGTATTACTATACCTCAAACTTCCATCGTTTCATTGGTCAAATCCCTCTGTGAAGAAGCCGAAAATGTTCACGCTGCATTAGAGATTGTGCAGGATTTCCCTACAAACGAACGGAAGCGTGCCATTCATTCATTTTCATTAGTCATTCAAGGGTTATGTAGAAACAAAGAAGTTCAAGAGGTCAAAAATTTGCTGCTAAGTATGATTGATGCAGGTCCTCCTCCTGGTAACGGTGTATTCAATACAATTATTACTGCACTGTCCAAGCAAGGGAACACCATGGGAGAGGCAATGGAGGTTCTGAAGATGATGGAGGGAAGGGGCCTCAAACCCGATGTGTACACGTACACTGTGATCATAAGTGGTTATGTGAGGATGAGTGAGATGGAAGAGGCCTATAAAATTTTTTGTCAGGCGAAAAAGAAGCTCTCCCCCAAAGCTTCTAAGCTTAGCTTAGTCACATATCATTCTCTTATCCGCGGTTTCTGCAAGCTTGAACAATTCGACCGAGCTCTTGCGCTGTTCAGTGAAATGAAGGCAGATGGGGTTCAACCCAACCATGATGAGTATAACAAGCTCATCCAATCTCTTTGCTTGTACCCTTTGGACTGGAAGAAGGCGGAGGAGCTAATGGTGGAGATGGAGGCGAATGGGTTGCATCTGAATGCAATTACGAAAGGTCTTGTTAGAGCGGTTAAGGAGATGGAGCAGGATGCCATGCCAAAGGAGATTACAGCTCCTGTTCAAACAAACCAAATGGGAGTACGAGGTACCGTTATAGTGTAGATTCATATCTGTTTTTCCCATCATTCGCAGAATGTTTGGAACCATGAAGGAAAAAGGTTTTCTTTACATACCCATGGTTGATTAGTGGTTGTTCTTATTTTTTCCCCTTTCAATAACTCCCTAATTGTGATTCAGCTGTGAAATTTGCCTTGAAGCTGTAATCCGAAGAGGATTGCTTTTTAGGACAATTTGATTTTATGATCTCTTTTTTGCCGAGTACAATCAAGGTGAACCAATTGGAAACGCAATATGTGTAGACCCTGTGAGAAATGGCATACACAAGTACACAAAGCTAAATTCAAGGCTACACCCAAGAGCACGAACCCTTTGCTGAACATAACTTCCAAAAAGAAAAAGTTGCACCTAAGAGCATCATCAACAATGGCGAGGCAAAAATAAAATGCCATACAATGACGTGGAGTATTTTAACCAATCAAAAATAGTCTAATCAACGTGTGGCAAGTGAGTAGAATGACAAGCTCTACAGTGACAAATCATTATTTTTATCACTTTTTTCAATTTTGTCTATATTTTTTATCAAAAAATTATTCTACTTATACATTTTTTTCATAAAAAAATTAAAAAAAAAACTTAACAAAAAAATTATAAAAAAGAAGATAAGAAGGGTGGAGTGCCACACCCATGCCTCACCAGTCACCAAGCATGACATTTTACCTTTTCCATGTCATGATATGAGAGGAAGAAGTTGATGTGGCAGTGCAAAGTTTTCCTTTTCCTTGCCACTACACATACACGGGGTCATATTTCTTTGACTTTGTTGGTTTACTTTCGTTTCTCACTTGATAAAATAATATTTTCATCTTGTCACTTCTAATTTTGTATATTTTTATATAATTTTTAAATATGAAATTTTTATTTTTAATTCCACAATATTTTTTATATAAAATGATTTGAAAATAACTTTAGCCAAATACTATAACGCGTAACGAGAAGATGATTTTTGAACGGAGAGATTATTATTTACTCGGTATTAGATACTCCCTCCGTTCACCAAAACACTTCCTCTTATATTTTTTTTCTCTTCCATCAAAACACTTCCACTTCTATATATTAAAAACCAGTTTTATCTCTATTTTTTCTATTCTAACTATCACATCATATTTTTTCTCTTATAATCTATCCATCACACCTTATTTTTATAATTTTATCCATCGTTTCAAGAGCAAATTTAAAAATCAACTACAATTTAATTTTTTTATTTTAGTACTTAGTCAAAATGAGAAGTGTTTTCAAGAATAAAAGTAATAAAACTCAACAAAGAAAAATGTGGAAAATTTAGCGGATAGTGTAGAAAATGGTGAGAGGGGATATGCGTACGGGGAAAAATGTGCCAGACGTACGGACCGGACGATGCACATTTGCTGCTTGCGCCCATCCTTTTTAAAATTAATGCTTTTTGGACACTTGGGCGGTTGTTACTAGTTGCACCTTTCTCATCCCTACTAACATTGGTCTCCCCTTTTTTTAAAAATCTATTTTACATGTAGTTTAAAATGTTACAAATAATTTAGGATGATAGGAGTAATAGATTTATAAAAAAAATGTACGGTTTACTATAAATTGATGGTGTACAAATAGGATATATTATTTAGAATATCCCTAGCATAATTGATCTTATTTTATGCGTTCATAGCTAGATCTTTTTAACTTTAGAAGACGTTATATAAAATTATTTATGCATTTGTGAAGGTGTATAAATGTAAATGTATCAAAGGATTAAAGAAGAATTTGCAATTTCTTACAAGTACCTGAACTTGGGACATTATTTTTTATTATATATCTAAATTTTATTTTGTAAATAAAAAAATGCATGCTGGAGCTTTACAAAATCTATCGGTAAGACCGGAAGAATATTTTAACATGTTTCATGAAGTCATCTACTCATCATATAATAAAAAGATAGCTACTACGGAATTCAAAAATTATTTTCCAGTACTTGATTAAAATTATTTTAAGTTAATTATTTTATGTAAAAAATGGTGTGAAATTAAAAAAATAATTATTACACATTAAAAAATTACATCAAAAAATTTAAAAAAATTAATAAAATTTAACTCTATATATAATAAATAAGAAGATAATTTTTGAATACAAATAGTAGCTAATTTGGAAAGGAAGAAAACAAAGAAAGACAAAAAAATTAGGTTATGACATTCAAAATTTCAAATGATTAAATGGTGTCGACGTGTTTCCGTTATTAGTCAAAACGATATTTTGTAGAGCAATGCTAGGGGTACACCAAATGTGTACCCCATTTGTCCCTCACCCCCTTCTCCACCATCCATTTTTATCTACTTTTTATTTATTTAATTTTTTTTGCCCATTTATGTGGTAATGGAGGGATGAGTCTATTTTGTATCCTCCTCCGTATAATCAATCGATCTACTTTGGGCGTCCTATTTACTTTACTCCCGTGATAATAATTTAATTTAGCGGCATGGGGTTAATGAGACACGTGTGCTGGCAGATGTCCGCATAGGATCTTTGCAGAATCTTTGGCTTAGATTTTCTGTTTCTTCCCCTTCTTTTTTTTGACTCCCTCCCTCGTGCATATCTCATACAGGGTTAACGTTAAATGGGTTAAAACGGTGAGGTTTTCGTCGTTTTGGACTTATTTTATAAAGAAAATGATTGTCTAAGATATTTTTAAATTAATTCTCAACAAGTAATAATTACAATGTGATCTTTTGTAATTTAGATGTATTTTTTCAAATAATTTTCTATCAAGAATGCCTATTAAATTAACATTTAAATAGATGATATTTTGATATTTTCCATCATCTAAACTATGAATAAATCCTTAAAATAGTATTTTTGAATTAAGCGAGTAACTACTAGAGGAACAGACACATCCCAAATAGGTTTATGGACTCATTTCGGAAAAATATTAACTCATAAATTATCAGTTTAAAAAATACCTAATTACAAAGAAGTATTTGGAAAACATACTCTAAGTCTGAATGATAGAAAATACGGAATATCAAACTACTTTTAATTTGACTGGCATATACTCCGTAATAGATATTTTAGACAAAAGACCATTTAGAAAATAAAGAATCAAACAAGTAATTATAAAGAATCAAAACCGTTAATTTTTACTTATTGAAAACTAATTTCAAAAAATACTTTATTTGAAGGAATGTTCTGAGAATGCACTAATAGGTGGAATGTACATGCACGCGGCACGCCAATATTTTCATCTCATTCCATTGGGAACCAAGGGAACTTAGAACGGGTTAGTGATATGATGTCCTAATTCAATTTTTTTTAATTTATAAAACAATTTTTTTTAATTTATAAAACACTTTGAATAAATATAAAATTATGTACTCCTAGGTAATATATCTTAACGTTAAAAGAAATCAATAATTTCATACGCACATTTTTTATACGCAATTTATCAACAAATAAGTGCAATTGAAACATACGGAGTATATATACACAAGTATTAAAAATTTAACATTTTATTAATATTAAAATCTTACTTAATACTTGGAGTTGGACATGCATACAAGTGAAAACGGGACCAAACAGGAAACTTTTTGTTTGTCCGAGTCCTATTTTATTTTAATTTAGGATGGATTAACAAAAATTTACCGTTTGTGACATACAAACTAAGACATGTGAAAATATGTAGCTAAGTTTAATGTTAAAAAAATGAATGCGAGTTTCACAAATACTACATTCTTCATGGTAATTATTAATATGGTATGAAAGAGAAACCTTAAGACATATGTCACGTTGGGTTCATTCTCTCACAATGTATGAGTTCATTCTTTTTTTGTACGGTTTTGATAATTGATAAATAAAAATTCTTGTAGTTATCTAACTCCATTAATTTATTTCTCAAAAAAAAAGTTGTTTTGAAAGAAAATGATTTGTTTTCAAGAGAGTTTTTTTTTCATACATAGAGCTGAATCATTTTCTCATTTTTACTCTTTTAAAAAATCTTGTTGTGAGGTTGAAGAAGATTAAATTTCTTGTTGTACAAGACTTATGGCACTTAAGTTTTGGGTTTTAATTGAAGTCGTGTAGATGACATATCTATGAATGATTGTGTTGATGAGGCTTATGTGACTTAACCTCTCAAGTTGTAAACGATTTATCACACACTTGATACGGAGTAATTAATACGGAGTAGTATCTTTGAAAGAGTCTATCGAGGAACGAGACTAACTATAAACAAATTTGTTTTGAAATAAATGGAAATAAGTGAGAAAAAAATTGAGCTGGGTGCAAGTTAAAAAAATGGGCGCCTTTTTTCGAGCAACTAACCGACGTGTTTGAACCGACTTTGTAAGGTGTCCCTTATTTGCTTCCACATTTGTCCCTCGTTGGCGACTTAATTTGACACATGTGCTTCAAATTATGGGGGTGTCCCTTCTTGTGTCTAAATAGTTAAAGCTCAACTATTCCGTGTCAGCATAATTCAACTGGTCGAGAGGATATACGATGTAGTGGTTAATTTGAATTTAAATGTTTTTTAAGTAGCGACATGAAAAATGATAATGTTAAAAATAAACTCTGTGTCAATATTAGGAATAAATTTTATTCTCGATATGCCTAGCCTGATTAAAATTATAATTTAATCTAATTTTTTTCAGTTTACTGTCCGAGCAGTACTGAAGGACGTCCAAAATGGGTATAGCTTTGTTTTTGTTAAAGACCAAGCTTTTGTCTCCTGTCCTCCCCACTTCCCTATAAATACACTCATCAACATATCAAACCTTCCACATTTCTCCTCATAATATGCATATATCACACATCTTTCTCTCTCACAGAAACTCACAACTTTGAAAAGAAAAAAAAAATCTTGCAACCTCTAAACACTTCTTGGTTGAAAAAAAAACCATTGGAAGAAGAACAAGAAAAGAAATGGAAAACTATGATATCTTGTGTATTTTCATACTAATAGTCACCCTCTTTCTCTGTGTGTTAACTTCATATAGTATTATTATCCTTTTGGCTGCTGCAACAAGAAAGAAGAAAGCAATAAAGCTCCCTCCAGGCTCAATGGGATGGCCATACATAGGCCAAACTCTTCAACTCTATGCTCAACACCCAAACATCTTTTACTCCCACAAACACGCTAGGTTAATTTCATGCAACTTTAGTTTCATTTCTTGTTCTTTTGTTTACAGTTTTTTTTTTATAAAAGACGGGTTTTTGTGGTTAGGTATGGGGAAATCTTCAAGACTAGGGTGTTGGGTTACTCTTGTGTGATGATGGCTAGCCCTGAGGCTGTGAGGTTCGTGCTCGTGACCCATGCTCATCTCTTCAAGCCCACGTACCCGAAGAGCAAGGAGGATTTGATCGGGCCATCGGCCCTCTTCTTCCACCAAGGAGACTACCACTTGGGCATTAGGAAAATGGTTCAAAGGTGCTTAAGCCCAGAGGCCATTGGCACCTTTGTTGCAGACATTGAGAGCATCACGTTGTCCGTGTTGGGCTCTTGGGAGGATGGCGAGGTCGTCACCACCTTCTCTCAGATGAAAAAGGTGTGTCTCTGCGCGTTAGAGTTTAAAACTCTGTCTGAGCTTTTTGTTGAGTTGGTTTCTTTTTTACAGTTTCGGACATGAGAAGTAACAAAGAATTTTTAAATTTTTCTGATATCGAATGAATTTTGTTGTATGGTCAGCTGTCGTTCGAAGTCGGTATCCTGGTTATATTTGGACAATTGGAGGATCACTACAAGGAAGAGCTGAGGAAGAATTATTCAATCGTTGAGGAAGGGTTCAATTCGTTTCCAATGAGGATTCCGGGAAGTCGATATGCCAAAGCTATGAAGGTCTTTATCCAATTTAGAACATTTAAACTATTAGTCATTCATCACTACTTTTTTTTAATACTTGCATTTGTGATTTCTAAATGGTTGAAAACATACAGGCAAGAAAGAGGCTGAGCAAAATACTAAGTGAAATTATGACAGAGAGGAAGGAGAAGAAGCCATCACAGAATGAACTGTTGAGTTGTTTCCTGGGTTCTAAAGATGAGAATGGAATGTGTCTCAATGATGACCAAATTGCCGACAACATCATCGGCGTTCTTTTCGCTGCTCAGCACACGACCGCAAGCGCCTTGACGTGGATCGTCAAGTACCTCCACGATGACCCCAAGCTTCTTCGCTCGGTCAAGGTGAATGAATGAATGAATGAATGAATGAACTTTTTGATAAGTAATGAAACATTTTTATGATAGAACTACAATTTACACAGCTTAAGATCCTTTGTTTGTTTCTTTCAGGTTGAACAGAAAGCGATTGGAGAATCGAATGCGAAAGGAACTCACCATTTGACATGGAGAAACACCAGAGAAATGCCCCTTACTTCCAAGGTTGTCTTGGAGAGTTTGAGAATGGCAAGCATTATATCTTACACATTCAGAGAGGCTGTGAAGGATGTTGAGTACAAAGGTATAATTATTGTACTTTTATGACAGAGAAAAAAAACTGCTAAATATTTTCTGACACATATATATATGTAACCATGTAGGGTACCTAATTCCTAAAGGCTGGAAGGTTATGCCTTCCTTCAGGAATTGTCATCATAATCCAGCTTTCTTTCCTGATCCACAGAAATTTGACCCTTACAGATTTGAGGTATGCCCTCCAAGCAGTTTTTCAACTAAATGATAGCATGCATTTTTCAAGGAAGTTATAAAAAGTGATAAAAATAAATTATTTTGATTTCTTTTCTTCCTTTTCTGATCTTCTTCTTTACAGAAAGCTCCAAAGCCGAATACATTCATGCCTTTTGGCAGCGGCGTACATGCCTGCCCTGGAAACGAACTTGCCAAGCTTGAAATGTTAATAATGACTCATCATCTCGTTACCAAGTTCAGGTAAAAAAGATAAATGGAAAAAGCATATGTGTTTCGATTTGGTACCATATGGTGACAATAAAAGAAGCCATGTCTCTGAGATCACTGTTGGATGCAGGTGGGAAGTGGTAGGGGGTGAAAATGGAATTCAGTATGATCCATACCCAGTTCCTATACACGGGTTACCGGCCAAGTTTTGGAGGGAATCTGAAGAAACATGAAGCAGCAGCTTAATCCATCTGTTTGACATTTTTTGTCTATAAATTGTTTCCTTTTATTGTTGTTTTCTGTGTCAAAGGATCATGGATCCTGAGTAGATTTCTAGCAAGCTTAGACACTTGTACAATGTCTTCTACACAGCTAAAAAATGGTGTCAATGGAACAAAACCTATAGAATTTGTTTGAATGAATTTTATTCCCTCCTTTCTTGTGTTCTTCACTGTTGATCTCTGTATTAGAGCTGTGAATGTAAAAAACAGTTGAAACACCAACTCGAAATGACAAAAACTCCAATATTCCAACTGTGAATGATATATTGATATGTACACAAAACAATGAACAAAATGTGCACTTACAATTATGTTCCCGTATGTAAACTATACGCACCGAATCAATCTATCAACATCTCTTAAAGAACAGTATAAGGGTAGTTCACATAGAGGGCATCATCATGCTGTCTTGGAGCTCTTTTTTCTGGCCAAGAACATGAAAATCCGAGGGAAGAAGGATCTTCGCTTCTTCTTCGTGGTCTTTGTGGCTTCAAGAGATGGTTCGTGTTCCACGCTGCCTTCTTGCGTAAATGGATTCTCATGATTGCTTTCGTGCACGTTTCCTTTTGGAGACCTATGATGGAGTATGGATGCATCATGTTCTTTCCTGTCTTCAAAACTCAATCTTGGGCAGCTATTTCGGTTAACAGATTCGCTGATTCTCCGTCTTTCCTCATGCACTTCCCTCCATTTCCTCAGCTCCTGTTCCACAGCAAGCTTCCCTCCCTTGGCTTCCTCAGCTTTCTGCACTGCAGTTTCTAGTGCTTTCTTTTTCCCAGCCAACTGTTGGTTGACATCCTCAAGCTTCTTCATGCTCTTGAGTTCTGACTCTTTGGCGACATCGATTTGGGACATGGCAGCTGCGATTCTTGCATTTGCTTCTTCTTCTGCAGCATGTGTCTGTTTGCTTAACTCATAGTACTCTTCTAAGGATATTTTCACACCAGTTGGCGAATCCCATTCTTTGTTCTTTCGAGCTGATTCGCTCTCTTCCAGTGCGTTCATGGCTGCTAATGCCAGTTTCTCTGCAGCTTTTGCAGCTTCTATCTCCTTATGAACTGCATGTAGTTGATTATCTATAGTATTAGCTTCCGCCTTGGCCTGCTCGGCTTCTTCCTTTGCCCTCCATAGTTCTGCCTGTCTTGTTTCAGCAAGAGATTTTGCCTGATTTGCATCTTGAGCAACCACCTGCAACTGCTTTGTAAGCTCCACCATCCTCTCTCTTGCTTCTTTCTCTTTTATCTGCGCGAGGGAAATATCGGATCTGGTTCTGTTCAGCTCAGCTTCAATGGATGCAGCAATGATCGACACCATTTCTTCTCTCTGTTGAGTACCGGCGAGTTCAGCCTTCTCTCTTTCCAGTTCTGTCTCTAACGACGCGGCGGTTAATCTCAAGCAATTCACTTCAGAAGCAGCTTTCTCTGCTTGAAGCTTCAATTCTTCAATCTCTCTTCTGGTTGATTCCACCGCCGCTTGGATTCCAGAATGAGTTATTCCCACATCGGCTTCTTCGTGTTGTTGAGGCTTCGTCTCCATGTAAGCGGCGAGTTCTGCCTTCAAGTCGTGTAACAAAGCCGAAGCGGTTTGCAGATCTGATTTCAGTTCATTTGCAGAGAGGATCTGTTGATTTAACCTAGAGATTTCATCTTTGGCCTTCTTCACTTCTTCCTCCCAGTAAAGTGTGTCTTGCTCTCTCGCCAGATCCGCTCCGATTCGATGATCCTCCGCCTCCAGATGCGCGGCGTGCGCCGCCTCTAGGTTTTGCTTCATCGTTATCAGCTCAACCGTCAGATCCTCCACGCACTTCTCGACTTCCTTCGACTCGGAGACGGCTTCCTCCGCCTTCCTCACCGCCGCGTCTCTCTCGGACACCAGCACCGCGTAGTCTGCGCGGAGTTGTTCCAGCTCGGACCTCACCGTCTGGAGCTCCGACACGGCGGAGGCGTGTCGTGCTTTGGCAACCTCGAGTTGGGCTTTGGTTGCAATGCTGGCCTCGTCGGCGATCCCTTGCTCCATCTCTTCCACTCTCAGCTTCGCAAGCTCGGAGTCCTGCCTCGCCTGCTGCTCTTCTGTCTGTGCTCTCTCAAGGTTGAGCTTCAATTCCTCTATCAGTCTTCTCGTTCCATCCAACTCCTTTAACACTTGCATTTTAGCCTCTTCAGATTCTTCGCATTGCTTTTTGAATATCGGAATCTCCTCCTGCAGTTTCTCTAGCTCTTGATCAATACACTTCCGCCTCTGCATCATCATCATCATCAAGTCATTGACAGATAATTCTTAAAGGTAGTATAAAATCAACACATATTATTATTCTTATTATTATATACCTCCACAGTCTGAACTCGATGAGCCTTCCAATCAACAATTCCTCCAAATTTAGAAACAGCATGCTTCACAGATTCAATAGGCATTGCCGTGTCGATCTGAACTCTGTCAATGCCTGCATTTTCAGGACGATTGGAAGGGAAAGAGGCTGACTGTTTAGCAGCAAAGCTGCTAATTTTCGCTTGGCGTAACCTAGCATCATCATCATCATGATCATCATCATCATGGGATGGCACTAAATGAGTGGAAACTTTGGCTAATGACTGCTGATCAACAGCACCATCTAATGGCATTACATGAACTGGAACATCTGCCGTGTGCTGATCCGAAAAACTGGTCACGAGCAGATCGGTGTCACGTGATGGCTCCAGATGATCAGAAACATTGGCTTGGAGGTGAGCAGCGCTGTCCAAATCCAATGGCAACAACTGATTGACAATATCATCAGCGGCCTCTCTCGTTTCTGGACGGGAAGAGGATGTTAAATTATCATCGCTGGCATTGTCATTGTGTTGAGAAGGGATAATTATGTCTCCAAGAAGATCTATAGCCGGATTCAACGGAGTTGTTTCATGTTCCTTTGTTACTCCCTCTTGAAACTTTGCACTCTCTGAATCCGTCAATAAGAAGTCTGAGGTATCAACAAGTGGTTGTGATGCTTCAACAGGTTTCGTATCCGATGAAACGGAACTGAGTGATGATGATTCATCTTTGAGTGGAGAAATAATCATGGGAGATTCCACAATTCCACAATAATCAACTTCACAAGGAGACTTCAAAATCAAATTTATGCCTGATGTGGACAAATTACTCTGATCCTGTCTAGGATGATCACATATGGAATCATCCACAGGCGAAGCGTGTGCCTCAAATTCTACAATTTGACTTATACTTTTATCCGTTTCGGATACCCTATCCGGTGAATCATCCGTAGTTGATGATGTTACTTCAGTAGTTCCCGGAAAGGATTCAGAGGGAATATCTCTCTTCATATTTTCCATTTCCTCCACTTAAGGCGAGCAAAACTGAAGGCACCTCCTGGTATTAGATGTAAAACCAAATAAAAGTTACAGCAAGCATTGTAGAGAAAGTGATTTTAGCAACTACGGAATAGATATGTCAGCATCTAAGGAAGATGGTTATTGATACCTATCAAGGAGACCATTTTAGCAATGATTTTGAGAAAGTGATTATGAATGTCTGAAATTGGGTTCCACATTTTTCAAAATGATTTGTATTCCTATTAATTTGTTCTCTTACACTTAAAAAATCAAATTTTTTTTAACTGTCTTTTTTTCCTCTTTACTTCTGTATATGAGGTTTGTATCAAATTTTGATGAATTGCATTAATAAATGAACCTTTTCTTTAAGAATAAATCATTTGCAAAATTGATATCAGTAAATCTGAGACAAACTCATCATCAAAATCCTCAAATAGGGTAACATAAAAATCCCCAAATAAATCTATTTATCCTCATCAAAAGCCAAAATTTGCTATATCATTTATTGTTTCTCAACATGTGTAGATAAAAATCAAAAGAACATACCAGGAATCAATCACATGAAACACGATGGGGAGGTGATAAAATAATGCTGGAACTTAAAAAATTAAATCTTTTTGTGCCTCTCCATCTGGCATAAAAAAAACTCTAAAGCTTGGAAATGGAGAAAAGATGACAATTCATTAAACCAAAAACCTTATGTGATTAATTATTTAATTTTTCTGGTTTTGTCTGAATGGTCTTTGTGGTTTAAAGTTTAAACGATGCATGTTTCTTTTTTTTACCACAAGAAAATCAAGGATCCACAATTCTCCGCCCTTGAATTATTCCAATATGGTTGTTGAAATTGGAAAAAGAAATTGGAAAAAGGGTTAGTAGGCTTCCACATTCATTTTCTAATACTCCTTCCGTAAAGAGTAATTACTTTTCACATAATCAAATTGTACATACTCCGTATTTTTTTACTTAATAATTTCGTTGCTCATTTAGTGAAACAATAGTTTCATATCACCTAAAGAAACTTTGATGTAGTTTTCTCAATATATAAAAATTTAATATTTATCCAAATTTAAAACATCGATTACAAAAGTCAAACTAAGGGGTGTATTCAATCCAAATATTGTAGGATTTTTTTAGATTTTAAAAGTCAATGTGTATTCAATTGAGATTTTAATGATATGATTATATGAAAAGCATGTGGTTTTTATTCTACGGCGAAATGGAGGAAGAAGATTTTAAATATTAGGAGTACTTAACCATCGGATAAAACTAGGATTCTTCAAAAGATTCATGGGTCCCAACAGATGATGATTTACTCATCCCGTCCTTAAGTAGTCATGTCATGATGTTTATTCCTATATGCTCTGATATTTGCTTTCTTTTCTTCGCCCAATGAAATATGGAGTATAAAGGAGAGAGTACAATTAACCATCAAATAAAACTAGGGCTCTTCAAATTATCCATGGTTCCTTAATTTACTCACTCCGTACTTCAGAAATCAGGTCATGATGTTTATTCTCATTCTCTCATCTTCCAATACTTCGTTTAGTAATTTCTATGTGCCGGTGGACATTGCGCAGTTGATAAGGCTAGAGTTGCCAAGGTTGTATTCAATTGAGATTTTAATGATATGATTATATGAACGACATGTGGTTTTTATTCTACGGCTAAATGGATGAAGAAGATTTTAAATATTGGGAGTACTTAACCATCGATTAAAACTAGGGTTCTTCAAAAGGTTTACTCACCGCGTCCTTGAGAAGAGCCCTAGTTTTATCTGGTGGTTAATTATAGTCTCTCCTTTTTTATCAAAGCGGAGTAAAGGCCTCAATTTTGCCGGTGACACATTATGACACTGACAATATGAACCCTGTAAGTCATAAACAAGAGTAAAAGAATAATAGTAATAATACAAAGATAAATAAGTCAAGAGAGCTCCCTCCGTCATCTCATGAATAATCCAACTAGAGATTACCCAATCCAAGTAATTTTCAAGCACTTTTGCCTTACTCGGATTTGGTAATCCTTCTGTTTACGTTTATACTCATTTAGTAGGAACTAAATTAGAGCATTTTACCATATTACTTCTAAAGCAATCCAAAACTTGTAAAATATACCATATATAATGCTATAGTCATATTCTTGTGTATTAATTCACACGATGCTTCAAAAATCAAAGGTGAGAATAAACCAGTAAAATTAGCAATTTTTCATTTTGAAGAGCCCTAGTTTTATCTTATGGTTAATTATACTTTCTCCTTTATATTCCGTATTTCATTGGGTGTAGAAAAGAAAGCAAATAACATAGCATATAGGAATATACATCATGACCTGACTTCTCAAGGATGGGGTGAGTAAATCATCATCTGGTGGGATCCATGAGCCTTTTGAAGAACCCTAGTTCTATCCGGTGGTTAAGTATTCCGAATATTTAATTAAAATCTTCTTCATCCATTTCACAATTATCGCACATTGCACTAAGTAAGACACGTAGTAGCCAGGGGCGGACCCACGTTGAGTCACACGGGGTCAAACGACCCCACGGAAATTTTAAAATTTTTTACCTATATATATAAGTTTTTAGGTTTATACTTATAATTGGTATATATGGAGTAATCAACAAAACGCAAGCAATAAGAAATCGGACGTGTTGAAGGAGTGGAGAACTCTGTGTTCAGGCTAGTGCACTGCTATGTCCTTAAGTTCGATTCCTGCCGCAAGCAAACTTTTTTTAAAATGGAGGACAAGTTGCAGTGTTTCTCCTTTTTTTTTGTTTTAAACAGAAAAACGGCAATCAAGTTCCACAATCTAGAGTTGCAATTTTACCTTCGAAAATGCTAGAATAACAAAAAAAATAATTTACAAACTTTATAAACTTATTTTTTGAGAATTTTAAATTAAAATATCTTTTATTATTTGAAAACATATTATTTCTAGTGAAATATCAAAAATTTAAGTTTCTTAATTTTGTGAAATGTTTGGTTGTGACTCTAGCATTACTCTTTTACCTTTGCCCCAACCTCTCAACCCAATATGCAATTTTGCCCCAGCCGCCGACTTCGGATGGTCAGAGCTCTGCCGCCTACACGCCTGGATCCGGCGATGCAACGTTGACACCCCCAGTTACTCAATCAGATCTTCATCTTCTATTGCCACTTTGTCAGATTTTTTTCTTGACATAATTGAATCTAGAGTCGATATTTCTTTTTTTATTCGTGGATTGTGATTATTTTAATTTCTTCTTATGACTTTTTCATTGTGAATAGGGAATTGAATTTGTTTATTTTTTGTAAAATTGTGATTTGTGGATATGTTAAAATAATTAGGTTATTTTTTAAGTTTATAATGTTTTTAATTATTTAAATTTTAATATAGGATGCAAAGGTATTTTAAAAAGGCACCAAGATTTAAAGAGAATGAATTGAGTGAGAATCCATCAAATTTGAATGCAAATGCTTCGTCATCTTTAAATCATCCATCAAAACCATCAAATGTGAATTCAAATGCTTCGTCATCTTTAAATCATCTTGTAGAACCATCTGAATCCAAATATTTCATCATCTTTGGATTTTGAATCATTAGTGTTGAACGTGTTTTTTCGGCCATGAAGTTTGTGAAGAATGAGCTTCGAAACAAAATTTGTGACCAATGGTTAAATGATTGTCTAGTGACATATATTGAGAGAGATGTCTTTGCCACTGTTGGGTTAAGGAACCCGGGGGCCTAGAAAATTAGGCGGAAGAGTATCGAACTAAGTCGAGAACGCACAAATATGGGGTCAAGCAAATTGAGAATATTATTGTGTCTGTTAGAACGTAAGTCCCCCTTCCTTTAGAAGGGAAGGGGTTTATATGCAGATTACAACATAGGGTTTCGACCGTTGGTCCAGAGTCCAACGGTCTGGGCCCATAAGATGGGGTTGTTCACTGACGGCGTCCAACCAAATCTTAGTGGGCCCAAACCGTTGGACTCTAGACCAACGGTCAGAACCCTATGTTGTAATCTGCATATAAACCCCTTCCCTTCTAAAGGAAGGGGGACTTACGTTCTAAAAGGCACAATAATACTCTCAATTTACTTGACCCCATATTAGTGCGCTCTCGACTTAGTTCAATACTCTTCCGCCTAGTTTCCTAGATCCCCGGGTTCCTTAACCCAACAACCACTATTAGAAATGATAAAATAATAAATCACTTTCAAAATAAGAAAATTAGAGGTTATCAATTATATAAGATGTATTTCACATTTGCAATGTAAAACTATTTTTAATTTGTAATTTCTATAGTATATGTAAACTTTAATGTTACGTATTATGGAGTACTGTTTACTTAATGTTAGAAGCGTGACGGTTGGATACAAATTTTCTAAAAATGCGACCCATAGTTCAAATATTTTGGGTCCGCCCCTGGTAGTAGTTGTCAAAACAAAAAAAGAAAGGTAGAGATTTTTTTTTCTTGTTTTATAAGACTTTTGATTTAGTTTTGAAAGATATAACTTTATTTTTTTAACTTTACACGGTTTAAATCGTTATTGGTCCTTCAACTTTATGAGTTGTGCACGATTGGTCTTCAAGTTTTAAAAGTACATAAATAGTCTTTCAACTTTATGACTTAAAAAATATTTTAACACAAATATATAATAAAACATATAAATTTTACCAACGATAGGATGCTCGGAGAGGTCAACCGTACCAAAGCCGACACCAACAAGGATTCTTCATCTGACGTCCACTTTTAAATTGAACGTGCCACCTCGGTCATCGGTTTGTTACCTTTCGCTTTGTGACTTTTCCAGTGTGCACTTTTTTGGTTCCTATTGGTGTAATTGCTTCTGGTTGAGTGTCTGGAACCGACTATGAGTCATTGAGGTTCACCGATGTTTGCATTTCGAGCAACAACGGGTTATTTCCGTACGCTTCAAACAACAACGGATTACTCTCATACGCTCGGAAGAGCCACATCACATACTTGCTTGGCTCGAGATTGTCTAGAGAAGAACTGGAGGGATTCATGATAAAAATAAATAAAATCTATGAATAGTAATTTTTTAAAGAAAGATGGTAACTATAGCAGAGAGAGATTTGATTTGTGTTGAATTTTAAAAAAAATTGATTGAACTTATATAGAAGGAAAGATAAAAAAGAGGGAGGAAAACTAATTTTTTTATTGTTAAGGGGGGAGGGGAATAGTGCGTTAAATGTTTGACGCTTGCCGTAGGGGGCAGTGTTTAAAGCCGCCCGGCGTTAAGTACCTAATAAAATAAAATATTCTTTTCATGTCTCATTTTGTAAAACTCTTAACGTAGTTTTTAAATATATAATTTTCAAGTCACATTCATGTACCAATTTATAAATAAAATCTATCTATACTATATTTAAAAAAAAGGTGAATTTTTTCTTGCACATATGTAAGAGTAATATATGGAAATATTATGCATTTTACTCATTATATATATGTGGATGCATTAAATTTAGTAAGCATTAATTAATACTCCATAATTAATGGTAAATGGAATATGTTAAGGGTAATTTTGTATGAGCATTAAAAATGAGAAATTTCATAGAAGTATTAACTAATACGTACTACCTTCGTCCTAGAGTATTTGTCCACTTTCATTTTTATGCATCATCCAATACAATTCTTTAATCCATTTTATTTTGTAATTTGTATATTAAAAAATTAAAAAAATTATATATTAATAATCTATATGTTAAGACAAATCAAACAAGATCACACGTAACTATATTTAGGCTTACACATTGAGAGAATTTGATGAGTTAAAGTGTTTAGATGAACAGTTCCAAAAGTAAAAACTGGACGAATACTCCGGGACGGAGGGAGTAGTAATTAATTAATAATTAATGATAATGTAGAATTTCATATGAGCATTAAAAATGTTTCCATTTGATGGATACCCGGGAATGGGGGTATCCGGCCCAACAGAAAGGCAGCCCAGCCCAACTTCGCTAAGGCCCACTTGACGGGACCAAAGCAAGAATAAATAAAGGACCAGGGAAGACCACCCCGGCAGCGGTACGCGATCGGCTCCGGCAGGGTCGGTCATCCTCGGACCACCCCTGGCCGGCCTTCCATCAAGAGACTTCCGAAGATAGGTCGTGCGTTCGGTCTCGGCCCTGGACAATGGCAGACCAGACCTGGACAAGGAAGCTGTCTGAAGTCAAGATCAAGGGGCCCACGATTAGACCCGTGC
Organism: Cuscuta australis; assembly: GCA_003260385.1. NCBI lineage: Eukaryota > Viridiplantae > Streptophyta > Magnoliopsida > Solanales > Convolvulaceae > Cuscuta > Cuscuta australis. The sequence continues at coordinate 3,074,967 of NQVE01000194.1, forward strand.
CATGCCTCTGACAGAGTTGCTATAGCCACCCTACTTGTAACCTATTTTGTATAGCAGTCCTAGGGTTAATGATGTGGTTGGACGCCGCCAGTGAACAACCCAATCTTAGTGAGCCCAGACTGTTGGACTATGGACCAACGGTCGGAACCCTAGTTGTAATCTGCATATAAACCCCTTCCTTTCCAAAGGAAGGGGACTCATGTTTTTACTTACATTCAAACTAGCACAATATTACTCTCAGTTTACTTGTCCCCATATTTGTGCACTCTTCGACTTAGTTCGATACTCTTCCGTCTAGTTTCCTAGGCCTCCGGGTTCCTTAACCCAACACCATTTTTATTTAAATATATCAATATGTTTTTAATAACAACGGAACAGTATGGTGGAAAGGGAAATATGTTTCAATTTTTATTTAAATGCTATGCCAATTATGGTAAGTGATAAGTGGGAATATGTTTCTATTTTTATTAAAAAAAATTATGTTTTTTTATGACCATTAAAAATGTGTTTATTTTTATTTAAATACATTAATATGTTTTATTTTTAATAACACCGAAAACAGTAATTCGAAAAGGTGAATATGTTTTTGTTTTTATTCAAATGCTACGTCTGTTAATGGTAAGTGTTGCTATAGTAATTTTGGATTCTATTAATTAATAATTATATGGTAAAGGAGAATATGTTTTTATTTTATTAAACAAATTATTGTTTTCGTACGAGCATTAAAAATGTTTCCATATATATATTTAAAATTTATAACCATTTATTAAGTTTAAAATTTTCATTTATTTAAAACTTTATTTAAAATAGTTATTACCATTTTTTTCCAAGTTTAGAATTAAAACTTATAACCATTTTGATCTAAGTGTAAAAATAATAACGTACACTTGGATTTTTTTATTTTATTCCACGGGTAATGAAATATACTTGGAATAAAATTTCCAAAACATTAACTATTTTTGATAATATGAAAAGAAATGAATAAAATAACAAACAATAGAAGTTCTCTATAAAAGTTCACTTTTATCGTTAAATGAGAAAAATAATTACCCGAATAAAAGTCTCTTTATAATGTATTTAAATGGAATCATAAATTATGAACATGATGTATGAATAATTCTACTTTGAGAATCAGGAATGTTTTATTTTTCTTTTTTAATATTTAGGGTAAATCTGCTACATTGTACATTGTGGACAGATAATGTTTATCTGGTGATCGATGGTCTCAACAAAAAGGTATCACCGCCTCAAATTCCGGTGATGCAAATGGTTAAACCTAGCATTAAAACAAATTGGACACAAACATTAAAATGTCTAACAAGAGTTTTTTATATTTTAGAACGAGTCTCGGTTACACAAATATTTAATGGTCTAACGAGTGTAAGATAGCCAGCAAAAAAAGACATAAAAGAGAGACACAACAACTATTGCTTTCCGTAAAAATGAATCACTGCAAAAAAATTTATTTTTTTATAAATGCTCCTTTGTTTTTATGGAGTATTTAGATCTCCACTTTATTAGCAATTTGACAAAATAAAAAAAACAACACAATTAACTCTGAACAAATTTTTTAACCGAAGTTTTGATTAATGTTTTTTATATTTTAGTCACGGAAAAATGTATGTTGTAGTTTCGAAAGTAATAAATCATTATTACTTGAAGATTCTAATATGCAACGAAGACCATATTTTTACAAATTTATACAAGTAATGTGAATTATAAAGTAGTCTTTCAAATATTGTAAATCATTTAACTTTTCTAACTTAAAAAAATTAAATCTCTATATTCCATTATATACTAATTTGTAACATTCAAAATGATGTTAATATAATTTAGTAACTTAAATATGACCAGTGCAACGCGCGGGTATGATACTAGTAATTTTCAAATAAGGGACAGGAATATTTCATGATGTTTATTTGATTTTTTATGAAATATTTTAAACTAAAATCATAAATTGATAATAACTAACTATAATCATTAATGTGATACATCTAATTTTCAAACTTGTTAAAATATGATTTATATATTTTAAAACAAGTGATATTGTACTACTCCGTATATGTTATAAAACGTTCAACGCTCCAATGAATTTTGAATGAAAATAATTCAAATGAAAAATATAAATATTGTAAGGAGTGTTGTAAAAACAATATTACTAGTCCTTTTCACATTAACCCTATTCATTTACATCCATACAGTTTCTACTTAGGGCCAATTTAAAACGTGGGAAGCATTCTCCAAAAATAATTTAAATGAAAACTCGTTTTTTTTAAAAAAAACCATGACTACAACAATAATTGCAAAAAAGGAAAAAAAATAACTCTGTTGGGGAAATTTTTGGCTATGCACAAAGAGTAGTAACTAGTAAGTACTTCGTATGAAGTTCCATGTTGCATACAAGTGATGCTTGTAGTAGTCAAATGAGTAAGAATGTTGTACAGATGGGAAATAGAGAGGAAAAAAACAAATAAATAAAACAACACTTTGGTATCCCTACAAAAATTAGAATTTGGTTAGGGGGGATATGATCAAGAACACCCCCCTTGCTACATTTAACCTTTCTTCCATTCAAAAGGCCAGTCCAACTGGATTTTGGAGCTGCCGCGGCTAGAGAACGATATGATTTTTTAGAGTGATGAAGAACAAATGTTCATGTCCTCTGTTCATAAGTTTTTTCGTGCACGGGAACACCAGGTCCGTAAATCAACCTGCAACGGTCGCTGAAGGAACTAACTAGTCGAGAGACCACCTCCTTGAAAAACATATTTGCCACCTGAAACACACAATTAGCAAAGTCCTATGATGGATGGCTCGAAGAGAGATAAACACATCTTGTCGTGTCGATCAGAGACATTGAGAGAGAGAGAGAGAGAGAGAGAGAGTCACCTGATGATAAAGTGGAGACTGGAACTTGAAGTCCACTGAGAAATGAAGGTTGCATGTTCCGGGACTTGGCCCGGGATTGAACTCCCAGATGTTAATTAAATGATCAAAAAGGTTACTCTCTGATACAGTAGTCTGCAAGTTTAGGTGACAAATAAGATGAAGAGAAATTAGATTTGGAATTAACTGACAAGTTCCAATCACATTCCATAACTCCTAGCAATGGAAGGGAATAAAACTGCGGAACTAAAACCATTTCATAGTCATTCAATCACACATATTAAGGGCTATACTTAATATAACAAGTCTGGCATGCACACTACAGCTAATCGGCCTCTTGTTATATGTTTCCAATTTCGTAATAGTAGAACAATAAGACCAATCAAATTCGGAAGCATGATTTAAAAAGGCACTTATGGGTCATTGAGAGGCTTGCTTCGATGTGAGACGTCTTGAATGGGTATCTAGGCTTATGCCTTGTTTGCACAATAGGAGGCTTAGTAGCTCATGCCTTGCCTCTTCCAAACAAACCACCTCAGTTACCGGACTAACCCTTTTGAACTTTGTTTTGAAGTTACCAACTTACAACGGGATTAATTGATTTAATGAATATGTTAACAAACCCACACCCACACCCACCCCACACCTGCCCAAAAAAGAAGTAATTTATCACCTTTATATATGACGGTTTTTTTAAATCCACATGGGAGACATAACTTTCGACCAGAAATTTGAAACCAATCTCTAACTCAGCATCAAAAGATCCATCTGGATTGCGTCTTAGTATCTCTGACCTTTGGCACCACGGAAGGAAATCTTCATACATGTCAACAGCAGCAACCACAGCAAACATTTGCTCCGGAGAGTATCTGATAATTAAGCCATACAAGTTAGGATTTATGATGTAAGCACTTAAATACAGAGCAACGATTTATTAAGTTGGTGTTCAAATGAAAAAAACAATAACTTGGGCATTTTAAAACTTTAAAACAGTTCTCAAACACAAGAAACCCCATAATATCTCATGCCAACAGTTCTCCAAATCCAAGACATTATGATATTAATCCAAGCAGTATCATAGCATAACATTAAAACCATTAACTCATGAAAAAAACTCCAAAGAAAGGTGGTGCCATTAAGGAGGAACAAATTACATATTCCATCAAAAACAATTCAAAACATCTCAAAAAAATCGTTTGAAAATTTATTTGTCCCCAAAGAGAATCCTATTTGAACACAAGAAATTGATTTTTCATCATATTCACTGGTTTAAACTAAAAGAAGATATTGCCCCAAACATAGTGAAGGTGTCCAGCAAGGAAACCATAGAAACAACTGCTTATGCCTAATAAATGGAAGTGAGCTTTTAGAGAGAGAGAGAGAGGGAGATGGAGAATAAGAAAGAAAAAGGCATACCCCAAAACACGCTTCTCCTTGTAAACTTTAGACAACATGCTCCCTTCTTCTCCATCGCCGCATCCCAAGAAGGTTCTCCTTTGTATCACATTTGCATTGCTATAAATTCCATCACTGCGGGAAATGCCGGACGAATGGGCAGGAGAAGAAAAACCGGAATCGATACCGGCAATGCCATTCAAACAGCGGGCTCCAGCACAATTTCCCCATTTCCAACCGCTGTCACAATGCTTCCTCCTCCCTAACAGTGCCAAATTCTGACGCATAGACAAACGCCTACACAGCCTGGACGCAGGTATAAACGAAGCCATTTCAAAATTTCCCCTCAGCTCCCTCTGTCGTTCTTATCACGGAAGGCTAAAGAAAGATCGGAAATCGTAAAAAAAAGACGACGTATAAACGAATTACAATAGCGAAGCTAGAATTGTGAGGGGCGGCCTAGGAGGCTTGAGGTGATTGAAAAACCCTAATTCAGAACGGGGACGAACGCGCACCTATGATAATTGTGGATGGTTCTGTGAGTTCGAGCCCTAACGCGATCGACCGGTCGGAGACGCGGCGGCGGCGGAGGAGGAGAATCAAATATCGAACTTCCGATGGTTGAAGACGCAGAGTCCGATTGCGAAACGGGGTTGACAAATTTCTGGTCTGGTCTTTGTTCTTCAATTCTTCTGGGAAGGAAGGTTTTGCTGTTTTGAAATTTTTGACGTGTGTGCGACTTTTCGTTGTAAAGCAAATTCTACGGTCCACAAAATAAGTTTTTCACTATCATTTAAATAATTATTTATTTTTTCAAATAATAAAATAAAAAAAACCTTAAAAGGAAAGAATATAGTGTTCCGAATTTCCCTGAACCATTAGCCAAAATAAAATTTAGAGATTTAAAAAATAATTTTAAAATTATACAAAACAAAAACTTACATTAATATATTACTCCCTCCGTCCTAAAATGTTCTTCACACTCACTTTTTACCCGGTCAAACTTTAATCACTTTCTTTACCTATTTTCATTAGGTATTTGATAAAATAATATAGTCTTGTCACCACTTGTTTTGTAGAACTTTTGATGCAGTTTTTAAAAATATAAATTTTATTTTTTAATTTTACACCTACAATCAAATAAATTGAATTAAAAATAAAGTCGGTCAAACTTCATAAAATGAACCGGGAAGAACATTATAGGACGGAGGGAGTATTTAATCAAATGAATAATAAAAATAGTTAAAGTTTAATCTAGTGAAACACAATTTAAAATTTCTCTCGAAAAGAGAACAAAATAAAATGTGACGTGATTATTTTATTTTATTAAATAATTAATAAAAGTACACAAACTAACAAAAATTCCTACTCCATCCGTCTTAAAACTTTCTTCCCGTTGCGCAAAACGAAAAAAAATCCTAAGTTTTTTCAATCTATTTTATTTAAATATTGTATAGAAATAAAAAATAAAACATACATATTTAAAAACTACATCAAAAGTTCAATAAAACAAGTGGTGACAAGAATATTTTATTTTATCATATAGGCCATGAAAAAACACAAATAAATATAAATTCCCGTGAAGTTGGAATAGTGCTCTAGGAAGAAAGTTTTAGGACGGATCTTACATAATGAAATGTGACATTCTTTTTTACACGAAGAAAATAATATACTTCGTATTCCCCAAGTAATTTGCATTGTACTCTGTATCAATTATTACTACTCTCATAAGCGATCGAGAAAATGTTTCCAAAGTAGAAAAATTGAGATCTCCTACAAGAATGCCCTGCCCTCCTTGATTTTTGCACCACAAAAATATGTATAAAACCACCACACCAACTTTTCAACACCAAATTTGATATCATATGTTTCATAGATATACACATACAACTGTTATCTATGTATGTTTAGTGTCAGGATTGATGTCACTATAGCACAACGCTTAAAATTAATGCCCGCGAAGAGTCGCAAAGACAAAGACATGTAGCAAACAGATATATGCCTGAGCTCAAAATTTTGAATGGACTTCTTCATAGCAGCAGAATATATGTATATATGTGGCTAATTCTCTTCATATTTTTTATACATAAATGACAAATCAGCTAATAGGAAAATAGCAACTTTGACTTAAAAAAAATATGCATTTTGTCAAATGAAATCAGCCGCTTTCCTCCTTGTGCTCATCCTCTGCAATTGATGTGTCTTGCAAATCTATTCTCCCTGCAATAAACATGCCACAGAAAGGACTACGGTTTCAACAAATATTCACCCAAAAGAACGAAGAAAAAGAAGAAGCCGTTAGATGCAAGATCCAATTGTTATGTTCTTTTGACACAATAATTTATTGTTTGCAACAAAACACGCAAGCGTAACAAAAATGCGGTGGCATTTCTGTAAATAAACACAACTTCAAAACGTTGAATTGACATCATATTTAAATATGATATGCCTATGCGTAGAATCGTGAGATTCCAAACCCGAAAACAATTGGCAATGGGAAAAGAGACTCATATTGTTATATATTAGTCTTTTTTTTTCAGTCAGGCTGTTCGATGTGAGACTATTATCCTCAACAAGAACAAAGTGATTTATGGAATGCGACGAAGAACGGTTGAACAAATCATACCAAGCAGTGACACTAAGGATGGATGCTTTGGAGGTCCATTGGAACTCATGTCTGTTCCTGCAGTTCAAAAAAATGTCTACCAATTAATATAAGGTCTCTTTGCATTACTCCAAACAAGGTCAATGAACAATTTATAAATCATGGAATCCTAATATTGTTAAAAAATTATTCCTTTCGGTACCCGTAAAGTTTATCAGGTACAAATTCAATCAGTGCGCAAATTTAAGAATAAAATATGCACATGGGCTTTTAATGCCAAGGAGATTGCATATCAACAAAAACTTGCACACCTGATGATTCAGCAGATTTGAGAATATCGGACTTCTTGAAAGTGAACCCAATAAAGTTGGCATCTTTTGATGTTAGCATCTGCAAGATTAAGTAAACGCCTTATTTCAAATCAATTTCAATTGGTAGTAGTTTGGACCTTCTCAATTAGCTATTATGGGGTATAACTAAAGTGAAATTTGCACTAAATAGGACTAAAACATAATGACTTTCCTAATGTAGGACTTAAACTTTTTTATTCCCTAAATAGGACTTAATAATGACCTAGTTGAAAGAATAATGTCCTGTAATCATGAACATTTAGTTCAATAATGACTACTTGATAATGACCAAAGGTCCTACATTGGAAAATAAAAACATATGGTCCTATACTGGGAAAGTCATTATGTTTTAGTCCTATTTAGGTAAATTTCTTTGGAAGTCATAAATTTATTGGAGAGGGAAAGACAAAAAAAATACCTTCCGCCAAGGTCCTACTCTTGGTGTAGTTGAGGGTGCATCTTCTACCTACAAAAGAGCGAAACTATAAGTGTCCAATATAAATTTTTTGGAGAGGGAAAGAAAAGATACTCACTTCGGGGAACTTTTCAAAATTCTGCGTGTCCAATTCCCCAGAAACTCTAGGCTTATAAGGAGGTTCCATTTCATAAAGCTTTTCCCATTCGATGCCCCTAAACCACGGATGTGCCTGGAAATAAAGTGAGGAAAAACAAAGTGAAAGATATGAAGATAAGAATCCACATGTGCAAGGAGGAGATGAGATAAGATCATTCATTCAAGCAGTTATTTACCTTTATATCTTCTACCCCTTTTGTCCCCAACCTCGATTCAACATCGCATAACAAGTGACATATCAGGTCCTTTGCCTCATCTGATACTTTTGATTCGGGGAATTTCAAACACGTTTTCCAATTGACAATCTGATGTGACAAAAGGAAAAAAATGAACATAAAAAAGCCGTCTTGCTTAAACCTCATTCATCAAATGTATATAAACCAATTTTAAAGAAAAGGTGTGTTTCAAAAGTGAATCCTCACAAGTCACAACTTCACTTTGACAAGAATTAAGAGACAAAAGATTCAATGACCTTACGACATGTCATCCTTTGATGCTCTGAACAAAAGGGAGGATACCCCACAAGCATCTCGTACATGATAGCTCCCAGGGACCACCAGTCACACTCCATTCCATACCCTTTTTTTAACAGAACCTCTGGTGCCATATAATCAAGAGTTCCCACTGTAGAGTACGCCTGCAAATGTCTTTTCTTTAACATGAAACACGTACTGCAAATGAAAAACAGAAAGAAGACGAAGAAAACAAAAGAATACCAATGCGCGCCGGTTGCGCTTCCACTGTTGTAGTTGTTCCTCTGGCATTGGCCAATGAGATCTGCCACTCCTAGAACTCCCTTCGCTGTCAGACATTGTTGCTTCTTGGGTTGTGATGTCATTGTCTCCAAACAATATTGATGAATATTTATTCTCCAAGGGCTTGCATAACCCAAAATCAGAAAGTTTTAAATGCCCATTCTTGTCAAGTATTAGATTATCTGGTTTTATATCCCTAAAAGTAGAATTATGTACAGGGTCAGATTCACAAAGTCAAACAAAAAGGGGATTTGGAAAGACTAAAAGTTTGACAGACATTTCAATACCTATGTACATAATTATGTTGGTGAATTGAATGAATAGCTAGAATGCTTTCTGCAATGTAGAAACGTGCGACATCTTCAGAGAGGACATCTTCTCTCATCAGTAGTGTCATAATGTCGCCGCCGGGTAAATACTCCATAATGAGGTACAAGAACTCAGAATCTTGGAAAGAATAGAAGAGTTGCACAATGCAGCGACTATCAACCTCCGCAAGCAAATTCCTTTCTGACCGTACATGCTCAACCTGGATAATGAACCAATAGGTTATAATGCATTGAACATGATCTCAAACACACTCCCTCCACCCCCAAAAAAAAGTCACAGTTTGATTTCACAAAGTTTAAGGGAGTTGTTGAAAAGTGAAAAGTGTGTGGGTAGGATTAGTTTAGAGGATAGAAAAATGGTGTACGCCACTTAATCATTTCCTTTTGTGGAAAGGAAAAAAGTGGGATGTTTATTTTGGGATGGATGAAAAAGGAAAGTGGGAAATTCTTTTGGGGACGAAGGGGGTTTAAAGTAAGCTCACTAAGTAAACACAAACACTCACTCAACGGAAGGGAAGATTTCTTCTAAGGATAGAACTGTCCTCCCACATATGGAGAGGACGTCCAAATAAGAGGATAGAAAAGCTGAAGCTGAAACATAATATGCTAATTGTACACTCGTATCCCCTCCACCCCACTGCCAAAAGAAACATGTTGCGCTATTGATAAAGGCAATTTTTAGGAGAAAATTCCTTTTTTTTGTTTAACCTGTCCACGGCTAAGCATTTCTGACTTCTTCAATTTCTTCATGGCAAAAATTTCTCCAGTACTCTTAAAACGACATAGTCTCACCTGCATTATATGATCAACAAACATCACAAACATTTAGTAATTACATCTGTGATGGTGTGTCCAAGTCAATTTGTGCATTTGTGAACAGAAAATGAGATGAGAGGATCTAATACTTCTCAGCTATATCACTTGAAATGAAGAATGCCGTTGACATGATTTAAAATAACTATACACATATAGAGTGGATGGGCTACAAGTCGGCTCACATGTAAACAGACTTCAAATAAATATCTATGTTTAACTGAAGATTTGTATAGGCTTCAAATGGATTTCTATGTTTAATTGATTTTTTGTGCCCATTGTCATTATATAACAGACAAAATCAAAATGACATGTTAAACTTCTCCTGCTTCTTACTTTCTATAAAGCTTTGGATGATAAGTGCAGACACACATCAAGTTCTACCTCTGTTTTCTATAAGGGTAAGGTTGTGCACACCCGCGACCCCATAAATTTATACAAGTCCCATTTGTTTAGTAATTATAATGATAATAATATTCTTCATGTCCTAAAATGAACTTCTCACTTCCCCTTTCGGCCGTCCTAAAATTGCTTCTAAATCTAATGAATTAAAAACAAAAGCTGTCAATGCACGCAATCAAGAATCCAAAGAACGGATAGCAAATGAGATGTTTCAACTTGCCTCGCCAAACGCGCCTTTACCAATGGCAGTTAGCTGTTCAAAATCATCAATCCCAACTTTGTGCCTCTGCAACCTCATATACTCCGTCTCCTTCTTCTCCAAATTCCTCAGCATCGTCTCCTGCTCCTCGCTCGGTATCTGCGCTTCTTGAGCTCTCCTCTGCAATGTCCTTCGCCTGAAAATAGAGAATCATAATTTTTTTTAAAAAAAAACCAAACTTTCCCCTCAAAATAAAAACAAGAACCAAAAAAAGGTGAGAATTTGGTTGATTGATTGATTGACTGATCAATACATATACCTTTCCATGCGATCGTGAAGCCCTTGGAGGTAGTTCTTGTAATGATTCTCGATGAACTGTTTGGCGGCGGCGGATTTCTGGCGGGTGACAGGAGAGGAGACGGTGAAATCCGGGTCGAGGTTGTTGAAGACCCGCTCCGGCGGGGTTAGGTTGATGGCGCCCAACCTCACCGTGCCGTCGCCGCCGCCGCCGCCCTCCATCAAAAATTTACCACCGGGCGAATCTATGGGCAAGAACAGTAAGAAGAAGAAGAAGTGTGAGGAAACTTCTTCTTGACAAGACTCTGTTTGGGAATCGAATTTCTCCTTTTCTAGAAGAAGAAGAAGAGTTGAAATTACAGTGGGAAAGAAGAAGTTTGGGGGAACCTGGGCGCGAGTTGCTTTGTGATAACGTTGTTGATTTGTGTCGGTCAGGGCAGGCCAGTGGTAGTAGTGGCTTTGAGGTTTTCCGGCTTTTTGTCTGGTTTGGTTTTGGGATTGATGGTACAGTATATTCCTCAGTGTATTCAACTAACTTTAGAGCTGTTTAATTAATTCGTTCATGTTTCCCAGCTCTGATTATCTCATCTCTTTAATTACAATTGTATTCTAATTACTGCATTTATACTCTCTCCCTCTGTTTATTTTTTTGGTTTTTGTGTACGGACTACTTTAAGCTTCATGATTTAACATTACGAAGTTTAAAAACCAATAAAAAAATAATGAAAATATGAATAACATTTGTTTAAAAAAATGACATACTTTAATAAGATTCCTACACTTTTCATATCAAATAGATCGAAATTATAATGTTAATTGTCTATGTGCTATTGATTATTATTGTTCATCATTCACTTTTGTTTGGGTTAAAATAAAAGTTGTGGTATAATGTATCAATAACATATATTGTCATCAAAATCTAGAGTAAGTTTCAGAGCTCTTTGTATCAATGTGTGTCAGTGTGTTGCGAAATATTAATTGTTATCATCATTCACTTTTATTTAGGTATAAAGAAAAGTTACGGAGTATTCATTTTGGAACGAAAAACAAAAAAAATGTATTCCGTAAATTTTATTTTTGGATGAACAGAGCATTAAACTAAGAAATATGATGAATTATAAAAAAATCTTAATTCCTAAATTTTAATCTAAGTTTGATCACACTACTCTAGTTTGCACTCTACTTACAAGTTCCTTTTGACATACGGAGTATATAATATTTCATCCATCCCAAAATGTTTGTCACATTACGTAAATCAGAATAAATTTTCAAATTTTTTCAATTCATTACATTTAAAAATTTATATATAAATAAAAAATAAAATTTAAGTACTTAAACACTATGTCAAAAAATTTTAAAATAAAAAGTGATAAGAATATTTTATTTTTATTAAATAATCAATAAAAATATATGAACAAAAATTAAAATCTTCTTTATATAGTGAACTGTGACATTTTTTGTGGGACAAAGAAAATACTTTGAACTCGTTTGACTTTTCAGCTCCATTTGATACACAAATTTAAATTATGGAATTGGAGTTAGAAACAAAAATTCTAATTCTGCTGTTTGGTAATACAAAAATATGTAAATTTAAAACTGATAGTGCTAAAAATAAATTGAAATTAAAGAATTCAATTATATCCAAACTAATTACATAAAATTTCAATTCTCAATTTAATTCTAATTTTATCAATTTCGTGTTACAAACGGAACCTTCATAAATTTGGTAGGAGAGTAATATTTATCTACTATTTCGAGTTAGTATTTAGGGACGAAAGAGTGAAGGAGAACTAAGAATTCAAACGCCGCATAGAAAAACCATTCAATCATTTCCCTTTCCAAATAATGATGATAATAATACAGCTGTGTTATTTTGACACTGACTATCAGTGTCATATGAGTATGACACTCAATCCTTTTCAAAGACCCCCCGGTGCTCCAATTGGCCCCGGAGGAGCTCCCATATCCCCTAAAAACCTCCCACTCTCACCCCCCCCCCCTCCAATCTAGCCCCAAATTCGGGTGACAATCCATTTGTGACCCAAATTAGGGCGGGTTAGGGGATAAGGAACAGGGCAAGCGGGGTGGGAGGTTTACAAGAGAGATTAGAAGAGAATGAACTACTTTAGGGTCAACGAAGCACTATTGAACTTCGAAATAGACCGGTGTCATATGACACGCGTAGCCCGTATCAAAATAATTAGCCTCATAATAATAAATTAATAATCAAATTTCAATTCAATAGAATGTGACAAAACTTGATATGAAACTCACAGGATAATGCCTGTTTGAAGTATGTTAAAGACCAGAACACTCACTAATAAGGGTAGCCAGGAGTGCAGACAGTGTCCTTCCAAGAGATCATTTTTCTGCGGTCCCTACCTCGGAAAGATCTAGAGACAAGTTCACCCCTGACGGGTTTGCACAGACCGACATCAATCACAGACGTACCCGTTCTTTTCTCGGAATTCGTTTCTCGGTCATCCATGCAAAAGTCAAACAGCATAGCGAGACAACGGACTTGATGAGCCAAGAGTTTGTTTTCTTCGTCTGTTGGCATTACTTTCATTATGTGAACATTTACCTGCAGGAAAACAACACATCTACAACTTATGGAAGAGAGATATGCAAAACATTTGGAATTCAAAACAAAAATCACTTCGGACTCATTTGGGAACAACACTTCCAATTAAAGTTAGGGTTTTGAATTATTTTTTCAATGGTGCAAATTAACTTTGAAATGCTAAAATTGAATGATGTCCTTAGATAGCCTTTTTCAAAATGTTAAAGTTGTTTCCCAACATGCACTTACTAAACAATAAATTGGGAAGTAGTTCTGATCTTGGCATGTTTACTTTAGGAGTGATTGTACTACAAAAGACCATTAGAAAGGACATGAGATGATATCACCCAAGTTTAATGAGTTATGGGCTATGGAATCTCTTTGAGTGGCATGAGGAAAGAGTATCTAATTATAACATACAACCTTTTAGGGTCCATTTCGAACTGGGAAAACGCTAAGGAAGATAATTATAGGAGAAATGTGGGGCAAAACAATAGTTCAAACTTTAATAATAAAAAAATTACAGAGTATATTTCTTCAAACAAATTTGAATATTTATTTATAAAGGCTAATCATATTTTCCATGTTAAAACCAAACACAACAAAATAACTCACAACAATTGTTTTTCATTCTCTAGCATTGTTGGAATCAGATAACTGGATGATCCAGCTCAAGCTTATGCACCAAGCAGCTGTACTTTACTACAGTTTACAAATTACCTCTGCCTCCATGGCACGGAGTTCATTATACCACTCTGAGCAGTCTACCTCATAAAAGCTCTCATCTTGAACTGATGCGTAAAGTTTCAGTCTTATAAACGGTGGCCTAAGAGGATACTCCATGCTTATTTTAACCTGCAACAATAATTGCCAAAAATCTAAGCCAACTCTGAAGTTTAACCAGCCACACTAACGGCCCAAAATTCAAGCACAGAATGTGGTATGTGTAGCTCAATATTGAGTTTTCCCTACATGCTCTACTTCAATATTTGACATGCCCCACTGTGGGTCTCGGGTGCAATGTCAAAGAAAATAACACATGGGATGGATAGTCAAATATTAGAATGAGCATGGGGATGCAACAAAAAAACCTAAAACTTATTTTGAAAACATCATGAGAATGAATCTACCTGAGCTTCTAACCTCATGATCTTTTCCTCATCATGAACATTTCTGGTTAAGAGAAGAATATAGTCCACGGTCTTGCAGTCAGCCCATGACTTGTCATCTACATGAGCCAATGCACTTCCAGGCATGTCGTTAGCGTCCTGCACAGCTTGAGCTGGATCATCCAGTTCATTATCTGATTCCAACAAAATAAGGTCTACGTCCTCCTCATGTTTCTTAAAGCTTGGAGACTTCCCCATGTTAAGAGGGGATATGATACGCTTTGAGATGAAGGCAAGCTTTATGGAATTATCATCAATGGCCTTCCCTTCCGTTGGTGTGAGACTAAGATCATTTACTCCAGCAGTCGCTAAAGTTAAAGAGGGAAGTTCCCCATCCTCTCTGGAGTTTTCAATCTTTTCCTTTGAAGTATCAGATGTCACATCATCATGCTTGATTACCTTTTCTGCATCCACAACGGGCAATGACAATGTTGAGCTGCGTGTTGAATCAAGCGATGACCATCCATGCAAACAGCAACGAGGTTTATGGGAGGTCCATGGAACACTCTTACAAGTGAGAACTGGCCATTCCAACTTCTTCAGAGAATCAAACTGCTCCCTGTTAGTCAGTTGAATATATAACTTTAAATGCTCTGCAAATATTCCACTAAATCTACTTGAGAAAGCCTGGAGTGCAAACTGAATGCGAGAGCACATCAGAAATTAAACCTGTGTAGTCTTTTTTTATGTTCATTTCATGCCACAAAGTAATACAGAAAAGGACTGTCAAAACAATGCAAACAGACAATATAACTGCCAAGACATCATAGTAGCATACTTCTACTTTCAAAGTCACAACACATTCCATAAACTCGTCCAGAAAAGGTTATGAGATGCCCTGATCTCAAAAACGAGAAAAAAAACAAAGCTCCCGCTTCTAAGCTATGTATATTTGGAGGTTCCAATGATGCTAAACATACAGTGAAGTAACTCACGCAAGAGCAAGCTGAGCCTTTTTTCGAGCACGGATTCTTTGCACAACTGTTTGCACGCGATTCTGCTGGCGATAAAGTGACAGCCCAGCTATAATTGATGAATGCTTAGCTGATTCTTCATTTGAGTTTTCAAAGCCACCCACCAATGGTGAAACCTCTGGCAAAAAATCAATCCCTGCAAGATGATGTGCCCACTTGTACGGCCGCGAAGTTCTTGTCTTATCAAATTCAACAGAACTGTCAATCATCTTAGCTGACTGTTGAATGCACAAGAAAAAAATTGGGGTGTTAAGGAAATAATTGTGACTCACGAAACATGAAATACTATGTGCATCAGAATTCAGAATAAGAAACCTGATGAGGAAGCTCTAGGCCAGTATCATCAGGAAACAAGTTGCACAAGATGTCCTTGCCCGAATCATCTTCAGAACCCTCCACCCCAACACATACTACATTCAACTTCATCAAGTATTCAAAAATCAGAGTTACAATCTTTGTGGGGCTCAAATCAGGAGTTTCATCATCAAGAACATGAAGAACGACTTTCAGAGGGTGTGCTTGATAAATTCTTGTGTGGTCTACACTTTCCTTGCCTGGAACTTTCCTTGGACGCTTTCTCCTCCTCTGTCCATCATCTTCCTCATCAGGCAAGTCCTCGTCTATCTTAGAACTATCTACACTAGATGCTTTAGCTGCAAAACAGATAATCCATCAAACATCAAACTTAACTAAGGACAAGACGCAGCCCACCTGCTAACATACGGGTAAATTTCACCCATGGTATACGAACTTTCATCATTATTTCACTTCGGTATATAAACTTTAATTTCTATCACAAAAGTACACTAACTTTCAACATTCTTTCACCGGTGGTCCAATAGGCGGTTTCTAAGTCACCTTCAGGTCATTTGGGGTCAAATTATAATTTTATAAATTTAAATTTTATGATTTTGACCCCTTTTCTTTTTTTCTCTTGGTTTTCCACCCTTTTCTTCATCTTCTTCAGACCCCCCACCCTCCCCCTCCATTTTTTTCTTCTCTTTCTATTACAACCCCACCCCCACCCCACCAACACCATTTTTTCTCTTCTTCTAGCCCCCCCACGCACCCATTTTTTTCAATCTTTTTTCTTCTTAATATTTTTAATCTCGTTGTCACTGCATTCGATCGACGTCTCTTTGCTGGCTGCTGGGTTCGTGTATATATATATATAGATATCATCATATCATACGGTTAATTAATAACCAAATCAAATCAATTAATTATTAACTTTAATTAATTAATTGGTTAAACAAAATGACTTCAAAAGAATTAATTACTGCTCCCATGATCCTTAAAATGGAAGAAATACTGAACAAGACCATCCCGCCTGCTGGGCCTCCTACACATATACAAAATTAAACACTTTTTCTTTCTTTTTTAAAAAAAAACATCGAATGTGTATAATAAGAAATATAGTGCTTTTTTTTGGAATTTAGCCTTTCCTCATGATTAGACTTTAATCCACCCCACTACCCCAGCTATGAAAAATAAAAAGAATGAAAAAATGGGTGTGTGGGGTGGGGGGCTAGAAAAAGAGGGGAAGAAGAGAAAAAATGGTGTGGGTGTGGTGGGGGTGGGGGTGGAAGAGGAAGAGAAAAAAAAAAGGAGGGGAGGGTGGGAGGTCTTGAAGAAGATGAAGAAAAGGGTGGAAAACCAAGAGAAAAAAAGAAAAGGGGTCAAAATCATAAAATTTAAATTTAAAAAATTATAATTTGACCCCAAATGACCTGAATGTGACTTAGAAACTGTCTATTGGACCACTGGTGAAAGAATGTTGAAAGTTCATGTACTTTTGTGATAGAAATTAAAGTTTATATACCGAAGTGAAATAATGATGAAACTTCGTATACCATGGGTGAAATTTACCCGCTAACATACATATAATTAGTAAGATAAAATCTAAATAAATAGGGAGTATATAATTCTATAAACCAAAAATTCAAATTGATAATGCCAAATGCATTTTCAAATGAATGCAACGGAAATATATACTTACCATTGTCTTTAGTTGCCTGCTGGCGGGCAATGGCCTGAGCGTCTTTAACACTCCCAACAATCTCCATTTCTATCATCTCTTCAAAGGCTTCTTTCTGGGCCAGTAACTGTGAATATATAACATAAAGAGGAGGGGGAAGCAATTCTGCCGAATGCAGTTGCTTTAATTTCTTTGTGTGCTGAACTCCTAGTTGATGCTGAACAGGCAAAGATGCTTTCTTGAGTGACTTGAGATGTGATGGGAGGCTCAGCAAAAATTTCTTTCTGTTAGCTATGATCCCCTGAAGACTTTTCTTCTGCTCTTCGAGTTTCTCATGCAGTTTGCACAGTTCTTTGCGCTGGAAAAATAAAAAATGTAAGTGCTATTAAGTTGTAAACTTGTAGTCCATATATCAGCAATTAATTACCAGCTTTAGGAATTCATCCAAGCCCTACGTGCCCTCAAGAACTTCCTGCTAGAGTGTCTAATGGCTAACAAATCAGCAGATTCAATATTTGATGAAGTTGACATATCACATATGGGACATGAAGATTTATGGTTCATGATATAGTTGATTTTATAATTTCTATCTTCCAATTATCTCAATTCATCATGATATTTTCTGTGAATGTGAAAAAACAATGATGACAGACTTTAAAAAATCATCTCGTTGTTCATTTTTTAGAAGGTCGTGAGACAAATTCGATATTTGGAGCCACTGTTAAACTGTCACTATCGCTTCCTGTATGGACTTATAGTCTTAAGTCATTTTAAGACAATTATTGACACCCCAACATAGTAGAGATTAAGGCTCTCCCAATGATGACAACATATGGAGCATTATATACCTGGAATAGTTCAAAATTGAGCCTCTTGAGCATTAAATTGTGAGAGCTGTCATTTGATATCACAGAGCTTTTAATGTTCTCCGGTGCATCTCTAAAGAACTCTTCCTCGGGAACAAGTTCAATGTCAGGGTACTTTGACTTGAAATCCTGGCAAGCCTTAATGGCTTTGAGATAGTGACTTTTTTCATACATCAAGTTGTGAAGCTGCAGTGTTGTGAAGTCCACAGGTGCTTTTGCACGCTCCGTTTCGGTTTTTACACGATCTTCCTCCAGCAAGATGGCTCGATTCGCCTGTTATGGGACATTGTGTGCAACATATATATGCAAAAATGGTCAACTCACTGGCTTTGATTGAGCCAGACTGCTCAATTGCTTAGCTTGGTAAGTAAAAACCTAGGTCACAATCTAGAATCAATGCCATTGTTATTTTTAGTTTGAAGAAAATATACACGTAGTATTTTCAACAATCTCCTTACACGTTATATAGAAAATTTTAATATTCCAGCAGATTCACTTCGTCTAGTAGTTTATGATGAATTCTGCAAAAAAAAATATCAATTTTCATTTTTCAACCCAAGAACAGCCTATTACTAGCAATCATGTTAATCCACTGCTTCCAAACTTATATTACGACTTCAATTTTTATGGAATAAGCTCAATCATGAGCAGGATTTCATTAGATTATACTACCAATATCGACACAGCTCCATTATTCAATACACCTCACTTGCTACTCCATGGTAGACCTAAGAAGATCATATGCTGAAAATCGTAAGACCGACCTGACGGAGGGTGACAAAATTGATGAGAATCTGAGTGACGAGCTCCCGATACTCAGATTTCGACTTGCCTTCCTTCTTAATTGAGAGCATCGATGAAACGATCTCCTCCACCGAAGCTTTGCTCTGCCGGAGAATCTCGTACGGGCACTTCTCCGGCTTCCTCTCGGGCAGTATCTCGCCTGGCTCTGCCATTGTGGCGTCCATCCTCTTCGGCGGCGGCGGTAGGTAGGTCGCTGCCGCAATGGTCTGACTCAGTTTCTCCTCCGACGCATCCCACTGCAGTCTTCAACACAGCTGACGTATGGGTGGGCATCCGGATTGGATGGGCTGTATCCGAATTTTATTTCGGTGATTCCGAGTGTCCAAACTCAGTTTTGGATTTGGACCAATTAATGAATTATTATCGCATATTTTGTGATGGCAGTATTTAACTTTTGTGTTTTTTTAATATTAATTCAAATCATTAATATTTTATTCAATATCTTAACACTCATCGAAATGATATTTTTAAATAATGTCTTAAAAATAAATTTGAAAGTAAAAAAACTAAAGTACGAATAAAAATTTGAAATTATATCAAAATATGAGTTTTATATTTTTATTTCTAAAATAAAAGTTAAAAAACTTTACATTATATATCAATCATGGTCATGTATATTATCAAAAAATATATTAAAATATACATACACAGTATCACATTATCATAACGCGAACTTCTATTTTGAAAATAAAAATATGAAACTCTTATTTTGGTATATTCTCTCTGATTTACTCTTATTTAAGATGATTTTTAAAACTTGAACTAGTTTTAAAAATAGTTTTCATTTTTGTTTTAGATAGAAATAATTTGAAATGTTTGAGAACGTATGATTTCAATTGTTTTAGAAATGACAAAGCAATAGATTATGCAGACGCCCGAAAGGCAAGGATGCCGAGATTGACTGATGTTTGGTGGTTATATACGCAAAATATTTGCATTGTTCTAACATTTACTTTGGTAACATTTACTTTGGGTAATTTTGAATTCCACTTCTACTATTATTGTATAACGCTCTTTTTGTTTAATATTTGAACATAAAAACTTTTTTCTGAGCGCAGAATTGTAAGTTTGAATTTTTCATTGAATTGATTCTTTGTCGTAGTATTAGAGTTGTTGACTAAGGGGTTGTTTGTTTCAGCCTCTTAATGGTTCAGATGTCTGAATGGTTCAGCACTTAATGGTTCAGACTGTTTGTTTCAGCCTCTTAATGGTTCAAATGTCTGAATGGTTAAGAGATTTGCCTCTGAATGGTTAAGTATTATACATAGTCTGAATGGTTAAGACCTCTTATCTGAATTGATCAGACATTTGCCTCTGAATAGTTAAGCAATATACTAGCTCTTAATGGTTCAGACCTCTTATTGGTTCAGCACTTAATGGTTCAGACCTCTTATTGGTTCAGCACTTAATGGTTCAGACCTCTTACTGGTTCAGCACTTACCCATTCAGAAGTTGCCAAACAGCCCCTAAGAGATCACAAGAATAAATTTCACGGTCGCTCAACTTCTAAAAAGTGAAAGTTCCAAATGCAAACTAAAGAAATTTAAAGTTATGATAAGGGGAATTTGCCTAAATAAGACTAAAAATAAATTATCTCAATATATGACCATATGTTTTATTTCTCAATGTAGGACCATTGGTCATTATCCATTAGTCATTATTCAAGTAAATGTTCATCAACCCTGGACATTATTCCTCTTACTAAATATTATTAGATACTATTTAGAGAATAGAAATATTTAAATCCAACATTGAGAAATGATTTATATTTTAGTTATATTTAGAACAAATTTCACTTATGATAAATCGGCTCATTAATATTTAAGCTAATACAAGAAATATTAGGACTTGTAATGAGTATATTGAGAATAGCCCAAAGCCCCAAATGTACAAGCTGGGCCAATATACTAGATTAATCATGTAACTAATTACGCTAATAGGCCCATGTCACCAGAGTGTGTGGTCCATGTGGTATGGACTATGGATCGAAATAATCCAAACTTAAAAAAATGACTAAGCATTTTGTAGTGAAGTCCAAGCCCAATAATCACTCCATTAAAACTTCGTCATTCATTGTGGCCGTGTTTGGAAAACAGCTTTTCGGATAGCTTTTGGCATCTTTAACTGACTTTGGCTTTTTTGACTAAGCGAACAGCCAAAACCATTGTTTGGCTAATGGCTTTTTCACTTGGCATTTTAATCCGAAAAGCCAAAATCTGAAATGCCAAGAGGAGTAACATTTGGACTTGGCTGTTAGGAAATTTATTTTTTTTAAATCATTTTTCTTGAAACATATTTTATAATATATGTAAAAAATAAAAATAAAAGTTAAAAAAATTAAATACTAAAAAAATAAAATTTCAAATATAAAAATTTCAAAAAAATGAAATGAGAAAATAAAAAGTAAAAATCATTAAAAAGTTGTATTTTAACAATTTCTTATGAATTAAATGAAAGTAAAATTTAATACTCCATATAGTAAAGATTTAATTTTTACATGTAAAAAAATGAAATATAAATATCCCGTGTGTGCGTGTGTCTGTGTGTGTGTTTGTCTACACACACACATAGGAAAAACTATTTTCAAACAGCTAATTTTACCAAACATTTTTAACGATTAGTCAATTCATCTTACCGGTCAAACCAGCTAAACTAAATAGTCATTCACAACAGCCGGCACGAACTGCCAACAACCAATAGCTGACAGCCAACATCCAAACAAGGCATGTGTGTTTTTTAAAGACCTTTGTCATTAGTCATGACAATTAATTGATTTCCTAATTTTATTGCTTTGTTTCAAAAAAAAATTGTAAAATAATCAAATGGGAAGAGTAAAAAAATTCATCTTACCGATCAAACCAGCTAAACTAAACAGCCATTCACAACAGCTGGCACGAACTGCCAACAACCAATAGCTGACAGCCAACATCCAAATACGGCCTGTATGTTTTTTAAAGACCTTTGTCATTAGTCATGACAATTAATTGTTTTCCTAATTTTATTGCTTTGTTTCAAAAAAAAAAATTGTAAAATAATCAAATGGGAAGAGTAAAAAAAATTGTAAAAAAATAGAATGCGAAGAGTAAAAATAATTACCAAATATCAGTAACTCACTGTTAGTGAGACAAGCAGCCACAAGTGTTTAATAATCAAATATAATCAAAGGTTAAAGAGTTGAAGCCAACATCCAAATACGGCCTGTATGTTTTTTAAAGACCTTTGTCATTAGTCATGACAATTAATTGTTTTCCTAATTTTATTGCTTTGTTTCAAAAAAAATTGTAAAATAATCAAATGGGAAGAGTAAAAAAAATTGTAAAAAAATAGAATGCGAAGAATAAAAATAATTACCAAATGTCAGTAAATCACTGTTAGTGAGACAAGCAGCCACAAGTGTTTAATATTCAAATATAATCAAAGGTTAAAGAGCTGAAGCTACTTGTCTCACCAACAGAGAAGAACGAACTTGTTAGAAAACATCTATTTCAATAACAAATTTTATCTCCATACTTATATTTCGTTTTTGTTGGGTAAATTTCAGTAATGGTACCTGAACTTTAACTGGAATTTCGAAGTGGTACCTAAACTTCAAATCCTTTCACAAAAATCCCTGAACTTACACAATCCTTTCACTAATGGGTCATTAGCCCGTTTCTAGGTTAACTTCCGGTCATTAGGGCCAAATTCGAATTTTATATATTTTAAATTTTTCATTTTGACGCCATTTCTTCTTTTCTTTTCTTCCAGGCCCCGCCGCCGCCGCCCGCCGGTCAAAGTCGCCGGAAAATGAACTTTTTCCAATTCCGGCGGAACCAATGCCATTCTCTTCGTCTTGAGACGAGGATCAATAATATCCAAACCATTTTGTCTAATTTGGCCTGTAACTTCTCGAATCTGAATTTTTCTACTCGAAAAACCCTAAAATTCGAAATTGAGTCCAAAATTGGGGGTTTTGCAAATCGTCATCAAATCTTGCAATTGAAGGGTCCTTGGAGGTCGCCCGGATGCCACGACCGCATTGGAGTTGGTGCCCGCCGTCAATTTCGCCGGAGTTGGCCGGAAAACGCTCCGACCCGCCGGCGGTTTCCGGAGCGTCTTAGGGGCTGTTTGGCAACTTCTGAATCGGTAAGTGCTGAACCAGTAAGAGGTCTGAACCATTAAGTGCTGAACCAGTAAGAGGTCTGAACCATTAAGAGCTAGTATATTGCTTAACTATTCAGAGGCAAATGTCTGATCAATTCAGATAAGAGGTCTTAACCATTCAGACTCTGTATAATACTTAACCATTCAGACGCAAATCTCTTAACCATTCAGACATCTGAACCATTAAGAGGCTGAAACAAACAGTCTGAATCATTAAGTGCTGAACCATTCAGACATCTGAACCATTAAGAGGCTGAAACAAACAGCCCCTTAGTTATGTATCCGGTCGTTTACACTTTCTTTGCATTAATGGGAATAATAATAAATAATAAATGTGGATTTTATTTTCTACATTTTATGTTCAAGCATATTTGTTTACCTTTTAGTGCATTTCATTTGTAAAAAAATTGTCATTAATAGCAACATGTTTTCGTCTATCAAGTATCAAATACTCCCTCGGTTTGCAAAAAAAAGGTTCCTACTTTGATTTGGAGCCAAAATAAGAAAGTGTTAAATTATAGTTGACTTCCAATTTTGTCCCTGATGTAATAAGTAAAAGTAAGATGTGATGAGTAAAAGTAAGATGTGATGGATAGATTATTAGAGAAAAAGTATGATGTGATAGGTAGTGTATGAAAAAGTAAGGGTAAAAAGTGGTTTTTTAATAGAAAGTGGAAGTGTTTTGTTGGAAGTGAAAAATGAAAGAGGAAGTGTTTTTGAGAACGGAAGAACTAAGATTTTTAAGGTTAGTTTTTTTCAACCTTGAGGATGGATTACATAATGGCTCCCATGCATGTGTTATGCATTTTATTACACGGAGCCGGATTGGGCAAAGAAGAAAATTGATCCAATTGGATAAGTGGGTTTTTGGTTGGGCTAATGGGTTTTTGGTACCCGTGAAGACGTTAAAAGCATGTTTTGAGATATGTATTTTGACGGCTTGTCATTAACTTTAACCACGATACTTTATTACCTAGATCCTATAAATATTGATTAAAATAATATAGTTGTAAATTACGAGTTCTCTTACCTATAGTCTTGAACTCTTAATATCAATTAAACATTGGTTAACGCAATAAACATTTAATTTATGTAATAGATGGTATACATTAGAAAACGTGAGCATTGAGGCACGAATTATTTAGTGCAAATTGTGAAGTTAGTTTTAAAAAAAGACATAATTCAAAAACATTTTTTTGAAAATATACTAAATTTCCGTGGCTCTATGACTTAAATATCTATACTCCTATACAAAAGCAAAAGAAATGGAGTGGAAAAAATAAAAAAATGAAAAAAAAAGTTCCCGCCCGGCCAGCTCCAAAA
Organism: Cuscuta australis; assembly: GCA_003260385.1. Taxonomy (NCBI): domain Eukaryota; kingdom Viridiplantae; phylum Streptophyta; class Magnoliopsida; order Solanales; family Convolvulaceae; genus Cuscuta; species Cuscuta australis. The sequence goes on from NQVE01000194.1 coordinate 3,099,392, forward strand.
TAATAAATGTATGACCTTTGCTCTTCTTTAATTTGTTCATTGAAAAAAAATAGTTATCCGTGGCCAACAATAGTAATAAATGAACCAATTAATTTTGACTCTTAATTGGTCTTTTTGTTCATTGCTTCTCCGCCGTTTGTACTTCTGTAACACAGACTACTTATGTTTTTTTCTCTTCTTTTGTTCCTTTCTTACGGGAAGAAATTTAGTTGAAAATGTGAATTATGATAAGTTCAATAAATAATTATTTGTGGGTCATCTATCTATATTTATACTACTACCTCCGCTCCTGAATATTTGTTCAGTTTTTTTGTCAATTATTTTCAATTTTTGACTATAATTAAATAAAATATTTATTACATTTTAATGAAATAAAATAATATTTTGAAAGTATTAACATAATAAACCTAAGAAAACTCTTTTTGTATCAATATCTAATACCATTTTTATTTAATTTGAAGTTAAAATTTACCAATTTTGACCCAAAAAAAGTTGAAAGTGGACAAATACTCAGGGACGAAGAGAGTATAAACAAGAGTAAAAGAAGTATGGCTTAAAAAAGAGGGGAAAAAATTCCGCTCAAAATATAGAGGAATGACCACTGTTGTTTGCTTATCCCATGTTAATCCAGAGAGAGAATATAGAGGGTCTCCATTAATTACTCATGGGAAAGTTCATCCGCCGTCTCATTACTCAAAGTGGAGGCAGAGACTACGTCTCGATCTCTCACCCCAGTGTCTCAAAAACGTCTCATTTTTTGGACATCCCGTGTAGAGATCTGTAGAATAGCACGTAGGGTTATCAGCATAGATTCAGATTCAACGTTGTTCTGATGATGGTTACTGGGCTCACGGCGACGGACGCAGCTATAGAATGGCGGACGGCCACGAAGAGCGGACGGCCACTAAGGCACAAGGTAGTGTAAAGATTGACTATTTGTATTTTTCGGAATATTAAGCCGTTTTTTATTTTAGGGAGCAATGTATGTGTTTATTATGCTTCTCAATAGAATCGCTTTTATTTTTGTGTTGTGGAAATATTATACTTCTTTTTTTTGGGATGTTTTAGCTTATTAGTGCTTGATTTGTAATGCCACTTTTATGTCAAAGGTGGTACTTTGACATGCCACATAATATCCCGTTATAAAAAGTATTTGTGGCAAAATTTGATGAAAAAAGTATGTGGCAAAATTTAATACCACAAAAAGTTAAATTTTTTGTAGTAAATAAAATCTTAGAAAATTATTCAATTAAATGATCATCTAAATAAATATGTATGAACACTAATTTTAGATATACACAAAAATTATTTTTATTAATGTTTGAGCCATTGAGGTATTATGTTATATATATAAAAGTATTTAATCCTCAAACCATGAGATTTTATGTGAATCACAATGTATATCATTCATGTATATAATTTTTACTTAAACATTGAAAACTTAATTATTTTGTAATTTTTATTTTACAACGAATTTTTTCCCGTGCAACGCACGGGTATGAATCTACTAATAACAAACAAACACGAGAGTCTGGTTATTACTCCCTCCGTTTTTTAAAACACTTCCTCTTTCATTTTTTTCACTTCCAACAAAACACTTCTACTTTCTATTAAAAAAACCACTTTTACCCTTACTTTTTCATACCCTACCTATCACATCATACTTTATCTCTAATAATCTATCCATCACATCTTACTTTTACCTATCACATCAAGGGCAAAATTGGAAGTCAACTACAATTTAATACTTCTTTATTTTTACACAAAGTCAAAATAGGAACACTTTTTCCAAACGGAGGGAGTATTTGAAAACAAAACTTGGGAAACACGATGAAATCCCTAAGCGGAGTAACACCACCGCTGGGGTTCCATCATCGCCGTCTCCTATTTCTGTTCCCTTTCAATCGCCTCTTCCACAGCAGGATTCACCTCACCGCTCCCCTAAATTACTGTGAAGAGTTATGCTTGGGATAAGAAATGTGTGGTGCGGAGAGAGGGGGCGTGTAATGTGGGGTGCAACCCGAAACATTTTTATTCCTGGGATCCGCAAGGTTTGGACTAACATTTACGGTTCCGATTACGGTGCACGTCTTCCTCTCAAAGGTTAGAGTTTTTTTCTTCTTTTCAACGCCTATAGTTTTTTAATTTTTTGGGCAAAAGGTGTGCATATGGTCAATTTGATAGAATTGATAGTATATTTTGATATAAGAAAAGTATATTTAATTACAATACAAATTCATTATAATTGGGTTAATCTTAGGATATAGTTTTGATATATCAAGTTTTATACTCCGTATCATTTATCTATATAGATTATGTTTAATTTGTGGTCAAAGAGAGTCACTATTTGACCAAAAAATCAAAACAGAAAAGGTTTTTAGGACCCGAGGGAGTAGTATTTTTTCTTTTGCATTTTCTAATCTTTGTTTATACTTAGAGTACTGGTAATGGTCATGAAGCCCCGGGGCTTCAAACTTTCTCTCTCTGCCACGTCAGCTTTAACTTACACCCAAAATTCACTGGAAATGATTTTGAAGCCCTGGGGCTTCAAACTGGGGCTTCAAACCTTCATTTTTTACATTTTTAAATATACATCTTCTAAATTTAAATTTATAAATTTAAATTAATTTATTATTTTAATTAATCGCAATGACACTATTGCATAAAAAAAATTAAATTCATTATAAAAAAATCTTACATTCATTAAAAAAACATTAAAAAAAATTACATTTATTAAAAAAAATTACATAAAAAAACAACAGTACAAAGAAATCACTAATTATTCGAACGACTAAAGATATGCTCGATCAAATCCGCCGTTAGTGCATTGTGAATCTCTCGGCTTCGAATTTCTTGGCGGTTGCGTCGTTTCTTTTCTTCGGCGATTTCTTCGTACATAGGCACCTCCTCGTCCGGGTTGTATTGACAAATCGCAGACCTGTTATCCTCTATGATCATATTATGAACAATAATACATGCGTACATGGTATTCCTCATTTTTGTTTGAGAATAACATTTCGACGGACGATCTAGAATGTGCCACTTAGCCTTCAAGACCCCAAAGGCTCGTTCAATATCTTTTCTCGCCGCCTCTTGAGCTTTTTTGTAGGTTTGGCGTTTAAGACTAATTGGTTTGGAGAGAGAGATTTGACAATCGTGGAATAATCCGGATATATTCCATCAGCCAAATAATATCCGCGCTTGTAAAGCGTCCCTCTAAGCTCAAAAGAGGAGTCCGGTGCGGTCTCATTGACCCAATCGTCAAAAACAGGCGATTGATCGAGAACGTTGATGTCGTTGTTCGAGCCCGCGACACCGAAAAAAGCATGCCAAATCCACAAGTCCTTCGAAGCAACAGCTTCGAGCATGATGGTAGGCTTGGGATGATCTCCCCGGGAGAATTGACCGTGCCACGCAGTGGTACAATTTTTCCATTCCCAATGCGTGCAATCAATACTCCCAAGCATGCCGACAAAGTCGTGTTTAGCGGCATGCCTCGCCTACAACAGCTGGATGTCGCTCGCTGTAGGCTTGCGTAAATATCTTTTATGATAAATTTGAATTATAGCTTTTGAAAATTTATAAACACAGGACCTGATGCTCCGAGCAGACATCTTTAAGTATTCGTCGAACATATCGGATGCCGTCCCGTACGCCAACTGACGGAGCGCGGCAGTGTACTTTTGGACGCTACTAAACCCGCGTCGGCCTCTCGCATCAAACCGTTGGTTGAACCAAGGAACCTCGCGTTCAACATCGGCGAGTATGCGTAAGAACAGAGGACGACTCATCCGAAAACGATTACTAAAATCCTCCGGTGTATAAACACACGGATTATTAAAGTAGTCGTTTAGAAGTGAATCGTGGGCGGCCGCTCGATCCCGGTTTAGACGTTGGCGTCAGGTCCGTTGTCGGGAGGATTCTGCTTCTTCTTGGCCATCTTCCCACCATTGAATACAATTTGTCGCGAAACAACGAAAAAATAAAGCTCTTCTTTCATCGTCGGAAGATGAACCCATTTTTAAATAATATTTTAAAAATATTTATAATAAATAATAAATATTTTGAGAGAATATATAGTAATAAAGAGAGATTTGTGAGAGAGAGGTGTGAGAAAGATGTATGAGAAGGGGGGATTTTATAGGTATTTTTTTTTAAATTTAGATTTTTTTTTTAATGGGGGGGGGGGGGTAACGGCTATATAGCCGTTGGGAAGGAGAGCCGGCTAAAAAAACGTCCTCACGCCGCGTCAAACGTATGACGCTGGGCGACTCACGCCTCTATAACGCCGGAGGGGGGCGGTGTTTCACGCCCCCGGGGCGTTAAACGCCCGTTCACGCCGGCGGGCGTGAGGACCATTACCAGTGCTCTTATGTATGCTTTTCTGATCTGTGCGTGAATGTATATGCCATTTATAATGAGGTAGTTACACGCTTAATGTTCCACAAACACAAAAGTAAATTATAAGAACTAGTATCACACCCGTGCGTTGCACGGGTCATAGTTACGGTACTAAATTAAGATCATTTTTAGGAATATAAATTAGTATAAAATGGAATATAGAGATTTCATTATTTTAAAGTACAAAAGTAAAATGATTTACAAATTTTGAAAAACTTCTTTATAAACTACATCACTCGTATAATTTGTGTGAGCATTCACTTCGTTGTATATCAGAATCTTCAAGCCATTGTGATTTATTACTCTTTAAACTACAACATACATTTGCCCATGAGTAAATACCGGTTTCCGTAACAATAATTCAACATGTTTCAGATATTGTCCCTGACAATAGTTCAATAATTTGACTTATCTAAGTAATAATTTAACATATTAATGTATTTATTTTGGAATTTGTATTTTTTAATTTTATTTTCGTATTTAAATGGTGCCATTAACTTACCCTATGGTATTTTTTTAGATCACTTACCATTTTTACACGTATCCATGCTTGTAAATTATAGTATTAATAGTATTAATTTTAGAATATATACTTACGATTGTTACATGTTTCCATGCTTATAGTATTAATAGTATTAATTTATAATTTTTTTATTTTAACATTTAAATGGTACCATTTACTTAATGTACCGTATTTATTTTTTAATTTATTTTATAACACTTGCCATTTTTACACGTTTCCATGCTTGTAAATTATCGTTATAGTTTTCTATTTTATTTTTTATTTAAATAGTATCATTTACTTACCATACCGTATTTATTTTCTAATATATTTTAGAACACTTACCGTTTTTATATTTATTTTATTTTCAAATTTATTGAGAGCACTTAACTAATTTATTTTAGAACACTTACCATTTATTTTATTTTTGTGTTTAAATGGTACCATTTGCTTATCGTGGTGACATACCGTACTGTATTTATTTTCTAATTTTCTAATTAGAATACTTACCTTTTTAAGAAAATTCATGTTTTTAAATTATAGTATTAATATTAATTTTGTAGTTTTTTATTTTATTTTTCGTATTTAAATCATACTAATTACTTACCAAACCACATTATTTTCTAATTTATTTTAGAACACTTATCATTTTTAGACATATTTTATTTTCTCTTTTATTTTAGAACACTTACCTAATTTATTTTAGAACACTTACCATTTATTTTATTTTCGTTTTTAAATGGTGCCAATTGCTTACCGTACCATACCTATTTATTTTCTAATTTTCTAATTAGAACATTTGTCATTTTAAAAATGTTTCCATGTTTGTAAATTATAGTATTAATATTAATTTGCAGCTTTTTTATTTTATTCTTGTATTTAAATGTTATCATTTACTTACCGTACCATATTTATTTTCTAATTTATTTTAGAAAACTTACCATTTTTACACGTATGTGCTTGTAAATTATAATTTTTTTAATAAATAATTAATTTGTAGTTTGTTTGAAATAAATCATTTTAATCCCGCCCATACTTTATTAATTTGTAATTTTTTAATTTTATTTTAATATTTAAATGGTAGAGTATTTTATTCCCATATTTTAATTCCCCAATGGTTCACTACTATTTAATTTAATTTAATTTAATTTAATTTAATTTAAATGCTTTAATGGTGTAACATTTAAACAAAAATGAAAACATGAGGAAAACATTAAGGCAAAATAATTAAACTACCATTTATGTTGTCAACACTTTCCATATAAGTCTCATGCATGGGCGGGAAAACATTCACCTCTTTTTAAATAAAGTATAGATTTTTCACAATTACGACTCTTATCCCCGTGTGATTGTGTTTTAAAGATGTAAAAAAATACTCCCTCCGTCCCAAAAAGATTTACACCTTTCAAAAAAAATTGTGTCTCACAATCTCCTACTCATTTCTATTAAAAAACCACTTTTACCCCTTACTTTTTCAAACCTACCTATCACATCATATCTTTTTCCTAATAATCTAGACATCACATCCTACTTTTACCCGTCACATCAAGGGTATTTTTGGAAAGTCAACACAAAATTATCTCTCCCTTAATTTTAACTTTAGTCAAAATGTGTAGATCTTTTTGGGACGGAGGTAGTATGATTTATGTTACCCTGAATTAATATGGAATATTATACTCAAAAATTATGTTCATCTTTTTATCTGTTCATTTATTGGGACCATATTTCATAAACAAAATTACAATGATTTTTCGTTACCAATTGTAAAGTTTGAATAAACTAATTTGCCACCTTGCCCAACAAAATTGTCATAACTTTTCTCGCCCAAAAAACTGGCTCATAATTATGTGATTAGACTCAAAACTTTAGGCGGGAAAAAAAATCTTGCTGCTTTTGTAAAGAGTAAGTTTTGTATTTAAAAATCTGTGATTTCTTGGAATCTGTTGAAAACAGGCTTGATTCGGTTGTTCTCTAATATGGAATTGAAGTCCATAGGAGAGCGGGGTCTTGAGTTAGCATCTTCATCCATGGGTGGTATGTCTCCGGGGATTGATGATGATTCAGAGTCTTCCGAGATGAAATGTATGTCAGTGCATACGTCAAAGATACATAAACCTGGTGAGGAGCAAGTAAATTTTGACAATATACCCTTGTTGTCCTGCATCTGTGAGATGGATTATGTTCTTCGAAAATTTGGGGAGAAAGTAAAATTTGACCAGGAAACGATTTCTGATAAATACATTCTGTTTTACTGTTTCTTCGTCCCACCTAGAGGTCATTCCGAACTCATCTGTTGTGACCACCCCATGGATCTCTTTGATCTTTGTGAAGATTTGCATGCAGTACGAGAGAACTTTGAGATGGTATTTGTTGCGAAATTGAGCAAAGAAGACAATTGTGGCGATGTTTTCAAAGAGAGCACAAACTGTCTTCCCACTTACTCTCTCGTTGTACCATTTAAGGAGTCACATCGTCGTAACATTATGTGTAAGTGCCTTGACTTGGTTGATCAGGGTACTTTTAAATGTCTCCTTGTGAATGTCAAGAAAGGCCTGGTGGTCCATGGACATCCTGATTTCATGTCGCTTCTTACAGAGCATCTTCAGAAACTAAAACAAGAGATTTCATTCGACTTCCTGCGCTCTTATAAAAGGATTTCCAAAATGCTATGGCCTGTGAATCCCGAAGAGCAGAAAACCCCCTTCCCATCTATAAGATCATGTCCAATAACCAGTAACTTGAATCATGCGGAACTTGAATATGAAGATCACATCAATATGATGGTTTCTGTATCAAAAACTCCATTTCCCATCGAGATTGGCCAGTCTTTTGATTTTTTGTCCCTTTTGTCTGGCAAGGATGATATGAATTACCGTTGTCGTAATGGTGGTGGGAGAGTTGGAGTTGATAAGCAGACATTTAGTGGAAAATACATTCTGGTCTATTGTTTTCTCGTGCCTATCTCCTGCCTAGACTACAATGCACATTGTGCCCGGGCTATAGCAACTCAATGCTCCGAGCTGTATGCCACCAGAAACGACTTTGAGATGGTAGTAGTTCTAAAGATGCATAAATCGGTCAATTTGGAGGAGTTTTTCAATCATTTCATGTCGGGATTCCCCCCTTCATGTCTAATAGTACCATTCCAGGACTTAGACCGCCGTGACTTTATATGCAAATACCTTGACGTCACTGCATGCTCTGATATAAAATGTCTCATTTTGGAGAAGGACACGGATAGCAAGAGAAACATTTTATTCTTTGGGTATCCTAACTTTGCAGTGAATTATGGTGCTGATGCTTTTCCCATTTATGGATGAGAAATTGCAGGAAGCTAGCGCAGATGACCATGCGTGGTGGGATCCTGATTCTCCTCCTCCAGCCAATCTTGAAGATCTTTTAGGGTGCAATCCCTCTGATGTTCTTTATAAGACTGTTTCACCAGGTGTCCATGAGAAGGTGACAATCTCAGAACTCAGCACTAAGGTTGTCGCAGTGTACGCGTGGACATCTCATTCCCACTCTCGCGAAGGTCTACAAACAATCCAGGGATCAAGGGCTAGAGTTTGAAATAGTGCTGGTCCATGCACCGTTTGTAGCTAACTCTCTTGACCCAGAGATTTGCATGGCAAATTTTGAGAGTTCATTGCTGGCGTGGAATGCACCGTTTGTTCTCTTCGTCTTATCTCATTCTATCTAAGAATAAGCTAAGTAAGAAGAAGAATGAAGAAAAAAAACACTCTTAATTCTTTTTTTGTGTCGAATGTAATAGTTTTCTTTACCACCATATTTGCAATTTTATCACAAAGTTTCTATCTAATGTCCGATCTACATACATACATCCCTGGTTCTGGTTTGGTATACTACGCCTAATTCCCCATTGGTACAGTTTCATGTGCTTAGTTGGGTGAAAAAGACTTGTATACATTTATTTTGTAAATGTGTGCTTTAAAGTGCACAATTAGGAAAACGAGACGATGCATTGTAAGTGCCCTAATAAGATTGTTATACAATTGTTATAAATAAAAAAAAAGTGTCGCAAAAAGACTTGTTTTTTAGGTATAAATATTTTGATTTATACTCTATCCGTTTGACAAACATAATTTTACTTTCACTTTTTACGCTTTACATAAAAATATAAAATACTTCCACTTTAAATTAAATATTTATTTATTTGTAGTAACTATTATCCTTATATATCACATGATATCTATCTATCTATGGGGTATAGTCTCTCCATTACATCATATTCTATCCATCACATCTGTGGATAAAAATTTGAAAAGTTAACTACAAAATATACTACTCTCTCTGTCCTACAAAAAAATTTTCATTTTGAAAAGTATTTAGTCAAATATTTACACGCTTTGACTGCAAATTGTGAGAAAAAGTATATTGAATTATACAATAAATTTAATATAATTGGATTCATCTCAGGATTTAGTTTTGATATCTCAATTTTCTTTTAGCATTTCTTTATTTAGATTATATTTAATTTATGGTCAAAGCGTGTAACTGTTTGACTAATTTATAGTCAAAATGAGAACTTTTTTATGGGACGGAGGGAGTAGTATTTTAACCCGTGCCACGCGCGGGATCGAATGAATTTCTTGTCAATTCTTTAAATTACTTTCAATGTAACATTTTCAAATGAATTTATGAAAATATATGTAATGCATTTTTTAACACTATAGAATATAAATATTAAAATCAAAGTAAAAAAGCATTTAACATTTGGTAATACAAAATCTTATACGGAGTATATAAATTTAAAAGTGAACACCTTAATGCGTTTTTTTCAATTCATATTTTTTTAAAAGACTTTGGGGTATACAATATTTTTGGTGTGGTTGCAAAATTTTCCATTATCATCTAGATCTAATATTTTTAATCTTCTCTTTGTTTTACCTTGTGAAACAATAACATAAATTTGATCATGGATGAACACCAATTTGGTTAAAAATAATTCAATAAATGACAGTATTTGACGTTGACTTTTGTTAATAGTAATAACAAAACATAAAGCTATTTGGAATTCATTCAAAGTATGTAAACGTTTTCCCCAACTTAATAACGTTATTTCGCATCTCTACAACAATTTTTTGTCCCAATACATAGTCCATACGTTTTGGTCAATGTTCCTCAATACGTACCCTTTCTTTAAAATTATTTTGGGGTTTGAGATTCTCGAGCATTTGATTTCATTCATAAACTCAACTGTTATCCAATCACCATCAATACCTACACCTGCATCTGTTTTGCATGAAGAATCAGAACTCAAGTACTACTTTTCATAATTGCGAATGAGGGGCATGATAAATTCATTTATTATTTCAACTAGTTCGAGAGTTAATCTAATACCGAGTAGTTCTCTATCCTTAAAAAAATTCATATTCTCTAATATGCTTGAATACGTAAAGTCTACTATACTTTTACCAACTCCATCAATCACCTGACCTAGCTTTCCATCTCCGACTTTGATTATCCAATTAGAAAAAGTTGGTGTGTCCCTATCTGTGCAAGAGGACGTAGATGAATGCAGTTTTATATTCTTGGTCAGCGTAAAAAGTTTACAACATGACCATAATTTTGAGGAATTAACTGTAGCACCTATAGTTTCTTCTCTCGAAGCTCTAGGTAAAATAGAAAGGATCTGGCAAAAGTCACCTCGAGGTACAACTATTTTTCCCCTGAATGGTTCGTTTTTGAAGTTAATATTAGAATAACCAATCAATAAACAAATCAAAACCCTAATCCCTTCTTCTCTCTCGGTTGGCCGATTCTCTTCGTCTCAATTCTTCTTCTTCCTCGTCCCATATTCTCAAGAGCTTGAAGACGCTCTAAGTCTTTCCTATCCGATACGAGTTCGCATCAGGTGAGTCATCAATATGTTTAATAGCATTAACTTGGATTCAGTTAGGATTGTGAATTCTCCAAGAGAAAAATCTCCAAACCTCTCGGGGTACTTCTTAATGATTTCAAACCCCTTTCTGTAGAGTCCAATCAGTAAGCTCTCTTTGCTTCTCAGGTTCTATTCTTCTAACCCATCTAAAGTTAATGCTTTTCTTCTTATAATTTTTAGTTGAGCAAAACTAAGGTATATCCACATAGTTGAGGGATTGCAAAAACGACAGATGACCCATTTGTAGCAAAACTGAATGTGGAAGTTCCTTGGTTAGGTCTATTTTCACACATATTCCGGCTACAGAATTGGCCTTCAATTGTTTTCCTATCATATTAGCATTATTAGAGAAAAGGGATACAAAATCAAACAAATGAATTGGTAGTCCTTCCAGCCCAATCCACGCAAGGATGAGAAGGGATTCAAGTACATACGAAAAAAATAAAAGTAAATATACAAAAATTAACCTAAATAAGACTTTCATTTTTTATATATCTAGTGTCAACACATAATGCTAAAGCACTATGAATCCTTTATATATAATATTTGAGAGTTATGCTTCTAGAATAGTGACATGTGGCGCGCTTATTGGGCAATTTTTTTGACATGTCAGCACGTCATGTCATCAAGTTATATTTAAGGAATTAATTAGTAAAAAAACTTATTCTATGAAAATTAAATTTCCAGAATTTCCAGATCTTTTTGTGTACAACCACAAAGCGCGAAAATGGTCCGATGCAACAAAGACCGTCAATAGGCAGGCTACAATATGTGTGTCCAGAAATCAGAGAGTTATACTACTTGAGAATATTATTAACTGTCCAGCGATGATGTATAAGTTATAAGAGCTTGAGAAGAGTTAACAATGTTCTACATAACGCATTCATAGAAGCATGTGAAGCATTAAAGTTATTAACTGATGATAAATAGCTTATTGAAGATATAAAAGAGATTGCTAAGTTAGGATTTGAGAGTATGCTAATAATGTTGTTCGTCCAAATATCATGAGTCACCCACATATTGTTTTAAAAAAACAATAGGAACTCCTAGTGAATGAAATTTTATTTGATCGAATGTGAATATTGTGGAATCAAGGTACTTGAATATAAAGAAAGTTTTTAAACCTATCAATCAATTTGAAATGCATTATATGAAAACAAAACTCCTTAATTGAGTACTGCATAGAAACAAATAAATCTTTTTTTGTAGAGTTATAATCTCACGAGAAGACCTAAAGAATTTATGTCTAATTGAGATTGAAGAGTTGCTTATTTGGAATGGGCGGTCTTTAAAGGAATTCAGTGGCATGCCATTTGGAGATGATAATCAACTTAATAGATATCAAAATAATTTCTTGGTAGATGAGTTAAACTATGTCCATGAAAAGTTGTCATTTGATCTTAGAGGATATTATATCTATGATGAATGAATATCAGTGGAATAAATCTAATGAAATAATGGAAGTCGTGATAGCTGAAAGAGAGAGTTCTTTTTTGTGCATGGTTACGGTGGAACTGGAAAAATATTTCTCTAGAAATCATTATCTGCTTTTCGGAGGTCAAACAATAATGTTGTCCTGAATGTCACATCCAACTACATTGTAGCATTGATTTTACCTAGGGGAAGGAGACTCGAGATTTTTAATCCCTTTGGTGCAAATTGAGTGCTCATTGTGTGCCACCAAATAAGGGAGCTCGAAAGCAGATCCAATATAACAAGTATAATCATACGGGATTTATCATCTACGATGAATATATTTTCTTTTGAGACATTAGATTGCACAAAGAGAAATGTAATGAGAATTTCTAATAATAACTTCATAAATTAATCATACGAAGGAAAAACAATCGTACTCAAATGTGATTTTATCTAAATTCTTTCAGTTTTAATCAAAGCTTTGAGCGCGGAAATTGTAGATGCTACCACCAATTTCTCACAAATGTGGTTGTATTGTAAAATTTATACGTTGACAAAAAATATGAGATTGCATTAATCTATACTCTCTTGCACAAATTTTTTCTGATTGGATAATCAAAGTCGAAGATAGAAAATTTAGACAAGTGATCAATGGAACTGCTCGCGTTGAAATCCCGCCTGAATTCTTGATTCTTGACATAAGTTATCACCTCAAAAGAACAATGAAATTCACTTATCCGAACCTACTAGAGAACATGAAAAATTATTTTTTTAAGGATAGTGCAATATTATCACTCACACCCGAGTTTGTTGAATGGTAAATGAATTTGTCATATCCCTTATTCTAGGAGGTGAAAAGGAGTACTTAAGTTCTGATTCTTCATGCAAAGTTAACAATTGGATAACACTTCAATTTTTTAATAAAATCAAATGTTCGTGGATCCTAAACCACAAAATAGTTTTTAAAAAGGGGGTACCGATTATGTCATTGAAGAACATTGACCAAATATCTAGATTTTGTAATGGTATAAGATTAATCGTTGAGAAGCCGAGAAAGAATATTATCACTGCAATTGACGTTTTGAGAAATCAGTTGGGAAAAAGATTTATATACCCCGAGAAAATTTGGTATCATTTGATTCAGAACTACCCTTGAAATTCTAGAGAAGACAATTCTTAATATTCTTATATTTTGTTATGACTATTAACAAAAGTCAAGGTCAAACATTGTCTTTTGTTGTATTATTTTTAACCAATTCAATATTACTCATGGTTAGCTTTATGTTACTTTTTCACGAGTGAAGGCAAAGACATAATTAAAAATATTGGTTCTGGATGATAATGGAAATTCTTACAACCATACTAAAAATGTTGTGTACCCTAAAATCTTTGAAAAAATTGGAATTAAAAAAAGATTTTTTTGAGTACACTTTAAATTCCTCAAATATTATTTATTCTACTTTGTCGTTGTTGTTCATTGATTAAAAATCGTGTTAGAAATATATTTTATTTGATTCCGAAAAATATATTACATTGAAAAAAATTGGAATCGACAAAAATTTTGTTCGACCCCGTGCGTCGCACGGGTCAAAATACTAGTATCAATATATGTTGTAGCATTATTAAACTAATACTACGTATTTTAGTATAGTATTTGTTATGATGAAAAATCTCACACCGAGTCAAACTACTCCATCCATTATTTAAAAAAAATCTCCTTTTTTTCATCAGTCCGATTATTTTTAATTACTGTTAAAAATTATTTTCACCCATATCAATCATTTTTAATCTACCAATCACATCATACTTTTTCACCATTAATCTACATATCACATTATATTTTTACTCATTACATCCAAAGATATTGTTGGAAAGTCAACACCAAGACTCATTCTCCATAAATTCTTTAAAAGCCAAAATAAAAAATGTTTTGTGAGACGAGAAGAGTAGACCTGGCAAAACTGACCCGGACCCGATAACCCGAACCGAATAACCCGGAACCGAACCCGATTTGACCCGAAAAATGAAGAACCGAAATAGATCTGAACACCCGAAATGATTCGAACCCGAACCGAACCCGAACCGAATGTATTCAGATCCGATTCAGACTCGAATCCGATTAAACCCGAACCGATTAAACCCGAACCCGGATAAACCCGGAACCGATTAGACCCGAACCGAAAAGACCCGACCCGGACTCGAACCGATTGACCCGATTGCCAGGTCTAGAGAAGAGTATACTTACCAGAGATTATCAGTTACTCCCCCCGTAAATCTGGTTGGATCATTATGCATGCTCGTCCTTAGTGTGAAAAGATTGGATTGGGCGGTGGGTGAATGGGGCAACCCTAAACCTTATTAATTTCCCACGAGAGCCCATCACCGTTCACTCACGAGTCACGTCCTGAATTTCATACCCGGCCCATCAAATCGTGTTTGTTGCTTGTTTCTTTTCTTTTAAAGATCCATCAATTTACCTCATTTCCATATTCATTTTCTCAACAAATATAGTAATCCATATTTCTTTTTACTCCCTTTTTTTAATCCTCGCACACAAAAATAACTCCGACGGCGCATAAACACCACACGTGCAAACACATTTTTAAGAACACAAATATTTATGCGTGAAAAATGTGGTCCACGCTTTTTTAAATCACTTATAATTTTATCAGAGGTTTTTTGTAGTGTGTTGTGTTTGATTGGAATCTTCTATTAATACTTGTAGAACTTTCTTTTCATTGTACTTGGCGTTTTATCCATGCTATATTGTATACCCTATCATATTTTTTGTACAGGTTGAGGCGGGGGTCTCTTGGAAACAGCCTCCCTGCTTCCAAGTAGGGGCAAGGTCTGCGTACACACACCCTCCCCAGACCCTACTGTAGTGGGATCCAACTGGGTTGTTGTTGTTGTTGTTATAATTTTATCAGAATGTAATACTACCTACATCCCAAAATATTTGTCCACTTTCATTTTTACACACCATTCAATACACTTTTTTAATCTATTTTATCTTGTACTCCGTAATTTGTATATTAAAAAAATTATAGAAAGGCAATTGATATCTACATTCCACATTTTACAAGTTGCACTCCACTTTTTTTATTTTTTAAAAGATTGACAATTTTGCCCTTTCAATTACAAATACCTCATTTTCATCATCCCTTTACATCATTAATATTTATATTAACTATTTAACAAGATTTATAATATTGAGGATTAAATTATATTATACTAATTAGTACTTATTTAACAAATTTTATAATATTGTTATAATTTTTGTTTGTGTATTTAGAAACACACCAAATATATATTTTAATTAGTGCACCGTATCATAAAGTCTTAAAATAAAATAAAATATACTATAATTAATTGAAAATTTTCCAAACAAGAATACGTAATTCTATCAAAGAGTTATTATCCTATTTTTCTTTCACACTTTTGAAAATTGGCATGGAATAAAAAATTAGTACATTTTAAAAATGTATCAAGTGTTCTACGAAACCAGAGGTGATATTACAAAATTATATGTGTGTGTGTGTGTGTCTACATACATACACACACACACACCCATATATATATATATATATATATATATATATATATATATATATATATATATATATATATATATATATATATATATATATATATCAACTCCCTAAACTTTGGCCATAAATATTTCAACTTAAAAAATTTGATGTATAAAAAATATTTTTTTTCAAAAAACCCAACTAAGATAAATTTAAGTTATAACTAAATATATATATATTTCTCAAACGTGATCAAAACAATATAAAATTTGATTGAGAAAAGTCAAATGTAAAATTTGATTGAGAAAATTCAAATGTAAATTTTTTTTAGACAGATGGAGAAAAATGAAGAGTGCTTATTTGTTGGACCTAAGTTCATATAAAAGTGGCTCTGTGTCTTTTTCTAAAAAAAATTATAATAAGCATGTTCATCTCTGAGTGTTTAAGTGTTTCTATACACTTTAAGGGAGGTTGTTCCCTTGTTGTAAACTCGAAGGAAGTCTTTGTTCCTTCGTGGGAAGTCTTGGAGTACGGTATCTCCGAGCAAAGGCGTTGAGGCTCGTGTGACTCGAGTTCTCAAGTTGTATTGGTTTGTTGAGCACCTTTAAGCTTAACGGAGTTAAAGTAACTCGAGAGAGTCTCTCAGGAGGCTGGATTAGCCACACGTTGTGGTGAACCAAGATAAAATTCGGTGTGCTCCTTCCTTATGCTCTTCACTTTATCGCTCTCGTTTTTAATTTCATGCAATTTTGTTTTAAACGCTATTCACCCCCCTTCTAGCGTTGGGCCTATATTCTAACAATTGATAAAATTACATATTTTTCTTTTGAAAATTTTCAATTAATTATAGTATATTTTATTTTAAGACTTTATGATACAGTGCACTACTTAAAATAACTATTTGGTGTGTTTCTAAATACACAAACAAAAATTATAACAATATTATGAAATTTGTTAAATAAGTATTTCCCTAAAAAATAAGTATTAATGAGTATAATTTAATCCTCAAAATTATAAATATTTTTAAATAGTTAATATAAATATTAATGATGTAAAGGGATGATGAAAATGAGGTATTTGTAATTGAAAGGGCAAAATTGTTAATCTTTTAAAAAATAAAAAAAATGGAGTGCAACTAGTAAAATGTGGAGTGTAGATATCAATTGCCTTATAAAAATTATATATTAATAATCTATATGTTAAGACAAATCAAACAAGATCACACATGACTATATTTAGCCTTACACATTGAGCGAATTTGATGAGTCAAAGTGCTTAAATGAACAGTTCCAAAAGTCAAAACTGGACGAATATTCTGAGACGGAGGGAAAATATTATATCATTCTTATTTTATTGTATGGTAAAAAGATACTACTCCGTATCATGTTAGACCACAAACGCCTTAGACCGCTGGTGTAGGGGTGGACACGGTACCGGTACGGTACCGTCACCGGCAACGGTACCGCCGGTACCCGCCAACGTCACCGGCAAGGTCGCCGTGTCACCGGTTCTGGTACCGCCACTTTCGGTACCGGTTCCGGTACCTATTTTTTGGTACCGGTACCGGCGGTACCGGTCCGGTTCCGGTACCGGTTTTTTTTTTTTTTTTTTTTTGTTGATTTGAAAATCTGCACTGCAAAAAGTTAAAAAAAAAGGTGGGGGGGCACACCTCAAACGGCTATTTAGCCGTTGAGGTGGGGGAGGGGAAGAGGGAGGGGGGGGGGGAGGGGGTGGGGGGTGGGAGGACCAAGTTTTTTCTATAAATTCTCTCATTTTTTCCATAAAAAATCACTCAATTTCTCAATTCATCTCTCAATCCTCTCATTCTCTCATTCTCTCAATTTATCAATCTCTCAATCTTATTATCTCTATTTAATTTTTATACATTTAATATTCATATAATAATATAAAAATTTTATACATTAAAATTTTGAAATTTTCAAAATTTTAATATATGAAATTTTGAAATTTTTTCAAAGTTTTCAAAATTTTAAATATTATTAATTTTTAAATATATTCTTTAATCTTTAAATAATTTAAATATATTCTTTATTTTTTGAAATTTTCGAAATTTTTTTAATTTTTGCAAAAGTAATATAATATTTTGATATCAAAAAAATATATATTAAAATGTCGTGGGAGTCCGGTAGACGGTCCGTGGATATGGGCGACGTCAACCGAAGATTGAGTAAAGGCAAAGCTAAAGCCACCTCCGACGGTTCGACCTCACGCGGACACGGTTCTCGAGGAAGACACTCCGTCTCTTCGTTTCCTACTGTCCCAGATCATTTAATCGGGGATGCTATAACGGATGAAGAATTCAACCAGATTTATTCTGGTAGAGGAGACGCGAATCTCCCCACTCTTGATAGTCTATTCGAGGATGTTGATGAAGCAGGACTGGATAATCTTGACGGGGACGATGAGCCTACACCGCAAAGCAACGACGTCGACGCGGAGGCAGGTGAGCCCGAGACCTCTCGAGGTCCGGACAAAGGTAAGAAAAAATATAAATCAGAATTATTTGTTTATCATTTTGACAAAGACACAAAAGATGGCATAGTTTATGGAACTTGTAAACATTGCGGGACCGTCATAAAAATGGAAGTTTCCGGCAGTTATGGCGGTCCGGAAAAACACCTAAGGTCGAGGCATCCCGTGGAGTACGCCAAATACGAGGCCAAAAAAAAGGGACGACAAGAAGTGCAAACCCAAATTTCTCGGTTTGCTAACAGAGGTAAGGGCGACCTTTTTGCTTATAGCGACGAGCAAAATAGGCAAAAAATGGCCGAAATGATTTGTGAAGAAAATTTGTCATACATGTTTTCTGAAAAACTTGGTTTTATTGATTATTGTCAACAGGCATTAAACCCTCAAGCATGAGGTTTTTCAAGAAAAACAATTAAACGAGAAATTATTCGCCAGTATAAAATGGAAAAAATTAATTTGGCAAATTTTTTTCTCAATTTTAATTCTCGTGTTGCTATTTGTTCTGATATTTGGGGTGAAGCTTATCATAATTTGTCTTATATGGGTGTTACTTGCCATTGGATAGATAGTGATTGGATTATGCATAAACGTGTTCTTGCATTTCGTGATTTCAATGATCAGCATACTGCTGAAAATATTTTCCTATTGCTTCAGAGTATTCTGCGGGAATATAACTTATCTGAAAAAGTTTTTTCATTTGGTTTTGATAATGCTACTAATAATACTGCTACTATTCCTAGACTTAGAGAAATTTGCCCACCGTCTACGACTATGGGTAGATTTCTGCATCAACGGTGTGCCTGTCATGTTTTAAATTTATGTGTTCAACAGGGACTACAAGCTATGGGCGGAGTTTTGATAAATATTAAAGAAGGAATTAAAAAAATTTGGGGGGCTCGTCTTATTTCGAGATCCTGGAAGATGTTCTGTAAGTCTAAGGGTAAAAAAGAAATAAGTTTTGCCAGAGATATCAACATTAGATGGAATAGTACTTACAAATTGATTGCACAGATCCTAAGATATAAAGAGGAACTTGCTGAATTTTTTAGGGATGAACTTCGTATAATCATTAATCCTTTTGAATTTGTTATTGTTGAAAAATTGAATGCCGTATTAGAAGTTTTTAATAACGCAACTCTTACTTTTTCCCATGTTTACCAACCAACTACAAATACATTTTTTAAAGAGTGCATTACAATCGCAACATGTTTTCGTGAAAGTATGGCTGATCCAGATTTGTACCCTTATGTCTCTCCTATGAGAGATAAATGATGTACTTATTATTTGTACATTCCTGATATTTATAAAATAGGTATTATTTGTGATCCACGATTTAAGATTGAAAATTTTAAAATTCTAATTGAGTATTACTACAGTTGTTTTTTAGATAAAAATAGTTATTACTACAGCTATTTAGTAGAATGGAAAAATGAAAGAGATAATGCTATAACTCTTTTTGAGGATTTGTTTAAGGAATATCAAGGGTTATACGGTACTGTACAAGAAGAAACAGCACCACCTCCGCCCCCGAAATCAAAAAAAGGTTTTGTCGGCATAGTCGGTGGGCTTCTTGCAAAGAAAGGGAAACGTGCCCAGTCTTCGACGAGTTCAAGTGGTACAACAGTAAGCTCGCACAACGAACTTGCTATGTACCAGGGTGTGCCATGCGATTACGATGACGACGATGTCGATTTTGACGTGCTCGGATGGTGGAAGCGGAACGAACACATGTTCCCATGTCTCGGCATGCTAGCAAGACAAGTGTTGTCCGTCCCAGTATCAACCGTAGCAGTTGAACGAGAATTCAGTGCTGGCGGCAACATTCTAACCGACTACCGAAGTTGTCTTAACGCTGAATCTCTTGAAACACTGGTTTGCAACCAAGATTGGCTTTTGGCAAGACGTCGGGCTCAAGAGTCATCGTACCAACTCGAATCGGAGCATTACATGAATGCAACCACAGATGGAAGTCCGAGTTCTGAAGAATAAGTTATAAATTTTTTTTATGTTAATGTAAATATGTAATTAATTTTTTTAGGTGAGCGATATATAAGCTCCTTCGAGGGTTTCTTTACGGTTCTTTACCTCGTCGCTTTTTTTGAACCGTCAGGATATTAAATGTGGTAGTTCTTCAGTTAGTGTATTACTCATTTTCAATATTTAAATAACAACTACATTTTTAGATTTTTTATTTCATTCTTTCCTTAAACAATTGCGAATTTACAATTTTATAATTTAAAAATTTAAAAAAAAAAATGGGGGGGGGGGGGGGGGACGAAACCGGCCGGTCCGGTATCGGAACCGCCGGTCCGGGAACCGGAACCGGTACCGGCCGGGACGGTATAATATCCGGTTACTCGGGGTGGCGGTACCGGAATCGTCCCGGAACCGTACCGTGTCCACCCCTACGCTGGTGGGGTACAATTTTATGTAAGCAACCGGAAAATTATGATATACTCCGTATGAAATTATAGTATTGTTAAATAACTTTTCCAAAATATCAACACTAAAGTTAAAGTTGTTGCCAAAGTAGCACTAGAACTCTTTGGAAACATTTATATAAGGCAAAAATAATAATTATTTGCAGAACAGCCCTAAAATTTCAAAAACGTAAAATAAGCATGCAAACAATATACTCCCTCCGTCACAGTGTATTTGTCCAGTTTGACTTTTTTGAATCAAACTGGACAAACTTTGAGTTTCAATTAAATAAAAATCGTAATTTTTTTAACATAAAAATAACTTTATTGGATTTATCGTATTGATAACTTTCAAAATTATATTTCATTATGCTAATATGCAATATAAATTGAGAGTAATTAGAGTCTAAAGTTTGTCCAATTTGACTCGAAAAAGTCAAACTAGACAAATACACAGGGACAGAGGTGGTATTATCTAACTTACATACTTAAGAATATGAAAAATCACTATTAGACCGAGTCGATTCATTTTCTTAAACACGATATGAATGATTGTCAACTCTCCACACGACCTAGAATCATGCAATTCAAAGGCTCGTTTTGAAATATACTTCTGAACCCCAAATCTCTATTCAAGCATGAAAACATACTTTCACTATAGAAAAAGTTTATAAGAAAGAAAATATATTATGCATTCAACTCTCATACATAATGTATTTACAAATTTGCCAACAAGTTATGCATTTTAATAAACTTTAACTCCTAATTAATGATGAACACATTTGACATATTTCCATGAACTTTTCAAAACCAATGACGTTTTTCTATTCACATAAATGAACACAACATATTTTCAAAAAATCGAGAATTTTTTTGGCTTAAACAATCTCAACTTAATGAAAATGACAAACAAACACACGATGACATAACTATCACACAATAAAAAATTCTAAGAAAATGGATCAACTTAATTATGGGTCTTAGAAGTTCAAAAACCTTAAAATTAACAAATAGGAGTACAAATCACAACAAAGCGCTTGTGAATTCGAAGTTCTTTAAACTATAAAATGGAGCTAAAATAGCATCAACAAAAACAAAATTCTACATACCAACCTGCTAATGAAAATGAATCACGTAATTCAACCAATTCTACAATAATTTGCTCAATAATTGAAGAAAATTAGTATGTACTCCGTATTAATTATCATTCATAAATGATTTAATATACAAATTCAAAAAAGAACATATATCCAAAAAACACCACACCTATATTTTTTTGAAATTTTCGAAATTAAACAAACAAGCAAACAAAAAAGTATAAAATTGAAATGAATATTGTAAAAGATATTTTGAGACAATTTAATACTCCTTAATATTTTAGTAGCATAAGAGCGACACAAGATGGATGAGGTGGGTAGGGACGGGTGGGGCGGGGCGAGTGAAGAGTGATGGTGGATGGTGGTGGCAGTGTATGTCACGCCAAGGTAGGGTGTGGCGGGTGGTAGGGAGCGGAGGTGGTAGGTGGTGGGTTGAGGTGGAAAAGGATATAGTTGTGAACGGTGTGAGAAAAGAATGAGAAATTAATTTCAAAAAACAAATTGAAACATATTGAAATTATTATCTCTTAATTGAGAGATAATATTTCTTTGGAGTGCAAGAAAATAGAAATCCAAAATTTTCTAGGAAACTTTTTTTCCATCAACCTACACATCCATTATTTTTTTCTTTTTCAGGTTACATTTCCTAATCTTTTAAATCTATCCGTATTGATTAGGCCATAAAAACCCCTCCAGATATAGAGAAGTGAATGCCAAATTGCCCAAGGCCGATGCTGATGTTTTGGCATTGAGCCTCAAATGGTGGTGCGATTTTTACGTTATTGTTTTTGAGTTTTCAGTTCTCTATTAAGATGAATTAAATGTTTAATTCACTTTCTCTTTTTAATTTTTTTTAAAAAATACTTCTCCTTTATTTATTTTCTATATGGGTTTTAAAAATGCATGAATCACACCATATTAGTGTAGATATAATCATTTTTGGAGTGAATTTAGCAATACCTTTTCTTTAAATTTCTACTCTCTCCGTTCCTAAAAAATTGTCACAGTTTGATTTTTTTGGTCATACTGTGACACCATTTGAGTATGAATTAAATAGAGTTGAAAATAATTAAAAATTATAAAAATTTGATATTTTAAAATTATGTAGTATATTTTAAAATAAATCTAATTTTATTAAATTCCCATTATAATTAAGTATACTTTTTCATTAATTTACAGTGAAAAAAGTCATTAAAAAAAGTTAACCTGTGACATTTTTTAGAGACGAAGGTAGCAATTTTTTAATTTGGAGGAAAGATCTTGGTATGTACGGTGGACAATTCCAATCATCCGACACAATAATTTCAATGACCCAAGACGTGATATTTGGTTGATAAAAAAATAGGGTGTGTCTCTATTAAATTGGTTCAAATTGTGATACATATAGATAACTTTATCACTAAAAATACATAGTACAAAAGGGGAAAATTAGATGTAAGTTAATTACTCCGTATTTGTCACGTCTATTCAAATTAAAGTATGTGTAATTTATTAAAGAAAAAAAGCATTCAATTAAAAACTTAAAAGGAATGTACCCTATAAAATGAAGTCGGGGTGTGCACATGTTAAAATTCAAAAACCAATTTAAAATATTTTTTTAAAACTCTATCCCCCAGTCTATTCGTGTAATTTAGTATTTTGAATAAAACTAAATAAATCTTGACTATCAATACAGTTAATCTAATTTTGAACATTAATATAAATATAATCCATAACATCTACTATGTATTTAACGGTAAACTATCAAAAATTAATTTTCTTATTAAAAATACTAAAGAGTGTTTATTTGCGTTGGTGTTTGTAAGTAATTTTCAACTTATAAACTCCTTATAAATTAAATATTTTTTTTGTGAAAGTAATGAATACCTATTTGCATAGATAGTGAGGATTAATTTTAGGCCTGTTTGGGAATAGTGTTAGCTATTAGCGTTAGCGTTTTGAAAAAGCTATTTACAGGCAGCATTTAGCGTTAGCGTTTTTAAAGTAATTTGCACCGTTAAAATTTTATCCAAAACACTAACGCTAATCTTTAACGCTATTCCCAAACAGGTTCTTTGTAAATAATCTGGTCAAAATAGAATTTTAAAAAAAGCTAACTTAAAAATAAATAGATAACAACTACTTATTTCTTTTGGCCAATATATGCATGTCATCAATTGACCTATAAACTAAAAATATTTTATAAATAATTTTGAGCGTTTAAAAAAACTGAAAAAGCACCACAAGTCCACAACTGTATTCAAAAATAAAAATAAAAATAGATACGCGTAGCTGGGCAAAAAGAAATTTAAGACACTTCTCTATCACTCTTCTCCCTCTCTCGTGAAAGCGAAACGAATTAACTCTGTGCTCTTCCCTTCCCTTCCCTTCCCTCACTCTATTTAGCATTCTCGCCTGCCTCGAGTGTGATGACTCCCGCAGAGATTTGAGGCCGGTGTGGCAATGCCGGAGCTAGGGTTTCACGATCAGATTTCCGCCTTCCGGGCCCGGGATGTAAGTCCGGACTCCGTCATCTTCACCGCCGACTCCAACTTGAGCATCTTCTCCTCTGCTTCCGCCAGCGTAGACCGATGCTCCTTCGCATCTGACTCCCATGACCACGAGGATCCTTGCTTGTCCGACACTTCTCAGCCGGTAATTTCAATTTCTCTCTCATTTCGTTTGATTTCGGGATTTTTTTTTATATATTCCTTGCTGTCGTCTAGCCAGTGCTAGTAAAATTGGCTCAGACGAGCTTGATTTTGAGCTCACATCCATGGAATAAGATCGGTCGATTGAAACAGCATTTGGATCTCGATCGTATTTTCAGTTCTTCGTTTCAGGATTTTTTTATCCAAATGTGCTCTCTGTGTATATTGACAAACAGTTCATTGTTCGTAGACTTGCATGTTCTTATCTGTTTTCTTGTGAAAGTGAAGACGATTAAACAGGCCAGAAGTGAGAACACGTCTCTGCTCGATTTGTTTCCTTCGGAAAATGAAATTAGGAGTAAATAATAGACTTAGACGGGAGTGAATTTTGTTGTCTGCTGATATTGGTAGTGAGAGGACATGTTTATACTATTAAACCATAGATAATGGTAATGGAAATTCTGCTGGCACAAGAATTTGAATATGTGATTTGAACCAGCATTTGGCAGGGCATGAACTCCACGAGGCTTCACGTTGTCCAGCTTCATACCGAAAAAGCCACAATGTTCACCTCAGTAAAAGAGACATAGCAAGAGGTAATCTAGTTCCCCTTATACTGGCTTTCTCTCATATGTAGAGGCTTGAAGAACTAGCAATAAACAGACTGCATATTGCTTTTATTTGGAAATATTTGGTGACTCGCGAGCTATTTTGTGCTTCTTCAGTTCAGATAGCAGAAAACAGCGAGGTTGAGACAGAGGATGACAGTATAACTTTTGATTCTGCAAGAAACTCATTCTCTCAAGCTCTTAAAGGTACTTCCATTTTTTACCTTCTGTAGATAGTTTTGAACTGGATATTTGGCTAACTTTATTTTTCTTCTTTTCAAATTGTTAGAATGTCAAGATAGGAGATCTAGAAATCTAGCTCTACTCCACAAACCAGACAGACGAAGACATGCTTCATTAGATCTGAACAGCTCTGTGGCAAATGCTGCAAACTCCTCTTCGCCACGATTTGGAGGTACGAAAAAGGCATTCGTGACTACTCCCAGGGCTGGTGTATTCCCTAGTCCATATACTCCCAATTACCGCCATTCGAGTGTTGGTATTCAGAAAGGCTGGAGTTCAGAGCGGGTCCCATTGCATTCCAGTGCTAATAGGAGGCAATTGAACAATGCATTGCTGCCTTATTATGGTGGGAGAACCTTACCTTCCAAGTGGGAGGATGCAGAGAGGTGGATTTTTAGCCCATTAGCTGGAGATGCTGCAACAAGGACTTCATTACAACAGCCACAAAGGCGTCCTAAATCCAAGAGTGGACCCCTTGGACCCCCTGGGGCAGCATACTGTTCTTCATCATTATATTCTCCAGCAATGCCCTTGGCAAAAAGAGAAAACAACATAAATTTAGTAGCTAATTCTCCCTTTTCCACCCGAGTGGGGCCAACAAATGATTTATCTATTCATTGTGGAAGTCATGGAGTTGGTGACAACTTTACTGCGTGCACAGAGCCATGCATGGCAAGGTCACTTAGCATTAATGGGTTCTCTGAACTGCTCAGCTTGTCCTCCTTGCCAGCTGTCCAAGGTAAATATCTAACCACTCCTAGTCGGTGTTTAGGGCTTGCAGAATTTGAATCAAAGTTCATGAATTTATTGTTTACCCCTTTTATCTACTTATTTATTTGCTGCTACACTTCCATCACATGGTTAAGAAAAAGTACATTCTCTGGTATGCTTTGCCTAAATACAATATGAAGGCAGTTTAATAATGTGGCGATAAAACTTGATAAAATAGCCAATCTATTGCTGTAACTGCAACAACAACCCAGTAGAAGCCAATCTATTGTGGTATGCAGAATAAACAACTTGAGCACAGCTTCAGTTGTTTATTGTTATAGGCCACTTCTATACTTAAAACCATCGACCCATCATGTACAGCTATGGATAAATTTAACAATATGATACGAGTTCATTTTTGGTTTGTTTGGGTTTAGAATTTATAGAAGGGTTAGGGGGCTTAGCTTATAGAAAACAAACCATAAAAAATCAACATTGATGTGATCATATAATATTTCAATCACTTTTTTATTCATTTTAGTATCATCTTATTTACTGTATAAAAATATGTACCCCTCCTAAATTCTTCATCCAAACAAACCCATAATATTATACTATTTGGTTTGGTTTCGGTATAAAAATTGGCATTCCTGGTGTAATGCATTTGACATTTGTATGTGAAGATGAGGGAAACAATGACAATGAATTTAACGATGATGCGGCCAGCAACACATCTGGTGATGTCTTAAGGAGGGATATGGTAACTCAGATGAGCCCAGACCAGCCAGACACTAGTCCACAGTCATCTTTCTCTCCTCCACTACTGCCAATTGTGGAGGTGCCCCGCGTCCATTCTTTTAAAGCGGAGGTCCGCGATGTTCCTATTGATGAGAGGGTTACTGTAACAAGGTGGTCAAAGAAACAAAGAGCTCGAATCCCTAGCAAGAGCCAGGGAGGTGCTGATGAGTGGAGAAGGAAAGCTGTTGAGGTACAGTCAGAAGTTTCGGAAACAGAAAATTCTACTTCAAAGTAAGTGTACAATCAACTTTGTTGAAATAGCAGTGATCCTTTACTTGAGAGTTAATCAAAAGAGAGTAGAACTTGAGAAAAGGAATATCATTAGAATATAAGAATGCTTTGTATTTTCCATATCTTGATGTTATTAACCTTTTCCCTATTTCTGGAGAGCTTTTCCACTTTAAGGGCATTTTTAGATTCCTGAAAATGCTTGGAAAGAAAAAAAATACTCTATTCAAGGAAAATGCAATGTAATTACTGTTTTTAAATAATTTACCCATGTTTAGATTTCTTAGTATTTACAATATATATTAGGAATTAAAAGAAAATGAGTTTGAACAAATATCAAAAAATAAATATATTGATGTTGAATCAATGTTGTCTTTCCCCTAACATTTTAATTCCGTCCAAATTTCCTGTTTATTTTCTTCCATATTTCCTTTCGTTGCATTTTCTGAGTACGAAACTGACCCATAATGTTAAATCTTTTAGATCTAGTGTTTTTGACTCTTCCACAGTCTTTAGATATTTTCCATTTGAGTATGTAACCTCTTGACATATTCTTTGTATTTCGCATTGAATGGAATACAGGATTAAGCGGGAAGAAAACAAAATAACTGCTTGGGAGAACCTTCAAAAGGCCAAAGCCGAGGCAGCAATTCGAAACCTTGAGGTAATTTATACTAGTGCAGTAGTAACAAGTCTTAACAGCATATATATCTCTTGAATTGAATCGATGATTATGTGCAATTGAAGCTAAATTACAACACTGAATATTAATTCATCAGATGAAACTGGAGAAAAAGAGATCATCCTCAATGGATAAAATAATGAACAAATTGAGATCTGCACAGAAGAAGGCACAAGAAATGAGAAGCTCGATGTCGGGCAGCCAGGGCTGTGAATCTCAAATAAACACCCAGAGAGCGTTATCCTTTCGCAGGACTCGCCAAGTCAGGTCATTCAGTGGCTGCTTTACGTGCCATGCATTTTAGCTATGGGGCGCCCTTTGCCTGGTTCCTAATTGAAGCCTCCATTGTTCAATATCTTTAGGTCAGTCTGTTTCTATAACTTGCGCTCTGTATTCATTCATTGAGGGTGGGGGAATTCAGTTGTGTTCAAGAATGATATCTAACCATTTCGGCCACGAACGCTCATGTATTTGATAGTTCTCAAATGTTGGTTGAAGTTCTTCGTATTAGGTTTCCGATTTTCCCCGCAAACACCGTTCAAAGACTGCAATGATGTTTCCATGAAATGTAACAACGCCAAAGAAAGAGGGAAGTGAGCCACACTAAGATTTTATAATTTAGATCAATCTCATGATCCAGACACTTTGTATAATGTCAAGGCCTAAAAGGGCAACACTATCAACTACTTAATCTTCCCAATCCCACCAGAAATCAAATAAAAGTGGCCACATCAAGTCGTCAACCCCAAATTGCAAAAGGGAAAAATATTACTCCGTAGTCCCTAAAATATATGTCTAGAAGTATCTAACGAAATAATTCGGTTTGACTGAAAGGTACGAGTATACGATTAGAGTGATTCATGGTCAAAATCACCTTCTCATGAAGTATATTGGACATTGTAAAGATTCGCACATAATGTTTATAGATTTAGAGAAGACTCACAATAGTTTCCCATGGAAACTAAGTTGAAAAGTGCATCTCTGATGTGCGTACGCAGAGAGGATATGAGATATGTACGTGAACAAGACTTGTACGGCGATTCGTTTTTAGAAACATACTCTAAGATATGTACACGAACAATAAGACTTGTATTGGGATTCCTTTTTAGAAACACACTCTATTTTTTTTCATCTCTTGAGGTTTATTTGGTTATACCAAAAACCATCATTACACACATTTTTCTTTGTTGTGATTTTAGATAGAACTTTCATAAGAAGTGAAGGGTGACTTGAGAAGTGTTGTGTGACCAAAAAAGCCCAAATTATACTAAAGGTCATATTCACATTAGTCCAAAAGGTTGGCATATGTAGGCTATAGTTAGTAGGCAAGAGAATGATTCCCATGATCATCCCCACGTCTCTAATATTGTTGGTCATCTATATATATATACTCTTTTCTACCCTAAAGATTATTGTATACTTGATCTATTAAGTGTATATTATTGTTTAATTGCTTTTAAATTCTCTTACCATATGTTACTCAGCAATTATTATTGCCATAACTTTGATGGATTAACACCATCAACGCTCATCATAGACTCATATTGAGTAGAAAGTCAGACACATATATTGTACTCCCTAGGTCTAAAAAATATCGTCTCAGTTTTTATTCTGTCATCTCGATAATTTTTGTTAATTTATATAATTTCTTTGTTATTTGTTAAAAAAATATTTTCATCAAATCTTGTTTATTTGCGTCATTTTGAAACATGTAATTTGTACTTTTTATTTCTATAGCAATTTATAGATAAAATAGTTTTAAAATTTTTTATGAACATTGTTCGAAGTAAGACATTATTTTTGAGACGGAGTCCAGAGGTGTATTTTCTTTCCTCTCTTTTTCTTAACAGCGTTGGGCCGCATTAAATACGTCCCACCTAGGCGACAAGTAGCGAATTTAGTATTATATCATTTGCGACAAGATAATAGCATTTGTCGTGTAATGGGCCTACCCTAATCATTCTTGATTAAACTCGTTCCATCCCTTGGCCCATTTCAATGCCCCCGAAATTTACTAAATTACAAAATAGGAAATAAATATATATCATTAATCCATCCCTTGGCCCTATTTGAATGCGCCCAAAATTTACTAAATTACAAAATAGAAAAACAAAAATATATCTTTAATCCATTTTTTTGGTACATGGCATCATTGCATTTTTTCCCACAGAGTATATTAAAAAGACAGGAACAAAGATAACACGGAGTATATAATATCTTGGACACATAAAATGTCTGTGTTTGACTTTACAAAGTTTTGAGAGAAATGTTAAAAAGTAAAAAAAAATGTTTGAATTTGTTATGAAAAGAAAATTTCTCGCTTAAATATTTTTTTTTCTTAAAAGAAAGTGAACTTTTTTTTGGACAAAAACAAAATGAAGATTGTTGTGAGACAAAGTGAGTACTCTTTGTACAACAAAATAAGATAGCATGGCTGATTATTTATCTACTAGTTATGTACTCTTTCTTTCTTGCAAAAGTATTTCATCTTTTCTTTTTTGGACTAGGCAAAAGAAGGAGAAAAAATAGGAGTAAAACATTAAAAATATACCAAGATAAGAGTTATATATTTCTAAAATAGGAGTTAAAATGCATTTATATTACCATTTATGACTATGTATATTACCCAAAAGTATAGTAAAATACCCATATGCAGTTTCACATTACCGTAGTGTCAACTTCTATTTAAGGAATACAAACATATAACTCAAAATAAAATCACTCTAAATTGGAGTAAAACATAGAGTCATCTGACTGGAGTCAAACATATATATATATATATATATATATATATATATATATATATATATATATTATATATATATATATATATATATATATAATATATATATATATATATATATATATATATATATATATATATATATATATATATATATATATATATATATATATATATATATATAAAAGCTTGCAGCAAGGTAATTAGAAGTTGACTGAAAGAGATGCATCTCACTTGGGAGGTATGTAGAGGAAGACTAGAGTTAGATGCAGTACATGCCCTATTTCCATAAGACAAGAAGGCACATATACTACTATATTTTAAGAATAACAACTTTTATCATACCATGTTGGGAACTCACATGGGGTTTCTCTTGACCGGACCACCTTTATTATCATTTTATTTTTTATTTTAAAAATATCACTATTTTAATTATATGCAAAAAAAATATCATTAAAAACCCAAAGGAATTGAATTCTTTTTTCTTTCTTTTCAATATTTTAAATTTGAGTTCAATGTCTCTAGATTTGTTGTAATTGATTTAGATTTGCAGTTGAGATTTGGGTGAGGTGGGGAATTAAATGGCGTGTAGTGAGCATGCATGATGCCCTAAACACAAACACTACCATCATTCTATGCTGCAAGGGGAGGCAACCTACTCCAATCTAGCATCACAATTTCTTAATTAGTTGGAGTGCCCTAATTAATTATTATAGGGATATGAATAATTAATCAATTAATCAAAGAAATAAATTTTAAAATAAATGAATAATATGAAAATTAATATACTAAATGAGTAATATAATGAGAAAAATAATAAATAATACTCCGTAATATTCTATTTCTTATTACATCTATTTACTCACTACGTCCCATAAATTATTTCTCATTTGTTTTTTTGTCCCACAAAATCCTTCATT
Source organism: Cuscuta australis (assembly GCA_003260385.1). NCBI lineage: Eukaryota > Viridiplantae > Streptophyta > Magnoliopsida > Solanales > Convolvulaceae > Cuscuta > Cuscuta australis. The sequence continues at coordinate 3,130,716 of NQVE01000194.1, forward strand.
TTTTTACAAAAAAATTATTTTACCCATACCAATTTTAACTTACCTAACACATCATACATTTTTACTAATAATATATCTATCACATTTTATTTTCATTCATCACATCAAGTCAACACCAAGCTATCAATCTCTAAAAAAATTTCAATAGTCAAAACCAAAATACTCTCTCCGTCACAGAAAACATGGAAGTTTTGGTTTTGGAGAGGGATTTAAGGTGATTGTATTTTGGTATTGAATTTCCAAAAATGTCCTTTGATATGATGGGTAAAAGTATGATTTGATGGATATATTATTAGTAAAAAGGTATGATGTGATAGGTAGGGTATGAAAAAGTAATGGGTAAAAGTGACTTTTTAATAGGAATGAAAAGTGTTTTTTGGGACGGATGAAAAAAGAAATGAGAAAGGTTTTCTGGAACGGAGGGAGTATATATTTACTGATCCAGTAGCCCAATCCATCTAAGGACCTTCAATTTATAATTGACTTTGGGCTCCTAACTCCCGCGGTCCTACCTGCACGGCTGCACACTCAAGCAAAAAAAATTGTTTTTTTGGTCTACATTGAGTGCATTTTATTTTTGAATATTTTTTCATATAGTTGTTTTTTTAAATTACAAGAATATATACTTATTTAAGTGATAAGGAAATGTTTATTTTGCTCACATGTAGGTTCACGGTAGACCTTAGATCTAACATAAAATTTGCCAAGAAAATACCGTAACAATTTTATGTATACCATAATAAACACTATATAAATATTGTTTCAAAATAAAGTTTTAATTTCACTTGTAAATATTTTTAGTATGATATTTAAATTATTAGGATCTATACTTATTCATAAATAATACAGTAATCAGTATTTAATATATATTCAATCTTTTAAAAGTTTTGTAGTCAAATCAAATGAAAACCTTTTTGAAGATAAGTAGTACTCCGTAATTAAGTAGTTCTAAGTTTCTCTCTCTATGTAAAATTATATATACCTCCTCCATCTCAAATTTATTTACTATATTTGAATAGCGTATAAAATTATACTCCCTCCGTCCAACAATAAAGTTCTCGTTCACTATTCACATGGTCAAATTTTATTAACTTTGTTGGCCTATTTTTATGTCTTATTTGATAAAATAATATAGTCATGTCACCTCTAGTTTTGTAGATCTTTTCATGTATTTTTAAATATGTAATTTTTATTTTTTTATTCCATACCATATTTCATTTAAAATGATTTAAAAATAATTTTAGTCAAACATCGTAACGCGCAATGAGAACTTTATTTGTGGACGGAGGGAGTATCTTTTTAAAATGATTTTTTCAATTGTAAAAAGTAAATCCAAAATTTTACAAAACAAGATGTAACAAAAATACTTCATTTTATTAAATGATCAATGAAAACACACGAGTGAAAAAATTATCAAGAAACTTGAATAGTAAAAATGTAATTCATTTTGAGACAGGATAAAATTTAAGGCCGTAAACATAATTTGTTAGACCCGAATCCAATAAAATGGATTAATGAAACGTAAGTGTAATAAAATAAAATGTAACAAAAATATACTTCCTTCGTCCCGAAAAAATGGGAGTTTTGGTTTTGAAGAGGATTTAAGGGGAGTATATTTTGGTATTGAATTTCCAAAAACGTCCTTTGATGTAATGAGTAAAAGTATGATTTGATGGATAGATTATTAGTAAAAAGATATGATGTGATAGGTAGGGTATGAAAAAGTAAAGGGTAAAAGTGACTTTTTAATAGAAATGAAAAGTGTTTTTTGAGACGAATAAAAAAAGAAAGGAGAAAGGTTTTTTCTGGAACGTAGGTAGTATTAGGGATGGCAACGGGTCGGATTCGGATCGGATAGTACTATACCCGAACCCGACCCGACTTTAAAAACCGAAACCCGAACCCGACCCGAAACCCGACTTTTTAAGCCAAAACCCGAACCCGACTTTTAACTAATAATCAATTCGGCGTACCCCAATAATTTTAAAAAGATTACATCTAATTTTTTTTGTGTCTCATTTTTTTATTAAGAAATTACTACGTATAAAAATGATTATAAAAGGGATACTTGATATAGTAGCCCTTTGTCAAGAGATTATACGGAGTGCTCATTATATCTATAGATAGGCTTTTATGTTATAAAATATTCGGGTTTGAGTCGGGTCGGGTGCGGGTTCGGGTCGGGTCGGGTAAAATAATAAACCCACACCCGACCCGACCAGATGTCGGGTTCGGGTAAAAAATTTCGGGTCGGGTTCGGTTTATTTTATTCTCAGTTTGGGTTCGGATATTTTAGTAGTCGGTCGGGTCGGTTAAGCTCGGGTTCTGGTTGAATTGCCATCCCTAGATAGTATATAATTTGAGCAAATGGCATATTTGAATTGAACCATCGGGCACCGAACCAATCCAATCCAATAGTTATTATATTAATGCAACAGGTCCATCTGCTGCGAGGCAAGTGTTCGGCCATTGCATATATACTCCACTTTTAAATTACTCGGTATTTTTTAACGCCGACCAAACAAATTTTTTAAACTTGATTATTTTATAAAAAAGAACAGAAAGATTAATTGCTTTTATGATGAGATTGAATAACTTACAAAAAATTAAAATACATTTGCAAAATATATTCTTCTTATGAATTACGGAGTATGAATTAAAGAGTCCCTAAATAATCTTTCAAATGGGAGGTTACAAAAAATTAAAATACATTTGCAAAATATATTCTTCTTATGAATTACGGAGTATGAATTAAAGAGTCCCTAAATAATCTTTCGAATGGGAGGTCACTTTTTCAATTTTAACTAGAATTGTGATAACTCTTTATGCATGCATATGTTAGACAATAAAACTAATATTACTTCAGGTAGTATTAGTTATGGTAGTGTTTCATTATTAGTCAGCTTCCTAATCCTATTTGTAGTAGATGTTGTATGTTAGTTAGTTTCCATTTTCTATTCCTAGTTGTGTTAAGAGTCCCTCATATATATACTCTATCATGTACTCCATAATTCAATGAGCAATATTATTATTCCAATATTTCAACATGGTATCAGAGCCACCGCTCTAGGTGACCTAAAACTCTCTGCGCTCGCTTCTGGCGGGCGGCGCCACCATTAGCCGCCCGCCGGACCGATGTTATTCTTTCTTCAATTTTAAAGATTGGCAACTCCTCAAAAACTTTCTCAACCCATCCTTTTTTTTCCTCTCAAATCACTCATTCTAATCATCAATCTTTCTTCTCTTTCTCTTTTGTTACCCAAAAAATTCTAAAAAAAACAACACAAAAGCAAAGCCAAGAGGGGAATTAGTGAAAGAGGAAAGAATACCTTTACACCCCTTCAAGAAAGAAATAGGGCATTGCCCGGATCCAAAAAAAAAGACAAAGAATGTCAAGGATCTTCAGTCAAACTGGCACCTCCAGTAGCCTTATCTATTCTTCTTCGACGTCAGCAGCTACAAGCGCACGTCAACCTTCTCTCTTCTTCTTCGACGTCAGCAGCTACCAGCCCATGTCAATCTTCTTTCTTCTTCATCGACATCACTAGCTACTAGCGCACGTCAATTTCTCTCTTCTCCAACGACGTTAGGAGCTACAAGTGCACGTCAGACTTCTCTGTTCTCCAAGGACGTCAGCAGCCACCGGCGCGCGTCACACTTCTCTCTTCTCCAACGACGTGAGCAGCCACCGGCGCATGTCAAACTTCTCTCTTCTCAAAGTTTCCAGTTTCCAGCTAATGTCCAAGCTTTCTCTTGCTTCAGCCAGAGTTCAGCTTGAGGGGGGATGTTAGACAATAAAACTAATATTACTTCTGGTAGTATTAGTTATGGTAGTGTTTCATTATTAGTCAGCTTCCTAATCCTATTTGTAGTAGATGTTGTATGTTAGTTAGTTTCCATTCTCTATTCCTAGTTGTGTTAGGAATCTCTCCTATATATACTCTATCATGTATTCCATAATTAAACGAGCAATATTATTATTCCAATATTTCAACAGCATATACTCCCTCCGTCTCCCATCGATCTTCCCATTAGCCCTTTTTATTTGTCCCACATAGATCTTCTCATTACCTTTTTTAACATTTAAAATACTACAACTACCCCCACTTACTTTATTTATTACACCTTTTCCACCTTATTTAATACACCCCATCCATTTTCATTAAGTGTATTTTGGTAAACTTTTACCTTTTTTCTAACTCTCTTTAAAAACCACAAAAAGTCAAAACGAGAAGATCTTAGGGGGACGGAGGGAGTACTATGTAAATAAGATTATTTATTAGTGCTAAAAATCGAATAATTAGTGCTAAAAAGAGTAATTAAAAATGGGGAGTAATTAGTGCATGGCAATTCTCAATTACAACATGAAGTTCAATTCATACACACACATATATCGCTAAATTTATGTATGATCGCGTGGGAAAGATTTCGTAATCAATAATTAATTGACAACAATTGCTAATTACGGAGTAATTAATTAATTAATTAATTTAGTTACTGTAAGCAAAGAACTTTGTATAGCTCTCTCGACCTCGACTGTTCGGTCCGGTCGGTACGGTCTCCGACAGTAACTAAATTTTATTTAAGTCAACCGATAACGCACGTCACCGTCACTCGTGATGGGAAAATAATTCGCGGTCAACGGATTCGACGACGCCGGGAACCCCGTCTCCGCCGACGGCGATCCACTCCGGCCGCCGCAGGCGGCCCTCTCCAGCGACTGCACCTGCTTCTTCAGGAACTTGACGTAATGGATGGCCTCGTCGAGCATCGACGCCGTGTCCATCTTGGTCCCGCCGGGGACCAGCCGCTGCAGGATGCGGATCCTCTCGCTGATCCTCTCCCGCCGGTGGCGCGCCGCCACGCTCTGCGGGTCCGTCGATATCCTCACGTTCCTCCTCTTAGGCGGCTTCACCGCCTCCGGGTCGATGTGGATCGGCTGCATCGCCGCTATCCGGAATATCATCTCCCTCATCGCCGCCATCGACGTCGCCGTCCGCTTCGGCGCCGCCGCCGCCAAGTCTCCCACCTCCCATTCTTCGGGGGAGGAGGCGCCGCCGCCGCCGCCGGAGAATGATATGGTGGAAGCGGCAGGGTGGTTCATGTGGTGATCGGCCATGAAGTGAGGAGGAGTATTTTGGGGGTTGAAATTCATCATCATCAGCTGCATTTCGTCGGAGTCTTCGTCCCCGTAAGGTGCGCCGCCACAGCCGCCGCCGGAGTACATTTTATCGGGGTGCATCATGAACATCATTTGGAGCTGGTCGTCGGTAGCTGACTTCAAGAACTCAATATCCATATAATAACTAATGATAAGAATATATATATAAATTGTGGAAACAACTTTATAATTAAAAAAAAAGTTATGAACAAATAAGGGAAGACTGCACGAAAGAGAGGTGCGGGAAAGGTGGAGAGAAAAGGATGGGTAAGTAGTAATTGACAAGGGAGCTGAGATATTTATATATGCATAGAAAAGCCTGCGTCCTATATATAGTTTTGAGCTATATATATATATATATATATATATATATATATATATATATATATATATATATATATATATATATATATATATATATATATATATATATTATATATATATATATATATATAATATATATATATATATATATATATATATATATATATATATATATATATATATATATATATATATATATATATATATATATAGATTTAGGTAAATTTCTCATATATATATATATGGTTCGTACAAGCATACCAACCAATTAAGGCTTTGACTTGTGTAAATTTGGGAGGGACAATAAGGGTGCTTAGCTTGAATTGGTAGCGTTAGAGAATCGGTATACATAAAATGTGTAGACGTAAGTAGTCTATAACGAGTATAGGAATTCTGAATTTTCCGAAACATACCATAGAGCCTTATTTGTAGGCAAAATTTCGAACAAGTTGATAAAACAACACAACTTTCGAGTAGCATTTGAATGTTAGTACTCAAAAATCCGAATGTACTATAGCGATTTATTATCATAAACCACTTACTTCTGTGGTTTTGTGGGAAACGTTTCAATTTATCGCGAAACATTTGAATGTTTAGAATCAATTTAACATTCAAAAGTATTGAGCAATTTTACAAAGGACGCTTGGGATAAACATTATATTCAAACATATTGTTTTATACATTTGCATGTACACAAATTTGAACTCCGTCAGGGGCTGCTGTTCCTTGAGCCCTGCTACCGGGGGTATCGCACCCGGACACCCGGTCTCCCGCTATAAAATTTGTAATGTCATTGAACGATTGTGCACTCTGCACCTCTGAACTTGTTAACAACCTTTATTAAAATATTGTCCTTTCTAAGTAAATCAAATTTCATAAATTAGTCGAAGACACTAAAATCGATCTATGTAAATGTGATTAAAAAGATGAAAAAAGTAAATAAATAAGTTGGTTGGTTATGCTCTTTACCGGGAGATACCCAAATTTAGAAAGCGTGGCTTTAGGTACCGAACCGTGGGTTAACAATAGAGAAATTTACCTAAATAGGAGTAAAATATAATGACTTTCCCAATATAGGAGCATATGTTTTTATTTTCCAATCTAAGACCTTTGGTCATTATCAAGTAATCATTATTCAACTAAATGTTCATGATTACAGGACATTATTCTTTCCACTAGGTCATTATTAAGTCCTATTTAGGGAATAAAAAAGTTTAAGTCCTACATTAGGAAAGTCATTATGTTTTAGTCCTATTTAGTGCAAATTTCACAATATGAAAACATGAACACAAAAATAAGAAAATACATACCAAAATAGAAGTTTTACAGTATATTTTTATTTCTTAAATAGGAGTTTACACTGTAATAATGTAACACTGTACATATATATTTTACAAAATGTACTTTATTATAATTGATAACGTAAATGTATTTATCTCTTACTTTGAAAATAGTACCATAAAACTTCTATTTTAGTATAATTTTAACGTTTTACTAGTACTTTAATCTTAAATATAATACTACATCCGTCCTAAAACTTTCTTTCCGTTGCGCAAAACGAAGAAAAATCCCAAGTTTTTTCAATCTATTTTATTTAAATATTGGTATAGAAATAAAAAATACTCCCTCCGTTCTCAAAAACACTTCCTCTTTCATTTTTTTCACTTCCAACAAAACACTTCCTCTTTCTATTAAAAAACTACTTTTATCCTTACTTTTTTATACCCTACCTATCACATCATACTTTTTTCTAATAATAAATCCATCATATCTTACTTTTACCCACCACATCAAAGGCAAAATTGGAAGTCAACTATAATTTTACACTTCCTTATTTTGCTTTATAGTTAAAGTGGGAAGGCTTTTTCCAAACGGAGGGAGTAAAACATACATATTTAAAAACTACATAAAAAATTCAACAAAACAAGTGGTGAGAAGAATATTTTATTTTATCATATAGGCCATGAAAAAACACAAATAAATATAAATTCCCGTGAAGTTGGAATAATGTTCTGAAAAGAAAGTTTTAGTACGGAGGGAGTAAGAGAAAGAAAAAAATGATGTTGGGGTGATGAATGCATGCCAGTTTATACGTGTCAGTACCTCTTTATTGTTGCTGGGCAGTCAATGCGATAAAAAACGACATATGACTTCATAATCATCATAATACCCGCGGACTATTTAAAACTCTATCCCCTCTAGTCAATTTATTTATTCACCTTAATTTAATTTAGATCAAAAAATGTGGAATTTTTTTTTAAAGTTTTGGTTAAATTTTACAACCTATTACGAAATTTTTTTAGTTCGTAGTATAATATAGTAAATTTTATAAAACTTTCATAATACATATTTTTTAAAATCATATTCAATTTATGATCAAAACATATAACAATTTTATTAAAAAGGTCACATCATAAAAAAATTACAGGGCGAAGGGAGTAGTAAAATGAAAACCATCAGAAACTATTTTGATACGAGAAAAACTTATTGAACAACATAATATTTTAAGAAAAGAAAAAATCGTTTTTTTAAAAAATATTTTGAACTAATTTTTTCAGGACAAATAGAAATTAAAGATAAAGTAGAAATATTTTTGTATGACGAAAGCTAGGAATAAATTCTGTTGTAATATTAAAAATATAAATATCACCATCAAACTAAGTAAATAAATAATGAACGGCGTAAATGTGGAGAAAATGTCACTTGCTAATAATGGAGAACTAGTTGCACTGTGTCAGAGACGAGATAATTTTTTTAAATTAAAACATTATTTTTAATTTTTTTTAAAAAAGCTAGATGCAATACACACACGCAGCCTGCAGTAATGTACTACTTCCATTCTTTAATACTCAAACTAACAAAATGTGACAATACCTTAGCTTATTTGGTTAATAGAGAGTGTAAAGAGAGGTAATGTATATGACTTTGATATTTGCTAATTAATACCAATGAAAGATAGATTAACATATGTACTTAGCATAAACCAACGCACTTATCAGAGAATAAAATTTACACGTTTTTTTGTCGTGTCTCAAAGTGCACAAAATGCATCTGATTAGATATTGGACCGGACGATCGGTCCTGTCACAAGATACAAAAACTAGGTTGTTTTGCGACAAAAGAACCCGTTTCAATAACGTAACTATTTTTCTGTCGCAAAATAAACTCCTGCGACAGATTTAGGGAGTAGATGTTTTAATTTAGATCTACCCCTTTAAATTGGTTGGATAGATAGATAATGATGCCCTAATAAGTTATTTTTTTCGCCCTAATAAGTTCTTTTGATACATGGTTAATGCATGCACGTATTTTTTTTATATAATATAAGCTCCATACCATCACCAAACTATATAATAAAAACAAAGAGAGTTTAAGTGGGACGTACACTGAATCAATCTATCTTTCCTTTCTCTTTCCATTTTCTTGTTTTTTTTTCTTTTTCTTTTTTATCAACCATAAAAACCCCACCCACATGGAATGAGTCAGAAGGGCCGCCTTATTACCCGACCCGACCCGACCCGACCCGACGACTCCTACATCTCTCTCTTCTCTACTTAATATTAATGCTTCTCTCTCTATTCCTTATTTAAATTCTTATTTACTTTTTTTACAAAATTTAAAATAAATAAATTATGTGACTAATTACACTCTCCAAATAACATGCAAAACTAGCTCCGTGATTTTTAAATTTACTCGATCCGTGTTTTATTTTTCAATTAATATAGCAATAAAAAATTTCACATTTAAAAATTACATGCATAAAGAAGTTTATAAAATAAAATGTGATATGAATATTTTAGATTATTAATCAATTAATCAAAACATGGAAATAAATATGAAATAAAAATGTTTGAAAAGCTAGAGTAAATCCAAAGAATAATTACTGCATTATTGCAATGCACGGAGATGATTAGCATTGGAACGCAAATCGAGGCAGATGAGATTAGGTTTACAGAGATAGGAAAGTACGAATAGTGCTATTTTGACTTTTGAAAATCGAATTATTTGCCCAGTTTTTACGGACACCATTATACCCTTTTTTTCTTTAAAAAAAAAAAGAAGAAGAAGAAGAAGAAACCCCGAATAATGACTTCCAATTTGCTCCTCAAACGTGCCCTAAAATTGGACTATACTCCGCATATGTTTCATGAGAAAATAACAGTGAGTGGCTGAATAATCTTATTTTATACTCCCCCCTGTTCTGAAATCATGAGATGTTTGGTTTTCATTTTTGAAGAATTTTGGTGGTGATATTTCAAAAATATCATTCCATGTGATACGTAAAAGTATAATTAAATAGGTAGATTAATAATGAATAAATGTGATATGATAAGTTGGTTAAGAATTAGTAGGGGTAAAAATGATTATTTAATATAAATGTATTTTGGATAAAAAAAAGAGAAAAGTTTTTAGGGATCGATAAAGTATTTTGGTTCTTCTTAATTACAAGGAATATCGATGGATAAAATTTTACTCCTTCCATTATTTCATAAAATACTCCTCCCTAATTTAAAATGTCTAAAATACACTTCCGTTTCGTAGTTTATTGTGATCGAGTAGAAGTTGTTCTGAGAGTGTTTTTGAACATCTAGACGTACACCTTGACAAACGAGGTAGGCCAAAACCTAAGAAATATTTATGTGCCGAGGACTATTTAATTTCCATTCGCGGAGCATTAGAAAGCCACTTTTATTTCTACGTGTTCTTAACTCATCTATCACATCTAGAGCGGATGTAATTAATATGAGTTGGGGGCCCCAACTAAAATTTTATGGTTGGCATTTTTTTAAAATTTTTAATTTTATGTATATGACTCCCAACTAAAATTAAGGTAAGCGCATTTTATTAGGCTAAATTTAAATTTTATGTTTACTTTTTTAGTAAAGTATATTTTATTACATGTAATTAATTTTTTATAAAACTTTTTTACATTACCTATTAAAAATTCAATAAATCTTTGAAATAAAATTTGATATTATTTTTATCATTTTGTATTGCCTATTTAAAAAATCAGGAGCTTAGAACTGCCCGGCCCTGAACCTCACTCCGTGGCGCGCCCAACTATTCAAATTGTTGGATCTGCCACTCATCACATCATATCTATGCACAACTAAATTACCATCTCATTCTAATTTTACTCATAATATCAAAAATCTCCGCGAAAGTTACAACAAAAATATCACTCGATTTAACTTTCATATAAGTCAAAATGAGGAAACTAAAAGGTTTTAAGTCATATGAAGCATTCAATAAAAAAATTATGACAAAATATCCAATATATCGTATGAATTGGATATAAAAGTTATTGTCATGATAAGGCAAAGAAATACATGAAAAATGTATTTGATATTTCAAATTCACTTTTTATATATTTGAAAAATGTACGGAGTTTTTTATACTTCAAAATATGTAAATAGTTATTTATTTTTATTTTTTTACAATCAACCAAGATCAATATTTGACATACAGTTAATTAAAAATTACATGGTATATTGATTAGATAAAAATTATTTTTAAAAACATATATTTTACAACATAAATCTAGTAAAAATATTCTCGTATTAATTCAACTAATGGTAAAATTGACAAAAACCATGGGAGAGAGGTAGTATTAAAATTAAAGGGAATAATTAAATTGGATAAAAGGGTGTATATATATTACGTACTCTCCATTCTATATTCATTGTTTGTTACTCCGTATATTGTAACTTTGTCAATACATTGACAAGTGAATAGATGTAAAATATAGAGTACTCTCTTCATCTTAATAAATACTCTCTTCATCCTAAAACGTTCTTGCTGTTTCTATTTACAAAATTTGACCGATTTTATTTTCAAATTAATTTATTTGATTGTAGGTATGAAATTAAAAAATAAAATTTATGTACTTAAAAACTACATCAATAATTTTACAAAATAAGAATTGATAAGACTATATTATTTTATCAAATAATTAACAAAAATAAGTAAAAAGAAAATAATAAAATTTGATAATATATAAATAATAACTGAGAAAAATATTTTAAGAGTTACTCACTACTCCGTAATACTCGGTATAAATGAAGGGAGTACTCCGTAGTCGGTAGTTCAATAATAATGATATGTGAGGGGAAAATTATAGGGGCGTGGGGGTGGGGGTGGGGGTGTCATATGATTGGAGGGTTGGTCGCTACTTAACCGATCGAGACGTGACGGCTTATTTTCTTAATTTAGCTGCGCACACACGGTTTTATGTGTCTATTTTTATACTCTCCACTTGTTCCTAAAAAAAAAGTCACGTTACGTAAAACTAAATAAAATTTTATAAATTATTCTATAAAAAAATGATATGGAAACAATTTTATAGGTTTATAAAATTACTTTAAGTGTTAATTAAAAAGGGCGTGACAAGAATATTTTTATTTTATGGCGTGGTTAATTTAATTACTCCGATCCGATCCACTGTACCCCGGTATTATTTTATGAAGAAAAGGAAATGAAGACATGATTAAAGAGACATGCAAGAAGAGGTTCGATTGGATAAAAAGAAGCCATATGATAGATAGATTTGGATGTTGGGTGGTCTTCCTTTTTTATTTCTCACAAAAAAATAAATATAAGAAAACAACAAAAACAATAATGCATGGCATCCCTCTACCGTCAAAAAAATATATTATTCAGATTTAAATACTTCATTGAATTTATTTTTAATTAAATTTATTTAAATGTTAGTTGAAAATTTAAAAACATAAAATCAGAATATTTAAAACTATATTCAAACCTCAATGAAACAGAAGATACTGTTGAACTTTTGGAAAATACTTTGTTGATTGATTAGTTACCCCAAAGAGGTATATATACAAGATACATAAGTACAAGCCCAACGGGCCAACTAACTACAATATAAACCAATACTGCACAAGAATACCCAATACTCCCCCTCAAGTTGGCGCATGAATATCAAGAATGCCCAACTTGGAGAGTAAAAAAGTAAAAAGAGGACTAGAGAGCGCCTTAGTAAAAATATCTGCAATCTGCAGCTTGGTTGGAACATAGGCCGTGGACACATGGTTGCGCTGAACGCACTCACGAACGATAAGACAGTCTATATCAATATGCTTGGAGCGTTCATGAAACACCGGATTTGCTGCAATGTACAACGCAGACTTATTGTCACAATACAAACGCGGGGTAGCTACACATGGAACAAACAGAGCCGCAAGAAGACCCCGGATCCAACGAATCTCCGTACATGCACTAGCCATGGCCCTGTACTCAGCTTCTGCGGAAGAACGAGACACGGTGTCCTGCTTTTTAGATCTCCAAGAAACCGGGGAACCACCCAAAAGAATAAAATAACCAGTAACTGAACGACGAGTGATGGGACAACTTGCCCAATCTGAATCTGAGTGTTCCAGAAGAGATAGGTCACTGTCGCTACGCAAGAAGATACCCTGACCCGGATGTCCCTTTAGATAACGGACCACCCGCAAAGCCGCTTGTAAATGATCAAGTCGTGGAGCATGCATGAACTAAGACAAAACATGAACTGAGAAAGAAATGTCAGGACGAGTAATAGTCAAATACAACAGATGACCAACCAGACGCCTATACTTGGCAGGATCACGAATCTCAGGACTCGAGGAGGTGGCAAGCGAATGTCCAGGAGTAATAGGAGTAGAAACAGGCTTGCACCCAGAAAGACCCGCCTCTGCAATAATATCCAACGCGTACTTCCGCTGATTCAAAACCATGCCTGCCGGGGACCTAGCACACTCGATCCCCAGAAAGTAAGAGACTGGGCCCAGATCTTTCAAACAGAAGCAATCATTCAAGTATCGCTTGAACGACGAACAAACAGATGGGTTATTACCTGCAAGAAGAATATCATCCACATAAACCAATACAACCAAAATGTCAGGACCATGGGTTCGAACGAACAATGTATGATCAGCATGGGCTTGGCGAAACCCAACAGCACGAAGGGCACTGCGCAACTTAGCAAACCAGTTACGCGGTGACTGACGTAGCCCATATAAGGACTTTCGGAGACGACAAACTTTACCGGGATATGCCCCAGTGTACCCAGGCGGCATTTTCATGTACACCTCTTCCTTGAGATCCCCATGTAAGAAAGCATTGTTGACATCTAACTGATGAACCTCCCACGAACGAGCAACTGCAACAGACAAAAGAATACGCACCGTGGTTAATTTAGCCACTGGTGCAAAAGTGTCAGTGTAATCCGTCCCGAATTCTTGATGATTCCCCAACACAACTAAGCGGGCTTTGTCACGTTCTTTAGTACCGTCGGAATGAAACTTCGTGCGATACACCCACTGGTAGCCCAACGCACGACGAAACGGTGGAAGATCAGTAATGTCCCAAGTATGATTCCTCTCCAATGCTAACAATTCCTTCGCCATCGCTTCCCGCCAAGAAGCGTGCTTAACAGCCCCACGAAAGCTTTTAGGCTCCACAGTTGCCGTCACCACTCCGAGAAAACCTTTATACCTGTCATGTAACTTATCATAATGAAAAAAATTAGTAATAGGGAACCGAGTACCTGAAACTGAAGACTGAACGTGAGAGGACGTAACCGAAGAACATGTCGTGGCGGTATGACAAACATAATCAGACAGATGAGATGGAGGGTGACGGACACGAGAGGATTGACGAACTGGGGGGACTGTTTTTGTCTCGGGTGGAGAGGTGTCGGACGAGGTGGGTGCACCGTCGGCAATAGGTGCAAGGTTAGAGGGGCTGGGTTCAGGAATCGGGACTGGGGTGGGATTTTCGGCAGTGACTACCGAATCTGGGGTGGGTGACTGGTTGGATGCCGACACGGTAATAGCTTCGGGAAAGTCACCCGTAGGGGTGGGGAGAGATGGGGTAGAAGGTGTAGTGTTGGGCGATATAGCAAAAGGAAAGACAGTTTCATCAAACGAAATGTCACGAGTATGAAAGAAACGGTGTGTTTCCAAATTGTAGACACGCCATCCCTTCGTACCAAATGGGTACCCAACAAACATGCACCGAATACTGCGGGGAGCAAATTTATTGGGAAGTTTTTGACGAACATAACAAAGACACCCAAACACCCGAAGATGGCTAAGATCACAAGGTTTAGATGAAAGAATTTCAAGAGGAGACTTACCACCCAAGAGAGACGTGGGAAGACGATTAATGAGATAGACTGCAGTTTTGACACATTCTCCCCAGAATTCCAGCGGTAGAGATGCTTGGAACATGAGGGCACACGCCACATTGAGAATATGACGGTGCTTCCTTTCCACACGGCCATTCTGCTGAGGGGTACCTACACAAGAAGTTTGTATCTGGACACCCATGTGATCATAATATTCAAGAAGTGGTTTATTGAGGAACTCAGTACCATTATCTGAACGAACAACTTTTATTGTTTTCTCATACTGGGTAGCAATCATAGCAAAGAAACGTTTCAAACACGAGGTGACCTCACTTTTAACTTTAATAAGGTACACCCACACAGCACGAGAATGATCATCAACGATTGTTAAAAAATAATGAGCCCCCGTAGCTAAACAAGCGGAATATGGTCCCCAGAGATCACAATGAATTAAATCAAACACAGAATTGGCTTTATTTAAACTTGTAGGAAACGAAGATCGAGTCTGTTTGGACATAAAACAAATATCACACGTTTGCAACTTCTGTAAATTAGAAGTGCTATTATTGGGACTAACAAATGACATAACTTTGGGCGAGGGATGACCCAAGCGCTGATGTAAAAGAAAGGAATCAACGGTAGAAGCATGAACTTGAGGCACAGAACCGCAAAACACATAGACTCCGTTACGCAATTCACCCCGTCCAATCTCCATTTTCGACAAACGGTCCTGTATTACACAAAAGAGTTCATTAAAAATTACATGACAAATATTATCACGAATAAGACAACCCACAGAAATTAAATGGCAATGCAGATTTGGCACAAGCAAAACACCCGATAGCACCAGATTTGGAGAGAGCCGTACGCTCCCTTGTTGATGTGCGTTAACCCGAGACCCATCGGGTAAGATAATTCCACACGGTGGAATAGTAACGAGATCAAACAGGTGAGTCTTATCACCAGTCATGTGATGAGATGCTCCACTATCAATTAACCATTCAGAAGAACAAGAAGTCATACCATTGTACTGTTGAGACGAGGAAGACTCAAGCAAAGACATTAGCTTTGCCATCTGATCACTAAGATGACTCGAAGGCTCTGTATTCGCAGCATACGCACCTGCCGAGTGGCCAGATACTACCCCGGGGTACTGCCGTAGGACCCACTGCCTGGGCGAGCAGTCCCTGCCTTCTGGGTGTCGCCATAGGAGGTGCTGCCAGGACGGGCAGTCCCTCTGCCACCATCCCGACCAGAGGAGGGGTTCCCCCGACCGCCACCACGGCCACCCCTACCTCGCTGCGCTGTACCGCGGCCTCCACCACGACCATAGTGTTCTGGAAACCCAATTATCTCAAAGCATGTGTCGACAATGTGGTTGGTACGCCCACAATGTGTGCATGATAAATTTCCCGGTCCACGTCGAGCAGCGAACGCCACACCATCCGTTCTATCATCGCGTGAGCGGATAATAGTGCGGTGGCGCTCTTCCTGTGTGATGATGTAGAATGCCCGGTCTAAATCAGGAATTGGCTCACTACCAATAATTTGTGAACGAGCATGCCCGTACTGTTCATCATCGAGACCCAACAAAAAATCCATCGTCTTCTCACGTTCAACACGAGCCCGTGCAATTTCGGCAGCGGGACACACACAACCTCCAGTTGGGTCTTCACTTCCATTTAGTTGATTCCAAAGAGTTATAAACTGATTGTAGTAAGCGACCACACTCTGGCCCTTTTGACGTAACCCATGCAACTCGCACTTCAATTGATACATACGAGGACCATTGGAGCCACCATAGCGTTTCTTAAGATCATTCCACAAGTCAAACGCGAGAGTATGATTGATTATGCTCCGTTGTATGGACTCATCCACGCTGTTACAAATCCAACTACAAATAATGGAGTGATTAGACTCCCACGCGACAAGCTCGGCCTCATCTTTGGGTTTAGGCACTCCCGTAGATGTTAAGAACTGTGCTTTACCACGGCCACCAAGAGCATGACAAATAGCTTTCTCCCAAACATCATAGTTATCACTACGAAGCACATATTTTGTTAATGAATTACCCGGACCTTCAGACGGATGCAAATAATAGATTGCAGACGGATCATGTATCAAGTTTGCCTTCTTAGACGCCATGACGAACAACTTCAATCGATTGATGCACTATTGGCACTGGACAGTGCACCACGATGGCAACTGGACTGGACAGACGAGGACGACGGCCGGACTGGACGGAGTAACTTGGCCGGATTCACTGGTCGGACGACGGACGAACGACGCCGAAGACGGAACCCTAGACGTTGACGACGAAAACCCTAGGCGCAGAAACGAAACCCTAGGAACTTACGCTCCGATACCATGTTGAACTTTTGGAAAATACTTTGTTGATTGATTAGTTACCCCAAAGAGGTATATATACAAGATAAATAAGTACAAGCCCAACGGGCCAACTAACTACAATATAAACCAATACTGCACAAGAATACCCAATAGATACCATCACTATATTATTCCCAACGATGAAAAGTATAGTACGAATTACCCAGTGTAATTTAACCTTGGGAATAATTTAAAAAGGGCAAAAAAAGTAATAATAATATTAGTAGTAGTAATAATAATGATGATGATATCAACTTATAATACTAAAAAAATACGTAGTATTATTAAATGTCAATAGAAAATATGATACTCCGTATTATAGTCACATTGTAATAGTCTTATTTTGATGGACGGAAGGAGTATAAGAAATCAGATCAAGCACTAGTTCAAGCTTGTATTTTTAGCGTTACGAAGGCTTGTAATATTTTAGAAAAAAGCTAGCGGTATACCATTTGTACCCTCCATCTCCACCACACAAAACCAAGAGAGGAAAAAAAATTTAAAAAGAAAAAAGAAATGGAGGATTACGATTGATGGTGTACAAATGGGGTACGAGCAATTCTCAATATTTTAACTAACATCTTACTTTAATTTGGGTTCAAGTCAATATTTAATCCTTATTTTATGTGATTTTTTAATAATTACTTTTCATTAATTATCGGGGTGGCAATCCCTTATCTTCTTTCCCCGCGGTGACCCCACGTCCTATTTCCGTAAATAACTTTCCATGTTTCTTTTTCTTGACCATTATCCTATCCCTCATTTTAGGAAAACATTCATGATTTGATGATATTTAGTTCAAACTATTTTTAATTTAATTAATTTTAAAATTAATTTAATACTTTAAAATTAAATATATTGTATACATTTAAAAATTAAATTAAAATTTTATAAATAATGAGATGACATAACTATTTTATTTTATCAAATGAATAATTAAAATATATAAAGAAAGAAATATAATCTATCTGTGAAAATATAATATTTTTCTTGGACGGAATATCAAATTAAAGACTTTATTTATTTATTAAAAAAAAACGAGCATCAGCTCCGAAGATTTTCAGAACAGGTCGAACAATCACTTGAGAGGATATAAAATAAATGAAATAGACTAATCAGCATAGGGTGAAGCGTGCACCTAGGCTTCCTTCATTGACATATTGGCTTGTTAACTAATTAAACACATATGGTCATTTACATTTTTGGACCTTCCATGAACTCCCTCTGTCCCATATTGGATACCACACAACATACAACGTACAAAATCTTATTATTTTTAAAATTATCTTAATTGCAAAATAATATAAAAATAAAAAATATAAAGTACACCATTTGTTAAAAATATATATAAAAAACTTTATAAAAAGATATGAAAAGAATATGTTTTATTTTATTTAACAAATTATTAATAAAAATATACAAACAAAAGTTATTGAGAAGCCATAATTAATAATGACAGTGGCATCCAATTCGGAACGGAGGGAGTATATAATTGAAGGTTTAGTTTGTTAAAAGACTTTAGAAAATTATAAATTTGGTTAGTTTAATGAAACATTTTTACAATTTACACAAGTCCACTAGGTTTTGGTAAATATTGGTTTGACCCCTCCATATATGATCTCTTTCCAGTTTCCATGCATCTTCTGATTAATACTCCGTATTATTATTATTATAGTGTAAATACAAAAGTGGACCTACATGCAAATGATTCATCATGTCATCTCAACTATACCTGAGGGATATTGTAAATAGAATCTGACAATCATTTAATTCTCCCATCAATTAATAATACTTCCTCTGTCCTAAAACTTTCTTCCCGATTCGCAAAACGAAGAAAAATTTCAAGTTTTTTTAATCTATTTTATTTAAATATTGGTATAGAAATAAAAAATAAAACATACATATTTAAAAACTACCTCAAAAGTTCAACAAAACAAGTGGTGACAAGAATATTTTATTTTATCATATAGGTCATGAAAAAACACAAATAAATATAAATTCTCGTGAAGTTGGAATAGTGCACTGGGAAAAAAGTTTTAGGACGGAAGGAGTAATACGTAGTAATAATACTCCCTCCGTCCTATAATGATCTTCCCAGATCACTATTCTAACTTCACGAGAATTTATATTTATTTGTGTTTTTTCATGGCCTATATGATAAAACATTGTGGGACACAAACTCTCTCTGTCCCAAAATTATATCATCGTTCACTATTTAAATGATCATTATTTTTTACTTTGTTTGCCTATTTTCCTTACTCATTTAATAAAATAATACAGTCGTATCACTTCTAATTTTATAAATTTTGGGTAAAAAAAATTTATTTTTAAATTTTTCATATAACTTAGTTGGAAAATAATTTCAGTAAAAAATGGTAACGCACAACGCGAACAGTGGGTCCCACAAGTTAGAGAGCATTGCTTGGAATTGGGCGCAGTACGTGAGAGTGCAGACAGCTACGGCCAACCGTTTCGTCGGCTTCACACTCTCTTTACGTCTGTGTCTTCATTATCACCTTTCCGTAAATGGAAAGAAGCTTAAGTTTTACTCCCTTCCTGCCTAAATATTTGTCACACTTGTATTTCTCAGTGAAAATATCAAGTTTTTTAAGGGTCCGTTTGGTACGCGGAATTCAAGCTACGGAATTGGAATTGGAGACTTTAATTTCAATTCTGATGTTTGGTATCGAAAAAATTTATAGAATTGGAATTCAATTCTAATTCCAAAATTTTCAATTCTACATTTTAAATTCCATACCAGAATAAAAGAATTGGAGTGAATTCCACGGGTCAAATAAAAACACGCGGATCTTTCTCGGGTCGGATCTTAGATCTAATTTTACGCAGATCAAAACTCCAACTCCCTGCGCTCTTTCTCGTTTTCTCTCTCGGCTCTCTCATCTCTCTCAGCTCTCTCATCTTCGATCTCCATGGGTGACCCTCGCAGACATCTCGCAATTCTCCATGGGTGAGGGTGGCGACATCTGGTAATTCTTTCACTCTTTCTATCTCTCTATCTTTAAATTCGATTCTTTTTTTAGATTTGTTTTTTAATTTGTCAAATTTTTATCAAATCGATTATTGTAGTTGTTAGCTAGGGTTTTAATGGCTTTTGAATTACTTTACTGCAGAGATTCTGTGTTCGAGGTTTATTTCGCTACCAAATCTCTGTGTGTTTGAATAATTGATTAAGGACATGGATTCTACTACTAAGGTTGGTACAACTAATTCTGTGTCTTGGATGGTATTTTCCCCTAATTTATGTCTGGTTTTAGATTTTAATGCATTTAATTTGTGGTTTGGAAAGTCTATGTTTTATAAATTTGATGCATATTGCTTTGTTTGCTGAATCTCTAGAATAGATGACTAACTATATGTACATTTGATTGATTATTGCTTTGATGCACATTGCTTTGGTTTTGCAATTACCCTGTTTTCTTTAATGTAGCATTTTTTTCTTTTTAGTGCATGGATATCCATGTGTCTCACTCTGATGAAGAAAGTGAAGAAAGCGAAGAATATCATCCCAATTGGGATGATATTTGTATTCTTTTCTCTCAAGATCGTGCGGATGGGCAAGGTTCAAGAACAATTCAAGAAACCAGTGATGAGATTGAGGTTGATTCTGCTACTATCCCAGACTCACTTGACAAGTGTGATGAAGTTGATGTTATAAGTGATTTGTTGGCTCGAAAAAAGAGAAAGGAGACAACGTCTTCCTCATGTTCTATGGGACCTAAGAAGAAAACTTCATCAACGACAATCATATCTGACTGTATGCAGCGAATGGCGACTGATTTCAGTGACTATTTGGCGGTGGAAAGGAAAAAGTCTGAGCTTCTTTTGACAGAAAAGGAGTTAATGTTGGCAGAGAAGAAAAAAATTAATCCCCAAAAAATTTTGGCTGAGTTGAAGGCTATTGAACTCGATGACATGCAGATGATCAAGGCTGTGGATTTGATGATGCATGATCACATATTATTCAATACATTTGTGGGAATGCCAACAGAGTTGAAATACAAGTGGTTGAAAGTGCAACTTGATAAATGAAGTTGACACTTATTTTTATTATACAATTCCTAGATTATCATTCAATTTGATCTTTGTTTCAACTTGAACTTTGTTTAAACTTAAGTTAATACTTCTTCTGTCAACTTTGTTTGAATTTAAGTTTGGTGTGTTTGATCTATTTGAATTTATAATTGTTCAATTTTTTCTGGTCATAAATGTCTAAAGATGGTTATTTAAAAAAATGATGGTAGCCATAATATATATTAATGTCATTTTTTTAGTTATCAAATAAAGTGGTTGGGATCTAAATACAATTTCTTATCAATTGTATACGTAATTTTATGTTACCAAACATAAGATTTGGAATTACAATACAATTCTATATCAATTCTTTAATTACACCAAACAAAGGATTTGGAATTACAATACAATTCTATATCAATTCTTTAATTACACCAAACAAAGGATTTGGAATTGAATTAGAATTCAATTCCATCCAATTCAATTCCATAGAATTTCAATTCCAATTCAATTTCAATTCCACATACCAAACGGACCCTAAATATATTTTATTTATAATTGGCATAGAAATAAAAAAAATTACATATAAAAAACTACATGAAAAGTTATTCGAAATAAGAGGTGTCAAGAATAATTTATTTTATCAAATAACCAATGAAAACTTAGTAATAAACATAAGTTCCCCTTAATACTGATTGTGGCAAATATTTTGGGACGAATGAAATATTTAAAAAAATTTGTTCCATGATAATATGCTTTAAAAAAAAGAAAAGAAAAAATGTAGTCGTCCATGGGGTCTGTATTTACCATCAATTCAGACCAGATTCTACAAGACGTGTGGGACCTACTCGCTCATTATACCCACTAGTCGGCTACTGCCCTGTCAAAATTACTTCCAAAAAAATTATTTCATGTTCCTAATTAGATTACAAATTGGGATTTACGAGGTGAAATATTTTATTTTTTAAAATTATTTTATTTAAAAATTAATATATTGATAAGAGATAAAATTACATATTAAAAAATTACGTTAAAAGTGTTACAAAATAAAAAGTGACAAGGATATTTTATTTTATTAAATATTTAATGAAATCACCTAAACAAACAAAAGTTATTGAGAGGAGACAAAAAAATTCTAATCAAATTGGGGACAGAAAAAGTACTTCCCAAAAGCTACATAAAATTTTCTTTAAGAGAGGTGACATGACCATTTTGTATTATGAAAGGTGGAGTGAAAATAAAAAATAAAGTGAATAAAGTTCAATAGTAAGAAACATTCCTTTTTTGAAAATATGGAGAGTATATACATGCATTATAAAACTAAATAAAAAAATTACAAATTATTTAAAATAAGTAATAAAAATAGTTAAAAAGACGTTAATATTTAACTGCAGAAATGGTGAACTTGCAAATTAAATTGAAACCGAAGAAATATAATTAAACCAATATATCTAAGGCGTTGAAGATTTTTGGATGAGCACTTCTATAGTGCACCTTGGGTGCATACAATGTTTGTGGACCTTCTCACATAATATTTTTTATTAAAAAATAAGAGCTTTTTTTGAAACAGTATAAAAGCTTATTTAAGTAGTAAGAAAATGTTTATTTTGCTCATATGTAGGTCCATGGAGGACCATCGTAAAATTTACCATTTTGTATATATGTCAAAGTAATACTTCCTTCGTCCCAAAAAAGAAAATTGTTATTTTGATTTTTAAAAGATTTAAGAAGAGCATATTTTGGAGTTGATTTTGCAAAAATACCCTTAGATGTGATAGAAAAAAGTAGATGTAATGGATAAATTAATAGAAAAGTGTGATGTGATAGATAGGTTAAAAATTAGTGGAGATAAAAATAACTTTTTAATAAAAATAAAAAAAAGTCGTTTGGGACGTGTAAAAAAAAGAAAAAAAAATTCATAGAATTGAGGGAATCACAAGTAACAACCATAATATCATTCGAGCCCGGTTCCATGGCCACTAGATTTCAGTGGCCACGGATGTCATTGCCTCCCTTCGGAGCTCCGTTCATAAAATTGATGATTCCTACCCCTTAACCCCTCAGTAAACCCCTCCATCAAGTCCCGACCCAAACTAATCACCACACCTACGTCAATTGCACTTCGTAAGTATAAAGTCAAAACTTTTGACTTTAAAGTCAATTATATTTACGAGGTGCAATTGACGTAGATGGGGTAATTAGTTTGGATCGGAACTTGGCGGGGGGTTACCGGAGGGGTTAGAAGGGTTCAATTTTATGAACAGAGCTTCGTAGGGGGGCAGTGGCTTCCGTGGCCACTGAAGCCACTGCCCCCCTACGGAGCTCTGTTCATAAAGTTTTGACTTTAGACTTACGAGGTGCAATTGACGTAGGTGTGGTGATTAATTTGGGTCGGGACTTGGTGGAGGGGTTTACTGAGGGGTTAGGGGGTAGGAATCATCAATTTTATGAACAGAGCTCCGTAGAGAGGCAGTGGCTTCCTAGCCACTGGAATCCAGTGGCCATGAAACCAGGCTCATATCATTCCCCATGTACGAAGTATAACACGAATAGATGGAAATATTGATGGTACGTTACTAGCAATATTGATGATGAAAGGCACCCATGGTAAAGGTCACTTTCATGTTAGTAGGGTCAAAATGCACGGTGATATGGATAAGAATCGCCACATGTGATGGTGATGTCGTTGAGGCTATGTTTTACTTCAACTCCTAAAACATTTAAGGATAAACCTATTTGTACCCCATGTTTTGTACCCCACTTTATACCCGTAGTTTTGCACTAACACTTTGTGTTAGTGTAAAACTAATTTTTGTTAATGCACCAATACTTTGTGTCCGTGTAAATTTTCGTTAACGCACCAACACTTGTGTCGGTGTAAACCATCAAAATGTTTGTGTATAACTGTGGTGTACAAATGGGGTACAATTTGTGGTGTAAGTGTAGCATAACCCAACATTTAAATTTGAAAAATGCTACCTCATTTGTCCCCCACCCCCTCCATCACCACAAAAAAAGGCAACAAAATAAAAAAAATTAAATAAATAAAAATAAAATAAAATTATATGGTGAAGAAATGAGTGGGGGACAAATGGGGTACACCAAATGGTGTACCCCTAGCATTCCTCTTTAAATTTTCATATACTCCCTCCGTCCCATGAAACATGGAACTTTTGCTTTTTAGGGATGGATTTAAAGGGAGTGTATTTTGGTATTAAATTTCCAAAAATGTCCTTTGATGTGATGGGTAAAAGTATGATTTGATGGATAAATTATTAGTAAAAGGTATGATGTGATAGGTAGAGTATGAAAAAGTAAGGGATAAAAGTGACTTTTTAATAGAAATGAGAAGTGTTTTGTGGGACGGATAAAAAAAAGAAGAAAGATTTCATGGGACGGAGGGAGTATTATTTCTCACAAAATATTTCAATTCAGATTAAATAGATATTATTATCTTTACTTTTTTTTAAATCTAACTCAATCCATCTCAATCACCTACTATACCCTATCAAATTTGACAAATCTCGAGTCCTAGCAATTTTAATTGTCGTTGTTTTGCATTGGTGAAAGTTTATAGCTTTCCCTCAAATAAATCTGATGGTGTAAATATAGCGGGGTGGGTTAACCGGATTTGACCTGGACATACTCGACCCGTAATATAAAACACACAACAAGAACACAAAGTATGACCTAGACCGGGTAAATCTCCTCAGTCCGAATTATATTTCTTACTCTATCTCAAGAGTGAACTTTAGTGAGAGAAAAAATTGGCTCCCCTCCTCTATCCAATATCATCATATTTATAGAGGAGGATTTGTGACCTTCCCCTGTTCATCCATGGACAAAATAGGAAGCTCGTGGGAAGGTCACTGTAGATAATGGAAGCACTGTACAATCATGGACTTGCTACTAATACAACCAAAAAGCACTGTTCAATCAAAGACTAAAATGGATATTCTCAATCCAATCAACCCTGCAAAATGACAAACATCCCTTTCACTGTGTGCCTCGTGATGGATGAGCGGCGGGGTGTCCCCTTGACCTCTGACGTGGTTCACCATGCCTAAGAGACTGGACCAATGTTAGCCAAGTAAAGTGATATGACCGGTCACCTTTTTTCTCAAAGGTTGACCGGTCATTTTTTGAGCTCAACTCGTCTCTTTGGTCTTCTTGAATTCTTCACAACATTAGGTGATATTTTGGCTATCGCCGAAAATGTGACCGGTCACTTTTTTAGTAGAAGTGACCGGTCAACTTTTGACCCGTCCCAATCGAAGAGTTAACTTCATTTGGTGATTGATAAAAGTGACCGGTCATATTTTGACCTGTCCCTTTCGGTTGTCCGGGTCGGGTATAGGGATATACCCATCAAGAAGTCCTCCACTTACCGGCCTTGTGAGGAAGTCATCAAGGGCGGGAAGTATACTTATGTTAACCCATCACCTTTGAATTCAACAAGTCTTCTCTCATGACTTGTCCTTTTGAATCACCAGGTCTCTCTCATGACCTGTCCTTTTGAATCACCAAGTCCCTCACATGACCTGTCCTTTTGAAATCATCAAGTCATTCACATGACCTGTCCTTTTGAAATCATCAAGTCATTCCCATGACCTGTCTTTCTTTGAAATTATCAAGTCATTCCCATGACCTGTCCTTTTTTGAAATCGTTAAGCCATTCCCATGACCTGTCCTTGTTTGAAATCGTCAAGCCATTCCCATGACCTGACCTTCTTTGAAATCATCAAATCTTTCCCATGACCTGTCCTTCTTTGAAATCATCATGTCATTCTCGTTGACCTGTCACACTTGGATAACGTGGGGGAGTCCAAGCATCAGGCCTTACTTTTCAATTTTGGGGTTTCCCTCCAAAACCTTCCACCTTCCATATTCAAATTTCAAAAAATTTTCTCCTTCATCCTTACCCTTCCACGTGTCACGCCCTCGGTTTCCCACCTGTCACCTCGAGTTCCAAACCGCCTCTCTCTCTCCTATAAATACTCCTCCAACCCATCTCATTTCTTCACTTTCCTCCTTCGCTTCTCTTGATTTGCCCGGTTAACTTTCTCTCTCTAGCTCTCTACCAAGTAAGTCCTCCAGTCCTCCTTGCCTTTTAATTCTTCCATCTTTCCATTTTTTACCGGTAGGCCTAGGTCATGTCTTCTGATAGCCAAAACATACCTGGCCAATCCTATGGATCAGGCTCTCAGCCCTCTTCCTCTTCACATTCTGAATCTTCTTCTCCTCCACCTACTCCTTTGATCCGTCGCCCCTCCCAATAGTCTAACTCTCAGGCCCGGAAAATAATTGCCCAGGAGCCTGTCCCTTTGAATCAACTGCCCGGTCGATTCAATCCCAAGGTCCTCAGCTGGGACCAGTGGGAAGAACGATTGGGATCAATGGGCTACCTAGCCCTTGACTCAGGACCGGTCTTCAAAGAGTCCTCTAGGGCTACAAAAAAGGTCCTGGCCGAGGTACGCTCTGTCCTTCCACCGGGCTATAAAGTCATTTCTAACACCACCTGGCCCAACATCATAGAACCCCACCAAGGAAACCGGTTAGGTTTTCACGTCGCTTCGCTAGAGGGGGGCATTATCTTTCCCCTTCGCCCCCTCCTCGTAGAAATCTGTGACAAGTTCAAGATTTTGCCCGACCAGCTTACTCCAAATGCTCACCGGTTCTTGAATTGTTTTGTAAATATTTGTGAATCTCTAAAAATCACCCCTTCTTTGGACCTCTTCCTTCATATGTATGATGTCTTGCCTGGGACTATTAATTGCCCGGGCTTTGTTTACTTCCATTCCCGTGCCAATTCTAGGGGTTTTTTGACCGGTCTTCCCCCTAGCCACAAGAAATGGAAGCAAAGATTTGTTTTCGTTGAGTTCCCCCCTGACCAATTTCCACTCTCCAACCGTGAGTGGGCTGACCGGGTTATAAAACCTGAAAGGGTTCACCCGGAGCCCACCAAGGAGCTAGAGGAAGCCTGCGAGAAACTTCTCAAGGGTGATCCTGTGACCGGTAAGCCATACGCCTATGGTGGATGGGTATACCGGTTACCTAACCCGGATGGGGGTGCGTCTGCGACTCATGACGCTGAGGATAACCGGGCTGATTCCCCGGATGGTCACGCTGAGGCCGGCTCTCCTCATCCAGGTTGGTTAATTTTCCTCAACCTTTTGATTCCACATTCATTTTGATAAGGTGTAAAATCTAACTGGTTACTTTGTTATTTTTGGCAGACATGAACTTCAACAGGATGACCACCATCATTGAAGATGACGACGATGATGTCCAAGTCCTCCACTCCAACCGGTCTCCTCTCTCTAACTCTCCTTCTCCTCCTCATTTCCCTGGAATGGATGGGGCCACAAGTGCCCGGTGTAGCCCTGTCCATGATCAGAGCCAAAAACTGAACTCTCCTCCAGCCACCCATCTCTTTGAAAGTGACCGGGTCCCTTATCCCAAGAAGGATGTCAAGGCCAAAGGGAAGGGGACCGGTCATTCTTCTTCTCAGAAAAGGAAGAGTTCCCACAAGACTTCCAAGGGGGAAAGGAGGAAGAAGGTCAGGCTATCAGATCTAGAAGGGGAGTCCATTGAAGTGACATTTTTATCCTTGGCCCAGAAACTCAGCAAGGTACCAACTCTGATTTTCCTCCCGGTTTAATTATTTCCTTTGCTTTTACTGACAAGCTTGTTTTCCAGGTTGGAGTTCTATCCGAAGAAGTTGGCCGGTCACTCCTGGAGTCCAAGGACCAGGTCTCCGAACTTACCCTCCTTCTTGATTCTGCCAAGTTGGAGATCAATGACCGGGTCGAGAGGGAGAAGAGACTTGAAGAGGAGCTGAAGGAAGAGAGGGCCAGGCTAGACGAGGAAAGAGCCAAGCTGGTGGAGGCGAAGAGGAAGTTAGTAGAGCTGGAGGATGCCTTGGCCCAAGATGAAGAGACTGCCCGGTCAAAGGAGCAATCCTTTTCTGATGATGCTGCACGATGGGTGGCCGGACATCATGTCGAGACTGCCCGGTCCATTCTAGTTGGGCCAGAGGAGACAATGGCCTTCTTCAAGACCATGTACAAGGAGCCGGAGGGAAAAAAGATGATAACCGATATCGGTTCATATGGTTTCCAATGTGGTCAGAAGGATGAGAGGTCACTCCTCTACTCCAGGCTTCAGAAGAGGGACCCTTCCTTTGACCCGGCCAAAGTGAAGCTTCCAGCCCTGTACAAGGAAGAGCCAGCTCCCCCCTTTCCCCTTGAGTAGGTTAGGGTATGTTTTCAAACACTAAATTTTCCCAAGGCCTGGGGGATGTCCGGCCTACTTTTGATTTGTATGAAACTTAAATCCTCTTGGCACGCCTTTATCTTTTACCGGTCGATCTGCTTCAATTTGCATGGTTGAACTTCTTTTCTATGCATGGTTATTGTTTCTTGAATGATAGCTTTTCTTTTCTTTTTCTTGATCGCCTTTGGATGAACTTCCAAGTCAACAAAACTAACCGGCCTTATACCTTAGGAATCGTCTTAAAGAACGTCCAGGCCATCTCATGTCCTGGTCTTGAAAACGCCCATGCCTCATTGGCTTGGTTGACAATTTTATTGAATATGCTTGATTCCAAGTCAAAAGAAGTAACCGGCTTTATCCTTTGTAGTTGTCCAGGTCACCTCATGTCCTGGTCTTTGGTTAACGCCTTAGAAATGTCTAGGTCTGGTAGGCTTTGTTGACAGCGTCCAGGTCGTTTCATGTTCTGGTCAATTTTCATCTCTTGAAAATGTCCAGGTCATGTTATGTCCTGGTCAAGTACAAGCCTTGACAACATCTAGGTCTTGCAACCTTGAAAACGTCTAGATCTTGTAGCCTTGAGAGCGTTCAGATCACTTTATGCCTGACTAGTCTTCTGGACCGGCTTGTGTCTAGGTTGAACTGCAACAAACGTCCAGGTCATCTCATGTCCTGGTGTCGTAGGCTAGGTTGGAAGTTTTGAAGACCACCTTAGACGCAAAGGCTTGAAAACTTCCAGGTCATCTCATGTCCTGGTTTCTTGACTTGAAAACGTCTAGGTCGGTTTCTTCCCCGCTTGTCTTCTGACCCAATCAACTTCCAGGTTAGAATGTGACAATCGTCTAGGTTGAATTCTTCCTGACCAACTTCTAATGGCTTGGTTGCAATATGTAACCAGCATGACGTCAAATTTCCTGTCCAGGTGCCGGGTCAAAAATGTGACCGGTCAAAAAATATTTTTTCCAGATTTGTCTGATTTCATCAAATCCGCCAACTAAAAAGTGACCGGTCACTTTTCTCAAAGTTGACCGG
Source organism: Cuscuta australis (assembly GCA_003260385.1). Taxonomy (NCBI): domain Eukaryota; kingdom Viridiplantae; phylum Streptophyta; class Magnoliopsida; order Solanales; family Convolvulaceae; genus Cuscuta; species Cuscuta australis. The sequence goes on from NQVE01000194.1 coordinate 3,160,052, forward strand.
TCAAATTTTAATTTTTTCCCATTCGCATTTTCTTGTCAATCCAGAACATAAAAAAGTGACCGGTCACTTTTGACCATGCCACCTTTTTTTCCCCCTCTGGCCTGGGTGTCATGCCTAACAGCAACCTTGCTCAAATTTCGAACGAATAATCCGAAACGGTTTTGGAATCATCAAGTCTCAACATCAAGACCCGAACTTTCTTCGGAGATTTTGACTATGTCCTATGATCGCGAACCCTCTCCAAGGTTCAGCCCTCTTCCAGGCAACACCCTTCTTCCAGGGCCCCTCTTCCAGGTTTTAAGTCTTTTAATGTGCCATCCTTTAATCATTAGGTTGACCTAGCCAACCCAATCTTCCCATCGTGGGGGTATGCCGGTGAGAACCAGCCCTCATCCAATCTTACATGTCCATATGTTATGCGTTTGAAGTGAACTCTAGTCTTCCCTAGACCCTTCAATCCGCAAAGGATGGCTCATGCAAGACGGTAATCATTTTTTACTTTGGCATCTTTTTGCCCCTATCCAAATGAAAATTTGGTAGGGATCCATGTAAGTATGGACGCGAGTCCTCTTCCAGACCCAGCCTATCTCAAGGCTATACCTCAACATCAAGGCCCCTATCTCAAGGGTTTATCTTTTTTTTTTGACCTTGCCTCTTACATCGAGACAAGTTATTTTAGCATCACTCATATTGAAGAAAGCTTTTATTCATCATCAAAGGGGGTATTACAAATGCATGTCTTGCCATTTGGCCTATCGGTAGAATTTTCTAAGGTGGTGGGAATTCCAGCACCTTTCCAATTCTCGACCTTCCATTGTTTCCAACTTGTATGTCCCCGGGCGTAGTATTGCCTTGACCCTATATGGACCTTCCCATTTCTTCGCAAGCTTTCCACCATCACCCGGTTTGCTGGCCTCCCTTCGTCTCAGGACCTCATCACCGACTTGGAAATAGCGAGGCCCTACCTTGTTATCATGGTAGGCCTTGGCTGCTTGCTGGTACTCTATCATTTTAGCCTCAGCAACCATCCGTCTTTCCTCCAACAAGTTCAACTCTGCCAAATGGTCCTCCTCATTCCCTTTCTCCTCATAGATCTTTTCCCGGAAGGTCATTATCTTTGCTTCAATGGGTAGTCTGGCCTCACATCCATAAGTAAGGACGAAAGGTGTCTCCCCGGTGGCCCTTCTCGAAGTGACTCGGTAAGCCCAGATGATATGTGGCAATTCCTCTAGCCAATTTGTTCCTGCCTCGCCCAACCGCTTTTTAATCCCATCTACTATTGTGCGGTTCGCATTTTCCACCTGACCATTCCCTTGCGGGTAGGCCACGGAAGCCTTGTTGTGAGTAAACCCGAAGTCCTCCAAGTATTTGGTGAACCCTGGATTCCGAAATTGAGGCCCGTTATCCGTCACAATGTTTCGAGGAGACCCGAACCTGGTGATTATATTCTTCCAGACGAAGCGCTGGCACTGCTTAGTTGTGATGGTTGCATATGCCTCGGCCTCTACCCATTTTATGAAGTAGTCGATAGCAACCATGACATAATTCTTCCTCCCTTGTGCTTGGGGGAAGGCTCCAATGATATCCATCCCAAACCTTGCGAATGGAATAACATTGGAAACTGGGTGGTAATATGTCGCAGGCCTTCCCGGAAACTTGTAGAACACCTGGCAAGTCTTGCACCTTTGCACATACTTCTCACAATCCTGGTTCATTGTAGGCCAGAAATAACCTAGCAAGATGATCCTTTGTGCAAGTGTCCTAGACATTTGGTGGGCTACACAGACACCCTCATGAACTTCGGCGATCACTCTTTCCGCCTCCGCCCTGGTCAAGCATCTCAGCAGCGGACCGCCAAATGCCCTTTTGTATAGCCTTCCATCAAGCATTTGGAACCTTGGAGCACTCAACTTTATTTTTCTTACCCTATCTTCATCCTCAGGGAATTGCCCGGTCATATAGTACCTGACCAAGTCATCCATCCAAATATCATCTGGCTCCACTCGATCTGGATTGGGCTGTCCATCTTCCTCTATCATGCTAACAGAAAACCCTTCAATGCTGGCTTTCTCCAGCGTCCTAATCCTGACCAGCTTGGACACATGCTCCGGGGCTGCTTGCGTCAATTTTGATAGCAAGTCAGCATCGGTGTTTTCCCCCCTAGGGATTTGCTCCATCACATACTCAATCAGATCCTTCAATAATGCCCTTGCCAAGTCTCTGTACTTCTGCATCTTCTCTCCTTTGGCCTCCATGTTGCCATTGATGTGGCCTACCACCAAGCTTGAGTCGGATTTGATCCTGAGGCATGTGATTTGTAGGGTTTTGGCCAATCTCAGACCCCCTATCAATGCCTCATACTCAGCCTCGTTGTTTGTGAGCTTGAAATTGAAGATCAAAGCATGATATACCTTGAACCCTTCCGGAGTTGTGAATACTACACCTCCCCCATAACCTTTCGGTCCAGAGGCTCCATCTACCGACATGGACCACCAAGGCTCTGTGATAGCCCTAGCCGGTTCTTCTTCCTGGTGACCCGCCATCTCCACAAGAAAATCAGCCACGGCCTGTCCTTTTATCGCTGTCCTCGGGCGATATTCGATGTTGAATTGAGTCAACATCATGGCCCATTTGATCATTCTTCCCGATGAAGTGGAGTCCCTCATGACTGTGCCCAATGGTAGGTCGGTCAATACGACAATGGGATGGGCTTGGAAGTACGACGTGAGTTTCTTCGCTGTTATAAAAAGTGCGTACCCTGCCTTCTCCGTAGGAGTGTACCTACTTTCTGCCCCATTTAAGGCCTTGCTTACATAATAGATGGGCCTCTGGACCCCATCATCCCTCATCAAGACCGAGCTAACAGCCATTTGAGTAACCCCTAGGTAGAGGTATAGAGTCTCCTTCGTTTCCGGCTTGGATAGGACAATATCCGAAGTCAGGTACGTCTTTAGCTCTTCGAATGCCCTGGCACATTCGTCATCCCACTGGAAGGTGTTGGCTTTCTTTAAGACTTTAAAGAAATGTAAGGCCTTCTCAGCTGATCTGGACAAGAACCGGTTTAGGGCCGCCAGGTGCCCCGTCAATCTCTGGACATCCCTTACCGAGGTTGGGGGTTGCATCTCAACAATGGCCTTGATCTTCTCAGGATTTGGCTCAATCCCCCTCTTCGTAACCATGAAGCCCAAGAACTTCCCCGTCCTTACGGCAAAAACACACTTCTTTGGATTAAGTCTAAGATTATGCCTAGCCATAATCTCAAAACATTTTTCCAGGTCTTGAGCGTGTGTGTTGGCTGTCCTGCTTTTCACCAGCATATCATCGACATAGGCCTCCATGGTCCGTCCAAGTAAAGGCCTGAACAATTTGTTGACCATCCTCTGGTAGGTCGCCCCTGAGTTTTTCAACCCAAAGGCCATCACCTTGTAACAGTATGTCCCATCCAGAGTGAGGAAGGCCGTCTTTTCCTCGTCATCTTCCGCCATGAAGATCTGATGATACCCTTTAAAGGCATCCATGAAACTTAGCAGCTCACACCCGGCGGTTTCGTCAACCATTTGGTCCGAGCTAGGGAGAGGATAAGAATCCATTGGGCATGCCTTGTTGAGGTCTGTGTAGTCTACGCACATCCTCCAGGTATCACCCTTCGGTGCCAGGACTACATTGGCCAGCCATTCAGGGTAGTTTACTTCCCTGATATGACCTACCTCAAGTAGGTCCTTAACCTCCTTCTTTACAAAATCTCTCCTATCACTTGCCAAAAATCTCTTCTTCTGTCTTACAGGCCTAGACCCCTCAAGAACAGAGAGACGATGGCAAATGACTGACCGGTCAATTCCGGGCATATCAGCAACACTCCAGGCAAACAAAGATTTATACCTGGTCAGCACCTGGACAACCTCAATCCTTAGCTCCTCCTGAAGATCAGCTCCAATCTTGACTTTCCTCTCAGGATTGGAGGAATCAATCTGGACTTCCTCCGTGTTTGCATCCGGCTCGATTCTAGTCTTCTCCTCTCCCTTGTCTACTTGTTGGGAGACCAATTCAATTTGTTCGAACTAGCGGGTCATCTTCTTGACTGCTTCCAGGTAGCAGGACCGGGCGTTCTTTTGATAACCCCTTTCCTCCCCGATTCCATTGGGAGTGTAAAACTTCATGCATAAGTGTGCCATAGAAATGATTGCCCTGACCTGGTTGATTCCAGGTCTACCAAGAATGGCATTATGTACACACTTGATATCAACCACAACAAATCTCATTTGCTTGGTTACTATTTTGTTACCCGACCCCAAGGTAACTGGTAAGGTGATCTGACCTTCCGCTTCTATGCTAGCTCCAGTGAAGCCTGACAATGGAGTTTGCAATGGCCTCAACATAGATCTGTCAAGCTTCAATTTCTTGAAAGCATCTAAGTATAAAACATTGACACTGCTTCCTGTGTCAACCAGGACCCTGGCCACATCGGCCCCATTGATATCCATTGTAATGACCAGAGGGTCATTATGATCTCCCCCCGTCCTGGGCAGATCCCTATCAGTGAAAGTGATAGGTTCCCTCCTTGCCTGCTTCCCATGTGACTCCAGGGAAACCACCGCCACATGCAAACTCCTGGCCCAGTTCTTCCGCTGGGAGGCAGTGTCCCCGCCTTCTGGGCCGCCGACAATCATCTCTATGAATTCTTTATCCGGATTGTTGTTATCCTTCCCGGATTTTCTCCTTCCCTGGTCTTTTCCCTGATGACGGGTCCAGGTGTTCGCTTTCGGGTCCTTCTTATTACCCGTCGCGTAACCTTCCCCAAGCTCTCCTTTCAAGGCCATCTCCTTGAGCACAGTCTTGACATTTCGGCAATCCGCCGTGTTGTGGGAATCGGATTGGTGGTATGTGCACCACTTCTCCGTCCATTGTCTCTTGGGTTGCTCTCCCTTCTTATCATCCCTTATTTGGTGGATGAATCCGTCATATGTGGCCTTTAGTTTGGACCCTCCTGTCTGCTCATCCTTCTTTAGCTTGTCGGATTTCGACTTTGTGTAGCCTTCTTCCAGCTCCCGCTTATTCTTGTTCCGCACTTCTGCCTCGGCATATTCCCATGCCGTATTGTAGGCTTCCTGATAAGAGGAGGGCGGCCTCCTACAGAATTCAGTGTAGAGGTCACCTGACCGGAAGGCATTCATCAATAAAGACATGGCCGTCTTATCATCCATCTCTTCTACTTTGTCAACCTCATCCCTCCAGCGGGTTAAGAATTGAGTCAAGGACTCCTTCTCCCTCTGCCCTATCGTGTTAAGGTAGGTGAACTTCTTCCTCTTAATGCAGTTGTCCTGGTACTTCTTGCGGAAAACTTCGACAAGTTTCTCAAAGGACCCAATCCTGCCATGGGGAAGGCCGTTAAACCATTCCACAGGCCTCCCTATCAAGGATGAGAAGAAGAGCAAGCACTCCTCAGCATCAGTGCACCCTGCCATCTGTGCTGCATTGTGGAAGGTGTCAAGGTGGACGTTTGGATCCTCCTTCCCTGTGAATTTCTCCACGTCCAGCTTGATCTTCCGCCTCAACCTTTGCGCATGTACCCTGGCCGAAAAGGGAGATTTAGCCAAAGTGTGTTTTTTCGCTCCCGCCTTCTCTTCCACCTTTTCCTCCAGGGCACGTAATTTCCTTGCTACGCTCCCTATCTTGTCCAGGTCATCCTCATCGTATGAGAGCCTCGTATGTGCCGACGCCCTCGGCTGGCTTTCTGCTTCCTCCTCGTCTTGGTGAATCGTCTCAGATTCCCTAGAACGACGAGATTGGGCGTGACGACTCCCGCCAAGTCTTTCCATTGCGCTAGTCCGGCCCATCTTAGGACCAATACGTAGCTTGGCAGACTTGCGGGTCCATCCTTTTTGCCCCCTAGGCGTTTGAACACTGAATCTCGAGTCTTGCTGGGTTCGGCTATAGCCTTACCCTTCTTCCTGCGGGCCGCCTCTTGCTCCGCCTCATCGACCTCATGGACATTTGAGGGTGCTGCTTCATTCATGGTCCTCGTCAGATTCATCGGATGTATAGGGACCATCCTAGGGACAAATGTTGACGGGGTCGACACCGGAGGTGGCATAATTGGCGGCGTCATACCAGGATAGGCAAATGGCATGAAGCCACCTGCCTGTTGCATCATGGCCATCACCTGTTGATAGCCCTGTAGAGCCCGAGCATTTGCCGGGTCAGCAGCAAACTAAGCCCAAGCTGACGGGTATGGTGTGAATGCTCCACCAGGCGTTGTTATCGAGCCTGGGAACATTGTTGTCGTCGGCGTAGGAGTAGGGGTTGACATGATTGGGATCATGCCAATCGATCCTACAGTGGTGATCGGAGCAAAGGTTGTCCCAATGCTCGACATCATCAATGGGATGGCAGGAGTGCTTTCACTCGCAGCCTGGCTTGACACAGCGTTGTAGTTGCTTGAAGACATGATTGTGGATATTTAGTGGGGGTAAAGTTTTGACCTGGTCGAAAAAACTTTAAAAATCGGCCCCACGGTGGGCGCCAAAAATGATGGTGTAAATATAGCGGGGTGGGTTAACCGGATTTGACCTGGACACACTCGACCCGTAATATAAAACACACAACAAGAACACAAAGTATGACCTAGACCGGGTAAATCTCCTCAGTCCGAATTATATTTCTTACTCTATCTCAAGAGTGAACTTTAGTGAGAGAAAAAATTGGCTCCCCTCCTCTATCCAATATCATCATATTTATAGAGGAGGATTTGTGACCTTCCCCTGTTCATCCATGGACAAAATAGGAAGCTCGTGGGAAGGTCACTGTAGATAATGGAAGCACTGTACAATCATGGACTTGCTACTAATACAACCAAAAAGCACTGTTCAATCAAAGACTAAAATGGATATTCTCAATCCAATCAACCCTGCAAAATGACAAACATCCCTTTCACTGTGTGCCTCGTGATGGATGAGCGGCGGGGTGTCCCCTTGACCTCTGACGTGGTTCACCATGCCTAAGAGACTGGACCAATGTTAGCCAAGTAAAGTGATATGACCGGTCACCTTTTTTCTCAAAGGTTGACCGGTCATTTCTTGAGCTCAACTCGTCTCTTTGGTCTTCTTGAATTCTTCACAACATTAGGTGATATTTTGGCTATCGCCGAAAATGTGACCGGTCACTTTTTTAGTAGAAGTGACCGGTCAACTTTTGACCCGTCCCAATCGAAGAGTTAACTTCATTTGGTGATTGATAAAAGTGACCGGTCATATTTTGACCTGTCCCTTTCGGTTGTCCGGGTCGGGTATAGAGATATACCCATCAAAATCAAAATAAAAAATGCTTTATGGAACGGATGAAGTATAAAGAACGTTTCTCTGTGGTGATGCTTATATATAATTTATAAATTATTTATAAGTTAAATATTTTTTCGTGAAAGTAAAATGGCATAAATGATATATATGTCATTTCAAAATATTCATAAATAATGAGATTGTTTTGTAAATAAACTTGTCCAAATGAAAAATGAAAAAATCAGCGTAAAAATAAGTAGGTAAGACTTACATTTTTTGATTTATAAGCAAGTTCTTAATCAGCTCACAATCATAAAGAAATATATCATCAACTAATTTATAAATTAAAAATAACTTATATATAATTTTGAACAACTTAAAAACACAAGGAAACATTTGCATAATGTGATCGAGAGAGGGAAATTACCCCGTGTCCACGCGCAAGAGAGGGAGGAGAGTAAAGGTGAAGTGTGGTAGGGAGGGAGAAGAAATGAGAAGAAAACTCGAAAAAAAATCACTAGAATGATCGTCTATACAGTTTAGATAATGATTGTTTGTGTACGATATATCTTCTACATTACATGATTCCGTTGGTCATTGAACATATAATCTGGACTCTAGACCGTAGTATGTCTTATTATACTCATACCAAGAGTAAATTCTCAAAGTGGTATACAATAACTATGTGTTTTTTCAAATTAGTCTTCACAATTAACTAATTTTCAAGATGGTAGTCGTTAATTGAAAATAATGCTTAGTTCGAGCACCCGACTAACGATCGTTAATGCGTCGTTAAAATGATGTTAAATTTTATACTGTTTTTCCAAAATGGTACTTTCTAGCTGGGTGTTCTCTAAAATTGGTCCATTTTCAAAACAAAAATACATGAATTATGGAAAAATATTTTAAATTCTATAGAATGACAATATAATACGTTAAACTATAAATATGATTTTATAAATTTAAAAGTAAATGACTAAATGTTTTCGATTATTTATAATTATTTAGAAGAATAGCATGTAAATAAATATTTAATAATCGTTAAAGAAATCACTTTAAATAGGAGTAAAACACAAAAGACTTATCAAAATAGAAACTCTTTCTCTATGTTTTACTTTTTATTTAGAGCAACTTCTTCAACATTTATTAAATATATTGTTTACATACTATTCTTTTAAAGAATTGTAAATAATCTAGGAAAAATTATCTCAAATAATCCCACCTTTTCGCGTTCTTTCAAAAATAATCATACTTTTCACTGTTACCGGAAATAATCCCACCTTTCTGCATGTGTGCGAGTTTTGGGCCGCCGTTAAAAACCTAACGGCCACTTAACGGAAGTTTTAGAAAATGTCTATTTTTGGCAAATAAATGAAAGGTGGGATTATTTTTGGCAAATTTACTTTTTTTTTAATTTTAAATTTAAAATTAGTATTTTTAAAAATATAATAGTACACTCTTGTTAGAGATTGGTCTAACGATTTACAAATTTTGTTTTTGTTTTGGGAAAATATAATACTTGGTATTGAATTATCAAAAATAATTTAGAGTATCGATTAAGAAAGAAATTGCAATACAAAAAAATTGTAGTGAGTTATAAAAGTTATTAGTGCCGTTTCGGAGAAAAAAATATTGTGCCATTTTCAAATTGAATTATCAAAAATAATTCAGAGTATCGATTAAGAAAGAAATTGCAATACAAAAAAATGTAGCGAGTTATAAAAGTTATTAGTGCCGTTTTGGAGAAAAAATAGTGTCATTTTCAAAACTTTTGAATTACTATTTTGGGGGAAATTTGTATTGAATTATAAAAAAAATCACAAATTGGGAAGTTCCATTTTAGAAAAAAAATAATATGGGCAATAGTTGTGTTATAAATTAACAAAAAGGCAGTGACTATTCCTTTTCTCCTAAAGTGATCTTATATTTTCTGTTGTTTTTTTCATTGATCAATTGTTTTCAGAGAAGTAATTATGCTATTTTTTAATGTGAAGAATATTGATGTTGTCATTAAATATGCAAGTTAATTTTATTCTTAAAACTTTGTGGTAATAATAACTAAAATATGTTCTTAAAATTTTATGTTCAAAATGTTTTACAAATTGATTGCAATACATGAAAAAATTGAAATACATAAAAAAATGTAGTGAATTATAAAAATAAAAGTTTCATTTCAGAGAAAAATGGTTATATAGAACTATCGAAAAATATTCATAAGTTTTGTAGTGCCATTTTTTTAAGAAATAATAATAATAATATAGTATCAAAAAACAATTTGAAGTGTCACTCAAGAAAAATAAATGCAACTTACAAAAAATGTAGTTAGTTATGAAGTAAATAAATTAGCTCTATTGTGTAGAATACTTTATTTTCTAATTATTACCAGATTATCGAATATTGAAAAATAATTAGTTTCACTCCAAAAATATATAAATTTGGTATTATTTTTTGAAAAAAATAAAAATAAAAATACATTTAAATTTAAAATTTGAAATTAAAATTATGAAAAAGAGAGAAATTTCCTCAAATAATCTCACCTTTCATTTATTTGCGAAAAACGGGCATTTTTCAAAAGTTCTGTTAAGTGACTGTTAGTTTTTTAACGGTGACCCAAAACTCGCACACGTGCGGAAAGGTGTGATTATTTCTGGTGAGAGTGAAAAGTGGGATTATTTTTGAAAGAGCGCGAAAAGGTGGGATTATTTGAGATAATTTTTCCAATAATCTAAAACGTTACTTTCAAATTTATAAAATATTTTTTCATAATAAATGTATTTTTATTTTGAAAATGGACTAATTTGACAAAACACGAGGTAAGAAGGCATCATTTTGGGAAATAATATAAAGTTTAAGATCGTTACAACGGCCATTAGTCAGAGGAAAAGAACTGAGCATAATTCTTAATTATCGAGTACCATTTTGAGAATTGGTTAATTTTAAGGCTAATTTGAGAAAACACAGTTATTAAATCTTTTTACGCACCTCTAGGAATTTATTCCTCATACCAATGAACTCATCAATCTTTTTACGCACCATATTTCTCGACACAGAATTAATGCTTGTATTCCTTACGTCCAAAAATATAAGCAACATTTCAAAAGATATGCAAACTATCATTTCTTTTAAATCATTTTATTTGCAAATTTATAGAGAAATAAAAAGTAAAAACAAATCAAAAGTTCTATAAAACAAGACACGACAAGAATATATTATTTTATCAAATGATCAACCAAAACGAGTAAAAAAACAAAAATTATCGAAATGTCAAAATAGTAACGGTTGCTTACTTTTGGGACACTTTTGGGAGAGAGAATATAATGATTGTCAAAATCGTACGGGGTGGTACACACTATACACAACAAGAGAAGTACCAGTTAAATTTGGGAAAGGTTCAAGTAACATTGAATCTTCATGTCATGACCCGGGAGCGCTCCGTTGCCCCATTCGTAATTGAAGGGGGTGGGGGGTGGGGGGTGTTCGGGTCGGGGCCGGGTGGAGGGGTTTACCGGGGTGGTTAGGGGGTAGAAACTGTCAATTTTACGAACGGGGCACCGGAGCGACCCCAGGTCATCCCATAACATCAAGGTTCAATGTCACTTGAACCTTGGTGGTTAAATTTACCTCAATGTTTTACCCTTTTTAGCTCAAAAATAAAAAGAAAGATGGTAAGATTCGTCAACAATTAGGACTCTAATCAACTTACTGGGAGACTTAAAAAACAACCAAATAAAGCTCATTCATGAACACAAAAACAAAAATTACAGTTTACCGTCAACTTCAACAGAGTGAGAAAATGAGAAGTCCGTTCATGAACAGACACACACACACACCATAAATGAAAGTCAAGAGATCCAACAAGTTGAACCCAAAGGTAGAATGCAATTAGAATGGGTAGGCAATGAAGACCGGCCCCATGAAATTAAACAAGTAACTTAATACCAAATTTCGTAGTTTCTCACCCATTCTAGTAAGATCTGTAAGCAATGAACTAAGACATACTCCGTATTTCATATTTCTTTTTTTTCTTCTTTTTTTTAAATATAATACTAAAAAATGCCCATGTTTAATGTCAGAAAGATCACCTCACATGCCTTGGCCATCAGCACCATTTTCGATTCGCTCCGTGCCCTCCGCGTGACTTAGAAGCTCAGTGACACAAAACTGGTGCAAGTTTTGGTACGTCTTTTGCCATTGCTGAAGCATCTGCATCGATTTCTTGTGCTCTAGCTTTAGCCGTTCCATCTCCACTTCGTTAGCCACAGAAGAACTGCTTTGCTGCATTCATACAAGGAGGGCATGATGAAACACTTGAGTTTCAAGCTTTCTTTTTTAGTATTCAAATCAAATGGTTATGCACTGCTTGGATAATGGTATAAGCCTTACTTGAAACAAGCATATTAGCCAATTAGAATACGGGTATTTAAAAACAGAAACTAGGGAATACATCGATAACAAGCCGCGGGAATATTAAAACATTGCGTTCTTCGGGATTTCTTTCTTAAAATGTAACAAAAAGAGCACTACAGAGGAACAAATCTCAAATTAAAACAAGGTGACAAAACCAACCTCGAGTTCTCTGATTTGTTTGTTCATGGTTTGGATAGTGATATACGATGGTTCGGTATGTGTGTTTGGGATGCTTTGTGGGTAAATGAATGCTTTAACCTCCTCATTTTCATCAAGAGAATTAGAAAATTTTTCTAATGGTGGTGGCATTCGAAATCCTAGCCTCTTCGTTGAGGAAGAATGCAGAGCATTGGACGTTCGTGAAGTCATACATGATGGTGGTCTAATAACAAGGATATTGTTAACAGGTCCTGTAAAATAACAAAACAAAAAGTACTGTCAATAACAGAGCACGGAAATACATAAAAGGGAGTGAATGACTTTTATCATGTTGATATGGTAATTATAAATTGTACCAAGCAACATATGATATTGTACATTTGTATTCAAATGATTCACTATGTTAACGAAGGCTCTCTTATATTAGCACCCCATAAGATTCTTATTATTTCCCTCAGCTAAAAACATTACCTTGCTAATGGCAGGCAGCCAGGCACTATGAAGCCACACACTTAAGAGAATCAAAGGGCACGTAAGTAATTACGAGTAATAAACCTCATAGTTGTGAAAGAAAAGCCTGAAGTGCAAGCTGCAGACCTACAGTGCTTGATGCATATTTACAATAGAGGTGTGGGTGCTGTTTCAAGAGGCACCCTATTAACAAGTGATGCAGGTGCTATTCAAGAGATACCACATCAGCACTCAATTCTTAGGCAGAGACAAAGATGTTAAGATAAACTTCTTTTTTCAAATAAAATGCAAAACTAGTCTTCTAGGATATTGCATGAGAACAGAAACGAAAGAAAAGATAGTCGTGCATCTCCATCATAACCTTGGTCACTCTCATTCGTCAACAATGCAACCTACCACATCTGCCAAGTACCCATGCCACACTGCCACTCGGCCAGCACCAACAAGGTATGTTTCTTCTTCCTCTTTCTCCTCTCATCTTCTATTCTATTTTGTACTAAATAAAATTATTGCTAAAATTTCTTTTTAGGCTTTAACTACACTCTGCATAATTTTTTTGCTTTAGTTATTTGTTTACTTATTTTGTAGACTTTTCTCCTCTATTCTTTAAAAGTTTCAGCACCAGCAAGTTTTACTTTTAATACCTATGGTTGCCAATTTACTATTCATTACAGTTTAAGTATTTGAATAAATGCCGGGTGCTCTGATATTAGAGTTTTGTATACTGATTTTAGAGCTGTGTCAAAAACATTGAATAGTGATTAGTTGATATCTGATTTTGTAGTTCTGTACATTATACGTAAAACGCATTCTATTCATACTTCTCATCTTGTGTATCTTTTTTATGGCAAAACATATGTTACCAACCAGGTCAAAAAATGAGGATAGAGGTATAGCCAGAGGCTGTCAAAAGAGAGAAGGAATTATATAGACCGTATTATTGTTTATTCTCATTTAAGCATAGTGTTCATGAGGCGTGCACCTCAGAGTGCATCCCCTCTTTTGTGTCTCATTCACTTGATAACTACCAAAAACTATGCACTAGGTAGCGCTCATAAAACACTTGAATTTTTCTTTTCGAGACTATTAGGTTTAAAAACTCATAACGTTGCATTGGAAGATGGGCATCAAGTGATCGAAAGGGGACTAGATTCAACTAAAAGAATACTTAGAGATGTTCTGTCAATAGTCTATATTCCTAATCTTTGTTATGCCGCATACAAGTATGAAGCTTTAAATAGACATAACTTCACTTTGTAGTCCTTACTCAATAAGATCTTGAAATTTCTTGAACACTTTACAACTCTCTCTATTCATAATACTTAACAACCTAAAATCTCCCAAGTGGGGTATGGAGTTAGGTGTACCTTACCCCCACCTAGAAAAGGTAGATAGGTTATTTCTGAAGAACCAGCACTCAAGCACAAAAGAAACACATTAGTAATACTACTTATTTGATTAAAGTACAAATTTCTCAGCAAGGATTCTAAACTCAAAATTATTCTCAACTCATAGTTGACAAGGGGGTTTTGGGGGCAGGACCTTTAGACTTAATGAGTTAAAGGATCCCAAACACTTCAGAATATAATAAAAGAACACGTAAAAGCTGATTTGTAAAACAGAAAGTTCAGTTTCTTGAGCTGGCTAAAACCTTATTGATATTAAATGTACCTTTCCCATGCCTAAAGATGCGAGTGATGCTGTGGCTTTTAGTATCCCAGGCTCTAACCAAGCCATCTTCTGACCCAGCCAATAGCTTGAATCCATCCATACTAAAAGCTAAACATGTGATACCCTTGCTGATTTAAATGTCATGGTATAATAAACATTTTAAAATTAAAACAAGAAAATCATGAACATATAATTCAAGAGCGCATCTATTTGGAATTTTAGGTAGAAAGTTCCAATGAATTTAATGAAGAGAGTAAAGAAATGATAAAAATCTTAGCATTCATGTATTTTTTGAGCAGAAAGATTGTGGACATTTGACTACAATACCTATGCTCAGTAAGAGAGCCGATTATGTGTGACCCATAGTTACTGTTTGAAATGGACAAAGCATTAAGCGCGCCAATATATATCTTTCCATCTCTACCACCAGCATAAAATACATGCTCGCCAGGGTCTAACGCAATAGCATCAATTATTGATGGAAACACAACATCTCTCAAAACTATCCCTCTTGATAAGCTCCACACCTATGGACATGCACACAAACTTGATAAAGTGAACAAATAAATAACACACAAGAGTCAAAACGATATCCCTGTACCAATAAATATTTGGTAAAATCAACATAAGCTCAGAAACTAATGTAAACATCAAAAGTAACAATTTGAGGTGACAAGGAGAATATGAGGAATGGACGTGAAACCTTGCAAGTCCTGTCCTCAGAAGCAGATATTATTATGGCATTCACCCCTCCACTTCCAACCACAATATCAGTCACCTTCAACGTATGTTCAGAAAAGCTATGCTCATAGGGGCGTTCTGCCTGTTTCCTCATAAAATCGTCAAATACCCTAGTCACATAAGGTTCAAGTAAGCATACTTCACCGCCCAAGAAAATGAAAAATGTTCTACGTGCACAAGAGAGCAAAGTACATTATAAGTGACCAAACTCGAATACTTCCATCCTCTGATGCAGAAACCAGCAACGATTGGTCGTCAATGAAAACTAAACAAGTAACTCCCCTGAAATGAGCATGCCATTTCTTGAGAAGTTTCCCGCTAGCAACCTGTAAAATCATACATCCAGCCATGACTATACAACAATTAACAAATATAACACTCGTTCAATTATTACAAGAAAGCATAAGGATTCCACCTGCCATAGGTATATATCTCCGGAAGCACCACCTCCAGCTATAAATGATCCATCGGCATTAGAAACAAGAGGACCAATTTCTTCAGCTGGGAAGCTTTTAGCTTCTACTTGAGGCTACGAAACATAAAATCACTAAAAATCTATAAACATCACTACATTGAACGAAACAACTACATAGAATAATTCGAACAAGCATATATCCGAACCGGAGGATACGGATTCGTGGATTTTACCTTATTCCAGGACCAGTAGAAGATGGAGACGGCAGATGATTTGGATTGGCGGAGTTGAGAGGAGGCGAGGAAGCGGCCGCCCACGGACGCGAGGCCGTGAGGAGGGGAAGAGCAAGTCCGGAAGCGGAGGTGCTCCGCCCCGGAATTTAGGTCCCAGCAGCTGATGCCGCCGTCGATCGACGACGAAGCGATCACCAGCTCCGGCTCCATCGACGGTTGTAAGGGTTTAGGCCACCGCAGGTGGGTTTAAACGTCAACTTTTTTTATTTTTATCATTCTTCGGATCCACATCGGTATGGGCCTTGTTGATTTTGAAATTATTTGGCCCGATTATGCTTAAGGTTATTGGATCAGCCTTTACTCAAATAGATTTGTTTTGGCTATTTTTTTTAATGAGCTTGGCCCATTAAGTAGATACGGCCACATTTTCCACCCCACCGTTTATCTTTATGAATTGAACTTGTTTGGGCTGAATTTGGAGTACACCAAAAATTACATTTCAGTTTCAAGTTTAGAACTATTTAAACTGAATTCAACCAAATTACTTGATTAATTTAATCGAAAATTGGCAATATGCTTAGTTAATTTTAATAAATATGGTGTATATTTAGAAAGTAAATTTACTTTTAGGGATCGAAGACCAAGGGGAAGCAAATGTATTTTTTTATAAAATTAAATAGATCACTAAGTTTTGTTTTGATACCCTTATTGTCGTTGTTTATGCTCGACTAAAAGAAAAGGAATATACTACGTAAATACTCTCGCATATATGAGTCTTTTCACCTGTATTCCTAGGATTGTAAAATGTACGAATAATTTTAATTCCATTCGTGATTCGTATTCGAAAAAATGATACAAATAAGAATATAAGTATCTATTAGAATTTGAAAGAAAACAAATACGAATACGAATATAAATATAAAAATTTATGCCCAATATACTTTATATTTCATATATAATAAATACAAAACATAATATATAGAGTATTCAATAGTTTGCCTTTTTAAGTTCAGTACTCTGTAGTGGATACTTTATAGTACTCCCTCCGGCTTCCGTCTCAGTGTATTTGTCCAGTTTGATTTTTTTGAGTCAAATTGGACAAACTTTGAGCTTCAATTAAATAAAAATAGTAACGTATTTTAACATAAAAATGACTTTATTGGATTTATCGTATTGAGAGCTTTCAAAATTGTATTTCATAATGCTAATATGGAATATATAAATTGAGAGTAATTGAAATTCAAAATTTGTCCAATTTGACTCAAAAAAGTCAAACTGGACAAATACACTGGGACAGAGGTAGTATACCCTTAGTTTTCAGACGCCATGTAGAAAAAGAAGTATTTAAATCATTTTAAATGAATTATAAGGAAATATATACATATATATATATATATATATATATATATATATATATATATATATATATATATATATATATATATATATATATATATATATATATATATATATATATATATATATATATATATATATATATATATATATATATATATATGGAGTAATTGATAATAAACCCCAATATCATAAGTTCATACTCCATAAAACTTAATTACTAATTCACTACTAGAGTAGTATACCTCGTCATTTCCTTTTATTTTTTAGCAAAAGTTCTTTAATCTGTAGACGTGCAGCTGAGCAGCATTCTCGTACTCTCATATGCTACGATCCTCAAAATTTGAAGTTGTAAAACATAAAAAATTCAAAATTTGTATTTTATACCAGAAAATAATTACGAACTAAATACTTGAATTTAATATCAAATCGAATAAGAATAGTAATACTTAATCGAATTAAAAAATAAATATGAATAATGATATCATTTTTCAAATACGAATAAAATTTCATAATATTCCATTTAATTCGTCCGTTTTACAATCCTATATATTCCTTCAATCGTAGCTCTTTTGTGTTTGTGGTATCAGTAATTTCCACTCCTCTTTTATTTTGATTTTCGTGTAAAAGTAAGTCAGATTTTACCATTTTCTTTTCTCTAGTAACACTTCTGTTTGATTCCAAATGTTTAAATTTCCTTTCTAAAGACAAATTTGTCTAAATAATTAAGTAAGTCATGTCATTTATGTTTTTTTCTCTTATATACATAAGAGTGCTGGTACTGTGAAACATTCACAAGTTCATATATTGTGTATTAGTATTTCATAATATTTTTTAGGATTATAAATTAATATTATTTGGTATGAAATTTTGTCTTGCATAAAAACATTAAATATGGAGATGGTCTTGTTTTTTTCATTTTGAGGACCGCCTGCAATAAAATTTATGTGCTTGATTTGAAATTTGAATGGAATTGGAGGGCAAGATTAAATCCCCTTTAGAAGCAATTATAATAATGGGCAGAACATTCGCACATTCCTTGTCAATTCAAGTGTCGGCAAACATATTTTCACTATCAAAAAAAGATTTTACACTTCACTTTTAAAAAAAGTGAGCAGTTATTTAAAGTTACTACATTATAATAAATTATTAGTATTGAGAGAGAAAAATTGTACAGTTGAAATTTGTGTACAAAGTTTGTTTGAATTAGATATTCTTTTCTTAAGTAAAACAAAGATGTGATGTACGTAGTATAAACTTTATTTTAGAACGTAATAAAAAATGCAAATTTCACTATATAGAAATAATTATTAGGAGAAGTATACATATACTCCCTAACTAATTAAGACTAAAGCATACTTCATATGCCAAAATATGAATTTAGTATTTTAGTCTTATTGAGGTATATATATATATATATATATATATATATATATATATATATATATATATATATATATATATATATATATATATATATATATATATATATATATATATATATATATATATATATAACTTTCAATATTTTTATATCAAAACACTATGGAGTGTGGTATGACTTATAAGACCAAATAGCACCAGTACCCCCTCACCCCGTACGCGTGGTTTAGAAAATAGATACCAATACCTCTCTCATTTGTTTTCTAAAGTTATTCTTAAAGTCTCCGTGGTTTCAACATTACACTCATATCCTTTGTTCATTTTCCGCTCATTTTTCGGTGAAGAAGGGGGCATAAGTACCTATTTTTCAAACCATATGAGGCACTGATGCTCATTTTTTATTTTTCAATTATTTTTTTGTCTTTCTGCTTTTTCCTGTATTGTTTCTTTTAATAATAAGTTTTTGTGCCAATTTTCCAAACCAGAAAAATAAACAAAATAAATTTTGAAAACTGAGGGGTATTGGTGCCAATTTTTCGAAGCAGAGAGACAGTGGAGCTAATTGGCGCCTCACTTATAATACCAAAACATAATGTTAAAAAATTTGAGAAATGTTACTCCACAATATATACACGATCCGAAATTGTTGAATTGCTACGTAATTTTACAATGTATGGATGTCAGCACTCATATTTTGATATAAGTTTCATATTTTAATCTCATAGATAGATTTTTTTTATTAGATTATATGTCTTTGTAAATTAAATTAAAGTGGTAGGTGTTTGTTTCTTCAAAATATTGGAAATTAAAACATGTAATGTCTCAGATTTTATTACTCTAAGAACCAACTTGGTAGGCAGGATGCTTCCAAAACATAAAAATATATGGTTTAATTCAGTTGGCCATACAAATTTGAAAATTAAATAGGCAGTCAATAAAGTGGATTATACCATGAACAACAAATGTCAAAAAAGTGCATGTTAGTCTAAAATACTTAACTTTAGAAATCAAAGACATCTATATATTCCCCTTTAGACGCATTGTGTTCGATGGGGTGCACACATGCAGCACGTGACATTTTGTTTTAGGGTATCATAAAGTGGTTACACAAATTTGAGAAAATTAAAAATTAGGCTGCAGTAAAAGAAATATATTCATCTCATTACTTTCAAAACATTATTGAAACTTGCAAAAAAAAATCTAGAGATTTAAGTTCATAGTTACTTGCCACTAGTGCATTTAGGACGAGTATTGTTTTTTAATATTATTGACTCTGTTACAAAGTAGTAGTATATAATATAAATTAAAACATGCATGGGGAAACACTACTCCTATATGGACCTTCCATAGTTTTGTTGTATGTTTGAAACCAACCACTTCTTCCACCAGTTGTTTTTTTCCAAATACTATAGGGCATTTTGATTGGTTTCAACCCGTCAATTTTGGCCGATCTAGAAACTGAAAGAAATTTGAAGGAACTGGAAGAAATGAAAAAAATTAAAAGAAACTGAAAAAACTAGAAAAAATTGAAAAAATCTAAAAAAAAGTTTTAGAAAATTTTTATGTGTGGTTTTATATTATTCTCATTCTGATTCTTGTTGTTATAAAATTATTATTATTGTTGTTGTTGGTGGTGGTGGTGTCATCACGTTATCTTAATAATTGTCTTTAAGATAAAAAATTATTATTTTTCATATATAAAAAACTAGTTTAAAAAAATTAGTTAGAATATAAAATTAGCATAAATATCAAAATGTTAAATACTTAAGAGTTATTATGGCTATGCTGTATTTATTATGAAATAATATATTTGTAATTAAAAAGTTGAAAAAAATAATAATAATGAATGTAAATCATAAAAATAGTGAGATGAAAAAAATGATAATTTATAAACTATAGTTATGGGCATAATTGTTGTAATAATAATAATAATAATAATAATAATAATAATAATAATAATAATAATAATAATAATAATAATAATATTTTTTTAGAGTGATTTGTCAGAAAGTAGAAAGAATTTGAAGAAAATAAATATAGTTGTAAGAAACTGGAATGAACTAGAAAAAAATAGAAAAACTGGAAGAAACTGAAAAAAAATAAAAAAAAACTAGAAAAATTTGGAAGTTAAAAATTTAAGCTCTAAAAAACAGGCTCTAAGAAAAATTTACAAAGTGAGATTTGAACGTGAATTCTAAGAGGTAAAAGTTACCCTTGGAGTAGAATAGCCGCATTTTCCGTGAAATTCATTGAGGCTAATATTTTACTACTGTAATATAGTACTCCATCCGTCCCTAAATATTCACAACATTTGCTTTTTCAGCAGTTGTGAGAATTTTTGTTTATTTCGACGTTTTCATTGGTGATTTGATAAAATAAAATATTCTTGGCACTTCTTATTTCGAAAACTTTTCATGTGGTTTTTTGATATGTAATTTTTATTTTTTATTTGTTTACCAATATGTAAATAAAATGAATTGAAAAAATTTGATATTTTGACTCGGAAATAGAAATGTGACAAATAATTTGGGAGGTTTAGACTACGAATGATATGACATTTTTGTGGAGCATTAAAAAGAAATTAAAAGTGAAAAGTGGATGTAAGCAGAACAAATGGAACGTTGAGCTGGAAAAGAAGCTTTTTAGATACACTTTGGTTAGGATATGCAAGGCTCTGTTTGTTTGGCACCATAAATCCGCAGAAAAAAAAGTTTTGGGAATTCGTGTAACCTTAATTAGCTTGGACAACCTAAGCTTGCAGACTTCTTGAAACATTATAACCAAATAATATGGCCGGTAATTAAGGGTGTGAATCTTTTTTTATGCAAAATTTTATTTCTTTTAAATTGATTTTAATTAAAAATTTATTAAAGAAAATAAAAATACAATGTTTATGTCCAAAAGTTCCCGTATATACAAATGGAATGTTCACTTATTTCACAAACTTATTGTCTGTAAATATAAATTTTTACTTTTTTACTATTTAAGATTATTTTATTTTTGAATGAAATTCACATATAATAAATTTGTAATTTTGTGACAATTTTATTAGTGATTCTAAAATTTTTGGATCCCAAATTGATGGGTTAGTGTGAGCTAGCACCTATCCATGCGGTTATGCACTCTTTGAACAGAAATCCGTAAAGTTATGCTCTACTAATAAAATTAAAGCACTATTGTAAAAATATAAAATAAAATAGTACATTTTTGCCCTGTAAAAGTGCTTTTGAAGTCTCCACAAACACGTACATGGATGAGCCTCGTCTTTGAGAATCCTCTCACACCTGACCAGACGATCACTGAGAGGATGTAAAACGGACTGGATGAACATAAACATTGAACACATCCAAATAAACATGAATGAGTTTGCCAAAGTTGTGTACCATACGTAGCCATTTTACGTTGGGAGTGTTTGCAAACAATTGAATTACGGAGAATATTTTTTTACTTTATTTAAGCTTTTTTATTGTTGATCGAGAATATTAGTGCTCGGTAAAATTACTTGGAGTATTAATCACTTTTTAAGCCATAAGTCAAAAAGCATGTTGATATATTTCCCTTGTTTTCTTTTTACATTTCACTTATTTCATACAAATTTAAAAGAAATATTTGCATTAAATAGCACTAAAGCTTAAGTCATTTCCCTAAATAGCACTTAAATTGTTTTATTCTCTAAATAACACTTAATAATGTCCATAATGTCCTGTGATGGTGAATATTTTATTTGAATAATGACTAATGCATAATGACTAAAAGTGCTACATTGGGAAGAAAAAACACATATGGTGCTATTTAGAGAAAGTCATTATATTTTAGTGATATTTAAGTAAATTCCACAATTTAAAATTTATTTGAACTAGTACGGAGTATTTCGTTTTTTCCTCATATATATACTCCGTACTATAAAAGTTCAAGTATGTTTTTTACTCATACAATAAGGCAGTTAACCTATTAATGCATATAAAATAGGATTCTCATTTTAGTTTTTACAATTTTTGAAAGTGATGGTTTGACCATCAACATTTATATGTATATGTAAGTAAAATTTATAAAATTATGATGTTCAAAGTTTCATTCCAAGCTAGACAAGTTACTCCGTAAATGATACCCGAGTTATTAATTTAACATTACGATTCAAAATATTTTATTTCAAATTTTGAGGCCCCTTTTTTGTTTTATTAATTTTGACCCTAATTAAATCCTCAAATGGCCTGAAACCTTTTTTTTTAGACGAATTGAAAAAGAGTATAAACACTACATGCCTTTTTTTTCTTTTTTACTAAAACAACTACTTTCATACTTCCTCCGTCATCCCATGAAACATGAGACTTTTGCTTTTTAGGAGAGATTTAAGGGGAGTGTATTTTGGTATTGAATTTCCAAAAATGTCCTTTGATGTGATGGGTAAAAGTATGATTTGATGGATAGATTATTAGTAAAAAGGTATGATATGATAGTTAGAGTATGAAAAAGTAAGGAGTAAAAATGACTTTTTAATAGAAATGAGAAGTGTTTTGTGGGACGGATAAAAAAAGAAAGGAGAAAGGTTTCATGGGACGGAGAGAGTATATCCCATAGAAACAAAAGTAGGAATTATATTTTTAATTCATTTTTAGTATAAAAATGGATTTTTGCAAAAACAAATTTGCATGCAAGTCAATAAAAAATGTGAGAAAATCTATATTTTAATTATAGACTTGCAAAATTACAATTAAGTTACCGACTCGCAAGTGCTTACGACAGTAAACACTACATGCACATTTGTCCATGGCAACAAAAAAAAGATAGGCATACTTTTTTTTTTTGAAAAAAAAGGATATTCATACTTTAATTTGGTCGGTTTTGATTAATTAGCTGATGTGATAAAAGATGTGTGGAATATTATTAATTCTAATGATCCGTAAAGATTCCTAAAGGCAAAAGCATGTACGAAAGATTTTTTTTTCCTTCATTCTTTCTTAGCTAAGCATAGCTAAACTAAAAATAAAAAAAAGAAATAAAAAAAAAGAGTGAATGAATGAATTAATATATTCCTTAAATTTGAATATATTAATTAATCATCATAACTAATTAATTAATTAACAGAAGGCGGCTTGAGATGCAATGTTAAATGATCATCATCATCAGGACGGGCTCTTTTCTTTGACTGAATCGGGACTCCGAGCAGCTTTGTCCGGCGGTGCTCGGCATCACTCTCCGGCGCCGGCGATGGCTCCTCCAAAATGGTGACGCTGCTCTGCGACGTTTTCGTCGGGGAGCTGAGGTCCAGGCCGGCGGAGGCGCGACTGCGGGGATGGGCTCCGAGTTGACTCGCCGGGAACTGAGTCATCAACGCGTTGCTGGGGGAGACGGGCTTGACGTGGTTCTGGACGAAGTATATGATGTCATTGTAAAGCTTCCTCATGTGGGCCAACTCCGTCATCAGCATATTGTTGCTCCTCCTCAGCCTCACGTTGTCTTCCCACAGCGCCGCCACCGGGTTTCGGCCCCCGCTGGCGGCCGAAACTGGCGCCGGAGAACCGTAAGACAGCGAGTCACATTTGATCATATTGTTGTTCTTGTTGTTGTCGTGTTGCAGTGTGAATGGCGGCTCGTCCGAGTCCTGGGAGGAGGACCCGAGACGCGGGCCCGGGTAGAAGAAACTCGGGTCGCCGGTGCCGCTAGTCGGGTGGTGGTGGTTGCCCGCCGCATGGGGCAGCGCCGTCCTCCTCCGGTGGATCTCGCACAACAAGTCTTGTTCTCCTCTTTTGAAGAAGTCGTTGGCAAACTCCCACCTGTCCGGAGCAATCTTTCTGAAACCCTAAAAAGGCGAGAAATAACATTTTCAATCAGTGTTAATGTTCTAAATAATTAACTTTTTTAAATGAAACAGATTGATTTTGAAAACGTTAAAGTAACGTACATAAGTGTTGAGCTGGCGGACAAAGGAGGAGAAGTTGTTGTGCTTGAAGTAGTTGGGGAGGAGGTCGCGGGCAAACTCCGGCGGCCGCCAGACGACGAAGGTGGCGGCGCCTTTGCCCCATGAGACGATGTGGTCGGTCGTCGGATCGTCGACGAGCTGGTACGTTTTGGTCAGAAAGGGAGCCGGAACCGAAGAGGAAGAGGACGACGACGTTTTGTGTGACATGAACATGCCCTCGCAGTTTTCCATTACCAACGCCATTATGTGTTTATATATGTATCTCTAAGAACTCTCTGGACGTAACAATGTAGTAATATGTGTAATGTGAGTGTGTGTGTGTGTGTATATATATATATATATATATATATATATATATATATATATATATATATATATATATATATATATATATATATATATATATGGGTTAGACCGTTGGACTGTGGGAGAATATTATATACTCCGTATGAATTGAATATTATAAGAATAATAATAATAATAAATGGGAAAATGGAAGATGGTTCTTGGGAGAATATAGTCAAAGGATTCATTGGTGGAAAAGAAAAGGTGGAAATGAAAAAAGCAGATCATAAGTACTTTTAGGAAAGGAAGAATAAAGGGTTTTTAAAAAAAAAGAAAAAAAAAAGAGAGAAGAGAAAAGAGAAGAAGAAAAGAATAATGGGGGAGGTGTGTGGGGAGGGTATATTTGTCTGTTTGATTTAGGAAGAAAGAGAGAATATGTGTCTCTTTGTCTTGGGACTTTGGGAATAAAATGGACTTTCTATTACAAACCCGTGACACCGGGCAGGACTTGTGTGTGTTAATTAAATTAATATGGCCCGACTGTTCATTCAGTGGATAGATTATTACTAATCTATTTTATTACGGAGTATTATTATAATTAGTATTCTTTATTAAGTGAATCTTGATTGAAGAATATTTGTCGATTGCTTGAGGACAGGGAGAATGTCTAGGTTAATTTGGTCTTAAATTAGCCCCCTAGCTTCTACCTTCTACGCGGTAACTATTTCTACTCATTTCCCTATCTATTACTCTACCATTTTGCATAATACCAATCCCAATTTTGAAATGAAATATTAGTTCACTATATTATTTGAGATAGTTTAGAATCCGTTTTGATATAAAAGAGAATGAATACACATGTAGTCGTGTATCTTGTTAAACCGAAATTTTCATGTTACGCACGTTGTTGGTACATTTGTTGAAAGACATTACAAGTATCCACTCTTGTCGTATATTGCCTACGAGAGATTCTCCAACAAACACAATTGTTTTTCTCACAATGCTTGATACAGAAGTTGGTCCTAAAAATTTCAAGGTGTTCCAAGTTGAGCAATGAAGAAAAGCTATGCGGGAGGAGATTGATCCTCTCTCGCCATAAAAAGCTCCTTGGTTGCAAATGGGTGTATAAAATTAAACGAAAATTTGATGGAAGTGTGGAATGATATAAGGTCAGGCTGGTCATACTTGACAATCATCAGGTAGAAGGACTTCATTAATGAGACATTTGCCCCAGTGGTCAAGTTAACTACTGTGCAAACACTTTTAGATGTTGCAGTTGCTAAGGGATGGGACCGTTATATCAAATGGGTTTTTCACAATGCATTTTTGCATGGAGATCTTCAGGATGTTTATATGTGCTTGCCACCAGGTTTCTTGAACTCTTCTAATATGGTGTGCAGGCTCAAGAAATCTTTGTATGGATTAAAACCAGCACCACGACGTTGGTTTGCTAAGTTGATGATTTGATCATTGCTGGAGATAATACAGATATGAGTCATATGGCAGTCAAATTCAAATTCTACTTGGTTGATTGCTTCCTTTTGAAGGACTTGTGGACTTTGAAGTTTTTCCTTGGCATTGAAGTGGCTCGAAGCACATCTGGGATTTTTCTTTGCCAACGGAAGAATGCCTTAGACATTATCACTAAGGCTAGTCTGCTAGGTGCAAGATCGTTGGACACACCGATGGAGCCAAATCACCATTTGGATCGTTCCCAAGCTCTTGTTATTGCAAATTCCAAACTTTATCGATGTATGGTGGGGCATCTGGTTTATCTATCTGTCACTCGGCCAGAGCTCTCTTATGCTGTACAAACTTTAACACAATTTTTGAAGGAACCCAGAGAGAATCAATGGACTGCTGCCCTTGGTGTTGTTTGGTACTTAAAGGGGTGCCCAGGACGGGGTATTCTCCGGACGAGGTATTCTCCTCTTTGCAAATAATAATCTCCAACTTATAGGTTGGTGTGATTGTGATTGGGCTGCATGCCCTCTAACAAGACGATCTTTGACTGGATGGTTCTTTCAACTCAGAAATTTGTCCGTTTCTTGGAAAATGAAGAAGCAAACAACAGTTGATGTGGGATAGTAAAAGTGAGTAGGGGGTACTATTTTCATGTAGTTTTTTTGTGGTCCGTATGTTCATACTTATTTTATGAATCTTAATACATGAAATATTCATATAATCTATATGTTCCAGTGAATTTGGTTAGTTTGACTCTTTCAAGTCAAACATAATAAACTTTGAGCTTCAATTAAATAAAAAGCGTAATGTATTTTAACATAAAAATAACTTTTATAAATTTATTGTATTGGAAATTTTTAAAATTGTATTTTTTTTAATACTAATATGCAATATAAGTGGAAAGCAATTGAAATTCAAAGTTTATCTAATTTGATTCGAAAAAGTCAAAATAGATAAATATATCGGGAAGGATTTAGTATATGAACTGCCTCTTAGAAAAAGAATTAGATCCAACTATGAGTCAATACAAAATATCAAAGAAAGTTCACATGTAAATATTAGGAGCATAATACTCCCTCCGTCCCAAATTATTTGTCACAATTCTATTCCCGGGGTAAAATATCAAGTTTTTTCAATTCATTTTACTTACATATTGGTAAAGAAATAAAAAATAAAAATTACATATCAAAAAACTACATGAAAAGTTCTTCGAAATAAGAGGCGTCAAGAATATTTTATTTTATCAAATAACCAATGAAAACGTAGAAATAAATAAAAGTTCACATGACTGTTGAAAAGCAAATGTGACAAATAATTTGGGACGGAGGAGTATCACCTCTTATTTTTATTGGGTTTTACTTTAACTTTCTTGTACTGTACTGTACGTATATTCCGGAATAAGGAATGTTAGTTAATAAGTCGGTCGTACTTCACTATGGGTGTGATGATGGCATGCATTTGGTTGCGGGGATAGGAAACGAATTTACCTTCTTTTACAACAACGGATGCACATGCCATTGCCATTTGGTGAAGTAAAGTAAATTTGGTTCACCCATATTTCCCTTTTGGATTTATTTTAAGATATGTAGAATTTTCGCGGAAACTGATCTGTATTTCTTATTAATCATCACGGTATATATACAAACATACAAGCGGGCTTAAGTAGTTGGCCCAAATTACTAATCTACGTCATTAATACAAATATCCGCTAACACTCTCTCTCAAGTTGGTGCATTAAGATCCTGAATGCCCAACTTGCACAATAAAAAATCAAAAACAAGTTTTGTCAATGGTTTAGTAAAAATATCCGCTAATTGATACCGAGTGAGAACATATCTCGTGGACACCTCGTATCGTTGAACACTCTCACAAACCGTATGACAATCAACATCAACATTTTTCATACGTTCATGAAACACTAGATTAGCAGC
Source organism: Cuscuta australis (assembly GCA_003260385.1). Classification (NCBI taxonomy): domain Eukaryota; kingdom Viridiplantae; phylum Streptophyta; class Magnoliopsida; order Solanales; family Convolvulaceae; genus Cuscuta; species Cuscuta australis. The sequence goes on from NQVE01000194.1 coordinate 3,187,759, forward strand.
AATGCATATTGCAGACTAGTTGTCGCAATATAACCAATAGGAACTCCTAAAGCTCCAAGAATACCACGCATCCACCTCACTTCGATGCAAGCATTTGCCATGGCCCTGTACTCGGCCTCTGCAGATGATCTAGCAACAATGGTCTGCTTTTTCGTTTTCCAGGACACAGGAGAGGTACCCAACATAATAAAATACCCGCTAACATGTCAAAGAACTAATTCAATCAAAAGCTTAAGCTTGTGATTGTGGCTCAGGAAAGGTTATTTATATTCTAACACGCCCCCTCACGTGCAGGCATAGTCTTTTTCGAGCCTTGCACATGAAACTTTAATTTTTTAAACCAGGTGGCGCCTGAGTTTCGAACTTGTGATCTCTTAGTCAACAAAGCTCTGATACCATGTCAAAGAACTAATTCAACCAAAAGCTCAAGCTTGTGATTGTGGCTCAGGAAAGGTTATTTATATTCTAACACGCCCCCTCACGTGCAGACATAGTCTTTTTCGAGCAATCGATTAGTTAGTTCAAGTCAATAGCTAATATGCCAATTATTTTACTCTTGGAATCCAATCCTAAATTCTACCCAATCCTAAATTCTATCATGGTATCAGAGCAGGTTTTGGCCCACCTCGTTTGTCAAGGTGTCCGTCTAGACATTCATTCCTAGCGGCCCGTTTGTCTTTAGCCCAGTTATCCGTATGTAGTATGTGTCCACCGTCTGTGGCCCGTTTAACACGATTTCATCAAGCCCCCCATAACAAATTTGCTATTGTAGGACCTAAGTAAATTTTCTTTTGAAATATTTTCACAAGTTAATTGATAAAATGACATAATCATGGCATCTATACTTGTGAAGTTTTTTTAATGAAACTTTCAGAAATGTACTTTTTTCTATAATTTTACATCAATTTTTAAATAAATGAATTGAAACAATGGCTGGAATATAATAATTGAAATTTTTAGGTGAATTAACTAAAGACTCGAAAAATGACTAGTGAACATTGAATAGTGGTAATAGTGGCAGTAGACATTTACTTGAATAATGATTACTTAATATTGAACAGTAATACGAGAAAGTCACTATGTTTTAGTACTTTTTAAGAAAATTCCTCTTAAAAATCAACGGGCGTCTTCAACATTTTGCATAATAATGTTATGATAAACCTTTATTTAGTTCATTTTTTACTCCATATTAAAATGATGAGATCAAGAAAAGAATGGTGAAGGCAAGTTTTCGATCATTGAGAACTCATTTTCTTCAAAAACATATCGATCATTAAGGCATGCTTTCAGCAAAATCTCATACTCTTCCTAAAAATCTTTCTTGTTTTGATTTTTTTTTGTCAGAACCACTTTTTGACCATAAATTGTGAAAAAAATATATTTAATTATAATATAAATTCAATATAATTGGGTTCATCTTAAGATATAGTTTTGATATATCAAATTCTTAGATTATTTATTTGTTTAAATTATGTTTAATTTGTGGTAAAAAAGTATCATTGTTTGACAAAAAAATCAAAATAGAAAAAGTTTGACAAGATGGAATATTATACAACCCAATAACTATATCTCGATTCCAAACCAATAGATTGAGTTGAACTTATTTATTTTAATCATTCTCTTCCTTTCCAAGTGGTGATTCACTTTACTAATTAATGCCCCGTTTGACATCAGTGTTAGAGGTTAACATTATCATTTTAAAAAAATAATCGGATGGTAGGCTTTAGTGTGAGCATTTTTAGAATTAACACTATTAAGATTTTATCCTAAACGTCAACGCTAACAAAATTAGTGTTCCCAAACAAGGCTAAAAAAAGAAAAGACAATGGGCATGTTTGGTAATAACGTTAGAGATTAGCGTTAGCGTTTTGGGTAAAATTTTAACGATGTAGATTACTTTGAAAATGCTAATGCTAAACGCTGTCTGTAGATAGCCTTTTCAAAACGCTAACGCTAATAGCTAACGTTGTTCCCAAACAAGCCCAATAAATGTCAAGGGGTAAATCTGTTGAGCCTGAGAGCCTCTGCAAGTGTCAGGTAGAGACGTTCATGTTTCACTTTTTTCCATCAGTCTGTGATCAAAATCTAATTTACTTCATCTTATTAGTGATTGTCTGGCCATGTCTTAGTGGGTTTACCTCATCTTAATAGTGATCGTCTGACCGGGTTGGAATGAGTGAGGCTCATCCTTTTTCCTTTTTAAAAAAAGGAAAGTAAACAGAATAGTTCATCAAAGAAGCATGATACTTCTTCCACTTTGTTTCTTTCACTAAAGTGTCAAAGTGAGCACCACTTATTACATGCTTGCAAGAATCCTAATACTATACAGTAAAGCTGTGGCAGAATGAGGTAGTGAATCTTCTTTAACCCTTACCTGTAAGCCTTTTCTTTTTTTCCATGGGAAAAAGAGAGAGATGAAAAAGCAGATTAAAGGTCTTTTAAAGATAAAAAGAAGGGCTAGAAGGAAATAGTAGTAAATGGTGATGATGATGATGAGGATAAGGGCAAAATTCTTCCTTTATGACAAAATGAAAGTTCTTGCAGGAAAGTTTTCCAATCAATCACACCTTTGAAGTTGGAACAATAGGTAATGATGGCTTTTGGTGATGGTGATATCCATAACCACAAACCCTTTTCTGCACTAAGATCAAAGAACATTATTTCCTCATTAAATTCACTTTGGAAAAAGTTCTCTCTATCTCTCCTCACACAAGAATCGCACCCTCCCTGAGAAAAGGACGTTCGGAGTGTAGCTTAGATGACACAGTAGAGATGTAAAAGCAGTTAATGCTCGATTTAGTCTCCCGTTGTCGAAGGGCAATCAGGGCAACGATAGTGTTACAATTAGAAAATTTCAGAAGGCTCAAAGACCCTCGGCGAAAACATATTTTATTTTCTAGATCACTTTAGATTTTTAAAAATAATGCTAAATTTTATTTTTCTTGATCAATAATGCAATGCTTTGAATATTAAAAAAAATATATAATTACTCGGCCCCACAAAATTTGAGGCGCTGTGCAGTGAGAGAGTCCCGAAGAGGCGATCACATGTGTATTCGTCAGATAACATCTGATTTCAATTTATCCCTACTCAGATAACCTAAAATATAGAGAATTTTGGTAGGAGATGCACACAAGTAGTGAGGGCAAATCCTGAATCACACTTTATGGTTCTGAGTGTAAATCAATCAGGTTTTGCACAATCAGATTTCCACACATACATATAATAAAGCTAAGTGTGGCTCCCCTACTCCATAATGATTAAGTTAGTTCAAATGGTAGTTGAAATGCTTGGACTATGACCTCTTTAGGGGGTTAGTTGCCCCTTGTTGGAAGCGGAACAATATTTTTTGGGACGAACGGAGCATTACATTTTAAATTTTCGACCAACATCATATATTTTTATGATGCATTAACTTTTTTTGTGGTAGTTTATATATATATATATATATATATATATATATATATATATATATATATATATATATATATATAATATATATATATATATATATATATATATATATATATATATATATATATATATATATATATATAAGTTTTGTTTGGAAAAAAGTTTTTCTGATGGGTTTTTAGTGGACTTGTTTGACTATATAAATAGTTGTTGCGATTAGTCAGTCAACCAAGTATAATGTTTGGAAAAACTTCCATTTAATTTGTTTGGTAAGACCTCATGTTGTGTGGTTGTTTGATAAGGTTTGTGGTTTGCTTTAGAGAATTTGTTTTGCATTTTTTTTATTTGTCTAAAAGAGGGGTTTCCAGATGCCCATCACTAGATTATCCAAGTGGTAATCTATTTTGATGAAGAAATTATATTATACTCCCTCCGTCCTAAAACTATCTTCTCGTCTGTGTTTACGAAGTTTGACCGACTTTATTTTTTTCAATTCAATTTATTTGATTGTAGGTGTAAAATTAAAAAATAAAATTTATACATTTAACAACTACATCAAAAGTGCTACAAAACAAGAGGTGACAAGACTATATTATTTTATCAAATAACTAACGAAAATAGGTAAAGAAAGTGATTTATGTTTAACCGTGTGAAACTGTGAATAGTAACTGGAAAGATAGTTTTAGGGCAGAGGGAGTACTAGAGAGTATGACAATTTAATTGCAAACAACTATCCGGTCTCAATCAACTGCCAACACCCAACTTCCAAAGTAAGTCATATATAGTAACCTTGTCACGAATCCGAGAAAACAACTTACTGGGGGTAAGTTTTAGTGAATAGAGGTAAGAACAATGTGGGAGCTCCAGGGCTGCACCCCTCATTTTTTTTAGATAATGTGAAAAGACAAGAAAATCAATTTTATTTTCTTTCTGAAAGATCATCATATAGAAGATTACTCAAATCAATTTACCTATGAAATAACAGCGTGAATGGTCCAAAAATGATTATTGACGGAACTTTTTGGCATAAAAATTTCTTCATTTTCTAAAAATAAAAAACCATTGAACTATTTGTCATTTTTTTATATCTAAAAAGCAAAAATGTTACATTGACAATTTATCAAGTTTATCTACGGAGTATCATATTTTAAATGTTTCAATTTTTTCTCACACTTAACCATTTCATTCCAGAATCCACATTTTTACAATACAGATTACGCCATAGTATTTTAGGCAAAACTAACATCCCAAAAGCAATAAAATAAATTACAATCATACTAGGAGTACACCAAAAAGTATCTCCCAAAGAAATGCACCGATATTTTAAAGATTCACACTTACATAAAATGTTAGTTCATTTTAAAAAAATTGAACTGATATTTTGTGTCAATGTAAACCATCACAATAACATCACAGTAACACAAAATGTCGATGCATGCATTTGAGATACTCCTATAAAATAGGGTACAAGTTTTGGTATACAAATAGTTTAATTCAATAAATCAAAACATTGGATATAAAATGCAAAGAGCATCTGAATTCTGAGTATAGAATTACAGAGTACTCATTATCAGAAACAACACATTTAGCCATTAGGACAAATTATGGAGTATGCAAATAAAATTACTCCGTATAAAATTAAAACTTACCTAGCGAGGGGAAGCCAATAAAAAATTGGGCTTGGGTAGTTAACCAAAAGGGTCACAAGGGCCCAATTATTTTTGGACTGGGGCGCCTTGTTAATCAGTCCATTAAAAAACAATTGTTATTGGATTTCACTGGGGGCCCATCCCCCATACCATGGCCCTAAATCCGCCCCTCCCATCAAAAGCCATCCAACCAAACAAGGAATAAGACTAAAACCAGACAACTATGAATGCAAACATAATAACACACAATGCCAAGTGTTCTATCCAACAAGATTGAAGTTTTAGTAGTCAATAAGAAAAGTATTGCAACTTTGGGTAGTTCAATTACAATAAAAAGTGGTACTGCAAGGGCAAACAACAAGGGCAGTAGACATATACATTACACATTAAATCACATTCTCATTGTCCAGTTACATATTAACCTCAATCCCAATATACTTAGTGGACTGACACAGAGGGCAAACACTGTTCTTACTCTCACATTCTTTACACAGGCAGAGATGCTTACATGGCAGCAGTAGCATGCATACCGGGTTGACCCCACAAACCTTACAAGCCATCATCTGCTTCTTCGCGTTGTCGTTGCAATCCCTTTTGATCAGGTGAAAATCGATTGCACGAGCGTTGCAGCAAGATGCGGTGTCATCCACCTCGCTGTCGCCGCACCCCTCTTTGCTGTCTTTGCTCTGTTGAGCATAAACTTGCTGTAGGTTGTATTTGAGTGTGTTGATCAGGTTTTCATTGTATCTGGCTCTCTGCTGCCAAGCATTTGCCTCCAGAGCTAGTTGTTCCATTTGCATCTCAAGCTCCACGTTTTTCTTGTTTATATTTTCAATCTCGGCCTCTTTTTCACGTAGCTTCTGAATCACCTTCTCTTCAATGTAGGATACGGTATACAGTTGGCTCGCCTGAACCTTCTCTAAAATAGCTTGCCTCAGCTGATCACCCTTTCAGAACACAGCAAACAAAATTGTGAAACACTAAGCATGCAAAGCATAATCATGTCTTGTTTTATGCACGATGCCAATAGAATCCCTATTAGTTTGAGTACTTCCTCCATCCCACAAAACATTTCTTCTTTTGACTTTGAGAGAAGAAACCGTAGAAGTTTGAGCAAGGTTAAACGAAGACAATTGAAACGAGCAAGGCTCGGAATATGTCAAAATGGTTAGGACGTAGAAGGTAGTTGGGGTAGCTTTGGTTAGATATAAGAAATGCAAGGGCAATTGTGTCCAATTAGGCCAAATTGAAATGTTTTATGAGACATGTAAGATGAGAACGTTGAAAAGTTTTACGGGACGGAGGAAGTATTAAATATCATCAAAGTGCAAAGAAGATGAACGGACAAATATAGTACGAAGTAGTAGATAAAGCAATATTATGACCATGAGCTATGTCTGTTAAAACAAAGCAAATTTGTCTGCAATCTCCATTAGGAAGTCACATGATTTCAAATTAGTAGATATTATAAAAGCAATGTATATTTAAGAGAAAAAGACTGAATGTGCACATAATAAGCCAAGAGAAAACCAATCATAATCCACACAGAAAGCCGGAAGTCATTCAATGTCAACCGAATAGAAACGAACCTGAACTTTGATGAACCTATCAATCTCAGCATCCTGTCTCTGCAGCTCGCGTTCAATGTCATCTCCCGAAAGTCCCAGAAAGGAACAGTCCTTTCTCCCGTTGTCAAGGGACAAGCCGAGCCCAGTAGACACCGATCGAGGCCGCAAGAAGTCTATAGATGATATCTGAGAATTGTTCTCCAGAAAATCTTGCTCCTTAGGCCTCTTTTTGTTCGGCTCCAGCCCATAATTCCACTGCAAATCGAGCCCACTTTCCTCCACCGTACCAGGCATCAACCCAGCCACTTGAACTGTGACCCAAATCAAGAAATGGAACCTCCAAAGTTAAACAATCAAATCAAAATTGAAAAAGAGAATTGGAAAAATGAGATGAATCGAGATATGTTATGAACCGTACAAGGAGGAACATAAAGAGGATGCTGAGACTGATCGGGAAGATTGGAGCCGTTAAAGTACGCCGCAGGCTGGGAAATCTGACCGTCCAGGATATAAAGATCTCTGAAAGATGAAAACCCAAACAAGAAAACGGAAGAGAAATCGAAAATGTCATTCAGAAATTAGAGTAAAGCTAGGGTTTTGAGAAAATGAAACGGAAATGGAATAGAAATCACCTGAAAGCTCTGGATTGTGGATCTGGTGGGTGGAAATGCTGCTGCTGCTGCTGTAGAAACGCCATCGCCGATCGAGGAAGGTAGAGAGAGGAAAACTAAGGACGCGGCGATCGATATTCTGGCCGTGCCGCCGTGGGAGACGAGGATGAAGATTCCTCTTCTATTTTGCACCATCGTCCTCCAAAGTTTTGCGAATTCTAATTTTGGCGAGGGGGGATTGGGTTGGGTTCGATATCGATCCATCAATAACCATTAATGTTGGCCCAATATGTTTTGGGTAACAGTGCAATACCCCACCAATGCTGGGAAGCTAAGATATGTTTTGGGTTTCATTAAAAAAAATTCAGCTCGATTAACATGACTATTTAAAAACTTGATATTATATGGTAGAAAATAGTGTTGAGAAGACAAAAATCATATGAAGGACGTGTTTTTTGTAAATAAAAAATATACCTTTTTATGCTAGTGTGATTTTAGTGTGCTGGTTTATATTAACAAAAAATGTTAGTGCAAATTTTTTTAAAAGTGAATTTATATTGTGCCAATGTGAACCGTTAAAATGTAAGTAGATTTCTTTGGAATACAGTTTTAGGTATACCCCTAGCATGGTTGTTTTTGTAAGGATTGAACTATTTGTACACCAAAACTTGTATCACAAAGGTTGCGCCGGTATTTTGTGCTAATGTCATGTTAATGTGCTGGTTTACATTAACAAAAAATGTCATTGCAAATTTCTTCAAGTGAACTAACATTTTGTGTCAGTATGAACCGTTAAAATATCGGTGCATTTCTTTGAGGTACAACTAGGTGTACACTTTTTGGTGTACCTATAGGATGCTTGTTTTTGTAAAGATAGACTAAAAAATGAGATGTACTCCCTCCGTCATATTAAGATTTTTTTATTTGATTTTTCATGAGTAACATCTTGACTAAATATCTTTATTTATAGATAGATATATACTATAAAAATATAATATTCCAAGACTATGTGATAACATTTATGATGGAGTATGGATTACTAGATTGGACTATAAGATATTTGAGTTAAACCACATTTTTTTGCACAGAAACACAACTTTGATTACCCAACAACTCATAAACCATTTACAAAGTCAATACGAACCACATCAAACTCTAAATTGCTTTTCTAAATATGAGATAGCCAGTAATCTAAAAATGAATAAATTTTTGAGCTTCCTTCATTGTGCATCTCTTTTGGTAAACTACTTTGTTTCTTACCCTCCAAATGCTATAGACAGCCACTGCCCAAATGGCCAATATTAAGCCTTCCTATTCCACTTCTTAGGGGGTGTTTGTTTTTCCGCCAGAAGACCTTCTGGCGTCTTTTGTCTGCGCCGCGCAGACGCGCGCAGATGATGGGCTCTGCAGATTGTTTGTTTTTTGGAAGATATTTCACTCAAAAAGGTCTTCCTAACATTTTCTTGGAGAAGACATTAACCAATGTCTTCTAACATCTTCTAACATCTTCTCCTTTTTTTCTACTTCTCTTCACCACCACAACCGTTCACCGCCACCGTCCACCACTACCACCGTCCACCATCACCGTCACCGTCCATCACCATCGTCGTCCACCACCATCCACCGCCACCACCACCACCGTCCACCACCACCGCCGTCAACGTCCACCACCACCCTCCACCACCACCACAATCGTCCATACACCACCACCGTACACTACCACCATTAATTTATATAGCAGTCTACAGACATTAAAAAAACAAACAGTCTTCTTCTTGCAGACCGCAGACCTTCGGTCCACCACTTCTCCTGCAGATGTCTACAGTAGTGGTCCGCAGACCGCAGACCTTTTCCTGCACAAAAAACAAACACCCCCTTAGTCTTCTGCAATACATCTTCTAATTCCTCTTGTTTAGTTAATTGGAGATGAATATCATCAAACTTACTGAAACTGGATTTGCATAGCTCTTGCTCAAAAGTACACTCCCAAAACAAATGGTGGTCAGTTTCTTCACCTCTATCACATAAAGAAATGCATGCAGTACTCATGGGGAGGCATTTTTTTTAGTCTAGCTTTGGTTTGTATGCATTTTTAATGCCCAGCCCTCCATATCTCTTTGCTTGGCAATCTTCCTCCCAATTTAACAATAAGCACTTTTTGGTAATCATGAGAGCTTCCCTAAATGAAATTCCTGCAAATAGCCATTACTTTCTTCATAATCAATTTGGGCAGAATGAATATTTTTGACGGGAAGGATATGATTCCCATCAGAACAGAGTTTATAATTCCGACTTTAGCACTGTATGAAAAATGTCTTATGCCCTAGGTCATAATCCTACTGGTGATTTTGGTTTTTAGGGTATAACAATCACTTGACTTGAGTTTGGTAGTGGTGATAGAGCTTCCGAGTTAAGTAAAGGTAAGTTTCATAACTTAATCTTGGTTATTGCAAGCAAGTTCTTTTGTTTTTGTTGACTTACTCCACCAAACACGATATGATATTATTTTTAATGCTCATTCTAGTGGCTTTACTAATTACTATCAGATCATCAACAAAATGAATATTGTTAACTCCCTTAATGAATCCATAGTGTCCCTATGATATTTATTGTGCATGAAGGGGTAATACAATGAGGAATTTAACTAAATAGCACTAAAACATAATGACTTTCCTTAAATAGCACTACATATGTTTTTTTTCTCAATGTAGCACTTTTAGTCATTATCCATTAGTCATTATTCAAGTAAATGTTTGCTATCACTGGTCATTATGGACATTATAAAGTGCTATTTAGAGAAGAAAACAATCTAAGTGCTATTTAGAGAAAATGACTTAAGTTTTAGTGCTATTTAGTACAAATATTTCTAATACAAAACCGATCTTCAAAAAATCAGATCAGATCAGCCTTAGAAGGCGCGTGCAGAACCGGGAGTGTAGCCAACTAGAAGTTAGCTGTCTGACAGAACAACCACCGTATTTTCTTTATTCCTTGCTCCCGTCGGTGACTAAAAATAATTAGTGCGATACTATTAACACCGTAGAAGAACCACTTGAATAAACCAACCAATCCCCATCCGTTATTCTTCTCTCCGGCAAGCTCTCTCTCTCTCTCTCATTCAGTCCGAGTTACCGGCGTAAAATGCACGCCAAAACCGATTCGGAGGTCACCAGCTTGGCACCGTCGTCGCCGGACCATAACCGGCGGCCGGTGTACTACGTGCAGAGTCCCTCTCGCGACTCTCACGATGGGGAGAAGACTACCATGTCCTTCCACTCCACCCCAGTCCTCAGCCCCACCGGCTCTCCTCCCCACTCCTCCGTCGGCCGACATTCCCGGGAGTCCTCCTCCACCCGCTTCTCCGGCTCCCTCAAGCCCGGTTCCAGGAAGGTGAACCCTAACGACGCCGGATCCGGCGGGAAGGGGCAGAAGACGTGGAAGGAGTTCGCTGCGATCGAGGAGGAAGGGCTTCTCGAAGAGAACGCCTCTCGCAGATCCCATCGCCGCTGCTACTATTTCCTGGCCTTTGTTCTAGGCTTCTTCGTTCTATTCTCCCTGTTCGCCCTAATTCTCTGGGGCGCCAGCAAGCCCCAAAAACCTAAAATCTCCATGAAGGTAAGCTCGATCTTAATCGAGAAATCAGATTCATATTCCTTTCATCAATTCCTCCCGATCTGGAATTCTAACTGTTCTCTTAATTGCTTGCTCACAGAGTATCACTTTCGAGAGCTTTGTAATTCAAGCTGGTTCAGACCATACCGGAGTGAGCACTGACATGATCTCCATGAATTCAACTCTGAAGTTTCTGTACCGAAACACCGCTTCATTTTTCGGCGTCCATGCTGCTTCCTCGCCAGTTGATCTCTCCTACTCAGAAATCAGAATTGGTTCTGGAACTGTAAGCCCCTCAGCTTTGGTTATTGTCTACGAATTAACTTCATTTCAGCTTTGAATTATGAAAACAATTACTCGAACTCGAGGGATGTCATTACAAAAGGCTAAAACTATTAAAGGGAGTGTAACACATTTGCTGTCATCATTGCAAAATCTATCATTAACTAGAGAGAAGGCGGGTTAACCCGAAGCTAGTAGTTGTAGCTCATTAGCTAAAGTTTTCTGGAACTAAAGAAAAATGTTAAGATAACGTGAATATTGTACGAATGAAATGTTTCTTTTGCCCACATCCATCAATTTCTTTGAAAATGAATGCTATCTAGTTCATCCAATTACACAAAACAGTAAGGAGTAGTATCAGCGATCTGGATTCAATCCGTCCATTTGTTTTCCTTGAATGGTTTGCAGTCCATTTGTTCTTTGCTACTTTTACGAATGGTTGTTTTATTGATAACTACTGTGCTATTATAAGTATATGACATTGTTCAGTCATCTTTATGCATGATAAAGAAATAAGAGAATGGGTGAATTAAAGATCCATTTGTGGGAACATTGTTAGTGGATCTCTTGAATGAACTTTATGAATGGATCCTGAATAGGCTTGATGTTCTTGATTAATTTGTTAATGCATCCATACACAAATTAACTGCATTATAATGATATTTCTAACTGCTCTTAGACTCTTAGTATAGTAGCCATGGAAATAGCACTTCCCTTGTAAAAACAAGAATTGATTTTATGAAATTTGGTTGAAACCAGGTGAAGAAATTCTATCAACCAAGAAAGAGCCAGAGGACAGTAGCTGTGTCTGTGGAAGGGAATAAGATTCCACTGTACGGGAGTGGAGCAAGTTTGAGCACCAACGCGACGGGAACAATAACCCAGCCAGTCCCACTGAAGCTGAACATTGTGGTCGAGTCAAGAGCTTACGTATTGGGAAAACTTGTGAAGCCCAAGTTCAACAAAAGGATCGAGTGCTCTATTGTTCTTGATGCCGCCAAGCTCAACCGTCCCATTTCCCTCAAGAGCGCGTGTTCATACGAGTGACTATGCCCGGGTGAAGTTTTCTTTTCCTCTCTTTATTTACAGAAAATGGCAATGGTGTATGAATGATTCAGGGCGGGTAAGTGTGTGGCGGCGGGTATTTGGAAGTTTCCGGCAAACTCTGGGTTGTGCCGCCTCACCATTGCCATTGATGGTTGGAAATGCAGCCCGGTTGAAGTTGGGTGTGAGTTGCTACAAGTAGAGTTATTATTATAAATATGATATTCATACCAGCACCTATTACGGTGATATTTCGTTCATATTTGTAATATACTAAGTATATATGTACTCCGTGTACCGCCAATTTCTTGTAGTATAATGTGACATTATTTTAATCATAAATGAATAACTTTCCTCTTCCCAATTTTTTAAAGTAATAGTTCTTGGCTTTATTTCCTTTTTGAAAACGAGTTTTAAAACAGTAATTTCCACATGGAATCTTAAGTTTTGTGCAGACAAAAAAAAATAACAGTATGAATCACACAATTTTTATGCATTTCCGAAAGGAAATGAAGTGAAGATATTTAAACATGCAAATCACAAAGATGAAAACTGAGAATTGGAACCACAGCCAAACTGAGAGGCTTCATTCATTTATTAGATTGAAACAAATAACTTATGGTCCTTTGTGGTAATCTGATTCAGATGATTCTTCAACTATGGCTCCTTCTTGACTATCGCACTCGTGATGAGATCTCGTGTGATCTCTTCCCGTTGATCTTCTGTCCTGAAACGGGCACCCGAGACCATCCATTGTCATATAACTTGTCAATTCAGTTCAACACTTTTTAGTTCAAGTAAATGACACTAGAATGTTATAGTCACATCTTTAAAAGAAGAAAAAAGAAAGAAAGAAAAGAACCCTATATCTTATGACCTTTTGCTTAAAGGTCCATGTGACCTATTCCTTAAAAGGTAAAAGGTAAACAAATCATCTCTACTCATTAAAGTAGCTCATTCCATGATTGGTATGTTGAATAATTATGCTTCCAAAGTTGAAGGGGGGGGAGGGTCTAGTCATTCATCTAAGAGGTGTAATAAAATATGCCTGATAAAAGAGGCAACAACCAAACACAACCTTAGCATCAAGATGCCATGCTATAGGTGTTTCCGGTGTAGGATCCCACAAAAAGTATGGTGTGATGAGGGTGTGTGTATGAGACTTCTTACCCTACTCGAAAATAGAGAGGGTATTATAGAAGATACAGAGTTTTAGGCAAAGAATCTTACATCACGGAGAGGAAAATCATCGGTTTCAAGCGTGTGCAATACGTGGGCCATCTTTGGCCTCTTCTGAGCATTGGGGTCGACGCACCGTAGAGCAACCAAAAGGATACGTTTCAATGCCCTTGAAGACGGTTTCTCTGCTAGCTTGGGGTCCCAAATCCCCTCAACATTGCGGTTCGAAACCATACTTTTGACCCACTCAACTAGGTTCACCTAGTATGTATGTATATATACATATATGTGTTCATGTAGTAACCAAGAAAAAGAGAGGCATGATCTTGTTAAGCATTGACAAACAAGAATTGAGAAGTATATAATATTTCTAATCTTGTAGAAGTATATATAGACAGTTAAGAATCTTATAATTATGACAGACATAAATTCCTACCATAAATTTTGCAGAATTTATTAAGACAAACCTCTGCAGAAGGACGGCTATAATCTATGGGGCTTCTCCCCGTAATCATCTCCATGACAAGGATTCCAAAGCTATAAACATCACTCCGCTCGTTTAACATGCCCGTGCTTGCATATTCTGGAGCAACATAGCTGCATCCAAACAAGAGATTTATTATTCAAGCATTTCAAATAATTTTTTCGCAATCCAATTAACATATTGAACTGAGAAGTTGATGAGTTCTCATATGACTGACCCAAACGTTCCCATGACCCGAGTGGTGATGTAGCTCTTCTCAGAACACAAGAGTTTTGCCAAACCAAAGTCGGATAGCTTTGGGTTCCATTGCTTATCGAGCAAAATATTGCTCGATTTGATGTCGCGATGAATCACTTTCGGCTCAAGCCCATCATGCAGATAGCTCAACCTGCAAACCGAAGGCCTCTGGCTCTAAGTAGTGCCAAATGTCAAATGAAAATGATACTTTAACTCCAGCGATGACACCAAGGTTGACGCAATTAGAGACATTCACACAGACAATTGTATAGAGACACCAGCCAGGTTGGTGTCATCCGTGGTATGACTGAAGCATAATCCGATGTTAAATCGTGAATCTAATAGAAGTATACATCACATATATAAGCATACCCTTTTGCCACTCCAAGAACAATATTCATTCGAATTTCCCAGGTAAGAGGGCTGTGGGGCCCTACATCTCCATGAAGCCATTTCTCCAAGTTCCCATTGTCCACATATTCATACACAAGCATCCTGGACAACCAAACCAGTCCCAAGTTAAAACCTAGCTTCAAGAGTCCCTTAGAAATCTGCTGCATTTAAATATTGCAGTTTACAGACACTACCTTTGAACGCCTTCTGCGCAGTAACCGAGCAACCTCACCAGATTCTTGTGCCTGATTCGCCCGATTGCTTCCACTTCAACCTTGAACTCCTTCTCCGCTTGTCCCCTGTGTTGAAAATCACATAAATAAATAGCAACCAACTCAACTCGGTTTCTTTTCCTTCTTTTGTTAGATGTTACTGCAATCTTGTAAGTCAAGAACGCATTAGATGTCACTTTTTGGTCCATAATAACACCAGTTCAACAAAAGTGGGAACTGTAATTCACAAATTAACATTACAAAATGTCATTTTTAGCCTATAAAAGCATGACTGATTAGATGGGCACCTGTTATTCAGCAAATTCTTGACAGCAACCATAGTTTCATCTTCAAGAACTCCATGGTAGACGATTCCATAGCCACCTTCCCCTATCACATTCTCATGGGAAAACCCATTGGTGGACACTTCGAGCTCTCTGAGAGTGTACCAATGGCCCCACCCCAAATGTGACACCTCGGGGGCGGCCTGATCGCCCGACCCGTAGCTAGACCCACCACACGAACCCACCCGCTCCGAGCATCTGTGATTCTTCCCATTGCCGCCGGGTTTCTGGCTATCTTTCCCTAGCGGTTCGGGCTCCAAATCCGGGTCGCGCAGGGAGAGCTTCCTATTTTCAGGCGGGTCGACCCGAATCTCCAGTATTTCCTTGGAAACGACGGGTGGGGCGGTGAGAGGCAGAAAAGCTGCAATCTTTCTTCTCACATTGCGCCGGGAAATGAGCCACAGGGAGACGATGAAGAGAAGAAGAGAAACTGCGGCTCCGGCATAGATTCCCAGCACGACCCATAACCTCAACCCGAACAGAGCCGTCTTCTTGGAAAGCTCGTCGCTCAGAAAACCCGACATATGCGGAACAATTTTAAGCTACTCCGTACTGGTTCATGCCCGGAAGCCGGAGGATGATGAACTAACTAGATCAATTTTAGTGGCTGAGCAGGAGGAGTAAACCTTTTATAATCTTTTGAGATGATAAGAAGAGATTGAAGAAATGGTGGAAACCCCACCATTTCACAGTTCTAGTCACTCGTATGTAAAGATCCGTACATAGATTTAACGTTGTTGGCAGTGATGAAGCTTTAAGAAGAAAGGGAATGGAAGATGGCAACTGAATGTGAATTTTTTTAAAAAAAATTTACTTCACGACTCTCAAAATTAAATTATTGCTCAATTTCAAAGCTTATAATTTGAATTTGTTTGGAAAGTGGATTTTTTTGAGTACATGGATTTTAATTTTGAAAGAATTTTAAAAAGTGTGAAAAAAATTATCAAAAAAATCAAATTTTTATCCCTGAATTCTTCACAAAATGAGTGTTTTCCTCTAAACTTCTAAAAATGCACTTCACTTTGCTAGTCCCTATACATTTAAAAATGGTAGGGGTATATGATTGGTTTCCAAGTCTGGGTCAAAATGTCAAAGACCTTGTAGTCCAGCCACACTAGCATGACTTTCTTAAATGAGAGGTTACGAGTTCGAACCCTAGTGGAGGAAGAAATTGTATGTGGTTACTAGTTAGGTAAGTTGATAAAATATACTCCTTTCGTCCATAAATAAATTTCTCGTAGCGCGTTACGATGTTTGACTGAAGTTATTTTTAAATAATTTTACATGAAAAATGGTGTGAAATTTTAAAATAAAAATTACCTATTAAAAAACTATATCAAAACTTCTACAAAACTAGAGATGACATGACTATATTATTTTATCAAATGGGTAACGAAAATAGGCCAACAAAATGAATAAAGTTTGACCCTGTAAATAGTGAATGAGAAATTTATTTGTGGACGGAAAAAAGTATACAAATAAATATTACATTGTAATAGAGTTGTTAGTGCTAAAAAAATCAAACTATCTTCCACGAATTATATTCTTGTATCTTCACCTAAGAATTTCTGTTGGAAAAACATCGTCTTTAATCAAAATTGAAGTAAGGAGAAAAAAATAACTTAGACGACAAAGTTGACAACTGTCTACTTGTCAAAATAATTTAAGAAAGTATTGCTTTGAAACAAGTTCATTTTCTTATTCACCATTTTTTATCTGAACTACGCGTGACTTGATCCCCTTATTGGAGTACTTTATGACACTCCGTATTATTTTTAAAAGTTCAGTCATTAAAAAAAGTTCTAACAATTACTACAATCACATTATGCACTTTTTCCAAAAATCTCATCATCCAAATCATTTTTCATGATCAAACTGTTACATCCAACTACATGATAAGGAGTACTCAAATGCCTTATAACTTTTTGCTAAGAATTGGCATGCTACCCCCCCCCCCCCCCCCCCCGACAACATTAACCCACAGTGTTTGCCATACAAACGAACATATTCATATGGAAACATTATTGATAGTGTTAATATTTTGGGTTCCGGGTGACCTGAGCCAAACCAAGATAAATAAAGACTACTAAGAGATACCTCAAACATTTTGGCTTAAGGCTTAATCTAACCAGCATTTTCCCCAGTATTTAATTAAGAAGAGATGCCCGACGACGAATTGTTTCCAGAGCAACTCGTGTCCAAATGCAATCTTGATAGTGCATTGTCCCTACATAGATCCTGCAGTGTATAGAATATATGCAAAAATCAGTCTCCATACATTTGAGTTGTTTCCTTGACATAGAGGTCGAGGGTTTGAGCCTTGATGGCATAGAAGTCATGGAATAGTCCAAGACTTTATAGGTTGGATGACCTGAACATATTCCGTATTATGCACCGACTGCAAGTTTTGATTACCTTAGTGGCTGCCAACTGGTTGAGAAGTCCATAGGGATTGTGAATTGTTGTTTGCAGAAGCCCGGTGTTCTCTGGATTGGCCATGTCGTTCTTGGTTGAATGCATAGTTTGCTGAGTGGTGGGATTGTGGTTAGAAATATAAGAGTTACTCTGAAATAACATTTCTTGGTTTCCTGAAAAAGCCACTCCATTTCCTTTGCCAAATTCAATCTCAGAGTTGGGGAAATAACTCGGATACAGTCCATTTCGCATGGTCAACACCTGAAAAATCAAATCATCGAAATATGATAACTGGTAATGATGGCTGTTAATCCACTGGAAAATAAGAATAGTGATCAAGATCGCATGCCCTGCCATTTTAGGAAAAATTCTACTCGATTCATTATTTATATCTCAACAGATATACTTTGAGTATTAATTTCTAATTCACATGTTCACAATTTTTGATGCAAAATATATCAAAACGTTCATCTAAGTTAAATGAACACATTTCGTAAGGGCTCAACCGTTAATGGATCACTTTGATATTCAAGCCCAAAAATGGACTCCCATGAACCGGTTTGGCTTTAGTTTTCGAAACATGTAGTCCCTATTATAGTAAGCAAACGCTTTCTATAATAACAGTGGTAATGAGTAATGAATGATACAAAAAAAAAGTAGCAGTACTAATAATACCTGCACTTGCAATTGAAGCTGCTTCAAATATTCAATAGCTTCATCCAGCATTGATGCCTTGTCTGTCTATCATACAAGACTAACCAATTCAAAACTAAGAAGAAGAAGAACAATAAGAGATGGGAAAATCTAATTAAAAAAAGAAGAATTGAGCCTGAAAATATATACTTTGTTAGAATTCGGAATCAAGGTCTGTAACGCTTTCAGTTTCTCATTTATCCGGCTCCTTCTCCTCTGCGCAAAGGGGTTAATCACTTGTAATTTAGATATCACACGCTTAAAATTACAAAAATAAAACAGAAATTTAAGCAAAATCAAACCTTTTCAGACAAATTATGGATCTCTGCTGATCTGCATCTCTTCGAGGAACGCGGCTGAGCCGGATTACTTGGCCCATCTGAGATTTCACAATCCTGAAAAAATACAAGGCAAATTTCGCTTTTTTTTTCTTCTTAAGATCGAATACACAGAGAAACTAAATCACCAAAATTCATCAAAATCGTTTCCAATTAAGTGATAGAATCAACTCCAAGCAACAGATCACCTTGTTCAGATGCTCAAAATCAGTCCTCCTCGAAGATTCGGCGGCTTCATAATCCTCGATTCCGGCCAGAGAGAACGCGTTGACAGCACCTTCTCTCGCTCGGGTTCTGCAAAATTCAGAAGGATCGGAGAAATTAAGGCGAGGAGATGACTCGATCAAGCGATCGGAAGCCCCGGCGCTCCTCCGGCGCACCGATTCGTCGACTTCCGGCGCCGTCCGATGGAACAGTCCCCCGTCATGGATGAGATTGTGGAGGAACGAAGACACGTCGTCCGGTTCGAGAGATCGACGATGGCTTGTTCCGAATGGATCCGCCATTGGTGATAATCATCGGGAAATGGAAATATAAAATATTCAGGACTTTATTAAGGAGTATTTATTTATTTATTTATTGGTTCCGCTTGATGGAGACGACAGAGCTTTAAAAAAAAAGGCTGCGTTTTCCGGTTATCCTTTCCCTCTGTTTTATAACCCTGTTTAGAAGCTTAATCTCCCGCCCTAATTGTGTAATTTGGTTTGCCGCCCCTCTACCCTTCCGTTAATTTCATCTTTGCCGTCTTTTAACTTCCGAAGTATATTTTCAAAATAAATAAATTTGTGGTTTGTTTTTGTGAGGTATAGGTCATTTAAATATAACTCTCTCCGTAAATATTTTTTATCTTGAAAATAGTTTTCTTGAATATGAATTTTGTCTATTCTTTTGTGATTTGAGTGCTATGAAATAAAATTTGGTAAAGAATTAAAATTAATCTAAAACTTCTCTTATGCCGTCACACCTACTAGAAACTTCTACGCTACTTCGTTGGGGTTAAAAGTGATTATCCTCTAATCCTTTGAAGAAGGAATAGAGGGATATGAACACTTTCAATCTTGAACAAAATATCCTAGAGGCCGCTCGATATTAACAATTGGAACATGATAACTAGATCGAGTTCTTCATTCCTTTCTTCTTTTTTTGTTTCCTGCTCTTTGCGGGAGCTTATATTTATCAAGTCAATTTGGGTGATAAACCTGGCATTGATAAATGCGTCTCTCGATAAAGTTTTTGTACATACAATGATATTCGAAATCGCGATCCCTTAAACATCTCCACACCGCTTTGCACTAGGATCAACTAATCATTTTTATTTTTAAGAAAAATCAACAATTAAATGCATAGTATTCAAGAAGAGATCAATGCAAAGAATCTTAGAAAATTGGTAAGAATATCAGAAAGTAAGAAAGAAGCATAAACATTCAAATACTAATAAAAATGGAAAGTTCGAAGGAGGATTACAGAACACTACTCGTACAATGTGAGTTGAAGGTTAAATGAATGACTAATAATAATAATAATAATACCCCTATGTTCTTCTACATTGCATAAAAACCAAATTGAACAAAAAAAACATTACAAGTACAAATATTTCTTTCCCTCTTTCTCCTCAAGTGAGTGAGATACAACTGCAACATTTGGTCACGTTTATGGACAGGGCTACGTATGAACCGCTCAACTCGCCGCGGTAGAGAGTCCAGTGGTTTTACAAATTGGGCAAAGATTCTTTTGCTTCAGCCATTGTTTGATGCACTCCGCGTGATACTCGTGGCCACAATCCAGTGTTCCGAGGGTGTCTCCGCCACTATATTCCTCCTGGTGTGCAAATTTTTTTTTGTAAGTACGATTAATTAATAATATTAACTCCGTCCCAGAAAGAATTCAAAGTCTTGTTTGGATACATTAGTAGTACCTGACATATAGAGCACGGTTCTCTTTCTACAAGATCCTCTGATGCTGTGCAAGGGTATTTTCGTCTTTTCAAATTGTTCAGAATCGCTTCATCGCTCAAACCGGTACATACGTTCCCGATACGTTCTTCCAGTGCTAGTAATTCCTTCAGATACATGAAATCGCAAAATGTATCAGTCCATGCGCAAATTGTAACGAAACTAAGTGACGAGGTTTTCCACCAGCTCACCTCATATGACATGTTGTCGACATCAAGACGCATGTCCCTGTGCCTATCTTGAGCACCGACCATCCCAAAAAAGACCGACGGATCGAGAAGCATCATGTCCTGCACCCACATTATTGTTGGAATTCTACATATGAGAGTGGGTCCCGCATAAAATATGTGGAACGTAAGACTTCATAAAACTATCTTAGTACGAGGGCTTTAGGGAGGTGTGCAACAACGAATTTATGAGGGTTTAGCCCGATGCAGACAATATCATACTAATGTACAGTTAGGGTAATGGTACGCGCAAAACTAACCTCAACCCGTAAGCCTTCCCCACGGCGCATAAGTTCTAAAACATTGTGAATCTGTTCAAAAGAAAAAATAACAATCAGCTTAGCAGCAAAAGGATTGACATGAGATCAAGTCTGCAGATAATGGGTAAAAACTTGAGAGACTTAAGGGCTCGTTTGGAATATTTGGATCTAGAAATAAAGAAAATAGTGCATACCCCAGAGATAAGCCTGCTTCTTCTTCCCTCGCCAGCAGCAGCGAAAGCCCTCCAAGAAGTAGGGACTGATGATGAAACGTCAACCGGTCTCTCCAACACCATTGCTGACCTGGGAACCTCCGGAAAGCTCTGGCCAATAGGAGGGGTGTGTGAAGGATCGGCTCTAAGTGGGGCCGGCAATGATCTTCTTACGAATTCTGACAGATGTGTAGGAAGTTGGGGAACAACACGGTTTCGCGCCAAAGTAGGTGATTCTTCCAAGTGGGCCCCGAAATTTGGTCCACCTGGTGTAAGCACGGGGTGAGTTGATTCGCCACCCCTAGAGGTAGACTCCACATGCCGGGGCAGAGTAGGGGTGGGCCCCACCAAAGGTTGCCCGCGACGACGAGTTGCATTCATATATGCAGAAACAGCAGCAGAGGCGCTCCCATAGCCGTATTCTACTGGTGGGGGCATGCTACGGGGTACAGAAGACAACTGGTTCGCAACGTTCATCCTCAGACGGAGATTCCTTCTAGAAGTTTCCCTCAACCCGATGCTCAGTCCGAGTCTAGGGTTCATCTGATCAACCAAGTTAACACCATGACTGTTTGGCAAGGGAGAAGGAATACTGGAACTGCTTGAAACATTGTGTTGCTGCCAAACATGACTCTCAAGAGGTTGAAAGTAACTACCCGAGCTTCCACTCCCAGAAGATTGACCAGGATCACCTTCGACTGCTTTCCTCTTACGTGACAACCGCTGACCGCTGGTCAAACGTGCTGACCGCCTGCTGTTCTGCTCCGGCAAAGGACCTGAAGAACAGCTACTGACAGGTGGCATTCGTCCATTGGGTGGAATTTCGGGCTCAAAGGTAGATATGAACTCTAGTAGTTGACAGTCGTCGTCATCGTCTGAGTTAGTGCCACTAATTCCAGAATTTGAATTCGGATTGCTACTAAGATTCACATCAAAGTTACTCATGGAAAGCACATTGGAAGAACTAATTAAAGATGATTGTGATGATGAACTGCTTTCTCCTAAACTCCAGGAGATCAAGTTCTGCCTCTCTTGATTAGAGGTAGGATTGATATATGAGTCATTGGGATTTACAACGAAATCCGGCATTGGGTTTTGGGCAGAATTTCTCAGATTATTCCAACACACTGGCTGACCTAAAGCATCACCACCGGTAGAAGGGGCGTGCGAGAAGTCTACAGTTTCGGGTAAAGAACCGATTGCACTTCTCTTTCCTTGCATTAGAGCTATAATAGGTTGTTCCAAAGATTATTACACTATGAGGAAAATATATGCTATCTTTTCTTCCTTGAGTAGACCTGAAATGCTTAATCCAGGGTTTCGGATTTAAAGAATCAAAGAACATAAGAACTTATTGCAGCACCAAGAAACATGAGATTAGAAGGAATCAACAAAAAAATGAACTTTGTTTAAAAAAACATACTACTTGATAAGAGATGAATACGCAGAGTGACAGAGTACCACAGTTAAAAAAACAAAATATAGTGAAAATGCAATTTTGATCTCCAGAAATTAAAAAAATGTTTTTTTCATTTAACCCACAATTTAAGGTATTCAGAACCATCACAAGCCTGAAAAATCTGATATCTGGACACAGAAAATCTGTCAGGAGGCTGGAACATGACATCACACAATCAGCTCAAAACCGTAGTCATAAAGAAGATGAAAAGAAAATAGAACCACTTGCAAGTTGCAACAATCTATCACATAAAGTCAATTTGTTCAAGTTTGACAAAAAAAATCAGCCTGGATCCGTTCCAAGTAAATTCAAAATGGCTCCTGTAATGGATAAACTCAAAAAAAGAGAATAATACTAAAATGGCATAAAAGTACAAAAAGAAAACTGTAATGGTGTGAACATAGATAAACATAGAGAAGGGTGAAGGAATCTAGGAATTTACCAGCAAAATATCTTCAAAGCAAAACACAGATCTAAGTCTCTAGCACCAAATCCTGAAACGTCAAGAAAAAAGTTAAAAAGATTCAATCTTGATAATACCCATCATTCAATCTCACCTCTACCTCTACACAAACATACATAAATATGAGAAACTGGTTCAATTGGGCATCCAAGACCCCCAAGAAAATGTATAAAACTCACCGCTTAAAGAGAGGAGAGCAGAGAGAAAGAGGGGTTTTGAGATGACATGAGAAAGAAATGAATTGGTGGTGAGATGTGGTGGGTGAGGAAAAATCAAGAAAGAAATAGAGAGAAGAAAAACTAGACAGAGATGTAATGAGACAGGTCTGAGTCTGAACTTTGGGTGGGTTAAAGAGAAAAGTAGTACGAGTAATAATCTTGAAAATCAAACGTATAATTTTACTTGTAATAATTAATCACATTAAATAAAAATAAACCCTGCATCATTATTTTTCCATAGGGAGAGAGCAAAATGGGAAGGGGAAAAAAGGGTCTCAAAATGATGTCCAAGATATAATTTCATAGACATTATAGTGTGTCTTTGAGAACAGAAAAAAGTGATTTTTTTTTACAAATTAGGGCACTATTTTGAGCATTCAAATGGGGGGGAAAGTGAAGTGTGAAAGGGGAAAAGAAAGTAAAGTGAAGGGGTGAAAAGAATGAATAATGGGGTGTTGTTTGTTTTCCTCCGCCAGTGTTCAATTTCAATTCAACTTTGTGGTGCCAACACAACAATCATATTAGGGTTACAATTCAAATAACCAAATATTTATCTTAATAAATGCATTAGGTGAAAAAAGTGAAAACAAATAATAAATTGGACTTCCTATATTATTCCAATGGCCATACTATCACACGTTATGAGTGAACAATGTAGACTTCGTTCTTTGAATTTAAGTTTGGTTTCATATTTTTGACTTAAAATTACAGTTGAGTGTCGTGTTTTAGTTCTGCAAAGTTTGGATTTTAACTACTCATATGTTTTTTTTTAATTGTGAAATTTGCATTAAATAGTTCTAAAACATATATTTTTCTCAAATGTAGTACCTAAAACTTTTTTATTCTCTGAATAATACTTGAACAATATTCAGTTATACTATATAGGGAAATTAAAATATATGTCACTACATTGGAAAACAAACTATATTTTAGTATTATATACGGAGTAGATAAATTCTTCTTTTTTATTTTCGTATAATTTTTTTAAAAATTTTGTGAAAATCAAACACGGAAGGATCTCATGCAAACAAAGGAGTAAATGAAAAGAAAAAATATACTCCTACAATACTTCTTTCACGATCCCAAAAGATAAAAGAGAATTCATTTCTTTTTCTAAACGTCTCAAGAAAAATCTCTTCATTTCTTTTATGGAAAATTTTAAATTGTTAATAATATTTTCTTTCTTTTATGTGCCACTTTTAATTGTTTATTTTCATTTTATTTAAATTTTATGTTAAATAAAATTGTGAGCTTAATTTTGGAAGGAGGGAGTTTTGGTGAGAGGATGGAGTAACAAAAAAACAATGATAAGTAGTCAACCAAACGCGTACTGAATATAGATTCTTGTGTATTCCTAATTTGATTGTTTGTACTGCACTGATGCGATTGACTTTTTTTGCCGCTAGAAGTTTATTTTACTGCTTCTAATTCACCACGAGTTTACGGTACTTTTTTGCTCTTGCCTCCCTGGAAAATTCTATATGTGGATTTTTGGTCAAAATAGGTAAATTTTGATTTTATATAAAATAAAAATAATATTAAATATTGATATAAAAATAATTTTATAAAATTTATTATATAAAATATTTTTAAAATATTATTTTATCCAATTAATAATTTAATATACAATATATATTTTATTTAATTATGAGTCAAAAACTGAAAAATGATTTACCGAAAAAACCAAAACTGAGCAAACACTGGAGCTAGTAATTCGTATTTATGAGTAGAAAAATTAACCACTCTCTCCGTTTCTTAAGACGATTTTGTTTTGACTTTAGGGCAAAATAAGGAAAGTGTAATTTTAGTTGACTTTTCAATTTTGTCTCTGATGTGATAGTTTAGTTATTAGTGAAAAAGTATGATCTGATAGGTAGAGTACGAAAAAGTAGAAATAAAAGTGGTTTTTTAATAGAAAAAGGAAGTGTTTTAATAAAAACAAAAAAATGAAAGAGAAAGAGTTTTAAAAATGGAGGGAGTAGATGAGAAACTTTGTTTTTCTTTGGAAAAGGCAGCTTGAATATCTAAACATCTCTTTCCAAAATCTGGCAATCGTTGAATTACTCCATTTTTCATAATTTATTAAGAGCAATGGCAACCGCATGTCATTATAGCTGGCACGCTGTCACATAGTATCTGCCTCGCACCACATTAGGTACTGCCTCGCGTTCTTTGTGCGTTCTTCCACGGTAAGTGAGGTAGCCTCAATGCTGCTACGCTCTATTTTTTATTTTTTAAATTAGGTTTAAAATTTAAAAAATAATAGTACAATTTCTAATCGATTGAATTATCCCTCATCAGCGTGTGGCATTCCATTTCTTTATTTGTCATTGTGAATGCTCTAATCTCTATATCGCATTGGGTAGAGAGAAAATGGTGACATGAGAAAAATAAAAAATGAAACAATTTATAAACTATAATAATGAATATGATAATGATGAAGATAATACTTATAATAATAGTATTAATAGTAATAACAATAATAATGACAATAATCATATGAAACATACATCCCTTTTTAAAAAATATTTGGATAACAAAAGAGTTTGAAAATAATAATAATTAGACAAAACTATAAAAAAAACTTAAAGCAACTAGAACTATGAAAATTAAGAATTAAAATTTTTAAGAACATACTCTAAAATTTTTAAGAACATACTCTAAAACTCTCTGTCCCATGAAAACTAGATTTTTAAAGTGAACTCTCTAAGTATTCAATTTAGATTTTTAAAGATTTTCACAGATTTTTTAGAATTCATAGATTTATGAAATCCAGTGATTGTTTCAAATCTATATAGAGTTAATATGATTTTTCAGAAGGATTTTATAAGATTCCCTCAAATTGTTTATAATCCATTGATTATAGGATTTTTTTTAACTTTCTCCCCGTTCAATATTCAACTACACGACTACTCAATCATTCTATATGAATCAAACCCAAGCATGAACAAAATAATACAAGAATAGCTCCAAAAATGACAAAGAATAGCACACACTAATAGGGCAAAATTCTTTCGAAGAAGTGGTGCATACCACTGGCAGTTCGTGGTTTTAATAGTAACCAAGAATCCCAAAGCATTCTCAAATCATAAGATAATCACATGGAATTGAAATCCACCTAAATACCTAACACTTGTTAGGGCAAACAAAAACGCTCCATAATCCAAAAGATTGACCTTCAAATTGGCTTAAAACGTTGTGAATCGGAACTCCAATGTCGACGATGAACAGTAACATCGCAAGAGATGACCTTCGATTGCCAAGAGTTGGTCTCAAAAAATCCGAAATTGGGTACACCATATTTTGAATACCTTTTATAAAAATCCTTAAGAATCTAACACTTTTTAATACCATTAGATTTTTTTAAAAACCTCAATTGAATACCTACCGACTTTTAAAATACAAAAAAAAAATCATCAAAATCTTAATTGAATACAACACCTAAAAGTAACATTTATATATTAAAAAATTACATTAAAATAACTACACAACAAAAAGGTGACATGAATATAGTCCTGTATTATTTTTATCAAGAGAGTAATGAAAATAAAAAAAATGAATAAAATTTTACACTATAAACCGCTAACAAATAATTTAGTTTGGAATGGAGAGATGTAAAACAAAAAACAAGCAGGCAAAATGCGAGGACAAACATAATACCAAAGACCGCGACTCTCCCAAACGGCAAACCCCATTCTCGAATCCCAATCGAGACAATAATTTGTCAGTGCCCAGACAAATTGAGAAAATACGATAAAGAGCTTTCACAGTGTAATAAAGTTATTCATTGCTTTAAAAAAACATGAGAACCCCACAAATTTTTTAAGAATATACCCAAAATATTTCCGAGTCCCCACCTCTAAACATCTCAAGAATAGGTTCTTTTTTTCACTGTATTTAATCCACCATCTTATTTTCTTAAAAACAAACACAGCAATAAAACAACCCGAGGGAGTTGTTAAAACGATTCCCGGTTATTTCACAACTTTCCCCTCCATCCACCAAAACACCACATCAAGTTCTACCCAAGCACTTTACTCAAAACTAGATGTCAAAACATTATAGTATCAGCAATTTGGTAAAAAGATGCTCGAAAATCTCATTCAAAATTCCCAACAAAAAATGCCAAAAAAAAAAATCAGTAATACCAAACAATCCAATGTAAGTGTGAAAGAGAGATGTTGACAAGGTGCTGACCGACGATAAACCGCCTAGGAGGAAATGTGGTTTTCAGAGAGGGAGAGGGAAGAGAAATGGTCGGCAGGGTTACTGTTTGCCGGATGATGAGCGGTATTCCTCAAAACCTCAATAGCCTCAGCAACTTTGGCCTTCAAAGCATCAGGGGATTCAAGCAGATGGAGAACCTCTGTCTGGTCCATCTCCAGCAACATGCCTGTCACTTTTGAGGCCTGCCCTGGCTCCAACTGATTCACCAGTGGGAATAGACTTTCACCCAACATCTGTCACAATGTAAAAATCACATTAACTTTTATCAGAGTAAATAAACAAAATAGATCAGGATACTTACATTCCTCTGTTGATCAGGTGGCGCGTTGGCAAGGGCACTTGTGAGAGCATCAATTGGCACAGCTTGCCGGGGAAGCACGGCCCCACTACCCATTTCATATGGAACGGAGAACATGCCTCCAGCTACACCACCAGCCGGCACCTCGGGCACATTGCGGCCGTGCTGGAAACGATACATCCTTCCCCTGGGATGATGCATCTTTTTCGCCAACCCACCAAAGAGAGACTGGTTAATTCTCCCTCCTTGGCAGAAGATGAAATGAGACAATAAAATAGAGACATTAAGGTGCTCAAAGATTGCTTACCTGTTGCTGCATCATTGGCATGTGCTGTTGAGCTTGTTGGACGAGCCCCGCTCCACGCCTGCCACCTTGACGCTGCCCTTGTTGACCCTGCTGCTGCTGCACTAATGGCATAAAGAAATTTGGCATGGGACCACTTCCAGGACGCATACCAGGCACGATCGGCTGCTGATAGCCAAATCCAGCCTAATAAATCAAGTTTGCAGAGCAATTGTAAGCAAGGTGTGATACTTGAACAACACCCTATACATTGATAGATATGACAGACGTGACAAATAGAACAAATAACAGTCAATATTTACTAAAACCATGGGAGAATTTATAAGAGAGAAAATGACAAAGTGGAATAGCTTTTGGTGGAACAACATTTACAAAATTTAGTCATTTTGTAGAGAAAAAAACTACAAGATCTTCCAAAAATGTGGGGGTTGAGCTTTTTGAATTACATGTTCACCAAATATATAAATGAAACTTTTTAAGCTGGTCAAGCCTCTAACAGTTCTGAAACAGCTATTTGCTCTACAAAAATCTGTTTGCCAAACACACTGGACCAAATTCAAGGAAAACGAAACAAGTACCTGAGAAAACATAGGAGGCAGAGCTTGCCCGTAAAAAACCTGCTGACCAATTCCAGGTGCACCAGCTGGGTACACGGGCATGCGATGTCCAAGAGAAGGTGCAATGGTGACTGGTTGTATCTGGGAATACTGTGCCTGCAAGCATATGCATCAGCTCTGTTAATGAAAAGTACAGACGTCCTAACAGTCATTTTCTAAAACCAATATTAATCAAGAACGCAAGTAGCTAGAGCATATATGTGGTGAAGAACAGGTATTGCAAATTGTATACAAATGAATTTTAAAAAAAATACCTGCAATCTTGCTCGCCTCTCATCTTTTCGTTGAGCAAGAGCAACATAGAGTGGTTTGGACACCACCATTTTCCCATTCAAATCAGAAAGCTATAATAATCAAAATGCATGAATCAGATCAAGCTCTCTACCATGAAGATATGCTAAACAAATACTACCACATAAAAAATACTAGGAACATACAGCTCTAGAAGCTTCTTCAGGAGTTGAGAATGATACAAATCCTGACCCTTTGCTAATTCCACTTGGATAGCGCATAACCTGAAACCGGGAACAAATACTGAAATGCTATACCCCAATTCAAGTAGCACAAAAGTAACTCGGCAGAACTTACTGTTGATTGCAACATACCTTGCAAGATCTAATTGTACCAAACTCTGCAAACATTTCCCTTAGCTTGTCATCATCTATACTATCATCCAAATTCTTGACATATAAATTTAATCCTTGGTGTTTGTCCACAGTTTCCTTTGTACTCTGCTCAAACTTACTTTTTAGCTCTTGCTCTCTTTCAGATTTTTTCTGAGCTTTCCCAACATACCACTCTTTATCATCAAATTTTCTTCCATTTAAAGCTTCGACAGCCTTAGCAGCATCATCAGTATTCTCAAAATTAACAAACCCAAAGCACTTGGAGTTTCCATCCGCATCTCTCATCACTACAGAACTAGTGATACCACCAAATTCACCAAATATTTTCTTGAGATCCTCATCTGTAGTAGATTCAGATAGGTTCTTGACATAAATGTTGTTGAATTTTACCTTTGTTGCCGGCT